>CM075688.1:10778445-12044908 GCA_037954015.1 Psophocarpus tetragonolobus
TGTGGAGGGTCAGTGGAAATAGGTACTCATTTATTCCTATCTTGTGTCTTGGCCTATAAGGTGTGGTTACAATTATGTTAATTGTGAAGAATTACCACAGTGTTATCAAGTGTCCTCAATACCCACTATTACCAATTTTTGGGGTTGGTCTCTTACAATCGAGAATGCAAACAACTTGGTATTTTGTGTGGTTTGTAGGACTTTGGCAAATTCGGAAAGCTAGGAATATAGTAGTGTTTCAATAAAAGAAAATCACAATTCAAGCTATAGTTGAAGCTACCCAATTATCAGCTTAGGAGTGGTGTCACATGACTAAACTCAGAACACACTCCTTTGTAGAGTGGTGAATGCATCCCTCTTTCTGTATAAATGAGGTGTGATTATTTATATTTTTGTTTTGTGTTGGGATATACAGTCAATGGTTGTAACATGTTTGAAGGCATAACTTGTACTTTCTAATTTGATTAATGTAGTTTTTGCTTTTCTAAAAAAAGATGAGGCCATATTTAAAAATTTTATAAGAGTTTTACATTTATCCCATAATCCTTAAAAGTAGTTAACAATTGTTGCTTATATGTAGAGTCGTCAAAACAGGTTTAAACCTATGGGCCAACCCAGCCCACCATGAATACGGATCGGGTCAGGCCAAAAAAATAAGAAAAATGAGTTGTAATAGCCAAAAATCAACCCACCCACTTTGGACCCGACCCATAGGGTTGAACCCAGGTGGGTCGGGCCAGCGGTATTCAACCCACTAAATATTTATTTTTTTACTAAATATTTATTATTCAACCCACTAAACAGTTATGATTTACACTATCATATTACATAATGAAATAGAAAATATTTTTCTTAATTTTAAATAGACTTAATTAAATAATTAGTTTTAAAATTTTAAATATTTTAATTTTTAAAATTTTTTTTATTTTTTGGTGTTGACCCGTATAACCCACCAACACATGGTGGGTCGGGCCAGACTGACAGATTGAGTAAAAAATAATGAGCTAAGTTGGATTGATCTGTTTTTCTGGTGAGGTAAGGTGGACTGGTCCTGTTTTGACAACTATACTTATATGTAGACAACTATTTTTATGTAAAAAATATCACTTTAGTTACTCTAAATGAATCTTTAGTATGAAAGAAGTTTTATTTCTTTAGGGAATTTAAAGCTGCAAAATCCAATTTGATATGTGTGATATGGATTCTTAAAATGTACACTTAGGAAGAAATCATGTTTCATAAGAATATTTTTATTTCAGTTTTCCATGAAATATTCTAATGGAAAAGGTGGAAATCCAATTTTTCAACGTAAGGAAAAATTTTAATTACATAAAAAAGATTAAATTATCCTTTTTCACAAATATGAATTATTCTCAACATTTCTTTTTCCATCGTGTTCTATCTTACATCTAGAGTAGAGTTATTAAAATGAGTTGTGTCCACAAGGTTGTTAATCCATTGGGTTGGACAAAAAAAATTACCTAAATAGCATCAAGTCAGTCTAGATACATGAGAATTTCTCTTTGCACTTTTATAACTTCTCCCTGCACCTCCATAATTTATTATAATGGCAAAAATGTACTTAGTAACAAAAAAGTAAAAATGTAATCATCACTCCGCCTCTCTCTTGCTCCCTCTTGCGTATGCATCTCTCCTCCTTGCACTTTTCTCTCTAGTTTTTGTCTCTCGCTTTTCTCCATTGAATCATTATGCATTTCTCTTCTTTGTTCATGAATCATTATGCATTTCTGTTCTTTGTTCTGCCATTTAATCTCACACTTGTTACACTGTCTTATCCTTTTTGCATTTTCACTGAATTAGGTTTTTTGCAAATTTTTTTACAAGTCCAACAGGCCCATCTTGACTTATAAAAAAATTGCAAATTTTTTACAAATTTGGACAAGGCTTTTTGGACTTGTAACTTCAGAGGTGGATTCTTTCAATAATAGAAGTTTAATGTACTGGGAGGCGAGAATGTGCACACATCCTTGCTTGACTAGACCCTTTTTTTTCTAGACAGTTTAGGTTTCCATGATAATCATAAGTGTTTATAGCTAAACTGGATTCCTTTCTTGCATAAATTTTGTTGCTTCTTCTTTTTTTTTTTATTTTGCACACGGTTGCTTGAATGTGAACTTCTTTTTCAAGTTTTTCTTTACTGATCTATTTTACAGAAATGGGGTAGTGATTATATTGTATTGGTTACTGAGCTGGCTTTCTTGAAGGCTGGTACCAACATCAACACCTGTGTTAAATAGCAGCTTATTTGATAATTTGTGGACTTATGCTACTGTTAGATCATTAAATGTGGTGCCAAGGCTTAGTTAGATTTGAACACCCTCAAATTTGTAAATTTTTTAAAAGTCTAGATGGGTCTGTTCGAACTTGTAAAAAACTTTGCAAATTGCAAGTTGGCTAATTTGTACTGATAAGAAAAATGAGTGAGAGAGTGAACGAGGAGAAGGAGGACAACCGAGGAGTTATGGCTACGCAATAATGGAGGAGAAGGCACAAATGGAGGAGAATGAATGAGAGAAGAGACACCCACCAGGAATGAACATGAATGGAAAAGGTGCAAGGAGAGAATGAGTAGCTCGGAGTAACGGTGTTCGAACGTGTGACGGGAGGAAGAAAGAGAAAAAGAGTTAACTTTTTTTTACCTAGAGATATTTTAGAATTTTCTTACTATTATGGAGGTGTAGGGAGAAGTTATAGAGAGACAAAGAGAAATTCTCTAGATACATCATTAATACAATAAACAATAAGAACATATTGGTTAGATAAAAAACTAAAACCATAAAGAATATAGGTCATGTCTTTCAAAATAATTTTTATACTTGATAGGCCCCAAAACAATTGGTCTTAAGGCTTATCCTAACTATATCAACATTGGCTTAGTTCAATGGATCTAATACTAAGAGCATGTTTGATTATCTTTTATATTGCTTAACCTCAGTTAGCTTTTCTTGAAAATTGTGCTACATGTTTAACTTTTTTCATCACATTTAGTTGAAAACATAATTTACTCCAAACCTCAATTGAGTTAAAAGCTATAATAAGTTATTTTTTATCAACTTTCTAACTATTATCCAAACACACTAACAAGTTGGATCAAACTAAAACTATTAGGTTAAATCAACCAGGTCTATATTTTACTTCGATATTACTTTAGATTTTATATTTTAGTTAACTTTATATTGACTTAACTTGACAATCCATGAGATAAATTGAGTTATAAGAAATGGAAACCATAAAGAATAGGGATTGATTCTATCCATTCTTTATACATTATTGGGGTAAAATAGTATTTAATGATATATATTGATAAAGATTTTTTATAAAAAAATTTATATACCCACAAAAATTCTACTATAACCAAATATGAAAATATTTAATTCCTAAGAAACATGTAATTAGTATCAACTAAACGTATTTAAATACTATAAAAAATTATAATTTCCAAAATCATGACTCTTGATACTTAGAAATAGGGTTTTCTAGATATGAAAAAAACTTCTACTACTAAAACCTCCTAACAGTAAAATTGAATAAAAACTTATTCTCAAGCCTAAGTACTCCAAGCAAAATTTATTAAATATGCTCTTAAGATTTTTTGGATAAGTTTGTCAAAAAAAGTATTTATAAGAAAAAGATTAAAAAAGAAATATTTTTTATAAATTAAAATTAACTTTTATAGAAATTTGCATATATCTTTTTAAAAATTTAATTTTTAACACATGTATAAATTAATTTTAATTTATAAAAAAACATATTTCAGTTTTTTATTTTCTTGTTTTAAAAGTGTTTATGAATAAGTTTGAGGAAACATATTCTTGGTATATCAAAGGAAAATGCTTTACTAATTGTATTAAGTATGTACACCGAGTTTAAAACAAAGGAACGACAAATATATTGATGGTCTTGTATATCTAAGAAAAGAATTAAAAATTTAAAATTGTGAGACGTGAGGATAGTAAAAATATCTCTTTAATTAATTTGAGAGTGGATTAACGATAGAAATGGAAATAAAATTTGTGCGGATGAGATTGAGAACCAGTTTCGCTTAATTGTTTGACTACAAGAATCAGGAAATCCTTATCTTTTGTTTCTAATTCTAGGTAAGAAGTAGGTTTGTTGGCACTGTGTTGATAACTATGTATCATAAACTCTTCCGATACTTATTGAATAGATATAGCGCGCATTATTTTAATTTTATATTCATTTAATAATTTGTTTCATCATCAAAATATTTTTGCTCGTTTATTTATATAAAAACACATTAGTATTTATTTTAATTAATAATGTTGGTTTAATCACTTAATCTCACACGATTTTAATCTGATGGATTATTATATTCAATCACTAGGCACAATGAATATATTTGGTAAAAAAAGATACTACAAATATTTACGACAATCTATTAACATTACTTGTATGTGTGGGGACACTCACAAATCACGAAAGTTAAAATCAGGAGCAAGAGTTTCAAAAGTCAAATGCCTCGGTACCTGTATTATCATTAAGTAAATTGTTTTGTTTTATCTTAGACAGTAATATTTAAATTTAATTGAATTAGGAATAGCTAGCAGCTCGATATTAGAAATCCCCACAACCTTTTCTATTGCTGCGTCGGGAAGCTGGTCAGTGATATTAAAAAAAATTTAATTATTTAATAAATGAAGTAAAAAATGGCAACATGATATTTTTTTACAACATGAAACATATGTTAAACCCGGAGAATAAATCAGACCATGTGCTAAGAGAATTTAGCAGAATTAGAGTGTGTCTGCCATTTTAACTAATTCAATGCTAAATGGATTTAGCTCTATTTCATAAGTAAAAAGTTAATATTTTTTTTAACTAGCTACTTTTTTTTTAAAAAAAAAATTATTCTAGTTAATTTTTTGAAAAATTTTCTTATTTTTGCTTGCAGATTGTTTTTCTTTTATAATTTTACCTTTAATTAATGAAAAATTTTACATTTTTTTTATTAATAAATTGTCTTCCAATGTTTTTTCCTCTCTTAGCTACTGGCTTTTTAATTAAAAATTACTCTATTTAGTTTTTGTTTTTAAAATCTCCTATTTTCTGTTATAAGTTAATTTTCTTTAATAATTTTATCTTTTATAAATGAACAATTTTACCCTGTTTCCTATTTTTTTATAATTTTATAATATAATTTTTATAATTTAAATATTTTATTATTTAATATTAAAATACATAATTATGAAATTTATAATTTAAACATATAATCATAGTAATTAAAATTTAACTATTTAATTATAAAAATATATAATTTAATATATAATAATAGTAACTTATAATATAAATATATATTATAGAAATTTTTAATTTATAATTTAAATATATAATAATTTATATTAAGTAATTTTATATTATTAAAATGTATTATAATTATTTAAATATTAAATAATAAGTAATTTTATATTAATTTTTATTTATAATTTTAAAATTTTAATTTAATTATTCAATTATTTTTATCAAATATCTACCACTAATTTTTTAATTTTTAGTTACCTAATTTTGCCAAATACATCACTTATGTTTGAAATCTTAAAAATAATTAAGCACTGGGGATGTGGAGGAATAGAAACGCCTGAACGTGATTGTTCAGGAAGACCATGTACTAGGAGTGGGTACAGAAACGAAAACACCCTCCAATTTATTAATTTGCAACATTGTGTTCAGTGGACCATATATTAATATTATGCAGAGAGCCAAAAACCGTTGCACTTAATTTGAACTTAGCCATTCTAATCATTTAGCATTTTATTCTCAAGTTTGGATTGGATCTGAGTCTAACTACAACGATAATGGACAACTCTTATCCGACACGTATTACCAAAAGAATTCATATATCATTTTCAGGTTTGAAACATTCCATCAGAAGAAAAATCATTTGAGCGGAAGAAAATTATTATTAAATTTCAAATTTTATAGATCGTCTTTATATGTAAAAAAAAATAAAAATAAAAAACAGTTCCGTATATAAATAACCTCATGAGTCATGACAAAAATGATGGACAAAATTATTAAGTATTTTATCATTTTCAAAGTCTTCCACCTATATATTGTTCATTGGCCCCAAACATGACGTATATGACATAAATATGCAGTTATAGAATTATTTGTTATTATTTATTATTTAAAGGGTATAAAATATCTTTGTTAAAATATAATAATAGAAGTACTAAAAGTAGTAAAATTTAAAACTTTGATGTTGGATTAAAATGGTAAAACATCATCAAACTTTCATGCTGGCCCTCAACAGTCAGTCTTTTTAATTATTTTACTCTTTCCTCTTTGTATGTGTCTATATGTTTTTTCTTTTAAAAAAAATTAAAAAAAATATTTATTTGCAAAAAAGCTTTCACGTGCATCAAATGGAGAGATGTGGACATTTGGATCAATTAGTGTGCACTGCCGGATAAAGATCTCATGTGCTTTTGCAGAATCTCATCCCAATTAGAAAGAGATACTTTAAAATTTAAATTTTTCATTGTTTAGTTAAGACTTAAAAGACTTTGAAAGAGGATAAAAAATGACGAATAATGTTGTTTTTTTTTTTTTTTTGGGAGGGGTTATTTAATCCCTCTCACTCCTGCTCCCGGAGTCCTGCTGCTACTAAAAACTTTCTCTCCATCTCTTTATTTTTTTAACTTTTTTTTTCTCTTTCTTTAGTTTTCGTTTTCCCTTTAAGAAAATAATGTGTTGAAGCGTAAGTATTCACAACTTTCATGCATTGACTTTTTTTATACGTTTTGAATTTGGGGGGTGAAAAGAAAATGAATGCATTAAAAAATATACTCATTAATAAAGTTTGGTACAGACACCAAATATATAGTTAACTTTTTTAAACGTATTAATTAGGAGGGTTTGACTCGTAACTACGGATACAAAAGACTTCATTAAAAAGTCAAAATACAACTTAGTAATATCCATATTTCAAAATAATTTTTTTCAATTAACTTATTTTTAGATTCTAAATAATTTATTTATAAGAAAATTTATTATTTGTTCTCAAATATACATTTATTCAGCAGGACGCTCAAAGGAAAAAAAAATCATGTAAAAAAGTGAGAGTACCTTTTTTTTGTAACCCTCTTCCTTTTCCATTCTACTTAAATTTGGAATAAAAGAAAAAAGATTATTTACATTCTTTTAGACCTCCTATTTACATTTAAAAATTAATTTTTATAAAAAATAATAAACATATATACATAAATATATGGTTTATTTTCTCATTTGTTTTCCTAGGGAAATTCTTTCATGTGTTAATGGAAGGAAATAAATAGGATAGATTCTTTATTAATTAACTTTTTACGTCTCTTGTTTCTTTCAGTGCTTATGCTTTAGTGATACATATCCTTTTATTTTTCTTTGGTCTGAGATAGCAAACAAAGCCTTATGGTCACGCACTTTATTTGATATATTTGAAAATGGGTGGAAGGACAGTGTTTAGTGTAAGAAAGCACGAAATGGTGACCATACCTTTAACAGAAACGTGTACGGCTGAGATTCTCCCAGAAAGCGTAATCCCATTGGTTGGTGTCACATCATACACAATCCTTTTTCATTGGTACACGTTTCCAAGTCGGCAGTCTGCAACCTCCATTATTATGTCTTTCTCATAATACTATTTTACTTTCTTTTTTTTATCCTTATTAAACCCTAATAATAAATATTTACATTTCAGACAACCATGACGACTGCTTTAGAAATATCATTAAAAATCTACATCCATTTTATTAAAAATATGTTTCATACACTTCATTGTAATGGTTTGTTTTTATTGTCACTATTTTTGTTTTATATAGAAAATACTTTTATTAATATTTTTATTGTCACTATTAATATCATTAAAATATTCGTTAATAAAATCTCATACTATTTTTTAATCAGTGCGCGTTCAAACATAATATAGTAAGATTGAAAATTTGAATCTCAGTAGCACGTCCTACGTATGTTTCCATACTTTATTTTTTTAAAACAAGAATTTTACTTTAAAGATTGAAAATAGATTTATATTATTATTAATCTAAAATAACTAAATAGAATTATAACAGAATAAATAATAAATAAATAAGTAATAAATTATAAACTCACTGAAATTTTAATGAATAATCTTTACACGTTAGTCTTTAAATCTGATCTCTATTTCGTAAAGACAGAATCCTTTACTTTCAGTAAAATCTGAAACAGACATCAAACAGGTTAGATTGATTTTAGGGGAAAAAAAATTCAAGAAGCATTTCTTGAAACGAAACCAAAAAATTAAAAATTAAAAAAAAAGTTGAAATATGATGAATTTTTATAATTATAATAAAAAAATCTATCAATAAAATATATTTTCTAAAAGTTTAAAACTGAAAACAATTATCATGTTATCTGATAAACACAAATATTTAAAATTTGATTAAAAAATATGGATAAACATAATCTTTAACAGTCAATAAATATCATTGCTTTTTAAGCACGTTTTATTAAACTCAATTCTTTGTCATTGTTTTTAAAAAAAAAAAGAAGTAGAAAAGAGAAAATCTAATCTTTTATTAAGAGATTGATTTTTAAATTGCTGAATAAGTATACTTTTGGGAAAAAAAGTATTTAATAATGAGAAAAACATTTATATATTATTATCAGGAATTGCAACTTTTTATATATATATATAAATATAAATTTGTTAAATTTATAAATTAATACTTGAAAAATCATGTAAATGAAATTTATAATTAATCATAAATATAAAACTATTTTATTCTGATAATATGTATAAGTGTTAAACTCTTTAATAAAAATGATATTTTGGTTAAAGTAACTTAAAAAACACTCTACAAACTCATCTACCACTCTACAAAATTCAGTATTTTTATTTTGGATTTATTAATATCCTGTTATATTAAAAGTTTTTATAATTTTTTATTCCAATATAATAAAATAAAATTCACTGGGGTGCTCAATTTATGTTTTCATTATTTTATAATCAATCTACATTTTAAATGTACAACGGTGAGTCCATAATGAAAAATCTGTGTTCTCATGCAACAATCTTTTTAGGAAAAAGAAAATTTTTATTATTAAAAACTATCACATGAAATGTTCTTAGAATATTTAAGTATTTTTTGTGGTCTCTTAACATAATGTATGATTGAAAATGTATGATTAAAAATCAGTATCCTACAGTTATAAAGACGTAAATCCAAAATTTGATATTGTTTGAGTCGAACTCGAATCCACCTTTCACATTGGATAACTTTTTATTTGTGTAACAACAGGGTTGGCTTTAAACCTACAAATTCGTTGGCTTAAATTATCTGCCTAATATATTTTGTCAATTATTATTTATTATAGTTTTCCATTTGTTAATATTTACACGTTAGAATTAGTTAAACAATGTTGTCGATATTTTTATTACTTGATCGACGTGATTGGTGATTAGTTAAGTTCTTAAGTTAATTGTTGAAAATGAAATAGTTTGATGGGATTGTGGAAGTATTAAACGGAAATGGAGGTGTGGAAGGGTATTTAAGAAAAGAAAATGTAATAAAATGCAGTTGCAGTGGCGCGGTGTAGAAAAGCGAAAACTAAAAGGGATTGTTAGTGTGAAGAGACATTTGGACACTTGGCGCATCCAGCAGGGCCTTTGAAACCGAGGAGCGAGGAAGGCAGCCAACCAAGTCTCAAGTCTCGAGTCTCAACTCTCAAGTCTCAACTCTCATCACTCATCACGCATCACTCATCACTCATCAGACCCCAAAATCATACCAAATCAGGAATACCTAAGTAACATAAAATAAATACCCAAGGACAAGGTAAATGCTTCCACCCTCTCCATCTCTTCCCTTACCCCTTTAATTCCTCTTCCACTTCCACTCTACTACTTCTATACCAAAACACACAATTTGTCTTTGCTATCACCATCTAACATGCTACCACCATACTAGCCTTCAATTTACCCTATTTCAATTACCATCTCAACTCATCTTATTCTTCCATATTACTACTCTCAAACTTGGAATTATTTTATACATGTTCCACCTCTCTCGATAAAATAGGTTACCAAAATAAAATGTAAGTTTAAGACACACTCCCGGCAGATTCAACACTCTTTTTTCTTTTTTTTTACTTTGCAAGCTCACCCTAGGTTAGAGCCTCTGCTGTTTGTTCTGTTTCTCTAGGTTTTAATTTGGATGTAAATAGTGTATACTTTTGCAACCATAATCGATGATTTTTGTGAATTTCTTGGTGGAAAATTAAAATTCAGATTAGTTTTAGTTTTGGTGCGGAGGAGCAGGGGAATTGAGATTTGGATCAGGTTGTGATTGCGCTTGCTTGCTTGCTCAGATTTCCGGCATGAATTTCAAGAGCTTCGGGAATGAGGCTGCCGGCGGCGGCGGAGACGGCGGAGGAGGGAGGCCGGCGGCGGGGAACTTTTCCCTGGCGCGGCAGCCGTCTGTGTACTCGCTGACGTTCGACGAGTTCATGAGCAGCATGGGAGGTTCGGGGAAGGATTTCGGCTCCATGAACATGGACGAGTTGCTGAAGAACATTTGGACCGCGGAGGAGGTTCAGACAATGGCGTCGGCGGGGGTCGCTGTCGAGGACGGTGCCGCCGGCGTCAGCCATTTGCAGCGGCAGGGGTCGCTGACGCTGCCGCGGACCCTCAGCCAGAAGACCGTGGATGAGGTTTGGAAGGACATTTCGAAGGACTACGGTGGCCACGGTGGCCCCAACTTGGCCCAGACGCAGCGACAGCCAACGCTAGGAGAGATGACTTTGGAGGAGTTTTTGGTCAGAGCTGGGGTTGTTAGAGAAGATGCGAAGCCGAACGACGCCGTTTTTCTAGATCTGTCTCGCGCTGGGAATAACAGTGCTTTGGGATTGGGGTTTCAGCAGGTGAACAAGGTTGCTACTGCTACCGGTTTGATGGGTAACCGGTTGAACAATGATCCTTTGGTGGGCCTTCAGTCTTCTGCCAACTTGCCATTGAATGTTAATGGGGTGAGATCATCCAATCAGCCACAAATGCAGAGTCCACATTCTCAGCACCAACTCCAGCAGCAGCAACAGCATCAAATATTTCCTAAGCAGACTGCTATGTCTTATGCAGCTGCTCAGATACCGCAGGGAATGGTGAGGGGTGGGATTGTGGGGCTTGGTGGTGATCAGGGTTTGAGTGTGCAAGGTGCAGGGATTGGTATGGTTGGTTTGGCTCCTGCGTCTGTTCATGTTGCTACTGGGTCTCCCGCTGCTAACCAGATGTCCAGTGATAATAAGATGGGGAAGAGCAATGGTGATACCTCGTCCGTTTCGCCAGTTCCTTATGTCTTTAATGGTGGTCTGCGAGGGAGGAAGAGTGGGGGAGCTGTGGAAAAGGTGATTGAGAGGAGGCAGAGAAGAATGATAAAGAATAGAGAGTCGGCTGCCAGGTCGCGGGCTCGCAAGCAGGTGAATTTTTGTTCTACTATCCTAAATTTAGCAATCATTGTTCTCTTGCATTTCTTTATTAAAAGGAACATTTACTTTGATGCATGAAGACAAATTTAATTTCTCTAGTTAGAACATGTGAACATAAAGAGGCAATTGCTTTGATCTTGCTTATGGACATGTTTGAGCAAACAATTTAATTAAAAGATTGTCATGTAAGTGGTTATGTCATAGGACAGAATTTAAGTAGGTTATTTTGATGAGTTTCAGCTAGCAAGAGGTTATGTCATAAGCTACTTTTACAAGCTGAATCACAAACACCTTTAATTTTCAGTTTAAATGCTTAAATGATAAGATGAGGCATGAGCCTGAATAAGCTCGAAAGAAGATCTTCCAAATGCTTCTTTAGTCTCCTTTTAACAGAAGTGGACGAGAACTCGTGTTTGTTTGTAACTCATCTTTGTCTTGTAACCTCCGTACTCTGGTGTGAGATTATAACATGCCTGCTGTGACAGGCTGTTGAATTTACTTTAGTAACACTGTAACAGAAAGGAGAGAATAGTTGCCACAACCTTTCTTATGAAAATATACCACATAATGTTATATCAATAGGGTTTATTGTTAATAAATATGATGGCGATTTGCGTCATGTTTTAGCTTTACTGATAGTAATACTCTTCGGCCATTGACGTTCTGCTTTTATCCTCTGTGAACATGCTGTATACAATGAAAGATTATGCAGCAGAATGGTAATATGATAGCGATCTGAACTGATGAAAGGTGAAAGATTTTGGGAAGTTACAGTCATGGGAAGTTGTAAAGATCCAGGTTATTACAAGGTAATTGAACAGCTGATTGGGAAACATCACTGACTGTTGGATCATCATAATATCCACAGAAGAATATAATAAGTTTATGTATTACCATACCTTGTAAATAGATTTTAGTGGGTACACAACGTGGGAAGGAAATGTTGATGGAAATTTTGTAAAATGTATTTAGTTATCTGTTGCAAGTTCAGTATGACATTTTATTTTGATTTATTTCAGGCTTATACCATGGAATTGGAAGCAGAAGTGGCCAAGTTAAAAGAGGAGAATCAAGAACTTCAGAAAAAACAGGTAATTTTGGCTATTGTCACATATCTCGTACAGATGCAGGCACACACACGTACATGAATTTATGGCTTAAGTTCACTCACATTACAATTTTCCATAATCGATATTTATTTGGGTGTTGCAGGCTGAAATCATGGAAATTCAGAAAAATCAAGTAAGTTGGGCTTTGGGTTTTTTTTCTTTCTATTCAGCATTCTTGGTGCTCTGTTTGTTTATTCCTCAGTCATGGCAAAGAATTATTTGCATTGACCATAATTTATAAAAGTCACCACTTTTCCTAAGATTGAGAGCCATAACCTTACCTTATGCCCGTTTCATGATTTAATTGGTTAAGATATGATGAATATAATGGTTTAGTTTTCTGCACATAATTGTTAGAGTGCAAATGTGAGTTGAAGTCTCACATTTGTTAGAAATTGGAAAGTTGAGTAATATATAAGTGAGAAAGACCTATAATCTAATGTCTTAAGGTTTTAGGTTAAAGGTGATGTTATGTTCTCCTATATATGTTGACCCATGGTTATACATCAGTCCAATGTTTAACCCCCTCTGTTTTACCCAACAATAATTACATATTGTGCAACATGTGATGACTGTGGTGGCTGGCTTGGTGTAAAATGGTGTTATGATGATATACCTGCTTCGAACTACCTCCTAATTTTTGTTTGATTAAATATCATTTTTGTTTGATTAAATATCTATCAGTGAATTTTCTGTAAGGATGTCCTTTTCTCTAGTTATGAGCTTTTGTTTCTCCTAACATTCTTTCTTCTCCTGTATTGTACTTCCTTGATGGTTTTTTAATTGATTAGATGATCATTTTATGTAAACCTAATAAGAAATATGTTTTAATGTAATATCATGTAACTGAACTGAAAACCCTGATCGATAAGTAATTATCTATCTTTCATTAGTATCGCATGAAAAGGTTACAGAAGAGGAAGAGACTATAGCAATCCAACATTAATGCACATGCTTTTTCAAGCTCATAAATTTTCAACCATGTAAACCATTCACAAATCAGTTCTGATACGTCCAAAAAGTGTTTTGGAATAGCTTGTTATGTGTCCCAAAATTGTTTTGGAATATCCTGTTCTGTGTCCAAAAAGTGTTTTGGAATAATCTGTTATGGATGGGATTTATTTTCTTTTTTGGTGTGGATAGGTAAATTTTTGTCACGTTTATTTTGTTCCTTGTAACTGTAATTGGTTAATGGAGGAGTGTTTTTGGAATTTATGGAACATAGAAGCCTAGGATTTTCCTTATAAAGAAATGTCAATTTTAAGCGGTGCATGTACGTGTATTTTGTATTCCTTATCAATTATTAGATATCTGTATCCAACTATTACGTAATTCTAATTTTTCGTCATAGTAGCCTGTTAGGCCTCAAATTTGGAATTCTTTTGATGAGTACAGTAACAGTGACTGAATTAGTGTGTCATGTTCGCAAATTCTTATCTAATGAATGTTTTTTTTATCTGCTTCGTTGTGTTAATATATGTTAGGACTGAGTGCACTGGTTCCAAATCATATGAAAGCTGAAACATAGGATTTTTCTAACTCAAACCCAGTACTTCCATTTTAAAGCACTAGATATATATAGGAGGATTTTGAATGAAAGTTGTTCTGTACTTGTGTTGCTTCCTTACAAACAAACCTTTAATGCATTAGATTAATCTCTGTTTTACCTGTAAAAAATCGTGATACCTGAAGTGCGGGGCTAGATTTATAGCCTGCACAAGTTGTGACTGTAATATTGCTAGGACTTACTGATTCAAAGTATTATCATGAAAGGGGTTATAAGTTGTAAAATTGATGCAGGCGTAGTACTTAATTTCGTGGCATTTGATAATATTGCAGGTTAAAGAAATGATGAATTTACAACGAGAGGTCAAGAGAAGACGCCTAAGACGAACACAAACTGGTCCGTGGTAGAGTGAAGATTGGACTATGATTGCAGCGTTAAAATATATGTACATAATTATATTAACGTATTCTGTTGTAGATTGAGGCTCTAGTAGTTTTAGATTAGCAGTTGAAGACTTTCACTTCTTACTTGTCTTTTGAACACATGTTAGGGAGGGTATGCACAGTAGCATCGGAATATGTTTTAGCACACATCCAATTTCTTAGACAACCTTGTGCATTAGCCTCTTTCGCTGAATTTGATTCGGTGAGATTGCGTATCTAATATATGCACTTCGTTCACAGTAGTTTAGACCAGTGACTTACAAGTTACGACGAGACCTCCCATTCCAAAAATAGATAAAACTTAGACAAGAACTTTATATGCTGTTTTTGCTATTTTTTAATTAAAATTAAAGATTTACTGCCATAATCTTTAAATAAAAACTAGTATTTAAAGGATTTTGCAGATTTCCAAAATCAAAATTAAATTCTAATTGGAAAACAACAAAAAAATAACGTCAAGATATGTCCAGAATACAGAATCTAAATTTTTATCATTCGCATTATTGTGGTGAGTATTTTTAAAAATTGTGTACTTCATGACCATGGTTCGTTTTCATTTCATGTTTGATGATGATCACGGATTAGCAAACACTGTTAGTTCTTATGTTCTCGGCATTTATTTACAAGCATGAACTGCATGTGCAGTAACCTAACGAGTAATAAATAAAATAAAAACTAACTTTTGAATTTTGATATTGTAATGTAAAAATTATCAAAAAGATACTTTAATTTTTTAAATAGACAACAACAGTTACTCTCTTAGGTCATTCTAATCTCTAATGTCAAGGGTATTAATTTTAGTCTCTAATCTCAAACATGCCATTTTGATTCCAAACTATAATAAGCATTAGTCAGTTTGGTCCCTTCTTCCTTTTTGAAATCAGTCAGCTTGGTCCTTTATAATATGCATCAATTACGTTAATCACTAAGTTTTATGCATTTCCTTTAATACAATAATCCCTTGGGAATCAAACTAGACTCGTGATTATCAAATTTAAAAAGCAAATTAATTGCCAAATTTTGTAAAGAATCAAAATAGCTCGCTACTTTTAAGGAATAAATTAATATAATGGGAAATGCTAAAAATATAGTTTGTAACAATTTTACTGGCAATCTTAGGATAGTTCTTAATTTTAAGTAGACATGACAACAGGGTGAAGAAGGACATGACATTAGCATCTCCATTCTTACTCTGAAACTTATCTCTATCGTCGTTTTCATACCTGATGGGTGTGAGGTTTTATTTTTTATCTCCATCCCCATAGGGTATAAGGTACACATGTACCTATCTCATATCCGCAAAAAAAAATATTATTTTTTAATATATTGATATCAATTCAAATGTTATCTAATAAACACAAAGCTTGTAGTTTGTGAATTAAATGTCAAAATTTTCTCCTTTTTTTAAGGTAAATTTCAACCTTTCTTTGACATCCCAAAATTGTAATTTGTTAGGAAAACATAAATTTAAGATGCCATTAATCTTTTAAAAATTAGGTATGATAAATCAAGGATAAAAGTTTAGGGTATTTTAATCATTAAAATAAGGGCAGACAGGGGCTGGGACGGAGATAGGGTGGATATCTATATCTCATCCCGTCCTCATCTCTAACTTAACAAATCAGGTATTTTTTTTCATACATGTACTTATGCACAGTCAAACCGAAGATTCTCCGTCAACTTCAAGGTAGTTTGGTGATTATCCATGGGTACTTATTTATTTGTCATCTCTAATCTTAAAATCTGTTTGATGATTACAAATTATTCATGTAAAAATACAAGCAATTATTTATAACTCATATTTTTTAACCTTAAAACCCCTCAATTTTTTGTTAAAATTGAATTGAAGTTTAATATAAGAGTTAGTTTAAATTTTGTTTTCTACATGAAATTAGTGTTTTCTTGAAAGAATTATGCATACAAGAACAGATGCTGAAGAAGTAACTATCTATTGACGACTTAAGCAACATGTGATGTGGCTTAAGCTTCACATCTTGAGTGAGTTATGTTGCGGGTTAAGCAAGAAGTAACTTAGCATATATAAAACTTAGAATGTGCTCCTCTATGAAACCCTTGAGGAGCAAATTTTCTCTCGAGGTTTGTTGTAACCAAACTAATCCATGCAATGCAAATCTATTCTTTAATTTAATTTCATTATTGTTTCTTTCTACTCTCAATTGTATGAATTATGCATGCAAGAACAAATGTCCAAGAAGTAATTATCTATTTACGATTTAAGCAAGATGTGATGTGACTTAAGCTTCATGTCTTAAGTGAGTTGTGTTGCGACTTAAGCGAGAAGCAACTTATCTACAAAGCTTAGAATGTGCTTCTCCATGAAACCCATGAGGAGCTAATTTTCTTTAAAGGTTTGATCTAATCAGACTAATCCATATAATGCAAATCTATTCTTTAATTTAATTTTATTATTATTCCTTTCTACTCTCAGTTGTGTGAATTATATTTGATCACCCTAATTGCATAAAGATGTTAACTGTTATTTGTAAACAACACTTGAATTGAGAACTCTTAACATCTAATAAGCTAGTCTTAATTTGTGATTAATACAATTTTCCAAATATAAATTAAGGGATCAAAAGTAAAATTGGAAAACATATAGAATTATTGAATTACAATGTTTATTGCATGGTATTGGATCTCGTAAATTCAACTGTATTATGCGCATAAATTGTTTTATAAATGGTCTCTTATAATTTTTTTCATATTAATTACTTTTAATCTTTTGAACAATATTTCTTAAACCCATAGTTTAAAAAGTTCATTGAAATAATCTAATGATTACATAATTACTTGTGAAAACAACTTAATACTTAAAATTGGTAATTTAAATTATTTTTGTTGCAATTTTCATCGATATCATCTTTCTCAAAATTCATAAGAGCCTAGATAAGTTTTCATTTGAGAAATCAGTTTTTCATTAATAGCTGTTAAAATTCTTCTTTTCAAGTGAAACATGTAAGACAAATTTGAATTCCTAGTAAGTTTACATTGAAATAAAAAATGGATAAATTTTTCTAAAGTAATATGAAAGTATGAAGCCCACTAACATTAACTTAGGAACCATTAGATGATTTTGTGGTTATAAATGCTCTCACACACTTTAGAAAACACTCATTTAATGTTTCTCTCCCAGGGATAACAGCAGGATGGAACATAGGCAAGTATAACCCTCCTCATCCTCGTTCCTGAAAAGTACAAGACGGGTATAAAAAAGATAGATATAAAATCTTAATCCTCATCAAGTATTTTCGAGTTCAGATATGTCTACAAATACTTCAATTATATTATTTCTTATAATTTATTAAATAAATTATGATTACTAATTATATTTTAATTTAAAAAATATATTTTTATAAACAAATATTAGTTATTAATATATCAATTTTGTTAGTTAAAAAATTCAAACTCTCAATCTCTCTCTCAAACCTTCCCTCCACATGTTTGTCACCATACTAACCTTATAACCCCTTAATTTAAAAAATGTCACTAATCACAATGTGAATTTGTATATAGACATGAGATTAAATATATATATATATATATATATATATATACATATATATATATATATATATATATATATGAAATTCTCATAACATAAATGCAGGAGAGAGGGGCAAAGACGGGACGGGAACCAACAAACTCACTCATCCCCATCCCTGATTTTTTTAGGCAAAAGCAGAAACCAACAATACTAATTTTCTCCATCAAAGTCAAGACACAACCGGGTCAGTACCCGCAAGGATGGAGATGATTGTCATCCCTATTCTTTCCTAGAGAAATTATTGGCATGATGGTCCGGACCACAATAAGTTCACTCCCGTGAGCTATAAACTACCATCAAACTCACAAGTTAGCAGCTCCTAAGACAAGTAAACCACAAGTAAAATCCTAGTGTATAAAAATGTAATACAAATTAACATTCAAAACGCACAAGTTAGCAGCTCCTAAGACAAGTAAACCAAAAGTAAAATCCTAGTGTATAAAAATGTAATACAATAACATTCAAAACTGACAACTTAGCAGCTCCTAAGACAAGTAAACCAAAAGTAAAATCCTAGTGTATAAAAATGTAATACAATAACATTCAATACAACCACCTAGTTGAAATAATGCCCTTAGAATTCCGCTCACCTAGGATACAGAATGGAAAGAATCATGTATAGCCAATAAAAGAAAATGCTACAAACACTACGCAGGAGACCTCAGTAAAGTACAATTCCTTTATTGATGCCTGCTCCTACTTACTGAAACCCGACTAGCAGCTTTCTCCAGAAATTAAATCATAAATAACAAAGACCCGACAGCTGAAATGAGCCATTTAGAAATATCTCAGCCAGTTATTTTGGTTGTATGAGTCGAGAACAATTGTCACATGGTTTAGGTGAGCGTATCTTACAGAGTTAAATGTCCTTATCTTGCGACAGTAAAGATGAACACTGTATTCTATAGCATCCATTTGTCACCTTCAGAGCTTAACATTACTACTTGGGGCAATTTGGTGGGAAATCTTCACCATCATTATCATGATCCTTTCCTTGAATGCTTAACAGGCAGTAATCTATCACTATTGGGGACAGATGGAATTGAGTTTCATGTCTTTCCAGGAGATCATCTTCCTGCGATCCCTTCCTCTGAAAGATCTACCCAGAAATCTACCAGTAACAGGCTTGCATAAGCCCACATCGACCACAGAAGTACAATTTGTCCTTTCAGATGATGGGGATGCCTCATCCAAATAATAGTCAAACAACGTAGCAAGACAGCTCACTTGATGAGCCAATACATAATTTTGTTGATTGACAGGTAGCATCTTCAGTATGTGTAGATTGACCTACAATTTAGAAAGGGAAGCACAAATAGGGACCATAAGAAGAGAAAAATCAGGAAAATAGGTAACACTTGCATGATGCACAGAGATATTAGGTGTTTTTCCACTTCGCTGTTTTACTTTATATTTTCTTTGATTTTTTTTTTTTTTTTGGAGGGGGGGGCATGGGGAGAGAGGGGATATGGGTCACAATTTTCTATCAAGAACATACAGTGATGATGAGTAGGAGAATAAACTCAAGAAAATACGTAAAACTTTCACGATGCAGAGATATTAGGTGTTTTTCAGTTTTACTTTATATTTTCTTTGATTTTTTTTTTGGGGTGGGGGGCATGGGGAGAGAGGGGATATGGGTCACAATTTTCTATCAAGAACATATCGTGATTATGAGTAGGAGAATAAACTCAAGAAAATACGTAAAAATTTCACAATGCAGAGATATTAGGCGTTTTTCTATTTTACTTTATATTTTGCTTTGGATTTTTGGGGGGGGGAACCTTGGGGAGGGAGGGGAAGAGGGGTGATGGGTCACAATTTTTTTCAAGAGCATACAGTAACTTGTGGTTCTAAGAAGCTAAATTATTGCTATGTTTTACCGATGCCACAATTCCTATTCTTTGAAGATTTTCATATCCACAAGATACTATTGGTGTCTAATAATTTTACCGCAGTAACATCTTGAGCAAATAGCAATAAGTCAGTTACTCACCTCTGCTTCCATTGCGCGAAGTTCATTGTACCACTCCAATCCTGGCTCATCATGGTTTCCCCCAGAAGATATACAGTGAATACTCAATGCAAAAAGAGGGGGCCTTAGAGGATATTCCATACTGATCTTAATCTGTCAAAAAGTAAAAGTCTAGCTGAAAATGGCAATAGATCACTGATTTCAACTGAGTAGATGAAGGAGAAGCTTTTATTTACCTTAGCTTCTAAATTCACATTGCTCTCATATGCACTGATTTTTCTGCAAAGAACTAGGCAAAATTCCTTGAGCCCGTGATCCATCCACGAAACAGACTTTTTGGCATGGTAATTGGATAATATATTTTCATGTTCTTCTTCTGTCTGTGCTGGCTCATCAAGATCACTTTCAGTATCCAACAAGAAATCAGAATTATCATCAAACTTTTTGAAACTTTGTGATCTGATTTTATTGAGTGGAGGAACAATAGTTTTTGAAATTAAGTTCAGCTGAGTGGAATGGTCAGGCTTAGACATGTTAGGAAGCAAAGAAGGAAGTTCCCCATCTTCTGTTATACTCTCAGTTTCTGCCTTTGTGGCACCAGAATGTTCATTTACATCAGTATCCATTGGTTCCTGAACATGCTCCTCTTTATCAATGATAGCTGGAGATGATGATGACTCTCTAGGTACAGGTGGAAGTCTTACAGGTGACCAACTATCCAAATTGCACAAAGGAGAGTGCAAAGCCCAAGGAACACCTTTGTATGACAAACGAGGCCACTCAAGCTTTGTTAGAGATTCTAGCTGTTCCCTGTAAGCCCATGAAAGAATTCAACAAATTTGAATTGAAGTGTGCCCAATCACATTGGTTGACAAGTTAACCAGAGATTCTAAAAAATAAAATGGAATTTTACTAAATTCAGACAGGAAATGCACAACCAGAATTCACAAGGAAAGTAAACAACGAGACAATACTAAGATGCAACAACAGCTCAACCAAAGCAAGGCCAGACAAACTCAGTTAATCAAATTATGGTTTTATATCTTCATTGAATATCAAGAAATGTCCTTCACAATCTAAAACTGTAAACATGCTAAAATCGTGGCTCACAGAAGAGTCAATTGAGCTTTTCTTCTTGCACGAATTCTCTGCAGAACTGTTGGTACTCGGTTCTGCTGGCGGTAGAGTGAAAGACCAGATATAACACTTTCCTTCTTGGCTGCTCCACTGTTGTCAGTAATAAGTAAGGGAGACACTTCAGGCAAGAAATCAATCCCTGCCAGGTGCTGAGCCCATTTGTAAGGGCGTGAAGTTCTTTGAGTATTGAATGTTATGGCATCTTGAACAAAGAGTTTGGCTGACTGCCTCACCATTCAAATAGAAAGGAATGGAATATATATAATAAGTTAGAAAATAGATAAAAAGATGGAAAAAGAGAAAGCAACAACCCAATAACTGTGTAGGTAAGACACTAAAACCTGGTGAGGAAGCTCAAGCCCCGTATCATTAGGGAATAAATTGCATAAGATGTCATTCTCTGGACCATCATTAGATCCTTCTATTCCAACACATACAACATTCAACTTCACCAAGTACTCAAACCTTAGAGTAATCAGTTTTGCAGATTTAGGTCTAGAAGCCTCGTCTCCATACACATGGATAATGATTTTAAGTGGGTGAACTTGAAATATTCCCCCCTGGTCAAGGTTCTCCTTGGCTTGAACCCTCCTTGGCCTTTTTCTACGTCTCTGACCTTCTTCTTCTTCATCAGGACCATCATCATCCAATTTGGAACTCTCTACAGTAGTGGATATGTCTGAATAATTAAACATCATAGTGAATCCTTAGGTTTTCCATTTTGGTAATTGGTAGTGAAAATAACATCAATTTAAACTTAGTATAGATTATTGCAAATCCACATCAGCACATGCAAAGAAATATTGCAAATATCTAATCATCCATTCAATTAAGCCAAAAGAAATATGAAATGAAGACCATTAACAAACATGACATATGTCAATACTTCAAAACTGGTAATAAGCTACCTTTACTTTTATCCTGTTGCTAATAAAAAAAAAAACGATAATTTTCAAAATCTATCAATGTCATGATATAATTGATGCGAAGTTTGTCAAAAAAAATAATGTTCATAGTTATAACCTAGAATTAGTAGATACACTGCCAGCTGCAATAGTGATGATAACATATAGACTCAATCTGGAATAATGCTAAAATTCACAAATCAAATCTTAAATTCTTAATTACCAGTGTCCTTGTGAGCTTGTTGACGAGCAAAAGCTTGAGCATCTTTCAGGCTTCCTATAATCTCCAGATCAATGGGTTCTCCAAAGGCCTCCTTTTGAGCCAAAAGCTGTGAGTAAATCACATAAAGAGCAGGAGGAAGCAACTCCGCTGAATGATGCTGCTTTAATCTCTTTGTATGATGAAGCCCTAGCTGGTTTTGTACAGGCAAGGAGGCTTTCTTAAGAGACTTGAGATGTGAAGGGAGACTTGTCAAGAACTTGTTTCGGTTTGCAATAGTCTCCAAAAGGACTTTCTTTTGTTGTTCCAGTTTCTCATGAAGTTTGCAGAGTTCTTTGCGCTGATACAAATTGAAAATAATACTTGTAAGCTCATCTTGTACTATTTGCAAGAAAAATTAAAAAAAAGCAGGTTATTAAAGCAAATAATAATAGACAAATAACCAGTGAAGGAAATTTTCAACTCTGACCTTCAAAGTTTAGATGAGTGAAAATAGAGACAAAAATAGAGAGGAAAGCCATAGGATACATATACAAATTTTCATTGTTTGCTTGTGAGAGGAAAAAAGGAAGGACATATGTTTAAGTTTGGGGCCAATTATCCCATATATAAAAAAATTTCACCCATAAGTGGCAGTGAGATTGGGAGGATGCTTGATTTTGGTTTCTTTATTTTAGTTTTTTTAAAGATCAAATAATTTTTATAACAAAAATAGAAATAATTTTATTATAAGAAAAATATAGTAAAAAGCTTATTTTTTAATTAATATAAATTTTTTTTATTTAATTAATTTATTTCCAGTTACTTTTCCACTCATTCAAACAAGCAGAGATAAATTTCTATAATTCTTTCCTTCATGTTTCTATTAATCCAACCAATGTAACTTTTTCACTCTATTCGGTTCTTCTTCTATCATTCCTATTTCTCTCCCTCTTATTTGACTCGACTCTATTTCATTAGTAGGATGCGTTTGGAAGAATGTGTTTACACCTTATTAAGCTTATCTTATGAAATAAGATTCTTAGTTAAAAAAAATTTGCAGTAAATTGATATTACATTGTTACCACACTCATTTAACAAGTGCAACAACATATGCAGTTCCACATACAATCAAATTCTTTCATGACTTGAAAAACATAAAGAATCAATAACAACAACATCCCGAGTGTTTATATTACAATCCTTTTTCACTATATTAGCATTAACTTCTAGCCAACGTTTTAAAAATCTGTCTGTAACCACAATTTCATCACAATCTCACAGTTTTTGGGGTGCATTTGTCCAGAATGTCCCATAATTCGCAAGAAAACGGCACAATGTAAAACATTGCTTCTAGCTTATGAATGCAGAAACATTTATCTAAGGCAGAGGCAGAATACATAAACTGGTGGTACAAACATTTGCTAGAAGCCGATGTAACAAAGAGATGTAATAATGATAATGCAGACTTATTTCTCTTTCACGAATTCCAATTTTGAATCCACCAAACCGCAAACTGTGAAGTACAGTCCCTAGGTTAGGAATTATTGAAGAGAATATAGCACACAGACCTGGAATAGCTCGAAATTGAGCCTCTTGAGCATGAGATTGTGCGCAGCGTCGTTGGAGAAAACGGAGTCCTGTATATCTTGGGGAGCATCGCGGAAAAACTCGTCCTCGGGAACGAGGTCAATGTCAGGATATTTGGACTTGAAGTCTTTGCAGGCCTTGATGGCCTTAACGTAGTGGCTTTTCTCGTACATGAGGTTGTGAAGCTGCAGCGTGGTGAGATCCACCGGTGCCTTGGCACGCTCCGTTTCGGTTTTCACGCGGTCTTCCTCGAGCAATATACTGCGATTTGCCTGAAAGAAAAATGAAGAGAGTTATAAACCCTAAATTGGAGAAGGAGAGCGGAAGAGTAGAGTAAAGCACAGTACCTGGCGGAGAGTGATGAAATGAAGAAACATTTGAGTGACGAGATCTCGAAGGAGTTGTTTGGGTTTACCCTCTTTTTTAATGGAGAGAATTTGAGCGACGATGTTCTCGACGGAAGCCTTGCTGTTACGCAGTATTTCGTAGGGCGATTCCTCCGACTTGCGCGGCTCTGAGGATTGCTCCTCTTCCTCTACACCGCCTATTGATCCCTCTTCTATTTCACCGTCCTCCATTCACCTAAAACCTCTTCTCCTCCGCTTCCCACTTTTCGTTTCTACACTCAAAATTGCCAGGGCTGGGAACACACTCGCCTGCGCTTCATCAATCTCCCTCGCGGTTTCTTATATTTTTCCAAATCCTCATATCATTGAAAAAACTTTTCTTTTTTTTTTTTACGCTTTACTCGGTCGAGGTCGAGGGTCAAGACACCGGATAAACAGTGTTAGAAGTTACCAATTAAAATTGGTAATCTGGCATATATTAAAATTTTATACAAATATAATAATAATTTCATTTATCTTTACTCTAAACTTAGGTTTATTAAATAATTTTTTATAAGTTTAATTAGTATGCGGATAAAAGAATTTGATATTACACATATTAATTTATATCATTTTTAAAATATTAATTGGTAAAGTTAATAATTATCATAAATAAAGAAGTGTAATTGAATGCAGTATACTAATTAAATTCTTAAAAAATTATCATTATAAAAAATAAAAAAATAACTTATAAATTCTAATAATTAGACATAAAAACTTATATAAAATATTATTTAGAATTTAATCAAATTAAACTAGAGTTAAAAGCTACTAATTAATTATTATGATTTAATAATAAGTCCATTTGTTGAATAACATTTAAGTCTATGATTTAATTTTTAGATTTATCCTTTTTATTTATTTTTATTAAATTTTCACTTTTTACAAAAAATTTAAATCGAATCAATTATTAAGGCAATCAATATATTGATTTAGGATTTAATGATTCACTCGGGATTAATCATGACAGACTAATATTAATAAATAATATTTTTAAATTTTTATGTAATATATTTTATAATAAAATATAGATTTTAATAGTATTTTTCCTTTAATTCTTTCGTAAAATCTTTCAAAACAACTTGCGACTTCTTCACCAAAATTTAGCAAAAGAGAAATAAATGAAATGTGATGCAAAAGTTACCCTTGCATACAAAATGATTTATTAAACAAATATTTGGATTTTTATGACACGAACAATAACAATAACTTGGATTGCTAGTTATAAGAAATATAATATGCTCGTGTGATACTTAATTATATTGAATGTGTACTAACTATAGTTGTTACTGAAAAACAAACTAAATTGCAAATAACAAAAAGATTCTCAAACCTAAATCTATTTGAAATTTCTTAAGAATCCAAATAAAATACTTTAATCTTTTAAGGACCCACTTAATATTTCTTGACCTATAATAACTAGAATTGTAATTGTAAATAGCGTTTATATGTTTATATACTGACTAGGCATAATAAAACGTTGGTGAAACACTAGTAACAAAGTAAAAGGAAAAAGAAGAGACTTTTGATGCATTACGAATTCATTTTTAAAGATGAATGTTCATCCAGAGTGTTCTAAACTTTTTTTTTAATTATTCCGTTAAGCTGATAAAGAAAAAAAACTTAAGATAGCATTTTTTTTATTAGTTTACTATCATCTACTTGTTTTTTAACATATCTTTAGCATATTTTTACCGTAATTATGTGCTCACTTACTTTTATACGCTTGCTTTTTTATATTTATTTTTTTATTAGGTTTCCATTATTAAACTTGAAAACACAAAAAGTATTTTATAAATATTTTCACTAAAAATAATTTGATAAGTAATATTTATCATAATTGATTTACTTTCTTTAAAAATTAAAATGTATTAAAGGTTATCAACCTACTATAAAAATAAGATTCAACATCGATTTCAAAGAAGAAACCACATTAGTCTGGAATCGATGTTGCATCTAGAAATGTAGAATTGATACAACTTTACTATAAAACCGATGTTGATTATTGATACAAAATTTACAAGTAGACATTCATCGATTGTGAAGAGATAATATGCTGTCAACAATAATCTACATTGACTATTATACGAACTTATGTTAGCTTTTGTATAATTTTTGTTTTTAAAAGTATTCAACTTGCAATTCAATTATATACAAATGCAAAATGTTTTTGTCAAAACAAATACAAAATTGGAATTCAAAATTATATCTCAATTTAATATTTTTATTTAATTTTAAATATTCATTATTCCCAAAATTTAAAATGATTTTAACTGTGATGGCTTTTAAAATAAAGTCAATAAACTTACAAAAATAACTATAATTAAATTAAATTATAAAAGCATTTTACAAAACAGGGGAATAATAACTTGTCTTCACATTTAAAATATTTTATTTCATTATTTAATTTAAGTGTGAGTTTAATAATTGGAAAAATAATTTCATGTTGTCATAAAATCATAAATAATGTATATTTTATTATAAGTATTAAAGTTGAGGTTATTATAATTAGATAAGTATGCAAAACTAATTTATATTATTAATAACCATTAATCTCTTTTTAAGTATTGGACTGAAGATTCTTATTATAGGGTGAAGGATAATATTACACCAATAATTTTGGCTATTCGCTGATCATAAATATCAGAAATGTTATTTTGCATTGGTTAACAAGAGTCCAACATTGGCGATAAATATTTTTGACACTTACCTCCTCAGAATTAACGATACAGGGAGTAAAATTAGCACGAACTGAGCACGCAACCCATTCACCTAAAAAGGTTAAAAAAATCAATAATTAACAAAAAAAAAATTGAAAATGAAGGCTCAATTTTCTATTACAAGACATTTGTAATGTAGGTGACCTTTTGACCAATTGGGCACGCAACCCATTCAACTTGGCCTTCTGACCTCTTGATAAATAACTCCACACTGAGGGCACAACAATATTAAAGTTACTTACTACAAATTGGTTTTGTTTTTGTGAGAGTGCTATAACTTAATCACACCATAGGCCACAAACACAAAAGGGTAAATGGTCATAAGCAAACATTTTTTTACCACCAACACTCAAATAAATTTGGATACCACATCATTAGTCTTATAGTTGTGTTGTAAAATTTCTCCTTAAGCTTAAGTGGTATCTTCTTACCACAGATAATAATACTCAAGGCATTCTTCCATTTTGTCTACCTCTTTTGAATCCTATCGTTTACATTTCATTTTAATTCTCCATCATTGTTATAGTCTCCGATTCTCATCTCTAAGGTAGGATTGATATGTCTCCCACTAAACTTTAATAAACCCTTTAATGTATCTCCTATTACTCCAACAATAGAGTTAAAGAGTATAACAAGTAATTCAATTTTCATATTATGTAGATCATATGATGAGTCCACTAAAAGTGCTTGCATAAGACAAGTCATTTGTATAAGAAATTATTCTAGCGGCATCTATAATTAAAGTAAGAATAGGAACCCTATTATAAACACATGATGGATTTTGGATTGGAATATAATGGGTTTACCAAAATAAACTCTTAATCAGTTTAAGATTTGCATATTGAGGTTTAACCTAATACTTTAAATTCAACACTAAGCATCTTCTAAAATCATAGATGAATACCATTTTGATTAACTAGACCCATGTTGATGGTAAATTAAACAAGTTACGAAGCTCATAATTATAAATTTGTAAGCAAGAGCGAGGACAAAATTTAAATGGGTGTCCATTTCCAATTCTTAACCTAATACCATAAAGACAGGAAAACATAACTAAGAAATTATAATACATAGAAAGAAGTTCAGAAGTACAACAAAGTAACAAGTATATAGCACCCGAGAAAAAAGGTTAAAGTGAATTTATCAATTGAATTGAAGATAAGAGAAAGTGTTCTTACGACTCAAGTCACATTTTTTTAACAAGCACTTATTATGCAAACATAACTACTAAGGGGAAATGGTGGAAAAGATTTTACGACGGGGTTAAAGGAAAAATATAGGAAGACATTTATGATTTAGGGGTTATTATTAAAAGTTCTAATTTTATTTGCATGTCTGGTTTGAGGGTTCTTCCAAGATAAGTGGTTTGAGTGAAAGGAGATAAGATTGGTTAGCTTATGAACGTATTTTAAATGAACCAAATAAACTCGAACGACAAAATTAATGTACTTTTTATAGATTTTCGTATTTGGTCCCCAAGTCTGTGAATTTAACGAACCGATCCTCAGGCCTGCATAATTTAACAAATAAAAAACTATTTTTTAAACTAACTAAACTCAAATTCTATTTTATTAGACTAAAAATATATAATAATTTAAATCCAAATAGACATAATCTTCTATGACTTGAATAACAAATAACAAGTATTAGTTTCAAATACATAAAACAAATGTTAAAATTGAAATACACCATAACAAATTAACAGTTTAAAACATCATAAATCCATCATAATTAAAAGTTGAAATACACAATCATCCTAAATTCTTAAGTTCAATTACACAACATTTAGCCATTTAGTCATTTGAGTCCATTTTTTATGTAGCTTGATCATCTTTCTCAATTGATACAATCCCACCTAGCATGCATCATGGTTAGGAGGATTAGAGGAAGGCATGGCAAGGATAGGGAGTTCATTGAAGACTATGTCACAGCCTTAGTATTATTTTTAGCTTATAAGTATCTTTAATTGCCTTAGAAATAAGGGGCATGAATTATTTCTTTCAAGGCCATTGTATTTAGGTCATTTTCCCTTTGTAGAAGCATGAAGTGCCTTGATTAATTGTGTGGAGTATGTGTAGAAAGAGGTACATCCCATATTTGGAAGTGTAGGTCATTTCCACACCTCTTAGCTTATTTTTGCACCTCTCTTTCTAACACACAAAACAAGACAAACATAAGGGGCTCACTCTCCTTAATTATATGCATCGCTTTAGGGAGGAGAATCTTAGTTAGTTGGGCTTAATCTAACTTAGGGGTTGAGCCATATTGGGTGGTCATGATTAAGGAACTAACCTTGGTTAATTCCTCCTAATCTTAACCATCAACTCCCTTCTCTCCACCTATAAATACCCCCTCATTCCCAAATTTTAATTCACTCTTAATTGAATGTTAAGATCTTCTTTTGAGCCATTTTCATAGTAAGAGTCTTAAGGATCCACTTTCTTGAGGAATATTTTCCTATTTGGATTTTATCAAAAGTTTTTTCCGTTGTGGCAAGCTTCGTAAAATTTTTGGCTTATCCCCATCAAAGATGGTGCCCTACTCCATTTTTTATTCCTTCCATCCTCCATTTCTTGTGTATGGAACTTCAAGGAGAAAATATCAAGGGAGTGCAAACTTGGTTTGCATCAAGTGGTATCAATAGCCAACTCATGAAGAGGTCTTTTTTCCAGTCTTTATTTCTTTATGCATTATTTTCTTTCCTTCTTGCTCTTGTTCTTCATTTATTTTTTTTCTAGCATTTCCTTTATGTCATTTAATTCCTTTTTTTTCTTTTTATTTTATGTTTTTTTAATTTTATTTTCTTGCAATTTATTTTCCTAGTCTAGCTTATTTTGTTGATTCACTTTCTTTTGCTTCTTTTTATTTAATCATTGTGTGTTCTTGTTAGGATTCCTTTTCAATTCTGCCCAACTTTTTTATTTTTCTAATATTCATGTGTATTCTAAGAATTTCATGGTAATGACTTCATAAATTTTGTGAAGGAAGCCACACAATTGTGGTCTTGATCTTTGGATGCCCTTTGTTCTTGTTTCATTGTGTTCTTGTGCTTTAATTTTGTTTTTTCCAACTACTTATACTCCGTTTTGGGGTGTTATTTCTTGCTTATTTAAGTAATTTATTTTCAGTTTTTAATTATCCATGTTGTGTTTTAGATTGATCATGTTGTAGTCCTTTAATTGTCACTTTAATTCCATAGTTGTGTCTTTTTTACTTTCACCATAAAAGTGTGTCCTCTCTTATGGAATTGAGCATCAAAGAGGCTTAGTACTCTTGATCCCATGTCCTTTGAGTCCCACATGCTTTAGATCATAGCATGTTTCAAAAAAAAATCTAAAAATTATTGTTCAATTCTTTCTTTGTGTTCATTTGTTCAATTTTTGGTAGTAGCTTAAAATTGGTACTAGTTTCTTTTGGTGAATTGTTTTGATTCGAGAGGCATGTTGGGTATGTACTTGGGCTAATTTAGTTGAGTAATCAAGCTTGCCCAAACCTCCATAAAACTCTCATATGGTGCCTTTTGTGATCACCTAAAATTACTAGTCCATATTAAGTTGTTTTGTTTCTTTGGTTTGCACTTTTATCTCAAAATTTTGTGGCTATTCCCTTGATTTGATTTCAACTAATTCTTCTTACTATACTCCTGCTAAGATTGAAGCTTGGGAAACATCTTTGGTGAAACATTTTTAGTGTTTTGGTTTTGTAGTGTTAGTTTTGTTCTTATTAATTCATTTTATGGTACCAAACACATTTGATAGGTGTGATACTTATATTGATTATTTAGTTAGGCATGAGTGTGTGTATGAGTAGTTTGAGTGTTGTTTCCTATCAATTTCATGATTCTTGATGTTTATGATGTTTTATTGTTTGGATAGCAAAGGAATCAAAATTACTAAGTTAAGAGTTGAATTACCTCATGGGTAATAGATTACTTAAATTAGTAATAAATTACATAAGCTAGATCAAATAAGAAACTCATAAAATCTGAATTTTTCGAATATTAATTAATTACCCTTTTTAGATAATCAATTCACATGCAGAAAAAATTGGTTACTCAATTTCAAGCTCTCGGGATTGATTACCTGAAAGCAGTAATCAATGATCACAGAGAACATGTATTTTTGGGTCTGTTTTAAGAGAACTACATGGTAATTAAGTGGTTGTGAATAGTAATAAATTACCTTGGTCTATTAATCATATAAAACCCTTTTTCTAATTAGATTTTTCATAAGACACAAAGGGGCTTTTAGTTTTCAAAGAGAGAAAAAGTGTTTACAAGAAAGAAACCCTTTGAAATAAAAGAAAAACCCAGAAATTTATGATTTGAGATTCAAGAATTATTGATTGGAAGAGAAAGGATCAAAGTATTTTGTTTTTGTGCATTGGGTATTATTCACGAATTATGTGATATCGTTCTTTACCCATTTCTTTGTGTTTTTGCACATGTTTAGTAATCTTTTGATGTGATTTTTAGAGGTTATTGTGAAATCTCGCACTAAGGTGTTGTGAGTGAGGATTGTAAGTGACAGAGTGTCATGGCGTAACAAGATCTTGTGGGTGCAAGAGAAGCCTCTGTTTTTGTGAGTTGTTTTTTAATCTTTTTGTAAAAATATGTATATGTGGTACACATGTATGTGATTTTTAGTGGAAAGCAGATAAGTGGAAGGTTGTATCTGAAGCTGGATGTAGGTCTTATTGATTGAACCAACATAAAACAATTTATGCAATTTTCTCTATATTTTACTCTTTATTTTTATTGAATTTTAATCTTGGTTGAATTGAATTGGTTTTTATTGCACTAGATTAAAATTTGTGTATTGATAAAGTTGAATCTTGTATTGGTTAATCTTTTGTTGTGAAATATTGAATCTTGAATTCTATATTGTAAGTTGAACAAGTATTGTATTAGGAATAATTGTTGTGGAATTAAAGATAGTCAAACTTGGTTTTTAAATCTTGAAAAGAGTCGATTCTCAAACATTATTTCAAGTTTTATTTAAAATTAGTTTTTGAAAATTTCTTAGATAGATTTTGAAAATTTCGAAAGGGGTGATTTTTTAAAACTCTAATATTATTTTAAGAAATGGAAAATTTGTGAAAAATCTTTTGGAATCTATTCAACCCCCTTTCTAGATTCCCCCTTTGGCCCAACAATTGGTGTCAAGAGTGGGATCTTGAGAAATATTCAAGATTATATCGATTTGTTTTGAAATATCTTAAGGAATCAATTACATTTCAGTGAAGGTGCTTCAATTAATAGACATTCATTATTGACTATATGAAAATTATCCTTTTTGGAAAGTCTGAATGAAATTTTTTATGGAATTTGTAAATTGTGGTATATGGCAAGCTGTGATTATTGACTATAAAATTTCAACATATATGGTTGATAATTCAATAATTGAAAAACCATATGAACTATAGACTCATGATGAAATAAGATGTGCTAAAAATGATTCTAAGGCTTTGAATATTATACACTCTGCTTTAAATAGTGATGAGTTTTTTAGGGTCTCAGCATGCAATACAGCTAAGGAAGTGTGAGATTTAATCCAAGTCACTCATGAAAGAACACTTGAAGTGTGATGTGCTGGAAAAAACACATTGATTTAAGAGTATGAAATGTTCTAGATGAATCAAGGAGAAACTATAACAAATGTTCAAAAGAGATTTACACGTATAGTAAACCATTTGAAAGGTTTTGGAAAGCAATTTGAGGAAGAAGAGTTGATGTGAAGATATTCAAGTCTCTTAACCACAAATGGAAATCCACTGTGATAGCTATAACAAAATCTAAAAATCTTGTTGCTATGAATAGTGCTGAATTATTTGGAAAGCTCAGAGAATATGAGATAGATATGACTAGAATGACAACTATAAGAAAATCTAAAAATCTTGCTGCTATGACTAGTGTTGAACTATTTGGAAAGCTCAGAGAATATGAGATAGATATGACTAGAATGACAGATGAAGAACAAAAAGAAAAGAAGGTCAAAGGCTTAGCATTGAAAACAAATGAGAAGTCAAGTGATGAAGTAAGCACAAAAAGTGAATCATTGGAATCTGAAAACACTAATCTCATTGTCAGAAAATTTCGAAGGTTCATGAAAAAGAAAAATGGAAAAGGAAAGCATGCACATGCCAAAAAGCAATTGAAGACGGCAGACACTACCTCTCCTAAGTTTACTTATTTTGAGTGTGGCAAGACAAGTCATACGAAAGCTGATTGTCTAACCCTATCTAGAAAGCAAAACAATGAAGAGCCCAAATCTAAGTTTAGGAAGAACAAGAAGAAGAAGGCCTACATTGCGTGGGAAGACAATGCTTCTACTACCACCTCAAGTCACAATAAAAGTGACCAAGAAATCAATTTTTGCTTAATGATAAAAGCTTAATTAGGAAGTGATGGTAGCTATTATCAACTTCAAGCATTGATGATTTATATAAGGAAATGAAAATTTTAAAACATGAAAATCTCAATTTGAAAAACATTTCCTAGTGTAAACAAGCTTCATCTTCTTACTGTGAAAATTATAAAGTGCTTGAAGTTAAGATAAGATATCTTACTAGAGCCTTATCAAAGTTCACAATAGAAAGAGCAAACCTTGATGCTTTCTTGGGTAAACAATAATGCATGACAAATAAAGTCTGTCTTGGATATAGTTATACTGCTAAGAAAAATGCTTTAAGAATTTATTCAATTTCAGAAAAAATTAAATAGACCATACATCTCATGCAATTATTGTTTTCTTAAAGGACATACAACCTATAATTGCTTAATTAGAAAAATCGAAGTTCCAAGTGGGAAATTCATATGGGTTCCTAAAGGTTCCAAGATTCTTACTAATCCAAATGAACCCAACTCCATTTGGGTACCAAAATGAGAATAATTTTGTTTTGCATGTGTGCCTTAGAGCAAAAAAGTCCCTATGGTACCTGGTGCAACCTTCAAGATGGTTGTTCATGGATCCTCTTCATGTTTCTTCCAATCCTTAAGGAATAAAGGTGAAGAGATGAGAAAATGGTGGTGAATGGCGCCACTAACAAGGTAGATAAGCCATTGGAGAGAGCTTGCCACAAAAGAATGAGTCTTTGATGAATACTTGTGAAGAACTATACTCTAGGGAGAGAATTTGGACACCTAGAAGAGAGAATCTCAACTCACAAAGTGAAATATTATTCAATTCAAGTGTAAAATGTTACATGAGGGGTGAGATTGTATTTATAGAGCCAGGGAGTGATTGGGGAAGGGATTAGGCATCTAGGAGCTTTATTAGAAAGTTTAGAAGTTTAAACATGTGTTAATTATGCTAAACATTATTAGCACATGTCTAGGAGAGTTAAACATCCAAACAAGTCCCTAAATAAGTGGATCTTGTTCCCCTATTTGTCACCCAAATCCTAAAAAAGTGCATCTACTTCCTCCATGTCCCTTTTTCAGTATGTTTTTAGATTATTAATAAAACTTGTTTTAGATACATTATTTTAGAATTTGAAATAATATAATATTTTATTATTGTTTTTAATATTAAAATTTTTATAAGTAAGTCAAAAATATATTTTACAAGCTTTATAAGTAGGTCACAAATTATTTTTAATATTAAAAAAATTATCTATAGGTAATTATTAATGGATGGTGTCTGTTAGTAATTACCTATAAATTTTATTCATAGGTAATTATCGATGGATTTTATCCATAGGTAATTACCAACAGATAGCTTTGAAGGTAATTATTGATGGATAATTTTGTCAGTAATTTTCTTCTAAGCAATTCCTTTTCAATCTAAGTGAATGAAAGAAACCCTTTTCCCAATAACAAGAAGGCAAAATGGGAAAAAAATTCGAATTCAAATATATACAACAATATCTCTAACTAGCCATAATAGGTGAAGGAAAAATGCATACCTTGTGGAAAGTAGAGTTCAAAGTCAAGATATTTAAAGGTCGGATTTGAGGTTGCTTCACCTTCCCTTGCCATAAACCCTTAATGCAGTCAACAATAATGGGGGGAAAAGTGAAATAAATTATAGGGTTCCATATAGTATTGAGTAGGAAAACAAAACAAAAAATGATATAGTTGGGTACCTACTGGAATGAGTATGAAAACAAGATTGTGTTCAGAATGGCCTAATGTAAACAAGGAGAGAAAGTTAAACCCTAACTCTGATTTTGTTTAGAATACGAAAAGACAAACAAATGAAAGTTTTTAACTCATTTTAGGGTTGCTTTCCTATTTTTGTTTCTGCACTAAGAAAAAAAGTATAGTGAGTTGTATTTTTTTTTTGTTCTTGTCTTTGTTTTGGGAATATGAGGTAATGAATTTTATGACTTTAGGCTACAATTTTTGTTATATTGTTATTTTACTTCTAAAGGCAACATGCGAAAAGTGTGGTCTAAAGCATCAACATTTGTGAAAAAAACTGGATGGGAGTAAAATAAAACATATATGATAGGTCATTAATAACTACATCAATTACCTATTTTCACATAGGTAAAATAGATCAGTAATCCTAATTTTTTCTCATTTAAAGGCTTGCTTTCCTCATTTTTCTCTTAAATTTAGAATTCATTAGAATTTAGTTTTAGGTTTAGATTTATGCGTATTTTATGTTTATTTTCCTATTTTAGTTGTTCTGAGATAGGTTGCGAGAATGACTGAAAAAATGGTAGGGAATTTGAGCTAATTGGTGTGGTGACAGCATGTGGGCGCCTAATGCTCACTCTATGAGCCTCCAATGCTTACTTTATGGGAGCCAATCACTGGGGTCAAATTTTGCGAAAATGTAAAATTCGTTGCTAAACGCCAACTCTGTGGTCGTGGAGCGCTAAAAAACAGATTTGAAGACTTTAAAAATGGTGTTTTTGTTCTAGAGAATGGGATTACACACAACTGCACACTCCAGATCCATCTTCGTCCATCATTCACGTTCATCCATCTTGATGGTTAGTAAGGTTGTTATTTAGTTGAGATATGTGTAACATTACCTAAACTCTCGTATATTTTTGTTCTCTTTTAATTTAAGTTTGTTATCCAAAGTTAGCGCTCTTCTTTACCTTATACTTTATTTCCATATATTTTGTGGTCTTACTTGTTGGATGAGCTCGAGAGAGGATTTTAACTTGTAAAACGAGAAGAGATCCCAATGAATTTTATTGCTCAAGAGAGAGTAAAACTCATTGGTCATCTTAAACTCATTTTCTTAATGCGAGTTGTTTGACTTTAGATTATGTAAGGGATTGATAGTCTAATACTTAAATAACTTAGTTCCTTGCTTGTGAAGAATCCAATTTAACGATATTTTTATGAGTAATGAGAACATGGGTAATGAGCGAGGGTTTTGAGTTCATTTATGTGCTTGAGGGATGATTTAGTGAAATCAAATCCAATTGAATCTCATACATGTAACCGCCTCTTTCATTTATTTTTGCATTTATTTACTTTATGTTTAGTAGTTTTAATTTATTTCCATCTTTCGTTCGTACAATTAAAAACATTAATATTTCTGAGGCTTCAACCAAGTCTTTATGGGTTCAGGTTATGATCGGTGCACTTGTCGATAATAATGTAGAAAACTTTGCAATCATCAATCACGTCTAGGAAAATGTTGCTTTTTTTGTCTTTCGACAACACTTGTATAATTGTAGACATGTTCAGAGTGGGCTAAAGTCATTGTTGTTGTAACACCCTACAACCAATACTAAATGTTGATTCAAAAGTCACAATTGTAATTTGAATTCTTAAAATGTTAGACGCTAACATTTTCAGTTTTTGAACTAGATCTATTCTCCCTCAAATATTGCGAAAGGTCCAAATTTGTATGATATTGAAAAGAAAGGTTTTGCACCTCCAAATATGTATCCAAGTGAGATTTGTTCAATTTAATAAAGTCGTATTCATATTGTATGAACTCCTATATATGTTTTTAAATTAGGGATTAAAAGGAAAGCAAAAAAGTTATACTAAACAAAATAAAAAGATATAAAATGATAGAAATATACATTCGCAATGTGTTACTGTGTTGATGATGAAGTTCCACTAGTAAAAGTACTAACATATGAAGCCTCTTGTGATGAACTTTGACTTAAAACAACATTGCAAGTTATTTTTTTAATACAATTTAGCATACCCATTGTATAGAGTATACAACTTATGCATTACTAAACTTTAGGAAACAAAAATAAAATACTTGAACTAGTCAAATGTTAGGGTGGAGGTGAGAGGTGGCCACAACTCGCAACATTTCTTTCTCAATAACACGAGGTTGATGCAAGCTCACTAGAAAGGATTCGTCTCTTCTTTGTCGACTTGGCTAGATGGGAAGAGGAAGAATGTGGAGGTTGAAAACTTGATGTGAGCTTCATGGAGGGGTAGTCAAACACGAGTTTGCCAAATATGAGAGGTAGATGTAAGCTCGCCAAGGAGGTTGCAGCACCGCAATTCATTTGGAAAAGAAGACTAGAAAGATTGCAGTCCCACTACTTAGAGAAGGAATAGGAATTTATGCTAAAGATTGAAATGCAACTCAGATTGAAATGCAACTCTAATTGAATAATGAATAATGAATTGAAGAATTTCTAAATTAGGTTTACATTAGGCCTTTAGTGCTTTAATTTTACTATTTTACAAAGGCCCAAAGCCCAAAAACATTACATTTATAAAGTCTAAAGGCCTTGTTACCCTTATATACGAATCACTGAATCAACATTAGACTTGTACTTGTATAGTTGCAACTCACATGAATATCACATGTTTTTGTTAAACAGGTTACGAGCTAAGCCCGTGAGCCTGTGGACTTAGTTCCTAAAGTTTGCAGGCTTCATAAATCAAGCTCAAATTTCTCTTATAATTACATTTATTTTCAAGAGATCCAAAATCCACACGGGCTCACTAGGTCTGCGAGTTCAGGCCTGTATACCACCTTAAAAGGAAGCAACCAAGGAATGTGATGCATGTTCCCCGAGCAAGGGCCCTATCACTAGGGCCATGGCTAGAAGAATATAGGAAGACATGGCTAGAGTAGATGGAGGAAGACCTCACCTCCTTATAACCATCAAGTTGTGCAAGCCATGACTTATTCTTAACTTGGGCGAATTGTAATTACTTGTAATGTCTCATTTAATTTTCTTAGAGGAGTCTAGGTTTTTGGACATGTATTAGTTCATTTAATGCTCTAGGAGGTGTTTTAGTAATAAGAAGAGGTAAGATTAACTTTTGGGCCTTTATTAAGAAAATAAGGGGGTAGTTTGATAACCACACCCCTTTTTTTCTAAATAAAAGCCACAAGCTAATAAGGAGTAATCTTGGCCCTTGGATTAACTATCTTGGGTGTCAATCTTCATCCAAAGGAGGGGATTGATTGGACTTCGAGCTTTAATCCTCCTCCCTTTGATCACTCTTTTCAATCCTAACCCTTCCTTTCCTTTATGACTTGTCCAAGAGGTTAGCTCCCTCTATAAAAAGGTGTTTTTCCTTCTCCTGTATTTTTTACACTTAGTTGAATGCAAATACCCTAGTTGGTCATGACTTTGCTTCTAGTGTCCTTATCCTCTCTTTAGATAATTTCTTAGTTTTTTATCAAGGGTTTCATCCCTTGTGGTAAACCTCTCCTTTTTAGGCTTATCTTACCCTTAAGTGACGCCTAAAACAACCTCAACTCTTACCTCTCCACAAACCATTTCACCAAAGAAAAACACCTCTAGAAAAAGATCAAGGGAGGCATGCATCAGAATGTCACAAGTGAAAGGTTTAATGAATCTTAAACTTATTTTACTTTTACATGGAAAGGGCCAAACCCAAATCATCATTTTAAGTTATTGTCAAAGTAGAGTTATCATAAGGCTTTCTTAAACGACAAGAAATCCGTGAAATTTGTGTTATACTTGTCCTTTACCAAAGGTATCTTCTGCATTTCCATCATGTGTATTGGTTTAGGTTTTGTATGTGTTATTCTAATTTCATTCACTCTGGTTTTAATTTTTTCAGAATCACCCTAATAATTATCAATTTTTCATTTGGGTAAGTATTAACAATGTGAAGGTGATATGGATGTTTAACAAGTTGAAGAAGATGGAAAAAATGTTGTGTAGAAGCAAGAGCTTTTGTTTAGAATGATAGTTTAGCCTCTGAAACTAAGATGTTTAAGTTGCTCATATGTATTTTGTTTGCAATTGTGATAATTTTATTTATAGGAATGATGCAAATGAATAAGGTTTTTAGTTATGACATATTGTTCAAGATTTTCAATGCGTAGCCTTATTCAATTGCAAATAACAATGAACAATTCTTGAATATAAGCAAATAACAATATTATTCAGATGGTTGAAGGCATAGCCTTATTTTGTTGTAAATAACACTAAACAATTTCTTAAATATAACCAAATAACAGTGTTATTCAATTGTTTGAAGGATATGTCTTATTCCATTACAACTAATAGTAAATCTTGTGTTAATACTAAGCAAATAACAATATTATATTTAGCAGTTGTCTCAAGGCATATAATAATGAGCAAATAAAATTGATAACAACATGAGTAAATAACATTGAACCATATATTAAAAATAACCCATGAGTAAAATTGTAAATAATGATATTACATAGTTAATGTACAACATAATCAAAATTTGTTACATAATTAAGAAAAAGTTGTGAATAATGACATTAACATCTTAATTGATGTTCATAGTAGGATAAAAAAAAAAAAGATACAAAAAGGAATTGTTACAGCATCATGGGCATTACATAACTTATTTACAACATAACCAAAAAACTACATTAACTATTAGTTTCACATCAACATAATTATATCATCATAAATTAAGATCCATCCATCAATTGTGATGAATCATTGGAGGTTGTAGCAGGTTTACTTGATTATTTTCATCTAATTTTGTAGTTAGTGCATTTTGGCTCAAATCAATTTCTATTGTAGTTGTTGTATCTACTGTTAGCAACTTTACTTTTTTCTCCTCAGGTTGGATCAAGTGTTGCAACCATATTTTTTATTAAGTTTGTTGGTTGTGCTTCCACATTGTCACAACTCTTGCAATTGATAGTTGAATATTTTCTTTTCAATGTATTATTAACCACCTTACCTTTTTTGGGGTTCTTTTTTTCTAAAATTTTCTCTTCTTTCACTTCTTCTTTATTAGTGCAATTAGCCTTTGGTAATCATTTTTTTCTCAATATTGAGAAATTTGTGTTGGTTAGACAAAATATTGATATGTCAAATTATATGTTTCCATTGTCAATCATCAATAAAAATCCTCAGCTTGCAAACTTTTGTGAGCAATTGTTGTACAAGCATGTTGGCATGACAATCCTACAAATAGAAATCAAATTTTAATCAAAGTTCCCAAATCTGTAGGTCTGATATATAACAAATTAAAAAGAAATTTTACATGTAAATTGGAAAAAAACTAGCACGTGTGTGTGCTCATGTTGAGGTTCATATCAATGTTTTCTTGAATATTTAGGACTTCATATATTTTTTCTTCAGCATCTCCTAACCATATAGGTGCCCAATAGTTGTTTTTTCTCTTTTTTTTTCTTTTCAAGCTTACTTTGTTGCATATGGGTTAATATTCCATCTTTATTTATCAATTTTAATTGATTCTTGCTCATGATTTTCATCACATAACATCTTACCCCTTCCAAACAACTCAAAATTGGCTTCCTCCTATCTTTAAAAATTTTGGCATTGAAACCTCACAATTAATGTTGATAATGTCGTCCACCTTGCAATCTTCAGTAAAGTAGGCTTTTGATCAAGTATGAAATCCTTTGTTCTTTAGGTATTGGTATGTGATGCATAAAATATGACCGCTTAAAGGCAAACATATCCTACACAACAGTAACAGTGAAACTAAGTCCATATATCATACCAAAAGGACCAGATCTAGTTATCAAATAATTCAATTCAGAAGATAAGAGAATGAAGATAAGAGAGTGATTTAAGTTGATGGTTCAGACTCGTAGTAAATTTTAAATAGGAGAAAAGTAATAAGTTTGGAATTCAATGGATTAATACTTAGAGTTGTGATTTCACTACAGTGTTTTTACCTCCTATTTACTAAGCAATCTCATTCTTTGTCATTCATTGATCATCAATACCACGATTGTTATGATGCGTTTGGTCATTCACATCACACTATAACTCTAACTTGTTATCCAGTTTGGTCATACAAGACTTCAAATTAGGATAGTTTCCTTATTAATTAATTGAAGATTTACCAATAAATTTGGTCAATTGTATTGGAACTGACCCAATCGACTTACAATTCAATTATTTAAATATCAATGGTCATGAATAATCAATCAATCAAGATATTAGCAAATAAAATAGTAAGACGATTCAATCACCGAATGACATTAAATAATAATGCAAAATACAAGGGAAAATCACAAAGAGTTATATCATAATCCTAGAAAAAAGAGATTAGTCAGACATGGGTAATGAAAAATCAAACATCTCGTAAATTATACAATCATTATTAATAAAAAAAAGAATTACTGATACAGAACAAAATACTGTAAATTGACTCAATCCAAAGTTTCCTTCACATTCCTTGCCTCTAGGTCACAAATTTAAGTCTTTGTCCAAACCAAAGTGAGTTCCCTTTTGTTTCTCCTTATTTGGAATTACATGCTGGGAGTATTGTTATCAAACTAGGTTCAACTATATCAAGGTAAGGGGTCATTGGGTCAACCATTGACTTGGGGGGTCAACAGTTAACTCGCATGACTAAGTTTTGTAGTAATAAAATTTAAATAATTCATAACATATAACTTTATACTTTAAAAATTTATAAAGATAATTAAACTAAAAATTAAATATATTTCAAATTAATTAAATAACTCATATAATATTTATAAATATTTATGTATATATATTGATTAATATTTATGTATATATTTTATTATAATATCAAAACAAAATGTTGCTTCAGTGGTGTTTCTCTTTCAGAATATCTAATAGACCAGGTTTGAATCTGGTAGAGGAAAATGTTTTAATTTTAAATTTTAACAACTAAATTAAAAGAACATAATAAATGAATTAAATTACATTTACATTACTTGAGAAGTGTGCATTGTAGAGAGGAGTAACGATTTTAAATAAAATCGGTCGAGTTAACCAGTGACAATTCGTAAACATTTCCAATCCAATGAATTGCTGGTCAGGGATGTTTAAAATCAAACCAAACCAAATTGAAAATCAAAACTGAATCAAAAATAAAAACTACAAAAACTAATTTAATTTGGTTGATTTGGTTTTTGTAATTTTCAAATAAGGTAGTTCAATTCAGATTGATTTGCGGTTTAAGATATTGAAACTGCACCAAATCAAACCAAACTACTCATCTTAAGTTATTTTAGCAAATCTGCAAGAAGATACAATCATTCATTACTTTTTAAGTTTCTATGATTTGAACTTAATCTTTAAATAGAATTTTTAATTAATATGTATTAGTTGATGAATAAATATTTTAGGTAGAGTATTTGATTTAATTTCATTGAATACAATTTGACCACAACAAGTAAAATGTAATATTTAAATGAATTGATTATCTATACTTTAATTTTAATGATTGTCACTTTTATATAATTTTGTTGAAAGCGAGTAAACTTTTATACAATTTGGAAACAAAAATTTTCAACGGTTTTTTTAATACTTAATAATAGAAAATTTAAGCCATAAAACCAAACCAAACAAACCATAAAAGATTGTTTGATTTGGTTCGAATTTTATAATTAATTTAAACAATATCAAACCGCAATACACTTTATTATTTAACATATTTCAACTAACTTATAAGCTTATAGTTTTTCAACTAACTTATTAGCTCAAACTAGTTTATAAGTTAGTTTTACCAAATATAACTTTAAAAATGTTACTTGTTAATTTGTTTTTTTTATTAATAGAAAATATTCAAATTCGCAACCTCTACTTCCTTTCCTTCCTTTAAGGTTTTTTTATTAGACTAATCTTATAATATCTTATTTCAACATAATTGTCTTTTTCATAAAACATCATCTAATAATCCATTATTAAAATGTTGTCAAAATAAATTATATAAGTGATAGTCATTAGTCATATAAACAAAATGTCAAAACAATATTTAAGTAAAAGAGTTTAAACAAGATGCTGCTTTTTCCTTAAGAATACATAGAATTAAAAAATGTTAAATTTACTTTAATTTAAGAATTAAAAACATATTTAAATCTTTATTTGATTATATTACTTGTAGTAGTTAGGGTTGGACACAAAACTTTGATCTGACCAACCGACCCTTTACAAAGTTGATATTTAGTAGCTTTCAGGTAGATTGGCAGGTTAAAGTATGGTTACATATGGGTTGTAGCTAGCGAATGTGACTTTGGTTGTTACGACCCACTAATACCCGATTCGAACCACCTATATTATATTATATTATATATATATATATATATAACTTTTTAGTTTTAAAATTAATAATAATTTTCTTGATTTTTATTTTCTTAAATAATTCATACAATTATACTCATAGAAAAACATGTATTCAATAATAATTATTTTTGTATTTTTTTTAAACCAAATGTAGCAACCTTAATTGTTTAACATTCATCTTCTTTAATAGAAATATATATATATATATATATATATATATATGTGTACTTTTTTAGTCTAAAACATTTTTTAAGATTATGACATAATTTTTTTATCTTTATATGGTTTTAAATTGTATAATTCTTGAAAAAAAGTGTGATAAATCAAAGTCTGAATTCATGAACCTGCCCGACTCGCAACACCCCTTTGCAAACTATTAACCCATAAAAATAAATAATGAAAAACTAGTTAACAATTTAAAAGAGTATATTGGTTCGAATTGAGCCGAATTAATCCAAACATGATGCACCCTACCCATTGAACACCTCTAATAGTAGTTGTATATGACTATATGTTTTGCCTAGTATTCTCGAATCTAAGTAGACCCTTGTGAAAGTGTAACTAGATTGAGAGCATCAAGTTTAGGGAGTGTAAATTCGTTCCCCTCCACACTTCATGGGCGTGAGGGTATTTATAGGTTTTATAAAGAGTGAGTATCCCAAGATCCATGGAATACAAATATTCTCATATGATTAGATGGTTAAAGATACATATCTAGGGGAGATTTAGATAACATATGGGAATGAGATATTCAAATATGATGAGGTGGTTTAAGATATAGATATAAGGGAGATTTAGATAAGTTATTGGAACAAAGTATTAAAATATGATGAAGTGGTTGGAGATATAAATCTAGAGATACTTAGATAAGACAAAGGTCATCCGAAAGGAGACTAGAGGTACATAGCCCCCTAGCCATGAGTGCTTAAAAGCAATAAGTGGAAAATGGATCAAAGGGTCGGTCGATGGCAACTAGGGGTACATAGCCCCTTAGTCACAAGCTCAAAATATCGCAAAGTGGCTAAGTTAGAGGGTTCACCCGTGATTAAATATAACTTAATAGCTTAATAGATTTAGCTTGAGATTTTATGAATGGGTGATTGGTGCCGAGATGTTTTAAATAATAATTTATGAATCCACTTATTAATTTGATATTACGAGCAAGTGATTAATGTCGAGATGTGGTAAATTGGTAACCTTAATGACTTACAACGTGATCGATATCGAGGTGACTTAGTTTATTTGATAAATAATTGAAGACTTCATACCTTAACCCAACAATTTTAGCGAAATTCAATTGACTTTTTATGCGGTTGAGGTTGGGAAGACTTAAATAATTCAATTGCTTATTTACCGAGGCTAAAGTATCTTTGATATTTCGTACCTCAGATGCTTTTACCATGATTTCATCGAATTATAAGAGGTCGGTTACCGAGCGGAATTAAATTCCGTCCCTTAATTGATTTTATCGTGATGTTGGATTATAAGGGGTCGTTATTGAATGGGTGCAATTAAAATATTATCCTGTAACTTTGTTACTTTTCTGCGTAACTTTTACTACCTCGAGGCATTCAATTACTGTGATCTATCCTAACTGGATAAATAACTTTTAATACTTCATGACTTAGTTAATTTTAGCGTAACTTTTACTATCTTATAAGGTGATCGATTACCGTGATAACTTATTACTTCATAACTTGATTTTTCAGCACAGTGATTTTTATTTCATGAGGCGGTCAGTGATCGATCATTAAGCTTTATTTATGTTTTGTGTTTGTAAATCAATGAGTCCTCATTAAGGACGTCTTATGCCTTAGTTTGTAGTGTAGAATGGTGGGGCTCATCTGGGATCCACTTATGCCTCCGATTGCAATGTAGAACGGCGGGGCCGGTCTAAGAGCCACTTATGCCTTTGATGGCAGTGTAGAACGGTAGGGCTCGTCTAGGAGCCACTTACGCCTAGGATTGCAGTGTAGAATGATGGGGCTCGTTTAGGAGTCACTTACACCTCTGATTATAGTGTAGAGTAGCGGGGCTCGTCTGGGAGCCACTTATGCCTCTCATTGCAGTGTAGGATAACGGGGCTCACCTGGGAACCACTTACGCCCCTGATTGCAGTGTAGAATGATAAGGCTCGTCTAAGAGCCACTTACGCCTTCGATTACAGTATAAAACAACGGACTTGTCTAGAAGCCACTTACGCCTCTATTGTGGAAGATCACTAAAGTTTCTTTGATTTTGTTGGCTTTGTATTGAATGAAAAGTCGTTCAAAAATCTCATAAGGAAGAAGGGTACCTAAGGTCAGTCTTTTGGACGTAGTAGTGTGAGAAGAATAGGAGCTTTAAAGATGTTGGCTGAGAATGGCAAGAAGTCCTTCGGGATCTCAACCATTTGTTGTCTTTCTAGTCATCAGAGGTTGACGATCTGGGCTCGGAGTTCTACCTATGCTAGATCGGCCCTGACGGTGGCTTTTTCGTTCCATCTCTTTAGTTTGGTGAGTTCTACTAGGATCAACTCCATAGGGGGGTGTTCGTCAATGTTGTAAGCAGTGGAATGATGGCGGGTTGCTTGTACCACTCCTTGGGATGAGAAGGTTTGAGCAATGAGGGTGCAGGTAATGTGTTTACCTTCATCCCACGGTGAGCGTCAAATGTTCTTGAATCCAAGTAGACCCTACTGAGAGTATACCCAGACTGAGAGTATAAAGTTTAGGGAGTGTAAATTTGTTTCCCTCCATACCTCATGGGTGTGGGGTATTTATAGGTTTTATAAAGAGTAAGTATCCCGAGATCCATGAAATAGAAATATTTTCATATGATTAGATGGTTGAAGATACATATTTAGGGGAAATTTAGATATATGGTAACGAGGTATTAAAATATGATAAGGTGGTTGGAGATAGGAATCTAGGGGAGATTTAGATAAAATAAAAATACAGATCTGAGAGAGATTTAAATAAGATATGAAAATTAAGATATTCAAATATAATGAAATAGTTGAAAATATTAATCTCATAAAACTTAGATAAGATACGAGGTCGTCGAAGGGTAACTAAGAATACAAATACTAATATTGATGAACCTAGATTGAGACTTGAGAGAGAAACTTCACCCTCTCACGCGCGCACGGGGCCTATCTAACATCATTCACTTTTTATTTTATTTATTTTAAAGTATGTAGAATTTGGTTTCAGATGGCATGGACCGACAGTTGGATTGAGGCTATTAATTGTGTCCGTGGAAGGAGCTTTTACGGTTAATGCTTGTAAGGCAGTAAGAGCATGGTTAATGCATATATTATTTACCGGGATCAGCTTTTTCCTCCAAGATGCAGAATTGCTCAAAACCATTGTCTATCCACGGCATGTATGCATTTCATTTTCCTGCAAAAAGATTACAAATATGACAAAGCTGCATTCATTTTTTCCTAAACAATAAAAAAAGTCAGAGTAGGATTCTCTCTTCACATGTGCCACATCCAGTTCCTGTATACAACCATGTTAGGTTTAGGTAAATTATTATATAGTCTTGGATTATTATATACTATTGCCCTGATTTATTTTTACATGATATATACATGACATTTTTCAATTGATGAAAAAAAATTAATGACGTTATGAACTAAATATTTATTACTAGTATTGTGATTGTAATAACTTCTCAGAAACAAATTTTTTAAATAAGAAAAAACGAATCTGAGAGCGGGAAATTAATTTTGGCGGGACGGTACTTGTTCTGTGATAGCAATTCCAGCTAACGACTCCTGTCAGGTGCACCTATGACTATGATTATATGGCAGCCAACCGAATACACGGTCAAGGTAACAGGTGCTTTTATTGTGCTTAAAAATATGATAATGGAGATTTTTAGCACAAAGTAGGAGGTCTACACCATTTCAAGCAATAGTAGTAACTAGAAAGTAGTGCGCAATAATAGATTTTTTTGAGTTTTTTCTTAGCTAGAAGGCCGTACTTGTCCTATTCTACGGTCCATACTCTATTCCATAGTATAGGCTTGAACGAAAATGGTTGCAATGCTTAGCATTGGGTAAAAAGTGATAATATATAAAACCGCCATTTTATTGTTAATGTAATTGCACGCTATTTTTTCTAATGACGAAACCGAATCTCGTGAATGTGATTAATGTGAATGCGAATGCGAATGTGTAGTTCGACAATGGCGGAGTTAGGGTTTCAAGAGCGAAGCTCGTGGAGAGTGGGACCGAGAGGGCGCGATAGCAGCCCTGACTCTGTCGTCTTCACTCTCGAATCGAACTTGAGCCTCTTTTCCTCTGCGTCCGCGAGCGTTGATCGATGCTCCTTTGCATCTGATTCTCACGACCACGACTCTTTCGTCTCCGAAATCTCGCTGGTTAGTACTCTACTCTCTACCGTATATATACACTTTTACAAACACTGAATGATTAGTGCTAATTATTGAGTTTGTGTAGTGGGGTGCTGTTGTGCATACTAATAATAACGGTGAGAGAATGGAGTACTTACTGTTTAGGAATAATGAGGTTCGGTGTTTTTGAGTGTAATGATGTTAGACTGAGGGGCCGAATCTAAGGTTGAAAAATATTTGAGGTTGGTCCATTGTTGTGGAATTTTTCGCAGCAGCATTTGGCAGGGCGTGAGGGTGATTTTGGTCACAGCGATATCTGGAGTGGTCCAGGTCCATATCCGAACGAGTCTGCAGTAAGCAACAAGAAGAAGCACAGTGGCTTAGGGAGAAGGACAGAAAAAAAGGCTAAAGGTATACCTACACACACTACACCTCATTTTTCTTTTTCCTTTTGTTGGAAAGTAAAAGGTTACAAACTCGCCACGAGGTCACAAAATTGACTCTGTAGCGTATCCACATCGCAGTTCAAGACGCAGACAGCGATTCTGATATTCAAGAACCTGTGGTGTTGGATTCTGCCAGAAACTCTTTCTCTTTAGCCATCAAAGGTACCCCGAAAGGTCTTAACCCCTATTTTTGAAGGCTATTTTTTTAATTTTTTAATCTCATCGTAATTAACGCTTTTTCGATGTCCACTAAGAATGTCAAGACAGGAGATTAAGATCTGAAGCCTTGTCGAAGAAGGCTGCTTCGTTGGATTTGAACAATGCATCTGGATCTTCGCCGCGCCTTCAAACTGTGAAAAAGAGCTGCCCCTCTTCTCGAAAGTGTGGCACTGCTACTTTTCCTAGCCCTGGTACACCCAATTATCGCGTTGCAATGCACAAGGGATGGAGCTCCGAGCGAGTTCCCTTGCATGCAAGTGCTACCCGGAAGCACGTTTTGCCATTCAACAATGGGAAAGCATTGCCGTCCAAATGGGAAGATGCTGAGAGGTGGATTCTCAGCCCTGTTTCAGGAGATGGCATGGGCAGGGCCTCGCTTCATGCACCCCAGCGGAGGCCAAAGTCCAAGAGCGGTCCTCTTGGACCCCCTGGCATTGCATACCATTCTCTATATTCGCCAGCTGCGCCGTTGTTTGAAGTGGGCAATGGGGGGAGTTTCATAGCACGTTCTCCATTTTCCGGTGATGGAACAATCAATTCCGGTGGCCATGGTGGAGCTCTGTCCGCTAGAGCAGAACCTTGCATGGCCCGCTCAGCGAGTGTCCATGGATGCTCTAAGATGCAGGGTCAGTCATCATCAATGCCTGTCCAAGGTTATTTAATTTTTATTATTATGTCCATTGCTTGAAGCTAGATCTAGACTCCCGAAGCTAGATCTAGACTCCCTTTAGAGTTCCATAGATTCATCTATGAAGTTGTGAAGCCTTTATTTAACTGTTTAAGTAAGCACTTGATTAATAAATTTTGATTACTTGGGGGCGTATGCTATAATTTTTTTGACCACGAAACTTATTGGAATAAATTGAAAAGTTTTTTGAAATAAGCTAACAGAAACTTATGAGACGCAAACTATTTTTGAAATAAGTTTTCGGCTAGCTATACCAATATTTCCATTTCATTTGTGCAACTTTATTGATTGTGAAAGATCACGTGGAAAGAGTGACCTGAAGGGATTGACTTGTATAAAATTGAAAAGAACTCAAATTGCCTGACTTTATTGTATTATGCCAAGTAGCCATACTGTAGTTATGTATTTGGCCTGGTTATATGCTCATGTGGACGAAACAGATGATTTTCTTTTGACAGTAATGATTAATTGAAATTGAAATGGTACGAGGTTATAAATGATTTTTATGCATAATGAGGTCACCTTAAGTATGATTCTGTGCATCTGAATCTGACGTTGCATTCTTTTTGTTGGTTCTAACTCAGAGGACAAGTTTGGTGGCGTCAAAGATGTGGGCACCGATGTGTCTCGTGCTGTTTCAAGGAGAGACATGGCGACCCAGATGAGCCCACAGGGTAGCTCATGTTCCTCTCCTAATTTAAGGCCTTCTTTCTTCGCCTCCACCCCATCTACCTTGCCTATCACAGAATTCCGGACTGTTGCTTCCTCTAAAGTGGATATTAGGGATGTGCAGATAGATGAACAGGTTACGGTGACAAGATGGTCAAAGAAACATAAGGCATTATTGACTGGCAGAGGTTCAGAACATGCCGAAAGCTGGAAAAAGAAGGAACTAAGCACTCAATCGTCAACATGGGACATTTCTGAAACGACTAAACCTGCCTCAAAGTAAGTCTACTTTGACTTGTGTGAATTTCTGTTCAATTTATCTGCTAAACTAAGGACATACTATTCAGAACAGCTTGCACTAAAAATATGAAACTAATGGGATGATATAAAAGATTTGCCATCAAGTAATGAAGTTTTCTCTTTTAAGTCAAATATTGTACTTTTTAGTTTTTACACCATTCTTATCCGATCTCTACGAGCTACACAATTGTAGTTCATGCAAGGACAAAAAATAGTTTGCGTTTGTGAATTTTGTTGTGATGAATTTACTACATTAGCTACATATTGTTGGCCTTGGAATGATTCAATTAAAGTGTCAAGTGTGCTGGAGTTGTAAAATAATTTCTCTATTACCATTCTACTATGTGTCAGGTTGCCCACCCTAGACAATTAAAACAAGGAAGTTGAAAAGTCTGAATCATTTAAATCCCTTCGTTTTAATCTAGAGGAAACTCTTATAATTTGCTGGCATAGAATTTTTTGTACACACTTCGTATTGTTTCTTAAACGCTAGCTAATTTTGTTTGTCCAGGGTAAAAAGTGAGGAGGCCAAAATCTCTGCATGGGAGAACTTGCAAAAGGCAAAAGCGGAGGCAGCGATACAAAAACTAGAGGTTACTTCCTAGTGGATAGTGATTACTTTATTTGGAGAATTTCAATTAAAGAATTAGCTAAAAATATTTACTCCGAGGAAAAATAACTACTGTATTTTTTTATTGGTGACATGGAAAAAAAGTAATTATTTTAATAGTTCGAGTGATTATTCTGTGATAAATATTTTCATCGAGTTCTGTTTTTGGGATGCACCCTTCTTTCGAGTTGCTGAAATACTTCTCGTGTTGTTCTGTTTCATTCAGTCATCCTCAGCTAGCTGCATGCCCGTTAGAATGTCTTAAAGAACGCCTCTTTTTTTTCTTTGTACACTATGTGCAAAGAAAAAGATCTTTTTTTATTGGGCAAAATTTAGACACTATTATAATGCTGTTCCCTAATTAAAACATTTCATCTTTGGAAATTACGGTTGATTTAATTAGTTATGGAGACAAGCAATGGTGACTGAGATGAAACGTTGATTTTGATTGGACTATGTTACCTAGGATATTTATGGTGCTCTATTTATTTAAATCTTATTATTTATTATGATGCAATAGACATTTTATCACGCATTATTTGGACAGTATTATTACCAATTTAATTAAAAATAAAGAAAAAGAATTAGAATGGAGAGGGAAAGGGATCTTGATTCTTGATTGTGATTATTACCTTTTCGATTTCAGATGAAATTGGAAAAGAGGCGTGCATCCTCTATGGATAAGATTATGAACAAGCTTAGATTGGCCCAGAAAAAGGCTCAGGAAATGAGAAGTTCAGTTCCACAAAACCAAACCGATCGGGTTGTAGGAACTTCACACAAGGCTTCATCATTTCTTAGAACCAGCCAGATGCGTTCTTTGAGTGGTTGTTTCACTTGCCATGCCTTCTAAGGATTTTTTCATGTTTGAATTATGATGGGTAAGTTTCTCTGCAAACCTTGCTCTAGTTTAGAAATAACCTCTTTTGTGTAAGTCTTGAATTTTGGGTTTTGAAATTTATAAAGCTACATGAACATATGTCTACAATTTTAATTTTTAAAAGTTCTGATTTTTCGTCAATGTACTTGGGATTTCTGATAAATGAAAATTTGAAAAGGTTCGTTGCAAGTTATACGGAACGTTTTTAGTTAGTAATAGTTTACTGTGCTTTTCGAAACAGATTGATGCTCTTGGTTTTCTCTAACAGTCAACTTCTAGCTTACTCCCCAAGTTTTGATAGGCTCAAGTTTATTATTTCCTTGGTACTTGCCTGGAAAATTTGCACGAATGACATCCTTGTTCATTCTTATGCATTTTGATACAAGACTTTTACATCCCTGAGCAGGTTTCCTAAGGATTCGGGCCACATTGAAAGGGGCAAAACAGTTGACACAATTAGTGCTGTCTTGTTTTGCAAACCATGAAATACCAACTCTTTGAAAATCTAAGCCCTATGCTCGGAGATATTACCGGGATTTGGGATTCGATGGTATGCAATATATGTAAGTAGGCCAAATTTTAGAAATAAGATCTTTTTATATTCTTTTCACCTTGCTACATCGTTGTGTGCTGTTCAAAACTTCAAATGTAATCTAGCTATATAATAATAGAACGAGAAAAGTAACCACAATATCTTTTCATTCTTAAAATTTGCTCTCCCTTAGTTTGATTATTTTTCCTTTCATTTCATACATTTTGTCTTTCGTATTTCCAGCTAATTGTGCTTCTCAGGTACTAATTTTAATTTCCAACTGTGATACCCAAATTCTGGTCTTATGTGTTTTTTGTTCGAGTTACCGTTTTAATCGGGAAGGGTGCACGAGCCAGATAATTCGGTGCGTGCCATTGGTATGATGATTTGGAAGGCAAAAAAAGAGCAATTGTCGTTAAAACTAAAAGTGTTATACTATAACAAAAAAAATAACTAAACGTGTTTTAGAATAAATGAGAATTTTGATAAAATTAATTTAGCACAGTTAAACATTAACATGTTGAAATCATCGAGGCAGTAGTTGCTGGCAGTGGTCATGAGCCAAGCCTTCCAGATTTAAGTGCCTAGGACTAACTTGTTTACTAAAAGTCTTGTTATTTGAATGTCAAATTGAGCAGATGCGAAGTCACTGAGAGTAGCTTTGTCACAGATGTGGTGAGAGGATATTGAACCACGATTAGAAATGTGGATGTGGCCCTTTTAAAATTTTAAATCAATTTCTTAAATAACTTTTCAGTGATGTTAAACAAAAATTGAAATCAATTACAATTGACTATAGAGTTTAATTAGAAATGTAATAGTCAGCCTAACAAGTTTTATATTAACATTCAACTACAATTTTTTATGATGAGTCAGTTGTTTTTATTAATTAATATTTTAAAATTTATATAAATAAAAATTGTAATTTAATATTATTGTAAAACTATTTTACATTTGTCAGTATATATTAATTAAATTCTAAATTATAACAATAATTTTTTATATATTTATATATTTTGTATTAAAATAATTTAATTTTATAGTTTTTGCAAACACTAAATTGATTAAGATATAAATTATCTTAAATGTTCTTTAAAAAGGATATTAATATTGAATATCAATTTGTTTTATAAATTTTTTAATTTTAATTTTATAACCATGGTTAGCATTCTCATTGACGCCACATAGCTCCCGAGAAAAGAAGTAATTTTTGTTCGTTACTACAGAACCTGGATAAATGAGTAATGTTTGAATTGGAGTACAGAACCCGTTTACATGTCATGGATCTGCCCTTGGTACTTGTTGAAGTAAGTGCTAATTTGGCGGTTCACCAATAAATAATTTTCTAACTATTTATAGTTTTAATTTAATTAATTTTTTAATATTTTGTAACTTTAAAAATGATATTAAAAATCGGACAGGTCATCAAAGTATTGATATAAGATTGACTGGTTTAATCCGGTTTGAATAAGTATTAATAAAATAATAATAATAATAGATAAAATAGTATTAATAAAATATAATAATAATAATAGATAAAATAATATTAAGTAAATATAATATGTTTATAACACTTAAAAGTTAAAATAAAATATTATTTTTAAAAAAGTCTACATAATGGTTAAGTTTAAATTTTAATAACTAATAAAATATAACAATATTTATTAAGTAAAAAATTACATTTAATATTAAATAAAATTATTATACTCTAAATTTATAAGAATTAAAATATAAAAATTTACAAATAGTATATATGAGTAATTGATAGATTTGATAAAAAATTAATACAATAATATATACTTATTTTTAATTCTTATAATTTTATACTAAAATTAAAAATTAAAAAAATAATATTCTGATTCGAATTATTTTTTTATCTAAAAAACTAAACTAAACCGAGGAAAAGAATGGGGTGTGGCCGTAAAAAAGATAGATACTGATTTTTGTGTTTTTAATATTTTGTATCTGGGATAAAAAATAATCCAATGGACTGATGAGTAACAAAAACAAAAGGTTGTGTCCTGTTTATTATGACTCATTTTGTACTGTTTCACGATTTTTTAATAAAATAATAATATTATAGTTGTCTTGTCTGGTTAAAATAAGAGAAATTTAGTTAAAAATTGTCTATATTTTAAGTTCAACGTACATTAGGTTTTTAGTGCTTATATTTTAGTCTGAAAGGAGTATGAAAAATTAAACATGTTTTCGTCTTTTATAAATGTATCCAACTTTATTTATTCAGTTGAAAAAAAAAAGAAGTGATTTTGGTCTTCAAATTTTTAAAAAATAACTGAAATTAGTTTTCTCTCCCTCACTCTGCTAACATTGTTAGATGTAATTGTCAGTTCAATAATTTATCCACAAAATGTGAAAGTTATACATGATAATTATGTATATTTTTTTTAATAAATTGTGTTTTATTGATTATTGGAGTGATTTTTTATTTCAGTTTTGAAATTTATAAAAATAAAAACTAGTTTTAATTTTAACTTCTCATATATTTAAAAATATTATTTTAATTTTCAAATTTAAAACATAGTTTTTAAATCTTACCTCACACTAAAATCTTTCCTTCTTAGATATTGAAAATCAACGACCAATTATGAGAAGTTGAAGGTGATAGTTGGAGGTTGCGATCGATGCTGGAGATGAGAATACATGACTGACGGGTCAGTGGCCACTGGTCAGAGGTAGTGACTGATGACTTCTATCAAAGATAGAGATGGCGGCGGGTGACCTTCAGTTGAAGGAGGCGATTAGTGATCGTCGATCAGAAATGATGTGACCATGCCTAGCCAAGGACCTATCACTAGGGCCATGGCTAGAAGGATTGAAGAAGACCTAGCCCTTACAGACAAAGGAAGACTTCACCTCCTATGGAGAGTGAAGATATTAGGCTAGAGACTTTAGTTAATAAAATGTAATTTTCCTTTATTTTAATTTTGAGGAGCACTAAGAATTTAATTTGGGACATGTATTTAGTCCATTTTTTATTTTTAGGAGGTGTGTTAGGAATTTAGAAGGTAGATTTAGCTTTTTGGGTCTTTATGAAGGAAATAAGGAGTAGCCTTGATATCTACACCCCTCTTTTCTACATAAACCCCCTAAGCTAATAAGAAAGAATCTTGGCCCTTGGTTTGAGAAACTTGGGCACCAAGTTTGATGATCTAAGGAGGGAATTGTTTCTCAATTCTCCTCTCTTAGATCTCTCCTTTTAATCCTAGCCCTTCTTTTTTAGGTTATCTTGTTCAAGAGGTTAGCTACCTCTATAAATAGGAGCTCCTCCCTCACTTGTATTTCTTACACTTGAATTTAATCCTAGAGACCATATTGGTTGAGGTTCTTACCTTTGAGTGTCCCCCTTTCTCCTTTGTGAGAGCTTTTAAGAGTTATCAAGGGACCCCTCCCTTGTGGCCTCTCCCCTTTGGCTTATCAAACCTAGTATTTGTGGCGCTACACCCCATTCCTTTCCTCTCCATAAATCCATTTCCCTTCCAAGTGACCTTAGAAAGGATCCTTTGGGCACGTGATCATCAAAGATCACATCAAGTGGTATCTAGAGCCACTTTCTAAAGGTCACGTTCTTTCTCAATTTTTTTTTGCTTTGTTGTTTATTTCCTTGATCTCTTTATTTTAAAGTCCTTCATTTTTTGTCATCTCTATTTCCTTTATTGTCTAGTAGTATAACTTTTTATTCTTGCTATTATATGCGCTTTTGTTTTCTATCTACGCGCCTATGTTCCATTTAATTTGATGCGATTTTATTTGTCCCTTTTTTTGCATCTTATTTTTGTGTTCAAGTTGCTTAATTTTCCCTTGGTTTTTTATGTTAAAGTGTCCCTAAGAAGTTGTGACCATTAAACCCACATGGTTGAGGATTTTTCCACACCATTGTGGTGATCAACTTTGGCCACTTTGTTGTGCCTTTTGCTTTAAGTCTCTTGCTGAAATTTTTGCTCTATTTTTAGGTGTGTTATTTTTTCTTAATCTTGTGTTTTGTCAAATACTAGTCATGTTAGTTTCCTATTTTGTCTCATTTAAATTCCATAGGTTTTAGCCTCTTAAATTTTTTACAAAAAAGCCTTCAAAAACAGTTTGAATTGAGCTCCTAAGAGGTGAACCTCTTGTTGAGTCTCTTAAGTCTTTTATGCTTTTAGTTCAAGCATATTAATCTCTTTGTTGTTCTTAAATATTTGCTCAATTCAATCTTTATATGTTTCTTGTTTTATGTTGAATTATTAGTAGTCTTCCACTTGGTTTACCTTCACTTTGGTGCCTCTTTATGGAATTTTAGCTTGGGTAAATTGTGTTAGTTTTGAGCAATCAATTTACTTCAAAATCAGCCCCAAATCATTCCTTAAGCACCATTAGTTCAGTGGTATTTGGAACTACTAAGTTGTTTTGCCTTTAGTTATATGCATTGCTTGAAAATTATGTGACCTTACTTTGTGCTTATTCACTCAAGCGTTATTATTTCAAGCATCCTCATTAAAATTTTAATTCAAAAAGCTATTAGGTGCAGCAAAATGATTAGAAAAAGTTAAAAAAAAATAGAAAAAGTTCAAGTTAAAAAAAAAAAAAGAAGATAAAGAACTCAAAAGAAAGACAAATTTGAAGTTGTGTACCTAATAGTAGAAACATTTGATATGAGGAACAATTGTGATTCAAAAAAAAAAAAATTACTTGAGTTAGCTTTTTAGTTTTTGGTCACTTAAATTTTATTAAGTGTGCAACTATTAGTTTCATTTTTTTTGTTTGAGTCTTTTTTCATCTCTACTCTTAGAGCTAATCTAGGAAAGTTATTTGAGTGTCCCCCTTTCTCCTTTGTGAGAGCTTCTAAGAGTTATCAAGGGACCTCTCCCTTGTGGTCTCTCCCCTTTGGCTTATCAAACCTAGTATTTGTGGCGCCTCACCCCATTCCTTTCCTCTCCATAAATCCATTTCCCTTCCAAGTGACCTTAGAAAGGATCCTTTGGGCACGTGATCATCAAAGATCACATCAAGTGGTATCTAGAGCCACTTTCTAAAGGTCACGTTCTTTCTCAATTTTTTTTTGCTTTGTTGTTTATTTCCTTGATCTCTTTATTTTAAAGTCCTTCATTTTTTGTCATCTCTATTTCCTTTATTGTCTAGTAGTATAGCTTTTTATTCTTGCTATTATATGCGCTTTTGTTTTCTATCTACGCGCCTATGTTCCATTTAATTTGATGCGATTTTATTTGTCCCTTTCTTTGCATCTTATTTTTGTGTTCAAGTTGCTTAATTTTCCCTTGGTTTTTTATGTTAAAGTGTGCCTAAGAAGTTTTAACCATTAAACCCAAATGGTTGAGTATTTTTCCACACCATTGTGGTGATCAACTTTGGCCACTTTGTTGTGCCTTTTGCTTTAAGTCTCTTGCTGAAATTTTTGCTCTATTTTTAGGTGTGTTATTTTTTCTTAATCTTGTGTTTTGTCAAATACTAGTCATGTTAGTTTCCTATTTTGTCTCATTTAAATTCCATAGGTTTTAGCCTCTTAAATTTTTTACAAAAAAGCCTTAAAAAAAAATTTGAATTGAGCTCCTAAGAGGTGAACCTCTTGTTGAGTCTCTTAAGTCTTTTATGCTTTTAGTTCAAGCATATTAATCTCTTTGTTGTTCTTAAATATTTGCTCAATTCAATCTTTATATGTTTCTTGTTTTATGTTGAATTATTAGTAGCCTTCCACTTGGTTTACCTTCACTATTGGTGCCTCTTTATGGAATTTTAGCTTGGGTGAATTGTGTTAGTAATTTGAGCAATCAATTTACTTCAAAATCAGCCCTAAATCATTCCTTAAGCACCATTAGTTCAGTGATATTTGGAACTACTAAGTTGTTTTGCCTTTAGTTACATGCATTGCTTGAAAATTATGTGACCTTACTTTGTGCTTATTCACTCAAGCGTTATTATTTCAAGCATCCTCATTAAAATTTTAATTCAACAAGCTATTAGGTGCAGCAAAATGATTAGAAAAAGTTAAAAAAAAATATAAAAAGTTCAAGTTAAAAAAAAAAAAGAAGATAAAGAACTCAAAAGAAAGACAAATTTGAAGTTGTGTACCTAATAGTAGAAACATTTGATATGAGGAACCAATTGTGATTAAAAAAAAAATTACTTGAGTAAGCTTTTTAGTTTTTGGTCACTTAAATTTTATTAAGTGTGCAACTATTAGTTTCATTTTTTTGTTTGAGTCTTTTTTCATCTCTACTCTTAGAGCTAATCTAGGAAAGTTATTTGAGTGTCCCCCTTTCTCCTTTGTGAGAGCTTCTAAGAGTTATCAAGGGACCCCTCCCTTGTGGCCTCTTCCCTTTGGCTTATCAAACCTAGTATTTGTGGCGCCTCACCCCATTCCTTTCCTCTCCATAAATCCATTTCCCTTCCAAGTGACCTTAGAAAGGATCCTTTGGGGCACGTGATCATCAAAGATCACATCAAGTAGTATCAGAGCACTTGGAAGGGAAATGGATTTATGGAGAGGAAAGGAATAGGGTGAGGTGCCACAAATACTAGGTTTGATAAGCCAAAGGGGAGAGGCCACAAGGGAGGGGTCCCTTGATAACTCTTAGAAGCTCTCCCAAAGGAGAAAGGGGGACACTCAAAGGTAAGAACCTCAACCAATATAGTCTCTAGGATTAAATTCAAGTGTAAAAAATACAAGTGAGGGAGGAGCTCCTATTTATAGAGGTAGCTAACCTCTTGAACAAGATAACCTAAAAAAGAAGGGCTAGGATTAAAAGGAGAGATCTAAGAGAGGAGAATTGAGAAACAATTCCCTCCTTAGATCATCAAACTTGGTGCCCAAGCTTCTCAAACCAAGGGCCAAAATTCCTTCTTATTAGCTTAGGGGGTTTATGTAGGAAAAGAGGGGTGTAGATATCAAGGCTACCCCTTATTTCCTTCATAAAGACCCAAAAAGCTAAATCCACCCTCTAAATTCCTAAGACACCTCCTAAAAATAAAAAATGGACTAAATACATGTCCCAAATTAAATTCTTAATGCTCCTCAAAATTAAAATAAAGGAAAATTACACTTTATTAACTAAAGTCCCTAGCCTAATATCTTCACTCTCCATAGGAGGTGAAATCTTCCTTTGTCTGCAAGGGCTAGGTCTTCTTCAATCCTTCTAGTCATGGCCCTAGTGATAGGTCCTTGGCTAGGCATGGTCACATCAAGAATAATGGTCAATGATTGCTAGTTGGAAATGAATGTCAATGACCTCGATCAAAAGTGGTGGTATGTGGTGAATATTGATTGGATGTGGCGACTGATGACCGCTCATCATAGATGGTGATAGTAGTGTTAAGTGACATCAAGTGATGAACTTGAAATAAAAAACAGAAATTAAAATCTAAAAAGTAAATTTTATTGTTTTTGAAATTAGATAATAACTAATTAAGAAATAACTAAAAACCAAATCATAATTAGTTTTGTCAAACACATTTTTATTTTCTAAATACATTTTAAAACCAAAAATTAGAAATTCGAATTCACCTAAATAAAACCTTAGACTCCTTGATAATTTTTGAATGACAACAAAATTTAATGCATTTTTTAGAGCAAATCCATATTTAACCCCCAATTATCAATTTGTTTGGATGTTACTTATAAATTGAGAAAATTAATAAATGAAAGTGAAACCTATTTTAATAAATTTTAACTAATAATAAAGAGAAATAAAAAAAAATATTCTCTCAATCATGAATGTCACATTTAAAAAAAATGTTTTTAACCTAACATTGATTTTTTCTTTTCACTTGTATCCTAATAAACCCCTCCTTATGATATTTTAGTTTTTAAATATAATATTATATAAAACTTAGTTTGGTGTTAACATTATGTCTGTTTTATATATTATTAACTTTTAATTAATTTATAACATCTTTAATAGGAAATGCTTGTAAAATTTCTTAAAAAATTAATGAATTACTTAAAACAATTCTATTGGAGCAATCTTATATAACAATTCAAGTTGCTTAAAGAGTGAATAAGTTGTTTCACAAGGCAACTGCTGCTTATGATTAAAGAAAAAAGTCACCAAATTCATACACATTAATAACAATATACATCTGAAAAAAATAAAAATTATAAAATTGTGATTTTTTTGGAGTTTTATGATTTCTTCCATTAAACTAAAATTGAATATGAATTATTTAGGAATTATACAACAATGTAAAAACCATCCAACACTTTTTTTAATACAATAAATAACTTATAGGAGTATTCGTGTTAGAGATACACTTATGTTAGTTTGGTATCAACATTACTCTTATATTATTAACTTTTTTTTTTATAAATGTAAAATAATTACGACACTAGTAATGGAGGGAGTATTTAAAAAGTATTGCAAACATTACTCATTCTGACCAATACATTCAGTATCAAATTAATGAGCTTATTAGCAAATCGTATGATGTTAAGTATTTACGCAAGTTTGATTTTACATAATTAAAAATATTATAATCCTTTAAAAAGAAAAAAAATTATTATAATTATTTTTGTTACTAACAAATGATAGTTGTTAATGGAAAAATTCAAACTCACAACATCTTCTCCACCTTATTAACGGACCACAATACCAATCTTAACTTCATGAATTATAATCACTTTAATTACATAATATTAATATTTTGTTTAAAATTTTTAATTCCAACAAAAATATGGATATTTTGATTAAAATTTTTTTATAAATTATTTTTTAAAACTTTTTGAAAAATATTTTCTTTTTATTAAAGTCTCTATTGACAAAAAATAATGTTAATTAAAAGATTTTGCTGCATAATAACTTATTATGTCATTAAGAAATTTAACAAGTTAATTTGTGAAATTTTTTTAGATAAATTGTATCATATTTCTTTATAACAATTTATCACTTCAATTAAATTTATAAAAAATTTAAAATACAGTTTTTTCTAAAAAATTACATTGGCTATCTGGTCATATTTTTTATAAAGACGTGATAAATGATTGCACTGTAAAAATGTTCAATTAACGTTATTTTTTTTACAGTAGAGACCTAAATTACAAAAAAAAACACACAAAAATTATGTAAAAAAATATGAAAGACTTTAATCAAAAGTCTAATAAATTTAATGCATTGATATAATTGATTATTGCGAAAAACAATGACTAAGTTTTATCGGAATCTTGAACGCACAGAAAATATATATTCTCTTCTCTAAATGATTTATTTTATATCTAAGAATGACATTTTCGAAATACCACTTAATTAAGAAATATATGCGATTATCAATGCGTCAAATGTTGGTTTTTCAATGTTTTTTTTTTTGTGCAAAATTGTAGTGCCAGCATGCAAGGCCAAACTAGAAAATATTAGGGGTATATTCATTGTGTCATTAATAACGATGTGCCATTTTTAAAAAAAATTATTTATTATTTATTTAAATAATTAAAATAATATAAATTATTATTTTCTTATTTTTATTGTTATTTTTATTACTGTGATAAGTAAAAGGAATAATAATAAATTGATAATAAAATAACAAACATATTTTAATATAAATAAATATTAATTATTTTTTTCTTAATGTATGTATATATATAAATAAATAAAGATCACAATGAATCTCAAATTGAATAAAACAACCTACATTTCAAGACGCTAATGCATAAACATTTTCCCTTGTGCTGCTATGAAATAGGGGATATCCAATTTAATCTTTTTCTGAAGTCAAATATTTTTTATATCATAACAAATTATAAATACTTTTACGTTAAAATAATATTATATGAATTTTTTTAATTTTTAGTTAAGTTTATATTTTAATTAGTATGAAAATTTTTTCATATAAATTATGTATTTTCATCATCTCTTTCACTCATTCAAAAGCACAAAGAAAATTTTTCACCTTCCCTTTTTATTTTTATCTATCCGTTTATTTTTCTTTTACTTCTTTTTTATTTTAATATTATTAACTAAATAAGCATAAATATTATTTGGAAAGATAGAGAAATATATAGAAGAAGACTACAAAAGTGGTAGTCAGATTTATTATTACTAGTTTTTTTTGTTACATATTGTTTTCGTTTTATTTGACTGATGTCAACACCTTATCTAGTTAACATGTTATGTGCTGCTTCTTTTCACTACACACCGGATTTTCTCTCAGAACTTAAGCTGGTGAACATTGAATTCTTCATCTTTGCGTCAATCTAGAGAAAAAATAATTGGATAACTGTTTTGGGTCTCATATATTCGACGGGACGAATTGAGCAACATGAACAATGAAGCATAAATTATATTGTGTCAAGTTCTTCTCCCCAATACAGAATCCAATAAATATATTTTATATCTCTCTACTCGTGTAATCAGTGAATCAGTGGAGTTTCTTTAAGAGTTCCGGATTCATATCTTTCCAAATTTTTTTTAATAAATATATATTCTTTTAAAAAATTATAATTTCTTTAAAATATATATATTTTTATTTTTTTCTCTCTCAACATTTTTTATCGATATCGGTTATTCTTTATAATACTTCATCTCCATTTGATTGGAGGGGAGAAGTATTAAAGTTTCAAGCACTGAAGAAGTAGAAAGAATTAAATGAGGGTAAAATATGAAATGCAACAACAGAGATAATTTTGTTAGTTTATTTAGGGTGAGATTTAGGATATTTAATTGAAGAGTTGAGAGTATACCCTGGAAATACAGGCAAGTTGGCCTCCCATATAGTGAACCAATTAAATTTTAGAAGATGAGGGATGTTGGCGTCACGACAAGACACGCACATGCCTATTCTGATTTCTTTCTTCATCTTCTGCTCAGCTCAGATAGTCCATACCACCCTATTTCTAGCTACCTACTAATTGCTTCAAGCACAAGTTTTTTATAATAAAAAACCAACACCTCACCTTCCATACAAGCTTTTTTTAATATGATTAATTTGAAATATATTAAATCTGAAGTACTTTTAATTTAAATAATTTTATCTTTTAAATGTTTGATAAGGTAATTTACTTTTATTACATTTTAATTTTATTTGTTTCGTAAAGTTTTTCAATCCCACTAAAAATTAAAAAAAATTCATTTAACATAAATCAATATTCTACATTGACTAGTTTAAATGCATCTCTCTCGTAGTATGTTTTAGAATATTCTACAATGTTATGATTAACTCATTGAAGTTTTGTATTCTCTTTTACAACTCTCACAACAAGGTGAGATCTCTCTTAGGAATGTGGATCCAAATGTGGTCATCAACGCACGCTTCCATATTATTGTGGTATGGGCGACGATTTTGTGTTTGATGCTCTGGCGTGTGAAATAGGATACATTGTTGTGGTTGACACATTGGAGATCGATATACCTCACACACAACTCCCACAATATGGTGACTCGGCTACAAAAGCATGAATTTAAATTTGGTCATCAAAGCACGTACTATAGTACAATGGAGTAAGACAAATTGTTGTGACTAATGTCTATCTGTATATGCCTCTATAGTTGGTGCATCCCTGCTAACATAGAGAGCAAACAAATGAGACGCATAACTGGGAGAGAGAAGACGTAGGTGATTGGATGTGCCATTGTAGTTGGCCCATCCCTACCAACATGGAAAGGAAATGCAATGCATCAAGATTCTTTCTTGCGTTGGACAAGACGTGTTTGAGGAGAGAAGATGTCGTGAAGTGGATGTAGATCCTTATTTGGTACATCCTTGCCCATTTCAAAGTGGTCAATGAGAGCAAAGGGATGGAGGTGTGGGTTGAATGGATATGCCTCTTGGGTTGGCACATCTCATTGGAAAATGCCTCCCAAGTTGGTTCATCCATGGAGAATCAACACATAGCTAACGACTGTTAGAATTTACAAGAATTTGTCTGGGAAGTTGGTTCATCCCACGTCTTACGTTTTTTTTTTGAAGGCCACATCAAATATATATTATATATGATGGGAATGAAACAAACTGTTTCATAACCCAATACATGTACAAAAAGTAATCAACCTACCTAAAAGGAAATGTAATCCAACTAAGCTATGACCTTAAAGATAACCACTACCAAAAAATACACTTCGAGATTTAGTTACTTCATTTTCAAAAGACACAGTTGGAGGTTACTACACCAATATGAGAAAAACAACACCTATTAAAGTCAAAACTATACACTAACCAATTCCAAGACATGACCTGAATAGATAACATCATATCCAAAGATTTCATTGTTTTACCATAGGGAATTTATGGATATCTATTTACACCAACATACCACATGACAAAACAATATCTGCACTTACTTATATGTTTACCAATCACCCAAGTAGAAGACATAAGAAACAATTGAGGTAGATTAGCAGGTAATGGTGATTCCACTCCTAACCACTTTAGAACTCCGTACCACAACACCTGAGATGTCAAACAAGACAGGAAAAGATATTTATTATCCTTATCTTACTCCTTATATAAGACACATGTATGTGAATTTAATTGGAATGCCACACCTTTCTTCATTAAATTATCCACAATGGGTAATCTATCTAAAAGTAACTTCTAAGAAAAAGTCAGGACTTTTGAAGGCAAATTATCTTTCTATAGTCTCTTAAACACTTGTAAACGCGATGATGAGCTTCCACCAAGATTTGGACCACCACTAACAATCCTATTCGCAACTACTACTGAAAAATTGCCACTTCCATTTGCGTTCGAAATCCAAGTATCCCTTTCTTGCTGACCCACAATCACATTCTGCAACATCTCCTCCAAAGAAATAAGCAACTCCTCCTCCCACACAAACAACCTTCTCCTCCAAGTCCACTTCCATCTTAGAGACTCCGTTGTATGGCCACCCAACTCTTTTACTGATACATTCTTATCCACCACTAGATTATATAATCTAGGAAAGATCGACATTAATGCACCACCTCTTAGCTAATTATGCTTCCATAACAAAGTACCCACCCCGTCCCGTAGCTTCCTAGTGATATTGTTTATAAACCAACCTAGAACTTCAACCACGGAGCCATCAAGTAACCAAATATCCTTTCACCATAATGAACACTTGGATCGGACATTATGTTAGTACTGTAAATAATGAAAATCACCATATCTAGTATGTAACAAAGGTGTCCATATCGCTTTTTTGTCAGTTAGAAATCTCCATCTGCATTTTGCAAGAAAACTTAAGTTAAACTTCACCAAACACTTCACACCTAAATCCCCCTTCGCTCTTAGGTTGACATACTTTATCTCAACTCACCTATGCAATTTTACTTACATCTGTGTTCCCTCCCCACAAAAATTTATACTACAACCTTTTTAGAGTATTCACCACCTTCATAGGAGCCTTATAAAAGTAAAAGAAGTACAGTGGTAAGATTGAGAGTATAGAGTTTAACATTACCAGTCGACTAGTGAAAGACATGTTCATCCCTTTCCACTCTGAAAGTGTTTTCTTAAATTGGTCAACTATTGGCCTCCAAATAGTTGACGCCCTAAGATTGATCCCCACCGGAACACCTAAGAATTTAAATGGCAGTGAACTTACAGAGCAATTCAGTAAACATCCCAATGCATGTACAAACAAAGGATCCACATTTAAATCATAGAATTGACTTTTATGAAAATTCACTTTCAACCCGAAAGTAAGTTCGGAGCCTCTTAGTATTACTTTCAATGTCCAAACAATTTGCATATTGAAACAACGTGAATATAGCTTCATCTCATGTTTTACCCAAGCATGATTTGCCTTCCTAATTAATGCCTTCTTAGTGAATTAATCAAATTACAACATCTTGATAATTATTTTTGAAACCGCACCAAATATGTAATTATTTTCCAAAACTACACTCATTTTGTAAAAAAACTCTACCTAGATAATTTATTTGAGTTCTAAATGTTGACTTAATTTTGTTCGAAGGATAGTTTTTCCTATATACAAAATTTAAACTTAAGGCCTTAGTTAACATTGTGTGCAAGTGGTTCTTTCAGTAATAAATTAATTACTCAATGACAACGTGGAGTCAGTAACATTGGCTAGGATCTACTCAGCACCCCTAAATTTGGCGTTACTTTGATCGTATTCGAATATGCCCTACAAATTGAAGGTAATCCACCTTGTCGTTTCTATCATCGCTCAGCTGCGAGTTCCAACTTCAATTTATTGTTAAAATAGCATTTCGTACCGGAAGAAACGCTTAATATATAGAAATTGCTAATAAATTCTTGTAAAAATATTTCTAATAAATTAAGGGTGTCTTCCGTTTAAGTTGGAACTGCTCATGTGAAGGCTTTCAATGCTTATTATTATTATTATTATCCATGAAAAGTAAGGTTTAGTTGTGTATTAACATTTTTTTTTATATATGTTAAAATAATTTTAGAGTTTTAATTTAATATATTTTTTAATAACATAATAGAATATAAAGAATTTGTCATGTTATTTTATGTACAATAATTTTAATTTAATATGTTTTGTTTTGTTTATATTAGCATAATAGAAACATATCACATCATCATCGAATATCTCAGAATTGTAATGAATTTGAGAAAATGGAGAGAAAAAAGATTTTGATTAGAATTCAACATATTGACGCACATGTGTATTTGAATTTCTATTAAAAATATTTATGATTAAATGTATACATATATTAATGATGTTTAAGGAAAACACATTTATGGTAAGGTAAAATTTGTGAAGAGGTGTATTTATTAATGTGAGAAAAGTCGTAAAATAGTCATATAATATGGATACCAGAAGGTCTTATTCTCATTATAATATATATATATATATATATATATTATAAATCATAGATATTAAAACAATTATGTATGTTGGATATAAATATTTTAAAGTAACATTTTTTCTTAAGGTTATAAGGTTGTTCTAGTGACAAAATTTATGTTTAACGAGAAAGAAGTTGAGTTCAAATTCTTTCTTTTTCACAAAGTAGTTTATTTTTTAATTTTTAAATAGGTATATAAGGTTAGAATACATATTTTAAAAAGTGGGCATTAAAAAAAAAACTTTTCTTTATTAATAGTGTATATATATATATATATTAATTATAGCTCATAGAAAGTACAACAATTATGTAAGTTAGATATAAATGTCTAAAAGTAATTTTTTTCTTAAGGGTATAAAGTTGATCTAGTGGCAAAATATATTTGAAGAGAAGAGGTTGTGGGTTTGAATCCTCTTTCTACAGAATATTTTATTTTTAATTTTCAAATAAGCATAAAAATAAAATAAATTGAAAAAAAAATTTCCTTTGTTAGTAGTATAAATCATATCAATGCTTTATAAAATTGCTAATAAACATGACTAATAAAATTCATTTTTTGGAGTAAAGTTTCAAACTAGGTATTCCTCTTCCCAACACATTTATGGTAAGATATTTAAAAATCGCATTGAAGGCCCCTCTTTCTCTCTCTCATTTAACTTGAGAGTGTATACAACTTCATTAAAATTCAAATATATATAAATATGTACTTCAATTCTATTTAAACTCCTCATAATGACTTTTATTACAAAATATTTAACGTTTTATTAAAAAAAATAATACTACATAACTCTTTTAGGATGTGAAAAGTAATCTAAAAAAATATAGGAGTGTAGGCATACGTAATAAAAACAAATTTCAAGAAAGTTTGCATAACTTACTCAAAGATTATTAAAAAAATTAAATATTAATTTTTTGAAATAATATGGTATGTTACAAGAAATCTAGCTCAATTAATTCAACAATGTATATGTGAAGTTAGTACAAATCCCTTTTAAAAAATACTACCCACAGCAGGTCACTTGGTTGTCAAGGTTAGAAATCTAGTTACTAATCTTAGCTCACCGAGATAGGTATTAGTCCAAGTTAGTCACAAAGACTAAGTTACAGAATTAACTAGGATTTATAATTCTGTTAGAGACTACTTTTAGTAGCAAAATTCGTAATTGGTATTATAATTATTTTGACTTAGTTAAATTTTTAGTCCTAAAATTTAGAGAAATATCATCTTTTGTTCTTGAAATTTAAAAATATAATTTAGTCCTTAAATCACTTTTAGTTCTTGTTCTCTAGGTAACATTAAGAAATTGTAGAGGAGGCTAACAAAGGTTAACGGTGCACCGCATGTTTAAGCCTAGATGAAACACTTTTTTTAATCACTGAATCACTTTTAGTCCTTGTTCTTGCTCACTCTTCTATTGAGAACCCTATGCAAAACAGGGATCCTTCGAGAATGAAGATGAAGTGAACGTCTATCTCTCCTAACAACCCTAAGAGAAACAAAAGGAAAACTCCTTCCATAATGTAGATCTGAGTGAAGGTCTCTCCCCCCTCATGAGACCTCTAAGAAAAACATAAGAAGAACTCCTAGATATCAAGTGAAATGCGCACCTAATGGGGTTGGGGATCGAGTGAGAAAAGGCTTATGTTCTATTGGGGTTAAGGGCTTGTTCAATTTAATTGTAGGTGTGTGTGTAACCTTTGTTGGTTCTCAATTTTACGAAGGTTCAACTATGGCTTCTTCTCGCAATGTTGGAAGATTTGATCAATCATGGTCTTTTGCAACAATGAGATCTTTTTCGTCAAGGATAGGATGGAGACATTGTTTCTGTGGTGAAAGATCTTACATATACACATTAACTCGCAAAAACAATCAAGGAAGAGTTTTTTGGAGAGGCCCCAATTGAAATCTATGTTTTGTTTTTTATTTTTGTTATTGAATGTGTTTGGTTTGTGATGTTTGTGTGTAACATTCAATAATTAATAGGATATGTTTATGTACGACCAAAACTCGTGCAATTATTTTAGATGGATGAATGAAGATGCATATGATGTTTCAAATTAAGAGAGTAAGGGTGGGACTAAGCAACAACCACAAGAGGCAATGAAGAAGATACTAAAGTCATAGAAGAAGCTTGATATGGAGAGAAAGAAAGGATACATTATGTAGTTTGTTTTGGTTATATGATCATAACCATTATAATTATGTGTACTATTTTGTTTATTTTTAAAATTAGGAAGCAAGTTAGGATTTGTTATCTTTGAGCAATTTAAAATTAGGAAGTAAGTTTAGAATTTGTTAGTTTGAGGTTTGGATTTGATATGTATTTTGTCTAGGGTCTTTTGTAATATGGTGAACTTGTTTATGGAATGAAATGAAGATCCAATTTTCTAAAATTTTCTTTTAATCATCTCCTTGCCAATTTTCTGCAAAATTCACTAGTTTTTCAACTACAGTAGTTTATTGATGCCAAAAAAGTGCAATGGTAAAGGTGAATTGAGAGAACTACTAAGAAAAATTAGTGAAAATCTTGTGGATATAATGATTCAGAGGTTAAAATGTTTGCAAGAATATGAACTTTCTTTTCTTGCCACTATAGATGCAACTTATGGTTTGAATGCCTAAAAGTAATAAGGATTCCTATCAAATGCACTATATAAGCCGAAATAACACTTTTTATAATTCTAGCAAGTGAGTACATTGATGTAGACAAAACTAAAAGTCTTAACTAGAGTGATGCCTTCCCTTTATTACAGTTTTAGTTTTAACTTTTAAGTGCATACAATGTTTCCATATTTTCCTATTGGATTTTAAGGATAAAATGAATATTGCTTACATATTTAAAAGTTTGTTTATTGAGTGTCCTTAAGCCATGTTTTTTATGCATAATGCATAAAACTATAGGTATGTTGTTTCTATTTAATTTTATGTTGTTTATTACATCTGACAGATCTCTATTGAAGATGAGAAGGATAGGAAAAATCTAAATGCTAAAAATCAACTAGTAATGTACTCCAAATTAATGGAACAGGCAAAATACTTTTTATGTCATTCTCTATTAAAGAAATCATCTATTAAACAAATCAACTAGTAATGTATCCATTAAAGAAATCATCTATTAAAGAAATAACCTTATACAATAGCTTAATTACATGGTGTACTTGTTTCAAAAACAAAATTAGAGTTAATTATATGGATGCACCCTCAGATTTGGTATAATTATAGAGGTACTCCCTCCCCCCCCTTTTTTTTTAAATTACATTGATTTTCTTACTTTTACATACTCATTATAGTTGTACCCCCTCCTTTCCAAACTACATAAACCTTTGCTTATTTATGCATTATTACGTTTTATTTTTATGTGAACTTGATATGAATTGTTTTTTACAAGCTTTGTAACAATGTGACATTGGAGATAAAAGAAGTGTCAACTGTAAAGTTTGAAAAATATAGGGGTGAATGTGTAATAGCATCAAAATTTAGGGGGTACATGTGTAATATCATATAAAACTTACAGAGTACATATGCAATAAATTTATGTATGATATTACACTATTTTGGATGGAAGGGGTGCAGTTATAATAAGTACACAAAAGTAAGCAGGAATCTATGTAATTTTAAAAAAAGGAGGTGCATTTGTAATTATACGAAACCTGAGAGAGTGCACCATAATTACATAAAAAAATTAACAACTAAAATTGGGACCAACATGATAAAAGACAAATTCTACCCTTCCAACTAAACTAAAAACATATTGCAAGTAAGCATAATTCAAAATATGCATCAGCATAATGACCCATTGTTGCTACCTCCAGCTTCATCCTTCTCTGCATACATCAACATATCTAGCATCCATTTTTTTGTGTACCAACACATTCTTAAATGACATCAACAACATCTCCAAAAACATCTCCAACAACTTCTGTCTCTACAGTAGTTCTTCCATCATCAGTAGTAGTAGCAACCTCGTTAGCCATTATCTTAGTAGCAAACATGTTATCAGGAGCAACCATATTTTCAATGACCTAAACTCCACACCTATCTTAAACTTGAAATCCTTAGACATGTTTTGTTTTTTTACCAGTACACTTACCCTGATAAGCTCCTTCATTTTGACCGGCACCTTTACCCTAAACAGCTTCATCACATTGACCAACTCTTTCATCCTGAATAGCACCTCTCCGTGACCACCTCCATCACCTTGACTTGATCCATCACACTCACTAGCTTCCTCATTCTCATTTACACCACGACCAAATAATTCAATAACTTCAGTAGTTGAGACTCTATATTGAACAAATATACCTACTTCACAGTTATTATTAATTGCATAGTTCACACTCCATTACATAAGCATCTGTTTTAGGGACCAAAAAGCTTAATTAAGCCTATTATTTTTCTTATTATTATAATTGTTTCTTATTGCTCAATGAGATGCATTTAAATTAGTAAGCTCTTTAAATAAGTATTTTTTCATATGCACAGACTATGGATTAGGCATGACAACAGAGTAGAGCGGGGATGAGTATGACATTCTCATCCCTATCTTCGCTCCCCAAGCTCACCTAGCACGTTTCAATAACCGAAAAAATGAGATTTATGTCTCATTCTTGTCCTATTGAGTGTCGGATACCCATACCCATTTCATACTTACAAAACAATATAACATCTTTTCATAAAACATAATCTGCTTGAATATAATGATATTAGTTCAAAAGTTATCTAATAAATGTAAAATTTGTAATTTGCATGTCAAACCTTTCTTGAAATCCAGAAAAAATTGTAACTTATGATGCAAAATAGGAATTTAAAAGGTTATTTTTGTAAATTAGGTCTAATAAAGCAAGATAAGAGTTTGCAGTATTTTAATCATTAAAATAAGAGCGATACAAGTAAATATTTACATCCTATTTCCAACTTCATAAATCAGATATTCTTGTGCGTATTGTACTTGTACCCATGTCCGATCAAATCGTGAGTTCTCCATCAATTTCGGATGAGTTTAAAAATTATCCATAAGTATGAAATTATTTATTTATTTGTCATTCCTAATAGGGTTTGAATCCCTAACCACATATTTAAATACCATGATTAGTCAAAACTCAGTATAATGAAAAAAATTGGTCACAAATTCTGTTATTAAACTTAAATAATTTTAAAATATTAGTAAATTATATCGATGTCTAATTCTGTTGTTAAAATGAATTTATTAAATAATATTTAAATACCAGAAACATATTTTCAATAACTATTTATGTTATTAATTTATTTAAACTTTACAAACCCAATTTTCAATTTCTATTTTGATTACTAAATTTAATAATTTTAATTTAGTAAAAAATTAAATAACAAAAGCAGATAATAAACTTTTGAACAACAATTGGCACATATATTAAATAAAAATAATGTATAATATTTCCATAAGGTTTTAGAAAAAATGGGGGGCTCAAGGCTAGCAAATTATTCTTTGACCTTGCAATTGGTGCACGCTATGATTAGAAACCACAATATTGTTCATCCCTTTCAAATTATAAGTTCAGTACTATAAAGTAAAAGTTGGCCTTCATATTCTATCTAATCATAACTCATTCATTTCTCAAGTCTCTTTCCACAATGAGTAGCTTAACAAAACTTCAATTCAATTCCTCTCTTTCAGTCTTTTGCGATATGATTAGGAACAATTAGCAAAAAGTAGCTTTAACTACTTGATAAGAACTAAGTAACAAGTTAAATTGGCCAAAGCAAAATATTTAATAGGTATGAAATAATAATATAAAAAGCAACACATAATTTTGGATAAAATCGACAGATTTCAATATCATATTTCTATTCACCCAAATAAATCCAGTAAGGGTGTTTTTATTTATGCTACATTAACAATCATATATATGAATAATTAATATTTAATTATAATTTTTTAAATCTAATTTTTGAGTTAAAATATTTAGTTTCTTTAAATTTTATAATATGAAAATTTCTATCATATTTTGTATTTTTTCTTTTTTACTTTCTCAATTTATATATTTTTAAATATTTCATTCTATGACTTGACATGACCTAACTTGATTTTATCGAGTTATATTAATTGGAATATATTTTTAATATGTATATGCACTGACTTGATTCACTCGATTATTCTTAATTTGTTAAGGTATAAAATCATTCTAAACTTGACCAAACTTATCTAACCATACGGATGAACAAATAAAAACTTAATAAATGGATATTAAATTTTAAATAAGTTCATATGATAACAATATGTAGTATGAATTTTCTATTACATAAAGTTCAGAAAGCAAGGCGTTAGTAATTAAAAAGTTCAGCAAAATTATATGTAGCAATTCAATTTAGTTTTTATCTACTCACAAAAACAAAAATAGTTCTTAATTATGGAATTAGTACACTAAATTGATTAATAGTTCAATTGACTTCATTATTGAAAGCTATTATAGTTTAGCTCAGCGGTTATAAAATGTATAGGAGTAAGGAAGGAAGGATAACATAATGAATTAAATACTCTCAGCTTAGGGGAGAAAGAGGACTTCCGATTTCAGTACAACCGAAATCCGAAATAAACATCAAAGTACTCTCAGGACATCAAGATTAAAAGAATTTCAGATTTTAACATAACCTGAAAGCATCAACTGAAAGGAGAACATTGAGACTTTGAATTTTGACATGGCCGAAAACCAAAATGTAAGATGATACCATTCAAAGGAAGAAGTAATGACAATAGTACAAGAAATTTCGGCCTTGCCGAAAACCTTGTGTTCATAATAAGCTAATTAACCAAATTAATCACAAACTGATTAACATAATTACTGATTAACACTATTCCCAATAAAGTTGAGTTAGGTAAACAAAATACCCGGTGGATAAAAAAAAAGCACCACAAGAAAAGATAATACCTGACCTTAAACAAGTAATGTTCATCAGATAAGAACCGATATTTATACCATAAATAATTGTTATGAGACACACATCTATGACATATTCATTGAGTCTTTACTTTCTATTTTACCTAATATATATACTTTCTCACTTGAGCGTTAGAGTCCTCTTTTACAAGTTTTCCCCTATTGTGGACAAAGGACATCTTCGATGCAAGAAGTACCCAGGTACATTTTGGTAGGAACATTTTGGCACCCACCATGGGACACGAAGTAAAACTAGATCCCACAATCAAGACTAAAAAGACATGGTTATCGCTACAAGTCATGGAGTTATACCCTGCAACCAACCCTAGAATGATGAAGACACACCTCGACAACCAGGTGTTGTAGGTTCGAATAATGTGACCGAAATTCTTAGGTTGCTGAGAGAAGAAATTGCATAACTTCAGTGTGAGAATACTGAGTTCCATAATCGTAGTTTCCGAGAAGATGAGATTAGAAGAAAGAAGAAACAAGGAGAATCCCACAAGGGTGACTCAACCACCTCATCCTGTAATGGACCTTCCATGGGACATTCTACTGGCCTATCCCGTAGCCAACTTGTCCTTAGCTATTCAGCCCACCTAACTCTCCAAGAAATACCCACTCTAGTGAAAACTGTATCATTCTTCACACCTCCCCCAATGCAAGTTATTCCCATTCCAATTCAAACAACGTGCCTTATTTGCAACGGATAGGCGAAGTTTCAAAAGTTCGGCTACACCACCCTTTCACACCTGAAATTATGGATGTCCCTTTACCAGAAAGGTAGAAACATGTTGCCTTGGAAATATATGATCGAAACACAGACCTAAACGCCCATCTGGCCACTTTCATGACGCAAGTATGGATGTATACCAGAGATCAAGCAGCTTTGTGCAAGATCTTCCCTATGTCACTCAAAGGGAAAACTCTGAGTTGGCTTATCTATCTCCCACTGAATTCCAACAGTTTCCATACGTTGTCAATGCGATTTGGAACTCAATTCGCCACATCTCAGTCACACAGGTTCACATCCACAACTTTGGACACTTTTAAGCAGGAGAAAAACAAGTCTTTGCGAGACTTTATAAACTGATTTAGCTAAGTTGCTTTGACCATCAAGAACCTTCCACCCAATGTTGCACTTCATACCTTCCTGGTTAATCTCTAACCAAGAGAATTTGCTACCAGTCTAATTCATTTTTCGCCATTACACATGTAAGAACTTCAACGAAGGGCCACACTTTTCATCAAGGTATAAGAGTTAACTGCTTTTCAGAGAAAAGCTCAGACCGAAGTAATAACTAATTCACTAAAGAACAAAGAAAAAAGCCATCTCAGAAAAAAGAAAGATCAGTATTTGGATAGATCTCTGAAAGGACTGAGATACGCCCAATACACCCCTCTAGAACAAGCCTTGGCAGTCGAATTGTTGACCATGTCGAAAAAGGCACATACACTTAGAAGGGCTGATATTAGCAAACATTGCAGGTATCATAGAAAAAGGGTTACTCAAACGAGGAATGCACAACCTTACGAGATAAAATCGAAGACCTAACTAAGTAAGGACATTTGAAAGATTTTATCCACAAGACTGGTAATCATTCTTATCCTGCAAACATAGCTACTATCAGATAGACTATTCTTGATCTAGATATCAAGATAATTATCATTCACGTACTAATAGACGTAGAAGTTGCAATCATAGCAGGTCAAGAGAAAGAAGAAAGGAAAATCAAAGTAATGACAAAAAGGTCATCAATATAATTGTTGGAGGGTTTGTAGGTAGAGGATCCACTTCTTTAGCGAGGAAAATGCATGCTTAGACAGTTAGATCTACCAATTCAATTGCCACGTATGCTCGATTGAGAATTCCAAGCATTACTATCATAGATGAAACTTCCAAGCTGTTGACCCCGAGTAGGATGATCCCATGGTGATTAGCGTAGAGATTGTCAATTGCATTGTTGGAAAAACATTAGTAGATCAAGGAAGTTCGGTAGATGTTCTATATTGGAAAACTTTTAAGGAGCTAGGGCTATCAGAAGACCAATTAATTCCCTACAATGAACTACTAATAGGGTTCTTGAAGGAAAAAGTATCCATAAGAGGTTGCATTGACTTGTATACTAAGTTCAGATACAGAAGAGAATCCAATGGCATCCGAATTCAACATATAGTCATACATGCTACCACCTCGTATAACATCTTGCTTAAAGGACCCTTATTAAACAAACTTAGAACTATAGTATCCACTCCTCACTTAGCCATGAAGTTCCCTTTTAAAGAAAAGAAGGCAATCACCATACAAACATATGAGAGACAATTGGATTCAAATAATGTTAATATAGCAAAATTCAAAGGGGAGTCGAGTTTAGACCTAAATCCCTAGAGTGAGGAAGCAGATATGGCCAAACCTACTAAAAAATTGGAAGCTTTCCAACTTGGAAGAAAACCTGAGCAGGTGACACATATGGGCTTTTCGACCAAGAAAACCTGCAGAAAGAGATAATTGAAGTTGTCAAGCATAACATTGATCTCTTTGCATAGTTTGTAGCAGATATGCTTGGAATTGACCTGAAATTTTTGTGCCACCGACTAGGTGTATGTAAAGAAACTCGGCTTATGGCACAAAAGAAAAAAAGATGGGAGAAGAAAGAGCAAAAGTTGCTAGGGACGAGGTCGCTAAACTTGGCACTGCCAATTTTATCCGAGAAGTTTGTTATACCACATGGTTGGCTAATGTGATTATGGTTCAAAAACAAAACGGTAAGTGGCAAATGTTCATTGATTACACAGATCTGAACAAAGTTTGTCAAAATGATGTTTACCCTTTTCCTAGCATAGATAAGCTTGTAGACGGGGTAGCTGGCCATCGTTTGTTGAGTTTCCTAAATGCGTATTCGGGTTATCCTAAAATCTGAATTCATCATGAGGATGAGACCAATACAGCGTTCATTACTGAATCAACCAACTATTGTCATAAGGTGATGCCTTTCAACCTAAAAAATACAGGGGTCACTTACCAAAGATTGATGGATAAAGGCTTTGGTTGGTAGATTCAAAGAAACTTGGAGTCTATGTTGATGACATGATGGTCAAGTCAGAAAGGCCAGAGAACCATGTAAGGGACTTACATGATTTTTTTTAACAATTTAGAAATATTCAATGAGGCTCAACCCTGAAAAATGTGTGTTCAATGTACAAGGCAGGAAGTTTCTCAGCTATGCTAAGTAGTAGAGGCATAGAAGCCAATTCGGACAAGTGTCAAGCAATATTGGACGTGAGGAACCCAAAAAATTTAAAGGAAACACAAAGGTGAATGGGTAGGTTAGCCTTAGTTGCTAGGTTTCTCCCATGAACAGTTGAAAGAGCAAAACCAATAATCATACTCCTAAAAAAGAACAAAGATTTCAGGTAGAAAAATGAATGGGAGGAAGCTTTTACAACTTTAAAGAGATTAATTTCATTTCCATCTATTTTGATAAAGCCAAACCTAGATAAGCCATTAATTTTATACCTTTCGGTTTCTGAAGAAGCCATCAACACAGTTATGGTGCAAGGCATAGCGGAAGGACAACAACTAGTCTATTATATAAGATGAATGCTCCAAGATGTCGAGACTGGATACCAGATAATAGAAAAAGAAGCATTGGCGTTAGTAAATTCAGTTCGAAGACTTTGACCTTACTTTTAGAGTCACATAATGGTGGTAAGGACAGATTGCCCAATCTTTAAAGTATTAAAAAGGCTCGAGCTTGTAGGAAGAATAGTGGCATGATTCGTAGAATTATCAGAGTTTGACATCAAATATAAGTCTAGAGGACTAATCAAGGACCAATGCATGGTGGATTTCCTCAATGGGTTTCATCCAGCCTCTCTAATTCACCCCTTCCATTGGACATTGCATGTAGATGGATCTTCCAATAGCGAAGGAAGTAGTGCAGGAATTATTGAGGGACCTAATGATATTGCCATAGAACAGTCTCTGGGATTTGGTTTTAAGGCCTCTAATAACTAGGCCAAATACAAAGCCCTATTGGCATAACTTAAACTAGTTGAAGACATGGGGGCAACAAGAATCAAATGCCTAACTGATTCCAAGATCATAGCTGAACAAGTAAACAGTTCTTTTCAAGTTAATGATGCTAGGTTACTACAATACTACCATACATTCTCTAATGCAAAGATGATGTTTGAAGAAGTAGAAGTGACATATATACCCAAGAACATAATGTAAAGGTGAACCAACTGGCCAGTTATTGAAAACCAGCGCAATTGTGCACTTTTCTGCAACAAGAGTTACCTATCCCAGGTATCTCGATGTGTTCAGTCTCAATGTTAGCTCAAGATTGGTACACTGAGATTTTGGATTACCTGCAAAACGGAGCGGCCTCTACGGAGCTAACAGAAGCCAAGAAATTGAGGATGAAGGCATCATTATTTTCTTTAATTTTGGGAGAACTTTATAAAAGATGCTTTTCGACCCCTCTTTTAAAATTATTAAGCGATGAAGAAGCAAATTACATCCTCAAAGAAATACATCAAGGTATTTAAAGTTTTCTTTCAGGTGCAAGATCAATAGTAAACCGTGTATTATGAGCTAAATATTACTGGCCACCTTGAAAAGAGATTGTGCCAAATTTGTTAAGAAATGCATCCAGTGTTAGAAGCATGCAAATTTGATCCACTCCCTAGCTGATTAGTTAAAGATAGTCATGATTCTATGGCCCTTCTGTATTTGGGGAATGGATATTCTTGGCCCTTTCCCCTTGGCACGAGGATAATGCAAATTCCTCTTGGTAGTTATAGATTATTCACAAAGTGGATAAAAGTTGAACCTTTGGCCACCATTTCAGCCTAAAGTGTACAATACAAAAGTTCACATGGAAAAACATAGTGACGCGTTTCGACATTTTGCATTCAATCATCACCGACAACGTGCTCTAGTTTACAAACAAAAAGTTCAATGCCTTCTTGGAAGGAATTGGCATCAAACATAAAGTTACTTCGATTGAGCACCCCCAAGCAAACAGGCAAGCCGAAGCAGCCAATGAAGTGATCCTGACAGAATTCAAGAAGCGACTCAAATGCCCGAGATACTATGGGTTTTCAACTGTACTCCCCAAACATTTATAGAAGAGACCCTTTTTTGGCTTGCCTTTGGATTAGATGCTACATTGTCTGTTGAGGTAGGAGAACCATCTTTCCAAAGATACCATTTTGATAAAGAAGGAAACGATGAAATACTTTAGAATGATTTGGACTGCATTGGTGAACTAAGAAATCAAGTTGTAATCGTCATAGAAGCTACTAAATAGCAAATGTCATGACGTTTCAACTCCAAAGTTTGGCCAAGAACTTTTCTTCCAGAGGACTTAGTTTGGCGTGCAACTAGAGAAGTAAGAAAAGAAAAGTATGAAGGGAAACTAGCTCCTAATTGGGATGGGCCTTTTTAGATTCAACAAGACCTCGAAAATGATGCATACAAGTTCGAAGAATTGAAAAGAAAATTATTCCGAGAAGATGGAATTCGATAGACCTGGAGATTTATTACAGTCAAAATGAGCATTTTACTTCTTTTGGGGCACCTTTTTCTTTTATTCAGTTTTTTATCCCATACTTGGATCTTTTCCAAAAAGGTTTTTAATGAGGTCCCCACCTATCCATAAAAGAAGAACCATTTGGCTCTACTTATTTCTTACTTCTTTTTCAAAGTTATTTGGTTACGTACAAATAATTCGACTTGCTTAAAAGAACTACCTTCCTAAAAATGCACATTTTTGGCAAAGGTTGTACTCTACAAACAAGAACTTCGGCTCAATTCAAGACTAAAGAGTACCCCCTCTCCCCGAAAAATTTACATTTTCGGTAAAGGCAGTACTTTCCTAAACTTCCGATTAAGTTAAATCAAGTGCACCTTCCCAAAAACAAAAAAAAAACTGGATGAGACAATCCAAAAGTGGGTACCTTTCCGAACTATACCATTCAGCTTAGGCAGTACCTAACAAATATAGATAATTCGTCTAAATATTATTTTATCGCTATAAAACCACAAGATTGATAAAATGAGAAAGAAAATCCTTGTATATTAATCATAGAATATAATTACAAAAAATTGTCATATACATTTCAGCCAAATACATCAAAAGAGCAAAACAAAAAGAAGTCCCCTAGGAGGCAGCCTCATCAACTTCTTCACTTTGGCCTCCTACTCCTTGGCTTTGCCAGCATAGACGGTCTCTTCCGCTTGAGTGTTAGCTTTAGTTGGCGAACTTGGAGGAGATTCACCATCGGAGTACCTCGTCATCAACCTCATCAAGGTAATTATATTCACTCCCGAAGATATCATGATCCTTGAAAAATTTGAAGCCTTCTAGAACGGTGCAGAAGAAACGTGCTTGACACATTACTGTCGAAAACTAGTAGCATGCTCCACTACCATGTCCTCCTCTGCCTGCTTCTTATACTTTTCATGATCAACCAAGGCCTTCTCTAGTGTCCGCCTGTAGCCTTCTCGACTTTTTTCACTCTGCATCGAAAAAGCTCTTAAGCTATGAATTTTGTCTTGGGCTTCCTTGAGTTCCTCATCCTTCTCAGCTAAGGATTTGGCATGCTCGACATCTTTTGCTATCAACGCCTCCTCAAGAGCTTCGGACGAAATCATTGTCTTCATGCTTTTCTCTAACTCTTTGAGCTTATTTGAAACATCTAAGAAGTTGTCTTCTAGTTTCCTTTGGTGTTGCTTCGCCGCCATTAGCTCGTCAACAAACATGTGTTTCCCAAACGCCTGTGCCCAAGCCAGAAACTCATAGTAGTTTTGCCAGTTAAAGCTCAACTTCATCCTTTCTAGCACTTTTCGACCTTTCTTCGAAACAGAATCGCTGAATTTGCTCATAGAAGCAATCGGGTCGAGATCTTCATAAAAGAATGTCCAAGGCAATAAGGTAGTGCTGGTGGCAAATATTTTTGGAGGTTGGGTTTCGGCCTTGGACCTTTTTGACTTAGTGGAAGATGACTTCTAATTGCTCTTCCTCTTTTTCTCTTGCCTTTCTCATTCCTTCTATCCTTTCTTTTTCTTTTTGTTTTTTTTTTCTTCTCGAAGTCAAAAACATGGGGCAACAATGTCCATTAGAGCAGTTCTTGGAGAAGGGTTTTGCTCCACTTGAACTTTCGGGATGCTAGCTTCAGCTAAAGTGTCCTGGCTTTGGCGTAATTTGCAAAAACCAACAGCTTTACCTCCAGTCATTGTTATGATCTTTGCCAAAACACAAGACAAAATGTTAAGTCTCATTTCGACAGATAACAATAAAAATTCCTTATGAAAAACATATGCTCACCTTCAAGATCTGTAAAATAAGGTTCTAATGCATATAAATGCGACAATGCCTCCACTAGAAGAAGGCGTGGAAGCAAATTCAGATAGGTAGCTTCTGCCTTCTCCCCATCGGTAAGCAGTTCATCAAGGAAATTTGTATACCTCCTTGGCATATACTCCTAGTAGAAAGAAAATAAATGACCTCCTTTTTTTGTCGTAAAATGATTTCGGCCAAGCTCAAGATTTATCATAATTCTGAAGAACCCAGACTTGAACCCCTTAAAGGACGTTGTATAAGACAAAAAATAAGGTAACTAACCTTGCGGTAGAGAGAAACCCATTTACATTTTTCATGAGATCGAGTGGTAAAATACTGAAGGAAAAGGCTAGGAGTAGCCTTGATATGGGTAAATAAACATAAAGCTCACTCTTGGATGTAACCCTAAGTGTTCGGATGAAGTTGAGTAGGAGCACAGTTTAACACTCGAAGTACCCTTATGATAGAATCATCAAAGGGAAGCCTAACATGAAAAACCAAAAACATACAATTATAGACATAGAAAAAAATTCCCCTTATCCTCTATAGACCGACCTAAGAAGAAAAAATTTGGGTTCAATACAGAAAAATCTTTGCATCGTCAGACAAGAAAGGGAACTCATCACAATCCTTAAAGTGACAAACTTGGACTGTATTAACAAAGTCACTAAGCATCATCCTACTACAATAACGGGATAAAAAAGCCCCTATTTTCCTATCTACCCATTGGTAGGAGGGAATTAGAATGAGGGGGTAATCCTTTTTTGGATTACCCTTGAATTTCTGTTTCATAGCTACTTTAGCTAAAACGAAAACCTTTCAGTGAGGCATAGATTTTAGCTCTGAAGGCCCAACATGATCCACCTATAACTCTAGACGAGTTACAGAGACACCATTACTACCTGAAGCAAAAGAAGAGACTTTGGCGGATTTGGAGGATCTGCCCTTAACAGACGGGACTTCAGAATTAGGAGAAGAAGAAGACATTTGGCTGAAATATAACAGATGGAATATGGGGTGTACCTAACTTTAGGAAGAAAGGTTGAGAAGAGATTTTGATAGAAGAAGAAGGCAGTAAATGGCAAAGTGAATCTGAACTTGTCACACTTCCTTCCTTATATAGGGGAGCTCCTTCGAAATTTCCCCTTCTCCTAACTACCGTTGATCTCACTTTGATCAACGATCCAAATTACGTGATTGTTCATTCCCATTTTCTGCTACAATCATTACAGGCACACTTCCGTTTCACACCTCCAGTATCACTTAGCAGAAAAATATCCAAAACCCTAAACCATGAGAAAATATGTTGGCTCCTCCGTAGGCATTTCGACCCTAAAATACTTGCGGCATTAGCGAAGTACATGTATTGCCTTTCTAAAACTTCACCCTCTTACTTCTCGCTTCAGCTAAAGCCTAGGGGAAAGTGTATAGTCACAATGAGTGAAGGATAACAAAATGACCTAAATACCCTCAAAATAGGGGGCAAAGAGAACTTCAAATTTCAACATAACTAAAATCCGAAACAAACACCAAAACACCCTTAGGACATCAAGATTAAAGGGATTTCAGATTTCAACATAACTTGAAAGCACCAACTGAAAGAAGACCACAGAGACTTCAGATTTCGGTATAGCCGAAAATCAAAATGTAAGATGACACCATTCAAAGGAGGAAGTAATGTCCAATAGTACAAGGGATTTTGGCCTTCTAAAAACCTCGTGTCCATGATAAACTAATTAACCAAATTAATCACAGACTAATTAACAGAATTACTAATTAATGTTATTCCTAATAAATTTGAGCCAGGTAAACAAAATACTCAATGGATAAAGAATAAGAACAACAAAAAAAGGTAATATCTAACTTTAAACAGGTAATACCCATTAGATAAGAACCCATATTTTTACTATAAATAGCTGGTTATGAGATACATGTCTAAGATCTATTCATTGAGTTATCTTTACTCTCCATTGCCCCTAATCTATATACTTTCTCACTTAAGCGTTTGAGTCGTTTTTGCAAACTCTCTCCCATTGTGGACAAATGATATCTTCGGCAGTTCACTGTGAGAAGTACCTAGATATATTTCGACAGGAATATAAAATATTTTACAATTTGAGTTAACTTAGTTTAATTTTTCATTCTAGTTTAGCTTAATTATGAACCATCTTAATAAGAACTTTTATACTACATAAAAATGGAAACATATGAATGTATTATAATTAAAATATTAAATCAATAAGAGCATGTGCTAGTTTTCCATAGTAGAAGAATAGATTTTTTGAATAATCAATTATTTAATTATGAGATATTAATAATAAATTAAAAACTCAAATGAATTTTATTATTAACTAAAAATTTATAAAAATACTTTACAATCTTACATGACACTGAAGACTTATTTAAAAACCTCTAAAAATTAATAGATTAATGTGATATTGTTTAATTCTATCCTTAAATCTTATTGAAATCTTATGTTATCCAACATGCAAAACCAACAACACAAACCTAAAATTTAATTCAAACAAACAATTGGTTAATCTTTTCTTACATTTTTTTAAATAAGTAAAAAATTAGATTTCATACTACAGTCACTTTCTGTCGTTTTGTCAAGCTAAGTAACATTGTAACAGAAATGAACATAGTGGTGTACATAAATAAAAGAAACGAACATAATACTGGTCTTACGGTGTTTAAGTAAGATTGTTTGGTTCAAAATAAAATAAAAGAAAGTAAGATCGCTTATTTAGAACATTAGTTTAATCTTAAATTTAAAATTTGATATTACTAATATTAGTTATCTGAGTTGAAGACTTAATCTTAATATTAAAGATCTATTACTAAAAGTCAATACGTATGTATTTCAAGAAATAAATAATTGTTATTTTTTTTCTTAAATGTAATACATAAAAAGATTTTAAGATTATAAAGTTTGATTTTTTATTTAATAAAAAAATTTTAAAAGTAATTTTTTTTACACCATCCACAAAAAAGTAGTTTCAAATCCCAAAGTTTGATAGCTCTTCCCATGATCCCAATTCTCTCTACCATAAATTCTTTTCGGCGTCTACAGTGAATTTTGTGACCATTGTGTTTTGCGAGTTGTTAAATTCTATTGTACACTTTATGCAATTAATTTTTTATTTGTTTATGTGTTCATCAAAAAAGATTATTTGCTTATGTTGAGGAAGTGACTCACCGGTAATAACAAATATAATATATTATAACATTTAATTTTTTATTTAAAAATAAAGAACTTTTTCTTATATAATTTTAACTAGAGTAATTATAGTCATATATATATATATATAATTTTAATATATATTAATGTTAAGTTTTTATTTCAAGCATACAGACAAAAAACAGGTGTGCAATTAAAAGAACAAACATAAAGATAAACTTATAAGAAATATAATATTATAGGTAAAACAACAATTCATGTATCAATAGAGGAAGGAATTAACACATGTTTGGAAAACACATAGGTAAAAAGTTATCACTCGCATACAATAAATGCTAAAAATAAAGAGCAAAGGATGAGACTCCAACACACATTTTTAGTATGATGGTCAACTTTTTCTTGAAGACTATATATGTAGTTGATTTGGAAGATAGAGAAGTTGAATTCAAATTATTTCTAAGCGCAAATTTTAAATTCTTTTTTCTTTGTAATTTTTTTTGTTTGTACATACTGTTAAGTATTTGTATGTGTTGAAAGATAAACTTTACTTATATTATATATCTATATTGTAAGACGTAGCAAAGTCGTTATTTGTCTTGTAAACTTGTCAGTCGTTTGATTTAGAACAAATTTTGAAGAGACTTGGTATAAAATAATTCTTGGGTTGTAGATTGAAGAAGTTAGTGAAAGACCACTTGAGATAAACTTGAATTGTATTTTTTTGAGAAGTTAAAGAAACCTCGATGGTTGCTAAGTAACTGGACACATTCTTGGGTTGAGATAAACCGATATAAAAATACTAGCTTCCTTTTGTTTATCTAACCTTGAATTGCAATCCTCTTTAAATAGCTTTATAGATGTGCAAGTTTTATTATTTTTTTTGGAATAAGCAAAATTTATTAATACTTATCATCACAGTCAGAAGAAGTGATAATGATGGGATAAATTTACAGATACAACAAAAGTTAGAAACAAATAAATAGAAGAGACCCTACCAACATAATAGCCACCTTCCCCACAAAGTTAGATAGTAAGAGTACATTATTTTGAAGAGCTACCCCACAAGAGTTATGACCCAAACAACAACAAGAGCACTAAAACTTGATTACTTTGAACCTCTTCATGCATAAGATTGGCTGTAATGATCATTCCACAAAAGAGACGCTTGAAACCTTACACAACCATTTGAACCACTTCCAAGAGCTTTGTAGGAACAATCCTACACTTCTTCACACAGGAAAGACTTATTTTTAAAAACCACCTCATTCCTTGCACCCCCAGATACCCCACATAATTGATAGCCAGATAACACAAAACTAGGCAGAAACATTTACACCAAGAGAATCACAAATGCCCAAGAAATTCCGAAAACTCAATTCACAGATAGCTGGCAGAGTAAAGTTATACCCAAGCCATCTAAAACAGTGCATCCAGTTAGCGTAACTAACCTTGCAAGTGAACAAAAATGAAAAACCAATTCTGGCTCTAAATGACATAGGGGACAAAGGATGTTAGCCATTAGAAGGATTGATCGACTCGCCAATTCAACTTTTGACGGAATTCTGTTAAAGGCCACCTCCAAGCGAAATCTACCACCTTGGATGGAGACTTTGATTTCCATAACCTGCTAAAAAATAGTGATTTGTCATCCAGGTCCATCCCACACACTAACTGGAATGCTTCTTTAACCAAATATTGATAACAGAGAACTATATTAGCAACCACCCCCAACCATCTTTTGCCTCCTTTCTCACTTGGGCCCCTTCCAAGACACTCTCCAACTCCCTCACCCAATCAATCTCCCAACTAAAGAACTCCCTCCTCTAACTCAATTTCCAAATCCAAGTTTTATGAAAAGTTTACTAAAATTTTTTAAAAAATAATTCAACCTTTTTATTGTATTTTTGCAGAATTATATTTAAATCTAAAATTATAAATTAATTAAAGTTTAACATATATTAAGTTATTGTTTGATTCAACTTGTTTTTTTAAATTAAAAGTTATTTTTAAGGAGAAATTTTATATATGTTTAGATTTTTAAGAAGTTTATTTATAACGTAAATTTTTGTTTTATAGATATATTTTTCTTTAAAATTAAAAAAATGATACTTTATTAATAAATTTAAGGTTAAAAGGAATTTTTAAGCTAAACAAAGATATTTAAAAAGCAACCTAGAGTAAGGGTTTATTTGGTTTGATTTTGTTTTTTAGTTTTTGAAAATTTAAAGAGTTTTCAAAAATATTTTTCTAGAAAAAGAAAAAAAAACTTGTTTGATAAGTATTATATGAAAAATGTTTTGAAGATATAAAAATGAAAAAAATTATATATATTTATGTAAATGTCATTAATAAAAACAAAAAAAAAAACATATTCTCATTTGCTCAACAAGCACTAATTATTTTTAGCTTTAATTTTTTCTTAACTTAAAAGCAATTAAAAGTATAAGTTGGGTAAAATATAATGGTCCTTAATACTAGAATTAAATACAATTTTGGTTTCTTATTTTTAAAGTTCATAATTGTGCGTAGGGGGAGGAAATCGAATTAGCACTACAATAGTGTCCTTGAAGGTTGAGTTCATGTGTGAGAGACTTTCTCACATACTAGTCTCTTTACAAAACCTTGATCGCAATTTATAATATAGATGTCTCTCAAAGAGTCGCTCTAGACAATGTGAGACTTTACCTAGTTATAATAGTACAAAGACAACAACACTTAAACTTAATAAAATGTATTATATTTGTATACTATAAATAACAATAACTTATATTAGCAAAAAAAATAAATATAAAAAATAATATTTTTTAATCTGGTTCAATCAAAGTTAAATCCTAAATTCATGTCTTTACCAATTCAATCATCAGTCCGTTTGAAAATCTTGAATCAAACTATCACATTAACATTTACTATATATGATATGCATGCATAAGAAAAAAACTATATATGATATGTATTAATAAAATAATACATAATTATTGGGTCATATATTTTTTTCATTATTAATTTTGGGTCACATAAAAGTAAATTAATTAATAATCAATACTTTTAATTCTATAAAAAGAATCAAGATATGAATATTATAAAATATATATAAATATTATAAATTTTTTTGTAGCTATAACTACTATAAACAAAATTATGTAAGAAAAATTTTCTTATTTTTCAAATAAAATTAAATGGAATAATATATGTTATATTTGATATTAAGTCACTTCCTCGACATAAACAAATAAATTGTTTTTGTTTGACACATATACAAATAAATTAATTGTATTTTTTTAAGAAGACAAATATTTATTAATTTAGCAGCTGCAAAACTCCCCCAAGTCACAAGAGATGACACGGGAGAGCTTGCTATTTACAGATCATAAACTAAGAGATTACAACTAAAATTGCTTCACGTAAAACTGCTAAAATTTCCCTTCCCTCAAATACAAAATATAGCCTAATACATAAAGAGGAAAACAAATATATGCATCCTTTTACCAATTGTAGTGAAGCACACTTCTGATTAAGTAGATCACTCAACAAATAAAACTATCGAAACATTAAAAAACCCTTTTAATCATGTACAAGTCCGTTGCAGGATAGTTGTCAGACTTCCTCAATAATTAAAGATTGACCCTTAAATATTAATGTGTTTTTAGATAACCAGATATCTTACAAAATAGCCAACTAAATCACACTAAGAATATCTAGGGTGAATTTTCCTTTCGATGAAGAAATTCCCTAATAATGCCAAAAACTAGATTCCCAGTTCGAAAGTAAGGCACTCATATTACCTAACCATTTATAATAATATATCCAGTTAAGGTAGCTAGACCTACAAGTGAATAGCAAGTGACTTACAGATTCATAATTCACAAATAACATCAGCAGGCATGATGGTCTTTCTCTTTGCCAATTTCACCTTTTTAGGAATCTTGTTATGAGTCACCTTCCATGAGAATGTCATCACCTTAGACGACGTCTTTGACTTCCATAACCTTTTGAAAAATAAAAAAGAATGAGCCTAAGGTCCACCATAAGCTAACTAGTATACTTCTTTCACAGAGTATTGATAAGAATATCATACCCTATCTCCCCATGCTCACCTGTCCTTCACATAACACCACATACTAACCCTATCCAAAACCCCCTCCAGCTCCCCCACCTACTCTTCTTTCTAACTAAATAAGTTTCTCCTCCAATTAAGCCTCCAAACCCATCTATGGTCCCTCCAACCTCAAAAAATAGTTTTCTCTTTCTAATTGAAGAGAGTGATGTGGCTATGCCTAGCCAAGGACCTATCACTAGGGGCCATGACTAGAAGGATTGAAGAAGACCTAGCCCTTGCAGACAAAGGAAGACTTCACCTCCTGTGGAGAGTGAAGATATTAGGCTAGGGACTTTAACTAATAAAATGTAATTTTCCTTTATTTTAATTTTGAGGAGCATTAGGAATTTAATTTGGGACATGTATTTAGTCCATTTTTTATTTTAGGAGGTGTCTTGGGAATTTAGAGGGTGGATTTAGCTTTTTGGATCTTTATGAAGGAAATAAGGGGTAACCTTGATATCTACACCCCTCTTTTCCTACATAAACTCCCTAAGCTAATAAGAAAGAATCTTAGCCCTTGGTTTGAGAAACTTGGGCACCAAGTTTGATGATTTAAGGAGGGAATTGTTTCTCAATCCTCCTCCCTTAGATCTCTCCTTTTAATCCTAGCCCTTCTTTTTTAGGTTATCTTGTTCAAGAGGTTAGCTACCTCTATAAATAGGAGCTTCTCCCCTCACTTGTATTTTTTACACTTGAATTTAATCCTAGAGACCATATTGGTTGTGAGGTTCTTACCTTTGAGTGTCCCTCTTTCTTCTTTGTGAGAGCTTCTAAGAGTTATCAAGGGACCCCTCCCTTGTGGCCTCTCCCTTTTGGCTTATCAAACGTAGTATTTGTGGCACCTCACCCTATTTCTTTCCTCTCCATAAGTCCATTTCCCTTTCAAGTGACCTTAGAAAGGATCCTTTGGGCACGTGATCATCAAAGATCACATCAAGTGGTATCTAGAGCCACTTTCTAAAGGTCACGTTCTTTCTCAAATTTTTTTTTGCTTTGTCGTTTATCTCTTTGATCTTTTATTTTAAAGTCCTTCATTTTTCATCATCTTTATTTCCTTTATTGTCTACTAATATAGTTTTCCCTTGTTTTTTATGTTAAGGTGTGCCTAAGAAGTTGTGACCATTAAACCCACATGGTTGAGGATTTTTCCACACCATTGTGGTGATAAACTTTGGCCATGTTGTTGCGCCTTTTGCTTTGAGTCTCTTGCTGAAATTTTTGCTGTATTTTTAGGTTGTTATTTTTTCTTAATCTTGTGTTTTGTCAAATACTAGTTATGTTAGTTTCCTATTTTGTCTCATTTAAATTCCATAGGTTTTAGTCTCTTAAAATTTTTACAAAAAAGCCTTAAAAAATATTTTGAATTGAGCTCCTAAGAGGTGAACCTCTTGTTGAGTCTCTTAAGTCTTTTATGCTTTTAGTTCAAGCATAGTAATCTCTTTGTTGTCCTTAAATATTTGCTCAATTCAATCTTTATATGCTTCTTGTTTTATGTTGAATTATTAGTAGCTTTCCACTTGGTTTACCTTCACTATTGGTGCCTCTTTATGGAATTTTAGCTTGGGTGAATTGTGTTAGTAATTTGAGATATCAATTTATTTCAAAATCAGCCCTAAATCATTCCTTAAGCACCATTAGTTCAGTGGTATTTAGAACTACTAAGTTTTTTTACTTTTAGTTGCATGCATTACTTGAAAATTGTGTGACCTTACTTTGTGCTTATTCACTCATCCGTTATTATTTCAAGCGTTCTCATTAAAATTTCAATTCAACAAGCTATTAGGTGCAACAAAATGATTAGAAAAAGTTAAAAAAAAATTAGAAAAATTTCAAGTTAAAAAAAAAATGATAAAGAACTCAAAAGAAAGACAATTTTGAAGTTGTGTACCTAATAGTATAAACATTTGATATGAGGACCCAATTGTGATTAAAAAAAAAAATACTTGAGTAAGCCTTTTAGCTTTTGGTCACTTAAATTTTATTAAGTGTGCAACTATTGGTTTCATTTTGTTTTGTTTGAGTCTTTTTTTCATCTCCACTCTTAGAGCTAGTCTAGGAAAGTTATTTGTGTGCTACCTTCATTTGTGAGCCTTGAGTTTTCTTGCTTGTCTTCTTTACTTCTTTGAGTTTGTCATTGTTTAATATATCCACTTGTATTTGTGAACCTTGTTTTTTTATTCACCTTTGTTTGTTGTCTTGTGTTGTATTTAGCCTTGGTAAGGAAAGCTTGAGAAAGGTGCCATACATAAAATTTTGGCATGTCTAAACAAGAGGAAACAAAGGTAGCATTCTTGGGGTGGGTTGATGAAACTCAAAGAGGCTTGATCAAAAGGAGACAAACACCAAAAATCTTGGAGTGAAGACTTTGTTTTATTTTTTTTTTATTCTTTGTATTGTGTATACTTAATTTTAGATTGGAAGGCCCTCCCTTGGTTTGTAATAATTTTGGTTAATTTTAGCTTAGTTCCTCATTAATTAGGTGAAGAAGGAAGAAGTGGTACACTTCCTTCAACACCTTAGGAGCATGATTAGAACCCTTTCTCTTTTACATTTTTGCACTTTTAATTTTTTGCAAAAAACGTGTAGAGGCTAAGAGTTCCAAAGACTCATCAAGCCACCTTAGTTGAGAAAACAAAAAAGAGAGGAGTATTGCTTGAAAAAAGAAATGTTTTTGGCCTATCCTCTTGTTTTTAGAATCCAAGCACCATGACTTCCCACACACATTCTAGTGCACATAGTTGTTCATCAAGTAAGAGTGTCAACCAAAGAAAACCTTCTAAGGGAGACACTCTTGAAAACCTTAACTTAGAATTTAGGGAATGGATGGCTAAAGAACAAGAAAGGAGAGAAAAAAAGGAGAGAAAAAAAGAAATAAAAGAAAAGGAAAACAAAAAAAGAAGGAAGAGTTAAAAAAAGAGATGTTGGAAATGAGAAAAGAGAAAAAAGAGCGAGAAGAGAGAAGGCAAAGAGAGAGAATAGAGGATGAAGAAAGGAGAAGAAGGAAAGAACTAGAAAGAAAAAAAGAAAAAGAGGAAGAAGAGAGAAGGAGAGGAGAAGAGAGTAAAAGGAGAGATGGGAGGGATAGTGATAGAAAAAAGAAAGGAATTATCATAAGATCCTCATCTAGGAATTTTAGCTCTAGTGAAGACGAATACTATAGAAATCAACATAAAAATCACTCTCATTCATAATACAATCATAATTCTCCTCAAGAGAACACAAATCATGCTAGGGAGCCAAAGGTAGACCTACTCCATTTTCATGGTAGGGAAGATGTTGAGACTTACCTAGATTGGGAAGTCAAAGTGGAACAACTCTTTCGATGCTATGAAATTAGGGAAGAAAGAAAAGTACCTTTGGCCTCCTTTAGTTTTCAAGGTTCTGCTTTGCATTGGTGGGATGGGTTAGTCAAGGATAAGGCCCGTAAACAAATGCATGAGATTCGCTACTGGAATGTTTTAAAAACTTGTTTGTGAAGAAGGCACATTCCTTCATATTATGAGAGGGATCTTTTGGATAGGCTCCAAAGACTTAGGCAACATAACCTAAGTATTGAGGAGTATAGACAAAAGATGGAGCTTCTCATACTAAGGGCCAATATCATTGAGGAACCCAGTGCCACCTTTGCTAGGTTTTTGTGTGGATTAAGCTCTGACATTAGAGATAAGGTAGATCTTCTTTCATACTCAAACCTTGATGAGTTGGTAGAACTTTGTGTAAGAGCTGAGAATCAATTCAAGAGAAAAAGCTTTAAAAAATATTCTCCCTCTTACCCAAAGAGGGACCAATTTAAGGGAAACTCTTTCAAGGGTTTTCCCAAAGAGAAACCCAAACACTTTCAAGATACAAAAACACCTCATGTAGAGAGAAAAACCCCTACTACTAAGCCTACTGAGAGGCAAAGTAGTATCAAATGCTTCAAATATTTTGGGAGAGGCCACATTGTCTTTCAATGCCCCAACAAGAAAACCATGATCATGAGGGGACAAGACATTTGTAGTGAGAATAACTCATCTTCCTCCTCTAGTAAGAGTGAGGAAGAAGAGGGACATACTTTTGAACAAGAGTGTGAGGAAGCTTTTCCTTATGAGGGGGACCTCCTTATGGTTCAAAGGCTTCTTGGAAGCCAACCTTTAGAGCTTAGCCAGTCACAAAGAGAGAACATCTTCCATTCAAGATATAAAGTAAATGACAAAGTATGTTCCCTCCTTGTTGATAGTGGCTCTTATTGTAACTGTTGTAGCTCTAGGTTGGTTGAAAAGCTAGCCTTGACTACCATGCCCTATCCCAAACCTTACAAATTGCAATGGCTCAATGAGCAAGGGGAGAAGGTAGTCAATGAACAAGTTATGGTTCCAATTTCCATAGGATCTTATAATGATGAGATTCTTTGTGACATAGTTCCTATGGAGGCTGACCATATCCTGTTGGCGAGACCATTGCAATTTGACAAGAAAGTCATTCACCATGGTCACTCCAACCAAATAATCCTCACCTATAATGAAAAGCGCTTCAAATTGTATCCTTTGTCTCCTTCTCAAGTGACTGAAGATCAATTTGCAATTAAAAAGAAAAGAGTTGAGGAAAAACAAAAAAAAAAAAACACAACAAGCTTCACCCTTAAAGCTTGAAAAGGGTAAAGAGAGAGAGTCGGAAAGGTGATGCCCCTTCCAAAGGGAATATTAGTAAAATGAGCCTATTTGATACTAAACGTGATTTAAAAGAAGCTCCTTTGACTAACAAGCCCTTTTATATCATCTTTCGTAAAGAGGCATAAAATCCTTCTCCTGTTCTGCATTTTTCTACTGAGAGCACTGCCACAACCCATGGACATGAGCACCTTTGATGTGACCATGCCTAGCCAAGGACCTATCACTAGGGCCATGGCTAGAAGGATTGAAGAAGACCTAGCCCTTGTAGACAAAGGAAGACTTCACCTCCTATGGAGAGTGAAGATATTAGGCTAGGGACTTTAGTTAATAAAATGTAATTTTCCTTTATTTTAATTTTGAGGAGCATTAAGAATTTAATTTGGGACGTGTATTTAATCCATTTTTAATTTTCCTTGATCTCTTTATTTTAAAGTCCTTCATTTTTTGTCATCTCTATTTCCTTTATTGTCTAGTAGTATAACTTTTTATTCTTGCTATTATATGCGCTTTTGTTTTCTATCTACGTGCCTATGTTCCATTTAATTTGATGCGATTTTATTTGTCCCTTTTTTTGCATCTTATTTTTGTGTTCAAGTTGCTTAATTTTCCCTTGGTTTTTTATGTTAAAGTGTGCCTAAGAAGTTGTGACCATTAAACCCACATGGTTGAGGATTTTTCCACACCATTGTGGTGATCAACTTTGGCCACTTTGTTGTGCCTTTTGTTTTAAGTCTCTTGCTGAAATTTTTGCTATATTTTTAGGTGTGTTATTTTTTCTTAATCTTGTGTTTTTTCAAGTACTAGTCATGTTAGTTTCCTATTTTGTCTCATTTAAATTCCATAGGTTTTAGCCTCTTAAATTTTTTACAAAAAAGCCTTCAAAAATAGTTTGAATTAAGCTCCTAAGAGGTGAACCTCTTGTTGAGTCTCTTAAGTCTTTTATGCTTTTAGTTCAAGCATATTAATCTCTTTGTTGTTCTTAAATATTTGCTCAATTCAATCTTTATATGTTTCTTGTTTTATGTTGAATTATTAGTAGCCTTCTACTTGGTTTACCTTCACTATTGGTGCCTCTTTATGGAATTTTAGCTTGGGTGAATTGTGTTAGTAATTTAAGCAATCAATTTACTTCAAAATCAGCCCTAAATCATTCCTTAAACACCATTAGTTCAGTGGTATTTGGAACTACTAAGTTATTTTGCCTTTAGTTACATGCATTGCTTGAAAATTATGTGACCTTACTTTGTGCTTATTCATTCAAGCGTTATTATTTCAAGCATCCTCATTAAAATTTCAATTCAACAAGCTATTAGGTGCAGCAAAATGATTAGAAAAAGTTAAAAAAAAATAGAAAAAGTTCAAGTTAAAAAAAAAAAAAGAAGATAAAGAACTCAAAAGAAAGACAAATTTGAAGTTGTGTACCTAATAGTAGAAACATTTGATATGAGGAACAATTGTGATTCAAAAAAAAATTACTTGGGTAAGCTTTTTAGCTTTTGGTCACTTAAATTTTATTAAGTGTGCAACTATTGGTTTCATTTTTTTGTTTGAGTCTTTTTTCATCTCTACTCTTAGAGTTAATCTAGGAAAGTTATTTGTATGCTACCTTCCTTTGTGAGCCTTATGTTTTCTTGCTTGTCTTCTTTACTTCTTTGAGTTTGTCATTGTTTAATCTATCCACTTGGATTTGTGAACCTTGTTTTGTTATTCACCTTTGTTTGTTGTCTTGTGTTGTATTCGGTCTTGGTAAGGAAAGGTTGGGAAAGGTTCCATATATAAAATTTTGGCAAGTCCAAACAAGAGGAAACAAGGGTAGCATTCTTGGGGTGAGTTGACGCAACCCAAAGGGGCTTGATCAAAAGGAGACAAACACCAAAAAGCTTGGAGTGAAGACTTTGTTTTATTTTGTTTTTATTCTTTGTATTGTGTATACTTAATTTTAGATTGGGAGTTTGAGTGCCCTTAAGGCCCTCCTTTGGTTTGTAATAATTTTGGTTAATTTTAGCGTAGTTCCTCGTTAATTAGGTGAAGAAGGGAGAAGTGGTACACTTCCTTCAACACCTTAGGAGCACGATTAGAGCCCTTTCTCTTTTACATTCTTGCACTTTTAATTTTTTGCAAAAAATGTGTAGAGACTAAGAGTTCCAAAGACTCATCAAGCCACCTTAGGTGAGAAAAAAAAAAAAAAGAGAGGAGTGTTGCTTGAAAAAAAAAAGTTTTTGGCCTACCCTTTAGTTTTTAGCATCCAAGCACCATGGCTTCCCACACACATTCTAGTGCACATAGTTGTTCATCAAGTAAGAGTGTCAACCAAAGAAAACCTTCTAAGGAAGATGCTCTTGAAAACCTTAACTTAGAATTTAGGGAATGGATGGCTAAAGAACAAGAAAGGAGAGAAGAAAAAGAGAGAAAAAAAGAAATAAAAGAAAAGGAAAAACAAAAAGAGAAGGAAGAGTTAAAAAAAGAGATGTTGGAAATGAGAAAAGAGAAAAAAGAGCGAGAAGAGAGAAGGCAAAGAGAGAGAAGAGAGGATGAAGAAAGGAGAAGAAGGAAAGAACTAGAAAGAAAAAGAGAAAAAGAGGAAGAAGAGAGAAGGAGAGGAGAAGATAGTAAGAGGAGATATGGGAAGGAGAGTGATAGAAAAAATAAAGGAATTCTCATAAGATCCCCATCTATGCATTTTAGCTCTAGTGAAGAAGAATACTATAGAAATCAACATAAGCATCACTCACATTTATCATACAATCATCATTCTCCTCAAGAGAACAGAAATCATGCTAGGGACCAAAGGTAGACCTACCCCATTTTCATGGTAGGGAAGATGTTGAGACTTACCTAGATTGGGAAGTCAAAGTGGAACAACTCTTTCGATGCTATGAAATTAGGGAAGAAAGAAAAGTACCTTTGGCCTCTCTTAGTTTTCAAGGTTCTGCTTTGCATTGGTGGGATGGGTTAGTCAAGGATAGGGCCCGTAAACAAATGCCTGACATTCGCTACTGGAATGATTTAAAAACTTGTTTGCAAAGAAGGCACATTCCTTCATATTATGAAAGGGATCTTTTGGATAGGCTCCAAAGACTTAGGCAACATAACCTAAGTATTGAGGAGTATAGACAAAAGATGGAGCTTCTCATACTAAGGGCCAATATCATTGAGGAACCCAATGCCATCCTTGCTAGGTTTTTGTGTGGATTAAGCTCTGACATTAGAGATAAGGTAGAGCTTCTTTCATACTCAAACCTTGATGAGTTGGTAGAACTTTGTGTAAGAGCTGAGAATCAACTCAAGAGAAAAAGCTTTAAAAAAGATTTTCCCTCGTACTCAAAGAGAGACCAACTTAAGGGAAACTCTTTCAAGGGTTTTCCCAAAGAGGAACCCAAGCATTTTCAAGATACAAAAGGACCTTATGTAGAGAGAAAACCCCTTACTACTAAGCCTACTGAGAGGCAAAGTAGTATCAAATGCTTTAAATGTCTTGGGAGGGGCCATATTGCCTCTCAATGCCCTAACAAGAAAACCATGATCATAAGGGGACAAGACATTTGCAGTGAGAATAGCTCATCTTCCTCCTCTAGTGAGAGTGAGGAAGAAGGGGGACATACTTTTAAACAACAGTGTGAGGAAGCTTTTCCTTATGAGGGGAACCTCCTTATGGTTCAAAGGCTTCTTGGAAGCGAACCTCTAGAGCTTGGCCAGTCACAAAGAGAGAATATCTTCCATACAAGATGTAAAGTAAATGACAAAGTATGTTCTCTCCTTGTTGATAGTGGCTCCTGTTGTAACTGTTGTAGCTCTAGGTTGGTTGAAAAGCTAGCCTTGACTACCATGCCCCATCCCAAACATTACAAATTGCAATGGCTCAATGAGCAAGGGGAGATGGTAGTCAATGCACAAGTTATGGTTCTAATTTCCATAGGATCTTATAATGATGAGATTCTTTGTGACATAGTTCCTATGGAGGCTGGTCATATCCTGTTGGGAAGACCATGACAATTTGACAAAAAAGCAATTCACCATGGTCACTCCAACCAAATAATTCTCACCCATAATGAAAAGCGCTTCAAATTGTATCCTTTATCATCTTCTCAAGTGGCTGAAGATCAATTTGCGATGAAAAAGAAAAGAGTTGAGGAAAAACGAAAACAAAAAAAAAATACAACAAGCTTTACGCTTAAAGCTTGAAAAGGGTAAAGAGAGAGAGTCGGAAGGTGATGGTCCTTCGAAAGGGAATATTAGTAAAAAGAGCCTATTTGCTACTAAACGTGATTTAAAAGAAGCTCCTTTGACTAATAAGCCCTTTTATCTCCTCTTTTGCAAAGAAGCATCAAATCCTTCTCCCATTTTGCATTCTTCTGCTGAGAGCACTGCCACAACCCATGCACATGAGCACCTTCCTCAAGGGGTTAAAGATATTTTAAAAGAATTTGATGACATATTCCCTAATGAGGTTCCGAAAGGACTTCCTCCCATTAGGGGTATAGAACATCAAATTGATTTGGTGCCTGGCGCAAGTCTACCTAATAGACCTGCCTATAGGACCAACCCCATGGAGACCCAAGAGATTGAGTCTCAAGTGAATGAGCTGTTGGAGAAGGGTTAGGTTCAAAAGACCCTAAGCCTTTGTGCTCTGCCAGTCTTGTTGGTGCCCAAGAAGAATGGACAATGGAGGATATGTGTTGATTGTCGTGCAATCAACAACATCACCATCAAATATAGGCACCCAATCCCCTGTCTTGATGACATGTTGGATGAATTGCATGGGGAAAAATATTTTCAAAAATAGATCTTAGAAGTGGTTACCACCAAATAAGGATCAAAGAGGGTGATGAGTGGAAAACTACTTTTAAGACTAAATTTGGTCTTTATGAGTGGTTGGTTATGCCTTTTGGGCTAAGTAATGCCCCAAGCACATTCATGCGCTTAATGAATCATGTACTAAGGGATTGCCTTGGTAAATTTTGTGTAGTTTACTTTGATGACATTTTAGTTTACTCTAGCAACCTAGATGATCATTTAGGACATCTAAGGCATGTGTTTTCTCTTCTTAGGAGTAATAATCTTTTTGGTAACTTAGAAAAATGCACTTTTTGTGTAGATAGTGTAGTTTTCCTAGGTTTTGTAGTTAGCACAAAAGGGGTTCATGTTGACCCTGAAAAGATAAAAGCTATTCAAGAATGACCCACCTCAAAGAGTGTGACAGAGATCAAAAGCTTTCATGGTCTCGCTGGATTTTATAGGCGCTTTGTGCCTAATTTCTCCACGCTCTTCGCACCAATAAATGATTTGGTGAAAAAGGAAGTTCCTTTCCTTTGGGGTGAGAAACAAGAGAAAGCCTTCCAGCTAATTAAGCATAAACTGACCCATGCATCAGTATTGGCATTACCTGACTTTTCTAAAACATTTGAACTTGAATGTGATGCCTCTGGTGTAGGTGTGGGGGCTGTCTTGTTGCAAGGAGGGCACCCCATTGCGTATTTCAGTGAAAAAATCAATGGTGCCCCCCTCAACTACCCCACCTATGATAAGGAGTTTTATGCTCTAATTAGGGCATTTCAAACTTGGGAGCATTACCTTGCTCCCAAGGAGTTTGTCATTCATAGTGACCATGAGTCACTAAAATATTTGAGGGGTCAAGGTAAATTGAACAAAAGGCATGCAACGTGGGTGGAATATCTTGAATCCTTCCCTTATGTCATCAAGTACAAGAAAGGAAAACAAAATGTGGTGGCTGATGCTCTTTCTAGGCGTCATGCCCTTTATTCATCCTTGAGTGCAAAAATCTTGGGATTTGATGACATTCGGGCTATGTATCCATCTGAAAAGGATTTCGGCCCCATATTTGCTACCTCTGCATCTGCATTTGCATTAAAGGCCCATGATGGGTACTTCATCAGTGAGGGGTATCTTTACAAAGGGAGTAAGCTTTGTATACCCCAAGGATCAATTAGGAACTTACTTACAAAAGAGAGTCATGAAGGTGGGCTCATGGGGCATTTTGGGATTTCAAAAACCCTCATGCTTTCACAAGAGAAATTTTTTTGGCCCCATATGCGTAGAGATGTCCATAGACATTGCTCTAAATGTATAGCTTGCTTGCAAGAAAAGTCTAAAGCAATGCCTCATGAACTATACACACCTTTACCTGCTCCTTCTGCACCTTGGGAGGATATTAGCATGGATTTCATCCTTGGGCTCCCAAGAACCCAACGAGGTGCAGACTCCATATTTGTGGTGGTGGACCGATTTTCAAAAATGGCCCATTTTATTCCCTGCCACAAAGTGGATGATGCGAGCAACATCGCAAGACTTTTCTTTAAAGGGGTTGTCCAATTGCATGATATACCCTCTTCAATAGTGTCAGATATGGATGTGAAGTTCCTTAGCTATTTTTGGAAAACTCTTTGGGCTAAGCTGGGAACTAAACTTCTTTTTTCCACTACCTGTCACCCTCAAACTGATGGGCAAACAGAAGTGGTGAATAGATCTTTATCCACTATGCTGAGGGCTCCCCTTAAAGGCAACCATAAGTCTTGGGATGAATACCTTCCCCACATTGAATTTGCTTATAACCGGGTGGTTCATAGAACCACCAAGCATTCTCCTTTTGAGGTGGTCTATGGCTTTAATCCTCGTACTCTTCTAGATCTTTTACCTCTTCTTCTTTCTGTTACTGTGCATAAAGAAGGAGAGGCAAAAGATATTTTTGTAGAACAATTACATGAGAGGGTTAAAGTTAACATAGAGCGCCAATCCTTGAGAGATGCTACTTTAGCCAATAGGGGGAGGAAAGAAGTCATCTTTGAAAAGGGCAACTGGGTATGGCTTCACTTGAGAAAGGATAGATTTCCTTCTCAAAGGAAGTCCAAACTTAGCCCTAGAGGAGATGGATCTTTCCAAATCCTTGAGCGGATCGGTAATAATGCCTGTGTTTTAGATTTGCCTGAGGATTATGGGGTAAGCACCAGTTTTAATGTTTCTGATTTGCCTCCATTTGTAGGTGCTGAAAATGACGAAGACCCCATAGATTTAAGGTCAAATCCTCTTTAAGGGGAAGGAGATGATGTGACCATGCCTAGCCAAGGACCTATCACTAGGGCCATGGCTAGAAGGATTGAAGAAGACCTAGCCCTTGCAGACAAAGGAAGACTTCACCTCCTATGGAGAGTGAAGATATTAGGCTAGGGACTTTAGTTAATAAAATGTAATTTTCTTTTATTTAATTTTGAGGAGCATTAAGAATTTAATTTGGGACATGTATTTAGTCCATTTTTTATTTTTAGGAGGTGTCTTAGGAATTTAGAGGGTGGATTTAGCTTTTTGGGTCTTTATGAAGGAAATAAGGGGTAACCTTGATATCTACACCTCTCTTTTCTACATAAACCCCCTAAGTTAATAAGAAGGAATCTTGGCCCTTGGTTTGAGAAACTTAGGCACCAAGTTTGATGATCTAAGGAGGGAATTGTTTCTCAATTCTCCTCCCTTAGATCTCTCCTTTTAATCCTAACCCTTCTTTTTTAGGTTATCTTGTTCCAGAGGTTAGCTACCTCTATAAATAGGAGCTCCTCCCTTACTTGTATTTTTTACACTTGAATTTAATCCTAGAGACCATATTGGTTGAGGTTCTTACCTTTGAGTGTCCCTCTTTCTCCTTTGTGAGAGCTTCTAAGAGTTATCAAGGGACCCCTCCCTTGTGGCCTCTCCCTTTTGGCTTATCAAACCTATTTGTGGCACCTCACCCCATTCTTTTCCTCTCCATAAATCCATTTCCCTTCCAAGTGACCTTAGAAAGGATCCTTTGGGCACGTGATCATCAAAGATCACATCAACCTTCCTCAAGGGGTTCAAGATATTTTAAAGGAATTTGATGATATATTGCCTAATGAGGTTCCGAAAGGACCTCCTCCCATTATGGGTATAGAACATCAAATTGATTTAGTGTCTGACGCAAGTTTACCTAATAAACCTGCCTATAGGACCAACCCCATGGAGACCCAAGAGATTGGGTCTCAAGTGAATGAACTGTTGGAGAAGGGTTGGGTTCAAAAAAGCCTAAGCCCTTGTGCTGTGCCAGTCTTGTTGGTGCCCAAGAAGAATGACCAATGGAGGATGTGTTTTGATTGTCATGCAATCAACAACATCACCATCAAATATAAGCACCCAATCCCCCGTCTTGATAACATGTTGGATGAATTGCATGGGGCAAAAATATTTTCAAAAATAGATCTTAGAAGTGGTTACCACTAAATAAGGATCAAAGAGGGTGATGAGTGGAAAACTGCTTTTAAGACTAAATTTGGTCTTTATGAGTGATTGATTATGCCCTTTGGGCTAACCAATGCCCCAAGCACATTCATGCGCTTAATGAATCATGTACTGATGGATTATCTTGGTAAATTCTGTGTAGTTTACTTTGATGACATTTTAGTTTACTCTAAGAACCTAGATGATCATTTAGGACATCTAAGGCATGTTTTTTCTCTTCTTAGGAGTAATCATCTTTTTGGTAACTTAGAAAAATGTACCTTTTGTGTAAATAGTGTAGTTTTCCTAGGTTTTGTAGTTAGCACAAAAGGGGTCCATATTGACCCCGAAAAGATAAAAGCTATTCAAGAATGGCCCACCCCAAAGAGTGTGACAGAGATAAAAAGTTTCATAGTCTCGCTGGATTTTATAGGCGCTTTGTGCCTAATTTCTCCATGCTCTTTGCACCAATAAATGATTTGGTGAAAAAGGAAGTTCCTTTCCTTTGGGGTGAGAAACAAGAGAAAGCCTTTCAACTAATTAAGCATAAACTGACCCATGCACCAGTCTTGGCATTACCTGACTTTTCTAAAACATTTGAACTTGAATGTGATACCTCTGGTGTAGGTGTGGGAGCTGTCTTGTTGCAAGGAGGGCACCCCATTGCATATTTTAGTGAAAAACTCAATGGTAACCCCCTCAACTACCCCACCTATGATAAGGAGTTTTATGCTCTAATTAGGGACCTTCAAACTTGGGAGCATTACCTTGCTCCCAAGGAGTTTGTCATTCATAGTGTTCATGGGTCACTAAAATATTTAAGGGGTCAAGGTAAGTTGAACAAAAGGCATGCAACATGGGTGGAATATCTTGAATCCTTCCCTTATGTCATCAAGTACAAGAAAGGAAAACAAAATGTGGTGGTTGATGCTCTTTCTAGGCGTCATGCCCTTTATTCATCCTTGAGTGCAAAAATCTTGGGATTTGATGACATTCGGGCTATGTATCCTTCTGACAAGGATTTCAGCCCCATCTTTGCTGCCTCTGCATCTGCATTCGCATTAAAGGCCCATAATGGGTACTTCATTAGTGAGAGGTATCTCTACAAAGGGAGTAAGCTTTGTATACCCTAAGGATCAATTAGGAACTTACTCACAAAAGAGAGGCATGAAGGTGGGCTCATGGGGCATTTTGGGATTTCAAAAACCCTCATGCTTTTACAAGAGAAATTCTTTTGGCCCCATATGCGTAGAGATGTCCATAGACATTGCTCTAAATGTATAGCTTGCTTGCAAGCAAAGTCTAAAGCAATGCCTCATGGACTATACACACCTTTACCTGCTCCTTCTACACCTTGGGAGGATATTAGCATGGATTTCTTTAAAGAGGTTGTCCGATTGCATGGCATACCCTTTTCAATAGTGTCAGATAGGGATGTGAAGTTCCTTGGCCATTTTTGGAAAACTTTTTGGGCTAAGCTGGGAACTAAACTTCTTTTTTCCACTACCTGTCACCCTCAAATTGATGGGCAAACAGAAGTGGTGAACAAATGTTTATCCACTATGCTGAGGGCTCTCCTTAAAGGCAACCATAAGTCTTGGGATGAGTACCTTCCTCACATTAAATTTTCTTATAACCGGGTGGTTCATAAAACCCACAAGCATTCTCCATTTGAGGTGGTCTGTAGCTTTAATCCTCGTATTCCTCTAGATCTTTTACCTCTTCCTCTTTCTGTTGTTGTGCATAAAGAAGGAGAGGCAAAAGCCATATTTGTAAAATAATTACATGAGAGGGTTAAAGCTAACATAGGGCGTCAATCCTTGAGAGATGCTACTTTCGCCAATAGGGGGAGGAAAGAGGTCATCTTTGAAAAGGGTGACTGGGTATGACTTCACGTGAGAAAAGATAGATTTCCTTCGCAAAGGAAGTCCAAACTTAGCCCTAGAGGAGATGGACTTTTCCAAATCCTTGAGCGGATCGGTAATAATTCATATGTTTTAGATCTACCTGAGGATTATGGGTTAAGCATGAGTTTTAGTGTTTCTGATTTGTCTCCATTTGTAGGTGCTGAAAATGATGAAGACCCCATAGATTTGAGGTCAAATCCTCTCCAAGGGGGAGGAGATGATGTGACTATGTCTAGCCAAGGACCTATCACTAGGGTCATGGCTAGAAGGATTGAAAAAGACCTAGCCCTTGCAGATAAAGGAAGACTTCACCTTCTGTGGAGAGTGAAGATATTATGCTAGGGACTTTAGTTAATAAAATGAAATTTTCCTTTATTTTAATTTTGAAGAGCATTAGGAATTTAATTTGGGACATGTATTTAGTACATTTTTTATTTTAAGAGGTTTCTTAGGAATTTAGAGGGTGGATTTAGCCTTTTGAGTCTTTATGAAGGAAATAAGGGGTAGCCTTGATATCTACGTCACTCGTTTCCTACATAAACCCCGTAAGCTAATAAGAAGGAATCTTGGTTGTTGGTTTGAAAAACTTGGGCACGAAGTTTGATGATCTAAGGAGGGAATTGTTTCTCAATCCTCCTTCCTTAGATCTTTCCTTTTAATCCTAGCCCTTCTTTTTTAGGTTATCTTGTTCAAGAGGTTAGCTACCTCTATAAATAGGAGTTTCTCCCTTCACTTGTATTTTTTACACTTGAATTTAATCCTAGAGACCATATTGGTTGTGAGGTTCTTACCTTTGAGTGTCTCCCCTTCTTCTTTGTGAGAGCTTCTAAGAGTTATATAAGGGACCCCTCCCTTGTGGTATCTCCCCTTTGGCTTATCAAATGTAGTATTTGTGGTGTCTCTATTGAGATTTCTAATTGATTCACTGTATAGTAAATTACCAAAGAGATTTCTAATTGATTCACTGTATAGTAAATTACCAAATATAGGTTGATTTATTGCATTAGCTAATTTCCAAGATTAGTTAGAGGGATTAGCTTAATTATAGGGATTAGGCAGTTTTTTGTTTCCAGAGATATATTCTCTCTATTGCTCTACATATATGATGTATTTTCCTGTAATCATAAAAAAATATATCTTAGAATGCCATTTCACAATATGGTATCAGAGCTAGGTTTCTTAACCTTGATCCACCATTTTCTTAACCTTTTTTTTTAAACATCCTGTGAACCCATAAGATGTCTGATAAAAATTATGTACCCAAATCAGGGTCTACATTGACTCCTGTCATTAATCAATCTGAAAGTGCGTTCAATGTCGGAATCGTTCTGAGTGAAACAAATTATGACATATGGTCACAGATAATGGAAATGCATATCGCAGAGAGGGAGAAACTCTCATATATTCGTGGCAAGGAGAAACAATCTGTAGAGCAAGATTCTGGTTATGAAAAATGGTATGCAGAAAATCAAAAGGTGAAGAGGTGGCTGTTGATGTCCATGAGCCCAGAAATTATGAAGCGTTACTTACGCTTAGCCACAACCCATGAAATTTGGAGTGCATTATCTAAGGCATTCTATGATGGAAGTGATGAGTTACAAGTATTTACTTTGAATCAAAAGGCCTTTATTGCAAAACAAAATGGTAGGCCTCTCTTGGAGTATTATGGAGAATTGATGGAAATTTTTCAGGAATTGGATCATCGTGATAAGGTGGTCATGAAAGATCCTGAAGATGTCACAACTTACAAGAAATCAATTGGACGACTAAGGGTGCATATATTCCTTGCGGGATTAGATGGTGAGTTTGAACAAATTCGTGGAGAGATTTTACGCAAAGAACCTGTCCCAGAGTTGGAGAATTCTTATGCATTGATTCGTCGAGAGGCAATACGTCAAGCGACTTTGAAAGGTGAATCAGAAAGTTCTGACAGCACAACCATGATAGCTCGAAACAGAAACTGGCAGGGTCAAACAAAAGGAAACCATCCTAAAGCGAACTCAAATATAGATAAGTCTAAGTTTAAATGCACTCACTGCAATCAGCAGGGCCACACTAAGAGTCGTTGTTTTGAACCTAATGGATATCCAGAGTGGTGGGATCACAGTCGGGATCAACGAAGAAAGAATCCAGTTGCAGCAGTTGTTGAGGCAAAAAACACAGATAAAACCTCCAAAGAGTCCACTGCTTTGATAGCAATTAGAGGTAATGGTGGTGAGTTTTCTGTACCTATTACTAATAGCACATGGATAATTGATTCAGGTGCTACTGATCATATAACTTTTGATTCTAAACAAATTTCATCCATGAAACCATCCTCAAAAGAATTTATTTCCACTGCCAATGGTGACACAACCTCTGTTATTGGAAAATGATCCTTAACTCTTACTAATAATTTTACTTTGGATTCTGTTTTAGTTGTTCCATCTCTAGAATATAACCTTTTGTCTGTATCACAAACTACTACATCCCTAAATTGTATTGTTATTTTTTGGCCTAGTTTTTGTGTGTTTAAGGACATTCAAACCAGACAGACGATTGGTTATGGTGTTAAACAAGGAAGATTATACTATTTGGACTTGGTGTCGAAAGATTCTGGGAAGTTAGAAAGCGCTTTGACCGTGAAGAGTTCTACCAAACAGAAAGAAGAAACTGAAATTTGGCTATGGCATCGTCGCCTGGGACATGCTTCATTTAGTTACTTGAAAAAATTGTTTCCTTTATTATTTGCAAAGATTGACATCTCTGTTTTTCATTGTGATGTATGTGAACAAGCAAAAAGTCATCGTGTTCCTTTTCCAATCAGTTTGAATAAAAGTATTGTTCCTTTTATGCTTATACACTCGGATGTTTGGGGTCCTTCTAAGATTTCTACTTTAAGAGGATCACGTTGGTTTGTTACTTTCATAGATGACTGCACTAGAATGACTTGGTTATGGTTAATGAAGTCCAAAGGAGAAGTGAACTTGATATTTCAAAAGTTTCACAAAATGATTGAAACCCAATACAACGCAAAGGTTCAGGTTCTTCATAGTGACAATGGTGGTGAATACCAAAGCTTAGACTTCAAGAGGTACTTGGAAGTATATGGGATTATTCATCAAACTACGTGTCCTAATACACCGCAACAAAATGGTGTTGCCGAGCAAAAAAATCGACACTTACTAGAGGTGGTACATTCTTTATTATTAGAGGCCTATATGCCTTTCTCTTATTGGGTAGAGGCTCTTACAATTGCAACATGTGTCATAAATCGTATCCCTTCTAGCTCTAATGAGTTTCAAATGCCATTGCAGACTCTCCTGAACAAAGTGGTTGCCCTTGGTAGTACAGATTTGGCTCCTCGTGTTTTTGGTTGTGTAGCATTCGTGCATATTCAAAAGAACCCAAACAAAGTGTGTTTCTTGGATATGCTATACACTAAAAAGGGTATTGGTGTTACCATCCTCCAACTAAAAGGATGTTTATAAGCATGAATGTTGTTTTTCATGAACAAATAATGTATTTCTCTTCAGAATCTACACTTCAGGGGGAAAACCATAAAGAACTGCAGACTCTAGACTATAATTGCCAAGAATATGTATATCTTGAGAAAGACCATTTAGAGGTAAATTGCAGCAACGATAATTCTTGTGCAGATAACTTACAATCAAGTTGTACGGATGAGATGGAAAATGAAATAAATGGGACTTCACATTATGAGGTGGTGACAGAACTTGGTATGACTCCTCTTGATGACACACCAAACCAATAATCTACTGTCATGGATGCTCTTAATCTTGTGCCAACAAAAAAACAACTACCAAAACGACACACTAGAGGTATTCCTAAACTCACTTATGAGCCCACTCTTTCTAGTAAGGTTAGATACCCCATGAATAATTTTGTTTCCTACCACCGTTTGTCTGAATCAAATAAGTCATTTGTAAATCAATTATCTACTGTTGCTATTCCTAACAATGTACAGGAAGCCTTGGCTGATCCACGATGGAAAAAAGCGATGAATGAGGAAATGAAAGCCTTGCAACAAAATGAAACATGGGAACTTGTTGACTGTCCACTAGGAAAAAAACCAGTTGGATGTCGATGGATTTATGCTATAAAGTACAAAGCAAATGGCACAATTGAAAGGCTAAAAGCAAGGTTAGTAGCAAAGGGCTACACTCAAACTTATGGGGTAGACTATACAGAGACATTTGCTCTTGTGGCTAAACTCAACACAGTTCGAGTGTTGTTATCTCTAGTAGTAAACTTAGATTGACCGTTATAACAACTTGACGTAAAGAACGCCTTCCTCCATAGAGAATTATCTGAAGAAGTTTATATGGAGCTGCCACCAGGATTTATGGTTTCAAAGAAGCATAGTCAAAAGGTGTGTAAATTAAAGAAATCATTGTATGGCTTGAAGCAATCTCCAAGGGCATGGTTTGGAAGATTTTCAGAGGCAATGACTGCTTTTGGCTATCATCAGAGCAATTCCGATCATACTTTGTTTCCAAAGAAACAACACGGTAAGATTACTGCTCTTATCATATATGTAGATGATATGATTGTTACTGGAAATGACCCTGAAGAACAGAAAGCTCTACAAAGCTATTTATTTGGAAAATTTGAAATGAAAGATTTTGGTCCTCTGAAATATTTTCTGGGGATAGAAGTTTCCAGATAAAAAACAGAACTATTTCTCTCCCAAAGAAAATATATCCTAGATCTTTTGCATGAAACAGGTATGGAAGAGTGTCGTCCTGCTACTACTCCTATTGAAGAAGGATTGAAATTTTGTCTTGAGCCAAATCAAATACCGATTGACAAAGGAAGATATCAAAGGCTTGTAGGAAGATTAATGTACTTGGCCCATACCAGACCGGATCTTACTTATGCATTAAGTGTTGTTAGTCAGTACGTGCATAACCCAGGAGAAAAACATATGAACGTTGTCATGCACATCTTAAGGTATTTGAAATCTGCACCTGGAAGGGGTATTTTGTTCACTAAACATACTGTTTATCAAGAAATAAATGTATATACAGATGTAGATTGGGCTGGAGCCATAGATGACAGGAGGTCTACTTCAGGTTATTTCACTTTTGTAGGAGGAAACCTTGTAACTTGGAGGAGCAAAAAACAAAAATGTGGTGGCCCGCTCAAGTGCAGAAGCTGAATTTAGAGGTATAGCACTTGGTCTATGTGAAGCATTATGGTTAAAGTTATTGTTGGAAGATTTGGGATACCCTCCTAGACAACCAATCCAGCTGTATTGTGACAACAAAGCTGCATGTGATATTGTCATAATCCAGTACAACATGATCGCACAAAGTATGTTGAAGTAGACAGATTTTTTATCAAGGAAAAGTTGGATAAGAAGATTTTAGAGTTGCCTAAGATCAGAACAGAAGATCATTTGGCTGATATTCTCACTAAAGCAGTTCTAAAACCAGTGTTCTCCAAATTTCTAAGCAAGTTGGGCCTGACTGATATTTATGCACCAACTTGAGGGGGAATGTTGAGATTTCTAATTGATTCACTGTATAGTAAATTACCAAAGAGATTTCTAATTGATTCACTATATAGTAAATTACCAAATATAAGTTGATTTATTGCATTAGCTAATTTCCAGGATTAGTTAGAGGGATTAGCTTAATTATAGGGATTTGACAGTTTTTTGTTTCCAAAGATATATTCTCTCTACTACTCTACATATATGATGTATTTTCCTGTAATCATAAAAAATATATCTTAGAATGTCATTTCACAATAATCTCACCCCATTCCTTTTTTTTCCATAAATCAATTTTCCTTCCAAGTGACCTTAAAAATAATTTTTTGAACACGTGATCATCAAAGATCACATAAAATATAAGAGATATAGATTTAAGACTAGCTAACGCCTTTCACTCTCCATCCTAAAAAACCTTAAAAAGGATCCATCGTCGACCCGAAGCTTAACAATACCAAAGAACCACTCCTTTGACTCCACCGTAAGATCCTCAACACCTTTGATTCACTCCCTGATTTCTTCTGTATCTTCCCCATACCTTGCCACGAGCATTAATTTTGACCCGGGCCTTAAATTAATTGTATGTAATGTACATACAGAATCTAACAGAAGACATGCTGTAAACTCCCTAGTGAAATTATACTGCGAATGTGGACGCTATTTGTTTGGAAAAATAAGAGAATTGAATTTCCAACGTGGATAAGCATGTTAGATGAAACGGTTGACGAAGCAGATGGAGATCACGTGTCAGGTGTTGACGTGGAAGACGTCATCACCTTGCCCGATTGTAAACGCAACCACCGCAATACTGTCAGATAATCACGTGGATTTCTCATGCATTCTCTATCCCCGTGCTCTTTTCTTCCCTACTTGCTTATTCTACCCCTCTCTCACACAACTCTATGCACTTTACCTCAACACCGCAGAGACACCTCATATTCACACTCACTCACACTTTCGCTAGCTGCTTTGCTCTATCCTCTTGTTTTTCCACCAATAATTTCAAAATCAATATGCAAAATTTCATAATAACTTCTTCTTTATGTCAATTATATTATACCATTTGTGTCTATTCAATAAAATATATGCCATTCATAATATCATCACCTAACTTATTTTGCACTTTCACCACTACACCTTACAGCTCGCATCATCCTCTTTTACACCGTGTCCTTCATTTGTCGTCTTCAACTTTTATAAGCCACGGAAACCCAGACCAGCGACCCTCCCATTATGGCCGTACAGGTGTTCTAAACATTAGTAGCATCGTTTCTTTGTCATCCATCTCTCCCCCAAGCTAAGCAATATATAACACGTGGAATTTAAATTATGCGGGTCCTTAAATCAAATTAATCAATATCAGCACGTTTGACTGCAATATATATTGCCTTTTCTCCGTCTTTAGTTGTTTTTCCAATTATTGAGACTCCGCAAATTACCTCTAATTTAATTTAATAATATAAAATCTTTGGAGTCAATTGGTTAATTAAATCATTGACAGAAATATTAAATAGCGCGAAAAATGTGAATGCTATACATCAATGATCAGGAAACAAGTTTTTATTTTTTTATTTTCTTCCGTTCCCTGGCAAAAAGCTCACTATTCGCTTCTATTCAGACATAAAAAAAAAAAAAAAAAAAAAAAAACACAAATTGGCCAAGTTTCATTGCCCTTAAAATGAGTATGAAAACGTAGAACAAAACTTCGCGACTTACAATGAAGAAGTAGAGATACTAGAATTACACTTTTCTTTTGTGAATAATGACGGCAACAAAGTTAAAATTTAAGATTTTATATAATTTATATATCACTAGACCAAGTGAGTTAATTAATGCAATTGGGATGGGGAACAATTAGAATTTGTTGCCATAATTAATTTTATAAATTATTAATAAAAAGTTACCTCAACCAGATTTAAAAAAAAAAAAAAAAAAAGACAGAATGAGATGAGCCGATCGATCATGCATGACGGCGTACATACATATAATTGGTACACTGTATATACTCCAGAGAAGCTAAACCTTAATTAAAATATAAGAGAATTAAGAATTGATTAACTAGCTAGTTGCAGACACTAAAACTTAACCTTAACCATTATTGGTAAGGTTTATTAGGCAGAGGAAAATAAGGGGTGGAATTGGAATTGGAAGTGGCAGCAGTTGTAGAAGAAGTAGTACTAGGCATAGCAACAGGAAACCCTATTCGTGGTGCGTTAACAGTAGCAGAAGCGCGTTCGAGAGACTGAACCTGCGTTTTGAGAAACTTGACGTAGTGAATGGCCTCATCCAGCATGGACGCAGTGTCCATCTTAGTCCCTCCGGGGACCAGTCTCTGCAGTATCCTTATCCTCTCGCTGATCCTCTCTCTGCGGTGCCGCGCCGCCACGCTCTGAGGATCCTTAGAAATCTTGACGTTCCTTCGCTTGGGCGGCTTCACTGACTCAGGGTCTATGTGTATCGGCTGCATCGCTGCGATTCTGAATATCATCTCCCTCATCGCCGCCATCGAGTTTCTCTTCTCATTTGCACCCTTGTAGGTTGGGGTTTGTTGTTGCTGTTCTTGAAACGTTATTGGGGTAGTAGTATTATGGTTGTTATTGTTGGAGAAAGAGATTGTGGATGATGGTAAGTGTGTGAATGAGTATGAGGACCAAGGCATGGAACTAGGAGGGGTGTTATTGTCAATTAAATCTGCAAGTGGCATAGTGCTGAGTATATTGTTGCTATTACCATAGAACTCCTCTGGAGGATGAAATCCTTCCACTATGTTGGTGTTGGTGTTGGTGTTAATGCCACCGAAAGTTTCAGAAAATTCAGGGAGCTGCTGCATCATCATCGTCACCATGTCCATCTGCTCCTCCTCCGGCTTTAACTGCTCCATCAAGGTAAAAGGGGGAGTTGAGTTGTTTCAGAATATGGGTAAAGTAAAAATTATGAGTGTGAGGGGGGAAGGGAAAAGGATGGACAAGTATTTAAAGGGTAACTGAAAAAACTGAGAAAATTAGCAGAAGGGTACAGAGGGATGGGGAAGGAAGGAAAAGAAGAATATATATATAGGAGTGAAATTGGGAGTTGAGTTGTTTCAGAATGTGCAGTGGGAGAAGGCCTTATTAGATTGGAGAGAAGGGAGAGACAATAGTAAAAAACAAATAAAATAGCGGTATTGGGAACACACTACACCAAAGGATCAACACCTCACCTGGGAGCGAGGCGGTGACTCTCTACATGGTTTATGTTTATGCCTCTCCTATATATTACTGTTGAGCAACAGCATGTTATAAATTAGCTTCAGTCCTACCAACGTATGCCAATTGTCGATTTTAGGCTATACATCAATCAATAAAAAAACATACTTATAATTTTCAAAATAATTATAATCATTTTCTTAATTCTCTTGTTAAAGTAAATGTTATTTTTCAAGATCAAAACAAGATTTAAATCTATGATTTTCACCCCAAAAAAACCTACGATTTGATAAAATTGTTTAAAAATTGGTAAAGTTCGTTGACTTTTTTACAAATTATTTAAAATATTTTACATTTTCAATCAATATTAAGTGATCATTAATAATAAGTTTTATTTTTTTATAATTTAAAAGATATTATTATGAGCAAGATGAAAACATAACATGTATTTATGTCAAATCCGAACAATAAGTACAATATACGATGCTTTGTATATCTACCAAGTGTGATTTAAAAATCATAACATTCTTTATTTTCCACAATTGTTATACTCTTTAAAATCACACAACATACCATGTGTTGCACAGCCACTTCGGACTGGCAACTAGGCCTATGAATTAATAATAATGATTCTTGACTGCTATGGTAAATGTCTTTGATATCCTCCACTAGTTACATATTACATGCCAAGCATGTGATGATACATTGCAATAAAAAAAGAGGTGATATATTTTTTTTTCCCGCATTGCCATACAACCTACAATACTCTTTTCTTTAGTGAATGATTCATCTCCTCAACAAATTGTGCCTAGTTAGCCGTTTATCCATACCTAGATACAAAAACAAAAAATTATACTTTCAATGACACTTCTTTCTTCTACAACAACTTGTAAAAAGAATGATAATGTTGTTATGAGCCTCTTATTAGGAACTTGTACATCTTAAAAATGTCAATTAATGACCTTTAAACAATTGAAAATTTTCTATTATAGGTCGAGTCTTACTATAAGGAATATAGTTAAGAGTATAATTGGTATATAATGTCAGTGTAAAAAATTTCTACAGTAATACTCAATCATGACTTTTCATTTATGTGACTTTTAAAGTAGTAATGAGTAAAATCAACAAATTTACCATGAATAAAGAATTATAATTTAATGTCAGAATAAAAATCTTTACACTGACAATGTATACCAATTACACTCTATAGTTAATATCATTAAAATTTAGTGTGTAGTACAAAGAATCGTTAGGTTTATTAGTTTGGGTGTTGGTAGTATTAGGATGTTAAGAGATAGGAGTAATTTGATAACCTGACTCTATCTAATATTATCAAAATTATTTGAATTGAGTCCTGAGCACATTTGAGTCAAACTTAATTAACCTAATTAGACTTGACCTTGTGATGTTCAAATTGAGTAATACAGGTCTTATAGCCATGAGACCCACACATGATCGTCTCGACTTGAACTTAATATAATAATAAATAATAATATAATATATAATTATACATAATTAAAAAATAGAAACTTGAAAAAAAGAAACACTCTGGAGATTTCACTTTGAAGCACAAACACTCATCACTCACTCTAGTATCTCAATCTCACAAGCATATATCTCCATTGTGCAGCTTCTCCATTGCACACGTCTTTCCTGAGTTGGTGTTGAATTATTTTGCATAACGTTTTAACTTATTGCATTAAGTACTATTTTTTATTAATATCTAACTATCCGTTGAATGTTGTAAACATTGCATCATGCATAAAACTACAATAAATTATGGATGTATCTCTTTAAATTTAGTGAAATTACATATTATTTTTTTACTACATAAAACTTTCTTACATTTATGTATTCATTATAGTTGTACTTTCTTATTCCTAAATAGTGTTATATCCGTTAAGTCTAGAGTCGGAAGTTGTACATATGATTTTTAATTAAATTTGACAGATAAAATTACCTTTCTCACTTTCATAAAGTAAAAGCTTTTTCTTTAATTCTCATTTGCTAGTTTCATGTTATTTTTTCTAAAGAAGGGAAACTTTGTTTGTTTTCAAAATTGTGATGATTTTCATTTATTAAATGTGTATATAATATGTTAATCTTGTTTATTTTGACATTATTACATGTGTACTTCATATGAACTATGATGTATAACATTTTTTAATGAAATCTTCATAATAGTCTAAGAATGGAAGTAACAGGGGCATCTAATGTAAAGTTTAAAAAATATAAAGGGTAAATGTATAATAATATACAAAATTTTGAAGTACATGTATAATAGTGTACAAAATTTAGAAAGTACATGTGTAATAAATTTTATATTAGTTTGAATAAAATGAATCTACTATATACAAATTTAATGGATGAAAATCACTTCATGATTTGAAAATGGGCTGATTTTCCTTCTTTAGTAAAAACAATATGCAATGAGAAGTTTTTACTTTATGAAAATGAGAAAAGCAAGTTTGTCTTTTAATTTTAATTAAAAATCATAAGTATAGCACTTAATCTAATAACTTAAAGGATTTAACACCATTTTGAAATAAGAAGTACAACTATAACAAATCAGCACCTAATCTAATGACTTAAAAGGAGTTTTATGTAATTAAAAAAAAAGAAAGTGCATTTATAATTTCATTAACATAAGAGTGAATCCATAATTTCTTTTTAAAACAATATGTTAATATTTAATTATTTTATTTATGACTTAAACAATTGTTTTAATTTTAGAAAAAAATCAAATTATTTAACCTAGTAATGAGTGGATTTAATTTCCAATTTCATGTAATTGGAGATATCCAACCAAATCACTTTTTGATTGGTCAAACAACTAGTTTGACCAAATCCAATAATACTGTGCCCACTAATCTCTACTTTCAACTATCCTAATTTGGAACGTACAGAGTGCTTCCATAAAGTTTAATTGCCTAAAAAAAAATTAAAAAATCATCTTTATAACATACAAATAATTAATAATTTATAATTTATTTATAAATTTAAATGTTAGGCAACACTAACAATATAAAATAGTTATAGTATTTTATATTATCATATACAGTTATAATTTATATTTATTAATGAAATCAATAAACTTAATATCTACCTATATCTTGAGTGAAGGAAAATATAAAACTATTTACACTATTAGTAACGCAATTTTTATCTCTTTATTTATTTAATAACTGATTAACATAATATGAGCGAAAATGTGAGATGCCATATGATTATTTTCTTTCCTTCATTGGTTGTGTGTGCTTTAACTTCGTATTGTCACTAATTCATATTCTTAGTGGTTTTTTTTTTTTTTTTAAAGAAATTCATATTCTTAGTTCTTAATTTACAATCTGGGTCCTGCTATATAATCCTATTAAATCTACGTGTAAATTAAAGTTGAACCTAGCTAACTTTCAAAGTAAAGCAACCATTCTTATTATTTCTATTTTCTTGCATTTCGAAAGACAAATTTTGGAGTTCAAGTTATCTTCAACCTGTGTCTAAACATACCCTAATTATGAGAAAAACTTTATTATCTAACATGATCTTATTATTTAGCGATAATATAATTGTCTCTAATAAAAAAATCTTAATCTATAAAAGAATAGAAAATCATAAAATGATCTATCCATGAATTCAAAGGTTTATTTAAGGAGAGAGTGTACTAATGGCAACTACTACCGGGCATAATCATTACCTATTTGTCGAATATTTATTAGGGTTTTAGTTAATTTATTCAATTATAATGAATGATTTTTAGTAATAATATTTTTATTAATATCTTTAGTGATTAGTTAAAGAAAATATTAAGTATTTCATGTAATTTTAAAATGTTATATATATATATATATATATATATATATATATATATATATATATATGATTTAATGCTTACTATAATATTAAGGAATTAGTAAAATGAAATTATAATAGTCTATATTTTAAATAAGATGAAGGTGGAATTTTCTTCTATAATGTTTGTTTCTAAAAGCCAAAATTTATGATTTCCAAAAAATATTCAACCGCACTAGAGTCATTGACCAAATTATGAATGGAGGATCATTGTACTGAATGATAAATGAAAGCAGGATATGATACGTGGCGTTGAATTTGGAGGCCATGTATCTTTCATAGATAAGACTATAATAAGATGTTCTTGTCTAAAATAATTATCGTCATCTTTTATTGGCATGTGTACATTAAATGTTATTGGCCGGACTTAACTAGTTTGGACTAATTAATTTAAGTAAGTTTGTTCATTGCACCTTACATGTTTGTGAAATTTAATTCTTAATAATAGTACTATTAGAACTATAAAATTCTATAAGAAATAATTGTTCCCAAGCAATAATATAATTTATTCTAAAGAATATATATGTGTGCGCTCCTGCAAGATGATTTAAGTATAAGAATTTCTCACAAGATAGGTAAGAGGTTTCAATCAGTAAGGGATATAGGCACCTACTAATAAATTTGAAAGAAGAATAGAAATAAAAGTATTTTAATAGCATTTTAATGCGAGAATCTAATTTTGATTTCTTAACTCTCCTTTAAGAACACACAGTAATTTTTAGTTCTGTAGAAGAACCTAACTTGAATTTGTCACCTTATTTTTAATTAGCTTGCAATAAAACTTAATTTACACCCTCTGTTGTCTCTCCTACCCATACCATCGATTTGTTCCCTCTCCCCCGTATTTGCATTTTCTTGTTTCGTGGGTGTTGGGGATTTATTTGTGGGCGTTGATTTTTAGTTTTTGGGACTTTCTACTTTTGTCTCCCTTTTTATTATACAAGAACGTTCGAACAATAGTGAACTCAAGTTAAATGTATATCATTGCCTAATTTTAAGAAATCATCAAGTAATTGAATTCAAGGTTATTATAAATAATAGTATAAGAATTAGAAAATTTAATTAAATATATATTTTTAAGATTATTATATAATTATTAAAATTATAATAACGTTTCTAGAATCGATTAAAGTAAGTATAATATTTGTTAAAATCGCGATATTCTAAATTTGCATTAAGAATTTTGTAAAGGGTATGTTATTTTTTTTTTGACAAAAGTTAAATTTTAATATATTAGCAAAGAGATTCAAAATTACAACCTCTTTTTTTCCATATGAACTTTGATATTAGACTATGCTTATAACTCGTAAAGAATATATTACTTGAAACAAAGAGTTATAAGATTGTGATTATTAATTAATAAAAAATTTGACTGAAATTAACACTCAATTATAAATATTATTATTATTATTATTATTATTATTATTATTATTATTATTATTATCACCATCACTATCGATAGTTATTGTTATTTTTATTATTAAAATTATCATGGTTGTCATTGTCATTATGAGTACTAGATGAAAGAAGAACACTTGTATCTCTCAAAAAGTGTTTTTAAAATAAAAATGATTTAAAATTAGCAACATTTATATATTCATTAGAAAGGTAAAAACATGATCATATTAAAGGATAATTTACAAAAAATGCGTATACTAAAACAAACAAACCGCTTTATTAATAGATATATATTGTCAGGAACGTTAATAGTAGTGAATTTGGATTTTTTGAATGTAAAATAAAATTTTATTAAAACTCCTACTTTGTGTTTTAATTTAAACAAATTAGAGAGAAATCCTCCTTAAATTTTATTATTCCATGTTTTTCTATGATAATCTCATTTCAAGTTAAAAATATTACATCAACACCTTTACATGTTTAAAATTATTATACTAATACTTTTTCAAATCTTACACAAATATCTCTTCTTAAGGTATGAAAATAATAATTAAAAAAATAAGATAAATGTGTAATTATACTAAAATTTAAAAAATATTTTTGTAATTTACTCTTTAATTAATTTAGTTATAAAGATATTTAATTTTAATCCAACAAATATTATTATCATCATTAAAAATTCACAATTTCATTATAAGAGATTGATTTCTCACTAAAAAACCTTTTTAATTAAAAGAGTCTAAAAAAAATTTCATTTTCAAACCGCTAATTACAATAAAAGGAAAAGAAGAAAGAAGACGGCACACATAAACATCTATAGGTAGCCTAACTGTATCACTTCTATAGTTACATATAAACTCTTCAATTATAAGAATAGAGATGCTTTAAATGCCTTTGTTTGATGCATGAATCATTTTCCCGTTGCAAATTTTTTAGGTTAACTTTGCCCTAAAATTATTTTCTTTGAAGAACCCTGAAGCCCCACACGTGCCAACTGTCAGAAATCTTACCAAACCCTTTTAAATGGGTAGGTCCAATAGCTGCCGTTTGATGCAAATGAGTTGGACACGTGGCACCCATCAAATGCGAAATACTAGTGTACGGTTGATTTGGTGTTTAATGATTCAGTGCAGTGTATTATCTCTAATGTCCCGCAGCTACAGGGTAGAAGATCCTTACCTCTCTCATTGAAACGCTACGCTTTTCTAGATCGATCAGGTTCTGATGCAACCTAACCTCATGTCATGTGCCGGATTTGTTAACGAACTTACCATGCAGCTACAGTGAATTACTTTGCCTTCTGTTGAGACCAGCGCTCTGCACAAAACGCAGTGAATTATTTTCTTCCATTTGAAGATTTTTTTATCTTTATTATGAAATTATTACTTTATTTTTTACTTTAAATGTTACATAAAATGACATTTTCCATTTTTTATGCAAACATTTAAAAGAGGAATTAAAATAACACCAATGTAAAATTTTATACTTAAAAATAAAATATAAAATATATATTTTTTTTTTTCAGATCAAATCAACTTCACTTTTCACCATTCACTCCGGGCATTCACCAACTTTGCTTTGACCGCGTCGTCATTTTGTAAGTTATACAATGAGTTAAATGGAGTTTAACAGGTTTCATTTTCACACGCATACTGGCATATTTCTACAAATGCTTTTGTTTCAGGATGAATAACTCATTTTGGGGCAGAATCCAGTTATACAAGTCTCCTTCTGTATATAATGAAGGTTCAATAATTAATCAGTACAAATCAATATTCAATATGTACTGATAGTTTTCTCAGAGAAGGTGAAAGTAATAAATACTTGTGTTTTTTTATTTTTTATGCAAATAAATACTACTGTAGTTGTTATACAGGGCAATAATGTGTTTGGAACGGTTTTATATTGAAAAAAATCAATTATTTTTTCATTGAGAAGGTGAGGTGATGAATAATTATTTTTACTTTTTTTTATATCACCGTGATTTTGTACAATAGAATCAATTATGTTATTATCCAAATTGTTGATAATTGAAATAAACTGATTTATATGTCTAAATATATTTCTTACTAGTATTATTAGTTTATTGGTTACTCAAAAGACAAGTTTTTAACTTGTGATTGGCATGGTTTCGTAATTGAAACCGAGTTGTGTTTCGATCCTAAATTTGGAAGCCTATCATCTGATTCAGACATGACAATTGTTTTTTTGGAATATAGTTTTTGGTACAAAAATTGATTGATGTACAAATAGCATATACCAATGGGGATACCGAGATTTCCATCCCAGCATCTTGTTTTATTTAGTTTTAATGAATTATTTGCATCCAAGAAGACATAAACACGTTCGCAATTTGTTCGTGCTAAATCCTCCCGTACCATATAGCACCGTTTTTTTATGCATCATATTCATACATATTACTATACAAGATATGGAAATTTGAAATCTTACCAATGTATTTCGTAAACTGCAAGTTTAATCATATGTGAGTAAGTACATCCAAGTTCTTTCAAAGTAAAACTCGAATTTATACATATGTTGTGCTTTCTTAAGGCATCTCTAATCGTGGGTTGCTTATATAATTTTTTAACTAAAAAAAATTATTTTGTTGATTCCGCAGTGTATTTGTAAGAAATTTATATAAAATTTTGCTCTAATAGTAAGAAACTCAGTTAATTGACTTAAATGAGTAATTTTTTTTAAATAATAATCTAAATGAGTTCGTTTTTTAAAAATTTACTAAAGTAAGTTTGTTTTTAAGTTTGATTGGTCAAATTACAATTCCCACTTGGAAGTTTTAGCGTCACATCAATTGTATGCTCACCTGACGTCTAAGTTGGTATTAGTCAACTGATCAAAACGTAGTTGCGAATTGCGGTTTAATGTAGTCAAAGACAATTTTCTTGGAATCACGCGAGATGCATAAAATTACCCTAAAAATGCAAATCGCAATTGCGATTTATGTAGTAATTACATAACCACCTACAACTGACCAATAGATACTAAAGACACAAATTTTGGTGCATTTAAATCCCCATAAAACCACAAATCACACTTGCGGTATATGTGGTTTCTACTCAATCATTGTGATTGCCCAATGAATACTAAGAGCACAAAAAATGGTGAATTTAGTGTCCCATAAAATCGCAAGTTGCACCTACAGTTTACTTGGTCTTTACCCAGCTGTTGCGATTGCCCAATGGGTACTGAGAGGCACAAATAACGTTCAGTTAAAGCACCATAAATATCAAATGGGAACTATGATTTATGCGTACTAGTCCCAATTATAAACACCCTTCTGCGGACTATTTGGAAATCATACTAAACGGTTTTGAAAGTTTGTAACTTTAGAGAGTTCGAAGTGAAAGTTTCAAATTTCAAGTATTTCATTATTATTTTATATAGTATGCTTTTAGAAAATAAATTTTTATTTATTTATTATTAACTATTTTTATATAATTTATTGTTGTTGGTTTTTAAATTGCAGATTATTACTCATCTTTACTATGACATCTTCTACTCATCCTTCAATGGATAGTAACCACTCAGGACCAGTAGAAAATGACATACTATGAATGCAAAATGAACATATTTCATAATGTGTTTGAAATGGAGAGAATCATAGAAAACTGCTAATCAGACGTGCACTTCCCACCCATGATGGGGAAGAATCGATTCCTACACAAATCATAACAAATTTACTGGAAACAGGGTTCTATGCAGTGGCTCATATGAGTTTTTTATGAATTAGTCTTGGTCTTGTAAATGCTTTTGTTGAGAGGTAAAGATTATAAACTCATACTTTCCACATGAGGTATGGAGAATGTACTGTCACTTTTCAAGATGTTGCAATTTTATTGGTTTGTGTGTAAGTGGTAGCCCTATGATAGTTTCAACAAACATTGGTTGGGTTGAACTATGTCAAGAACTACTTCGAGTTTCACTTGATGAAAATGAAATTGACGGTGGTTCTATTTGAATTAGTTGGTTAACTCGTAATTTTGGTGACATTGCTAACCATGAAGGTAATGAAGAACAACTACGGAGATATAGTAGGGCATGGATTTTATGACTTATTGGTTATGGCTGTTTTTTGATAAGTTGAGTAGTAAAGTTTCTTTAAGATATTTCCTATTGTTGTGAGACTTTGTTGAGTGCAGTATATATGCATGAGGTGCTGATGTACCTAGTTTTTTGTACAGAGAATTATGTGTCGCAACAAATTATAAAATGAAGTCAATTGGTGGTTTATGCTTATTAATATAAATATGGGCATGAAAGAGATTCCCAAATATTACACCAAGTTTGATACCCCCATGCAAACCCAACCAACCTGTCAGGTCAAGGTAATTTTCTTTATGGAAGATGATATAAGTTATATTTTATAACATTATTGATAAATTATTTATTTAATAGTAATTGTTTAATTTTGTAGGTGGCTACAATGGGGAAACAAACACATTAAGAGTAATGATTTAAAATATCATTGTTGATTACTTGATACAATGAATCAAAATGATGTAAGAAAATATACATGCTTAATTTTTAATTGTTAGTAACATTAATTACTTATTATGTTATGCATGTGGTTTGGATGCCATACACAAACGCAGTTTGGCACAATCACCAATGATTGCATCAAGGGGATTGATTTGTGGAGGTGCATTGTGCCGTTAATTTGCTTCAACGTTTGTGAATGACATCAACTAGATAGAATTAAACGACAATTTGGAATGAGACAACTCATACCAAGACCTCTTTCACCACCCAAAAACTACATGGTCTAACCATGCGAGGAAAGGGTGCAGAAAATTTGCTTCGGGTATTGCAACCTGCAATTACAATATGGAACAATAAAGACCAGTTTACAGTGAGGAAACAAGACTCCAAGTTAGAGATCTCACCTTTAACTCTTAGTATATGATTTAGTATTGTACCAAAACAAAGATGTTTATCGATCCAAAAAATGCAAGAGCGTCATGTTGGTAATGTTTATTTTAAAACTAGAAATCAACATCAGTTGGTTGAGAGCTTCCTACATCAGCGTGTAATGGAAATTTCTCCGATTGTGATCCTTTTGTCCACATTGACCACATTTAGTTTTTTCTTTGTGATTTTGTTAAATCAATTTCATTTCTTATCCTTGTTGACTTCAGATGACCTTTTCCATGAACAATGACATAGTTCGAGATAAGAATCCAACTGTCTTCATTATCAGGTATCAAATCCTCATTCCCAAGAGGAAACCATTTTGTAGAGTATGCATGCATGATGAAGTCATTGGTGTACACTGGATCAACAAATTGATGATAGTAATTACATTGCACACAACTATGAGATGTGAACATGGATGGAAAGCTTGAAACCGCCTATATTAGAAGTATCTATAATTCAAGTTAACTATCCAATTTTGTCTCCCATGTTGAATCATTGGATTGAAAGCATCTTCCACCTCAAATTTAGTGGTTACAATGTTGTATTGATGGACTATATGGGAACATGCATCCTATTGGTTTTTATGCAATGTTTAAACTAACTTCGCACAATAGATCTTACCAGCTTCCAATTGGGATCTAGCTTGGGACCCTCTTTCGAAAAAGTATGCAACACATTAACTATATGTTGACCTTACCAATGCACTGATGGGAATATTCCTACAATCCTTTAAAACTTTGTTAACACGCTTAGACAGATTTGTTGTTATGTGCCCATATTTATATTTTTTTATCATATGTCATACTCCATTTTTGCTTGGATATATCATTTATCCAACTAACTTCTTCATCACTTTCTTCACAAAATTTATGAAAATTCTGGTCAAATATACACTTGCATGAAGTAGAAGCTACAAAAAAAAAATTGAATCTCATTTTCTAATAATTTGCATAATCATCAAGAAACATGCATAATGTTTTTAAAAGAATACATACACGATTTTATCAACATTTTTTTCTGTGTCATATTTTTAAATCGGGTGTTGAAATTGCTGGCAATATGGCATATGTAATATTTATGATAAACGTATGATGGTTGTAATCCTAATGCCTCATTTTGCACAACAGACTTAATCCCAACATGTTGGTTAGAAATTAGACAAATTCCTTCTTTTTGTGTGGCCTGTAGTCATATGTGGGATAAGAATCAAGATCACGACAACAAATTTTCACTTTCAACCATAGCAAAATCATGAGGCAGCACATTGCTATTTCCATCTTGTGTGGTTGTGATTAACAAAGTTCCACCATACTTTCCATATAAATGTGTTCCATCAACCTGTATCAATGACTTGTCATACTTAAAGGCATCAACACATTATCTGAATGTCCAAAACACTTTTTGAAACTATTGGTATTGACAATAACCTTGATTACCAACAAGAAGATCATCATGGAAAATTTGATAGAAAAAACTAGACTATTTGCTTTGAATGAAGAATTTAAGAAATGTAGAAAGAGTTGCAAAAGATTTATCCTAGTCCCCGTAAACACATAATTGCTTTTTGTTTTGCTTTCCACTCTTTTCTGTATGATATTTTTTATCCATATTAACTGGAAATTCTCTCTTGAATCATACTAATTCTTAAAGATAGATCTTAACCAACCATTCCTAACAAAAATTCTGTAACATAATTTGATGCAATTCCACTTAGCATGACCCTTAGTTAGGAGGATTAGAAGGAGACATGGCAAGGATGAAGCTGATTGAAGAATTAGGCCATTGTCTTTATTTCATTTTGTTTGTAAATATTTCTAGTTAATTTATTAATTAGGGGGTGTAAGCCATTATTTATGTAACCACCCAATTCTCTGCCTAATTCATTTATGAAATTGCAGAAAAATTTGTTAAAGGTAATTACATAATTATGGGAAATTTTCAAAACTTGGAATTACGTAAAAAACCATAATCTTCTTAGAATGAAATTGGAACAATAGTATTCATTATAAAAACTTCTTTTTACAAATCGCTTCCCAATACATCATATATCAACTATTATCACTACCCCGGTTAATTCTAACTCAGAGCAGTGAACCTTTGACAAAAGTAAACTAAAGTACTTTAATACAAAAAATCTTTCATAAATAAACATTAAATATAAAAGAAATCTCCATTATTTTCCATCACCGTTGTATGCTCCGACTCTCCTTCTACTCATGTCTCGAACACATATAAACACATTGAACAAACACACAAAGGAGTTAGATAATTATAAACCATAAATATTAATCTTAATGAACTATACAAACAATGGGGCCTAGATCAATCGTAGGACTCAGTTTCTCCAAATCTCGACACATAAATTAATCTCTCTCATCTCAACACTAGACTCAATTCTACTTGACTCTAAGTATGGATCCATGACCAATCCAAGATGATCTAACCCAATCATCAAGGACCTCGTTTGGGAAGTTATTAGTAGTTGTATATCTTACTTTAATTTGGTATAGTAATTCTCTCGAGAGATTGAGCTACCTGTCCAACATAATCATATGGATGACTGCCAATTAGGCTACCTACCCATCATAAACGACCAACTATTTTAGGCTAGCAAAATGTATCCTACCAATCATGAGATGTTGAGCATTTTCGATAATTCTAAATAAATGAATATTCCATCCAAGTACCACCATGGACTCCCCTGAATGTTCATCTACCTGATGAAACATTCGCAACCTAAGTATTAATAATAATCATCTGAATATTCATTTACTTATAACAATCCAAGGATCTTCAATCCTGCCTTTCATCTCACAGTGTATCAAGTTGTGAGTTCTCAAACACTGTACTCATGCACCTATATAGTACCTCTTCCAGGGAACCTAGACTTTTACTAAATTCTCCTCACCCTTTCTCAATTCATTTCCAAGGAATACAATTTCAATAATCACATGTATCATTTATTAATCACAAATCAAATAGCACAACATTATTCATAAATCACAATTCATAGAATATTTAATAGCAGTTCATAGTAAGTAATTTAACTTCTTCAAAACTCATTGTTAATTTTCCATCAAGAAGAATAGTACAGTATTACTAAAAGACATCATTTTTTATGTGGAAGATCGAATTATACCACAACCACAAAGCATACTTAACTTGTCTTTCCTATTAGTTTTAAACATTCTTTCAAAAATGCACTTTTTTCCTTTTAGTTCATTCTTCTTTTGAAAACATATAGAAAACTTTAAAATAATCCCTTTCAAGAATAGTTCACATAACTTTCACAAATCATACTTTCATAAATTGATTCATAAAAACCATTATTTGTAAAAATCAATTGGTTAAAAATCTATTTACTGTTATCAAGATATCAAGAGTATTCATAAGAATAACACATATACGAATCATAATAGTAATTAAAAATCCTAAATAGAGGACTAGAAACAATATCTGGAGTATAACAATATTGGACCAAAATGAATATTTGGAGTAAATAAACAAAGGACCAAAAAGTTACCTAGAACGGATGACGAAAAGGTTATCTGGAAAGAATAGTTAAATGGACCAAAGCAAGTTTTGGAAAGAATATCAAAGTACCAGAAGGAATCTGGAGAAAACAACAACCACAACTAGAAGGTGATATGGAACGACTGATTGAAAAATCATTCGTAAGGTAATAAAGAAATGACTAGAAAGTTATCTAGATTGATTGACTAGAAGGTTATCTGAAGAGAATAATTAAATTAAGAAAATATCAATCAAAGTAATAAGCATCATAGATTAAGAAACAACAACTAAATAAAAGAAAATAAACACACATAGTTTATTAAGACTAACACCTCCTATGGTTTAAAAAATCCACTCCCCCCTTACCTTGAGGCTTGATTATAAGTGGTGTAGAGCTTCCGCAGTTTTTGATGCAAAAAGCTTTTGCACTTCTCTTGATCTTCTCCTTGAGGTTCCACACACCAAGAAATGTATGATGGAAGGAAGAAGGATTGGTTAGGATGGCACCACTCTTTAGGGAGATAAGCAAAAAATTTATGAAGCTTACCACAAGGAAAAGAACCTTTGATAAAATCCAACTAGGAAGAGACTCCTCAAGAGATAGGATTTTCCATGAGACTTTAGTATAGAAGAATGCTCTTAAAGAATCTTATATCAATTCCAAATTCAAGTGTGAGAAATATAAGAGGGGGTATGAGTATATATAGCCAATGGGAAAACTTGGGCACACAAACCAAGGCAATGTGGGACTTAGGCTTAATTAGGATTAAGGCTAATTAATTCAAGTCTTACGGCCTAAAATTTTGGTGTCTAATCTAATCCATGGGGGGGGGGGGGAGGGAGGAGCAAATACCTCATCCAAAATGTGAGGGAAGTGAGCCCAAAACACTACATATAAGGGACCTCACCCTAAGTTTACTCATCTAAAATAACTAGAAGCACTTCTTCTTCCTAAACTAAAGATAAATGGCCAAAATATGAGGCTTTTTAATTCAAGATAGCCTCACACCCTATATTCCTAGGAAAATTAAAAATATTTAAAACCTAAAAAAATGAAGGCAATGACTTAAATTCTTCAATGAGCTCCTATCCATGTCATGTCTTCCTTGAATCCTCCTAGCCATGATTCATCCTAGGTAGGACAGCATCAATTTCAACCTTCCATAAGACCTTGTATTTTGGCCATTTTCATCTAGTTTAGGTTGTAAAGGCGCCTTTAGCTAGTTAAAGGAGTGTGTATAGTGGATGGGCCTTTAGCTTAGGACGTGCTAAGCTTCTTCCTTGACCCCTAGGTTAGCTTTTTCACCTGCCTTTGTGATTAGTTTAGGCAAGTTGCATTAAGGCGTGTAAGACTAGCTTAATTAGCCTTAAGAGCTAATTAAGCCCAAGTCCTACATTGTCTTGGTTCTCACACGGAAGGCTCTCCATTGGCCTATATACTCTCCTCACTCTCTTGTAAAAACACTCTTGAATTGAATGAAAATAGTCTCTTTTTTAGCATATTCATGGTAAAGAGTCTTGAGCATCCTCACTCTAGAGGAAGATTTTCCTAGTTGGCTTTTATCAAGGGTTCCTTTCCTTATGGCAAGCTTCAAGTAAATTTTTTGCTTATCTCATTTGGAGTGGCACCTACCACTCTCATCCTCCTTCCTTCCATCATCCAATTCTTGGTGACTTGTAATCTCAAGGAGAAAGATCAAGGGGAGTGCAAACTTGGTTTACATCAAGTGGTATCAAGAGCCAACTCCATAAAAGTTTTTTTTTCTTTCCTAGTCTGTAATTTTTTCTATGCGTCAATTTTCATTGTGCTTGGTGTTATTCTTTATTTTTTCCTAACTTTTCCTTTATGTCATTTAATTCCTTTATTTTCTTGTTATTTTATGTTTAAGTATTTTTAATTTGATGCGATTTATTTTCCTAGTCTATATTATTTTGTTGATTCAATTTGTTTTGCTTCTTTCAATTGAATCTTTGTGTGTGCTCTTTAGGATTTATTCTAATTTCTGCCTAGATTTTTATTTTTTTAATATTCATGTGTATTCCTAAGAATATCATGGTAATGATTTCACAAACTTTGTGAAAGAAGCTACACAATTGTGGTCTTGATCTTTGAATGCACTTTGTTCTTTTTTCATTGAGTTTTTGTGCCATTTGTGTTCTATTTTGTGTGCCTATCCTACCCTATTTTGGCGTGCGTTCGTCTCTCATTTGGGTAAATTTAATTTCAGCTTTTAGTCATCCATTTTATGTCTTAGATTGGTCATGTTTTAGTCCTTATTTGTCTCTTAATTCTATATAGTTTTGCCTTTTAATTTTTACCATAAAAAGTGTGTTGTTCTCTCAGAATTGAGTGTCAAAGAGGCTATGTACTCTTAAGACCATGTCCTTGAGTTCCACATGCTTTAGATCATAACATGTTTCTTACAAAAATTCTAAAAAATATTGCTCAATTCCTTCTTCGTGTTCATTTGATTCATTTTTAGTAGTAGCTTAATTTTGTGCTAGTTTTTGTGGTGATTTTTGTTGCTTGGCTGGTTGGAGACATTTTGGGTGTGTAAGTTGGGCTTATTCTTGAGCAATCAAACTTACCTAAACACCACTAAACTCTTCTTTGTGTCTGTCCTTTTAATCACCTAAAATTACTAATCCATATTAAGTTGATTTACTTCTTTGATTTGCACTTTTATATCAAAATTGTTGGGGCTATCTTTCTTTTTTATTCAAGCAATTATCCTACTTCAGCTCTTCATTATATTTGCTTTTGAATTTAGTAAAGATGTGTGAAAAAATCATTTAAAAAAAGAAATAAAAAAATCAAAAGATAATAAGTAAAAAAAGTGTAGTAAAAAGTGCTAAAAAGAAATAAAAAGAACAAAGAAAATTTCAGTGCACCTCAAGTTGTTTAAAGTGTTAAAAGGAATGCTAAAATGGAATGAATCTTGCTTAAAATTATTTGTGTATGCCACGAACTTAATCAAATTAATGTGCAAGTTAATGAAATTTTTTAGTCTTTCTTGTTTTAGGTCATTCTACTCTAGACTCATTCTAGGTTCTTTTGTTGTCCTTTCTTTCTACTCCTTAATTTTTTTTGTCTTCTTTTTGCATTCTTTGAGTTTGTCATCCTCCCACTTGGATGTTTACCTTTTATTCTTAAGTGCTTTTCTTGCTTTTGCTTTTTTGGTTATTGCATTTCCCCTTGGTTCCTTTTGTTGGGTGTTTTCTCTCATTTGGTAGGTGGCCATTTTGCTTGAACTTCCACAAGGGAAGTATCTTAGGAAATTTTGGTCTAAGCCAAGGAAGATTTACTTAAAAAGGAAGCAAAGACAAGTGATGGAGCAACTTCAAGTTTTCTTTTAATTTTTGCAATTCATATTGGGTGTATTTTTTAGGCCTTTTTTATAGAGGTGTTGGATGCCCATAAAGGTCACCTCTTTCGCTTGTAATAATTTCTAGTCTCTCGCTTTAGGTGGAGGAAGGAATTCGTACACCATCCTTCCACCTTAGGAGCATGTTTTAGATCCCTTAGCTTTTACTTATATTTTCCTTCTTTGTTTCTTTGCTTTAAGCTGTAGTTTGAGTTTTTTGGAGTTCCAAAGGCTTTCAACACTTTTAGGTGAGAAAACAAAACAAAAAATAGGTAAGACAGTGAAATCTTCTTTAGGATATCTTGCACTCAATCATGTCTTCACACACATCTAAGATAGAAGCCTTGGTGAGGTTATTGGATGAAGTTCGAGAATGGAGATGTGAGGATAGAAGAAGGTGGAAAGAAGATAAAAAAAGAGAAGAAAAAGAAGAAATAAAAGAAAGAGAAGAAGGAGAGAGAGAAGGGAGAGAATGGAAGAGAGTGAGAAGGTTTAAATGACTTCAAACAACCATTCAAGAGAGGGGGTAAATTGAATGGTTAAAATATTTTTCTGATTTTTCTTCGAAAACAAACTTTGAAAGACCTTAATGAAATATTGTTGAACTAAATGTTTTAAGTTGTATTTGTAATGATTTGAAGGATGGATTTTTAATGATATTACATGCAAGATTGCACTTAACAAATTCAGATTATATCAAATTTAGATATTGTGCCTAATTCAGAATTTTAACGATAATGGAAGCAATATTACAATGTAAAGAAAGATATGATATGAGATAAAGAGAAGAACAAGAAACACACAACGACTATACTGGTTCATCCAAACCCAGGCTACATCTGGTTGTTCAGATCATAAGGAAACCTACCTTGGATGGAACAGAACATTAGAATCAATAAGAGTTTACACAAAAACTCACATGCAAATGAAACCTACATGTGCACACCTTGAAAACCTATCAAGATAATGATTCTACCACATGCAACACATATGCATGAACCTAGGAAACCTACCTAGTTGATTTTTGCAAATAAGTACACAAAATAAAAAATAAAAGAATGATGTCACCTGATAATCTTTGACAATAGTTGCAGCACATGTTATACCATGAAAATATCAAACAAACTAATGTATATCTTGTGTTCTCGATAAATCTTTACTAGATCTTGGCTTGACATGATGTAACAGGTTTAGAGAGCTTTTTCCTTTCTCTAGAATCTCAAAAATTAGATCTCATATCGATTTTCAAAATTGTGTAATCATTGTTTTGAGTTTTGAAACAAAAGCCTTTTATACAAAAGTTCAATGCTCTGTTTCAAATTAAAATGAGTTTTAATGTATTAAAATGTTGTAAGTTCAAGCCCAGATGCAATATGAACAATTTAATCGATTAAGTTAAGTTGCAAATCGATTAAAATGTTATTCCTTTGATCAAGTGTGGCATGATCAATTTAATTGATCAAGTTAAGTAATTAATCAATTAAAATGAGTATTTAATTGATTATGAGGGGATTTAATAGATTAAAACAATAGTTATGCCTCTCAATCTATTAAACAACTTCATAAAACAAAGACTTACTTTCAACTTGCAACATCAATGAGATTTACTAGATTTTTCAAAACCTTTTAGGGGTCAATGATTCACATACATTCATGCAATATAAGCTATAACATCCAACTTAGGAAAACTAGTGTTCATCATCAAAACTAGAAAAATTACACAAAACTATATTTTGATTTCTTTGCATCTTTGAGAGAATCTCCAACAAACTCCCATTTTTTAATGATGACCAAGCACTCATTTTTCTCAAATAGTTTTCTTGTAGATGCAGTTTTTCTTGATATTAAACCTGAAAAAAAAAACAACAAACAAAATACATTTCTCTTCTCCCCCTTTGGGCATTATAAAAAAGAATTTAGGAGAAGTAAAGAAAATGAAATTTTGCAGATTTCAATTTTATATGAAATGAATGTATGCATGTTTGGTGTATGAGTAATGATAGAGTAAAATTCATACACCAATATTAATAAACTGAACTTTCGTTAACATTGATAAGATATTACATTAATCAACATCAATCCAACATAACATACTTCAAAGTTAATTGCAAACTAAAGAAATTTGAACAACACTACAAACACAACCTGAGATTTAAAATATAACTTCAAATAGAATACAAACAAGCAGCCTAAAAAAAACTTAAAATAAGCTAACTTTATCTAGCAACACAAACCTACTTATATATTTAGCACAAAAATATGTTCCTAAGTGTCTAGGGGTAAGGAGAAGGCATCGACAGTCATCTGCTTCTTCTTCATCCATTTCATCGAAATGATGCTTTAGAATTGCTTCTATCTCATATAGCCTATCATTAATCCTTTACACAAACTGACCTTGATATTCTTGTTTTTCCATATGCCATTCATATAGCCTATGAAGCTTAGCAGGTAAAGTCTTTTCAAATAGGGTAAGTGGTCTTTCAGCACTTTCTTCCTTATCTTGGTTAGCAGAAACTTGCGGTCCAACATGTGTGGCTTTGTCTTCAGCTAATGGTGGTGGTGGCTTTACTTGTTAAACTGATGGAGTTCCAACCTTCATGCTTATTTTCCTAAACACAAGGTTGTCAACATCATCTTCAGATATGGTTCCTATTTCCCTTTGAACCTTATCAATAAAATTGTTCTTATATACTTATAAGTCATTAACCAAATTCAAGTGCATATGCCTAAGCACTTTTGTCTTTACTACATGGTACATGACCATGGGATCTTTCTTGACATTGGTCATATCTACCTTATAGTGCTCAAATACCTTGGACAGAAAAACACTATAGGTAGCATCATGTAGACATGGAAGTGGATGATTCCTTTGAGCTATCCATGCAAAATTTATTCAAAATTTTGCCACAATATTTTGTTAGGTTGATTAAGATTCCATTTTTTATTTGCTTGAACTATAATCCTAAGAAGTAAGTCAACTTACCCATCATTGACATTTTGAATTCTCCCTGTATGATTTTAGAACTCCTTGCATAATAAGTCATTAGTAGCACCAAAATATAACATCGTCAACGTATATTTGCATTAGTAAAATGTTAGATTCAAATTTCTTAATGAAAATAGTTGTATCTATTTTGCCTCTGGTGAACTTTTGATCAAGAAGGAAATTGGAAAGACGCACATACCAAGACCTCGAAGCTTGCTTAAGTCCATAAAGTTCCTTTCTAAATTTAAAAACACGACTAGATTTCATGATCCACAAACCTGGGAGGTTAAGAAACATAAACATCCTATTTTATAAAGTCGTTTAAAAAAAACGTTTTTGACATCCCTTTGGTATAGCTTGAAATCTATTATAAGAGCAAAAGGTATAAGAAGTCTAATAGCCTCTAGTCTTACAACTAAGGCATAAGTTTCACCAAAATCAATACCTTCTTCTTGGTTGTACCCTTTGACAACTAAGCAAGCTTTGTTTTTTGTTATAACACCATTTTCATCAAATTTATTTCGAAAAACGCATTTAGTCCCGATAACTTGTTGACCCTTGGCTTTTGGCACAAGATCCCACACATTATTCCTTTAGAATTAATGCACTTTATCTTGCGTTGCCATCAACCAATGCTCATCAAGTATGACATCTTCTATAGATTTTGGTTCCATTTCTGATACAAAAGACATGAAATTACAAAAATTGTTTAAAGAGCTGCCAGTGGTTACTCCTTTACATATGTCATTGATTATGTTATCAAGAGAGAGTCCTTTGGTTGTTCTCCACTTCTTAGGCAGATCTTCATGGGATTGTGGCTTTGTATTTTCCAAATTTTCCTCCACTTAAAGTTCACTAGGTTCCTCATGTATCTCAATTTCTTCACTTTGGCTTGCATAATCATCTAAGACTTTTCTAGACTTATGAGTGTTATCCTCATAGTAAGTTAGTTCATCAAAAGTAATGTGGACTGATCCTTTTTATTAAAAACTCTATAAGCTTTACTATTAAGAGAATATCCCAAAAAGATGGCTTCATCCGCCTTAGAATCAAATTTACCAAGATTTTCTTTTCCATTATTTAACACAAAAATTTTTATCCAAAAACTCTTAAATGATATATGTTTGGTTTCCTTCCTTTATAAAGTTCATAAGGAGTTCTATTTAACATAACAAGTCGTACTTACTGTGTCAGCCCAAAAATAATTTGGTAGATTTGACTCATTAAGCATGGTCCTTGCAAGTTCCTTAAAAGACGTATTTTTCCTCTCTCCATTTTTCTGAGGAGTTCTAGGTGTTGAAAAGTTATGAGAAATACTGTTTTCTTCAAAAAACCATGATCACTTCTAAGAGCTTTAATTTTCAAATCCTTTACATTTTGATCTTGGCAATTTACTTAAAAGACTTAAAAGCATCACTTTTGTGGGATAGAAAAAGGTTCCATGTAAAAATTGAGAAATCATCTATAATGACTAGAGCATAGTAATTACCTCCCAAACTCATGGTTCTAGAAGGACCAAACAAATCCAAGTGTAACAACTCCAAAGGTTTTGAAGTAGAAATCACTCCTTTGGGTTTGAAAGGTGCTTCGATTTGTTTACCTTTTTGACATAAGTCACAAAGCTTATCCTTTTTAAACCTTAACTTTGGAAGACCAATTACAAGATTTTTGTTGAGATATTATGTAAAATTTTCATGCTAATGCGTGCAAGTCTCATATGCCAAAGCCATGCATTGTCATTTTTAGAGATTAAACATATAGATTATCAGTGAATGCCTTTTCTATATCTAACATGTAGATGTTATCTACTCTTTGTCCAATAAGCTTGGTGATATTTTTAGAATCATGTAAGCAATGATTATGAGAAAAGGAGATATTGAATCCTTTGTTACATAGCTGGCTAATACTTAGCAGGTTATGCTTAAGACAGATAAAGTTAGGGTTACCAATTTCTCCACAGCCAAGTATTCTTCCTTTGTTATTGTCACCATATGAAACATAAGCTCCACTCTTTGCTTTGTAAGAGACAATTTTTTTCTTATCTCTAGTTATGTGCCTTGAGCAACCATTGTCTAGATACCACTTTTCATCTTTGGGTCTCTGACACACCTACAAAAAGTAATCAATTAGAAGATTGAGGTACCCAAACAATCTTGGGTCCTAAGGGGTTAGTAGCAACATTTCTCACTTTCACAATCCATGTATATTGATCTGAAGGTACACCAATTTTTTTTTTATTTTGCATGTGTTTACTTTGTGACCTTTATGCATGCAGTACTTACATGTAACAAAGCATGACTAGGGGGCCTTATTATAAGAGAAAAAATTATTCAGATTTTTCTTCACCTTTGATTTTTCAAAACCTAAACCAACCTTATTCATGATATTTTTTTGTGAACTTAACAATACATCCAAGTTAGTTTTCCCACTTGTAAATTTTGCAAGTAAATTATGAAAATAAGAGACTTTCTTTTCTAAAATTTTACATTTTTCACAAACATAATTTTTCCAAGTCTCCTTTTCCTTTACAAGGGAATTAACTTCTTCTTGAAGACATGTTAATTTCTTAATGTTCCACTTAAGTTGACTTTTTAATCTTTTATTAGTAGAAGATAATTTTTAACCTCTTCATGCATTTTATTAAAAGCTTAAACTAAAGTGCTATAATTTTCAAAAGATTCATTTGAAGAGACACTTACAAAACTTGTTGTGTCATTGGATTCTGATTTGCTTTCATTTGCCATCAGACATAAATTCACTTCTTCATCTTCACTGGATGATTGGGTAGATGAGCTTCTATATTGTCTTTCCATGTGATACATGTCTTCTTTTTCTTGAATATGCTCTTCACTTTTCTTTCACTAGCTTTTTTCTTCTTCAGGTAGATTAGGCAATCAAATTTTATGTGTCCTTGCTTTCCACACTCAAAACAAGTATATGTGGTTGCTGCAACCTCAATTTTCTTTGAATACTTTTTCTAATTTTTACCTTACCTTTTTGCTTCTTCATGAATGTAGAGAGCCTTTTAACAAGTAGATTTATTGCTTCACCTTCGGATTGATCTGTAGATCCTTCATCATTATCTTTCTGTTGTGAAGTCTTCAATGCAAAAGATTTCTTCTTCTTGTCATCATTTTGAAGACGTTTCAGCTCTGACCCATATTCTCTTAGCTTTCCAATTAGAGTAGCAACATTCATTTCTGCTTGATTATTTGATTCAGAGATGGTTGTGTTTTTGGCTTGCCAACTTCTATTCAAGCTCTTCAACACTTTGACATTTAACTCTTCTTTTTAAAATACTTTTCCAAGTCCTATGAGATGGTTTACTATGTGATTAAATCTCTTCTACACATCTGAAATCGATTCACCGGGCAACATTATCAACATTTCATATTCTAGATAAGGATGTTCTTCCTTGCTCTTTTGACATTGGTGGTTCCCTCATGAGTAACTTGCAAAACCTCCCACATTTCTTTAGAAGTTGTGCACTGTGATACACGAAAGAACTCATCAAGTGTTACTGTAAACACAAGTATATTTTTTGCTCTTATATCATGTTGTGCTGTTTTATACTCTTCAACAATCTAGCTATGAAAATCTTTTTCTATATCTCTATCATTCATTCTAATCATAGGAGTAAAAGGGCCATTTCCAATCGCATCCAAAACACCTTTTTCAATAGATTCAACTAATATTTTCATTCTAATTTTCCAAAAAGCATAATTTTCTCCACTAAAAAGGGATGGTATATTCATTGAAGTACCTAATGTTTGATTGTTTGCATCATTTTTAGATCTTTTTCAAAAAAATTTGAATAACTATCAAAGAAATCTTTGATACCAATTGAGAAGGTTTAAATAACTTCAAACAATTGTTCAAAGGGGGAGGGGTGAATTGAATAGTTAAAATATTTTGCTGATTTTTCTTCAAAAACATATTTTGAAAGACCTTAATGAAATATTGTTGAACTAAATTCTTTCAGTTGTATTAGGAACAATTTGAAGGATGGATTTTTATTGATATTACATACAAGATTGTACTTAACAAATTTAGATTATATTAGATTCAGATATTGCGCTAATTCAGAATTTTAATAAATGTTACAATGTAAAGAAAGATATAATATGGGATAAAGAGAAGCTCAAGAAACACATAATGATTATACTGGTTCACCCAAACCTGGGCTATATCCATTTGTTCAGATCACATAAAAACCTTCCTTGAATTGAACCCAACACTAGAATCAATCAAGTTTACACAAAAACTGACATGCAAATGAAACCTGCACTTGCACACCTTAAAAACCTATCAAGATAATGGTTTTACCACATGCAACACCTATGCATCAACCTAGGAAACCTACCTAGTTGATTTTCGCAAATCAATACACAAAAATAAAAAAATAAAAGAATGATATCACCTAATAATCTTTAAACAATAGTTGTAGCACATGTTATACCATGAGAATATAAAAAAAAAAAACTAATGTATATCTTATGTTCTTGATAAATATTTACTAGATCTTGACTTGACTTTATGTAACAAGTTTAGAGAGCTTTTTCCTTTCTCTAGAATCTCAAAACTTTGGTCTCAAATCGATTTTCAAAACTGTGTAATCGTTGTTTTGAGTTTTGAAACAAAAGCATTTTATACAAAAAGTTCAAAGCTCTGTTTTAATAGATTAAAATGAGTTTTAATTGATTAAAATGTTCTAAGTTCAAGCCCAAACATAATATGCAATTTAATCGATTAAGTTAAGTTTCTAATATTAAAATGTTATAGAACTTTGATCAAGTGCAACAAGATCAATTTAATTAATTAAGTTAAGTAATTAATTGATTAAGTGGAATAGATAATCGATTATGAGGGGAATTAACAAATTAAAATAGCAGCAATGCCTCTCAATCTATTGAACAACTTCGTAAAGCAATTACTTACTTTCAACTTGCAACATCAATGAGATTTACTAGATTTTTCAAAACTTTTCAGGGGCCAATAATCTCATTCATGTATAACTTAATGAATGCTTAGAATGAGTCAAGATCAAGGATATGCTTAGTTAATTTGAATTAAGATAAAACTACCTATGTGTACACATACATTTATGCAATATAAGTTATAACGTCTAACTTAGGAAAATTAGTGTTCATTATCAAAACTAGAAAAATTACAGAAAACTATATTTTGACTTTTTTGCATGTTTGAGAGAATCTCTAACAGAGAGAATGTGAAAGATAAGAGTATAAGAGAAAAAGAAAAAGAGAAAGAGAAATATATGAGAGAAGAAGAAAAATAAGAATATAAGTGGCAAAGAGAAGAACAGAGGAAAGAATATGAGTGAAAAAGAAAACAAAAGAAAGCAAGAGATGAGAGGAAAAGAGGACATAAGAGAGAAAACTATGAAAGGTAAAAACAAGAAAGAAAAATAGAAAGAGAAAAAGAGAAAGAGGGAGAAGAGAGAAAGACAGAAAAGAGAGAAAATAAAAACAAAGAAAAAAGAGAGAGATAGAAGATCAAGAGAAGGAAAGAAAAAGAGAGAAATAGATAGAAAAAGAAGAAAAAGAAAGACAGCTCAAAGAAAGAAAAGATGAAGAAATAAAAGAAAGAGAGGAATATTGGAAGAAAAAGGAAGAATTATGGAAGGAAAGAGAGAAGAAATTAGAGCTCTAAATAAAAAACCTAATAAAAGAAGAAAAAAAGAAAAAGAAAGAAAGGGAAATTGGTAGGAAGAAAGATCTTAAAGAATAGTCACCTTTGGCTTCAAAGGAGGATCTTAACATAGAAAAATCTTCCAACCCTTAAACAATAAACAAGTTGAAGTTGAGGTTATGCCCAAAACTGTTGAGCATATTGAACCACAATCTCAAGTTCAACTTGAGTATGAGGCTCTATTATACACTTCCACAAGTGTTGAACTTGAGTCATTACCTATTGAGATAAAAAATGAATCTCAAGTCCAAAACATGGAAGAAGTAGAGAGAGAAGTAAACCTTCAAGAAGATTGTTTGAGGATCTTATTAAAGAAACTTCTCTTTTGGAACAGGTAAAAGTTGAGGTTGTGCCAAAAATCTTTGAGCATAATGATCCACAACCTCAAGTTTTACTTGAAGATAAGGCCACCAAAGTTGAAAGTGAAATTAAGCCCCAACCTTTTAAGACTCTTAGTCAATCTCAAGTTCAACTTCAAAACACAATGAAAAAGTGGTTTACCTCTAAGCCCATCACCTTTTGTTGAGGTGAAAGAAAAGACAAGGCTTATCTAGCCTTCTTAAATTAGTGCTCCAATGCACTAAGTATCTTACTCATGTTTCCAACTTCTGTGGGCTAGAACTTAATGCATTTAGAGTAGTATGGGGAACTTCTTTGTGGAGGCACAAGCACCAAGAGAATCTTTTTATACAAATTTTAAGTACCAACTTCCACTACCCCAATTCTAAAAGGCTTTACCTTAGGCCTCTTAATCCCCTCATGCTTAACTATATACCCTGCTTATTACTTTGAATATCTTCTTGCAGGATTGGAAAAAGAGAAAAAAAGTCCTCTCCAAGGGGGAGGGAGGACATAATGCAATCCCACTTAACATACTTTAGCTAAGAGGATTGGAGGAAGACATGGCAAAGATGAAGCTCATTGAAGACTATGGCCATTGTCTTTATTTCATTTTGTTTGTAAATATTTCTAGTTAATTTAGTAATTAGGGGGCGTGAGCCATTATTTCCTTAAGGCCTTGTATTTTGGCCATTTCCATCTAGTTTAGGTTGTAGAGGTGCCTTTAGCTAGTTTGAGGAGTGTTATAATGGATAAGTCTTTAATTTAAGATGTGTTGGGCTACTTCCCTCACCCTTAAGTTAGCTTTTTCACACCGCTTGTGATTAGTTTAGGCATGTTACATTAAGGCATGTAAGTTAGCTTAATTAGCCTTAAGATCTAATTAAGCCTAAGTCCCACATTTCTTTGGTTCTCACGCCGAAAGCCCTCATTGGCCTATATATACTCTCCTCACTCTCCTATAAAGGCACACTTGAATTGAATTAAAATATTCTCTTTTGTAGCATATTCATAGTAAAAAATCTTGAGCATCCTCCCTCTAGAGGAAAATCTTTCTAGTTGACTTTTATCAAGGGTTGATTCCCTTGTGGTAAGCTTCAAGTAAATTTTTGGATGATCTCCTTTGGAGTGGTGCCTACCACCCTCATCCTCCTTCCTTCAATCATCCATTTCTTGGTGACTTAGAATCTCAAGGAGAAAGATCAAGGGGAGTGGAAACATGGTTTGCATCAAGTTTATGCCATGTAAAATTTAGCCTTATATATGTACAAGTAACAATATCTGATATCAAGTTACTAATGAAATTTGAATTTAATTTATTATGGTCTTATAACAGTACTGGATTTAAACCATACATGATCTCTACCTCATTGAGTAATCGTCTAATTTACTATTTTTGAGACAAAATTTCCCTTATATAGAATTAGCACCCATCTTGATAATTGAGATACTTGACAATATATTTCTAACTTTTTACTCCACAATATTGTATATTTAATGTGTTCTCATTGAATACTGTATCAATGCATTTTTCAAATCTTCTTTTGTCCCAAACTCTAGACCTTTGTACAATGCATCCCCAACATTCTATAACTCAGGCAACTGCTGACCCAAAATATATTCATCATTGGGATACATCCAATTAATGTGTGTATAATGAGTTGTATCACTCCAATGTGGACATTGCCCTATGATTGTTACAATACTATTATTCATGTGTCTGTTGTTATCAACAAATTAAAATTTGTATTTGTAACAATATAATATTTGTTGTTGAATATACCTTGTTAGACATTTCTTACCAATCGACAATGGCTGAATATTACAACTTTCATCATTGGTAGTGTCAAAATTAATTACTCTAGTGTCTGTTGGAATAGTTGAATTAGTACCAATAATCGATTTTTCAACATACAATTCTATTATTGCAACATAATTTTGTTGTTCAAAGGCATTAAACATAATTTGCATGTCTTCGTCATCAACAATTTGTAATGGCATTACCTTCCAGAAACTAAAAATCTACAAGTTATAAATGATATGTCTTCATTTAATTGCATATTTAACTTCTACTGAATCTTCTTCATTAATGCACTATAACTAACATCACACCTAATTTGAATTGGTCTTTTACTTCCTTAAAAAATAACATTTTCATTTCCCTCATACATTCTTCCATTACTATAAATGTGACAATTGGAGCAACCATAATATTGATAAATGTACCTACAAAAAAATTAATTTTACAACTATCATTAAATTTGAAAAAATTATTTACATGAACTAACAAAAATAAAATTATTAACTAAATACATAATCAATATAAATCTTCAAGAAATAAATATTAGTATAAAAATAAATTATAAAACGAAATAAGAAAACCACGAAAATATACTTTATATTAACATCAAAATAACAATATCAACATAATGTTTTTTTATAATGAACAACATATATATATATATATATGAGAGAGAGGAAATGAAGGCTACAAGCATATAAACTACATCTCGCTCTTGCAGTTTAAGAGGACATAAAGCACAACTGACACTTGCGGTTTTAGTGCCTTGAAAATTGTGTCATGCAATTCCCATCACATTTGTTGTCTTTCAGGAGGAAAAAATACATAAACTCAGTTCGTATATGTAGTTTGTGATCCAATAATATTTTATTGGACACAAGTTAGGTGTACTAGGCATGAGGGGACAAGACCCTTAAAGAGAAATCACGAATTGCAGTTTTAAGGAAGCATTTCTGTCCCTCGTGTGGTCCTAAGAAAGTTGTCTTTGACTTACATTAAAATGAAATCATAGATTGTAGTTTTAATGGGGCTTTTCTGCCAACTTGGACGTCACGTGGCATAAAGCTAACGTGACATTAAAACTGTAAATGAGAATTGCTGTTTGACCAGATTAAACCTAAAACCAGACTCACCTTAGTAAATTTTTTAAAAAAAGACTCATTTAAATAATTATTTTTAAAAAAGAAGGACTTACTTAGGTTAATCCGCCAAAAAGCTTTAAGAAATTACATTTTTTATTTTTTATTTCAACAAAATTTGATTCCAAAACCTTCCTTCTCCCAATCCATATTTTTTAGACGTGTCTCTTCATTTTTTTTCCCTTCTTTTCCACCACTTCTTTTCTTTATTCTCTATTCTTCCTCCCAACGCCCTCTCTTTTACTCTTTCTTTCTTTCTTCCTCTCAAAGATAAAACTTTTCTCTTATCCACTCTCCTTTTGTCCTCCATTTCAAAGATATGTTCTCTCTTGATGCATGCCTTCCTTGATCTTTTTCCTTGAGGTTCAAAGCACCATGAAATGGATGATGGAGGGGAAAGAAAATGGAGGTGGGGCGCCACTCTCAAAGAGAGATAAGCCAAAGTGTTTAGGTTTGCCACAAGGGAAGGAACCCTTGATAAAAACCAATTAGGAAAAGGTTCCTCAAGAGAGAGGATCCTCAAGACCTTTTACTAAGAATGTGCTCACAAAGCGACTATTTTCATTCAACTTCAAAGGTGAAATTTTACAATGAGGGGAAATGAGTATATATAGCCCAATGGGAGAGCTTGGGCACACTTTTCTAGGCAATGTGGGACTTGGGCTTAATTAGGATTAAAACTGATTAACCCAAGTCTTAGGCCTTAAGTGAGGCACCTAAGTTCACCCCCTATGGGTGTAATTAGCATATCTTAATGTGAATGGGCTAGCCCAAAATCATGTCTTAACTTATGCACCCATTATAAGCTTACTCCTCCTTTTTAACTAAAGACACCTATACCTTATAAACTAAGAAGATGGCCAGAAATGCATGGCCTTAAGGGAATTAAAAATACTTTCCTATTTATCTAATTAAAATAAAATATTTACAAGCTAAAAATAACGAAGACTATGGCTTCGAATCTTTAATGATCTTTTGTCCATGCCATGCCTTCCTTGAGTCCTCCTAGCCATGATGCATGCTAGGTGAGATTGCATCATCTCCTCTCCCTTGGAGAGGATTTGACCTCAAATCCTGAGGTCTTTCTTCCGCTTTTTCAAAGTCTGCAAGAAAATAAGGAAAGCAGTAAGTATATGCAGATAAGTGATTTTGGGGGAAGTGAGAGGTCTATAAGGAGGCCTTTTAAGAATGGGGTAGTGGAGGTTGGCACTAAAGTTTGAAAATATTTTAGTGTGCATGTGCCTCCACACAACAGCTCCCCATCCTCCTCCAATTGCACTAGATACTAGCCTCAAAGGTTTTGAAATAGTTGGCGAGACTAGTCTAAGTGGAATGGAGCACTCATCAAGTTGGATTTGAGGGTGTGGATCAAGGTGCTCAAAAGATATAGGCACATCCTCAAATTCAACTTGTTCTTTTTGTAAGAGTTGGCAGGAAAATTTTTCTATGTAGAGAAACTCCTTTGAAGGCAAAGGCAGATCTTCCTTAGACTCGGTCTTCCTACCAACAACCTTATTTTCATTTTTATCCCTTTCTCTCTTAAGCTTCATGATCCTTCTATCCTCCATAACCTCGGTAGGGGTAAGAGGAAGTAAGGTGATATTTTTCCCTTTATGAGAGAGAGTGATTTTATTAGTGAGGCCATTGTGCAAAGTTTCCTTATCATGTTGCCATGGCCTTCCCAGCAACATGTGACTAGCTTCCATAGGGACTACATCACATAACACTTTGTCGTGATACTTCCCTATGAAGAAGCTAATCTCCACTTGCTCTCTTACTACTACACCATCTTCATAATTAAGTCCATGCAAAGAATAAGGTGAAGGATGAGGAGTAGTAGCAAGTGATAGTTTTTCCACCACCCTCGTGCTACAAAAATTACAACATGATCCACCATCCACAATAAGAGAACAAGTTTTGCCCAAAATTTTGCATCTTGTTTGAAAAACACACATGAATGAATACCCTTTTCATTTGATGTTCCCTTAAAGTCCTTTTTCTTTTTGGGCAAAACAAAGCAATATGCCCTTTTTCTAAATACTTAAAACATTTAGGACTTCGAAAATGAGTGCTCGAACTAGTGGTAGGGGTGTCACTCATACTCAAGGGTTTTCTCTCAATATGCTTTCTTTTGGATGACTCTCTTCTGGGTTTAATTATAGAAGGGTTTATCTTTTTCTTAGGATGCCTCTTAGGGTTTTCCTTCTTACTAGAAGAAGCATGAATGTCATGGATTATTTTAGGCTCCTCTAAGTCTCTATAATGTGTGTAAATGTTACCACAAGAGCTCTTATAAGCATCTCTCTCTTTTTGTATCTTCATTTCTTCCCTTCTTTCTAACTTATTTTGTTCCTTTTCTCTCTTTTCCAATTCTTTCTTCTCTTTTTCTCTCCTTTCTCTTCTCTCTTTTCTTTCTAACTCTTTTCTTTTGTTTTCTTCTTTTTCTCTTTCTTTTTCTCTTTTCTCTTTTTCTCTTCTCTCTTCTCTTTCTTTTCTCTTGCTTCTCTTTCTTTCTTTTCATTTTCCCTACTCTCTATTTGTCTCTCTTTTTCTCTTCTTTCTTTTCTTTCTTGTCTCTCCTTTTCTTTTTGTTCTTTCTCTCTTCACTCCTCTCTATCTAGTTCCTCTTGTTCTCTTTTCCTCATCTCTCTTTGTTTTCTCTCATTTTTCCAAAATTCCCTACGTTGTTTTTCTACTATTTCCCAATCAATAGAGTATGGATATGTGGGCAAGGTTGGTTTATCACTCTTCTCATTCTTTTATTTTATTCTATTCTCACATTCTTCTCCTTTATTTTCCCTAGTTTCACTACTACTCCTAACACTCCTAGAAGTGTGTGAAAACATGTCAAAGTGTAAGGCCTAGGGAACTAATATGCAAAACACTCCTCTCTTTTTTGTTTTCTCCTAAAGTGTTAAGAGTCTTTGGAACTCTAACACTTTCTAAAACGTTGAAAGCAAATAAAGAAATTTAAAGCAAAGCTAAAGGATTCTAACGTGCTCCTAAGTATGAATAAGGGGTACCAATTCCTTATCCACACTAAAACGAGAAACTAAGGTTTATTACACACAAAAGAGGTGACCCTTATGGGCATCCAATACCTCTAATTAAAATGTCCTTTAAAAATACACCCAAATTAAACAAAGAAAATTAAACGTAGTTGAATGTAGCTCCTTTCTTCAAGTGCTCCTCACCAAGTGTATCACTCTAGTCTTGGCCTCCTTTTCAAGTCTCCTCTTCCTTGGTTTTAAATCAACACTTCCTAAGGATGCTACCCTTGTGAAAATTTCAACAATTTGGCTACCTACCAAGAGAAAACAAGCGCCCAAGCAAGAGACCAAGGGAAGTAGAATTTGAAAGCAAAAAGCAATAAAAAACACTTAACAAGAATAGGAACACATCCAAGTGGAAAGAATTTATTTGACAAACACAAAGAAAGCCAATAAGGACAAGCAAGAAATAAAAGGTGTAGAAAGAAAGTTGGCACACAAAAAAAAAATTCCTAGAATGGGCCTAAAATAGAATTGGACTTAAAACAAAAAAGACTCAACAAATTCAATGATTTGCACAATTGTAAAGCAAGGTGGCTAAATCATAGTCAAATAAATTCAAGCAAATTTCAATAAAATTTAACACTCCTTTGAATTTTTTAATAATTTTGAGGTGCACTAATTTTTATTTTATTTTTTTGTACTCCTTTTACTTGTTTTTAGCACTTTTTACTAACTTTTTTTTTTTTTACTTATTTTACACTTTTGATTTCTTTTCTTCTTCTTTTTTTTTTGAAACAATTTTGCTACACCTCTTAACACATTTTGTAGCAAATATAGTGAGGAGTCAAAGAATCATAAATGCTTGAACAAAGGATAGGAAATGGCCACCATAATTGATATACAAAAGTGCAAAATTAAGAAACAAAGTAACTTAATATGAACTAGTAATTTTAGGTGATAAAAAATAAATGGCACAAGGAGAGTTTTATGGAAGTTGAGGATAACTTGATTACTCAATAATCAGCCCAATCATACCCAACATGCCTCTCAAAGCCAATCAACAAAAATCACCACAAAAACTAGCACAAAATTAAGATACTAAAATTATTGAACAAGTGAATGAAATTTGGAAGAAATTGAGCATTAATTTTTTTGAAGATTTTTTTTTTTAAGAACATGCTAAGATCTAAATAGCATGTGAGACTCTAAGGACATGGGATCAAGAGTAAGCCTCTTTGATGCTCAATTTCCAATAGAGAAATAACACACTTTTATGTTAAAAATAAAAAGGCAAAACTATGTAGAATTAAGAGACAATAAAAGGGCTACAACATGACCAACTAAAACACAACTTGAAAGATTAAAAACTGAAATTAAATGACTCAAAATAACCAGAAATATATGCCCAAAACAGAGAACAAAGGGCTGGAAAAACAGAAAAATAGGTGCAGGAAAATAGAATTAAAAATTCAAATAAGAAGAACAACGTGCATCCAAAGATCAAGACCACAATGTGTGGCTTCCTTCACAAATTTTGTGAAGTCATTACAATGATCTTCTTAGGATTTGCACAAGAATAAGGAAAAAATAAAAAGCTGGGCAGAAAATTAAAGAAACAATCCTAAAGGAAACATATAAAGATTCAATGGAAAAGAACAAGATAAATTGAATCTAGAAAGCAATAAAAACTAGGAAATAAATTGCATAAAATGAAAACTACAAAAACATAAACTAACAAGACATAAAAGGAATTAAATGACAAGAATCAAAGGCTGGAAAAAATAAAGGAAAAAGCAAGAACTCTAAGAAGAAAAGCTGAAAAAAATTAAAGAAAATTAAGACTAGAAAAGAACCTCATGGAGTTGGCTCTGATACCAAATGATGCATGCCTCCCTTGATCTTTTTCCTTGAGGTTCCAAGCACCATGAAATGAATGATGGAGGGGAAAGAAAATGGAGGTGGGGCGCCACTCTCAAAGAGAGATAAGCCAAAGTGTTTAGGTTTGCCACAAGGGAATGAACCCTTGATAAAAACCAACTAGGAAAAGGTTCCTCAAGAGAGAGGATCCTCAAGACCTTTTACTAAGAATGTGCTCACAAAGAGACTATTTTCATTCAACTTCAAAGGTGAAATTTTACAATGAGGGGGAATGAGTATATATAGCCCATTGAGAGAGCTTGGGCACACTTTTCTAGGCAATGTGGGACTTGGGCTTAATTAGGATTAAAACTAATTAACCCAAGTCTTAGGCCTTAAGTGAGGCACCTAAGTTCACCCCCTATGGGTGCAATTAGCATATCTTAATGTGAATGGGCTAGCCCAAAATCATGTCTTAACTTATGCACCATTATAAGCTTACTCCTCCTTTTTAATTAAAGACACCTATACCTTATAAACTAAGAAGATGGCCGGAAATACATGGCCTTAAGGGAATTAAAAATACTTTCCTATTTATCTAATTAAAATAAAATATTTACAAGCTAAAAATAACGAAGACTATGGCTTCGAATCTTCAATGAGCTTTTGTCCATGCCATGCCTTCCTTGAGTCCTCCTAGCCATGATGCATGCTAGGTGAGATTGCATCATCTCTTCTCCCATCATGCTCTTCCCTTCTACTCCACCACCATTGACCATGGATGTATGTTGCGAAGTTTGCGCCAGCCATGGTTGTTGAAGGCAGAGTGCTAACCATGGTTATTCAATATTTTCTCTCAGCTCCGTATGGTAGTTAATGGCTAAAAATTCATTTTTTATCTTAAGAAATCATTCATTATGTAAGAAACCTGAAATTATGGAAAAGAAAGCCTCATATCATATAGATTCAGTTCAATATGGGTTTCTTGTAAGAAACCATTCCTTCAACCTAAGCACTCACAAAGAAACTCCATTAAAGTTGTCCTTATATTAAAATATATTTTGTATCCTTATGTTGGGCGTCGTAACGGATCTAAGAGGACCTTAGTCCATCTTCCATCTACTTCTTTTAAAGTATGCTTTTTTTTATAAAAATATATTAATAAAGTAAAATAAAAATATTAAATTTATATAATTAATAATAAATATTTTTAAAAATTTATTATTTATTAAATAATTATTTATTAGGAATCAAATATTTAAATAGTTATAAAAAAATCCAGCTCCTTGGTTGGGAGCAGATATTCTTTAAGGTTTTTTTATCTAATAACTTTGTAACGTACGTTTACAGTAGCTTTAATTTAAATATCATCCTTTTTAATTTTACATATATCATTATTGTAATATTTAACATTTACAAATTTCCTCTTATTCTTTTTTTACGAATATATGATATTATGTATACGGCTAATTAATTTTAATTATCATTTATTTATCTTAGCTATATATGTTTTATAGTAAAATGAGCGATACATTAGGCTTAACACTTGAAGCAGATAAAGACCAAGATCAAGTCACGAGAATCAGCAAGTCCAGGGAAACTGGCATTAAAATAGAAAAAAAAAAAAAAAAAAAAAGCTAGGGAAAGATAATGCATGAATAGAACGTGTGTTTACGTGATTAAAAATTGGATATTTATTGAGCATTATTTGTGTTCCAAGCTGAACGCGTGGACCCCGCGACCCCCGTAACAGTGTGATGTAGACGTCGATAAGGGGACAAGTTAGTGTCACCAATTTAGAGCCCTCAAAACAGTGAGAATGGATTACTCTGGAATTGGATTGAAAATTGGGCATCGGATTTATTTTGTTTTTTAATTTTTAAAAAGAGTTTTTAAAAATAGTTTTTAAAATTTATTTTTGAAAAAGAAAAAATAAAAAAAATTTTATCTGATAAGTATTATTTGAAAATTATTTTAAAAATATAAAATAAAAAATTTATTATATTTATTAAAATTTAATTAATAAAAAGTAACAAAATAAGATATTATTATATTTTTTGTTTTCAAAACAAAAATAAAAAACTAAAAACAAAATTATTTTTAAGTGTTTTTATTTTTTTAATCCATGAAATTATAAAAAATGTTAAGTAAAATAAATTTACTTTTATTATGGATAATAATTTATTTATTTATTTAAATTTATAAAAACAATGACATGCATAAAAATTATAATTATATTAATTAAAAAAACAAAAAATATCAATATTCACAAAATTAACAAAAGAGATTGCAGACTTCCCCAAATTGATTATGTAATTATGGATTTGTCAACTTATCATCTATTCATTTCGGTTGAATATGTAATTATTATTATGTAAATATAATTATTTTTTAAATTATAAATTATTATATTATTTATTTAAATTTTACAAAAATATGTTTTTTAATTTTTTTAAATCATTTAACTCATATTTTATACTTTTAAATTAATAATTGACATATTGTAAAGATAGATTTTTAGTGAAAAGTATAAACTCATGATTTTTAAAAATAGTATCATAAATTTTTATATCTTTTCTAAATAGTTAATTTATTTTTTAAAAAATATATTTTATTAATTTAAAAAATATTTTTTAAATTTTGATTCATCTGTATAAACCACCAACTGTAATGAACTAAACCGAATTGAAAAATTACACTAAAAATAAACTGAGTTGTACTGAATATCGTATTTTAAGTGAATCAAGAGAACCCGTTTATCTTTACAACTATAGACACTATTCAATAAGGTATGAGGAATTTGTTTCCAATGATCTAGCCGACCCCTAAGATAAGTACTTTTGTTGCTCCTTTTATTAAATTTTATAACAACCAATTCTGTTTGACTAAACTTTGATAATTGATATCAATGCTCTTCATTTTTTTAGCGATGGTTCCTTTATTATTTTAAAAATTGCTTTGTTTTAAAATATATAGAAATATTTTGGTCTGTCCTTTGATGCACGTTATTTATATAGAATGTATTGGTGCGGTCTCTCACGTGGTCATTTATTAATGATCCATGTGGAATTTTTGTCCAAATCACATCCTGTGTTGATATTTACACGAAACTTAAACCTATTTGTAATTATTGATACATGTTTACTTTCTCAATCTTCTGTATCATTCACCTGGGTTTTAGAATCTGGATTTTTAGTCCATCAACAGGAGCGTGATGTTGAGGACTAAATATGTTTGTACCGAAATTTTCCACTGTCACCGTCCGCGTGAACATTCTTTCTTTTTTTCGACATTTATTTGATTGGGTCGTTGCAGACGACAGAGAAGACAAGTTTTGTTACTAATACAACATTTGGTCATCAATTTCACGCTTTGGTTGATGGATTAACAAAGTGATAATTTGGAAGAAGATAGAGAAAAGGGAAGAAGGCTGCTTAAGAAATTATTGAATCAGAAGATTGAGAAAAGGAATAATAGAAGAAACTAACACAGAAGGAGGAGGGGCTTTTGAAAATTAGTCATTCAGCAACGATATTCAATGATTGGCAAAGCAGAAGCTACACAGTGAACACGGAAGGATTCCTGCAAATTAGAGAAAACGAACTTCAAACCAATGGTCAAGAATAATTGTTGTAAAAAGAGCTTTATAATATTACACAAAGGCTAAATTTTTAATTGCATCTAAAATAGTATTACTCGTTGATAAGTTCTTATATGCTTAATTAAATTTAACTAATACGTAATTGTAACTATTAATTTAATTTAGTTATTATTTTAAATGTCATTTAATTCTTTTTTGTTACTTCTGTTGAGCGTGTGTAACTATAATACTATGTATAAGGTATAGTATTAACATCATTGAGCTTCTTTGTTCTCACTCGCATCTTCGGTTTGGGTTAACTGTTTTTTTGTAGCTAGTTTTGTAGTTTTGGTAATATATGAGAGGTTCATGTTGTATTTGGGAACATGCAATATACCTCAGATAAGTCCTTTAGAACAATACTTATCAACCTCAAGAAGCAGTTTTATTTGTGATCTTCAATTGGAATAATTCACCATCTATGGAGGCTAACCCAACTCTTCATTTTCAGCATCAATGACAACAATCCAAAGGACTTACCTTTGTTGTTGCTGGTGGTGTTGCACATTTGGTGATTCATGAAAAAAATAAATAAAAATGAGCCAGTGAAGTGGTCTCCATGATTTGGGATTTTGACTTTTGTCATGCGTTTCTAATGGGAGGCTAAACGTGATCAATGCAATGGCAAACACTAAGAGTGGAGAATACAGAGGAGTTTCACAATTATAGTAAGGTAGAACATTTTAGAATTGATTGAATACCTTCATAGTGTAGTGCTAAATCAAGAAAATTGGCCATTTCAATATCATGATGATGTACGCAAAGTATGTTTGAGTGGATCATAATTTTAATGGAGAAATTATGGTTACTAGATGCTTAATATGGTTTTAAGAATCAAACTTAATTATTTACATTTTATTAATATGGGAGTTATTTGGATTTGTATGTGTTTTGAGGATGCGTACCACAAAGATATGTGAAATGCCACATGGATGTAAGAAACATGCACAAGGAGGAGATATATCAAAAAGTTCTCCCATAGAGTTGTGAATACACATGGGTGTGGAAAAGACGCAGAAAGAAAAAATTTATATGGGGTTCTCCCATAGATTTGTGTCAAATCTTAGTAGGTTGTGAGAGATTTGTATAAGGAAAAAAAATGCATCAATAGTTCTCTCACAAAATTGTGTCAAATCCCATATGGGTGTCAGTGATGCATAGAAGGAGAAGATGCATCATGGGTTTTTCCATAGTGCCTTGGAAAATCCCATGTGGTTGTGAGAGACTCAATGATAAAGAAAATGTTGCTTTATAATTCTCCCACGGTATTGTGTAACAGTCCATAAAGATGTGAGATAAATCTGAAGGGAGTCAAGAAAATAAGAATGGGAACGAAAATGCCATCTACTACTTGAGTCAACTTTTGAAAGATGCAGAAGTTAGATATAGTTCTCTCAAGAAGTTAGTAGTTTGTTTATACTTCTCTTGTTGTAAAGTGAAATACTATGTAAAACCACATGTAATAAAAAAAAGGTATGAACTATTTTAATAACCTCATTATAAAGTGTGGAATTGTGATTTTGTTATTAAGACATGATTATGTGTTTATGATTGTCTATTTGTTGTGATTTAGATATCCATTAATGGAATGATCATTTGTCATTATGTTGAACTATATATGATGTTGTTTGGTATATATTAGAGAGAAAAACCAAAATATTATCATGAGATATTAAGTGATATGTAATTAGTTGATATTAAATTAAATGTTTCAGTTATATTTTGAGGTAGCTAAATTATAATTACAAATTTTCTGTAGTTAATGTTTCATATGATTGCATGTTGCACAAAGCTAGATATGCTACAATTAGAATTATGATATATTTGTATTATTAATTATAATAAAATGTATTCCTCTAGGAACTTTGAATTAATGAATGCATTATTATATGATATGTTTGTATGTTAACGACATGTTAATATTTAGTACACGCAATAATATATTTTTTTAGAGTAAAAATTTTTTGCCTCTAAGTTTGATATGAAGGACATGGATGAAATAAGTATAACTTTAGGAGTTAAAATCATAAGGAAAGGTGGCAGTATATTACCATTGGAAGAACATTATGTGAAAAAAATTATTAAAAAGTTTAACTATTATGGCTATAAACAATGGTTATCTCTTATGATGTTAACTCTCAGTTAAAGAAGAATACAAGAGACACAACTATGGCTATAAGTTGTAAGTACCTCTTATGATGTTAACTCTCAATTAAAGAATAGAGGAGAACTAGTTTCTCAAACTCAATATGCTTAAATCATTGAGAGCTTACAAAGACTTGATATTGCTTATATGATAGATGGATTGAATAGATACACTCATAATCCTAATAGGAAATATTGGAAGCACTTTCCAGACTATGAAATATTTGAGAGGTACCACAAATTATGGTATTGAATATAATGAATTTTCCTTTATGCTGGAAGAGTACAATAATGCTAGTTGTATATTTGATTTAGATGAGACAAAATCCATTTGTGGTTTATGTGTTTGCAGTTGGAGGTGGTGCTTTTGCATCAAGATCAACCAAAGCCAAACACTATAGATGAGATCAACAATGGAGTCATAATTTGTTGCTCTAAAAATGGCTAGTAATGAAGCTGAGTAGTTGAAAAACTTTTTAACTAACATTCCTCTAGGAATAAAACCAACACAATTAGTGTTTATGCATTGTTATTTGAAATTAGCTAGCTATAGCAAAAAATAAAACTTTGAATGGAAAGAATAAATATATTCAAGTGAAAGATAATGTGATAAAACAATTGCTACAGGATGAAACTATTTCTAGAGATTTTGTAAAGTCGAAAGGAAACTTAGCAAATCTTCTAACAAAACCCCTAAGGAATAAATATGATATAAGAAACATCGAGGGAATAAGACTTAAACCAGTTGAAAACAGATAATAATGGTAACAAGTAACCCAACCTTTGTTATTGGAAATCCCATGAAGAAGGTTCATATAGGAAAGAACATGTTATGTATTAGTTTTGCTAGCACTACAATTAATACAAATAATTTCCTTTTCAGTTCCTTCTTAATGATGTGAAAATGTGTTAAATGCTGCATTAATGAGAGATTAAAGTTTATAGTTGAGCTTTATGAGAAAGCTTAACACCTTATAAAATTTTTAATGACATTCATATCCATTATGAGTGGTGTATGATTTGTAGCATACACTTGATGAAATCACTTATATGAGTGTCAAGTGAGATCACTTGTATGAAATCTTAGCAAATTTCTAAAGTCCTCATGAATACTAGGCACACACATGGCATAAAAGTGCAATACAATGTGAAGTATATTGTAATTATTAGACCACTATCATATGTCAAATATTTTTTTATTTATATAGTTTGCTACACCAACTACACTATGTATTTAATCTTACTAGTCTAGGTTTAATTCATATAGTTTGTAAAAAAAGGCTCTATAATATTACAAGCAGGAAAATCCAATTTTTAATTTCATAAAAAACTATTATAATGATTTTTCAGTTTTTTATGTGTGTAATTAAATATAATATAAAATTGTAATTATTAATTTTATTTAATTATTATTTTGAATGTCATTTAATTCTCCAATAACTATATCTCATTTCTGGAGATTGCACGTGTGCAACCATAGTACTACTACATAATGACATTTGGTTTTCACAGAAATGGATACTCTATATTTCTTTTTTTGTTAATTTCCTTTCATTTCCTATTTTTTTTAGAAAAAGTTAATAAACAAAGATTATATAAATTTTTTAGTGTGTAATATTTATGTACTCAAAAACTTAATAAAAAAAGAAAATGAAAAGAAAAGAAATACAAAGGATCTTAACCCTTTTAGACACCTCAAACTCTTTCACTCTTAATCTCTTCTTCTGTTTTAGGTTTTCTGTTTTTTTTAGCTAATTCTGTAATCTAAATAATATGTAAGAGGTTTGAGGTAATATATCTTGTGAAACTTACTTTTTGTGTGAGGTTTGAGATAATATATCTTCTGTGTGCGCGCGCGCGGAGAGAGCGAGATAAGTTTTAAAAGAGTATCTAACAAGCTTTAAAAAGCAATTTTTTTCGTATTTCTTAATTGACGCACTTCAGCCTATAAAAAGACTTTACCATCAGCTACACAGTACATGGAAGGACTCTCGTAAGTGAGAGAAAACGAACTTCAACCAAAACTCATGAAATATCGGGGCCAGTAACAACAGTAAAAATTATCACATGTATTTCAATAAAAATCTTGTAAAAAAAAAGCACATGAAATGAAGTGGAAAAGTAAAACGCGTTGACAAGTAGGTATGAACCATGTCATATATTGTACCCAAACATTCGTTTGCGAATAGGAAAAGAAATAGGGTGGGTAGTCACGAACCGATGTTCGTACTCTTAACCGTTCATCACTTTAGGTAATACTTATATATATGTATGTTAAAGGAAGTAATATTTATTAAAATCAGGACAAGTTCAAATGAGTATCACCGGATACTAGTATTTTTGTCATCTTTATTTATGAAATTACATAGATGAAAAAAACAATTTCTTTTTATGAGAGTGGCTTTCAAATTTATTTTTTTTTACTTTTTAAATCATCCCTATTGCTTTGTTTTCAAAATATTTCTTGAGGTTCGCAACTGGCCAGCTTGAACCTTGGCTATATGACATTCCATTACGGTCTTGGCTTATCTAGTACTTCCTTTCGTATGAGTTCTAAACTTCAAATAGAAAACAATTTTATATTTTTATCAGTTTCAATATAAAATGTTATATAAATAGATTTTTTTACCTCTTAATTAAAATTTTTTTTTTTTGTTAAACAAATTAGTAAGTAGAATAAATTAATTGAATTTTGGATGATAGATAGCTTAATTTTGACTCTTGATCTACTTTTTAATATGACCAGGCAAAGAGAGAAACATAACTAATTAATATTCGTAAGTTTAGTTCATATATGTAATTTAAAAAATGAATTTTATCTATTCCAAAATAAATATATATTAAAAAAATTAATTAGTATGCATTTTTACACTTACGTGTAGTTATAACTATTTATATGAGTTCTAAAGTATTAATTGGTAATGACAATAATAAACTTATTATAAATGAAATGTGTTGTAATTAAATGTCAGTATAAAAAATTTTATTGAACGTGGATACTAATTAAATTCTTAAAAAAAGTTTTACATTTGAGTTTTTAATGTAATATTAATTTATGAGTTTAATTAATATGCATTGTCCGTATAAAAAGAAATTTTACATCAACATTTAATCACAACTCTTCATTTATGGTAAGTTTGTTGAATTTACCAATTACTTTAAAAATAATATAAATAAAGAATTATAATTAAACGTATGTGTAAAACTATTTTACACCATCCGTCCATACTAATTAAACTTTTAATTTATTAACTTTTTTTATCGGTATAAATTTTTTTTTTTTTACCGTCTATTAACTTTTCTTTATCAATTTATTAACTTTTTTTATTGGTATAAATTTTTTTTTACAGTCTATTAACTTTTCTTTATCAATTATTAACTTTTTTATGTGTATAATAATATTATAAGACGACATTTATTTTGAGATGGAAAATATATTACTTTAAGACAAATTTAATTCATTAAATTAAATTAGTTATTTAAATTTTATATAAAAGTTAGAGGGTGAAGTCAATATAGGTACATTGTGAACACGAATGCCAACAGAACGGGTGAAATTGGATTTGTCTTCTCCATCCCTGTTCCTGAAAAGTGTAGGAAGGGGTAGGGGTAGGTATAAAGAAAGCAGATATGAAATTTTAATTTCTGTCTCTATTTTCGTAAGGTATTTTCGGGTTCGGGTATCCCTGCGAGTATCCCATTATATTATTTTTATAATTTATATTTAAATTTACTTATAATTTATTAAATAAATTATATGTTAATTTATTGATTATATTTAATTTATTAATATTAAATAAATTATATGTTAATTTATTAATTATATCTTAGTTTTAATGTTCACACGGGTGTATCAGTGAGAGTAAATATGATTGTCATCCTTACTCATTATCCCAAACTTTGATATAAATTTTTATTAAAATTATATTAAACTATGAAATTCCTTTAACTTGAATTATTTGGGTCTCCACATGTAACATCCCAAATTTCTTTATTATTATTTACACCATAAATTCTCTTAAAAATTATTTAAATTACTATTATCTATAATTCAAATACCAAGATATAAAATTTTCATTATATTATACTCAATATTAAAGCATGCATTATAACATTTTCAAAGTTCAAATTAAAATATAATAGAGTACATACAATTTCTACTCGCCAGCGAACCTCGTCGCCTGGCGAGACCTAGGGTAGCTCACCCAACGACAACTATCGCCTAGCTAGACCCTGCAGATAGCAAAACCTGGGCGATAATAGAACCTCTATTGCCAAAACCAACCAACATGCTGACATATAATTCTACATTCTTATGCATGCATATTGTAATTCATCTATCATTTTATACCATATTCACACAACTTCCATAATAATATAATAATCATATAACTTCACAACAATGCCTCTAAATTCAAATAACATTATTTCTACACAATTCTCTTACATACATATTGAACAATAGAATAACATCCTTTGAAACTTTCAGCCACAATCCAACATACTTCATTTCAAAGCATCTTGCCTTTCTGCATCATCACTATTATTTGCTCCCGTGCGAAACACGATCATCACAGTCAGACAAAAAAATACAAACAATGCAAGGATAAACTTACATAATATGCAATATACCATTACATCAATCGTAAAGCATGAAGGTTGCACAACATTTATATTTAGTACTATCAATACACATTCACTAATAGTAAATAACAAAACAATTATTCTTATATTCCACCTGAACATAAGCACTCATGACCAATCAATAAAATATTAATTAAATATCATAATCAATAAAATCAAACACACTTATATTCCCCTGAATACAAGCTTTTCACACAACAACATGTTTAGATGCGACATATTCCAAAATATCTACATTGAGTTCGGACACCGAGGTGGCTTAAGACCCCTTCCAATTGGTGACAGACGTCCAATCTGCCTGTGTTACCACCAATTTAAGTCTAAGCAATACTCATCTGACAATCAAAAATTGATGTCTAGTGTCTACCTGACACCCTGTGACACACAGTTGTTGTCTGAGTATGTCCTTTATGCACCCCCTTGCATATCTGGTACCAGGACCACAATGTAAATCACAAAGATATCCCTTTGCATATCTAATATTCTGGATTACATTGACTCCAGTTGTGTCCCTAACATCAATGTACCCCACCAAACATATCATCTAAGGCTAAGTTACCCAACTGTAACTGCCCATAACCAACAACATCAATAAATAAATTCTCATCATGCATTCCAATCATATGCATTACATCACAATTCCAAATAATACATTGTCATTCCAATAATTCAATTCTAGTCATAGAAAGTCAATTCAAGTGAAACTAAGTTATCATACCATAACTGCCACATCCAAAACTATCCAATAATCATCCAATTCCAGATCAAAGATCATTCACATAATAATCATCAACCTCAACTATGAAATCTTAATATACATTAACTTAATTATTTCAAATCACAATCAAATGCGCAATATATTAAATAGCTCAAAACACAATTAAAATAAATGTTATCTTAAATAGTTCAAAGTATAGTCAAAATACTCATTATTTTAAATAACTCAAATCTCTCAACTACCAAATCACTTGTCCATTAACAAAATTCAACAAAAGAGCTTCACTTAACTATTTCTCCGTCCAAAAGCCGATTAAAGCATAACGGGAAGAATCAACCGAAGAAATTACACAGGAACCTGACAAGAATCCCAAATTAAACAGGAACCTTAAAAATGAAGATTTTCAAAGTAAAATGAAAGGATTGAAAACGATCGGAAAAAGGTTTAGAAAAATACGATCAGACATACCTAGATTGATCACCTCTCAAAATCAGGAGCAATGAAAGAGATCGCGTCAGATTTCGTCAGCTAGAAGGCCACTATGCAGAGGAGAGAAGATAAGAGACGCGAAGAAATCGCAACGAGAAAGAAGAAAATTTCGGAGGAGAGAGAAAATGTTTTTAAATATATATAGCGTCGGGAGTGTATTTGGTAAAATTAGTTTGCTAAATGCAACCCTCCCTTTAAAACAACGAAAATCCTGAAAACTTCCCGAAAGTCAACTAAAACCTTCCGAAATAAAAGAATAATAATTATTCTCATCTCTCAATTCTTCTATCATCAACTGAATACAACCACATAGTCTCATCAAACTAATAAATGCATCAGTCTCAAATAAATTAATAATCTAAGTAAAACTTAAATTTAATTCCCTTCACTATTTATTCTTCGAATTTATAACGTATTAAATAAATAGATTCTTACCCCACACATCCCCTGGGAGTATTCACGGGTTGGGTTGGGTTAGGTTTAAGCAAACCCAAGATTCAACCCAATTACAACTCATCAGGTTGGGTTGAATTTTTATTTTTTCTCATCAAACCCTACCCATCATTGAACGAGTTGGGTTTGGTTAATTGGATCACCATTTTCAAAAAAATAAAATACACATAATTAAAATAGAATTAAAGATTAGATTCACTATAAAAAAATAAAATATACAGATTTAAATAATTATAAATTAATTAAATATGTACATTTCATATAGTAGTACATCACATTCTTTAAAAAATTGTAATAAATTTCAATAATCATAATAATTTTTATTAAATATAATTTTAAATATATGAAATATAATTAATTATTTCATTGATATAATATAAATTTTAATATATTCCTAATATTTTAAAATTGAATAATTAATAATATTTTGATATATTTTAAAAATATCAAATAAAAATACTAAAAAAATAAAATTGAATGAAGTTGTGCATTACACGATATTAAAATCTAGTATATAATAATCATATCATGATGTTTTTATTAGGTTAAAAATTAATTTTTATTTTTCTAGTTATTTTAATTCAATAAATATAAAAATTATTATATGAGAAATATTAAAAATTAACAATAAATTAAATATATTATAGTATATACATGAAATATGATATAGATTAAATTAATTTCTAAGTTCAAAATAAATTAATATATTAAAAAAATACGCTATATTATAAAATTAGATGAAGAAATCATTTTAAATCAATACTATATAGTAATAAATAGTTATAATATTTATACTTTGATTATTTGTAATTAATTTGTAACTGTTGTGAAATTAACAATTAAAAAACAGTAACCATTATAAGATTTGTCGTGAAAATAATTATAAAATTTAAATTTCTTATAAAAACTCATCATTGAAGTAAGATTAGAAAAAGAAAATAGTGGTGTGAGTTTCTTGTGAATAATCTTACATGATATGAAAATAATTTAAAATAGGTTAAGAACCTCTTGGTAAGTTTTTTTTAAGTAATTAGCAATGGGGTCATTGTAATAATAATCTTTTAAGGAGTTATAAGGTTGATATGATGGTAAAATGGAGAGATAAAAGATAAGTTGTCTGATCGAATATTTTCACTAATAAAAATTAATACATTAATAATTAATATTTGACTTATAAAAATTATATTTTCAGAAAGTCATAAATAAATAAATAATATTTTAAATTATTATAATAATTAATTTTTATACCATTCAAAAAGCTAATTAATTTTTAAACATCATTAATATAATAATTAATCATTATATAAAATTATATAATAATTATAATAATTAACCATTTTGAAATTAATATGATAATTAATAATTTTTATATATTTTTTAAATTAAATATATCACCAATGTGTGACAAAAGATATATAGAGATGTTTATGTCATAATAAGTGAAAAAGTAATTAAAAAGTTAATTTTGTGACCGAGTATTTGTGAGGGATACTTATCCCTCACAATAAGTCTCATTAAATATCTTATTATTTTTGTGACAACCTATGTAACAAATGATTTGAGATGGAACAAAATTATTTGCAAATATTGTGACTAACTATTTCATTTGCATTTTGTGAGTGGACTATACGACATAATAATTAAAAATAAACTAAGTTAATAACAATATATCATCATTGAAGTAAAAATATAAATTCAATGACAACATATGTGACGAATTTATTTAGATAGGGAAATATTCTGTCACATAATCTATCAGGAAGTTACTCAAATATGTGTTTGTCTCAAATGTTATTATTTTTTCAGAAAAATTATCATCGAGAGATTAAGTTCCTTCACTAAACTTTGTCATGACTATCTATCTTTTTAATAGTGATACTTTTCATATAGTGATCCTCCATCTAAAATATTAGGTTCCAATAAATCCTCTCTAATAGTGTTGTTGATAGAGAGATTCAAATTTGTGATGTTTTTCGGATTGAAAAGTTGTATATAAATAAAAAATTAAAATTACTTTCCTATGAATTAAATAAAATTAAAATTATTTTTCTTTTATAATTATATTCATTAAAGGGAGAAGTAACATTCTTGTATACGATAGGTAATTAAAATCCCTATCTCAATCTGAACCGTTAATATGTTTAAATTTTATCATTTTAAAATTTATTTATAATATATATTTTTAAAATAAATAATAATAACTTTTTTGAAAGTAAAATTTAGATGTTCCAGTGTCAAAATATTATATTTATTTTATATGCTGCATATTTTAATTTTATTTTAATATAATTTTTATGTATAAATAAGAGGAGAAAATATGAAATGAGTTTTATAATTTTAAATAAAAATCATAGAATGAAATAAGGATTTGATGCGCTTCATTAATATTTTTAACATAATGATTGGAATATAAATTTTAAAATTTATGAAAAAATATCATTTTGTAAAATTTGCCACTTAAAGTGAATTATATATATATATATATATATAAAAATTCACTTTCTTAATATATATATATATATATATATATATATATATATATATATATATATATATAAAATTCACTTTCTTAATAGTGACATATACAGTGAAAATTTCAAATTTATATAAAAATAAGAGAAACAAATTTCAAAATAAAACTTAATAATTGAAATCAATTACTTATTCTCTTTCTTAATATTTTATTATTTATCACTTGTTTTTTCTCTATCAGTGAAGATTTACTCATGAATTTGGTTTTTTTACTTGTCCTTTATTATTATTATTATTATTATTATATATAATAATAATAATAATAATAATAATAATAATAATAATAATAATAATAATAATAATAATAAAATATAAAAAAGAGTGTGGGTTGTTTGTACCTTCAAATTCTCACTTCATTTGGTAAACCTCAAGTCAGGAGGAGCCTACTATTTATTTCTTAAATAAAAAAAATATTCTTTTTAAACAATTTTAAGATAAGGTGTACATAAAAAAATTTGCTAGTGGATCGACCTAATCGTAAATTTGAGTAATATAGATGATGCAAAATTCTAGTGTGTCCATAGTAAAAAAAAAAAAATTACAAATCACAAAGCTTAATAATCATATATTTTTGTGCTGACGAACTTAATTAGTAATCATATAGAGTTAAGTATGGGATTTTTTTTTTTTTTCAAAACAGAAGAAGACGTAAGTATAATAAGGGAGGGGAGACATTTCTCTGCATAAATAGGTTCGACAGGATAAAATGAATCCAAAGGGGGCCAGGTTATGAATTTGGTGTGTTATTTTTTATTTTGTTATTTGCCTTTGTCACCACATCATCCCTTATCCTTTTTTTTAACGAAAAAAATTATTAGTAGTTAACTTTAAATTAATTTTTAGTGATTTCTTAAAAAAGCATGAAAATTAAAAAAAATAAAATTTAAATAAAACACATAATTAATAGTTATTTTCTAATAACAATTTAAGAATAAAAAAATATAATTAATATATATAGTAAAATAGGATATTTTAATTATAATAGTTATAGATTGTTTTCGTTATTACAATACAAGGACATTTAAATAAACAAAACCTTATAACTAGTCCAATTTTTTCCCCTCGTCCTTTGGATCTGTGTCCATCGGAAAACGCATGCAGGTGCCTCAGATTCGAGATATCATCAAAATTAATTTCTTCTGACATAAATAGTCTAAAATCAAGTTTGAAATGAAAATTATTTCAATTACCTTTAATAAATTAAAATTAATATATAAAAAGATTACGTAGAAAACTTCACAAAGAATAGAAGAAAAGAAAGGAAGAGCGATGAAATGGTTAGAATCATTAATGGTCCCAGTCCAGGTCCGTGTCTGTGTGCCTGCTGCATAAGCATGCGCGTTTGTGGGTGCATGATTTTCATCGCTCGCAAGTTGGATCATTTTCTGGTTGCCCAATTACACAAATCATGAAGTCCAAGAATCCAACCAGTTGTTTCGATGCAACATTCCATTAGCTCATTTTCATAATACGCCAAGCCCAGAACGGAAAGTCTCAAATTATTAATTTTTTTTAGTTTTTATTAAATTAGACTTAACTTTATTTTTTCAATTTTTTATATTAATCTTTTTAAATTAAAAAATATTAAACCAATACTGGTTGCATCTTAGAAAATACATTTATTAATTATACTTTTTTAAATGAAGTTTGGTTTAACACGGTGTATTGCTGGCAAAGGGTGCATGAGTACAGTGGTTTGCGTCATACTGTCATGCTGATCTCATCAGTTGTTTGTTGTCAGGAATACTCCATTCCTTAATTTAGAATCTTTCTTCTTTAAGCTGCAACTAGTAGCTCAATAAATTCTTTGCCAATTACACCCACCATTTTAAATAACAATAATTGACAACTTGTTTCATCCGTACAACCAACGGTAGGCTTAGTGTTCCCATTCCCTCAACAATTATGTGAATTTAATTATCATTTTGCAAGAAACAAAAGAGGCAAGTTGTTGTTGTACACCACCCACCACCTTACAGCGGGATACTGATCATCCTGTTTCCCCTTTTCTTTATCTTTTTTTAATGTCAGCAATTTAAAATTAAGGAAGTGATCATGAGTTCGGGTAAATGTCTAAACTATATACCTAATTACTAAGGCCCTTCGAAATTATTTTAAAATTAAAAATTAGTTTAGATTTAAGTTTTTAAATTTATAAAATAATATTTTTAATTTTTAAATATTGTTGTTAAATTTTAACTTATTAGAATTCTTCCTTCTCAGTGATCAATAATGATTATCGATGAAGATCTGGTGATGATTATTGATAATCAACAATTGATGACAGGTGATCAATGATTATAGATTGACGAGGGTGGTCGGAAGTGATAGTTGATGATTAGTAGTAAAAAATGACGATGATGTTATCAATAATTGACAATTAGTGACTAATGATCAATGATCAATAATCAATGATCAATGATCAAACCTTAAACATTGCCCATGTTTAGCTAACCTATTTTTTCTAAGGTTGTGATGTAAACTCTTTGTGATTCCCCCTTGCATTTTGCATTATCCTCAATGATTAGTTTACTTCTCTACTTTATTCATTACATTTTAATTGTTTAAATGATCATGACTATTGATGTTTGAACAATCAATGCAGGAAGCAAATAGGTTATTACTTTGATAGAATTAACCAAATTTATCGTGCAAACCTCCGACTGGATAAAAAGAAACCAATTCTAATTTAAAATCTTGCATGGCCAAACTGGATAACAACTTAGGGTTATAGTGTGGTGAGTGACTAAACGCACTACAACAACTTGGTTATTTATTGGTAATCAATTGATAACAAATAATGATATTGCTTAGTAAATAGGAGGTAAGAACATTATAGTAGAAATCATAACCTTAGGTCTTAACCATTAAATTTTAAAATTCTTCTTGTTTACATACTACTCTGAATCTAAATCATTGCACACTCACATATTAAATCATAGTTTCTCTTAATTGTTCCTTTATCCCCTAAATTGAATTATTTAGGAACTAGATCTAGTCCTTTGGGTACAATATCCGGATTTAGGTCTACTATTACTACTACATAGGGTACACTTGCCCTTAAGAGACTCTTATTTTACACATCAAGTTCTGGCATCGTTGCCAGAGACTAGATTGTTTCTAGTTCTTAATTAAATCAATTTAGAATAATTGATTTTTTTTTCTTTTTTTTTTTACTTTGGTAATATTTTATTTTTCTATCTTTGCTTCTATTTATCTTATTGTTTGTTCTTTTTTATTTAGTATTTTTATATATTTTATTGAGCCTTTGTAGTTTAACCTTTTTATTTATGTGAATAGTTTATGCACACTCGATCTTAGAGGTTTTCCCTAGAGCATAACCCTAAGATTGAAAAAGTTGCTCATAGGAACAAAGCTAAGCAAAGAAGAATAGAGAGATGTATTGAGAACGATAACAAAGGAGAATATGTTGTTTTCGAACAAACCCTATAAGATGTTTTGGCCCTATGGTGGGGGGTAGCCAACAACATCCTACTCCTTGACTTCGAACAGAACATGTTTAAATTGTAACCAACACTGCTACAAATGATTGAGAATAAACAATTCAATGGTCTTACATTAGAAGATCCAATAGCCCATCTAAAGCACTTCCTGAGGATAACTGACATTGTTTGCTATCCGAGGGTGACCAAGACATAGTGAGACTTACAACTTTTTCATTCTTATTAAATGGGAGAGCCTTGGATTGGTTGAGGTCATTGCAGATTACAACATCTATACATGGGAAGAATGCTCTCACAAATTCTTGAAGAAGTATTTTTTTGCCACAAAATATGATCAACTACAGAGAGATATTGCAAATTTTGCTTAGTATGAACAAAAATCTCTTCTTGAAGTTTGGGATAGATTTCAAGAGATGTTGAATGGTTGCCCACACCATAGGTTGTCATTGGGAAAAATAATTCAGATCTTATACAATGGATTGTTAGTTTCTAACAGAGTACGTGTTGATACTACTAGTAGAGGAACTATAATAGAAATCACTAGTTGTAACCTAGGAAGTAATCACAACATAACCTCATTAGCCTGCCATAAAATGGTTGATAAAAGAATTCTAAAGAGGCTAGTTGGATTCCATCAGGTAGAGGTTCAAGCAATGTGATGCATACCTCCCTTAATCTTTTTCTAGAGGTTTTCTTCTTTGGTGAAATGGTTTGTGGAGAGGTAAGAAGTGAGGTGGTTTTAGGCACCATTTAAGGTAAGATAAGCCTAAGAGGGAAAGTTTTCCACAAGGGATGGAACCCTTGATAAAAACCTAAGGAATTCTCAAAGAGAGAAGGGTGGACACTAAGAGAATTTTGGCCAACTCAAGGTTTTTCTATTCAATCAAGTGTAAAAAATACAAGAGTGTGAAGGAGCACCTTTTTATAGAGGGAGCTAACCTCTTGGACAAGTCATGAAGGAAATGAAGGGCTAGGATTAAAAGGAGTCATCCAAGGGAGGAGGATTGAAGCCCAAAGTCAAATCAATACCCTCCTTTAGATGAGAATTGGTGCCCAAGCTACCTCATCCAAGGGCCAAGATTACTCCTTTATTAGTTTTGGGTTTTATTTAGCAAAAGAGGGTGTATTTATCAAACTACCCCCTTATTTCCTAAATAAAGGCCCAAAAGCTAATCTTACCCCTTCTTATTACTAAGACACCTCCTAGAAAATTAAATGGACTAATACATGTCCAAAATAAAATCCTAGGTTCATAAAATAAAAATTACAAGTAAATAAGTCATGGCTTGCATAACTTGATGGTCATATGGAGGTGAGATCTTCCTCCCTCTACTCTAGCCATGTCTTCTTCTATTCTCCTAGCCATGGCCCTAGTGATAGGGCCCTTGCTTGGGGAGAATGCATCATCCCCTCCCCCTTGGGAAGGATTTGACCTCAAATCTGATAGGTCCTCATCTTCTTCATCAGTACCTCGTTGGGTTCGAGCCAGGCCAAGGATGAAATCCATACTAATATACAGCCAAGGTGCAGAAGGAGCAGGTAAGGGTGTGTACAATCCATGAGCCATTGTCTTAGACTTAGCTTGCAAGCAAGCAATGCATCTACGACAATGTCTATAGACGTCTTTCTTCATATGGGGCCAAAAGAATTTTTCTTGTAAAAGCAGAAGAGTTTTGTTAATTCCAAAATGCCCCATGAGCCCACCCTCATGGCTCTCTTTTGTCAACAGATTTCTCATAGATCCTTGGGGTACACAAAGTCTGCTACCTTTGAAAAGGTACCCCTCACTCACAAAGAACCCATTTTGGGTTTTACATGCAAATGTAGAGGCAGCATAAATGGATCCAAAATCCTTATTAGAAAGATACATTTCTCTAATATTATCAAATCCAAGAATCTTTGCACTTAAGGTGGTGTAAAGGGTATGTCTACGAGACAAAGCATCAGCCACCACATTATGTTTTCCTTTCTTGTATTTGATGATATAAGGGAAAGTCTTAAGAAATTCTACCCATTTAGCATGCCTTTTATTAAGCTTGCCTTGACCCTTCAAATACTTAAGTGACTCATGGTCACTATGAATGATGAACTCCTTGGGTACAAGATAATGTTCCCAAGTTTGAAGGGCCCTTATCAAAGAGTAAAACTCTTTATCATAGGTGGGGTAGTTTAAGGCGGCTCCATTTAGTTTTTCACTAAAATAAGCCACAGGATGACCACCTTGTAACAACACAGCTCCCACACCCACTCCCGATGCATCACACTCTAGCTCAAAAGTTTTAGAAAAGTCAGGAAGAGCTAAAACTGGCGCATGGGTCAGTTTCTCTTTGATAAGTTCAAAGGCTTTTTGTTGTTTTTCACCCCAAAGGAAAGGAGTATCCTTCTTCACCAAATCATTGATTGGTGAGAAAAGTGTGGAGAAGTTAGGCACAAAGCGCCTGTAAAAGCTCGCGAGACCATGAAAACTCTTGATCTCAGTCACACTTTTTGGCGTGGGCCATTCTTGGATGACTTTGATTTTGTCGGGGTCTACTTGAACCCCATTTTTATTAACTATAAAACCTAAGAACACCACACTCTCCACACAAAAATTACATTTTTCAAGATTTCCATAGAGTTGGTGTGACCTAAGAATGCAAAAGACGCGCCTAAAATGACCTACATGTTCATCTAGGCTCTTGCTATACACTAAGATGTCATCAAAATAAACAACACAAAATTTTCCTAAGCAATCCCTAAGGACATGATTCATAAGCCTCATGAAGGTGCTTGGGGCATTGGTAAGCCCAAAGGGCATTACCAACCACTCATACAGCCCAAATTTGGTCTTAAAAGCCATTTTCCACTCATCACCTTCCTTGATGCGGATTTGGTGATAACCACTCTTAAGATCAATTTTTGAAAATAATTGGGCCCCATGCAATTCATCAAGCATGTCATCAAGCCTAGGGATAGGGTGCCTATATTTGATGGTGATGTTATTGATTGCTCGACAATCAATGCACATCCTCCATTGACCATTCTTCTTAGGCACCAACAAAACTGGCACAGCACAAGGGCTTAAGCTCTCTTGAACCCAACCCTTCTCCAATAGTTCTTGGACTTGAGATTCAATCTCCTTGGTCTCCATGGGATTAGTCCTATAAGCAGGCCTATTAGGCAGGCTAGCCCCAGGTACCAAGTCTATTTGGTGTTCTATACCCCTAATTGGAGGAAGTCCTTTGGGAACTTCATTAGGGAATATATCACCAAACTCCTTTAAAAGCTCTTGAACCTCTTGAGGTAGGTTCTCAGGTCCAAGTTCTATGGCAGTGCTAGAACTAGAAGGGAAAAAAGTGGAGGGGGAAGAAATGGGGGATGCCTCTTTGCAAAGGAGGAGATAGAAAGGTCTGTTAGTTAAGGGGGCTTCCTTTAAATCCAATTTTGTCGCAAATAAACTCCCTTTACTAATGAATTTCTTGGAAGGGGCACCAACTTCCAGCTCAACCTCTTTACCCCTTTCAAGCTTTAGGGGTAAAGCTTTGCTTTTTTTTTCTCCTCATCTCTCTTATGTTTCATGATGAGTTGGTCCTCCGCCACTTGTGAAGGTGTTAGAGGACACAACTTAATGCGCTTATCCTTATGAGTGAGGATGATGTTATTGGAATGACCATGGTGTATGGCTTTCTTATCAAATTGCCATGGTCTTCATAGCAAGATATGGCCAGCTTCCATTGGGACTATGTCACACAGGATCTCATCTTTATAAGACCCAATGGAAATTGGAACCTTGACTTGCTCATTGACTTTCATTTCCCCTTGCTCATTGAGCCATTGAAGCTTGTAAGGCTTAGGGTGAGGAAGTGGGGTCAAGGCTAGCTTTTCCACCAACCTTGAGCTACAACAATTGCAGCATGACCCACTATCCACAATGAGAGAACATATTTTGTCATTCACCTTACAGCGAGTGTGGAATATGTTCTCCCTTTGAGATGAGGACACTTTCAAAGGTTGGCTTCCAAGAAGTCTTCTTATCATTAAGAGGTCTCCCTCACATGCATAAGCGGTTTCATCACAATCAGATTGGTATGCATGAACCCCTTCTCCTTCGCTCTCACTAGAGGAGTGTGAGCTAGACTCACTACTATAAACATCTTGGGCCCTCATGATGATGTTTCTCTTAGTAGGGCATTGAGATGCAATGTGGCCTCTCCCAAGACATTTAACGTATTTGATACTACTAACTTTCTCGTGAGAGTTAGTAGTAGGGGTTTTTCTCTCTATATGTGATGTTTTATGCTCTTTGAAGTGCTTGGGATGTTCCTCTTTGGGGTAACTCTTGAAAGAGTTCCCTGTAGGTTGGTCCCTCTTTACCTAAGGTGGGTTATCCTTTTTAAAAGTTTTCCTTCTAAGTTGATTTTCCACTTTGATGCAAAGTTGAACTAACTCATCAAGGGAATTGTATGAGAAGAGCTCCACCTTATCACGAATTTCGGGGCTCAACCCACACAAAAACCTTGCCATAGTGGCCTTGGGTTCCTCAATGATACCTGCCCTCAAGATAAGAAGTTCCATCTTTTGTCTATACTCTTCTATACTAAGGTTGGTTTGCCTTAGCGTTTGGAGTCTATCCAAAAGATCTCTTTCATACCAAGAGGGAATATGCCTTCTTCTTAGAGCACTTCTAAGATCATTCCAATATCTTATGGAAGGCATATTGGTGCGGATTCTCTCATTGATTAACCCAACCCACCAATGCATGGCATTCCCTTGGAAGCTATGCCATTGGAACCTTTCTTTCTTCTCTTACCTTATGGCAAGTGAAGAGTTGTTCTACCTTGATTTCCCAATCAAGGTAGGCTTCCACATCTTCCCTCCCATGAAATGGGGGGAGATCAATTTTGGGCTCCCTTGGAGGGGCCCCATTATTATGCATGGATGAATGGGAGTTTCTCTTAGGATGATTGTAGTATTCTTCCTCACTTTCACTCCTATGGGTATATCTAGATGGAGAACCTAAGACTATCCCTTTCATTTTGTAATTCTCACCATTCCCATGCTTTCTTTTTTCTTCTTCTTTCTCTTTTCTTCTTTCTCTTTCTTTTCTTTCTCTCCTTTCTTCATCTTCTCTCCTTTCTCTTATTCTTCTCTCTTCTTTCTCTCTTTTCTTCCTCTCTTTCTTTTATTTTTCTTTTCTCCTTGGACTCTTTTTCTCTCCTTTTTTCTTCTCTTCTCTCTTGTTCTTTTGCCATCCACTCCCTAAAGTCCATGTTTAAGTTTTCTAGAGTGTAATCTTTAGAAATATTTCTTTGGTTTACACTCTTGTTTGATGAATAACTATGAGCACTAGAGTGGGTGTGTGATGTCATTGTGATTGAATTTCTAAGAGGAAAAAGGTGGCTAAAAAATTTTCACAAACAAACACTCATATCTTTTTGTGTTTTCTTGCCTAAAATGGCTTGATGAGTCTTTGGAACTCTTTAGCCTTCTAAGCGCTTTGAATAAGAAAAATAAAGCAAGAATTTTAAAGCAAAAATTCAAAAGAGAAGGGATCTAAAGCGAGCTCCTAAGGTGTTGAAGGAAATGTACCACTTCTTCCTTCTTCACCTAATTTTCGAGAAACTAAAAAATTGATTAAATTTTATTACAACCAAAGGGAGGGCCTTAAGGGCACTCAAACTCTCAACTACAAAATTAATACACCCAAATTAAAGAAAAAGTAAAGTCTTCAAAAAATGATTCTCCAAATGCTCCCTCAAATTAAAGTCCTCACGGCTAGGTGTATTTCCTTTTGAGGTGATCCCTTAGGCTCTTAGTCCAACCTTCCAAAATATGCTACCCTTGTGGTAAGCTCCTTTTTCAAGCTTTCTCCCAAAAGTGACACTAACACACAAACCAAAGAAACCAAAAGTAGCAAGGGGAGGTGCGAATAGAAACTCAAAAAGCAATAAAAGATAACACAATAAAAAGGACACTTAACCAAATGGTAAGAGTATATAAGACAAACTAGAAAGATGATTTAAAAGACAAGAAATAACTAAAAGGTAAACAAAAGAAAGAGAGCACACAATGGAATACCTAAGAATGACACTAGATTAAAGAGTAGAAGAACACAAATATCAAGTTCTAGTGTACCAAAATTAATAAAATTTCTTTTAAGGTTCCAAGTTCAAAGTTGAAGCACTTGCTAATTTTAGGTTAGGTACATCAAATGAATTTTTTTCAAACTTTCTTTTCTTTTGTTTGTTCTCTTTTTTTTTTTTGAATCCTTCGTTGTTTTTTTTGTATTTTATTTTAGACTTTGTTTTCTTGTTTTTTTTTTTTTGAATATTTACTAGATGCACCTAAATTGATTGTGAATTTAGTGCTTGATAACAAAGATTTATGCGCTTGGAACAATAAAGAAAATTAAAAGAAACAATTTAGGTACTACTAGAAATGACTTCAAAATGCAAAGTAGCTATAGATGTGTTAATGGTTTAGTAGTTTGGTGTGCCACTGGACTCAAGCTTTGTTAAGTTTTTAGTAATTTGTTGAACACAAATACCAAACTTATAGCTTAAGTGAAAGCACTCACAAACAAGAACTACCTTTACCACACAAATGAGCTACTAATTATACGTATAAGGAAAATAAAGACAAAGGAAATTGAGCAACTATTTTTGAATTTTTTTTTAAGAATATGCTTGAAACTAAAAGTACATGAACTTCTAAAGAGACTTAGACATGAGGTATGACCCTCTACGTTGCTCAATTTAAGAAGTTTTAAATTTTTTTTTTGTAAAAACAAAAGAGGCTAAACTTAAAAGGAATTAATAGACAAAATGGGAAACTATAAACATGACTTATAGACAACTACACAAGAGTATAAAACTGAAAAATAAAAGCTAAAAATAAAGCAAAAACAAGGCAACTAGGTGCAAGGAAACACAAGAATTTGGTCTAAATTTCTTGACCACAAGGTTGTGGAATTCGCCACAACGGCATGGATTTTTAGCAAGAAATTCTCAAAACCAAAATTCAAGCAAGAAAGCACCCAACTCAAATCTTAAGCGGAAATTAATGAATATGGGAGAGACGTAGATGCAAAGAAAAGAACAATATAAATTGTATCAAGCAAAAAAATAAATGGTGCAAATAAACTATAACTCAAAACAATAAACTCAAGACATAAATGGAAATGATAAACAACAATTGAAAGCTAGAAAAAATTGCGGAAATTAAAGATAAAATAAAATAGGAAAACGGAAAGAAAAAATAAATGAGATAGGAAGAGAGTTTAGACCTCTAGAACCAATGCTCTAGATACCAAATGATGCATGCCTCCCTTGATCTTTTTCTAGAGGTTTTCTTATTTGGTGAAATGGTTTGTGGAGAGGTAAGAAGTGAGGTGGTTTTAGGCGCCACTTAAGGTAAGATAAGCCTAAGAGGGAAAGTTTGCCACAAGGGATGGAACCCTTGATAAAAACCTAAGGAATTCTCAAAGAGATAAGGGTGGACACTAAGAGAATTTTGGCCAACTCAAGGTTTTTCTATTCAATCAAGTGTAAAAACTACAACAGTGTGAATGAGCACCTTTTTATAGAGGGAGCTAACCTCTTGGACAAGTCATGAAGGAAATGAAGGGCTAGGATTAAAAGGAGTCATCCAAGGGAAGAGGATTGAAGCCCAAAGTCCAATCAATACCCTCCTTTAGATGAGAATTGGTGCCCAAGCTACCTCATCCAAGGGCCAAGATTACTCCTTTATTAGTTTTGGGTTTTATTTAGCAAAAGAAGGTGTATTTATCAAACTACCCCCTTATTTCCTAAATAAAGGCCCAAAAGCTAATCTTACCCCTTCTTATTACTAAGACACCTCCTAGAAAATTAAATGGACTAATACATGTCCAAAATAAAATCCTAGGTTCCTAAAATAAAAATTACAAGTAAATAAGTCATGGCTTGCATAACTTGATGGTCATATGGAGGTGAGATCTTCCTCCCTCTACTCTAGCCATGTCTTCTTCTATGCTCCTAGCCATGACCCTAGTGATAGGGCCCTTGCTTGGGGAGAATGCATCACAATGAGTTTGGGGATAGATAAAAAGCTTTATGCTCTAGCAAAGCAAATGAAGACCTTGATGGGAGGATAAACACAGATGCTAAAACCTCATTCTCCTCTTCCCACTTGTGAAGACTGTGGAGAAATGACCACAAAGCTAAAAACTATCAAATGGCTAGCATATTTGTCAAGGAAGATGTGATTTATGTTGGGGAAAAAGTCTAGGATATGATTCCTATTCAAAATCATACAATCCAAGGTGGAGAGATCATCCCAATCTAGCATAGAGGGACTAAAAAGACTTGCCTAGGCAAAACACTTATATAAGGGTTTAATAATGTGTAACAATCAACCAAGCGGGGGAGGGGGGTGAATTGGTTGTGAAAAAAAATTTCAAAATTTCTTCAAAAGCAGACTTTTTAAAAGAACTTCAAGATATGTTGTTGAATCTATGCTTGCAACAATTTTTAATAATGATTGGAACTTGATCTCTTTACATATTACACTATCAAGAATGCACAATAACAATTCAGTTCAGATCATACACGAATTTATCACGTAAATCAGATCAACAAATTTTAATACAGAAGCAATTTGAATTGTAAAGAGAGATATAATAGAGAAAGAGACAATACACACAATAATTATATTGGTTCACCTAATTTGGGCTACATTCAGTTTTTTCAATGCTCAAGACTTGGATTGAAAATGCAATAGAATTGATAAAGTTTATACACAAAAACTCGCATGCATATGAAACTACACATGCAAGACTTGAAAACCTATCAAGAATTGACTTTACACCATGCAACACCTATGGATGAAATCAACCAACCTAGGAAACCTACCTACCTTTATGCAACCAAACTTAAAAAACAAAACGAAAAAGATTGATATCTCCTAGTAAATGATCAAAAGACATAGCAGTACAGGTATATCAACAAAATACAAAGAGAAAATAGATTGTGTCTTTGATTCTTGATCGTTCTTTGTTTGATCTTTTCTTGAGCTTTGTTGTGAAAGATTATAGAGTTCTTCTCTTCTCTGAAATCTCAAAAACTCCCTTTCTAAAATTGATTATGGATTCGTATTGAGAGTTTTGAGTTTTTGCCTTCTATATAAAATGATCCCAACTCTATTTTAACAAATTGAATTAAGCATTTAATCAATTAAAATGTTCTAAGCTCAACCAAGATTAATTTAATCGATTAAAGTAAGTGAATAATCGATTAAATCACCCTTGACAACAACAACAATTTCACCATTAATGGACTTAGCAGAGCTATAAAATACCCTTTCCAAGTCTAGATAGTAGGGGCCTTGCATTCCAACAAAAGTTTCCAACTCATGCCTGATTAGAAGCTCTTGAAAAATAAATCTTTCCTCCTTAAACCATTTCACTTCCATGAACTTATGAGCAACCAACTTCCTCTCTGACTATAACTTGTTAAAGTTTCGTTGTTCTTCCCCATCATCAAACAAAATAGGGCTAGCTTTGCTTATCTCTTCATCCTCAATAGGTGGTGGATGATTTCTTGTTTGATTTCGAGTAAACATCTTCCCTTGGCATCTGAAAGAGGTTGAAAAGGCCATGGATGTAGAGAGAAACTTGATGGAGGCTAGGGTTCTCGTGTAGGAATCTCTAGAATGAGAGTGTGTGAAAGAATGAGTGGTAGGTGAGGGTTCTTTCAATTGATTAGCATTTTCCTGATACAGCAATAAAAACAAGTACCAATTAGAAAGGTTATGGTACTTAGGTGTTAAAAATGGCGCGAACATTCAAAATGTGTGACTTTGCAACGTTTTAAATGCATCTTGACTATTTTAATCGATTGGCAACAAGGTTTAATCTATTAAATCACTCTTTCGTGATTGATGATACATTTAATTGATTAGGTCATGAATTTGATCGATTAACACAAAAGTATGTGCAAAAACTAGCTCAAAATAGGGCATTTTAAACGATTATATACTTAATTTAATCGATTAACACGGAGGCTTATGCTTTTTCCATGCATGAAACTTCTTATTTAACACATTAAATTGAGTATTTAATAGATTAAATTGACTAGGTTTCTCAAAAACATAGTTTTACACATTTGAAAACATGATAGCACAACTCATACTTGTTCAATCTAAAATAACTTCACATAAAAGCATAAATCCACATAGAATTTTTCAAATCATAGAGATCCATCAATCATAGATACGTGCAAGGATTAAGGAATACTAGGCATCAATTTACATAAGCTTCATCTAAGATTCCTAATTCATTTCTAATTTTGAAAAATTTGTCTCTAGCTAATGGTTTTGTAAAAATGTCAACTAGTTGATCATGTGTATCTACAAATTCAATTTCACAATCACCTTTAAGAACATATCTCTAACGAAATAATGCCTTACTTCCATATGCTTAGTTCTAGAATGCATGACTAGATTTTTAGTTAAGTTTATTGCATTAGTATTATCTCACCTAAGAGGAATATGGTCAAGAAGTATACCATAATGTTTAGGTTGTTGCTTCAGCCAAAGAATTTGTGCGCAATAGCTTCCTGCAGCTGTATATTCAACTTCAGTGGTGATTAATGCTACACATGCTTGATTCTTAAGTGCCATGACACCAAGGCGCTCCCAAGAAGATGACATATGTCGCTCGTGCTTTTTTTGTCAACTTCACATCCAACATAATCTGAGTTTCAATATCCAACTAGGCTTAATGATGCTCCTTTGGAAGTTCCCTTGAGATATTTCAGTATTTTTTTCACTGCAACTTGTAAAATCCCATTTTTTAGAAAAATAATACATTAATAAAAAATATAATTTTTATTAATAGGCTTAAATTAATTTACTATTTGTGTTTATTAAAATAAATAGAGGATTGATTTTATAAACCAAAAAAAAAAGTGTGGGTGTAAATAGTAAGAGAGGTTAAGTTTGAGTTTGATTTTAAAGGCCCAACAAAGAGTTAAATTAGGGTAAAAATTAGGGGTTTGAGGGTGGCACTTTAGTTTTCACGTTTCTGACTCTAGAGGTTAGAAAGGAAACTGCATAGAGAACCTTGCCAAGAGAGTTTGAAGAGCAACTTTTGGGAGTTGAGGCTACACCTTCACAATCATGACCATCTTTCAAGATAAGGGGGAGTGGGAATAGCTTATACATAGGCATATATAAGGAATAAGGTAGTGGAGGTGAACCCTAAGCCTTCGTAGGGATTAAGTTTTATGCAATTGACTTATTCATTGATTTCTATGAATGCATGTTATGAATGATTATAGATGAATAATCTATTTATATGATTGATTGATTTATGTGATAATTGAAAAACCTCTATGTTATTTGAATTGTTCTGTATAAAAAGGATTATGCTTTAGGAATTAGGGGTTGCTTTCATTGATAATTATCACTTTAATTGTAGAGTGCGATGATAATCAAGCATCATAATAAGAGAAGTAAAATGTTTGAGGATTTAAAGTTAGAACATACCTTAGCATTTCTGTCATATCTTTCTGTGCGGTTAACCAAATTGCATTACATTTATTATTTAGAAACTAGACATTTGGGACTACAGTGTGGACTCAAGAATCATGTAAATATGTTAAGAATAGACTAAGTGTCTCATCTAGTGTGTGAAACAGACTTTGTGTTATGAGCCCTGTGAGGTAACCTATATGACCTTATTAAGTTTTGTGTTAATATGTTTTAGCTCTCGATGGTAGCTTTCCAACAGAGTAGGAATCAATAAAAAAAAGGATGTATATAATTCAATTTATGATAAAATTAGTAACTAAAGGTCGAACTGCTAAAAATAGGCATATTACAATCAACGTTCATGATTTGCGGACGAGAAAACTGATAGGAAACGATATATTTTGAGAAAAGAATCTTCATGATAGTTATACTCCTAGATATTATATAACTAATGACATTATTTGCACCCCAAAAAGATACCTACAGCTCAAGTAATGATCAGATTAGTGACTGAAAGTCAAATTGTCAGACTTTAGTGATGAATTCATGTCTCCTCCAATTTTTAAAATAGTAAAAATTAGTTTTAACCCTTGAGGTAAATATTAGAGTTGTAGATAAATGTCATAGATTTTAAACTAGATAAGATAAATTACCATTGGATTAATAAACCTCTAGATATCGCGTTTATACTCGACAAAGGTCATAGAGACATTAGAAAATGAGTGAAAAAATCTCCAAAACTTAGAAAATGTTGTGGTGATCTATGAATGTAATAATCCTACGTGTATATGTGAGAAAATTAATATATTAAATATTATAAATGATATTTTGTGCATGAGAATATGTGCTTTGGATAACTTGTGTTGAAGAACTTATTTGTGCTAAGAGTTAAGTCTAAGTTGTTGTTTATCAGTGTGTAACTCTGAATTGCTTAATCATTTGTGAAGTTTGGACTTTGTTTAGTAGTGCTTAAAGTATTTTTTGCATAGCCATATGTTTAGATGTGTGATGTATCTTATAATTCTGAGAGTTGTGGATGATTGAATGTTTGAAAGCTATTTAGGTGTGTGAATTTGGGGGTTTGTTTCAATGTGTGATATTGATGTTGATTATAATTGGATGCATGTTATGTTGATGATGATGGTCATGGTGTGCCTGAAGAGGTGTCATCCCAGCTACGGTTGGGGGTGGATTGTGATGACATAATTAATTATTGATATTGTGAGTTATGTTGTTACATAACATGATGCATGGATATGACAGTCTAAGAAGCTTGTAAGGATCGCCCATTGTGAGGCGCTCTATAGCAAGTTTCTTAGGTTGTGTTGTATTGCACCGTTGTACCTATTTCTTACTAGCATAGAAGACGATTCACTTCGAGTGAAATTATGTGAGATGGTTATATCTACGTGTTACTGGCGTAGAAGAGGACTGCTTCGGGCTGTATCTGAGAGAGCATACATGAGTTACATTGCATAAGCATCATTGACATAACTTGAATTTAATATGGTTGTGTGGTTTCATGTGATACATTGTGGGTGGTAATGTTTCTTATTTATGACACTTAATTATGTATAAGCAAATGTTTCACACCCTATTTGTGTGTGTGGTGCTTGGGCTGAATGCCCATAGGTCAAAAAAATGCTGAAGAGGTAGAGATTAGTAATGTTTGAGATTAATGTGGATTCCATGCTCTGATAGATATGACATTGGAGCTGTGTGACTATATTAGGATGTTCAAATTATTTCCTTATCTTAGAAATTATATCAATTACTTCTCAATTTTTTTTCCTTATTTTAAGTTTTCAATTATAAAGACTTATCATTTTGTCAAAGATAAGGTTTTGTTGAAAGGAATTTTGTGAACCTTTTTACCCAGTTAATAGGGTTTAGGGTTTTAGGGTTTAGGTTTTATTTAATCATGTTATGTTTATTTATTTGGGATGGAAGAGTGCCACAAGGTTCATAGTGTTGTATTTCATGATCCCGAAAATTCATTTTCTATTTATATAATGCTCACAACTTTAATTGTAAGTTAACCCAGTTTAATTGGATCTATGTGAACTAGTAGTTTATATCCTTTTGACCATATTTTAATTCAATTTGGAGATAAATTATTTTCTCTTTCATGACTTGTTTAGTAATAACTAATTCGTGATGTCACAATGTAAATCCTTTTACCTAACTGTCAAGTCTAATTATTTAAATCAACAAATTTCTATATTATTTTATAAATTAACTAATAAAGCATTTGGGTGTAGAAAGGTGTCACACAACCAAGTGTGATTCCTTAGATTGACCTTGAAATCTGTTGGAACCAAAAGCATTGTATCATAAGTATAAGACACTTTGAAGTTTTGGTTTTGCTTTTTCTCTCTTTGTTTTGATTTAAAATCAATTTTATGGTACCAAGCACGTTTATAGGTGTGATACTTGTATTTAGTGTTTAGATACGCTTGAGAATGTATTTTGGATGGTTTTGGATAGATTACATAGGTTGAGTTATGTTGGAAAAGCTTCAAAAGTGGAATTTTGGGTAAGGTAATCGATTACCTAAAAATAGTAATCAATTACCCTTCGAGAATTTTGTCTTCTAGAATTATTGCTCTCCGTGGTATTCGATTACTTGAAAACAGTAATCGATTATTTCAGAGAACAAACACTTTGGATAATTTTTTACCAAGATATCAGGTAATCAAGTGAGTACTCGATTATCCTGCATCAAAATTGATATAAAGGCATTTGAAAACTGATTTTAACAACTTTTGAAAGATCCATTAAATGTTTGCTTCTCTTGTACGATTTACAAAATTCTCTCCAAGATTTATACCCATTTTTTTATGGTTTGAAGGTGCTTCAATTTCAAGATTCAAGGAAGATAGTCTATTGAGTTTTGATCTTTCTGTTTGGGTGTTCTTCACTTCAGATGATATTGTTCTATACCCTTCTTTGTGTTTTTGTACAAGTTTGACATTCTCTGGAGGTGTTATTGAGATTGTTGGGAAATCTTCCAACGGGGTGTTGCAAGTGAGGCATTGTGAGTGGCAAGGTGTCACGGTTTAGAAAGCTTTTGTGGGATGCAAGAGAAAGCCTCTTTTTGTGTATGGTTTAAATCTTTTCGAGATTAAAATTTGTATGTATGGTGTACATGTACTGAGATTTTAGTGGAAAGCAGATTAGCGAAAGGCTAAGGCTGTAAACTGGATGTAGGTCGGGTTGATCGAACCAGTATAAATCTTGCTCCAAAAAGGTTCCAAGGTAGAAGAGGAAGGTGGAGAGGTTAGCAATGGAGTGTGAATAGGCGCCACTTCTAGGAAGATAAGCCAATGAGTTGGTGAAGCTGGCCACAAGAAAAGGAACCCTTGATAAAAGAAATAGAAGAACTCTTACAAAGATAGAGAGAACATGAACACTCTAAGAAAAAACTCTCACATATAAGTCTAGTTTTTATTCATCAAAGTGTTAAACTAATACAAGAGAGGGTGAGTGCTATTTATAGAGGACAAGAGGCTTTAGACGTCCAGTTACTAGAGTCATCTAAGCTAAGGACTAATAAACTAGCTAATCCAAACAAGGCCTAAAAAAATGGATCTATGTCCCCTCATGTGCATTAAAGTTCTAATAATATGGATTTAGCTCCTCATTTGAATTCAAAAGTGGCGCTACTAGAAGGGACATAAGGGCCCTACATGCTAATCATGCTTCATGTGTTGCTAGAGTGGTGTGGAAATCAAACAAAAGGGTGACAAAAATAAACCATACCTACTCTTGTTCTAAAAAGACCCACCTTCTAACATACACTCCACACAAATAACTAATGACACCTCACCCACTAAAATAAAGGGAAAATGATCGAAAATACATGGCCCAAAAAATACTAAATGCGCCCACCAAAATTATGAAACAAAATACACAATATTTACAAGTAATTTCAAATACTATGACCTAAACTATCTTCAATATGCTTCATCCTTACCATGTCTTCTCTTTATTCTTCGTAGCTAAATTCCATGCTAGGTATAATTTCATAAATTTTCCCCCTTAGAGAGGATTTGACCACAAATCCTAAGGCTTTTCTTCCTCTTTTTCCAATATAGCAAAAGGAACAGTAATGGAATGAGCATGTGGATATTCACAAGTATGGGTAAAGTAAGAGGTATATGGTATGACCCCTTAGGATTAAGGTGGTGGATGTTTGCACTAATTTTTGTTGTGCATGTGCCTCCACACAACAACTCCCTATCATATTCTTAATGCACTAAGTGCTAGTCTCATATGTATAGAAGTGGGTGGTGAGACTAGTCTTAGTGCATTGGAGCACTCATCTGAAAAGGATAAGTAAGCTTTGTCTTATTGTTCACCCCAAGAGAGAATGATGGGCCTAGGGATGGACCATTCTTGCATGATCTCTTTGAGTTGCACTTGGGATTGGCTATGACTCAAAATTGGCCTCATCAACAAGTAGAACCCGAGGTTGTAGTTTCATAACCTCAACTTCCACTTGTTCAATGAGAGAATTGTCTTCAACAAGATCCTCTTTGGAATGTAAGGGGTAATATTCTTGAAGAGCAATTTTCCTCTCAACTTTATCCAACTGTTGAACTTAAGATTCTTGCTTGAGCTCTATGGATGATGGCTCAAGTTCAACACTCGATGAAACCTCATCTTTAAGTAAAATTAGAGGTTGTGGATTAATGTGTTCAAAGATTTTTGACATAACCTCAATTTGTACTTGTTCCAAAAGAGAAGTTTCTTTAATAAGATCCTCCTTGGAATCCAAGAGGCAATCTTCTTGAAGGTTCACTTCTCTCTCAGTTTCTTCTAAGTTTTGAACTTGAGACTCTTGCTTGAGCTTCATGGATGTTGGCTTAAGTTCAACACTTGGTGAAGTGTTCAATGGAACCTCATCTTTTACTTGCTCCAAGAGAGAAGTCTCTTTAATAAGATTCTCTTTGGAATCCAAGGGGTGATATTCTTGAAGATTCACTTTTCTCTCACTTTCTTCCAAGTTTTGAACTTGAGATTCTTCTTTTATCTCAATAGTCGATGAGTTAAGTCCAACACTTGTTGATGCAATCCTCCTTGGATGCTTGTCCCATGATCATCTTCAAGAGGCTTCAATAAATGAAAATGAAGGTAGAAAGAAAAAAGGAAGAAGAATGAAGGTGAAGATGGCACCACTCAAAAAGATAAGCCACTTATTGAAGGAAACCTCCAATAGGGAAGGAACCCTTGTTAAAAACCATTAGAGAACTCTCACAATGGAGAAGAAAGACACTTAAGGAAACCCTCTTAGAGAAAACTTATGTCATTCAAGTGTAAAGTAATACAAGGTATAATGGTGACTATTTATTTATGTTTTTAAAACTGGACAAGTGATCGAACTGGTGAAGGCACTAGTTCACGGTTCCTTGGTTCAACTGTTATTGAACCAGTAGTTGAACCGGTCTTAAAAAAATAATATTTTATTATTATTAATGTACGATAATAATTAAAATTATAAAAGAGAAAATTTATTAAATTATAATTATAAAAGGATAAAAGTAATTTTACTAAATACACCTTTATATTGGTAAGTTAAACCTTATTTTATTAATTTTTAATTAAAAATTGGTTGATTTAGAAAAATGAGGGGTGTATTTAGAAAAATAGAAAAAATTAAAAAAAATACAAATTGATTGAACCAGTGAACCACCTGTTTTCACCGGTTTTCCAGTTTTAATACTGGTTTTTGGTTCCACCAGTTTTGAGGATTGATCGAACCAGTTACTAGATCGGTTCACCAATTTTCTGATCGAATCGGCTGGTCCAGTCCACTTTTTATAACACAACTATTTATAAGAGAAATCCTAGGTTATGTTATGAGCTTGGAGTGGGACGTCCATTATTAGGCAGGGATTAGTTAAATTAGTTAAGTGTCAATTAGGCTAAGAGACAATTAACACTTAATTAATTTAGCTAGATCTAAACAATGCCCTAATAAAGTGGATCTACGTTGATGAGGACACAGCTACAAACAAAGACAGTAGGGTGCTTGAAGGACTTGGGACACCTATGACAAGGGCAAGAGCTAGGAAAGCAAGAGAAGCTTTACAACAAGTGGTAGCAACAATTCTGGAAGCTGCACCTAATGAAAAGGACATAGAGGCAAAATTAATTCAATGCATGGTCATCATTGAAGATTCATGAAATAGAGGATGTTGCTGCAAAGTTATTTTAATCAAAGTGGGTTTAATTAAATAAAGTTATAAAAAGTGTTGGTACTGTTGTGTTATTTGTCATGCTTTAAAAAAAGTTTATTTTAATTTTTCTTTTATTTTAGAGTGTTGAATTTTAGTGGTTGTCTAGTTTTTCTTCAGTGTGGCTGTTGCCTTTTCATATGCACTAGTAGGGAGGTTATTTAATAAATAAACCTCAATCAATGTTAGTAAATGGTGCATTTATTTCTTGGCTTTATGGAATTCCTATATGTATTGCATTTCAATGGAAATAGACAGACTTGGCTTTGGATAAAACTTTTCTTGAGAGAGTGTATCTCTTAGTTTCTTGGCTGAACCAAGCTTGAGACTTATCAAGGGCCTTCCACCCCTTGTGGCGTCTTTGAGACTTATCTTCCTTTCCGGAAGTGGCGTCTCCCCTAAAACCACCATCATCCTCAATTCTTACCTTTTTTGTTTTTCCATTCTAACAAATAGTCCTAATCGGTCAGTTCTGAATTTATGGCAAGGGGAATTCACATCATTTGGTATCAGACCTAGTTGTTAGGACTAGGTTTTGGACACTGCTTAAAGGTTCTAGGGCGCAGTTCTTGGCTGTCTGAAACGCAATTTCCTTTCACTCATAACTCACGTTTTACAGAGTCAATTTTGGTGATTCGTGAGTGGAAATTGCTCCTCAGAACGTGAACTTTCACCTGGATGTTGAATCGTTCACTTCGGAGTTATGCAGTGTGAGATACAGTGGCGTGACATTGGCTGGCTTGGAGAAATTGGTAACATCCTCCCTTTTGTTCTTAGTGCTAATAACATCATCTGATATTGATAATCACCCTGCCTAAGTCATTGCAAAAGTTAAGCCTATAAAAAAAACACAAAAGAAAGAAAAGAAAAAACAAAGAGAAGAAAAAAAAAACAAAAGAAAAGGTTGTGGCTGAATGATTCATCTATTTAGGACAGAAACTTAACCAATTGTAAGGTGATATATTGGTTGTTTTTGTGAAGGATTGTTTCTGCAACTGTTTTAAATTGCATTAGAGTTTTGTTTTTGTTTGGCCTTTTGCGTTCGCTATTTTGTGAGATAGTGGTGTTTTAAGTCTGATACATTAGGGTAAATTAGAGCCTTTTGCTGGTAAATTTTGTTGTTCAACTGTTTTCCAAACTGCACCTGATACGTACCAAATTTTTGCTACATTGTGTGGACTGTTCTTGAAAAAAAAAATAAAAAAGAAGAAAAAGAGTCTTATTTTATTTTGTTAAGAACCCAAAGAGAGTACAAGAGAGGTAAAAGGTTGTGTGCACATTAAAGAAAAAGCCAGAAAAGAGAGCACTAAACACGAGTGTGCATTCTTGAGTGTAAACACGTGAGAAGAGTGGTGAGGGCCTATTACTTCAATTTTATTTTTTCTGATTAAATGGCAGGTACAGGAGGTGAAGAAACCCCTCCTAATGGAGGAGGTAATAGACTCAAGATTGAAGCAATTACAAACCAAGTACAAAGAATGTTGAGAGAACATACAAAGGAGTTATATGGGAGGATTGAGGTACTTGAGAATTGTGGAAATAATGAGGAGAATAGGAGAAGAAGAGATAATGATGGTGAACCTAAGCGAAACCGGATTGAAGGAGTGAAGCTGAATATTCCCCCATTCAAAGGAAGGAGTGATCCAGAAGCCTATTTGGAGTGGGAACTGAAAATTGAACATGTATTCTCTTGTAACAACTATACAGAGGAGCAAAAAGTTAAAATGGCAGCTGCTGAATTTTCTGATTATGCGCTTATTTGGTGGAACAAGTATCAAAGGGAGAGGGTGAGAAATGAAGAACCAATAGTAGATACATGGGATGAATTGAGGACCATCATGAGGAAGAGATATGTGCCAATTAGATACAATAGAGATTTGAAGCTTAAACTTCAGAAATTATCTCAAGGCAATAGGAGTGTTGAAGGGTATTTTAAAGACTTGAAAATGACTATGATGCGGGCTAAAGTCAATAAAGATAGTGAGGACACTATGGCTCGATTTTTGAGTGGATTAAATAATGAAATCAGAGATGTTGTTGAATTGCAGGAATATATTGAGTTAGAAGATTTGTTGCACAAAGCTGTACAAGTAGAACAACAACTCAAAAGGAAGGGAACTATGAGAAGGAGTTCTTCCAATTTTAACAACACAAATTGGAGGGACAAGTCCAAGAAGGAGGGATCCTCCTTACCTAGGAAACAAGATTCAAAGTCTTCAAGTGGTAAACACGTTCCTAACCCTTGCATTTCTTCTACTTCCAAGATTAATACAATTAAATGTTTTAAATGTTTGGGTAAAGGTCATATTGCTTTAAATTGTCCAAATAAAAAAATAAAAACTTTTGGGGACAATGAGATTGCAACTACTCAGGTTAAGGGTAGGGTTGAGATTCAAAAAGGAAGCTTATTTCAAACTAGATGTTCAATTGAAGGAAAGATTTGCTCAATCATTATTTATGGAGGAAATTGTACCAATCTGGCTAGTTCAAGATTAGTAACCAAATTGAATTTAGAGACTACACCACACCCACAACCTTACAAACTTCAAAGTCTTGGTGAAAATGGTGGCATATATGTGAATAAGCAAGTTGAAGTGAAGTTTTCCATTAGAAAATATGAAGATGTTGTGTTGTGTGATGTGGTGCCTATGGATGCTTGCCACTTACTTCTCGGTAAATCATGGCAAGTTGAAAGAAATGTGAATTACAATGAGAAAACAAATAAAATTTCTTTTATGCACCAAGGATGCAAATTGAAAATTGCATTACTTTCACCTCAAGAAGCAATTGAGGATTTAATCAGGTTGAAAACAAAAATAAGACAAGAGAGAAAAGAGGAAAAAGAAAAAGAAATAAAAGAAAAAGAGTTGAGAGAAAAAGAAATGAGAGAAAAGGAGTTGAGGGAAAAAGAAAAAGAAATAAAAGAGAAAGAGTTGCAAGAAAAAGGAGAGATGAGTGAAACACATAAAAAGAGTGGAAATAAAAAGAGTGAAACACATAAGGGGGACATAAGTGAAACACTTGAAAGAAAAAAGAGTTGTTTAGCAAAAAAGAGTGAGGTGAAGAAGGTGATGCTTGCAAAAAAACCACTTTACGTGTTGTATTGCAAAAATAATGTTTATGCTAACTCTAAAAAACTTGGCCCTGTTGGTGTTGAATTTCTTTTGCAGGAATATAAGGATGTGTTTTCAAAGGAGGTTCCTAACGGATTACCACCTTTAAGGGGAATTGAGCATCACATTGATCTCATTCCTGGAGCTTCATTACCTAATCGACCAGCATATAGAAGCAACGCCCAAGAGACCCAAGAAATACAAAGGCAAGTTGATGAATTAATAAGCAAAAAGTGGGTGCAAGAGAGCTATGCCAAGCAAGCTAATAAGGGAAGAAGGAGAATTGTATTCGAACCTGGTGATTGAGTTTGGGTACACATGAGAAAAGAGAGATTCCCTAAACAAAGGAAGTCCAAACTACAACCAAGGGCGGACGGTCCTTTCCAAGTGTTAGAGAGGATCCATGACAATGCCTACAAAATTGATTTGCCAGGTGAGTATAATACAAGTGCAACTTTTAATGTATCTGATTTGTCTCCTTTTAATGCAGAAAAAGAAGCCTTAGATTTGAGGACAAATCCTCTTCAAGAGGGAGGGAATGATGAGGACACAGCTACAAACAAAGACAGTAAGATGCTTGAAGGACTTGGGACACCTATGACAAGGGCAAGAGCTAGGAAAGCAAGAGAAGCTTTATAACAAGTGGTAACAACAATTCTGGAAGCTGCACCTAATAAAAAGGACATAGAGGCAAAATTAATTCAATGCATGGTCATCATTGAAGATTCATGAAATAGAGGATGTTGCTGCAAAGTTATTTTAATCAAAGTGGGTTTAATTAAATAAAGTTGTAAAAAGTGTTGGTACTGTTATGTTATTTGCCATGCTTTAAAAATAGTTTATTTTAATTTTTCTTTTATTTTAGAGTGTTGAATTTTAGTGGTTGTCTAGTTTTCCTTCAGTGTGGCTGTTGTCTTTTCATATGCACTAGTAGGGAGGTTATTTAATAAATAAACCTCAATCAATGTTAGTAAATGGTGCATTTATTTCTTGGCTTTATGAAATTCCTATATGTATTGCATTTCAATGGAAATAGACAGACTTGACTTTGGATAAAACTTTTCTCGAGAGAGTGTATCTCCTAGTTTCTTGACTGAACCAAGCTTGAGACTTATCAAGGGCCTTCCACCCCTTGTGGCGTCTTTGAGACTTATCTTCCTTTCCGGAAGTGGCGTCTCCCCCAAAACCACCATCATCCCCAATTCTTACCTTTTTTGTTTTTCTATTCTAACAAATAGTCCTAATCGGTCCGTTCTGAATTTGTGGCAAGGGGAATTCACATATATTTATAAGAGAAATCCTAGGTTATGAGCTTGGAGTGGGACGTCCATTATTAGGCAGGGATTAGTTAAATTAGTTAAGTGTCAATTAGGCTAAAAGACAATTAACACTTAATTAATTTAGCTAGATCTAAACAATGCCCTAATAAAGTGAATCTATGTTTCCTTTAAATTCAAATTTGAATTTAAGAATGTCATGTAGACTCCCTCCAAAACAATTTGAATTCAAATGAGTGTCATGTAGGCACCACCTAGGAGAAAAAAGGTGGTTGGTTCCACATGAGGAAAACAAGAGGCTTCCACTTGTCTCTCATACTTCATGTGTGTCTTAGAAGGGGTGTAGGACAAACTAAGGGGTGTGGTTAAAAAAAACCACACGTCTAAAGGTCCCTAAAAAGGCCTATTTTTCTTTATGATCTTTCTTCCTACCAATTTCTTTTTCTTTCTTTATATTTTTTTCTTCTTTTTTTAGTTCTTGAAGGGTAAGTTTTCTTTCTCTTTCTTCCCACTCTTCCTCACTTTTCTTCCGATATTGTTCTCTCATTTTCTTTTCATTCTCCCAATACTCCACCCTTTTTTTCTTCTCTCTTTCCCTCTTTACTTCTCTTTTTTTCCAATAATCCTCCCTTTCTTTCTTCTCTCTTATTCTCTTCCCTTTCTTTTCTTTCTTTTTCTTCTCTTTCTCTCCTCTCTTTTTCCCTCTATTTTCTTTCTCTTCTTTCTTTTTGTCTTGTATTTTCTTTTTTCTATTTCTCTCATCTCTTTCTCTCTTCTCCCCTCTCTATCTCTTTCTTTTTGTTCTCTTTTCCATCTCTCTTTTTGTTTCCTTTATTTCTCCAAAACTCTTCCCTTTCTCTCCATTCTCTCTCCTAATCACGGTGTGTGATTGAATATATGGTTGAGTACAAGGTAGGGGAAGAACTAGAACTATAATCACTCATCTCACCCTTTTTTTATTTTCTCACTTAATAATGCAAGAGCCTTTGAACTCAATGCACCAAACTAAAATGCAAAAGTAATAAAAGCAAAAAATAAAAACAAGATTAGGGATTAAGCATGCACCTAAGATATAAAGGTGGTATACCACTTCTTCCTTCACACCTAAAACTGAGATACTATAAGCTATTACGCACAAAAAGAGGTGACCTTTAAAGGCATCCAACACCTCTTGGAAAAAGATCTCTAAATACAAGGAATTATGCAATATAAAAAGAAAAGTCTTTAAGTCTTCTCCACTAACTTTCCTCACCAAGTGTATCTCTCTCTATGTGTTTTGCTCCTCCTTTTGATTAAGTCCGCCTTGGATATTTCAACTCTTCCTTAATATGCTACCCTTGTGGAAGACTGCCATCCAATGGCTTTCCTACACAAAGTGGCATATAACACAAGCAACCAAAGATGCAAGAGTATAAGCAAAAGTAAAGCAAGAAAAGCACAAAACAAAGAAGAGTACATTTTCCAATTAGATAAAGTAAAGTAGATACAAACTCAAACATTATTGAAGGAGAGAAAACTAAAATTAAGGTTAAGAAAGAAGTAGGTTAACTAAAGAAAATCCTAGAAAAGAACTAAAGTAGAGTAAGGACTAAAATGAAAAATGATTCAAAAGATTTTCAAGAATTACCCAATTCAAAATAGCTATGGTTGAGACTTAGTCAATGTTCAAGCAATTTCAATCAATTTAGAGCACTCTTTTTCATATTTTAATTTGCTATTAAGTACACCAAATTTTTACTATTTATTTTGCTTTGTATTTTTTTGTACTACTTTTGTTTTTCTTTTTATTTTCTTTCACGATCTTTTTTTTATACTTTCAATTGCACCTAATTCCTTTTTTGAACTGAAATAAGAGAGTGAACAAGAGGTGAAAATTTCTTGAACAACAAAGTAAGCCAAGGCACAAAAAAATTGAACCAAAATGCAACTCAAGAAAATACAGAAGCAACTCAAAATACACTAAAATTGAAAGTTACTTATGGTATGAACAAGAGTGTTGGTTTGTGTATAAGTTAGCTTGTTTTTCACAAGATCCTTGCTCAATAATACAAGTCTAAATAGCTCAAGTAAACAAAAAAAAATCACTTCAAAACTAGCACAAGAAGAGCTACTAAAATTCAACAAAAGACAACAAGATATAAGGAGAAATTAAGCTATAATTTTAAAAAAAAAAATTAGTGGAACATGCTTAGGCTACAAGCATGTGAGACTTATTTAAAAGAATTACTCAAAAGGTATGAACCTCTTAGATGCTCAATTTCAAAAAAGACACCAACACACTTTTAGGTAAAATAAAAGAGGCTAAAACTAGGAATTTAATTTGACAAAAATTAAGACCTAAACATGACTAACTAAAACAAGGCATGAAGATTATAAAATCAAAATTAAAAAGCACAAATCAGGCCTGGAAAAAATATAAGAAACGCAAAAATAGAGAAACACAACTTTTGGAACTAAAACACGCAGACCACAGTTTTTCCCATAGAGGTGTAGCGCCATCACTAGGTTACTTTTTTGTTAACAAAAGAGAATTTCACAAAAAAAAAAAAAAAGCACAAGGACAGAAATGAGCCTCCTAAAACAAAGAAATACACATTGATTCAATGAAGGAGCAATAAAATTTGAATCAAGAAATAAAATGACAAGAACATAGCATATAGAATTTTGAAACTCAATACCACAAGACAGAACAACAAGACAATTAAGGAGAACATATGACAACATGAATTTGAGCTGAAAATATTTAACAAGAAGAATAAGACTTGAACACAACATGAGCAAACAAAGATAAGGTAAAGGAGAATAACCTCAAAAGAGTAGACTTTCTATACCACTTGCTGCAATCCTTGAGTGCTCCTTCCATGATCTTGCTCCAAAGAGGTTCCAAGGTAGAAGATGAAGTTGAAAAGGTTAGAATTGGAGTGTGAATAGGCACAACTTCTAGGAAGATAAGCCAATGAGTTGGTGAAGCTTGCCAAATAACAATACAACAAAGATGCATCCATATATTCAGATTTACATAGTAAAATATATATCATATACCTCCCCACACTTATTCTTCAGAAACTTCATCTTTGAAAAGAGTGCTTGAACTAGACTCCGGTGACTCATAAACATAGCTTGAGAACCAATTTTTTATGTCTAGAGGCTCTGAAATAGACAAAAATGAAAATAGTTGAAATAGTTTGGAGAAGTTCTCTTGACACCCAAATCATAACTACAATTTGTAAAAAAGTTATAGAAGTATAGAAAAATATAAACCAGAAAAGAGTTAGCATGAGCTGAAAGGCTCCAAATCCTGTAAGAAAAAAAATTAGATATAAAATTTATATAACCATAAATACCAATAAACTAAATTTCTTTCTACTTTTAATTTAGAAAAACCGATAGGTGGGTCTGATAATGATAACTTAATTAAAAAGCAAAAGCAAAAGCGATATTTATATTTTTTGGAGAAGGGGGCACATAAGACATCGCTTTGTGTTAATGGAATCATATTCATATGAAACTAGTGGCGCTGCGGCTGTTACACATACCATTTTTGTTAAACAATACAAAAGAAAATATGTAAGGAAAAAGAAATTAAAGGTTGATTAAAAAGAAATAATTAATGTTGCGAAGGAATAGTAGAAATGAATTTGTAATTTTGCATGTTGTTTTAAAGAAACAATAATAAAAGTGGGAAAAGGGAGAATTGTTTGTTGTCATTAATGAATTGTGGATATATGAAGAAGAAGGGAGTAGTAAACTACAAAATTGGTAAGATGAAGATGCTGGGCGAGGAAAGAGAAAAAAGAAGAAGAGTGAAATTAAAAGTGGTTGTGCAAGTCGTTGTAGAAGCGGTTGATGAAATCTTGAGAAGCCTTGTCGACATGGTGTTGGAAGGGAGAGAGAGAGGGGAGGAGGCGGAGGCGGAGGCATAGGAATATAAGTAGGGCAGCGGGTGAGGGTGTGAACCTCATCATTGCTTTTCTCACAACGTTTTCTCCTAATGTACACCCTCCAAACCTTGGGCTTTCCATTTGAGTCCAAATTAGCATTACCACGGCTAGGCCTATCATAAGTAATGTTAGCTTTCAGATTTGTAAGCACATTTAAAAAAGTGCATACAATATGTGCCAGAAAGTTTCCATGGAAAATTTAACTTTTGCTTTCTTTTAATTTTAATATCTCTTTTAGGGAAAACCTTACTACCTTAGTGAAATTGTAAGGTTTCTTATTTGTGACTTGGAGGTCACAAGTTGAATACTAAAAACAACCTCTTAGCTTGTGGTAGTGGGGTTAAGTTAAGTCTGCCTAATCCATCTTTCATAGACTCCCAGTAGGTGCAAGACTCATATATTGAGTCTTCTTTCCAATTTAAGTTTAATTTTTACAAAATAATAAAGGTCATTTAAATAGGACAATATAGGCAATCAATTTCTACTTTTCATGCTCCAAGGAGAAGAGTTTATTCTGTTTGAAAGTTATTTATAATGTACTAATGTAGTGATGACCTCCAAATGAAACAATTAGATATTTAAATGTTGAATTTTTGCCTTTTTATCCTAGTCTAAAATTGTATCTAATTTTATGTCAAGGCCCAAGAGTTAATTTTAAAATTCTCTTTTCTAACATAGGCTAATGACATAGCTGATTTTCATGCAAATACGCATATCCCAGTCGTTTTTGGATCTCAAATGCCATATGAAATCACTGGCGATCCACTTTACAAAGTGATTTACTTCATTCACATTATAGATTACTGATATATATTTCCTTTAGCTTGAATGGAATTTTATTTTCTATTTATTGGTGTACTATTATTTATTTAGGTTTTGAATTTGTCTTATGTGATTTATACAGTTTTCTTATTTTCTGTTCAACAATCTAGTATAAGTAGTCAATGGCTTGCAAAATCAAACTATTCACTTAGTAATATCTCTTGAAGACAATAGTCATTCAAACAACTCTATTTATATGTATGAATGTATGATTGTATGGGCATTCAGTTTTTCATAGTTGGAGAGTATATTTGCACTCTGAATGGTAGGAACAAAATACATAATATTCCTCTGTCTCACATTTTAATTTAGTAACTTATATGTCTCATACCTTAAATTTTAATCTCTTTGTAATACTTGTGTCCCTATAGTTTTCCCTTTTGGTCTACATTTAAATTTTTTTCCTATATTTTTGTATTTCGTACTTTTTTATATATGCAGTATATCTGTCATTCTAACTTCAAATACTGTCATCAATTTCTGTGTATAGGAGTTGAATTGTTCTCAAAGCTGGGAGATTCTATCTATTTTGAAGAGGAAGGGAAAGGTCCTATACTTTACATTATGCAGTACATATCAAGCTCATTTAATTGGAGATCTGACAAAATTTTGCTTAATCAGACAGTTGTTCCAGTTACATCATGGGATCCTTACCCACAAATAATATTTACATTTTCTCTTGTTAAGGTACTTGTAACATTGTTTTATGGGATTTGGCATCTCATTAACTAAATTTTTGTTTTACATACCATTTGGGGTGAGCATCCTCTTAACCTGGGTGAAATTTGGTATGTTTTTATTCTAAACCCTTATGCAGTCTACACTATTTATTTAATTTTTGAAAATATTAGGTCCTATTTATAATTATTTTAGTTTTTTATGGAAATTACTTTATGATCGATATATCATGGTTATCTGAGATGAGAAAAACAATTTGTAGTTTCTAGGAATAGTCTAGTACTAGTACTTCACACTTGATGTTAATTTTGGTATTGAAGAAGTTTGCTGGTATAACTAGCATAATGATACAAATGATGGTTCCTTTTATAACTAACATATTAAGGTGATTTTAGTTGAAGAAGAGTTTGTTATACAATTGCTTATCGTGTTGAGCCTTTATCCTCACTAGTATTCTGAATCTGCTTTAGGTAGTAAAGAGGGTAAGAGTGATGGTTGAACAAAAAGGTGAAGGTACCGACTACCTGTAGAGGCACTCAAATGTCCAAGTTAGTATGTAAGCCAGCAGGGTAATATTACTTGGAAGAGTCTCTATTTGGTGGTGTGGTAGGTGTCTATATGGCTTGGATGCAGGTGAGTTACAGTCTAGACATCCAAGCGCAGCCATGAAGTAATTCTAGCAGAGTGAGTCCAGTAGCTATTAAGTTTTCTGGAATTCCTTGTATAGAAGGTGTGAACCAGTGGCTTAGATTCTCTGCTTTTGGGGCATAATAGGAAATATAGTGTAATTATAGCTTCTAGTGGTGTATTGGACTTCAGATTGGTCACCCAACCTTAAACATAACTGGGTGGCTAAGACCATTCTAATGAAACATGATAGATTGGTGTGACTTAAAATGTTGCTTTTAAACTTCAATTAGAGATGAGACCAACGGGATATAAAATGTAAGATCCTTTACATTTTTCTTCTACAATCTAAGTTTCCAAATCTTTACTTCTGCAGAATATTTTGTCAACATTGAATTTTCAAATCCCAACTTGGACTCGTCTGGATGGTGCCAAAAGGTTATTAAATGTTGACCCTTTATCTCTGCCAAATCCAGGTTTAAATCTCTCTTTACTTCCTTTTATTATCCAAAAGCAGAAATTCCACCATTTATCTGACTTTGCATTCAGACTCACAGTTGCTAGAATGCTAACCACCAAAAAATAAATAAGTTTTTTAGTAGCATGTATATGCACACTAGTAAACTATTTATATTTGCATTTGTTTTTACAGAAAAAATTAACGCTTACAAACATTGAAATATTGTTTTATCTTTTGGCTTGTAGGAAATTTTTTGTCAATCACAAGACAATGGAGTGGTAGTGACAAGCTTGCCCTTCAGTTGCCCCTTACCATAAGGACAAAGGCTATAAAAGGTAGCTTAACAAGATAATCCAAGCTTGTTGATTACTAGTATTTTTCTGTCAGAGCATGTTAAAGAAAAAACTGGTTATATTACTGACAGTGTTTTTAAATGAAATCCAGATGATAGGCCTGAATATGCCTCTGTTCAAGCAATTCTTTATGGTCCTTATCTTCTTGCTGGTCATACCGCCACTGGTGATTGGAACCTTAAAGCTGGGGCAAATGATGCAGACTGGATTACTCCTATTCCTGCCGGTTACAATAGTCAACTGGTTTCTTTTTCCCAAGACTTTACAATTCAATTTTTGTTTTGGCAAATTCAAAACAATATGTTGCAATGCAAAAATTGCCTAAACTTGGCACTGATTTGGCTATTCAGGCAACTTTTAGGCTTGTCCTAAATGAATCGGTGTCTAAGTTTTTAACATTGGCAAATTCTAAAGGTAAATCTGATTCTGATGCTACTTTTAACCAAGCTACAAGCTTTGTTGCTCGGGAAGGATTGAGCCAATACAATCCTATTAGTTTATGGCTAAAGGGGAAAACAGGAATTTTCTTTTGGAGCCATTATTCTCATTCAGAGATGAATATTATACAGTTTATTTCAATATTCAAGGTTAATACATGCTTTTCTTTTCCCTTTAAAATAAACAGTATGATAACTTTCATGTATTAAGGTTCAAGTTATCGATTTTTAATTGTAAAAAGTATAGGTGATGAATATAGTGTTCCATTGTGTTGCTAAATGTGTATAACATGTATAGTTTTGATGCACAGTATAATATGTATAGTTCAACCTATATAGCACATAGGAATAAAGCTAAGCTTGTGCAGAAATATTTTAGTAAAATGAACCATATTATATGGTTGCAGCCTTTTATATCACATGCTTTGATGTGATTTATCATGAAATTAAATGGAATCCCTACACTACCAATTAATGAATATAAAGAGACTAAAGAAAAGTTAATGTGGTTTAAAGTTAGCAATAACATCATTATTCCTTTATAATAAACAACTAGCTGCCATTAAATATTATATATTATATTTTATTGAGGGGATGGGATGATACCCTTGGCGCTTGGTGGGAGGGAAAAACTTATAATTGGTGTTATATAAGGTGTTGAGGCAGGGAAATTGAAGCAAAATTGGGAGAAAGCCTCTGAGAAAGAGTACTTCGTACCTGGCTGTAACAACCTTGAAGCTAGTTCAAACAAGTTACCTTCTGCAAGTGCCAAGCAGGACTTCTTAATGGAACCCTGTTCACATGATATGATAGCATCTCATAAGAACAAAAATGAAAGTTGCATATTAAAGGTTAGTTTCATTATAACTCATTATTTCAATAACACTTGTATAAATGAAAGAAGGAAAAAAGCATAGTTCTTTTGGTTCTGATGTTGATGTGTTTTGTATGATGTCTTAATGAAAAATCCTTTGTATAACTGTTCTAGTCAGGAAGGAATATCACAGTTGATCAAATTGAGTTTTATGACATTTAATAGTGTTGATTAATCCTCTTAAGTGGAAAATAAGCCAGAGGTATATTGTGATGAAACCTTATATCTAAATCTGAATATACAACAAATGTAGTTTATTACATGCCTATAAACTCAAACTAAAGGAATATTACATTATTTACACAAATAAAGGATTTTTAGTTCACTCTGAATCAAAGATTGCATGCCAATAAACTGCCATAGCTACAATAAATATAATAAATATTCTGATTTTCAGTTTAGGATTTTGAGAACTCACAGAATGGAAGTTAATTTTGAAGACTTAATCTCCTTCTATTACCTAACAATCAAGAATAAAGAGGAATTAGTGAATTGCAAGATCATCACTAAACAACAAATCGAAGAATTAGTGAGTTGCGAGAACGAGTGAGTTAACGAATGAGTGAGTGAATGAGGGAATGGGAGAGACAATAAGTGAAATAAAAAACAAGAGTGATTAATACCATGAAAAAGCTTCGCGCCACTGGAGTGAAAACGGAAAACCTGCGCTAGAGTTTCACTAGCGATGGCGAAGAAGAAAGACCACGGCGAGCGTCGAAGAAAGAAACACCGTCTGCTCGTGGGAGTTTTCATTTTTAAATTAACTTTCAAATTTTATAATTTATATTTATAATTTTAAATTTTATACTTCAGTTTTTAGCTTTTAATTTTTTAATTAATTTTTTGGTTTTAGTTTTTATTTTAATTTATAATTTTCAATTTTCAATTTAAATGTTAATTCTTTATTTTAATTTTAATTCTTTATTTTAATTTCTATCTTTATTTTCAATTTTAATTTAGTTTTTAGTTTTATTTTCTCATTTAATTTTAATTTATATTTTTAGTACTTATTCTATATCATTTAATTAGTTTTAATTTTAAATTTAAAGTGTATTTTTTTATTTCTTTTAATTTTAATGTTTACTTTTTATTATTAAATTTTAATATTTAATTTTGAATTTTTAGTTTTACATTTTAGGTTTTAATTTTTTATTTAATTTTTAGTTTTAGCTTTTATGTTTTATTTTTTCATTTAATTTTAATTTATCTTTTTAGTACTTAATTTATATCTATTAATTAGTTTTAACTTTGAATTTTAAGTTTATATTTAAAATTTATAATTTTTCATTTTTATTTTTAAATTTTAAAATTTTAGTTTTTTCTTTTAAAGTTTACTTTTTATTATTAAATTTTAATATTTAATTTTAAATTTTTAGCTTTTAAATTTTATTTATCAATGCTTAATCTTATATTCTAGTTTTTAATTTTTTATATAATTGTAAATTTTAGCTTTTATTTTAGTTTATAATTTTCAACTTTTAATTTAAATTTCAATTCTTTATTTTAATTTCTATCTGTATTTTTGTTTTTAATTTAGTTTCTAGTTTTATTTTTTCATTTATATTTTTAGTACTTAATTTATATCATTTAACGAGTTTTAATTTTAAATTTAAAGTTTATATTTTAAATTGATGATTATTCAATTTTAGTTTTAAATGTTTACTTTTATGTTTTCAATTTTTATTTTTATATTTTAGTTTTAATTTTAAAATTTTAAATTTAATTTTATTTTAAATTTATAATTTTTAATTTATAAATTAAATTTGAGTTTTAGTTAAACTTTTAATTCAAAATTTTAATTTCTATATTTAATTTTAATTTATTTTTTATTTTATTTTCTTATTTAATTTTAAGTTATATTTTTAGTTCTTAATTCATATTTTTAAATTTATTTTAATTTTTTACTTGTAATTAATAACCACTAGGAATTTTTAATTTTTATTATTAAATTTAATTTTAAATTTTTAATTATTTTTTTTAGTTTTTAATTTGCAGTTTTTGTATAATTTTAGTTTTAGCTTTTTTTCTTAATTTATATTTTCAAATTTTAATTTAAATTTTAATTCTTGATTTTAATTTCTATGTTTATTTTTAATTTTAATTTTAGTTTTTACTTTTATTTTTAATTTAATTTAATTTTTTATTTTTAGTACTTAATTTATATCTTTTAATTAGTTTCATTTTAAAATTAAAGTTTATAATTAAAATTTTTAGTTTTTAGTTTTAAATTTTTACTTACTGTTTCATTTTTAGCTTTTAATTTCTAATTTTGTTTTCAGTTTTTTAATTTTATATTGAATTTTTTATTTAATTTTAGTTTTAGTTATATTTAAACTTATAATTTATAATTTTAACTTTTAATTCTAAATTTTAATTTATTTTCTAGTTTTATTTTCTCATTTAATTTTAAGTGATATTTTTAGTTCTTAATTTATATTTTTTAGGTTAGTTTGAATTTTTTATTTATAATTTATAATATTCATTTTTAACTTTTAATTATTAAATTTTTACTTTTTAATTTTAGTTTTCAGTTTTTAAATTTATATTTTTGTTTTATTTTTTTATTTCATTTTTAGATTTAGATTATATTTTAATTTATAATTTTAAATTAACTTTTTAAGATTTCCTGAAAATTGCATCGCAAGTAATTCTTACGACCGCAGGTAATTTCTATAAAAATCAAAGTCACAGATAATTGTTGTAACCTAAAGTCGCAGGTAAAGTCACAGATAATTTTTGCAAATTTTAAAATCTGCAAGAAATTACCTACAAAAATACTTTTGTAGGAAAATCCATAGAAATTTTTTTTCAAATTTTTAAATCAGCAGAAATATTTTTTACTACTTGTTTTTCACGTAAAAATCTGCAAGTTACTTGCAAATTATTTTTTTACAGGAAATCAATATTTTTTTAGTAATAAGTATTCTTAAGAATCTCTTTCCATACAAAATTGTTTCTTTAGCTTGGTAGAAATAATTTTCACTTTTTGCACCTTAAACACTTCCTTATACTTTAATACATTTTGAATAATTTGGAGTCAACCCATTAGGCTGGAGTTACCTTTAAAAAGGCTTTGAAGTAGGGTTGACCATTAGTTGGATTTGGCCCTAAATCATAAACTATCTAAAAATCAAATAATTTCAGATCTATCGGTTACCAACTAATTTGATATTTACAAGTGTCATCCCAATATTAGTGTAAAAGGAATAATAATATGATGCAGAAGCTAAGAAAAATTTCGAAAGAAATACCATTATTTTTCTATCTTTCATAAAACCCATCTTTATAGCATATAATCCAAAATTGTCTAAGAATTTTAAAAATAACACACTACATTCTACTTTTCCAATTACCGACGTCAATACATCAATTCTTACAATTTGTTTGATAAGGTCCCTTCTCATCATGTTTAATCTCATCCATCCATTCTTATTCTTCTACAAATTTGAAAATGCATGTCGACTGTGATTATTCTTTTTACATCTTGTTCATGTATATCCTTCTTCTAATGTTTTATTTAAATTCTCCAAATAGGGTCGTGCCAATCTAGAACTCAAGCATAATTGCATTATTACTCGTCCTGTGCTAAAATAAGTATCATGGTAGAGAAATTGTATCAAAATAAGTGTTATATTTAATTTTTTAATATAATTAAATATTTTTTTACTAATTGGCCTAATAAATATCATTTTAGTTTGCCAATGTAATATTAATAATACAGTTGGTTTTACAAAATTATCATCCTTTTTATCTATTAATTATCTTTTTTATTTATGTAAAATAATTTAGGATGACACTTATTTAGAAGAAAGAAAATATTTTTTAAGATAGATAAATGATGCAAAAATCATACAAATTTTGTGTTTGTTCATGAAAACTAGATACAAGTTATAGTTCAACCAGTGAGTTAGAGTTATAATAATTAACTATCTTTTGAGTTTTTGTTTTTAGACAACATGCATCTTTTACTGGAAGTAATTTTCTTCGAATCAGCTAAGACTACTATTGACAAAGAAGCTTTCACTTTGAGTATTTAACATGACTGAACTCAAATTTGAGAAATCTGTTTAACTTAGAAAAACTTACACAAGTGATCTACTTGTTTTGTGGTTGTTACTTTAGAGTTACGAAAATTCTTAATAAATCGCAATTTCTTTTGGTTATATATGTTAGTGATAAGTTCACAAAGTAAATTGTTCAAAATAAGTGTCATGTTTAATTTCTAATGTAAAAATTAATTATTACTTCTACTAATAGTCCAAATAAATATCACTTTAGCTTGTTAATTAAATTAATAATAATGTTAGTTGTGTAAAATTATCACGCTCTTTTATCTATTAATAAACTATTTTATGTTAAATAGATGTGTAATATAATTTTAGATTAGTATTAGTCAATATTTTATTATATATGAAAGTTTAAGATATAATAATTACACACATTTTTTATATAATTTTCTAGAAGATGACGAAGAAACCCTTAAAATTTTTTATTAAACTTATGTTTATCTCATGAGAAATTTAAAGAAACATTATTTATCAAAATTAAGAAATTTCAATTCAATATATATGATATATACAAATTTTCTTCTCTCCTTTTATATTTATTTTTTATACATTCTATAATTTTGTATTGATCTTAGATGAATTAATTCCACCATTTTGTTTACATAAAACAATTTAGGGTGTCACTTATTTTAGGATAGAGAAAATATTTATTAAGATTGATAAATATCGCAAACCGCACTAGATGCAATTTATTGTTCTAACAAAGTGATTTAGAGTTATATTAATTAGTTTGTTACTTTTGAATGTTTTTTGGTCTTAAATAACGTATATTGTAAACAACAAAACTTGAGGCAATCAAGTCTGAGTTGGTCAGGACTATAATAAACAACAAATCCGTTTTTCCAAAAAATTTAACACAACTCCATGTTATGATAGTTACTAAATTCAAAATTTCTTTTGGTTATATATACTATCGATAAGTCTATAAAGTAAACTACGGGTAGCATTAGAAGGACGATTATTTTATGATATACAGTAGAAAATCAGAGCACTCGTGGAATCTTTAGTCAATGAAGTGCAGTCATTTTTTGTTGATAATCGAAATCATGATTTTCAATTATACAGTGTCAGAGAGAAGTAGCTGGAGCAGGCTTTGAGCACATAAGAATTTTGATCCGTTGCCAAAGATTTCTTGAGTGGAACAGAGAGAGATGGAGCTTGTTAAAGGAGGCCCAACATTCAAGGATATAGTTTCAGTAATAAATCTAAAGCATGCAACTGGGCTGCAGCCTGCTGATGCATGATGATGATGATTCTTCATGGCCCATGTAAATAGTATTATGTAACTAAGATTTTGGTACTTTTTCCAGTGATAAAGTCACGAAGCATAAGGTCCCACGGCCACCACCACCAGCCAAACTTAGTACTATTTTAGTTGCTCAATAATTATTTATTTTGATTAATTTTTTAATTTTAATAAATCAAATTGTTACGTAATTAACGTTAAGTTGTTAACAAAAATTAGTGAATTAATGTAATTTTTAATTGCAATTAATTAATCATAAAGTCAGTCTCCTAAGAATACCCACTGTGATATAGAAAAATAAAATAAAATAAAATATTAATTTGATTTTAACATAAATATTAATCATATATTTTTATTTTTTATTCTATTTTACAGAAATTAATTTTTTGTTAATAGTTAAGATTACCAACTTTATTTTCTAAAATAAGTTACCTATTTTATTGTTGCTAAATCCTTCAATTAATACCAACACAGTTTTTAGATTCGACACATAACTAAAATAATAATTTAGAGTTAAAATTATACTAAATTACTAACTGAAACCGACATTGATAAATTTGCAGGCTTGAATAAAAGTATAGTAAAATAAATACACAACAAAAATTTACGTTTACAATTTTGAATACTTGAATAAAAAATATTTTTTATGAAAACTTGAATAACAATTTATTCAATGAAATATTCACTCAATTAAAATCATGATATTGTACAGTTGAAATTAAATTAACTGACGTTTATATACTTGAAGACTTTTCCTTTAAAAAAAAAAACTTGAAGACTTGAGTGATAGTTTACCAAGATCAACAACACACACATAACTAGCATATCAATATTTTGTTTTGCATCACTGATTAACTTTAATAGAAGATCTTAATATATAATTGTTATGTTTAAGATTTATTTTTTCTTAAGATCTCTCATTACATAGCTTTAGATAAATCGCCAAGATAAAAGTTCAGTTTTTCAGAAAGAATTACTAGCATCCACTATTTAAATAAATCATATGAGATAACATATGTGAGTAATTTGATTTCATACTAAGTTTAAAATTGAAGTAAAAAGTAGATATGTATATAATTCTTAAATTAAAACTGATATAAAAAAATATAACAACATTACTTTAAAAGCTTGAAGAATTTGTCACGTGCTTTTCATTAGGAGGAATCATGCATAGATACACCAACATCATGAACATTCATTTCACACTTCTTTTCATTTTATCTTTCTCTCTTCATCACATATAATATAATTAGCTACTAAATCCATCATTTTTCAATTTTTTTTTTCTATTTCATTTTTAATGTACATAAAAAAGGAGATTTATTCTAAAATATTATTCGTTAAATAACATAAAAATACACGGAATTGATTTATTCAATCAATCAATTAGGAGATTTAATTAAAGAACAAGTTTTTAAAAAGAAAACTTTATCATATAATTTGACTTATAAAAAAAAGGGAAACGTTATATATTTTATAGAAATTATCTAATTTATTCCAAATAAAAAATGAAGTTTAACAATTTGATTTTGAATAAATGGTAATGAACAAGTTAAAGTACAGAAAGGAATTATATTAATAATTTATGATGCGAATGTTTAATGTATTTTCTTTAAGTTGGTTGGAGATCTTTTAAGTAAGCACAAAGAAAATGTTGGTTTGGGGGTGTAATTGAAAGAACGCTTTAGCGAGTATTTCGATGCGGGTGTGTAACATTTAGCAACAGCACCAATCACAAATGCGTTTAAAAGTGTTAAACCGAAAGCTTCTTTACCAGCATGATCGGTATTCACTTTTGAAACCCATCACTCACTTTATCTTCTTCGAACTCCAACTCCATCTTACTACTCTGCGTCGCCCCGGACATTCGGACCTGAACCTTATCTGACATTCCACTCTTGCCTGCTTCTACACGTGCCACACTCACCTTAAACAAACCAAAAAATAAATCATTATTGCTTAATACAAAGACAAATATATACTTCTCTAAACTAGGGTTTCCCATTTCTTTCTTTTTTTTTTTTTTATTTTTAGACTTTTTAACTCTCACTGGTCACCAGCCCAAATTATCCCCCCTTTCTACTCCTCATAACTTTAACCACCTTTGTTTGTCTAAAGACCTAAATATAGACATTTCTTTGTATGCTTTCTCTGATACCTTTCAGAGTTTCTCTGATTCAGATTTTAATACTCCGCAGGAGTACATATGGTATATGAAATTATGAATACAACACATATAATATAATATAATAAATTATAAAACACTAGTAGGGAAAGCAATGAAGAAAATGTAAAGACAAACTTTATGGGACACTTTACCCGTATAGGGATGTAGGAGTAGGGCAATGCGACAAGAAAAGAAGACTCAACTCAAAAGAGCAAGAATCATGAACTTCCGGGCAAAGGCTTAAAACATGATACATTGTTCCAATCTCGTGTTCTTGTCTCTGGAAGAAACAAAATATGTGAAGCAAAAGCGTAGGAAAATCAAATAGAGTGAGGAAGAGAATGGAATCCCAAGAGTGCTGAGAAAACGTTAATCAGATGACTACTCAAAGTGGGGAAAGACAAAGGTTTCTGGTCCTCAGAAGCATAGAAGAAGCCTTGATAGAAACATTTCAAACAACATTTTCAGTCAAGCTTCCCTTACATTTCGCTTTCATCGAATAATTCACTTCCTTGTTCTTTTCTTGCAAACCTTCCAACACCGTTTTGAATATTTTATTCCCGTGATCATATCTCTCTCTAGTTCTCCATACGTTCCTATGGAGGGAAATGAAAGGGTAGAGAGTTTCCTTTTCTGCCACTGACAATTTATTACTTGTTTTTCTTCTCTATCTTCTTATTGCATTACCCATTTTATCTCACATTTTCTTTTCTTGTCTCTCTCATTGTTATAAAATTTATTATGAGAAATATTTGGTACAAATAATTTACTCATTCACCAAAGATACGAAATGTAGGACTATATACCTCTCTCTAAGAAACACTATGATAACCTTCTTTTTCCATAAATCATGGTACTATACTCAATCTCGACCCAAACAAAAATGATTAATCAATTCTTGATTACCAAATATTATTTAATTAAAATGACTAACCACAGATCGTACTTCTAATAATGGGAATATTTTTTGAACCAATCAGTGATTTACTGTCAGCTCCTTTATAGTATGGATCTTTTGTAATATCACTCGTCTTTTCATCGTTTTTTGAATTGAGATGCAATGTATTTTGTGTTCTTCTCATCGTACATGGACACCATTAATGGGGCTAGTTTCCTGAAGAAAGCCTTGTAAATTTGTCTTTAAGCCAGCCTGATACATTCGCAGTTCTCAGCTTTTTACCCAATAAAAAACTGTAAGCAACTCTTTATCCTTAACACCCTTTCTCTCTCGTGCTGGCATTAACATTAATGTAACTGGAGGCATGCAGGATGCAGATGCCAAAATAGACGAAAGAGACGATGAACAAGACTGAAAAAAGAATGATCCCACTTAATCCAGACAATAAAGTGTACCAATGAAAATGAGAAAAACTCGACCAGAAAGAGGAGTTAAGAAGAACATTAAAAGTTTGCTTTAATTTCTGATCTTTTAGTCTAACCATAACCCACCTACATGAATAGATGATGGGTCGGGAACAAGGATAATAATATCGGCACTAAGTTATATGTACACAGAATCACAAAACAGTCACACAAAGGAACCCACGCACGCACACACACGTTTCCATCAATATCATCTGCCTCCTCCAAGACTCAAAACTTGAGAGTTTTTTAAAAATTAAAAAGAAAAAGAAAACAAATGAAAGCAAAGTAAAAGAAAATTAAGTAGAGCTAGCTAGCTTGGGATATAATACTTCTTAGAATTAATGAGTAGAACTAACAAGTGGATGGAGGCATGAGATTCAAGCCCAAGTCATCCTTTTCCAAAACCAAACGAGCCTTGTTGGTCTCCGGATTAGATCCATAATCCGGGTGCACCCTTTTCTTGGACTGCAGTGACACCCCAAAAAGCTTGGTCTTGCAGCTGTTCATGTTAGTGCTGGGCCCTTCAACAATGGTTATAGAACTCCTTGATGTGTTGGTGGGAGAGTTCACAACATATGTCTGAGATTGAGGTAATATTTGAGTAGCTCCTTGCTTAGGGTTAGTAGAATAATACCCCAGAAGCTGGTTCATTGGCCTTTGCATCATTGAAACATTGCCACCACTTATTGGAGTAGCAGCAGGTGTATTGCATAGAAGCAAAGACGAAGAATAAGAGTTGCTTGGAGCCACTGGCTTGACATGGTTCTGAACAAAGTAGATAATGTCATTGTAGAGCTTCTTCATGTGTGCGAGTTCCGACATGAGCATGTTGTTGCTCCGCCTGAGTCTCTCGTTGTCCTCCGAGAGCGCGGTGACGGAAGTGTTGTAGTTGGCTGCACCGTTCACCAATGAGGTGGCGCCACGTGGCGGAGAATCACACCAATTGGCTTGGTCGTCGGAGTCATTGGAGGGAGAGATACTGACTCTGCTGGAGAAGGGAAAGAAAGTGGGAACGTTAACGTTGACACCCAACGGAGAATGAGAATGGTGGTGATGGTGATTCATGCCTCCTTGTTGAGGCTGAGCCGTTTTTCTTCTATGGATCTCGCACAGCAAGTGTTTCTCTCCCTTCTTGAAGAACTCGTTGGCGAACTCCCATCTGTCAGGGACAATCTTTCTAAAACCCTAGTTCATGCATTTAAAATTAACGGGGTTAATGGAAAAAAAAGGAAAAGAAAAGAAGAATTGAAGTAGGAAATTAAATATAATACATAGGTGTTGAGCTGGCGAACGAAGCTAGAGAAATTGTTGTGTTTGAAGTAGTTGGGAAGAAGGTCCCTAGCAAACTCAGGAGGACGCCAAACCACGAAGGTGGTGTCGTCTTCGCCCCAAGAAACTATGTGATCGGTGGTGGGATCGTCGACAAGTTGGTATGTCTTGGTCAGGAAAGGAGCTGGCACTGATTTGTGAGAGTCCAGAGAGAGTAAAATGCCTTCACAGTTGTCTAGAAGAAGAGCCATTGGAATTTGGAAGGGAAGAGAGAGTGGCGAGACTGAGACTGAGAATGAGAATGAGAATGGTGCGGAAAGGATTGATAAAAATGTTTAGAGAAGAGGAGAGAGAAATCAGGTGGAAGATGAAATATTAGTAGTACTTGACTTGTTACTGTGTAATATAATATGATGTTATGGTATGCGCTTTATTGATACTTTATAATAATAATAATTTGGGTGTATTTATATTAATTGAAGTGAAAGGATATTGTCTGGTAAGGGGCATTATATTTTAGTTTCCCTCATAGGTTGTGTAGTGAGAGAGAATATGTGTCTGTCTGTCTAGGACTGTAAAATAAGGGCCTTTCAAGGCAAACCCGTGACTCTCTTTCTCTCTCTCTCCTTCTACGTGTGTGTGCGCGTATGTGTTTGTGATACAGAGAGGCTTCTGAGTTCTGACATTGATCCCGCGCACAACCACTTAAAATCACGCACAAGAGGAAGAAGGTGCAGACCAATGCTATCTATCGTCTTTTACAAATTGACCGTTCAACCCTTCCTCAATCCTTTCTTCCTTTTTACTTTTATTCCATTCCATTAGTAGTAATCAGTCAAACACTTCCTATGTTACAGCCTTTTCCCTAATCATTTTCTTTTCTTCTGCAAGCAGATTAAAAAGTTTTCATGTTTTAGAGTTAACGGTTGTAAATATTAAATAAATACTGTTCTAATAAGTCCAATGTCTAAGAACACATATGCTAATATAGTAGTATATGCTAAATTGGAATGATTATGTCATCAGGGGTATTTAATTCCCAATTCCAAAGGTGAGGGAATCTCGAGAAGAAGTACAGTCTGATTTTTGACAAACTATATAGTTTTTTGTTTATGGGTATTGACATTACAAACAAAATATTGGAATCAAAGTGAGATATATCAGAAATGTGAAGAAGATGGGTTTCACTTCACGTCAAACGAGTGTCCTCTTTTCACATTTTGTAGCTTTCCTTTTGTTGTTTAATGTCACCAGCCAAACACAGTCCCTAATTTCGAATCCTTATAAAAAAAAAAGAAGTTGTATTGCACATCTCTAGCGGATATAAGGCAAAGGATACATCGAACTACGTGATGGGAATTAAAGACTGTTCTAGGTGACGACATTTCTTCCTTCCGTTGCTTCTATCTTTCTTTTCTTCTCCTTCCGTTTCCTTATTGAAAAAACACATTTCAAACTTCAATATCGTGTGCTAGAGACGTATGCTCTCTCTGTGGCCACTAGTACCTTTTACTCACTAGCTTACAATGCTACCTCTAGCTACCTGTGTTTAGCTTTCCTTTACTTTTTACATTGAGCCTCAAACTTTGGCTCTTACGCGGCTCGGCTTCTTTTGCTGATGTGTCCAGGTGATTGAATTATTGACTCCAAAAGTTCCCATGAAACACTAGGGAATTTTTTACAGCTTTTCCACCTCCCTTCTATTTGTTTTATTTTTTATACTCAACCCATACACAAGATATTTCATATTACTTATTCTCTCTCTCCCTAGTCCCTACTATATAAATCTACAATGTACATATCTATATATAAGTTGCCCGTGCATCACACTTCCAAAATGAATGCAACTCTATATAATGAGTAAGATACATGAAAGACCTAATTAACAAATCATTCATTAGATTCATAATTTCACATCAACAATCATGAAATGAGTTTCTAAATATTGTCTCGTTAATTATTTTTAGTTTATTTTTTTGGGTGGTGGGTAGGGTTGTGTTTGCATACTAAGCTACAGGTTTCATAATTTGAAAGAAAAGAGGAGGTAAAAAAAGTTGCTTGAAAACCATAGAGTAATAAGTGGCCAGTGAGGATCCAAATAATTAAAATGACAATCCCATTCATTTTGTGATAATAAGTGAAAGTAGAATAGTAGGGACGCAGAAGCAGATAGAGGGCCAAAGCAAAACAATGTGTAAATGATGACTAATTATTTCGGATAGATACCACAACTGATTATTTTGATAGTGTCTATGATTCTCATTATTGGAAAAACAAAGCTAAACTGTCCCGGTTCCCCACCCATATAGTAATTATTTCTCACTTTTCAATTTTCTTTGCTTTCCTCATATAACAATGTGAATATAATTAAATAATAATATCTTAAAAGTTGCTCAACACCCAATTGAAGCTTACAACAGAAGCTCGAACTTTATCATTGGATTACCCCCCACAAACTGAATAAGTACTATTAAGAATTCAAAGGAAAGCAACGGTTAAAGAACGGCTATGAAGAAAATACATGTAATTAATTAGAAATTAATTAAGCTGCATGCACATCAGAGCATCATTATACCCTCTTAATTTGTTGCGGGGATATGGTTGAGAATATAAAACTGCCATCCCGCACGACATGTACTATAAAAATATTTATCGTTTACTTCCTACCTCACTACCCTGTTTAGCATTATATTGGTCTCTATTAGCATAAGTTTTGGATAATAAAATTAAACTCTTAGAATACATCTTATGAGTTTATACTAATAGTATGATATAATAATTATTCTAATAAACAATTCTATTATAAGAGAATATAAATATATATTCTAGTTACATATCAAATGTTTGTGTAATCAATTCATTATACTGTTAGTATATATCTTTAAAGTCTATACTAATAGTACCCTTCAAAAAAGTTTATATACCAATAGTTTGTTTCTTAGATAAAAGTTATATATAGTACTAACGAAGACAGTCTTACATATTCTTCACAAATTTTATCAGCAAACGACATGTTCTTTTATAGTGTTATAAAGTGAAAATGGAAAATATTAACGTAGTTAAATAATAAGTCTCATTGAAAATATAACTAAGTAATAAGAAATTAACAATATCTTTTGTTTTTATTTTTATTATTTTCTCTCTTATTTGTTTTATACATTTATGATAAGAGAAAAGTGTTGAAGACATGTAGTAAGAAAAACAAAATTGAAAGTAAATTCCTCTGTTATTTCTATTATAATAATTTAAAAGATATAATATATTTATATTTTTTAGTATTATATTTAAAATAATTATGAATCACAGTAGAGAAAAATGTTAATGCTCTATACTTTATACATCTTGAGTTAAGAAACACATTAAATATTTGTTATAATGCACTTATAGAAGCACCTCTATATATTTAAAAATAATAAAAAAATCTTATATTATGCAACCACCTATTTAAATAGGCATTGTATAAGAAATTATATTCTAGCTCAAAGACCTTACCAAAATTCACAAGCTTTTATATATGCAACTTTGTTATTTTTTTAATTAATTAAGATAGTTTAGTATATGCATGGCTGATTTAAATCAAAGAGAGTTTAAATTTAATACCAAATATATATATATATAATTTTTAAATATAAAATAAAATAACTTTTTCCTCATATGTTATACGTCTCCTATTTAAACAAATGTTGCATAAAAATTCTGTATTTTTCTTATACAACGCGCTATACAATAAATATTGTATATGTAACGTTATTATAAAACGTTTATCCAAATAAATGTTATATAAATACTTTTGCTTTTTTTATATACCACATATACCTATGAACATTGTATATGACTTTATTACATAACACCTATTTAAATATTGGATAAATAACATGGTAGATTCGTTATTTTGGTATAGTAAATGAGTTATATATGCATTTAAGATATTCAATAAAAAAAAAGTAAACCTAAGAATATTTTCACATTATGGGATTTACATTACATTTATAATTTTATAAAAATATTTTTTAAATGATTATCTTTTAGTTGAAAATAAAATTAACTAAAATATGCAAGTTATTATTAAAGAATAAAACTAACTATAAAAATATTTTTTATTATAAAAGAATAATAACTATAAATTTATTTGACTCAAAATTATTTAACTATTATCAGTTCAACGGGTTGAGTATGCAAGTTAACGAAACAACCTGCGTACTAATTACTTTTTAAAATATTATTATTCTTTTATAATAAAATTTTTGTTAAGTATGTAAAAATAGGTTAGTTGGACCTGTTTAAATTTGACTTGTTAGTTATTTATCAAAATAAGTTGAGATGGGTTGTCCGCCGTAATAAATGCGAGTTGCGCATCTTAGCTTGCTCCTGCCAGTAATATGTTGGGCATGTTAAGTTTGGCAAATTTATTTATCTTTTGCTATTTTTAAAAAAATAAATAAAATTTAATTTATCAATGTAACTTCAAGTATAAACTTTATCAATTTATTCTAATTTCAAGATTAAAATTAAAATAATAAATTAAAAACCAATTTATTTTATTTTATGATTTTCTTCATAAAATCATTGCATTCTTTATAATTGATTTTTTTTTTAAAAAAAAGTAATTAAACTTCTGTAAATTTCCATCACATAAATAATATTTCAAAAATATATTGTAATAAATTAGGTGGGTCAAAGCAAAGCAAACTCAGATAAATTATAACAACCTATCCTGCCAAAATTATGGCACACCGGTATATTGTTCGACCAAGTTAACCTGTTTTGTTCCTCTAAATTATGTTAACCAATATCCTTAAAGAGCTAAAAAAAAGTTTATTATAAATTATGTGTAAACGTAATTAAAAATATAAACATAATTTTACATATTTTAATATAATATTTTTTCAGCATTCCCCCTTTATAATAATCCTCATCACTTAAACGCGTTAACTTTCTCTTCACCTAATCACGTACACGCTTTTTGTATCTTATAATTCATGGTCCTTATAATATTATGTATTAACATGCTTTTTTTTTCATTTTATTTTTATTTTTAAGTTTTAAATTATGAATTTTATTAATGAGCCCGGACCAGTTTATTAGCCTAGAGGTCGAATGGATTAATTGAACATAAAACAAGCAAATAATACTTCATTTAATAAGCTAGTTTGTTCTAATCAATTTAAATAAAAATAAAAACAAACTAAATTAAATGAATTAGACTAACCAGAATACCCACTTATACTAGCTATAACGTACGGTGTAGTAGTGACAATATGCTGAAAGTAAACATTTTACAGTGTAGGAAAATTAAAACAAAAATTGTGGTGACAACGTACTGTGCATATGATAAGGAGTATTTAAATTTAAATAATTAAAACATAAAATATGTTATAAGAAATACCAATAAAATATGTTTGAAGGGTTGATTTCATTATTATTTATGTTATTTATTTTGTCATCAGCTTTTAAAAAATTTGCTTGAGATGAAAATTTGATTATATTTACAAATAGTGTCAATATTATTTTACGAGAGCGTCATTAATAAATTTTTATTATAAGATATTTCACTATATTAGTTAACCAGTTTAGCATATTCTTTTGAACAATTTTTTTAATATAATTTGATTTAACTGAAAAGAAGAAAAGAAAGTAAAAGAATTTTAATTTAAGAGAATGAATATTTGAATTAGGAAATTAAAATAGTATAAAAATATATTAGTAAAATTCAAAAAATATCTAAACCAAATCATAATAGTTTAGTTAATTTGATTTACATTAAGAAAAAAAAAAGTTTAGTTTGATTTATATTTAACGTTACATTCAAATCGATCCGAATGAGGCTATATGTTGTTTTCATGCTTGGTTCTAAAGTCATTTTAATAAAAAATTAAACTAAACTGTAACATGAACATCTCTAATTTTGATAACATTACCAAGAGAAACCATAACAGTTGTAAGACGTTGTTCCGAATGGTTCTGAACTTTTAGTTTTTAGTTTTGAAATATATTTTGAAAATAATTGTGTTTGGTAAAAGTTATTCTGTTTTGGTTTTTTATTTATTTTTGAAACAATTTTCACTTAATTTCAAAACAATAAAATTTGCTTTCAGATTTTTATTTTTGTTTTTATTTAAATTTATTATTTGACGTCACTTGTCATCATTGACCATCACATCTGACTGTCGGTCACTGACTGCCACCCCTGACCAACAGTCACTGACCGTCACCTCCATCCGATGGTCACGACCGTCACTTCCAACTAGCAGTTACCAGCTCCCACCTCCGACCAACAGTCACCAGTCTTCACCTCCGATCAATAATCATCGATTGTCACCTTTGACCAGCGGTCACCGCCCGCTACCTCCCACCAACAGTTACCAGCTACCACCTCCGACTAGCGGTTACTGGCTGCCACCTCTGACCGATAGTCACCAGCCACCACCTCCGACCGGTGATTATCAGTCGTCACCTCCGACTAGTGATCACTGACTGTCACCTCCAATCAGCAATCACTGGCTGCCACCTGCGACCGTGATCACCGACTGCCACCTCCGATTGTCGGTCACCGACCACCACCTTCGATCGTCAATCACTGACCACCACCTTCAACGTCTGTCTCAACCATTACCTCCAACTAATGTTTTGGTTAAGATTTGAAAATAATGTTTTAAATTTGGAAACAAAAACAATGTTGTTTTTAAAAATTTAAAAACTTAAAACCAAGACTAGTTCTTGTTTTTATAAATTTCAAAACTACAAACCAAAAATCGCCACTAACGAAACCTTAGAAAGCGGTGGCTGTCATAAAAGAAAATAAACATGCAAAGTGATAGTGATAATAATAATAATATTGATAGATAAATTTTTAAATAAAGGTTGAAATTTCAATTTTTAATGTGAGAGAATAATGATATTGTACTTATACATGACGTGATATATTCATAAATAATCTTAATTATCTTTTATGTTATATGTTGACTTGTGGTTAGAGGTTTTTATAAACACGTTTCTAGATTAAAAAAATCTCTTAAGAGATAAATTAAGACTTATTAAATAAATCTTAATTTCTTAAAGAATTACATGTCCATTTGGCGGATAGGATAAGGAAAAAGTTACAATAATTTCTTTTTATTTTATCTTATATCAAGTGTTTGTTGGACTAATATGATAAGATAAATAGTATTCTATTAGCTCATCATATTCTACCATATCTAGTGTACTTTTATCCTAAGGGGGGTGGGTTAGAAAGTGAAAGGATAAAATTATTTTTTACTTTCCCATTTGCCCTCTCATCTTCTCTCTCGAGCTTGACTCTCTTTGTACTGACCCTTCTATTCTCACAGTCACATCTCTCAATCTCCAGTGAGTCTTTTCCCTCCCACCCTTCCTCTCTTTCTCTCTTTCCCCTTTTTTTCCTTCATCATTAACTCTCTCTTTCTTTGATCATTTTTATTTTTCACATTTTTTTGTCTTTCTCATGTTTTCTTTCATTTTTGCAGAGCTACCAATCTCTATATCGATCTCAGGAAACTAGAGATGGAATTCACAAATAGTCCATACACTGTTGGGATCATTCTTCGTGAGGTGTTGGATCAATTCCTTGAGGCTTGACTTGAACAAGTAGTCATCATGAGTGACGCTATGGAACTAGAACGCTCCTTTAGGTTCGCCATGTTAGTCTCAGAAGGAAATCTAAAAGAGGAGTTGAATAAATTCCAAAATCATTTTTCAAATTTTTGCAATATCAGGGTTTACAAAACAAAATTACCCCTTCAAGAAATCTTGAAAATTTATCCAAGAGATTTAAAAAGAATTTCAATTAAAATTGAACTTGCACAACGATACACTCTTTTCAAGATTGAGACAATACCAAGACTAATAAAATCTCACAATCATGTGTTTAGTCCAATATTTGTAAAACACCTAAATATGATTTCAAGATTTCAATGTTGCAATTACAAGGATTTAACAATGCAGTAAAAACTACACAATATTAATACCCACATTCAATTTTCAGAATTCAGTCTTCCGCTAAATCTACTTTCCATTAAAATTATATACACGCATACCATACATACATAATTTATAGAAAATATTAAGAACACACAAACAAAGAGGCATATCCTTGTACCCCACAAGAGATTGTTAAACCGTGACACCCTATTACTCATAATAGCCTCACTTATGAAACCCTATCATGAGATTCCACAATAATCTCAAGAACACGCATCGAGAGATTATCACACACATACAAAATCAAATATTTGGGTTAAAGAACAATATCACCTGATGTGAAGGGTAGCTAAACAAAGATAACATTGTTCTTTGATTCCTTACATCTTCAATCACGAATCTTGAAACTCATATAATGCAAAATCTCGGTTTTCTTGGTTCAAAGGTTTTCTCTCTTGAATTTTAGTTTTCTCTCATTAAAACCTAAAAACCTTTTTCTTTCAATAAAGAAAACTGATTATAAAAGGGTTTAAAAGTGAGTAAAAAACTAGAGTAATCGATTACCATTCATTTAGTCAAAATATCCCATAATGACATCTTCTTTGTGATAATCTATTAACAAAATCAGGTAATCGATTATTACAGAGTTTGCAACATATGATATGAATTTTGCGTAGGTTAATCAATCACTTAAGTATGGTAATCAAGTACCATATGATAAAAGTAATATTTATGAGTTTTCTACTTATTATAGCTAAGGCATTTTATTATCAACTTAAGAAATTGATTTCCCTTGAGGCAAATCAACACTTAGCTTAGTAGTATTGACACCTTTGCTTACCAAACAAGAAAACATCACAAAGATCTTAATTCAATCATGAAAGAGATAGAAAACAAACACTCAAACACATATTCATGCCTATCTAAAAACACAATACAAGTACCACACCATTTGAAACATATTTGGTACCGCAAAATGAATTTAAAAGAGAAAAAATAAACCTATGAAGACGACGAGACTTGAGAAAGAGCTCTATCAAAGGTTGCATCCAATCTCTCAACACGTTGAACTCGATTACCAATTTGAGGTTGCCACTACTGCGGCTCTTAGGGTTTATAAGTAGTTTTGGGGGAAGACGAGGGATTGAAGACATCAATTATGATGTCAGATTAGTTGTTGAAGAGGGCGGAAATATCTTTGAAGGGTGGGGCTGCGGCGCTGGGGGGATGATGGGAATAGAGGTTGCGGTAAGGGGAAAAATGGAGAAGAAGGGATTGAGAGGTTTAAGGTTAAGGATTGAGACTTTGAGTTCTTCGAGGAAGTCATCATTACAATTTGGGTAGAGCAAATCGAAAGGGAGAGGGGAGGGAAGGGTAACAGAAACAGTGCGGTTGCACTGGTGGCAGAAGTATTAGTGAGGTTGGCTAGAGGTGTCGCCACCTTAGTCACCATCGATAAAAGAAATGTCAAGGGAAAGGATAATATGAGAGTGGAATGGAAGAGAGAATTGTAACGAAACATAGAAAAGGGAGATGGAGTAGTGACAAAATTGTAAATATGGTCAACATGGAAAATCTTGTTATTTGATTGAAGAATTACACATTGAATTTGTAATAAGAGTAATTTTTTTATTTTAATATTCATTATAACTTATCTGGCCATAATCTTTTTCTCTTAAGCATAGGATATGATAAAAATAATCATACCGTCTTCTTATCTGTTGTGCATAAAAAATAGGATGAGATGATTCTACTCTTATCCCATCATATTTATATCCAACTTTTCTATCCTATCCTATTATATTAACTAAGTACACTGGATTTAAAAAAAAAAAGATTTAGTAGATAAATTTTAAGCATTTTACATAACTTAAAAATTAAACGATATTTCATTTCATTAATTTATCTTCATGTATAATATACTATTTAAAATATATGTAAATATTTGTTATTAAACTATACATCTATAATTAATGTTTATCGTATAAAATTTAATACACATAATTGTGATAATCTTATAGTAGTTATTTGAACAATGAAATTTAATAATCTAAATTTTGTTAAAAAAAGATAAAAAAGCAGAGGAATACATTTTGTTAAAACATTCATTGTAGCTAACAATGCTGGTTTGGTTAAGTGAAAATTGGAGGGAGGAGAGGAGATTAAAATTTTGTATGATGTTTGGTGAAGGAAGAAAGAGAGGAAACAATTCTAAAATTTGTGGTTTAATGTTCTTGTTTCCATCTATTTCTACTCTTTTTATTATTTCTTTCCCATCTCCTTTCTATTTCGTCTTTAACTAAACAACAAAACACAGCATTCTATATTGTTTTCTTTGTTTATTTTTAGTTATTTTCCTCTATTTTCATATACTTTATTTCTCCAGTCACAAACAAAGCACAATGATGCTTTTAATACGTAACTTTGTATGATTTCAAAAGTCCTATTAAGTTTTTTAATTGAAATGCTATTGAGTTGGGGGCTAAATATTTAAAAACTTTTTCAATTGAGGCAAACATGTGGTTAGTTTGATTACAATTGATTTTTGACAGTTTTGGATTTGAAGTTTGCGGATGGAAAAGCATTATTGGGTGAAAAACATCACTAAAGATTCCAATCAAGTTTTAAAAAATAGTTATTAGTAAAATTGATAAATAATATGTGATGAAAAAAATACTCTACTTATTTTATGCAAGAATATACAATATAATTAGCGAGATCAAATATTAAACAAAAAACAAAGTATTCAATAATAATTTTTTAAAAAGAAAAAATAAGTTATGCAATCAAATATCATTTGCAATATATAATTTATATTAGTTATGTAAAATTATTTTTCACGATTAAGATACAAAGATAACGTTAGAGTAAATTATATACACTCCTTAATATAAATCATCAATTTTTTTATAGTATATGTAGTTCCTAATTCTTAAGGACATAGGTGTAGAATTTTTTCTTTAGTTTGATAAAGAGAAAAATCGATTTAATAAAAGTCAGGAATTTTTTTTTTATTATTCTCTTAAAAATGTGTTGGAAGTATTTTAGTGGAAGGAATTGCACGACATAGGGTGATTAGTAGTGATTTTTTTGGTTTTATTAAGGTGGTGTACGTAAAAAAAAAAGCGAGGTGAGTAGAAACATGAGAACAGAGAAAATGCAGCAGCAGCTAACAACGCCGGCAGCTTCAAGTCCCAATAATGAAACGAGAATGGGGGAATGGGTGATGCGTTCTAGTTCTTCCCCTAGCCTATTCTGTCGTAGTGTAGCAGAGAGAGAGACATAAATAATGTGAATAAATGTAAATTAAGAAGAAGAGGAAAGGACCAAAGTGATAAGTATCTGGCAAGTTTCTAAACAATCATGCCCTTGTTTCTATTTCTTTTTGCTTCTTCTTCTGCACCCTTCTGCTTCTTCCTAACCTTTTCTTAATTCCCAATTCCCAGTTCACACCCTCCTGACTCTTTCGCTGTACTCTACTGCACCATTGCAGCAGCGGCTGACATGGAGACAGTAGTCCTTTTTTTTTATGCATCTGTGAGTATTACTAGTCTCGTGATTCTTCTTTTGTTTTTTTCCCTTCATAACATATATTTATTACCACCACCTTATTCCCTTGTTCATGTTACGTGCTTATTTATGGGAATTCTGGACTTCTTTTTATTTTTATTTATTTTATCATTTCACTTAGCTCAAGTCTCAAGTCTCAAGTCTCAACCATTTTCTCTTCCATCTCGCTCTAGCTGTACAATTATATTTCAATTTTTAATTTTAACGTGATCATTTACCCCTCTTTCTGTCCTTTTCCCCCATTCTGATTGTTTTTCCAATTAAGTTGAATCTTTATTTTCAAAACAAGAGCCGCTGATTATTAAAGAATTTCATCAACATGGAAACTTTCTACGTCCTCGTGTTTTCACAGTCAATATTATCTATCCGGATTCAATTTAAACTTGTTGTTGCAGATTTATGCCCGGTTGATTGGCTTGACCAGAACAGAAAATAATTTGACCTAATTATGTGTTTATAAATGGAAGAAGATAAAACTAGGTGGGTCCACCAATGTGGGCCCCTTCAATTTTCTTTAAGGGGCATTTTCGTAAAATACCTAAAGCGTGATATGATAATGATCCAACTTCTCATTTTATTTTATACGATAATAAAGAGTTCTTGGACTCTTGTTGTTAATTGAAATAGAAGAGTCCTAGCTTGCATTTCCTTTTAGTATTGTGATTAAGATGTCTATGATTAGGATTGTAAAACGAAAGATATGGAATGGATATATATTAATCAATTAGAAGAGATGGGTGAGTTGAAAGAAAATGGGGGGAGAGAGAGAGAGGTGGGGCCCACAGAGGAAGGAAATCTAGAAAACAAAGGCTGATTTTCCCTCACAAGTTGTCAGCAACTGAGACAGATCCTAGCGAGCCCACCACCATATCACTACCAAAATTCACCCAACAAACAAATAAAACTCACATCGCTCGCTCGCTTCACACACTTCACACTCACGTTGAAGAGCCAAGAAGATTCTATTCTAATTTCTAAAACGCAGTGAAAGTGAACCAACCCCACCTCCTATCACATGACCACCGCCGGTACCTCAATAAAATCATATTTGTTATTATTGGACAAAACTCCAATGGGAATTTCAAGGAGAGACAACTTAAAAACACACACCCAATACGGATAAACCATTTTATTTTTAAATTTAACACACCAAATCATACTACGTATATTTTACTTCTCTACCCTAATCTAGGCTTAAACTACCCAACATCCTATGCCAATATGAAGAATATATCTACAGAGTACACCTTTTCTTTATGTTTTAGTTTTCAAGTTTAATTGTTCTAATAAAAGCCAAAGTATAAAAAATCTTTATTCTCTATACGACAATGCCACTGAGTTTCTTTCTTCTTCTGTCTGTTTCCGCGCTCTCTTTTGTCTGTTTCACTGACGCCCTCTTCAATTTCCATAAAACACATTTTATATTAATCAAATTAAATTATCATACTATACTGAACATACGTACATATATATGTTTGTTAATTTTAGCAAAAAGATATGAAGGACATATATAAGCTAGAGGGACTGATAAGGTATTCAGATTAAATTAATAACAGAAAATAATTATGCTAGTTTATAGGAGGTTTTAAGTTAAAACATGTATAATTGGTAAAATAAAAAGGAAAGCTAGGGAGGAATGGCTAGCAGATATGTTGGCTTGATTTCGTATACACAGACATGAAAGTGAAGGGTGGTCAAATAGGTTCAATTCAAACTTTTTTTTTTTTCTATATAGTATTAGTTAATTGGAGGGTCACGAGGGGCTATGAGCCTATGACATATGAATCCCACGAGGAAATGACACTGATAATAATGTACCGGACAAGATGTCCGTTTGTTTTTATAGTGTCATTTAAATTTATGGAGAAACATTCGTGTACCTCGGCTCCAGGTTCTTTTTGCTCTGTTTGTGTATGGATCATTGACATCTCTACACCCTTCTAGTTCTAGATCTCACCCGTGCATAAATTTCCTGGATATATAATGAGAGGGTGCTGGGTCAATATTCAATTTTGTTTTCTTCATTATTATCAGATTAATGCCAAAGCTAATTTGTGTTTCAGTCTTTCTTAAATAAAACAATTTTTTTTTTGCGTACGAATAAACAGGATATATATATATGTATGCGTGCTATTTTAAAATAAAGTTATTAAGTAAAATTTTAAAATATTTTATAGTTTTAAATAATATAAAACATTAAATATATTATTTCATTCTTTAATGTGTTTTGACGGACATCGATTATTTAGTTTATAATTATTTTTCTACGTATATTTAAAATAATTAGATTTAATTTTTACAAGAAATACTAGAGTTCTAACCTATTTAAAAAATACAACAAATTATATTTTTATCTCATATTAAATATTATTTTAGATTAAATATATTAACTTTTTCCTTTATTAAATTAGTTTTAGCCTGTCTTTATTAACTTTAATTAAACTCAATAATTTCAAAAAAAGTTGAAAATAAATTATTAGATATTTTAAATCATGGTGTCTGATGCAGGTCATCAATTTCTAAATATTAATTTTTATTAATTATATTTTAAAAAAAACTTAAATATGTATAATGTAGTTTGATATCATATAAAGATTAGTTAAAACTAGAGCTGAGTAAATGGATTTGGTGTCACACGCCACCTTTATAACTCGCAATTTACATTGCATACAAATTTTATTTTTTTAACTCATAAAATATGAGTTTTTTTTAGTCCAGTTTGTTTCCTGTATGTTAAGCAAATTCAATTCGCTACTTGCAGACTTTTTATTTTAAAATATTATATTTTTTTGTTTGTGTTTGTGGAGCAAAGAAATATTAACCGTATATATTAAAAGAAAAAAAATTGGATGACTTTTGAAGGTTGAATGAAGAAAAACCCCTAACTTAAAAATAAAAGTACTCTAATCTTTTCTAAAAATAAAAACATTTTTTTATAAATAGAAGAAATAATTTTAAGCTAAACTTTTTATTTGCAAGATGGAACGATGTACCTGTTTAGTACCTGGACTTCAACGGGACTAACTGTCATTATTATGTTCATGATCTAGGATTATCTTCTAATAATTTGGTAAGAAAATAAAGGAAATGATAATCTTTCATAACCGTTATAAACTTGTCTAATTAATATATATATATATATATATATATATATATATATATATATATATATATATATATATATATATATATATATTAAAGTGCTATCAAATTAGGGATGAAAATTATTAGGCTATTTTATATACAACTTACCTATACTTTTATAAATAGAAAAATGCAACTGGATGTCAACAAATAGCACCCCGGCCAAAAACATTAATTGTATTAAAAGTGACTGGTACCACCAGCGCTCTCCTAAAATGCAAGTTCAGAGCACGTCATAGTCACTTAAACCGAATCAAGGGCCAATCCACACATGGATTCATAGAAACAATTGAATAGTTTTTTTATAGGTAAAATATTAATATTAATAAATTAGTTTTTATCAGTATAAAGATTCAAACACATAATCTTTTTCTCTTCTATTTTTTTACTTTATCATTATACTAATCTTATAATTTCTTAAACTACATAACAACCTTATAACTTCTTGAGCCACGGTAGGGCAGATATATTTGTGAATGATTATTTTTTGAATTGAATAACTTATGGTTCTTGTAGTATTGTACTCTTATTTATTATAAAAACGAGTTAGAAAATATTATTATATAATTAAATTAATTGTGATTTTTACATCCAGTGAAATGTTTTATTTGGTGCAAAAAACACGTCCTGGTTACATGATAAACTGAACAGGTCCTGAGAAATTCAATCTAAGTATAATTAGATATGAAAATAATATATATGCTGCATGTATGAAAAATTAGTAATACATAATTGAATCAAACGAAAAAGTAACCTAAAGGCGGTATATAGAATAAAGAGTATGTACACGGGAGATGTGCGTTTGCATGCAAAAGTTAAATTGTTCTGGAAAAGACGTTGTAAAGCAGCTTCCTGGAAGAATATTAATATCTCTATGATCAAAATATTATACATGCATGGCATATTGATACTTCTAATCAACAAAAGAAAGTTCATTTTAACATACTTTAGAGTTACATTAAAAGGAGAGAACAACAAGGGAGGTCTTTCTTCCTCTGCCTTTCAAACCCTTCTTTTTTTTTTCCCCCTCCTTTCCCCCCTTTTTCTTTCCCTTTATTTTTTTTTTCTTTTGCCTTTCTTTCTTAAAGCCATCCATACGACTTCTACGTGAAGAAAAAAGAAAGATCCTTCTATTTATGTGGGATACTTTGCCTCGTACTACAGAACAAGAATAGAACGGGTAGTATATTCATATTCTACCACCTAACTGATCACACGCACCAAACAGCATCTATCTTTTCGTAATTTAATTAATTAAAGGAAAAGCAAAGAGAAGTGTTGTATAATCATCCACTTGATGGAATGTTGGGCCTAAGAATGTGACTATTTGAAACAAACTTTTTAATTTGATGGATGATGAAGCACACATTCGAATGCATGCATGGCCGACCTCGCATGTCTAGTAGTGGGACCTAAATTGTGTTTTCAGTACAATTAGCATTTAAATGTCGATTCTTGACCTAAACATGATTAACCAAAAAGCCCGAGTCACCGAATGTCAAAAAAGACAGAGATGGAAGCAATGGTTGGTCATGGGTGGTTTCATTTGGTTTAGAATTATAGAGTGAAGTATAGAAGAAGGAAGATATATTAGATAGATATCTAGCTAGAGGTGGAAGGTAACGGGGAACATAAAGTCTGTTGGATCACATGCATATCACATTCTTTTCTCCTTCTTCTTCTCCTTCTCTTCTTTTCATACTGTGGCTGATTAATGTTTAAAGAGAAAAAATACAAAAATAAAGGTGATTACTAAGCAACAAAAATTTAAAAAAAAGAAGAAGAAAGAAAACATGTGAAAAGGGTCGGGGAATGGTTAATTCCACATCCACATTCCATATTCCACAGTTTGAAGGCTGCTTCTGCTACATCCTCCTCAATCCAAGGGATTCCATGACATGATGAAGCTCCTTCCTTCTGCTTATGGGTCCCCCACGTCATCATTTCATTCATATAGTTGAGAGACCCACCTCTCTCACGTCCATAACTTTGCAAAGCATTTCCTTAAAGTGACATTTTTTTCTGATGCCAGCCAATAATGCATGACTGCATGTTTATCAAAATGGCAACCCTCCACCTGCTGAACACTTCCTCACTCTCATTATCTTGACATCGACTTTCAGTAAACAACCTAAATTAACTGAGTCGCAAATCCATCCATCCCGTTTTTATAATTATGTTGTCATCGGAAAATCATTTGATTTGTTTGGTAGATTCGAACTGTCCAGTTTCTAGCTTGACTATTTAGTTTTTGTTTTTCCTTATAAAAATATACTATGTACTATATTGTAAATGTATCTATAACGCTAACATGAAGTTGCCACTTGCCACCTAATTTTCCACTAAACAAAAATCCTTTTGGCTGAGTCAATCATGTCTGATTTAAAGTTCTTTTCGTCAAGTGATCTGATAGCCTGGTCTCGTTCGATTAACCAGAGAACCAAATTGACGTTTTGCCTCAACTGCTATTTTTCTTTCAAATTTCCATCACGCTGTCTATAATCAAGTTACTACGTACTGCATTAAGCCACTTAATCCTGCTCGAATAAATTAACAGTGAAACGAAAGATTGTTAATTTCTTCGTAAATTATTACTATAAATTTCATTTTTCTTTTTGTGTGCTATGATTAAAGAGTACTATTGGGTAAAAACTACTGGAGTGAACTTAATCTCTTATAATAAAGTCTTTTTACATTCAAGATCAAGAATGAAACCCTAATTAATACATTTAATATTGGACTTAACTATCTGTCAATTGTAGTCACACTTCGTTGGTGTATTTAAAGATTATAGCAGCATCACTTTCAATTGGTTTTATTAATTAATTTAGTAATACTAGGACTTTTTGACACTTCATCCATCCACACTTTTTTAATTCTAAGTAAATCTTCGATTTCAAATTTTAATATTCAGCAAGCTAGGAAATTGATTCATGGTTCAAAATCTCGCTGTACGAGGTTAACAAATGATTTTTATTTTCTCCTTTGAATGATCATGTGTATTTTTGTGGGTTGATTTCAAATTCCTGTATTTTTTTACTTTTTTGGGAGATAGCATTGCGACAAATTTAATAACTTGGTTAAGTAGGGAAAAAAATATTATTCTTGATTAAAATTAAAAGCCCTAATTTAAACAAAATATGTCTCTAGTTATCCAAGCTATATTTGTTTTCAGGACTGACATTTAACTAGGTCAGCTTTCGCCATTCTGCCACCTTGAAAGCATTGGAGGATGAACTTCCCACCCTCATTTTCCTTGTCTGCTTTCTACCAATGTTGGAAGGTGCCTTGATTGATGCTTCATTCGAGTTTATGTGTGCTTGAATTCAGATAGTCAACTATAATTGACTCTTTCAACCATATATAAGGCGTCCTATATATATGTATGTATGTCTAGGTTTGCAATTTAACTTTTCATTCGATCTGGTTTACTTGTTATATTAACTAAGTTAAGTATCAGAATCCTTTAACATGGTGACCATGTATCAAGCTTCTTCTTCTGTCTGCCGTGCTGAAACTGTGATTCCTCTTGCGGTCCCTTGAATATTGGCTCTAATCTCTATATATCGTAGAAATGCCCATCTTAGTTTATACTTGAGAAAAATTACCATCAAGAGTTTTATTTTATTTTCATTTCCTTAAGCAATACAATATTCCTATTTTTTATGGACGAGTGCTAAATTTGTTAGACACTTTTTAAATAATATATTAAACCTCAAAGTAATTTTTCTTTTCTAAAATTATAAAATATATTGAGTAACGAACATGATACATGATTAAATGAGTATGCGACATGCTACGGGAAATGTATAAAATACATGAATTATTGACGTTACCAAAAGTAGCTTCTCCATTAGACTTGAATTTGATGCACTCTACGTGTGTTTTGAATTCGTAATTAGACACAAATTACATCCATTTCTCTTCTTTCTTGAATTATATATAAAACATGATTTGAATAAAAATTTTCGTATCTTTAGTGGTGGATAAAATTGACGGAAATAAACATGAGTAGATAAATATATATATAAAAGAATATGATACTACCTTTAATATAAAATATTAAGACATTAAATTTGTGCGTCTATTTCAACTCAAACTTGTATTCTATTAATCTTCTTCTCTAGTGTGAATTTGGTTCATATTATGAATTTTCCCTCGAGTCCGATCCCACCACCATTATTCACACTTTTCTTAAACACAAGGGAAAAACATTTGAACCCTTGTTAGGATGACTTTTCAATGAAGGAAATTTACCGCAAACTTTAGCCTGACCATAATTATTGGCTTTGATACCACTTGTTAGGTAAAACTGAGGGAATAAACATTAGAAAGATGTATAATCCTGAGACATGAGACAACATATAAAAGAACATGACACCACCTTCAACCAAAAAAGCTTAAGATATTCTATTTTGTGGATTTTTCTCACTTATATATTATTCAACATCTCAATTATTACACAATGTAGGAAATGTAGGATCATCGACTTCAACTTATACTTGTATTGCTACATATAGTATTCTTTATGTTATTCTTTTATTTTTTTACTAATGAGTTATCCACATAGTTCTTCAAGGAACATAGATGGGAACATAAATTGTTAAAGAAAAGGTGATTATTTGATTCCCACGATCGTACCAATATTATGTCAATTTTGATGATATGGGAGAAAGTATAGCTAATCTAGACCGAGACTGTGCAGCAGTGTAATTTGATTGTATTGGTTTTTGAAACCTTTTACTAAGAGGACCTTCAATTTCTTCTTGTGGACCAATGTAGCTAGCATTCCTACTTAAGCTATTCGCCCGAGGTATATATAAAACATATATTCATTTCTAGGCACTTTAGATATATTTTTAGGCCAAAATCTTAGAATCTAATCATAAAAATAAACTATAGTTCAATTTGAATTAATTTTAGTACATATAATATTTTGCGATCTGAAGTAGATTGATTATTAACTATTTTTACCTTGTTTATTTTCTGGTTTATTAATAACAACACATGTGAAATAAAATATAAATACATAATGAATATTAGAAGCTTGTCCAAATTATTGAATATATATAATTACGTACAAGTCCCAGCATGATCCAAATTATAAATAATTAGTTAAATAATCTTAGAAGGTTTCTAAACAAATAAGTCTATATAAATACATAAATTCAACAATACTTATAGCAAATTCCTACCTCTCTAGTAATTAATATTTGTCACTTCTTATCATATATATTTTTATTCAGTTATATTTTCTATCAAATCATACCTTATTATTTACGTTAAATTGGAGTGATTTAAGACTGAACATCTCCAGTCTTTTGTGTGTCCCCTTGTTTTTAACTATTTGCCAACAAGAAAATGACAGTTCGACAAAACAAAATTAACAAACAAGGCACAGAGCATTGTAATTCAACCTCATGCGGTTATCTAATTAAAGAACACAACGAAAAAAGAAAAGAAATGGAAAATTCAATCCCCGGCCGGTTCGAGATGACACTAGTAGTAATTAAGGACTTGGTACATGGAGGACCGACGACTAAACTAATTTAATTACACCCATTTAATTAATCTATTATCAACAAGTTGGTAAGGTTTGTAATAAGTATGGTACAAATTAATAAATGTCTAATAAGATAGTGCGATTAAACCAATTAAAAAGTTGTTATATATAATAGATGGAGATGGTAAAACATGGTTTTTTAGGGTTAATATTAATGTTAGCTAGTGGCTTGTATGAAGGACCGCATCACTGTTGCCAAAAGTGGAACCAACATCCTATTATGGTCCGGGGCTTCTTTGGTGTTGGCTTTATTTACAGAACAAGAGTGAAGCTGTTTTCACGTCCCACCCAATAAAGAAAGGCGTACGCACCAAACTTTTGTAGATATAAGTGAAAGATCGAACAGAAGCGTACAAGCACGTAAGACAAAGCGTACATCCTAGTTTTCGATGGTGGAGGCTAGCTTCAAATGCATGGTGATAATTGATTTTAGTGTTTCAAATTTGAATATTCAGATAAGAGAATAATCTCACCCTCCCCCACCAAAATAATTTAAAAAAAAACGTGAATTACCAAAACTTTATGTGCATATATAAGAAAACAGGTTCACAAGATTTAAATAATTTAATTTAGACAAATTTCTCAATAAGTAAAAGTAATATGAATTTCCAACCTATATATAAATAATTATAAAAAAAATTATTTAATTTTTTTTGAAAGCTAATTATAACCTAATTATAAAATTGGTTGAAAATAAGAAGGAAAAATAAGGAATCAAACCATTTCTTTAATAAAACTAACAACATTAATTTATCTTTCCTAAAAAAAACTAACTTTAAGATTTGAATAAAAGCTTGCTTAATTCTGTTTTTTTTTTTTGTGAGTGTTTAGAGTAGCTTATTTACGTAATATAAAGCGATGACAGCTTTTCTGGGTGAATAGGTGATGTTTAAAGAGAACATTTGCATCTTACAAGTAAATTGAAGCTTTAGGTTTTCCTTCTTGTTCTGTTATATGTTCTAATTATTCTCATGTAACTTTTTGATACAAAGAAAAACAAGTTGTGTAACCGGAAGGGTGACATTTGGATTAGAGCTCAATCTGAAATTAAGGATAAGATGTAAGGAAAAAAAAAAAGGTCAAGGACAAGCATGTATGTATACTCCAGGTACCAGTTATATATTCATAATTCCATTAAGGTACCATAAAGTTACTTGCTCATCCCCCAAAGTCCAACACAAGGGTAAAGAATATTGGGTTATAGATATCCTGGCAAAAGAACAAATGTTCCATTTACGTGGGGGAAGCTTTGCATCAGAGCGCAATATCCATCAAAAGCAGAAGCTGTGGGCATAACTAGCTACATGGTTCAGCTTAAAGAAGGAATAACTTTGACTGCACAAAAGAACAGAGATATTGGTGGAGTCCTAAAATGAATTTATTATGGTATATGATTTCAGTGAAAAAAAAAAAGAAAAAAGAAGCATATTGTGATACAAAGTGGAAGGAAGCAGGCCTAGAGAAGGCTGGCCAAAAGACCCCACAAAGAGAAAGAAGAAAAAAGAAAGTATAAAAACAGCTTTATGGGGAATAAGGATGAGGTTGCATGATTGAACTGGAGTGAACACTCTCACTCTTCTCCTCTGAAATTTACGACAATATATCTTTCGGTATATATGTACAATGATATACATACACTTAATTTTAGTTATAGCTACGATATATGGCTCTGCTTTACTTTTAAGAGATAGTATAAGAAAAAAAGGGAAAGAAGAGAGAGAGAAAAGGCAAAGGGCATGAGTACGACAGGACTAAGATCAGCTGGAATTTGCGGTGGAAGGTGGTGGAAGTGGAGGAAGTGGTGGGAATAATTATAATGACAATAATAGATTGCAAGATAGATAGTTATAATCATGGGCGAAGCATATTCACTTTCCTCTTTGTCATCACTTTCTAAGGCATGATTAGAAAAAAGTTCACCAATCTTCTCCACCTCCTTCAAAGAAAAGCAGCCTCGCCCTTCGTCCTTTCTTTCTCTACCTCCCTCTCCTTTATGTTGCCAACTCTTCTCAAGTGCATAGGGGGAAAAATTATAAAACTTGCTTTCCAAGTATTTCAATAGAGAGAAAAGTATGAGATAATCCTCACTATTAAAGTATTAACCCAACAACCATAAAAAGGTGATTTGTCTCTTGCTTTCATGTTATAAAAAAGGATATCCACGAACACGTTGGCAAATGAGTTCTTCAAAGTAATCCCTTTTTTAATCATGGACTTTCTCTCTCTCCAGTCATTGTTATCGATAGTTTATGTTTATATATATATATATATATATATATATATATATATATATATATATAAATAAATAAAAGATAAGCAAGAAAAAGGAATAAGATATACTAAATCTTTATATAATAATTATCCACATTTATAACTAAATGATATTAGTGTATGATAACTATGGGCTCTTCAACATCTATTTAACAATAACAAACCACTCAATATAATATTAAAATAAGTCTACTACTCACGAAGGTCCATAAATCAGTCACATGCATATACCACAAAATTGTGTTTATCCCTACTCAACTGCGAACCTCTTAGCCCACAAAAGTATACATAGTCCTTTTTGTGTCCCATAGATCTATGTCTAAATTCACAAATTAACTTTTTATTGTCTTGAACCACTTGTGTAAGATCAAATACATGACCAATAATAGTGTGCTATCCTTTAGAAAACTATGATCCTTTTGGCCTAGAAGCATAAACTCCAATATGATTCCTATAGTGTCACACCAATCGTCATAGATTTGTGATGCTCTTGACTCACATATGTAGAAGCCAATGCATGTTCCATAGAAATATGCTTATCCTATAGAAGTGTGGTACTTTCAGGCCACATGATTGATATCCAAAATAAGGCCCACGACACTACCATATGTTACTCATGATTATCAAACTTTTGAGTTAATTTTTTAACTTTTACGAGTTTACGAGTTCACTTACCTCTTTGAAAGTTAACTTGTAGGCAAACTCTTTTTTTAGTAAATTCTGAGTATAGTCGGTAGACTCTATGCAAAGTATGTAAACTCTCGAGTTTACTACCAAGTCATAGAGTCAACAAATTGGGTTTTTTATACACACTTAGGGCTTAATTGGTTTGGTTTTATTTTTTAGTTTCTGAAAAGAGTTTTCAAGAATAGTTTTCAAAAAATGTTTTTGGGAAGAAAAGAAAAGAAAACTTGTTTTGTAAGTATTATTTGAAAACTGTTTTGAAGAAGTAAAAATGAAAAAACTTGTTCATATTTATTAAAATTTCATTAATGAAAAACAAAGAACAACATATTCTGATTATATTTTGAGTTTTCAAAACAAAAATAGAAAACTGAAAAGCAAAACTACTTTTAGATGTTTCTGTTTTTTAGTTTTTAAAAACTGAAAAATTAGAATTATTTTCGAAAACTATTTTAAGAAAATACTACCCAAACAAGTATTTTAGTTTTTAAATACTAAAATACTGAAAACAATTTTATAAGCTTGTTGCCAAAGAAGCACTTAGAGTTCAACATACTTTCATTTTGTATGTCGTTCTTAAATCAAAGAGCAATCGCCTCTAAGAACATCAAACTTTCATTTTCAAACAATACCAAACATCAATGAGAATGCTCTACCATTGTTATAACCTTTTCAATTTATCATCTCATAGTGATGCACTGTTGGACTTAGTTATTTAAGTATTGTGAAATTTATGGTTTACTTTTTTTTATTTATTATGTTGAAATGTTTAATTGTATGTTACTTATAAATATTTTTTATTATTTTTATATAAAATAAACTCTTATGAGTCTAAAAGTTGAGTTTATCGAACTCTCACAAGGCTATACATAGACTCTCGAGTTTGATAATATTGGTACTACTTGTTAACATATTATTAAAAAAGGAGAAATAAATTCAAAGTCGATACTTGAGAAATTGGTGCTAGAGGAAATGTTAAGAACATTAAGAAAAGTTGTGATGCATTCTCCCCAAGCAAGGGCCCTATCACTAGGGCCATGGCTAGGAGAATAGAAGAAGACATGGCTAGAGTAGAAGGAGGAAGATCTCACCTCCATATGACCATCAAGTTATGCAAGTCATGACTTATTTACTTGTAATTTTTCTTTTAGGAACCTAGGATTTTATTTTGGACATGTATTAGTCCATTTAATTTTCTAGGAGGTGTCTTAGTAATAAGAAGGGGTAAGATTAGTTTTTGGGCCTTTATTTAGGAAATAAGGGGGTAGTTTGATAACTACACCCTCTTTTCCTAAATAAAACCCAAAACTAATAAAGGAGTAATCTTGGTCCTTGGATGAGGTAGCTTGGGCACCAATTCTCATCTAAAGGAGGGTATTGATTGGACTTTAGGCTTCAATCCTCCTCCCTTGGATGACTCCTTTTAATCCTAGCCTTTCATTTCCTTCATGACTTGTCCAAGAGGTTAGCTCCCTCTATAAAAAGGTGCTCCTTCACACTCTTATATTTTTCACACTTTATTGAATGGAAAAACCTTGAGTTGGACAAAATTCTCTTAGTGTCCACCCTTCTCTCTTTGAGAATTCCTTAGGTTTTTATCAAGGGTTTCATCCCTTGTCGCAAACTTTCCCTCTTAGGCTTATCTTACCTTAAGTGGCGCCTAAAACCACCTCACTTCTTACCTCTCCACAAACCATTTAACCAAAGAAGAAAACCTTTAGAAAAAGATCAAGGGAGGCATGCATCATTTGGTATTTAGAGCATTGGTTCTAGAGGTCTAAACTCTCTTTCTACCTCATTTATTTTTTTTTCCGTTTTCCTATTTTATTTTATCTTTAATTTCCACATTTTTTTCTAGCTTTCCATTGTTTTTATCATTTCCATTTATGTCTTGAGTTTATTGTTTTGAGTTATAGTTTATTTGCGCCATTTATTTTTTGCTTTGCATCTACGTCTTTCCCATATTCATTAATTTTTGCTTAAGCTTTGAGTTGGGTGCTTTCTTGCTTGAATTTTGGTTTTGAGAATTTCTTGCTAAAAATCCATACCGTTGTGGTGAATTCCACAACCTTGTGGTCAAGGAATTTAGACCAAATTCTTGTGTTTCCTTGCACCTAGTTGCCTTGTTTTTGCCTTATTTTTAGCTTTTATTTTTCACTTTTATACTTTTGTGTAGTTGTCTATAAGTCATGTTTATAGTGTCCCATTTTTTCTATTAATTCCTTTTAAGTTTAGCCTCTTTTGTTTTTACAAAAAAGCTTTTGAAACTTCTTAAATTGAGCAACATAGAGGGTCATACCTTATGTCTAAGTCTCTTCAGAGGTTCATGTGCTTTTAGTTTCAAGCATATTCTTAAAAAAAATAAATTATAAAATAGTTGCTCAATTCCCTTTGTCTTTATTTTCCTTATACATATAATTAGTAGCTCATTTGTGTGGTAAAAGTAGTTCTTGTTTGTGGGTGCTTTCACTTAAGCTATAAGTTTGGTATTTGTATTCAACAAATTACTAAAAACTTAACAAAGCTTGAGTCCAGTGGCACACCAAACTACTAAACCATTAACACATCTATAGCTACTTTGCATTTTGAAGTCATTTCTAGTAGTACCTAAATTGTTGCTTTTAATTTTCTTTATTGTTCCAAGTGCATAACTCTTTGTTATTAAGCACTAAATTCACAATCAAGTTAGGTGCATCTAGTATATATTAAAAAAAAACAACAAGAGAACAAAGTCTAAAATAAAATACAAAAAAAAAACAACGAAGGATTAAAAAAAAAAGAGAACAAACAAAAGAAAAGAAAGTTTGAAGAATTCATTTGATGTACCTAACCTAAAATTAGCAAGTGCTTCAAGTTTGAACTTGGAACCTTAAAAGAAATTATATTACTTTTGGTACGCTAGAACTTGATATTTGTGTCTTTCTACTCTTTAATCTAGTGTCACTCTTAGGTATTCCATTGTGTGCTCTCTTTCTTTTGTTTACCTTTTAGTTGTTGCTTGTCATTTAAATCATCTTTCTAGTTTGTCTTATATACTCTTACCATTTAGTTAAGTGTCCTTTTGATTGTGTTATCTTTTATTGCTTTTTGAGTTTCTATTCGCACCTCCCTTTGCTACTTTTGGTTTCTTTGGTTTGTGTGTTAGTGCCACTTTTGGGAGAAAGCTTGAAAAAGGATTTTACCACAAGGGTAGCATATTTTGGAAGGTTAGACTAAGAGCCTAAGGGATCACCTAAAAAAGAAACATACCTTGCCGTGAGGACCTTGATTTGAGGGAGCATTTGGAGAATCATTTTTTGAAAACTTTACTTTTTCTTTAATTTGGGTGTATTAATTTTGTAGTTGGGAGTTTGAGTGCCCTTAAGGCCCTCCCTTTGGTTGTAATAAGATTTAGTCAATTTTTTAGTTTCTCGAAAATTAGGTGAAGAAGAAAGAAGTGGTACACTTCCTTCAACACCTTAGGAGCTCGCTTTAGATCCCTTCTCTTTTGAATTTTTGCTTTAAAATTCTTGCTTTATTTTTCTTATTCAAAGTGCTTAGAAGGCTAAAGAGTTCCAAAGACTCATCAAGCCATTTTAGGCAAGAAAACACAAAAAGAAAGCAGTGTGTGTTTGTGAAAAGTTTTTGGTCACATTTTTCCTCTTAGAAATTCAAGCACAATGGCATCACACACCCACTCTAGTACTCATAGTTATTCATCAAACAAGAGTGTAAACCAAAGAAATATTTCTAAAGATTACACTCTAAAAAACTTAAACATGGACTTTAGGGAGTGGATGGCAAAGGAACAAGAGAGAAGAGAAGAAAAAAGGAGAGAAAAAGAGTCCAAGGAGAAAAGAAAAATAAAAGAAAGAGAGGAAGAAAAGAGAGAAAAAAGAGAGAAGGAAGAGAAAAGAATAAGAGAAAGGAGAGAAGATGAAGAAAGGAGAGAAAGAAAAGAAAGAAAAAGAAGAAAAGAGAAAGAAGAAGAAAAAAGAAAGCATGAGAATGGTGAGAATTACAAAATGAAAGGGATAGTCTTAGATTCCCCATCTAGACATACCCATAGGAGTGAAAGTGAGGAAGAATACTACAATCATCCTAGGAGAAACTCCCATTCATCCATGCATACTAATGGGGCCCCTCCAAGGGAGCCCAAAATTGATCTCCCCCCATTTCATGGGAAGGAAGATGTGGAAGCCTACCTTGATTGGGAAATCAAGGTAGAACAACTCTTCACTTGTCATGAGGTAAGAGAAGAAAGAAAGGTTCCAATGGAAACCCTTAGCTTCTAAGGGCATGCCATGCATTGGTGGGTTGGGTTAACCAATGAGAGAATACGCACCAATATGCCTTCCATAAGATATTGGAATGATCTTAGAAGTGCTCTAAGAAGAAGGCATATTCCCTCTTGGTACGAAAGAGATCTTAGGGATAGACTCCAAAGGCTAAAGCAAGTCAACCTTAGTATAGAAGAGTATAGACAAAAGATGGAACTTCTTATCTTGAGGGCGGGTATCATTGAGGAACCCAAGGCCACTATGGCAAGGTTTTGTGTGGGTTGAGCCCCAAAATCCGTGATAAGGTGGAGCTCTTCTCATACAATTCCCTTGATGAGTTAGTTCAACTTTGCATCACGGTGGAAAATCAACTTAGAAGGAAAACTTTTAAAAAGGATAACCCACCTTATGTAAAAAGGGACCAACCTAAGGGGAACTCTTTCAAGAGTTACCCCAAAGAGGAACATCCCAAGCACTTTAAAGAGCATAAAACATCACATGTAGAGAGAAAAACCCTTACTACTAACTCTCATGAGAAAGTTAGTAGTATCAAATTCTTTAAATGTCTTGGGAGAGGTCACATTGCCTCTCAATGCCCTACTAAGAGAAACATAATCATGAGGGCCCAAGATGTTTATAGTAGTGAGTGTAGCTCACACTCCTCTAGTGAGAGCGAAGGAGAAGGGATTCATGCATACCAATCTGATTGTGATGAAACCGCTTATGCATGTGAGGGAGACCTCTTGATGATAAGAAGGCTTCTTGGAAGCCAACCTTTGAAAGTGTCCTCATCTCAAAGGGAGAACATATTCCACACTCATTGTAAGGTGAATGACAAAATATGTTCTCTCATTGTGGATAGTGGGTCATGCTGCAATTGTTGTAGCTCAAGGTTGGTGGAAAAGCTAGCCTTGACCACACTTCCCCACCCTAAGCCTTACAAGCTTCAATGGCTCAATGAGCAAGGGGAAATAGAGGTCAATGAGCAAGTCAAGGTTCCAATTTCCAGTGGGTCTTATAAAGATGAGATCCTGTGTGACATAGTCCCAATGGAAGCTGGACATATCTTGCTAGGAAGACCATGGCAATTTGATAAGAAAGCTATACACCATGGTCATTCCAATAACATCATCCTCACTCATAAGGATAAGCGCATTAAGTTGTGTCCTCTAACACCTTCACAAGTGGCAGAAGACCAACTCATGATGAAACATAAGAGAGATAAGGAGAAAAAAAAAGCAAAGCTTTACCCCTAAAGCTTGAAAAGGGTAAGGAGGTTGAGTTAGAAGTTGGTGCCCCTTCCAAGAAAGTCATTAGTAAAGGGAGTTTATTTGCGACAAAATTGGATTTAAAGGAAGCCTCCTTAACTAACAGACTTTTCTATCTCCTCCTTTGCAAAGAGGAATCCCTCATTTCTTCCCCCTCCACTTTTTTCTCTTCTAGTTCTAGCACTGCCATAGAACTTCGACATGAGAACCTACCTCAAGAGGTTCAAGAGCTTTTAAAGGAGTTTGGTGATATATTCCCTAATGAAGTTCCCAAAGGACTTCCTCCAATTAGGGGTATAGAACACCAAATAGACTTGGTACCTAGGGCTAGCCTGCCTAATAAGCGTACTTATAGGACTAATCCCATGGAGACCAAGGAGACTGAATCTCAAGTCCAAGAACTATTGGAGAAGGGTTGGGTTCAAGAAAGCCTAAGCCCTTGTGTTGTGCCAGTCTTGTTGGTGCCTAAGAAGAATGGCCAATGAAGGATATGCATTGATTGCCGAGCAATCAATAACATCACCATCAAATATAGGCACCCTTTCCCTAGGCTTGATGACATGCTTGATGAATTGCATGGGGCCTAATTATTTTCGAAAATTGATCTTAAGAGTGGTTATCACCTAATCCGCATCAAGGAAGGTGATGAGTGGAAAACCACTTTTAAGACCAAGTTTGGGCTTTATGAGTGGTTGGTAATGCCCTTTGGGCTTACCAATGCCCCAAGTGCCTTCATGAGGCTTATGAATCATGTCCTTAGGGATTGCTTAGGAAAATTTTGTGTAGTTTACTTTGATGATATTTTAGTGTATAGAAAGAGCCTAGATGAATATGTAGGTCATCTTAGGTGCGTCTTTTGGATCCTTAGGTCACACCAACTATATGGAAACCTTGAAAAGTGTAATTTTTGTGTAGAGAGTGTGGTGTTTTTAGGTTTTTTAGTCAATAAAGATGGGGTTCATGTGGACCCTGACAAAATCAAAGCCATCCAAGAATGGCCTACACCAAAAAGTGTGACTGAGATCAAGAGCTTTCATGGTCTCGCGAGTTTCTATAGGCGCTTTGTGCCTAATTTATCCACACTTTTCTCACCAATCAATGATTTGGTGAAGAAGGAGGTTTCCTTCCTTTGGGGTGCTAAACAACAAAAAGCCTTTGAGCTTATTAAAGAAAAACTAACTCATGCCCCTGTTCTAACTCTACCTGACTTTTCAAAAACTTTTGAGCTAGAGTGTGATGCATTGGGTGTTGGAATAGGTGCTGTGTTATTGCAAGGTGGCCACCCCGTGGCTTATTTTAGTGAAAAACTAAATGGTTCTGCCCTCAATTACCCCACCTATGACAAAGAGTTTTACTCCTTAATAAGGGCCCTTCAAACTTTGGAACATTACCTTATTCCCAAGGAGTTTGTCATTCATAGTGACCATGAGTCACTAAAATATTTGAAGGGTCAAGGTAAGCTCAACAAGAGGCATGCAAAGTGGGTTGTGTTTTTGGAAACTTTTCCCTATATAATCAAATACAAGAAAGGGAAGCACAATGTAGTGGCTGATGCCCTATCTAGAAGACATACTCTTCTTGCCACTTTAAGCTCCCAAATCTTAGGATATGATTATATTAAGGACCAATATGCTTCTGACCAAGAGTTTGGCCCTAGTTTTGCTACCTCCTTGTCCAAACCTACTGATGGGTTTCATGTGAGTAAGGGGTAATTATTCAAAGAAAATAAACTTTGTGTACCCCAAGGATCTCTTAGAAAATTGCTTGTGAGAGAGAGCCATGAGGGTGGGCTTATGGGGCATTTTGGAATAAACAAATCTTTGCTCATTTTAAAAGAAAAATTTCATTGGCCCCATATGAAAAGAGATGTCCAAAGACATTGCTCTAGATGCATAGCTTGTTTACAAGCTAAATCTAAAGTAATGCCTCATGGACTTTACACACCCTTACCGGCTCCCTCTGCTCCTTGGGTAGACATAAGCATGGATTTCATCCTTGGACTTCCTAGAACCCAAAGGGGAGCAGATTCTATCTTTGTGGTAGTGGACAGGTTTTCTAAAATGGCCCATTTCATACTTTGCCACAAAATAGATGACGTGACCAACATTGCAAAACTTTTCTTCAAAGAAGTTGTCCGTCTACATGGCATACCTCAATCCATAGTGTCTGATAGAGATGTTAAGTTCCTTACCCACTTTTGGAAAACTTTGTGGACTAGGCTGGGAACTAAACTCCTATTTTCTACCACATGTCATTCCTAAACTGATGGGCAAACTGAGGTAATAAATAAATCCTTATCCACTATGCTAAGGACACTTCTTAGGGGAAATCATAAGTCTTAGGATGAGTACCTTCCCTATATAGAGTTTGCATATAATAGGGTGGTCCAAAGAACCACCAAGCACTCACCCTTTGAGATTGTTTATGGCTTCAACCCTCTTACACCTCTTGATATTTTGCCTTTACCTTTCCCTTCTTCTATTCATAAAGAAGGATTAGCTAAAGCGGATTTTGTTAAAAAATTACATGAGAGGGTCAAAGCCAACATTGAACGACACTCTAAAAGGTATGTTGCTAAGGTTAATAGGGGAAGGAAAGAAATTATCTTTAACGAAGGGGATTGGGCATGGCTTCATTTGAGGAAGGATCACTTCTCTGCTCACAGGAAGTCCAAGCTTAGCCCCCGAGGCGATGGTCCCTTTCAAGTCCTCAAGAGAGTGAACAACAATGCATACATATTAGATCTCCTTGAGGACTATGGTGTCACTACTACCTTTAATGTTTGTGATTTGATCCCTTTTGTAGGTACTGATGAAGAAGAGGAAGACCTATCAGATTTGAGGTCAAATCCTTCCCAAGGGGGAGGAGATGATGCATTCTCCCCAAGCAAGGGCCCTATCACTAGGGCCATGGCTAGGAGAATAGAAGAGGACATGGCTAGAGTAGAAGGAGGAAGATCTCACCTCCATATGACCATCAAGTTATGCAAGTCATGACTTATTTACTTGTAATTTTTCTTTTAGGAACCTAGGATTTTATTTTGGACATGTATTAGTCCATTTAATTTTCTAGGAGGTGTCTTAGTAATAAGAAGGGGTAAGATTAGTTTTTGTGCCTTTATTTAGGAAATAAGGGGGTAGTTTGATAACTACACCCTCTTTTCCTAAATAAAACCCCAAACTAATAAAGGAGTAATCTTGGCCCTTGGATGAGGTAGCTTGGGCACCAATTCTCATCTAAAGGAGGGTATTGATTGGACTTTGGGCTTCAATCTTCCTCCCTTGGATGACTCATTTTAATCCTAGTCTTTCATTTCCTTCATGACTTGTCCAAGAGGTTAGCTCCCTCTATAAAAAGGTGCTCTTTCACACTCCTGTATTTTTCACACTTTATTGAATAGAAAAACCTTGAGTTGGCCAAAATTCTCTTAGTGTCCACCCTTATCTCTTTAAGAATTCCTTCGGTTTTTATCAAGGGTTTCATCCCTTGTGGCAAACTTTCTCTCTTAGGCTTATCTTACCTTAAGTGGCGCCTAAAACCACCTCACTTCTTACCTCTCCACAAACCATTTCACCAAAGAAGAAAACCTTTAGAAAAAAATCAAGGGAGGCATGCATCAAAAAGCTTTACCCCTAAAGGTTGAAAGGGGTAAGGAGGATGAATTGGAAGTTGTGCCCCTTCCAAGAAGGTAATTAGTAAAGAGAGTCTATTTGCTACAAAATTGGATTTAAAGGAAGCTCCATTGACTAATAAATCTTTCTATCTCCTCATTTGCAAAAAGGCATCCCCCGTTTCTTCCCCCTCTACTTCTTCCTCCTTTAATTCTTCCCCCTCTATTTCTAGCACTGCATAGAACTTGGACATGAGAACCTACCTCAAGAGGTTTAAGAGATTTTAAAAGAATTTAGTGATATATTGCCTAACGAAGTTCCGAAAGGACTTCCTCCAATTAGGGGTATAGAACACCAAATAGACTTCGTACCCGGGGCTAGCCTGCCTAATAGGCGTGCTTATAGGACTAACCCCATGGAAACCAAAGAAATTGAGTCTATTGGAGAAGGGTTGGGTTCAAGAGAGCCTCAACCCTTGTGTTGTACCAGTCTTGTTGGTGCCCAAGAAGAATGGACAGTGGAAGATGTGCATTGATTACCAAGCAATCAATAACATCACCATCAAATATAGGCACCCTATCCCTAGACTTCATGGGGCTCAATTGTTTTAAAAAATTGACCTTAGAAGTGGTTATCACCAAATTCGCATCAAGGAGGGTGATGAGTGGAAAACCGCTTGTAAGACTAAATTTGGGCTTTATGAGTGGTTAGTAATGCCCTTTGTGCTTATTAATAGCCCAAGCACCTTCATGAAGCTTATGAATCATGTCCTTAGGGATTGCTTAGGTAGGTTTTGTGTTGTTTATTTTGATGACATCTTAGTGTATAGCTAGAGCCTAAATGAACATGTAGGCCATCTTAAGCGCGTCTTTTGCATTCTTAGGTCACACCAACTTTATTGAAATCTTGAAAAATGTAATTTTTGTGTGGAGAGTGTGGTGTTCTTAGGTTTATAGTTAATAAAATTGGGGTTCAAGTGGACCCCGAAAAAATCAAAGTCATCCAAGAATGGCCCACCCCAAAAAGTGTGACTGAAATCAAGAGTTTTCATGATCTCACGAGCTTTTACAGGCACTTTGTGCCTAACTTCCCCACACTTTTCTCACCAATCAATGATTTGGTGAATAAGGATACTCTTTTCCTTTGGGGTGAAAAACAACAAAAAACCTTTGAACTTATCAAAGAGAAACTGACCCATGCACCAATTTTAGCTTTTCTTGACTTTTCTAAAACTTTTGAGCTAGAGTATGATGCATCGGGAGTAGATGTGGGAGCTGTGTTGTTAGCAGGTGGTCATCCCATGGCTTATTTTAGTGAAAAAATAAATGGAGCCACCTTGAACTACCCTACCTATGATAAAGAGTTTTACTCTTTGATAAGGGCCCTTCAAACTTGGGAACATTATCTTGTACCCAAGGAGTTTTTCATTCATAGTGACCATGAGTCACTTAAGTATTTGAAGGGTCAAGGTAAGCTTAATAAAAGGCATGCTAAATGGGTATAATTTCTTGAGACTTTCCCTTATATCATCAAATACAAGAAAGGAAAAAATAATGTGGTGGCTGATGCTTTGTCTCGTAGACATACCCTTTACACCACCTTGAGTGCAAAGATTCTTGGATTTGATAATATTAGAGAAATGTACCATTCTGATAAGGATTTTGGATCCATTTATGCTACCTCTGCATCTGCACCTGAAACCTAAAATGGGTTTTTGTGAGTGAGGGGTACCTTTTCAAAGGTAGCAGACTTTGTGTACTCCAAGGATCTATGAGAAATCTACTGATAAAAGAGAGTCATGAGGGTGGACTCATGAGGCATTTTGGAATTAACAAAACTGCTTTTACAAGAAAAATTCTTTTGACCCCATATAAAGAAAGATGTCTATAAACATTGTCGTAGATGCATTGCTTGCTTGCAAGCTAAGTCTAAGACAATGGCTCATGGATTGTACACACCCTTACCTGCTCCTTCTGCACCTTGGCTGGATATAAGTATGGATTTCATCCTTGGCCTGCCTCGAACCCAACGAGGTGCAGACTCTATCTTTGTGGTGGTAGATAGATTTTCAAAACTGGTTCACTTTATATCATGCCACAAGATAGATGATGTGAGCAACATCACAAACTTTTCTTTAAAGAATTTGTCCGTTTACATGGAATCCCTAGTCCATAATCTCTGATAGAGATGTGAAGTTCCTTAACCACTTCTGGAAAACATTGTGGGCAAGGCTAGGAACTAAACTCTTATTTTCTACCACATGTCACCCCTAAACTGATTGGCCAACTGAGGTAGTAAATAGATCTCTATCTACTATGCTTAGGGCACTTCTTCGAGGAAATCACAAGTCTTGGGATGAATACCTACCCCATATTGAGTTTGCATACAATCGGGTTGTTCAAAAGACCACCAAGCATTCTCCCTTTGAAGTTGTTTATGGCTTCAACCCCCTCACTCCTCTTGATATCTTGCCCTTACAATTCCCTTTTTCTGTTCAGAAAGAAGGAATAGCAAGAACGGATTTGTTAAAAAATTACATAAGAGGGTAAAAGCCAATATTGAACATCATTCAAAGGAGTATGCTAGTAAAGCCAATAGGGGTAAGAAAGAAATTATCTTCAATGAAGGGGAATGGGTATGGCTTCATTTGAGGAAGGATCACTTCCCTACTCAAAGGAAGTTGATGTGACCATGCCTAGCCAAGGACCTATCACTAGGGCCATGGCTAGAAGGATTGAAGAAGACCTAGTGATGTGACCATGCCTAGCCAAGGACCTATCACTAGGGCCATGGCTACAAGGATTGAAGAAGACCTAGCCCTTGCAGACAAAGGAAGACTTCACCTCCTATGGAGAGTGAAGATATTAGGCTAGGGAATTTAGTTAATAAAATGTAATTTTCCTTTATTTTAATTTTGAGGAGCATTAAGAATTTAATTTGGGACATGTATTTAGTCCATTTTTTATTTTTAGGAGGTGTCTTAGGAATTTAGAGGGTGGATTTAGCTTTTTGGGTCTTTATGAAGGAAATAAGGGGTAACCTTGATATCTACACCCCTCTTTTCCACATAAACCCCCTAAGCTAATAAGAAGGAATCTTGGCCCTTGGTTTGACAAACTTGGGCACCAAGTTTGATGATCTAAGGAGGGAATTGTTTCTCAATTCTCCTCCCTTAGATCTCTCCTTTTAATCCTAGCCCTTCTTTTTTAGGTTATCTTGTTCAAGAGGTTAGCTACCTCTATAAATAGGATCTCCTCCCTCACTTGTATTTTTTACACTTGAATTTAATCCTAGAGACCATATTGGTTGAGGTTCTTACCTTTGAGTGTCCCCCTTTCTCCTTTGTGAGAGCTTCTAAGAGTTATCAAGGGACCCCTCCCTTGTGGCCTCTCCCCTTTGGCTTATCAAACCTAGTATTTGTGGTGCCTCACCCCATTCCTTTCCTCTCCATAAATCCATTTCCCTTCCAAGTGACATTAGAAAGGATCCTTTGGGCATGTGATCATCAAAGATCACATCAAGTGGTATCTAGAACCACTTTCTAAAGGTCACGTTCTTTCTCAATTTTTTTTTCTTTGTTGTTTATTTCTTTGATCTCTTTATTTTAAAGTCCTTCATTTTTTTTCATCTCTATTTCCTTTATTGTCTAGTAGTATAGCTTTTTATTCTTGCTATTATATGCGCTTTTGTTTTCTATCTACGCGCCTATGTTCCATTTAATTTGATGCGATTTTATTTGTCCCTTTCTTTGCATCTTATTTTTGTGTTCAAGTTGCTTAATTTTCCCTTGGTTTTTTATGTTAAAGTGTGCCTAAAAAGTTGTGACCATTAAACCCACATGGTTGAGGATTTTTCCACACCATTGTGGTGATCAACTTTGGCCACTTTGTTGTGCCTTTTGTTTTAAGTCTTTTGCTGAAATTTTTGCTCTATATTTAGGTGTGTTATTTTTTCTTAATCTTGTGTTTTGTCAAATACTATTCATGTTAGTTTCCTATTTTGTCTCATTTAAATTCCATAGGTTTTAGCCTCTTAAATTTTTTACAAAAAAACCTTAAAAAACAGTTTGAATTGAGCTCCTAAGAGGTGAACCTCTTGTTGAGTCTGTTAAGTCTTTTATGCTTTTAGTTCAAGCATATTAATCTCTTTGTTGTTCTTAAATATTTGCTCAATTCAATCTTTATATGTTTCTTGTTTTATGTTGAATTATTAGTAGTCTTCCACTTGGTTTACCTTCACTATTGGTGCCTATTTATGGAATTTTAGCTTGGGTGAATTGTGTTAGTAATTTGAGCAATCAATTTACTTCAAAATCAGCCCTACATCATTCCTTAAGCACCATTAGTTCAGTGGTATTTGGAACTACTAAGTTGTTTTTCCTATAGTTACATGCATTGCTTGAAAATTATGTGACCTTACTTTGTGCTTATTCACTCAAGCGTTATTATTTCAAGCATCCTCATTAAAATTTCAATTCAACAAGCTATTAGGTGCAGCAAAATGATTAGAAAAAGTTAAAAAAATTAGAAAAAGTTCAAGGTAAAAAAAAAAAGAAGATAAAGAACTCAAAAGAAAGACAAATTTGAAGTTGTGTACCTAATAGTAGAAACATTTGATATGAGGAACCAATTGTGATTCAAAAAAAAATTACTTGAGTAAGCTTTTTAGTTTTTGGTCACTTAAATTTTATTAAGTGTGCAACTATTAGTTTCATTTTTTTTGTTTGAGTCTTTTTTAATCTCTACTCTTAGAGCTAATCTAGGAAAGTTATTTGTGTGCTACCTTCCTTTGTGAGCCTTATGTTTTCTTGCTTGTCTTCTTTACTTCTTTGAGTTTGTCATTGTTTAATCTATCCACTTGGATTTGTGAACCTTGTTTTGTTATTCACCTTTGTTTGTTTTCTTGTGTTGTATTCGGCCTTGGTAACGAAAGGTTGGGAAAGGTTCCATATATAAAATTTTGGCAAGTCCAAACAAGAGGAAACAAGAGTAGCATTCTTGGGGTGAGTTGATGCAACTCAAAGGGGCTTGATCAAAAGGAGACAAACACCAAAAAGCTTGGAGTGAAGACTTTGTTTTATTTTTTTATTCTTTGGATTGTGTATACTTAATTTTAGATTGGGATTTTGAGTGCCCTTAAGGCCTCCCTTGGTTTGTAATAATTTTGGTTAATTTTAGCGTAGTTCCTCGTTAATTAGGTGAAGAAGGGAGAAGTGGTACACTTCCTTCAACACCTTAGGAGCACGATTAGAGCCTTTTCTCTTTTACATTCTTGCACTTTTATTTTATTTTATGTTATTTTGAAAAAACGTGTAGAGGCTAAGAGTTCCAAAGACTCATCAAGCCACCTTAGGTGAGAAAACAAAAAAAAAAAAAGTTTTTGGCCTACCCTTTAGTTTTTAGCATCCAAGCACCATGACTTCCCACACACATTCTAGTGCACATAGTTGTTCATCAAGTAAGAGTGTCAACCAAAGAAAACCTTCTAAGGGAGACACTCTTGAAAACCTTAACTTAGAATTTAGGGAGTGGATTGCTAAAGAACAAGAAAGGAGAGAAGAAAAAGAGAGAAAAAAAGAAATAAAATAAAAGGAAAAACAAAAAGAGAAGGAAGAGTTAAAAAAAGAGATGTTGGAAATGAGAAAAGAGAAAAAAGAGCGAGAAGAGAGAAGGCAAAGAGAGAGAAGAGAGGATGAAGAAAGGAGAAGAAGGAAAGAAGTAGAAAGAAAAAGAGAAAAAGAGGAAGAAGAGAGAAGGGGAGGAGAATAAGAGGAGAGATGGGAGGGAGAGTGATAGAAAAAATAAAGGAATTCTCATAAGATCCCCATCTAGGCATTTTAGCTCTAGTGAAGAAGAATACTATAGAAAGCAACATAAGCATCACTCTCATTCATCATACAATCATCATTCTCCTCAAGAGAACATAAATCATGCTAGGGAACCAAAGGTAGACCTACCGCATTTTCATGGTAGGGAAGATGTTGAGACTTACCTAGATGGGGAAGTCAAAGTGGAACAACTCTTTCGATGCTATGAAATTAGGGAAGAAAGGAAAGTACCTTTGGCCTCCCTTAGTTTTCAAGGTTCTACTTTGCATTGATGGGATGGGTTAGTCAAGGATAGGGCCCGTAAACAAATGCCTGACATTCGCTACTGGAATGATTTAAAAACTTGTTTGCGAAGAAGGCACATTCCTTCATATTATGAGAGGGATCTTTTGGATAGGCTCCAAAGACTTAGGCAACATAACCTAAGTATTGAGGAGTATAGACAAAAGATGGAGCTTCTCATACTAAGGGCCAATATCATTGAGGAACCCAATGCCACCCTTGCTAGGTTTTTGTGTGGATTAAGCTCTGGCATTAGAGATAAGGTAGAGCTTCTTTCATACTCAAACCTTGATGAGTTGGTAGAACTTTGTGTAAGAGCTGAGAATCAACTCAAGAGAAAAAGCTTTAAAAAAGATTCTCCCTCTTACTCAAAGAGAGACCAACTTAAGGGAAACTCTTTCAAGGGTTTTCCCAAAGAGGAACCCAAGCATTTTCAAGATACAAAAGCACCTCATGTAGAGAGAAAAACCCCTACTACTAAGCCTACTGAGAGGCAAAGTAGTATCAAATGCTTCAAATGTCTTGGGAGAGGCCATATTGCCTCTCAATGACCTAACAAGAAAACCATGATCATAAGGGGACAAGACATTTGTAGTGAGAATAACTCATATTCCTCCTCTAGTGAGAGTGAGGAAGAAGGGGGACATACTTTTGAACAACAGTGTGAGGAAGCTTTTCCTTATGAGGGGGACCTTCTTATGGTTCAAATGCTTCTTGGAAGCCAACCTCTAGAGCTTGGCCAATCACAAAGAGAGAACATCTTCCATACAAGATGTAAAGTAAATGACAAAGTATGTTCTCTCCTTGTTGATAGTGGCTCCTGTTGTAACTGTTGTAGCTCTAGGTTGGTTGAAAAGCTAGCCTTGACTACCATGCCCCATCCCAAACCTTACAAATTGCAATGGCTCAATGAGCAATGAGAGATGGTAGTCAATGAACAAGTTATGGTTCCAATTTCCATAGGATCTTATAATGATGAGATTCTCTGTGACATAGTTCCTATGGAGGCTGGTCATATCCTGTTGGGAAGACCATGGCAATTTGACAAAAAAGCTATTCACCATGGTCACTCCAACCAAATAATTCTCACCCATAATGAAAAGCGCTTGAAATTGTATCCTTTGTCACCTTCTCAAGTGGCTGAAGATCAATTTGCGATGAAAAAGAAAAGAGTTGAGGAAAAAAAAAATACAACAAGCTTTACCCTTAAAGCTTGAAAAGGGTAAAGAGAGAGAGTCGGAAGGTGATGCCCCTTCAAAAGGGAATATTAGTAAAAGGAGCCTATTTGCTACTAAACGTGATTTAAAAGAAGCTCCTTTGACTAACAAGCCCTTTTATCTCCTTTTTTGCAAAGAAGCATCAAATCCTTCTCCCATTTTGCATTCTTCTGCTGAGAGCACTGCCACAGCCCATGCACATGAGCACCTTCCTCAAGGAGTTCAAGATATTTTAAAAGAATTTGATGACATATTCCCTAATGAGGTTTCGAAAGGACCTCCTCCCATTAGGGGTATAGAACATCAAATTGATTTGGTGCCTGGTGCAAGTCTACCTAATAGACCTTCCTATAGGACCAACCCCATGGAGACCCAAGAGATTGAGTCTCAAGTGAATGAGCTGTTGGAGAAGGGTTGGGTTCAAAAGAGCCTAAGCCCTTGTGCTGTGCCAGTCTTGTTGCTGCCCAAGAAGAATGGCCAATGGAGGATGTGTGTTGATTGTCGTGCAATCAACAACATCACCATCAAATATAGGCACCCAATCCCCCGTCTTGATGACATGTTGGATGAATTGCATGGGGCAAAAATATTTTCAAAAATAGATCTTAGAAGTGGTTACCACCAAATAAGGATCAAAGAGGGTGATGAGTGGAAAACTGCTTTTAAGACTAAATTTGGTCTTTATGAGTGGTTGGTTATGCCTTTTGGGCTAACTAATGCCCCAAGCACATTCATGCGCTTAATGAATCATGTACTAAGGGATTGCCTTGGTAAATTTTGTGTAGTTTACTTTGATGACATTTTAGTTTACTCTAGGAACCTAGATGATCATTTAGGACATCTAAGGCATGTTTTTTCTCTTCTTAGGAGTAATCATCTTTTTGGTAACTTAGAAAAATGCACCTTTTGTGTAGATAGTGTAGTTTTCCTAGGTTTTGTAGTTAGCACAAAAGGGGTTCATGTTGACCCCGAAAAGATAAAAGCTATTCAAGAATGGCCCACCCCAAAGAGTGTGACAGAGATCAAAAGCTTTCATGGTCTCACTGGATTTTATAGGCGCTTTGTGCCTAATTTCTCCACGCTCTTCGCACCAATAAATGATTTGGTGAAAAAGGAAGTTCCTTTCCTTTGGGGTGAGCAACAAGAGATAGCCTTCAAGCTAATTAAGCATAAACTGACCCATGCACCAGTCTTGGCATTACCTGACTTTTCTAAAACATTTGAACTTGAATGTGATGCCTCTGGTGTAGGTGTGGGGGCTGTCTTGTTGCAAGGAGGGCACCCCATTGCGTATTTCAGTGAAAAACTCAATGGTGCCCCCCTCAACTACCCCACCTATGATAAGGAGTTTTATGCTCTAATTAGGGCCCTTCAAACTTGGGAGCATTACCTTGCTCCCAAGGAGTTTTTCATTCATAGTGACCATGAGTCACTAAAATATTTGAGGGGTCAAGGTAAATTGAACAAAAGGCATGCAACGTGGGTGGAATATCTTGAATCCTTCCCTTATGTCATCAAGTACAAGAAAGGAAAACAAAATATGGTGGCTGATGCTCTTTCTAGGCGTCATGCCCTTTATTCATCCTTGAGTGCAAAAATCTTGGGATTTGATGACATTCGGGCTATGTATCCATCTGATAAGGATTTCGGCCCCATATTTGCTACCTCTGCATCTGCATTTGCATTAAAGGCCCATGATGGGTACTTCATGTGTGAGGGGTATCTTTACAAAGGGAGTCATGAAGGTGGGCTCATGGGGCATTTTGGGATTTCAAAAACCCTCATGCTTTTAGAAGAGAAATTCTTTTGGCCCCATATGCGTAGAGATGTCCATAGACATTGCTCTAAATGTATAGCTTGCTTGCAAGCAAAGTCTAAAGCAATGCCTCATGGACTATACAGACCTTTACCTGCTCCTTCTGCACCTTGGGAGGATATTAGCATGGATTTCATCCTTGGGCTCCCAAGAACCCAACGAGGTGCAGACTCCATATTTGTGGTGGTGGACCGATTTTCAAAAATGGCCCATTTTATTCCCTGCCACAAAGTGGTTGATGCGAGCAAACATCGCAAGACTTTTCTTTAAAGAGGTTGTCCGATTGCATGGTATACCCTCTTCAATAGTGTCAGATAGGGATGTGAAGTTCCTTAGCCATTTTTGGAAAACTCTTTGGGCTAAGCCGGGAACTAAACTTCTTTTTTCCACTATCTGTCACCCTCAAACTGATGGGCAAACAGAAGTGGTGAATAGATCTTTATCCACTATGCTGAGGGCTCTCCTTAAAGGCAACCATAAGTTTTGGGATGAGTACCTTCCCCACATTTAATTTGCTTATAACCGGGTGGTTCATAGAACCACCAAGCATTCTCCTTTTGAGGTGGTCTATGGCTTTAATCCTCGTACTCCTCTAGATCTTTTACCTCTTCCTCTTTCTGTTGCTGTGCATAAAAAAGGAGAGGCAAAAGCCATTTTTGTAAAACAATTACATGAGAGGGTTAAAGTTAACATAGAGTGCGAATCCTTGAGAGATGCTACTTTCGCCAATAGGGGGAGGAAAGAAGTCATCTTTGAAAAGGGCGACTGGGTATGGCTTCACCTGAGAAAGGATAGATTTCCTTCTCAAAGGAAGTCCAAACTTAGCCCTAGAGGAGATGGACCTTTCCAAATCCTTGAGCTGATCGGTAATAATGACAATGTTTTAGATCTGCCTGAGGATTATGGGGTAAGCACCAGTTTTAATGTTTCTGATTTGTCTCCATTTGTAGGTACTGAAAATGACGAAGACCCCATGGATTTGAGGTCAAATCCTCTTCAAGGGGGAGGAGATGATGTGACCATGCCTAGCCAAGGACCTATCACTAGGGCCATGGCTAGAAGGATTGAAGAAGACCTAGCCCTTGCAGACAAAGGAAGACTTCACCTCCTATGGAGAGTGAAGATATTAGGCTAGGGACTTTAGTTAATAAAATGTAATTTTCCTTTATTTTAATTTTGAGGAGCATTAAGAATTTAATTTGGGACATGTATTTAGTCCATTTTTTATTTTTAGGAGGTGTCTTAGGAATTTAGAGGGTGGATTTAGCTTTTTGGGTCTTTATGAAGGAAATAAGGGGTAGCCTTGATATCTACACCCCTCTTTTCTACATACACCCCCTAAGCTAATAAGAAGGAATCTTGGGCCTTGGTTTGAGAAACTTGTGCACCAAGTTTGATGATCTAAGGAGGGAATTGTTTCTCAATTCTCCTCCCTTAGATCTCTCCTTTTAATCCCAGCCCTTCTTTTTTAGGTTATCTTGTTCAAGAGGTTAGCTATCTCTATAAATAGGAGCTCCTCCCTCACTTGTATTTTTTACACTTGAATTTAATCCTAGAGACCATATTGGTTGAGGTTCTTACCTTTAAGTGTCCCCCTTTCTCCTTTGTGAGAGCTTCTAAGAGTTATCAAGAGACCCCTCCCTTGTGGCCTCTCCCCTTTGGCTTATCAAACCTAGTATTTTTGGCGCCTCACCTCATTCCTTTCCTCTCCATAAATCCATTTCCCTTCCAAGTGACCTTAGAAAGGATCCTTTGGGCACGTGATCATCAAAGATCACGTCAGTTGACCAATACATGGATTCTTGAAAATTTCATTGAAGCTCAAGAGTGTTGTCTTGGTAATTATGCATTCACCCCAAGGCAGAGTTAAACAATCCTTGAGGTTGAATAATGTCACCTAGGATCTACTCTTAGAGTTTCCATGGAGCTTGTGAAATGGAGGTGGAAGACAAGAAAATGGAGGAAGTAGGGTCCATTCATGTTGAAGGAGATAAGCCAAAGGATGAAGCTAGCCACAAGGGAAGAAACCCTTGCTAATAGCATGAAGAACTCTCATTAAGGAGAGAACAAAGAACACTCTCTAAGAAGAAGATCTCTCAAATTTAGAGAAAGGAATTTCATTCAAAATGAGTGTTAAAAGCTACATGAAGGAGGGAATGCTCTATATATAGAGTTAGGAATGGATCATGGGCCTTAACACTAAACATGAACGTCCACTTAGCCTAATCAAGGGTTAGTTGTCTTAATTTAGTGTTAATTTTTAATCATGTGCTTAATTAACACCAATTTAATCCAACTAAAGATCCAAACATGACCCTTAAAAAGGAGATTTATGTTCCCTCTTGTTTGAATTTAAATTTTGGAGGGAAATGACATGACACCTCCAAAATTCAAACTAAAATAAGAAGCAACAAGAATAAGCTAAGTAGGAGTGAGAAAGCACATGTGGAGTGAAACAAGGGAGCAAGGGGGCCCACATGTCCCCTACATGCTTCATGTGTTGGTTAGAAGGGTTTTAGAAGCAATTAGGGGTGTGTAAATAAATACCACACGTCCACATGCTTCTTAGACCAAGCCTAACTAATTAACACACTTCTCAAAGAGACTAATTAAACCTACTAATGTAAAATGATCCTAAAGGCCAAAATACAAGGTTGGAAAATAAACTAGCTACACCCTAAAATCCTAAAGACCTAAGGGTGCTTATACAAGCCTAAAAATGGTCAAATTAATATAAATTAATAGAACATATCCTAAACTAAGCTTCTTGAAGCTTCATCCAAGTCATCCTCCTTTATTATTGGTCCTAGCTCAAGCCCATGCTAAGTGTGCATGCACTATAGCCTCTTTATTGAGGAGGATTTGACCTTGAATCTTATGGTCTTTCTTCCTCTTTTTTCCAGTCCTGCAAGAGAATGAGCACAAGAATGAGTATGTGATTATGTACACAGATGTTAAGAGTTGGAGGTCTATAGGAAGACCTCATAGACTTAGGGTGGTGGGGGTATGCATTAAGGTTTAAAAATTGTTTGGTATGCCTATGCCCCCATACATCAGTTCCCCAAGTGACTCCAAGTTCACTAAAGGCTAGTTCCATCTGGGTAGGAAGTGAGACAAGCTTAGGTGCCTTGGAGCACTCATCCAAGAAATCCAAGTAAGCTTTATCTTGTTGTTCACCCCACAAGATGATGATGTGCTTACAGGTGGAACTTTCTTTCAAGATCTCCTTAAGTGGGCCTTAAGATTGGCTATGGATAGAAAAAGTTTGTAGCCCAATCTCCTAACCACACTTGGCCACACCCATAAGTAGTGTTTCAGGTTGTGTTTTATTGTGCTGACACAACCTTAACACCTACTTGTGTAAGGAAAAATTCATTAAATTCATCCAAGTCTTGAGACTGTTATATTGAGCTTAAAAGAAGATATGTAAAGCTCAATCCTTGGAGAAGTTTGTAAGGTGGAATCAAGTAGAACTTAAGGTTGTGGTTTATTATGCTTAAAAGGTTTTGGCACAACCTCAATTTCCACTAGTGCATAAGGAGAATTGTCTTCAATAAGATTTGAAAAAGAATCTTCAGGAAGAACAACCTCCCATTCTTTATGGAAAGGAGAAGTCTTCTTGACGAACAACTTCTTTTTCTTCCAAGTGTTAAACTTGAGTTTCTTGCTTGAGCTTTATGAATAAGGTTCAATTTCAAAACTTAGTGAATTTGCTTCTTTATGTGCCACTAGAGGTTGTGGAAATATGTAATCAAATAATTGAGACATAACCTCCACTTGCACTTGTCCTAAGAGAGATGTTTCTTTAATAAGATCCTCTTTAGGACTTAAGGATTAATCTTATCGAAGACCTTTTTCTTTCTTAATTTTGACCAAGTTTTGAACTTGAGGATTTGGTTTGAACCTTAAGGATGTAGGCCCAAGTTTAAAACTTGGTGTAGTGTCAAGTAGGACTTGACATTCACCTTTCTCCAAAAAGTCCTTTACTAAGCATTAGACTTGACAAATTTATTTCTCAAGGGGATTCAATTCCAACACTTGTAAAAGTTCTTGATGAAGAATCTTTCTCAAGGGGAGCTTGAGATTGTGAGCCAATGTGCTTAGAAAATTTTGGCACAATCTCAAGCTCATCTTTTGTTTTCAAAGGTGGATGAGTCTTGGCTAGGGTCACTCTTTTCACCAATCTCTTTTTCTAAATTTTTATTCTTAGAATTTTCAAAGGTAGGTGTGTCCTCTCTATCTATTTTCTCCCACACTCTTCTTTTCTTTTCCTTTTCTCTTTTCTCTTCCCTTATTTTCCAATATTCTTGTCTCTATTTTTCATATTTTTCTTCTCTTTCTTTCTTCTCTCTTTCCCATTTTTCTTCTCTCTTTTCTCTCTTTTTCATAATTTTCTCTCCTTTCTTTTTCTTCTCTTTCTTTTCTCTCTCTTCTCTCTTCCTTCTCTAACTCTTTTCTCTCTTTCCTATAACTTTATTTTACTTTTCTTTCTCTTTCCCTATACTCATTTCGTTCTTTTTCTATTCTCTCAAAGGGGGAGGAAAATAAAGGTCAATTTGGGTCATGGTAAGCACTAAGGGGAGGTTTGGGCCAAGAATAAAGTTCACTCATCTCACCCTTGATTTTGGCTTTTCACTAAAAGAGTATGAGCCTTTGGAACTCAAACACCAGCCTAGAAAAACGCAAACAACTACAAGAACTTAATCTAAATGACAACCTATAAGTGCAAGAGCCTTTGGAACTCTATAAACTCACCTAAAACGTGTAATGAAGCTAAGGCAATATTAAGCAAAACTAAAAAAGGAAAGAGATCTAATGTGCTCCTAAAGGTGTGGAAAATGGTGTACCACTTGCTCATTCACACCTTAATTAGCGAGAGACTAAGCCAAACACTTAAGAATAATGGCCTTTTACAAACCAAGGAAAAGAAAATACACTAAAAATTATTAGCAAGGAATAAAACTAAAAATTCTTCAAGTCTTCTCTCCAAGCTATCTTTCCCAAGGTGTTTCACTCTTGTCCATGATCTTTCTTTTTTTCAAGTCCTTATAGCTATTTCAACTCTTCTTTAAGAGGCTACCCTCGTGGAAGGCTCCCTTACTCGAGGCTTACCTAAACAAAAGTGGTGCGACACCAAGTGATGTGACCATGCCTAGCCAAGGACCTATCACTAGGGCCATGACTAGAAGGATTGAAGAAGACCTAGCCCTTGCAGACAAAGGAAGACTTCACCTCCTGTGGAGAGTGAAGATAGCTAGGGACTTTAGTTAATAAAATATAATTTTCCTTTATTTTAATTTTGAGGAGCATTAGGAATTTAATTTGAGATATGTATTTAGTCCATTTTTATTTTAGGAGGTGTCTTAGGAATTTAGAGGGTGGATTTAGCTTTTTGGGTCTTTATGAAGGAAATAAAGGGTAGCCTTGATATCTACACCCTTCTTTTCCTACATAAACCCCCTAAGCTACTAAGAAGGAATCTTTGCCCTTGGTTTGAGAAACTTGGGCACCAAGTTTGATGATATGAGAAGGGAATTGTTTCTCAATCCTCCTCCCTTAGATCTCTCCTTTAATCCTAGCCCTTCTTTTTTAGGTTATCTTGTTCAAGAGGTTAGCTACCTCTATAAATAGGAGCTCCTCCCCTCACTTGTATTTTTTACACTTGAATTTAATCATAGAGACCATATTGGTTGTGAGGTTCTTACCTTTGAGTGTCCCCCTTTCTCCTTTGTGAGAGCTTCTAAGAGTTATCAAGGGACCCCTCTATTGTGGCCTCTCTCCTTTGGCTTATCAAACCTAGTATTTGTGGCACCTCACCCCATTCCTTTCCTCTCCATAAATCCACTTTCCTTCCAAGTGACCTTAGAAAGGATCCTTTGGGCACGTGATCATCAAAGATCACATCAAGTGGTATCAGAGCCACTTCTAAAGGTCATGTTCTTTCTCAATTTTTTTTGCTTTGGTGTTTATCTCTTTGATCTCTTTATTTTAAAGTCCTTCATTTTTTGTCATCTCTATTTCCTTCATTGTCTAGTAGTATAGCTTTTTATTCTTGCTATTATATGCGCTTTTGTTTTCCATCTACGGGCCTATGTTCCATTTAATTTGATGCAATTTTATTTGTACCTTTCTTTGCATCTTATTTTCGTGTTCAAGTTGCTTAATTTTCCCTTGGTTTTTTATGTTAAAGTGTGCCTAAGAAGTTGTGACCATTAAACCCACATGGTTGAGGATTTTTCCACACCATTGTGGTGATCAACTTTGGCCACTTTGTTGTGCCTTTTGTTTTGAGTCTCTTGCTGAAATTTTTGCTCTATTTTTAGGTGTGTTATTTTTTCTTAATATTGTGTTTTGTCAAATACTAGTCATGTTAGTTTCCTATTTTGTCTCATTTAAATTCCATAGGTTTTATCCTCTTAAAATTTTTACAAAAAAACCTTCAAAAACATTTTGAATTGAGCTCCTAAAAGGTGAACCTCTTGTTGAGTCTCTTAATTCTTTTATGCTTTTACTTCAAGCATATTAATCTCTTTGTTGTTCTTAAATATTTGCTCAATTCAATCTTTATTTGTTTCTTGTTTTATGTTGAATTATTAGTAGTTTTCCACTTGGTTTACCTTCACTATTGGTGCCTCTTTATGGAATTTTAGCTTAGGTGAATTGTGTTAGTAATTTGAGCAATCAATTTACTTCAAAATAAGCCCTAAATCATTCCTTAAGCACCATTAGTTCAGTGGTATTTGGAACTACTAAGTTGTTTTGCCTTTAGTTGTATGCATTGCTTGAAAATTGTGTGACCTTACTTTGTGCTTATTCACTCAAGCGTTATTATTTCAAGCATCCTCATTAAAATTTCAATTCAACAAGCTATTAGGTGCAGCAAAATGATTATAAAAAGTTTAAAAAAATAGAAAAAGTTCAAGTTAAAAAAAAAGAAGATAAAGAACTAAAAAAAAAGACAAATTTGAAGTTGTGTACCTAATAGTAGAAACATTTGATATGAGGAACCAATTGTGATTCAAAAAAATTACTTGAGTAAGCTTTTTAGTTTTTGGTCACTTAAATTTAATAAGTGTGCAACTATTGGTTTCATTTTTTTGTTTGAGTCTTTTTTCATCTCTACTCTTAGAGCTAATCTAGGAAAGTTATTTGTGTGTTACCTTCCTTTGTGAGCCTTATGTTTTGTTGCTTGTCTTCTTTACTTCTTTGAGTTTGTCATTGTTTAATCTATCCCCTTGGATTTGTAAACCTTGTTTTGTTATTCACCTTTGTTTGTTGTCTTGTGTTGTATTCAACCTTGGTAAGGAAAGGTTGGGAAAGGTTCCATATATAAAATTTTTGCAAGTCCAAACAAGAGGAAATAAGGGTAGCATTCTTGGGGTGGGTTGATGCAACTCAAAAGGGCTTGATCAAAAGGAGACACACACAAAAAAGCTTGGAGTGAAGACTTTGTTTTATTTTTTTTTATTCTTTGTATTATGTATACTTAATTTTAGATTGGAAGTTTGAGTGCCCTTAAGGCCCTCCCTTGGTTTGTAATAATTTTGGTTAATTTTAGCTTAGTTCCTCATTAATTAGGTGAAGAAGGAAGAAGTGATACACTTCCTTCAACACCTTAGGAGCACGATTAGAGCCCTTTCTCTTTTACATTCTTGCACTTTTATTTTATTTTATTTTATTTTAAAAAACGTGTAGAGGCTAAGAGTTCCAAAGACTCATCAAGCCACCTTAGGTGAGAAAACAAAAAAAAAAGAGAGGAGTGTTGCTTGAAAAAAAAATTTTTTGGCCTAACCTTTAGTTTTTAGCATCCAAGAACCATGACTTCCCACACACATTCTAGTGCACATAGTTGTTCATCAAGTAAGAGTGTCAACCAAAGAAAACCTTCTAAGGGAGACACTTTTGAAAACCTTAACTCAGAATTTAGGGAATGGATGGCTAAATAACAAGAAAGGAGAGAAGAAAAAGAGAGAGAAAAAGAAATAAAAGAAAAGGAAAAACAAAAAGAGAAGGAAGAGTTAAGAAAAGAGATGTTGGAAATGAGAAAAGAGAAAAAAGAGTGAGAATAGAGAAGGCAAAAAGAGAGAAGAGAGGATGAAGAAAGGAGAAGAAGGAAAGAACTAGAAAGAAAAAGAGAAAAAGAGGAAGAAGAGAGAAGGAGAGGAAAAGAGAGTAAGAGGAGAGGTGGGAGGGAGAGTGATCGAAAAAAGAAAGGAATTCTCATAAGATCCCCATCTAGGCATTTTAGCTCTAGCGAAGAAGAATACTATAGAAATCAACATAAGCATCACTCCCATTCATCATAAAATCATAATTTTCCTCAAGAGAACACAAATCATGCTAGGGAGCCAAAGGTAGACCTACCCTATTTTTATGGTAGGGAAGATGTTGAGAATTACCTAGATTGGGAAGTCAAAGTGGAACCCAAACATTTTCAAGATACAAAAGCACCTCATGTAGAGAGAAAACCCCCTACTGCTAAGCCTACTGAGAGGCAAAGTAGTATCAAATGCTTCAAATGTCTTGGGAGATGCTTCATTGCCTCTCAATGCCCCAACAAGAAAACCATGATCATGAGGGGACAAGACATTTGTAGTGAGAATAACTCATCTTCCTCCTCTAGTGAGAGTGCGGAAGAAGGGGGACATACTTTTGAAAAAGAGTGTGAGGAAGCTTTTCCTTATGAGGGGGACATCCTTAAGGTTCAAAGGCTTCTTGGAAGCCAACTTCTAGAGCTTGGCCAGTCACAAAGAGAGAACATCTTCCATACAATATGTAAAGTAAATGACAAAGTATATTCTCTCCTTGTTGATAGTGGCTCCTGTTGTAACTGTTGTAGCTCTAGGTTGGATGAAAAGCTAGTCTTGACTACCATGCCCCATCCCAAACCTTACAAATTGCAATGGCTTGATGAGCAAGGGGAGATGGTAGTCAATGAACAAATTATGGTTCCAATTTCTATAGGTTCTTATAATGATGAGATTCTTTGTGACATAGTTCCTGTGGAGGCTGGCCATATCTTATTGGGGAGACCATGGCAATTTGTCAAGAAAGTCGTTCACCATGGTCACTCCAACCCATTAATCCTTACCTATAACGCAAAACGCTTCAAATTGTATCCTTTGTCACATTCTCAAGTGACTGAGGATCAATTTGCGATGAAAACGAAAAGAGTTGAGGAAAAACAAAAACAAAAAAAACACAACAAGTTTCACCCTGAAAGCTTGAAAAGGGTAAAGAGAGAGATTCGGAAGGTGATGCCCCTTCCAAAGGGAATATTAGTAAAAGGAGCCTATTTGCTACCAAACGTGATTTAAAAGAAGCTCCTTTGACTAACAAACCCTTTTATCTCCTCTTTTGCAAAGAGGCATCAAATCCTTCTCCTATTTTACATTCTTCTTCTGAGAACTCTGCCACAGCACATGCACATGAGCACCTTCCTCAAGGAGTTCAAGATATTTTAAAGGAATTTGATGATATATTCCCTAATGAGGTTCCAAAAGGACTTCCTCCCATTAGGGGTATAGAACATCAAATTGATTTGGTGCTTGGCGCAAGTTTACCTAATAGACCTGTCTATAGGACAAACCCCATGGAGACCCAAGAAATTGAGTCTCAAGTTAATGAGCTGTCGGAGAAGGGCTGAGTTCAAAAGAGCCTAAGCCCTTATGCTGTGCCAGTCTTGTTGGTGCCCAAGAAGAATGGCCAATGAAGGATGTGTGTTGATTGTCGTGCAATCAACAACATCACCATCAAATATAGGCACCAAATCCCTCGTCTTGATGACATGTTGGATGAATTGCATGGGGCAAAAATTTTTTCAAAAATAGATCTTAGAAGTGGTTACCATCAAATAAGGATAAAAGAGGGTGATGAGTGGAAAACTGCTTTTAAGACTAAATTTGGTCTTTATGAGTGGTTGGTTATGCCCTTTGGGCTAACCCATGCTCCAAGCACATTCATGCGCTTAATGAATCATGTACTAAGGGATTGTCTTGGTAAATTTTGTGTAGTTTACTTTGATGACATTTTAGTTTACTCTAGGAACCTAGATGATCATTGACGACATCTAAGGCATGTTTTTTCTCTTCTTAGGAGTAATCATCTTTTTGGTAACTTAGAAAAATGCACCTTTTGTGTAGATAGTGTAGTTTTCCTAGGTTTTGTAGTTAACACAAAAGGGGTCCATGTTGACCCCGAAAAGATAAAAGCAATTCAAGAATGGCCCACCCCAAAGAATGTGCCAGAGATCAAAAGCTTTCATGGTCTCGCTGGATTTTATAGGCGCTTTGTGCCTAGTTTCTCCACGCTCTTCACACCAATAAATGATTTGGTGAAAAAGGAATTTCCTTTCCTTTGGGGTGAGAAACAAGAGAAAACCTTTCAACTAATTAAGCATAAACTGACCCATGCACCAGTTTTGGCATTACTTGACTTTTCTAAAACATTTGAACTTGAATGTGATGCCTCTGGTGTAGGTGTATGAGCTGTTTTGTTGCAAGGAGGGCACCCCATTGCGTATTATAGTGAAAAACTCAATGGCGCTCCCCTCAACTACCCCATCTATAATAAGGAGTTTTATGCTCTAATTAGGGCCCTTCAAACTTGGGAGTATTACCTTGCTCCTAAGGAGTTTGTCATTCATAGCGACCATGAGTCACTAAAATATTTGAGAGGTCAAGGTAAATTGAACAAAAGACATGCAACATGGGTGGAATATCTTGAATCCTTCCCTTATGTCATCAAGTACAAGAAAGGAAAACAAAATGTGGTGGCTGATGCTCTTTCTAGGCATCATGCTCTTTATTCATCCTTGAGTGCAAAAATCTTGGGATTTGATGACATTCGGGCTATGTATCCTTCTGACAAGGATTTTGGCCCCATCTTTGCTGCCTTTGCATCTGCATTCGCATTAAAGGCCCATGATAGGTACTTCATCAGTGAGGGGTATCTCTACAAAGGGAGTAAGCTTTGTATACCCCAAGGATCAATTAGGAACTTACTCACAAAAGAGAGCCATGAAGGTGAGCTCATGGGGCATTTTAGGATTTCAAAAACCCTTCTGCTTTTACTAGAGAAATTCTTTTGGCCCCATATGCGTAGAGATGTCCATAGACATTGCTCTAGATGTATAGCTTGCTTGCAACCAAAGTCTAAAGCAATGCCTTATGGACTATACACACCTTTACCTGCTTCTTCTGCACCTTGGAAGGATATTAGCATGGATTTCATCCTTGGGCTCCCAAGAACCCAACGAGGTGCAGACTCCATATTTGTAGTGGTGGAATGATTTTCAAAAATGGCCCATGCCATAAAGTGGATGATGCGAGCAATATTGCAAGACTTTTCTTTAAAGAGGTTGTACGATTGCATGGCATACCCTCTTCAATAGTGTCAGATAGGGATGTGAAGTTCCTCCATTTTTGGAAACCTCTTTGGGCTAAGCTGGGAACTAAACTTCTTTTCTCCACTACCTATCACCCTCAAACTGATGGGCAAACAGAAGTGGTGAATAGATCTTTATCCACTATGCTAAGGTCTCTCCTTAAAGGAAACCAAAAGTCTTGGGATGAGTACCTTCCCCATATTGAATTTGCTTATAACCGGGTGGTTCATAGAACCACCAAGCATTCTCCATTTGAGGTGGTCTATGGCTTTAATCCTCGTACTCCTCTAGATCTTTTACCTCTTCCTCTTTCTGTTGCTTTGCATAAAAAAGGAGAGGTAAAAGCCATTTTTGTAAAAAAATTACGTGACAGGGTTAAAGCTAACATAGAGCGCCAATCCTTGAGAGATGCTACTTTCGCCAATAGGGGGAGGAAAAAGGTCATCTTTGAAAAGGGCGACTGGGTATGGCTTCACTTGAGAAAAGATAAATTTCCTTCTCAAAGGAAGTCCAAACTTAGCCCTAGAGGAGATGGACCTTTCCAAATCCTTGAGCGAATCAGTAATAATGCCTATGTTTTAGATCTGGCTGAGGATTATGGGTAAGCACCAGTTTTAATGTGTCTGATTTGTCTTCATTTGTAGGTGCTGAAAATGATGCAGACCCCATGGATTTGAGGTCAAATCCTCTCCAAGGGAGAGGAGATGATGTTACCATGCCTAGCCAAGGACCTATCACTAGGGTCATGGCTAGAAGGATTGAAGAAGACCTAGCCCTTGCAGACAAAGGAAGACTTCACTTCCTGATGCATGCCTCCCTTGATCTTTTTCTAGAGGTTTTCTTCTTTGGTGAAATGGTTTGTGGAGAGGTAAGAAGTGAGGTGGTTTTAGGCACCACTTAAGGTAAGATAAGCCTAAGAGGGAAAGTTTGCCACAAGGGATGGAACCCTTGATAAAAACCTAAGGAATTCTCAATGAGAGAAGGGTGGACACTAAGAGAATTTTGGCCAACTCAAGGTTTTTCCATTCAATCAAGTGTGAAAAATACAAGAGTGTGAAGGAACACCTTTTTATAGAGGGAGCTAACCTCTTGGACAAGTCATGAAGGAAATGAAGGGCTAGGATTAAAAGGAGTCATCCAAGGGAGGAGGATTGAAGCCCAAAGTCCAATCAATACCCTCCTTTAGATGAGAATTGGTGCCCAAGCTATCTCATATAAGGGCCAAGATTACTCCTTTATTAGTTTTGGGTTTTATTTAGCAAAAGAGGGTGTAGTTATCAAACTACCCCCTTATTTCCTAAATAAAGGCCCAAAAGCTAATCTTACCCCTTCTTATTACTAAGACACCTACTAGAAAATTAAATGGACTAATACATGTCCAAAATAAAATCCTAGGTTCCTAAAATAAAAATTACAAGTAAATAAGTCATGGCTTGCATAACTTGATGGTCATATGGAGGTGAGATCTTCCTCCCTCTACTCTAGCCATGTCTTCTTCTATTCTCCTAGCCATGGCCCTAGTGATAGGGCCCTTGCTTGAGGGAGAATGCATCACTTCCTGTGGAGAGTGAAGATATTACGCTAGGAACTTTAGTTAATAAAATGTAATTTTCCTTCTTTTAATTTTGAGGAGTATTAGGAATTTAATTTGGGACATGTATTTAGTCCATTTTTATTTTAGGAGGTATCTTAGGAATTTAGAGGGTGGATTTAGCTTTTTGGATCTTTATAAAGGAAATAAGGGGTAGCCTTGATATCTACACCCTTCTTTTCCTTCATAAACCCCTAAGCTAATAAGAAGGAATCATGGCCCTTGGTTTGAGAAACTTGGGCACCAAGTTTGATGATCTAAGGAGGGGATTGTTTCTCAATCCTCCTCCCTTAGATCTCTCATTTTAATTCTAGCCCTTCTTTTTTAGGTTATCTTGTTCAAGAGGTTAGCTACCTCTATAAATAGGAGCTCCTCCCCTCACTTGTATTTTTTACACTTGAATTTAATCCTAGAGACCATATTGGTTGTGAGGTTCTTACCTTTGAGTGTCCCCCCTTCTCCTATGTGAGAGCTTCTAAGAGTTATCAAGGGACCCCTCCCTTGTGGCCTCTCCCCTTTGGCTTATCAAACCTAGTATTTGTGGCGCCTAACCCCATTCCTTTTCTCTCTATAAATCCATTCCCTTCCAAGTGACCTTAGAAAAGATCCTTTGGGCACGTGATCATCAAAGATCACATCATGCAGACTCCATATTTGTGGTGGTGGACCGATTTTCAAAAATGGCCCATTTTATTCCCTGCCACAAAGTGGATGATGCAAGCAACATTGAAAGAATTTTCTTTAAATAGGTTGTCCGATTGCATAGTATACCCTCTTCAATAGTGTCACATAGGGATGTGAAGTTCCTTAGCCATTTTTGGAAAACTCTTTGGGCTAAGCTGGGAACTAAACTTCTTTTTCTCACTACCTGTCACCCTCAAACTGATGGCCAAACAGAAGTGGTGAATAGATCTTTATCCACTATGCTGAGGGTTCTCCTTAAAGGCAACTATAAGTCTTGGGATTAGTACCTTCCCTACATTGAATTTGCTTATAACCAGTTGGTTCGTAGAACCACCAAGCATTATCTATTTGAGGTGATGGAGGACCATCCTTTGGGCATCAAATAGGACCCATCACAAGGTCCACGGCAAGAAGAATAGAAGAAGAGGAAGGTCATACTACACCAAGAGCATTGATGATCACATGTGTGGACTTTGGTGTATCTACCTAGTGTTTTGCTTGTTTTCCTTATTTTCCCTTTGTATTTTGGGGAACCTTAATCACTTAGGATTTCATTTTGTATTTTTAGTTAGCCTTTGTATTATGGGGCAAATTAGTTTAGGATTTATTTTGGGACTTAAACCTTGACTTGTAAGGTTAAAAATCCATTTCTTTCATTTTCTAGACACAAGGGTATTTTAGTCATTTAGGGGGGAGGGACCTACATTTCATTTGAGGTCCATTTAGGGTTCATTTGAGAGGCATTTAGCTCTCAAAGTTTCGTGCAAATGGCCTAGAGGCCTCCCACCCTCTCTTTAAATACCCTAGGTTAGACTACATGTAGTCACTTTTGGATATATTGGATATTTGAGAGAGTTTTCCTCATCATTCCTCTTCCTTAGTCATTTAGGGATCTCTTGGCCCCCTTTCTCTCCTCTCTACCTTAGAAGGAGCTTAGGACTCCCTAGGATTGGCCTTCACCCTCTCCAAGTGAAGTGAGCTAGCCAAAGAGACACCATCCAACCACCACCACCCAAAACACCATTATTTTGTTTCCATTTTTCATGAACCACTTTAACCCATCATAAGCTCCATTTTTCACACCTATTTCAGCCCTTGAAGAAGATCCATTTCATCATTTCATCTTGGAGAAGAGTTGGTGACACCATGGAGAAGGTGGAGCCATCATAAGGTGGTTTATGGCTTTAATCCTCGTACTCCTCTAGATCTTTTACCTCTTCCTCTTTCTGTTGCTGTGCATAAAGAAGGAGAGGCAAAAGCCATTTTTGTAAAAAAATTACATGAGAGGGTTAAAGCTAACATAGAGCGCCAATCCTTGAGAGATTCTACTTTTGCCAATAGGGGGAGGAAAAAGTTACTTTTGAGTGTCCCCCCTTCTCCTTTGTGAGAGCTTCTAAGAGTTATCAAGGGACCTCTCCCTTGTGGCCTCTCCCCTTTGGCTTATCAAACCTAGTATTCGTGGCGCCTCACCCTATTCCATTCCTCTCCATAAATTCATTTCCCTTCCAAGTGACCTTCGAAAGGATCCTTTGGGCACGTGATCATCAAAGATCACATCAATAGGACTTTGCATTGGGCTAGCTTTTTTTATTGTCATATTTTTTTTGTATTTTCATATTTTTGTAGTTTTTCTTTAGTGACAGAATATACATGGTCTCTCATAACAACTTGTAACAACTTTTGCTAATTTTAGAATTAGTTTCAAATTTTTTTTCTTTTAGCTTCTACTACAAGTTTTGTTTTCTCTCCTCCACCTTCTACCCTCTTATACAAGCTTTCATGGAGATCTCCATGGAAGGCTAATTTCTAAATCGATTTGAGGTCTCCAATGTGATTGCACGATAAGAGTATGAATTCCAATCTCTTATGCCTTCTTTTTCTTGTGAATTTTGCATTTTATTGTTCTCTTCACCTCTCTAATTCATGTAAAATTCAAATTGGGTTTTGATACAAATTGGTTAGGTATGATTTTGATCGATTGATTTGAATTGTAAGATACTAGGTCATTGATTGAGAACCTAATTCAACCAATTAGATTTCTGGAAATTCATGAGAATCTTGAGATTGCGTTTGTAATCTGGTTCAATTTAATTACCTTTTAGTGTTGATGCAATTTCGCATGAATATTAGAATTGTGATTACTAAAGCATATTGCTAGAAACATAGATTAAAATTTTCTTTCTTTGTTTGCATTTTTTATTCAATTTCTTGTTCTACAAGTTTCTTTTCAATTCGCTTGACAAAAACCCCATGTTCTTTATTGTTATTGATAGAATATAAACCATATATGTCTTTATCCTCGAGAGATAACCTAGGTTCATTCATTATATTGCAAAATTGGTGAAAACTAGTTGTTTGATATTGACATCGACAAGTCTTTATCAAGCATGACAATTCATGCATCCTTGTGAACGCTTCTCCCATGATCTACTTGTAGAAAGGTTCAAGGTAGAAGATGAATGGTGGAATAGATAGGAATAATGGTGGAGGCACCATTATAGGAATAGATAAGCCATTGAAGAAACTTGCCACAAGGGAAAGAGCCCTTGATAAAAGCCATAAGAGAACGCTTAAAAGGAGAGAAATGAGACACTCAATATTAGCTCATAAATGGAAAATTTGTTCATTCAACTGTAAAATGGTACAATGGGGTGGAGGTGTCTATTTATAATAGAAAACATGGGCTTTGGGAGTTAGGAGGTGGACGTCCACCATTAGGAGGGACTAAGAGAGATTAATCAAGTGTTAATTGAGCTAGAGCCAATTAGCACTTGATTAATTTTAGGAAGATCCAAACATGTCCCTAGATTCAAGGATCTTGGTTCTCTTTAAATTTGAATTTGAATTTTGGAGGGAATCCACATGGCACCTCAAAATTCAAATTAAAAAATGTGAGTAACAAAAAGTGCCAAGTTGGCGCTACATGGAGGAAGGAGAAGAAAGTAGAGCCACTTGGAGGGAACTACGGGGACCCTCATGTCTCTCATTCTTCATGTGTGAGTTAGACGGGTGTGAAACTAACTTAGGGGGTGTGGTTAACAAAAACTGCACTCCTAAGCTTCTCCAAAAAGGTCCAAGCTACTAAAAAAACTCCACTAAAAGGACTAGCCACACCTTCTAATTTAAAAATAAATACAGGTCAAAATACAAGGCCAAAAAAGAACCTAAATACACCTCCAAGTTCCAAATTAAAAAATGCATACTACGAGGACTAAAAAGAAGATGATAGCCTAAATTCTAATATCTTGATGTCCATGAGAAGGTGAGGTTTTCTTACCTCCTCTCTTGTCATATCCTCTTCAATCCTCCTAGTCATAATAGCCTTGTAATAGAACCCTTGCTAAGGAGGAATGTATCATTCCTTCCTCCTTGGGAAGGATTTGACCTCAAATCTATAGGGTTCTCTTCATCATTAGTAACTATAAAGGGAGATAGATCACATACATTAAAGGTGGTACTAACTGCATAATCCTCAGAGAGACCTAATTTATATGCATTGTTGTTCTCTCTCTCTAGAATTTGGAAGGTCCCATCTCCTTTGGGGCTAAGTTTGGACTTCCTTTGAGTAGGAAAATGATCGTTCCTCAAATGAAGTTAGACCCTGTCCCTTTTATTGAAGATTACTTCCTTCCTACCCCTATTAGCAAAAGAAGTATACCTCTTTGAATGTTTTTCTATGTTAGCCTTGACCCTCTTATGTAATTTTTTACCATAATCAGCTCTTGCCTCCCCATATTTATGAAAAGAGTGAGAAATGGGAGAGGTAAGAGATCTAAAGGTGTGAGAGGGTTAAAACCATGCACAACTTCAAAAGGGGAATGCTTGGTGGTTCTTTGGACCACCCTATTGTAAGCAAACTCAACATGAGGAAGGTATTCACCCTAAGACTTATAATTGCCTCTAAGAAGTGCCATTAACATAGTCAATAAGGATCTATTCACCACCTCAATTTGCCCATCTGTTTGAGGATGACAAATGGTAGAGAACAGAATTTTAGTCCCTAGCTTAGACCATAAAGTTTTTAGAAAATGGCTAAGGAACTTCACATCCCTATCAGACACTATGGAAGAGGGTATACCATGCAAACAGACAACCTTTTTAAAGAAAAGTCTTGTAATGTTACTGGCATCATCTACTTTGTGGCAAGGTATAAAGTGGTCATTTTAGAAAATTTTTCCACTACCACAAAGATAGAGTCTCCACTTCGTTGAGTATGAGGAAGGCCTAGGACAAAGTTCATACTGATGTTTAGCCAAGGTACAGAAGGAGCAGGTAAATGTGTGTATAGTGCATGAGACATTGCCTTAGAGTTAGCCTGTAAACAATCTATGCATCTAGAGCAATGTTTATGAACATCTCTTTTCATATGGAGCCAAAATAATTTTTCTTTTAAAAGCATAAGAGTTTTATTCATCCCAAAATTCCCTATGAGCCCACCTTCATGGCTCTCTTTTGTTAGTAGATTTCTCATAGATCCTTGGGGATATGCAAAGTCTGCCATATTTCAAAAGATACCCCTGACTAGTGAAGAATCCATCTTGGCTTTTTTATGTAGATGCAGAGGCAGCATAAATGGATCCAAAATCCTTATTAAGGGTATACATGGCCCTAATGTCATCAAATCCTAGAATTTTAGCCCTTAGAGTGGCATAAAAAGTGTGCCTCCTAGACAGGGCATCAACTACCACATTTTGTTTTCCTTTCTTTTATTTGATGACATGTGGGAAGGATTCAAGGAATTCAACCCATTTAACATGCCTTTTATTCAACTTTCCTTGCCCCCTTAGATACTTAAGTGACTCATGGTCACTATGAATGACAAACTCCTTAGGAGCAAGATAATGCTACCAAGTCTGAAGGGTTTTTACCAAGGCATAAAACTCTTTGTCATAGGTGGGGTAGTTGAAGGGGGCTCCATTAAGTTTTTCACTGAAATAGGCAATAGGGTGCCCACTCTACAACAAAATAGCTCCAGCACCTACACCAGAGGCATCACATTCTAGCTCAAAAGTTTTGGAAGAATCTGGGAAAGCTAGAACTAGTGTATAGGTGAGTTTATCCTTGACAAGAGAGAAGGCTTCCTCTTGTTTAACACCCCAAAGGAAAGAAGTATCCTTCTTCTCCAACTCATTTATCAGTGAGAAAAGTATGGAGAAGTTAGGCACAAAGTGCTTGTAAAAACTTGTGAGACCATGAAAACTCTTGATCTCTATCACACTTTTTGGGGTGGGCTATTCTTGGATGACTTTGATTTTTCCAAAATCATAATCCCTTAAGCATTGACTACAAATCCTAAAAATACCACACTCTCAGCACAAAAGGTGCATTTTTCAAGGTTGCCAAAGAGGTGGTTGGTCCTAAGTATGCAAAAGACTTGCCTAAGATGTCCTAAGTGATCATCTAGGCTCCTACTAGGATGTCATAAAAGTAAACAACACAAAAGTTTCCTAAAAAATCCCTTAGAACATGATTCATTAATCTCATGAAAGTGCTAGGGTCATTTGTGAGCCTAGGGCATAACCAATCATTCATAAAGACCATATTGTCTTAAAAGCCGTTTTTCACTCATCACCCTCTTTAATCCTTATTTGGTGATAACCACTTCTAAGATCAATCTTTGAAAGTATTTTTGTCCCATGCAGTTCATCCAGCATATCATCAAGTTTAGGGATTGTGTGCCTGTATTTGATGGTAATGTTGTTTATTGCTCTACAATCCACACACATCCTCCACTGACCATTCTTCTTAGGCACCAACAAGACTGGTACAACACAAGGGCTGAGACTCTTTTGAACCCAACCCTTCTTCAATAGATCTTGAACCTGAGATTTAATCTCTTTGGTCTCTATGGGGTTAGTCATATAGGCAAACATATTGGGTAGCTAGTCCCAGGTACCAAGTCTATTTGGTGTTCTATTCCCCTAATAGGTGATGATGCACTCCCTTGATCTCTTCAACCAAGGTTCCTTCCTCTAAGAAAATGGAGGATGGAGAGGTTAGGAATGGGAGAGGGTTGATACCACTTTCTAGGAGAAAGATAAGTAAAAAATTTTATGTTGCTTGCCACAAGGGAGAGGTCCCTTGATAAAAGCTTTAAGGGAGATATTCCTCAAGAGAGAGGATTCTCAATGACACTCAAGAATAAATTGCTAAAAAAGAGTCTTACTTCATTCAATCAAGTGTGATTTGTACAAGAGAGACTAGGTGTATTTATAGCCCAAAAGAGGGAGCAAGACACTCAAAACTAGGAAATGTGGGACTTGGGCCTAATTAGGATTAGGAGCACTAATCCGTCTTAGGCCGACAAAAAAGGCACCTAGCCTTAAGCTAAGGAGTGTCATGGCTTAATCAAGGGGGTGTGGAAAGAGATCCATACTCCTTTGAGTTATTAGGCCCTCTACTCCCCTCACCTCCTTTCCTAAGCTATTTACACCCTAAACTTTAGAAACTAGCATAAATGGCCAAAATACATGGCCTAAAAGGGAATTAAAAACTAATTAATATTTACAAAGAGGAAAACTAAGGACTATGGCCTAAAATGTCTATCTCCATCATTAGCTGGGGTCTTGATGAGTCTTTCGAGGCCAAGTCCTCTTCAATCCTCCTAGCCATTGCCCTAGTGAAAGGGCCCTTGGTTGGTAGGATTGCATATCTCCTCCCCCATCGGAAGGATTTGTCCTCAAATCTGAAGAGTCGTCCTCTTCCGTGTCAACACCTAAAAAGGGTGTAAGGTCACAAACATTAAAAATGGTGCTAACTCTATAATCTTTGGGAAGGTCTAACTTATATGCATTATTATTTACCTTCTCAAGGATTTGGAAGGGACCATCTCCTCGAGGGCTAAGTTTGGACTTCCTCTTAGAAGAGAAACGATCCTTTCTTAGGTGAAGCCAAACCCAATCGCCCTTTTCGAAGATAACTTCATTCCTCCCCTTGTTGCTATATGAAACATACCCCTTAAATTGGGTTTCAATATTAGTTTTGACCGTCTTGTGTAATCTTTAGACAAAATCAGCCCTAGCTTCCCCTTCTTTATGAAAAATTCGGGTGTTAGGGAGTGGCAATAAGTCCAAAGGGGTGAGAGGATTAAAACCATCTACATAAGAGTGCTTAGTGGTTCGATGAACCATCCTATTATATGCAAATTCAATGTGGGGGAGATATTCATTCCAAGATTTATGGTTGCCTTTCAAGAGTGCCCTCAACATAGTCGATATGGATCTATTTACTGCCTCAGTTTGTCCATCCATTTAAGGATGACAAGTGGTAGAAAATAAAAGCTTAGTTCCTAGCCTTGCCCAAAGAGTTTTCCAAAAATGGCCAAGGAACTTAGCATCCCTATACATCATCAAATTCTTTTAAAAGAATTTTAATCCGATCAGGAATATTCTCATATTCATGATCTATGGCAATGCTAGAAGCAAAGGTAGAATTAGAAGAAGAAGGAGATTCCTCTTTGCAAAAGAGAAGATAAAAAGGTTTGTTAGTTAAGAGAGCTTCTTTTAATTTTTTTTTTGTAGCAAATAGGCCTTCTTTACTCACAACCTTCTTGGAAGAGACATCACCTTCCAACTCACTCTCCTTACCCCCTTCAAGCTTTAGGGGTAAAACTTTTTCTTTTTGATTTTTTTATCCTCCTCATCTCTCTTGTTTTTCTTGAGAAGTTGATCCGCATCTACCTGAGCAGGTGTTAGAGGATACAACCTTATGCATTTTTTCATATGAGTGAGGATGATTTGGTTGGAATGACCATGGTGAATGAATTTCTTATCAAATTGCCATGGTCTTCCAAGTAAGATGTGACTAGCTTCTATTGGGACTATATCACATAAGATCTCATGATTATATGTCCCTATAGAAATGAGCAATCTTACTTTCTCATTGAGTACCATTTCCCTTTGCTCATTGAGCCATTGAAGTTTATAAGGTTTTGGGTGGGGAAGTGGAGTCAAGGCTAACTTTTCAACCAACCTAGAGCTACAGAAATTTCAACATGACTCACTATCTACAATGAGATAACACACTGTCATTCACTTTGCACCTTGTGTGAAATATGTTTTCCCTTTGAGATTGGGTAAGCTCCAAAGGTTGGCTTCCAAGAACCATTCTAAACATTAGGAGGTTTTCCTCATATGCATAAGCATATCTATAATCAGAGTCTGATGCATGACCCTCTTCTTCCTCATCCTTACTAGAGGAGGAAGGTGAGTTACTCTCACTACTATAAATGTCTTGGCCCTTTATGATCATGGTTTTCTTGTGGGGGCATTGAGAGGCAATGTGGCCTCTTCCAATACATTTAAAGCATTTTATACTACTTTGCTTCTCATGAAAGTTAGTAATAGGGGGTTTCTTGTCTAAATGAGATGCTTTATGGTCTTTGGAATGCTTGGATGAATCCTCTTTGGGGAAACTCTTGAGGAGTTCCCTTTGAATTGGTCCTTCCTTACAAAAGGTTGAGAATCCTTTGTAATTCCTTTTCTTTTGACTTGATTCTTAACCTTGATACAAACTTGTACCAATTCATCTAGGCTCGAATATGATAAGATCTCAACTTTATCTATAATTTCATTGGTTAACCCACATAAGAACCTAGCTATGGTGGCCTTGGGTTCCTCAATTATGCCCACCCTTAAGATGAGGAATTCCATCTGTTGTCTATACTCCTCTATGCTTAGGTTTTGTTGCCTAAGAATTTGGAGTCTATCCAAAAGGCCTCTCTCATAGTAAAAAGGTATATACTTTCTCCTTATAGCACTTTTCAAATCATTCCAATATTTAATGGATGGCATATGAGTTTGGGCTCTTTCATTGGTAAAACCCACCCATCAATGCATGGCATGCCCTTGGAAGCTTAAGGCTGCCAAGGAGACGTTTTTCTCCTCTCACTTCATGGTAATTAAACAATTGTTCTACCTTGATTTCCCAATCAAGGCAGGCTTCCACATCCTCTTTTCCATGGAATGGAGGAAGACCAACTCTTGGCTCCATTGTTGGGTCCATATGTTCATGCACATAAGAATGGAAATGTCCTCTCCTTCTAGGCTTTTCCTCATAGTACTCTCTCTCGCTCTTACTAAACTTCCTAGATGGAGATTCGTACTCTATGTTTTTTTCTTTTGTTTTCCACTCTCTTTGTGTTCTCTCTTCCTCTTCTCTCCTTTTTCTCTCTTCCTATTTTCTCTTTTCTTATTCTCTCTTTCCTCTCTTCTTTTCCTTTCCTATTTCTCTCTTTTCTCTAATTCTTTCTCCTTTCTTTTTCTTTGTTCTTTCTTTCTTTTCTCTATTTCTTTCTCTTTTCTTCTTCTCTCTTCTTTTTCCTCATGCCTCAACATCTCTTCCATTATCCACTCACGAAAATCCATTGTAAGGTGATTAAGAGAGTTAACCTTAGAAGGATTTCTTTGGTTAACACTCTTATTGCTTTAAACACTAGCATGTGAGTGATGAGACATAGTGCTTGGAAGTTTAATGACTAAGGTCAGGCCAAAACAATTCAAGCAAAACTCTCTTCTTCTTTTTGTTTTCTCCCTAAAAGGCTACGTGAGTCTTTGGAACTCAAGCCTTAAACTACACAATTTTTTTAAGAAAGATAAAGAGCAAAAAAATAAAAGGATAGGGATCTAAAATGTGCTCCTAGAAGGTGATGAAGGTGGTATACCACTTCTTGCTTCACACCTTAATTTTGAGAAACTAACAAATAAAATAAAGCTATAACAAACAAATGAAGTGATCCCTTAGGATACCAACACTCCTAAAAAATTGATTACACACAAATGTAAGTAAAATTTAAAGAAATAAGATCTTCAAGTCTTCCTTCTAGCTTCCTCAAGTGTATGTCCTCAATGTCTTGCTTCCTCCTTTGCTCAAGTCCCATTGGCTTAGTCAACACCTCCTAGAATTAGACCATCTTTGAACTCTTTTTTGAATTTTTTTTATTTGCTATTAGGTACACCTAATTCTACTTTTTATCTTTTTGTAGTTTTAACTTTTGTTTTGTTTTATACTTTGTTTTGATGATTCCATTTTCTCTTTTTTTTTATCCTAGATATACCTAATGGCTTGTTTTAGATTGCAAATTTTGTGAAAGAGAAAGAGCTCCTAAACGCTTTACCAAAATACCAAGCTAAGGCACATAAACTTGAACTAATAATGCAATCAATGAAAACACAACAAGTAAATCTAGTGTACTAAAATTTAGAAGTGATTTAGGTAGTGTTTTATAAGTCTTTGATTTTGTGTTTTTGACACTTGCTTGTTTTCACAAGTCGAGTCTACTTACATGCCAATTTCTCTTACACTCCAATAACAAATTCACTTCACAATAAGGCACACACAAGAGCTACTAAATTTATAAACACACAACACATGATTGAAATTGAGCACTAAAAATTTTTTGAAATTTGTTTAGAGGAACGTGTTTAGGCTATAAGCATGAGAGACTTCTTTGGAAGACTTACTCAAGAGGTAAGAACCTCTTAGATGCTCAATTTCAAAGAAGGATCAACACACTTTTAGAATATAAAACAAGGCAAAAAATTAAGAGGTGAAATCTAAACAAATTGATATGACAAAATATGACTAAACATGACTTCTATTAAGACAAAACTTAAGAGTATAAAAATTTAAAATAAAGACCTAAAACAAAAAAAAAACACAAATTGTACCAAAGGAATTGTAAAATTGAGGCCAAAGTGCTTGACCACAGTGGTGTGGATTTAAGATAAAGTGCTTCTTAGGCAATCTCAATCAACAAGAATCCACACACTCAAAGACAAGGCTGAAAATATTAGGAATCCTAGACGGAAAAATTGATTCATTGGATAGAATTAGAGAATTCAAGCAAAAAGTTGAGAGCAAACATCATATAACATGTGGAAGAAATTTAAACAATACAACAATCAAGATAAACATTCAAGACAAAATAGAAATGATGAACAATAAGGATGTACTAAAATTAAAAATATAGTTGAAATGAAGAAGAAGAAGAAGAAGAAGAATGAATGAATTAATAAATTAAAGAGATTAAAGGAAGAATATGAACCTCTAGAAGGAGGCTCTAGATACCAAATGATGCATCCTTGCTAATGCTTCTCCCTGATCTATTTCTTGAAAGGTTCAAGGTAGAAGATGAATAGTGGAGTAGATAGGAATAATGGTGGAGGTGCCACTCTAGGAAAAGATAAGTCATTGAAGAAGTTTGACATAAGGGAAGGAACCCTTGATAAAGGCCATAAAAGAACTCTCAAAAGGATAGAAAAGAGACACTCAAGATTAGCTCACAAATGGTAAGTCTGTTCATTCAAGTTTAAAATGGTACAATGGGGTGGAGGTGCCTATTTATAAGAGAAAACATGGGCATAGGGAGTTAGGAGGTGGATGTCCACCATTAGGAGGGATTAAGAGAGATTAATCAAGTGTTAATTGAGTTAGAGCCAGTTAGCACTTGAATTCTGGGAAGATCCAAACATGTCCCTAGATTCAAGGATCTTGGTTCCTTCTAAATTTGACTTTGAATTTTGGAGGAAATCCACATGTCACCTCAAAATTCAAATTAAAAAATGAAAGTAACAAGAAGTGGCAAGTTGGTGCCACATGGAGGAAAGAGAAGAAAGTGGCGCTACTTGGAGGGAACCATGGGAACCCATATGTCTCTCATGGTTCATGTGTGAGTTAGAGGGGTGTTGAACTAACTTAGGGGGTGTGGTTAAAAAAAACCACACTCCTAAGCTCCTCCAAAAAGGTTCAAGCTACTCAACACACTCCACAAAAAAGACTAGCCACAACTCCTTTTAAAAAGAAATAAAGGACAAAATACAAGGCCAAAAAGGAAACTAAATACACCTCCAAGTCCCAAATTAAAAAATGAACACTACAAGGACTAAAAAGAAGACTATGGCCTAAATTCTAATATGTTGATGTCCAAGAGAAAGTGAGGACTTCTTCCCCCCTCTCTTGCCATATCTTCTTTAATCCTCCTAGCCATAGCCCTTGTGATAGGTCCCTTGCTAGGGAGGAATGCATCAACCATGCTAAAATAAACATGTCCATGGTTGTTTTTTAGAAGCAACAAAATTCATTCCTTTTGCTTATTTTTAAATCAGTTAAATACAAATACCTTAATCTATAGTAAAGCTCAAAATTAGATAATTCTAACATTAAAACATAATAAAAAACATAGAACTCAACCTAATATATCCTAAGAAAATTACTAATTTACGGTTTATCATTAAGCTCTCTAGTCCCTCCTTATTTTTGGCACCACCTTGGTGACATGGAGAGCATGTCTTCTATCCTCCCCCTTTTTCTGGTACGTACAATAGTTTCACAATGTGCATATTATGTATCTAGATACTTTTGAGACAACAGGTTCTTAGCTTGCTTTAGACATCCAAGGTTAGGCAGAAACATGGTTTGTTCTTGCAACCATGGTTGGGTAGCTTGCACCACAAGCTAACCTAACCAAGGTTAACTAGTCCTGGGGTCTAAGACTCAAAATTCTATACTCACTTTATAGAAAACTTTTGCATAATTGAATGAGATTATGAGGATTTGACTCTCTAATCCAAGACAACTTACACTTCCCATGATCAACTTCATCCAAGGCTCTCCACTTCAAGAAGGTGGAAGATGGAAGGCAACAAGATGGGAAATGGTGACGTCCCTTTCTCTTGGAGAGGAAGATGAGTCATAAATTTTGTTGCTTGCCACAAGGGAAAAGACCCTTGATAAAATCTTAGGAAGAATCTCCTCAAAAGAAAGGAAATTCAAATCACTTTACAAAGAAAGAAATGCTCTCTAAAGGAGTCTTTTATTCAATCATTGAAGTGTACCAATACATGAAAGTAAGGTGAGTATATATAGGGGGTAGAGTGAGCTAGGTGTGAATCCCAAGGTAATGTGGGACTTAACCTAAGGAGAAGGGTGCCAAACCTAACCTAGGAGGTGAGAAGAGAAGCCTAAATGATGTAATCCTTCCTACCAATGGTCCTATCATTAAGGTCATGACTAGGAGGATAGAGAAAGATATGGTTAGAAGGTGTTGGTCCTAGGGGGAAATCTAGAACGGGGGGTTGAATGGATTCACTAAATTATTTTCAAAAATTTCTATTCAACTGTATCAGAGTATTTTAAAAAACAACCTCTTTTTGAAATTTTCAAAATCTACCTTCTTTTACAAAACGGGTTCTCAAGAAAACCAATAAATTCAATTCAATTCCTTCAATAATGATTTCAAATAAAGTAGCTGAGAAACTTGAAAAAAATTATATTTAAAGTAAATTAGGATCAAAAGGAAAGAGTAGAAATAATAAAAATCAAACCCACAAAATATGGGTTAAAAACCCAAATTTAAAATCAAGAAAATATGTATCAAGAATTAGATCTGCAACAAGAAATCTAAATGAATCAACCACAGCTGTAAAAACCCAAATGTTAGTGCTCTAAGAATTCAATAAAGACTGAAAGTAAATAGTATAAGGAACAGAGAATTTGCACAGTTATTTATACTAGTTCAGTCCAACTGACCTATATCTAGTTTATAGACTTAACCTTTTGCTAATCTATTTTCCACTAAAATCTCAGTACATGCACACTACACATATAGAATTTACTCTCGAAAAGATTTAAATCACAAAGTGGTCCTGTTGTTCGTGAGATGAGAACCACTAGTGAGAGTATTCTCCTGTTTTGGCTAGAGAGTCTTGTGCAGAACGCTTTGGGGAAGAAGACTTCCTAGGAGTGAGCTTAGGCCGAAATTACCTTCCTATGGCTGTGTGTTTCACCCTCTTCTTTTGACTAGAGCTACCCTCTTCCATTTTTAGGTTTTGGATGGAGTAGATTTGGGATTGAGATGAGAGAAATTAAAGGATTGAGGTGATTTAGGTTTATGATGAACCCTAGCTTCTTGAGAAATTTTCTCAGTTAAAGCTTCTCTTGGAACCAATTTGGAAATTTTGGAATGAGTTGGATTCATGCCCTTTTGAATTTTAAACTCAAAATTGAAAAAACTGGTGAAAGGTAATCGATTACTGCTTTTGGGTAATCGATCACCACGAGGTCTGGGACTGATTTTGAAAAATCCATCCTCTAGGATAATAGATTACCTGCAGTGGTAATCGATTACTGCATAAAAAAGACCCCTGTACATGCAAATTATGCAATCCCATTCCATTCTATCAAAATGCAATGCTTCTAATGCATGAATAATCATTAAATGTCATGAATTTTCAGCCAATTCATGCAATAACTTGTAAGTCCATCCAGTTCAAACAATTATGTATTATAGGATCAATCAAACACAGTCAAAGTTACAATTCATGAGTACTTACTATGCCAAGCTCTCTTCTGAGCTTGTAAAACCTTTCCCTTGGTAGTGGTTTTGTGAATATGTCAGCTAGTTGGAACTCCATTTCTATGAATTGGACTTCACAATCTCCTTTTTCTACATGATCTCTCAAGAAGTGATAAAGAATCTCTATATGCTTTGTCTTTAAGTGAAGTATAGGATTCTTCGTCATATTTATTGCACTTGTGTTATCACACTTGAGAGGTATTTTGTTGATCATGATGCCAAAGTCTTCAAGTTGTTGCCTCAGCCACAAGGATTAGGCACTAGCAGCTATGTATTCTGCCTCAGCAGTTGATAGGGCCACACAGGCTTGCGTTTTGCCTGTCCAAGATACTAGACTATTCCCAAATAAGTGACAAGTTCCACTTGTGCTTTTCTTGTCTAACTTGCAACCTGCAAAGTTTGAGTCAAAAAAGCCAATTAAGAAAGGATTTCTACCTTTGGATACCACAATCCCACATCAAGTGTTCCTTTAAGGTACTTCATGATCCTTTTTACTGCTGTCGTGTGTGATTCTTTTGGTGCAGCCTGATACCTAGCACATAGACAAACACTAAACATAATGTCAGGTCTACTAGCAGTTAAATATAGTAGTGAACCTATCATTCCTTTGTATTTGGACACTTCTACTAGATGTCCTTTCAAGTCAACATCTAGGTAGCAGTTCGTTCCCATTTGAATATTGGAGACTTTGCACTTTTCCATGTCAAATTTCTTTAGTAGCTTTTTTGTATATTTGGTTTGGTGAAGGGAGATTCCTTTCTCCGTTTGCTTGATTTGAAAGCCTAGGAAGAAATTCAGTTCCCCCATCATGGACATATCAAACTCCCTCTACATTTTAGAAACAAAGCCCTCACAGAGAGATGTGTTAGTAGAACCAAATATAATATCATCTACGTATACCTGAACCAATAGTATATCTTTAGAAGATCTCATAATGAATAAGGTTTTGTTTACCTTTCCTATTTCAAAGTTCTGAGACAAGATAAATTTACTTAACCTTTCATACCATTGCCTCGGAGTTTGCTTACGACCATAAAGGGCTTTCATAAGCTTATACACGTTGCAAGGAAACCTGTGATCTAGAAAACTAGGAGGTTGTGAAACAAACACTTCGTCATCAAGGAAACCATTTAAAAAGGCACTTTTAACATCCATTTGATATAGCTTAAAGTCAAGCACACATGCAAAATCAAGAAAGAGCTTAACTGATGCATGCACGCCTAACATAGGCTTGAGCTAGGACCAATAAGGAAGGATCATGAATTGGATGAAGCTTCAAGGAGCTTCTTTTAGGGCATTTTACATTTAATTGTATTAATTTGACAATTTTTAGGGTTGTATAAGCACCCTTAAGTCATTAGGATTTAGGGGTGTAGTTAGTTTTATTTCCGGTCTTGGATTTTGGCCTATAGGCTCTTTTTTCTTTAGGAGATGTTTAGTCTCCTTGTGGAATGTGTTAATTAGTTGGGCCTATCTAGGATGCATTTGGATGTGTGGTTATTCATTTCCACACCTCTAATTGCTTCTAAAACCTTCTAACCAACACATGAAGCGTGTAGGAGACATGTGGGCCCCCTTGTCCCCTTGTTTCACTCCACATGGGCTTTCCCACTTCTACATGGCTGATTCTTATTTTAATTTTAATTTTAATTTTGTAGGTGCCATGTCATTTCCCTCCAAAATTCAAATTCAAACTAAAAGGAACATAGATCCATATTTTTAGGGCCATGTTTAGATTTTTAGTTGGATTAAATTAGTGTTAATTGAGCACATGCTAAATTAACACTAAATTAAGCCAACTAACTCTTAATTAAGCCAAGTGGACGTTCAACTTGAGGATCCTAAGCCCATGGTTCATGTTTTGCTCTATAAATAGAGCATTCCCTCCTTCATGTAATTTTTAACACTCATTTGAATGAAAATAAACTTTCTATAAATTTGAGAGCTCTTTGTTCTTAGAGAGTGTTCAAGTTATCTTCACTCTTGTGAGACTCCTTCATGCTATTATCAAGGGTTCCTTCCTTTGTGGCTAGCTTCACCAATGCTTATCTCCTTCATTGAAGAAGTGACACCAATCTTCACCTTTATCTCTTAGTCTTCCACCTCCATTTCTTCAACATCAAGAACCTCTAAGAGTAGATCCTAGGCGGCATTCTCATCCTCAAGAATTTTTCAACCATGGCTTGGGGAGGAATGCATCATTTGGTATCAAAGCTTAGGCTCTGATAGAGGTTCTTAATCTATCCTATCTTTTAGTTTTTTTTTTCAGTTTATTGTGTTGTGTTCCTCTTCTTCTTCTAGTCCAATTCTATTTTCTTCTCACCATTTCGTGTTGTTTATTATATTTCCTTTCTTGTCTTGTGTTAATTGGCTTGCTATTGTGATTTTTTTCGGTTCATTTGAATTCTAAGTCATTTCTATTCATTTTAATCGGTGCAATTGTGTTGTATGAACTTTATTTTGAGTTTAATCGGTTCAAATTGCTTATTTTTTTTAATCATGTATTCCTATGTTTAGGACTTATTTCCACCATTGAATGTTTGTTTTGAGTAATTTTGTGCATAATGAAGTTCCTAAGAAACACCAAACTGTGAACCCACACCTCTATGGCATTTCCCACAGCGCTGTGGCTCAGGTGTCTTGGTTTCATTTTTGCATTTCCTTGACTATTTTTTGTGCCTTTTTATGTTGCTTACATTAGGATTTATTTTCAGTTTTAAAATCTCAAAGTATTTGTGATTTAGAGTTTTATTTAGTCCTTAATTTTGTCATATGAATTTCCTTAGGTTTTACTAATTTTTTGTGTTATTTTGTGTCTTGAAAAAAGAGTTGTGTTCACTTCTTGAAATTGAGCTTCTAAGAGATTTTTTCTCTCTTGTTTAAGTCTCTTGAGAAGTCACACATGCTTTTAGTTCAAGCATGTTTCCTCAATAATAAAAAAAAATTATAGCTCAATTTATTCTCTAAATTTTTAGTGTCTTATTTGAATTTGTAGTAGCTTTTAGTGTGCTTGTTTGAAGTGAATCTTGTTTGGTGTGTGGAGCTGTTTTAGCTGATTTTTATTGAACAAGATATTGTGCAAAACAAGTTAGTTCATTCACAAATCAAGCACTCCTAAGCATACCTTAAAACACTTCAAATTTTAATGCACTTTGAGTTACCAAAATTTTCTTAGATTGCATCTTTTGGTTTGGAAATTGTGTGGCCTTACTTAAGTTTGCTTCAAGCGTTTAATGCCTCTTGATTCCTCTTAAAATTTGCTATCCAAATCTGAAATTAGGTGCAGCCAAAAGAATTTAAAAAAAAAAAGAAAAAAAAGAAAAGAAAATCAAAAGAAAGTTTGAAAAAGAAAGAACAAAAAAAGAAGTGCTAAAACAAACAAAAAAGAAATACATAGACAAAATTGGTGTACCTAATAGGATATAATTTAAATTGAAAAAGAGGACCTAAAATCAATTGTAATATTTTTGAAACTTCTCCTAAAGCATTTGGCCATGCATGTTGGTGTTGGTGCAATTTTTAAAAATTATTTGAGTCATTTTTCATTTTAATCCTTATTCCTATCTAGAACCTTTCTAGGATTTTCTTTGTATGCTTAGACTTCATTTCTAGCCTTATTTTTAGTTTGTCTTCTTTGAATTCTTTGAGTCATGTCTCTATCAATCTTTCCACTCGGATAGTTTACCATTTGAATTCTACTTTTCTTGCTTTATTGTTGGTTGTCCTTTTCCTTTGGAATCTTGCCTTGGTGGTGCCACTTTGGTGTAGGTAAGCCTTGAGTAAGGAAGCCTTCAACAAGGGTTGCCTCTTAAGGAATATTTGAAATAGCTAAAAGGAGTTGAACAAAAGGAAGAGCATGGACAAAGAGTTTGATGCATCCCTCCCCAAGGCAAGATTGAAGAATCCTTGATAAAGAGAATGCTCCCAAGATCCTTGCTCATAGAGGTTCCGAGGTTGAAGAAATGGAGGTGGAAGACTAAAAGATGAAGGTGAGGTAGGCACCACTTTTACTTTGTCGATGATAAGCCATGAGTGAAGCTAGCCACAAGGGAAAGAACCCTTGATAATAGCATGAAGGACTCTCACAAGAGTGGAGAAAACATGAACACTCTCTAAGAACAAAAAGCTCTCAAATTTAAAGAAAGATTATTTTCATTTAAATGAGTGTTAAAAATTACATAAAGGAGGGAATGCTCTATTTATATAACAAAGCATGAACCATGGGCTTAGGATCCCAAGTTAAACGTCCAACATGCTTAATTAAGGGTTAGTTGGCTTAATTTAGTATTAATTTAGCATGTGCTCAATTAACACTAATTTAATCCAACTAAAGATCAAACATGGCCCTAAAAATATGGATCTATGTTCCCTCTAGTTTGAATTTGAATTTTCGAAGGAAATGACATGGCACTTCCAAAATTCAAATTCAAATAAGAAGAAACAAGAATCTGCCATATAGGAGTGAGAAATCACATGTGGAGTGAAACAAGGGGACAAGAGGGCCCATATGTCTCCTACATGCTTCATATGTTGGTTAGAAGGGTGTGAAAAGGAATTAGGGGTGTGGAAATTAATAACCACACGTCCAAATCCTCTTGGACCATCCTAAACTAATTAACACACTCCACAAGGAGACTAATTACACCTTCTAAAGAAAATAGAACCTATAGACCAAAATACAAGGCCGAAAATAGCTACACCCCTAAAATCCTAATGACTTAAAGGTGCTTATACAAGCCTAAAAATGGTCAAATGAATACAATTAAATGGAACATTTCCTAAACTAATGATGCATGCCTCCCTTGATATTTTTCTAGAGGTTTTCTTCTTTGGTGAAATGGTTTGTGGAGAGGTAAGAAGTGAGGTGGTTTTAGGCGCCACTTAAGGTAAGATAAGCCTAAGAGGGAAAGTTTGCCACAAGGGATGGAACCCTTGCTAAAAACCTAAGGAATTCTCAAAGAGAGAAGGGTGGACACTAAGAGAATTTTGGCCAACTCAAGGTTTTTCCATTCAATAAAGTGTAAAAAATACAAGAGTGTGAAGAAGCACCTTTTTATAGAGGGAGCTAACCTCTTGGATAAGTCATAAAGGAAATAAAGGGCTAGGATTAAAAGGAGTCATCCAAGGGAGGAGGATTGAAGCCCAAAGTCCAATCAATACCCTCCTTTAGATGAGAATTGGTGCCCAAGCTACCTCATCCAAGGGCCAAGATTACTCCTTTATTAGTTTTGGGTTTTATTTAGCAAAAGAGGGTGTATTTATCAAACTACCCCCTTATTTCCTAAATAAAGGCCCAAAAGCTAATCTTACCCCTTCTTATTACTAAGACACCTCCTAGAAAATTAAATGGACAAATACATGTCCAAAATAAAATCCTAGGTTCCTAAAATAAAAATTACAAGTAAATAAGTCATGGCTTGCATAACTTGATGGTCATATGGAGGTGAGATCTTCCTCCCTCTACTCCAGCCATGTCTTCTTTTATTCTCCTAGCCATGACCCTAGTGATAGGGCCCTTGCTTGGGGAGAATGCATCATCTCCTCCCCCTTGGGAAGGATTTGACCTCAAATCTGATAGGTCTTCCTCTTCTTCATCAGTACCTACAAAAGGGATCAAATCACAAACATTAAAAGTAGTACTGACACCATAGTCCTCAGGGAGATCTAATATGTATGCATTGTTGTTCACTCTCTTGAGGACTTGAAAGGGACCATCTCCTCGGTGGCTAAGCTTGGACTTTCTGTGATTAGGGAAGCGATCCTTCCTCAAATGAAGCCATACCCAATCCCCTTCATTGAAGATAATTTCTTTCCTTCCCCTATTAGCCTTAGCAGCATACCCTTTCGAGTGTCGTTCAATGTTGGCTTTGACTTTCTCATGTAATTTTTTAACAAAATCTGCTTTAGCTAATCCTTCTTTATGAATAGAAGAAGGGAAAGGTAAAGGTAAAATATCAAGAGGTGTAAGAGGGTTGAAGCCATAAACAATCTCAAAGGGTGAATGCTTGGTGGTTCTTTGGACCACCCTATTATATGCAAACTCTATATGGGGAAGGTACTCATCCCAAGACTTATGATTTCCCCTAAGAAGTGCCCTTAGGATAGTGGATAAGGATCTATTTACCACCTCAGTTTGCCCATCAGTTTGGGGATGACATGTGGTAGAAAATAGGAGTTTAGTTCCCAGCCTAGCCCACAAAGTTTTCCAAAAGTGGCTAAGGAACTTAACATCTCTATCAGACACTATGGATTGAGGTATGCCATGCAGACGGACAACTTCTTTGAAGAAAAGTCTTGCAATGTTGCTTGCATCATCTATTTTGTGGCAAGGTATGAAATGGGCCATTTTAGAAAACCTGTCCACTACCACAAAGATAGAATCCGCTCCCCTTTGGGTTCTAGGAAGTCCAAGGATGAAATCCATGCTTATGTCTACCCAAGGAGCGAAGGGAGCCGGTAAGGGTGTGTAAAGTCCATGAGGCATTACTTTAGATTTAGCTTGTAAACAAGCTATGCATCTAGAGCAATGTCTTTGGAGATCTATTTTCATATGGGGCCAATGAAATTTTACTTTTAAAATGAGCAAAGTTTTGTTTATTCCAAAATGCCCCATGAGTCCACCCTCATGGCTCTCTCTCACAAGCAATTTTCTAAGAGATCCTTGGGGTACACAAAGTTTACTTTCTTTGAATAAGTACCCCTCACTCACATGAAACCCATCAGTAGGTTTGGACTAGGAGGTAGCAAAAATGGGGCCAAACTCTTGGTCAGAAGCATATTGGTCCTTAATATAATCAAATCCTAAGATTTGGGAGCTCAAAGTGGCAAGAAGAGTATGTGATGCATGCCTCCCTTGATCTTTTTCTAGAGGTTTTGTTCTTTGGTGAAATGGTTTGTGGAGAGGCAAGAAGTGAGGTGGTTTTAGGCGTCACTTAAGGTAAGATAAGCCTAAGAGGGAAAGTTTGCCACAAGGGATGGAACCCTTGATAAAAACCTAAGGAATTCTCAAAGAGAGAAGGGTGGACACTAAGAGAATTTTGGCCAACTCAAGGTTTTTCCATTCAATCAAGTGTTAAAAAATACAAGAGTGTGAAGGAGCACCTTTTTATAGAGGGAGCTAACCTCTTGGACAAGTCATGAAGGAAATGAAGGGCTAGGATTAAAAGGAGTCATCCAAGGGAGGAGGATTAGAGCCCAAAGTCCAATCAATACCCTCCTTTAGATGAGAATTGGTGCCCAAGCTACCTCATCCAAGGGCTAAGATTACTCCTTTATTAGTTTTGGGTTTTATTTAGCAAAAGAGGGTGTAGTTATCAAACTACCCCCTTATTTCCTAAATAAAGGCCCAAAAGCTAATCTTACCCCTTCTTATTACTAAGACACCTCCTAGAAAATTAAATGGACTAATACATGTCCAAAATAAAATCCTAGGTTCCTAAAATAAAAATTACAAGTAAATAAGTCATGGCTTGCATAACTTGATGGTCATATGGAGGTGAGATCTTTCTCCCTCTACTCTAGCCATGTCTTCTTCTATTCTTTTAGCCATGGCCCTAGTGATAGGGCCCTTGCTTGGGGAGAATGCATCATCCCCTCCCCCTTGGGAAGGATTTGACCTCAAATCTGATAGGTCCTCCTCTTCTTCATCAGTACGTCGTTGGGTTCGAGGCAGGCCAAGGATGAAATCCATACTAATATCCAGCCAAGGTGCAGAAGGAGCAGGTAAGGGTGTGTACAATCCATGAGCCATTGTCTTAGACTTAGCTTGCAAGCAAGCAATGCATCTACGACAATGTCTATAGACATCTTTCTTCATATGGGGCCAAAAGAATTTTTCTTGTAAAAGCAGAAGAGTTTTGTTAATTCCAAAATGCCCCATGAGCCACCCTCATGGCTCTCTTTTGTCAACAGATTTCTCATAGATCCTTGGGGTACACAAAGTCTGCTACCTTTGAAAAGGTACCCCTCACTCACAAAGAACCCATTTCGGGTTTTACATGCAAATGTAGAGGCAGCATAAATGGATCCAAAATCCTTATCAGAAAGATACATTTCTCTAATATTATCAAATCCAAGAATCTTTACACTTAAGGTGGTGTAAAGGGTATGTCTACGAGACAAAGCATCAGCCACCACATTATGTTTTCCTTTCTTGTATTTGATGATATAAGGGAAATTCTCAAGAAATTCTACCCATTTAGCATGCCTTTTATTAAGCTTGCCTTGACCCTTCAAATACTTAAGTGACTCATGGTCACTATGAATGATGAACTCCTTGGGTGCAAGATAATGTTCCCAAGTTTGAAGGGTCTTTATCAAAGAGTAAAACTCTTTATCATAGGTGGGGTAGTTTAAGGCGGCACCATTTAGTTTTTCACTAAAATAAGCCACGGGATGACCACCTTGTAACAACACAGCTCCCACACCCACTCCCGATGCATCACACTCTAGCTCAAAAGTTTTAGAAAAGTCAGGAAGAGCTAAAACTGGTGCATGGGTCAGTTTCTCTTTGATAAGTTTAAAGGCTTTTTGTTGTTTTTCACCCCAAAGGAAAGGAGTATCCTTCTTCACCAAATCATTGATTGGTGAGAAAAGTGTGGAGAAGTTAGGCACAAAGCGCCTGTAAAAGCTCGCGAGACCATGAAAACTCTTGATCTCAGTCACACTTTTTGGGGTGGGCCATTCTTGGATGACTTTGATTTTGTCGGGGTCTACTTGAACCCCATTTTTATTAACTATAAAACCTAAGAACACCACACTCTCCACACAAAAATTACATTTTTCAAGATTTACATAGAGTTGGTGTGACCTAAGAATGCAAAAGATGCGCCTAAGATGGCCTACATGTTCATCTAGGCTCTTGCTATACACTAAGATGTCATCAAAATAAACAACACAAAATTTTACTAAGCAATCCCTAAGGACATGATTCATAAGCCTCATGAAGGTGCTTGGGGCATTGGTAAGCCCAAAGGGCATTACCAACCACTCATACAGCCCAAACTTGGTCTTAAAAGCAATTTTCCACTCATCATCTTCCTTGATGCAGATTTGGTGATAACCACTCTTAAGATCAATTTTTGAAAATAATTGGGCCCCATGCAATTCATCAAGCATGTCATCAAGCCTAGGGATAGGGTGCCTATATTTGATGGTGATGTTATTGATTGCTCGACAATCAATGCACATCCTCCATTGGCCATTCTTCTTAGGCACCAACAAAACTGGCACAGTACAAGGGCTTAGGCTCTCTTGAACCCAACCCTTCTCCAATAGTTCTTGGACTTGAGATTCAATCTCCTTGGTCTCCATGGGATTAGTCCTATAAGCAGCCCTATTAGGCAGGCTAGCCCCAGGTACCAAGTCTATTTGGTGTTCTATACCCCTAATTGGAGGAAGTCCTTTGGGAACTTCATTAGGGAATATATCACCAAACTCCTTTAAAAGCTCTTGAACCTCTTGAGGTAGGTTCTCAGGTCCAAGTTCTATGGCAGTGCTAGAACTAGAAGGGAAAAAAGTGGAGGGGGAAGAAATGGGGGATGCCTATTTGCAAAGGAGGAGATAGAAAGGTCTGTTAGTTAAGGGGGCTTCCTTTAATTCCAATTTTGTCGCAAATAAACTCCCTTTACTAATGACTTTCTTGGAAGGGGCACCAACTTCCAACTCAACCTCTTTACCCCTTTCAAGCTTTAGGGGAAAAGCTTTGCTTTTTTTTTTCTCCTCATCTCTCTTATGTTTCATGATGAGTTGGTCCTCCGCCACTTGTGAAGGTGTTAGAGGACACAACTTAATGCGCTTATCCTTATGAGTGAGGATGATGTCATTGGAATGACCATGGTGTATGGCTTTCTTATCAAATTGCCATGGTCTTCCTAGCAAGATATGGCCAGCTTCCATTGGGACTATGTCACACAGGATCTCATCTTTATAAGACCCAATGGAAATTGGAACCTTGACTTGCTAATTGACCTCCATTTCCCCTTGCTCATTGAGCCATTGAAGCTTGTAAGGCTTAGAGTGGGGAAGTGGGGTCAAGGCTAGCTTTTCCACCAACCTTGAGCTACAGCAATTGCAGCATGACCCACTATCTATAATGAGAGAACATATTTTGTCATTCACCTTACAGCGAGTGTGGAATATGTTCTCCCTTTGAGATGAGGACACTTTCAAAGGTTGGCTTCCAAGAAGTCTTCTTATCATTAAGAGGTCTCCCTCACATACATAAGCGGTTTCATCACAATCAGATTGGTATGCATGAACCCCTTCTCCTTCGCTCTCACTACAGAAGTGTGAGCTAGACTCACTACTATAAACATCTTGGGCCTTCATGATGATGTTTCTCTTAGTAGGGCATTGAGAGGCAATGTGGCCTCTCCCAAGACATTTAAAGCATTTGATACTACTCAATTTCTCGTGAGAGTTAGTAGTAGGGGTTTTTCTCTCTATATGTGATGTTTTATGCTCTTTGAAGTGCTTAGGATGTTCCTCTTTAGGGTAACTCTTGAAAGAGTTCCCCGTAGGTTGGTCCCTCTTTACATTAGGTGGGTTATCCTTTTTAAAAGTTTTCCTTCTAAGTTGATTTTCCACCTTGATGCAAAGTTGAACTAACTCATCAAGGGAATTGTATGAGAAGAGCTCCACCTTATAACGAATTTCGGGGCTCAACCCAGACAAAAACCTTGCCATAGTGGCCTTGGGTTCCTCAATGATACCCGCCCTCAAGATAAGAAGTTCCATCTTTTGTCTATACTCTTCTATACTAAGGTTGGTTTGCCTTAGCCTTTGGAGTCTATCCAAAAGATCTCTTTCATACCAAGAGGGAATATGCCTTCTTCTTAGAGCACTTCTAAGATCATTCCAATATCTTATGGAAGGCATATTGGTGCGGATTCTCTCATTGGTTAATCCAACCCACCAATGCATGGAATGCCCTTGAAAGCTAAGGGTTGCCATTGGAACCTTTCTTTCTTCTCTTACCACATGGCAAGTGAAGAGTTGTTCTACCTTGATTTCCCAATCAAGGTAGGCTTCCACATCTTCCCTCCCATGAAATGGGGGGAGATAAATTTTGGGCTCCCTTGGAGGGGCCCCATTATTATGCATGGATGAATTGGAGTTTCTCCTAGGATGATTGTAGTATTCTTCCTCACTTTCACTCCTATAGGTATGTCTAGATGGGGAACCTAAGACTATCCCTTTCATTTTGTAATTCTCACTATTCCCATGCTTTCTTTTTTCTTCTTCTTTCTCTTTTCTTCTTTCTCTTTCTTTTCTTTCTCTCCTTTCTTCATCTTCTCTCCTTTCTCTTATTCTTCTCTCATCCTTCTCTCTTTTCTTCCTCTCTTTCTTTTATTTTTCTTTTCTCCTTGGACTATTTTTCTCTCCTTTTTTCTTCTCTTCTCTCTTGTTCTTTTGCCATCCACTCCCTAAAGTCCATGTTTAAGTTTTCTAGAGTGTAATCTTTAGAAATATTTCTTTGGTTTACACTCTTGTTTGATGAATAACTATGAGCACTAGAGTGGGTGTGTGATGTCATTGTGCTTGAATTTCTAAGAGGAAAAAGGTGGCTAAAAAAGTTTCACAAACAAACACTCCTCTCTTTTTGTGTTTTCTTGCCTAAAATGGCTTGATGAGTCTTTGGAAATCTTAGCCTTCTAAGCGCTTTGAATAAGAAAAATAAAGCAAGAATTTTAAAGCAAAAATTCAAAAGAGAAGGGATCTAAAGCGAGCTCCTAAGGTGTTGAAGGAAGTGTACCACTTCTTCCTTCTTCACCTAATTTTCTAGAAACTAAAAAATTGATTAAATTTTATTACAACCAAAGGGAGGGCCTTAAGGGCACTCAAACTCCCAACTACAAAATTAATACACCCAAATTAAAGAAAAAGTAAAGTCTTCAAAAAATGATTCTCCAAATGCTCCCTCAAATCACAGTCCTCACGGCTAGGTGTATTTCCTTTTGAGGTGATCCCTTAGGCTCTTAGTCCAACCTTCCAAAATATGCTACCCTTGTGGTAAGCTCCTTTTTCAAGCTTTCTCCCAAAAGTGACACTAACACACAAACCAAAGCAACCAAAAGTAGCAAGGGAAGGTGCGAATAGAAACTCAGAAAGCAATAAAAGATAACACAATCGAAAGGACATTTAACCAAATGGTAAGAGTATATAAGACAAACTAGAAAGATGATTTAAAAGACAAGCAACAACTAAAAGGTAAACAAAAGAAAGAGAGCACACAATGGAATACCTAAGAATGACACTAGATTAAAGAGTAGAAGAACACAAATATCAAGTTCTAGTGTACCAAAAGTAATAAAATTTCTTTTAAGGTTCCAAGTTCAAAGTTGAAGCACTTGCTAATTTTAGGTTAGGCACATCAAATGAATTTTTTTTCAAACTTTCTTTTCTTTTGTTTGTTCTCTTTTTTTTTTTTTGAATCCTTCGTTGTTTTTTTTGTATTTTATTTTAGACTTTGTTTTCTTGTTTTTTTTTTAATATTTACTAGATGCACCTAAATTTATTGTGAATTTAGTGCTTGATAACAAAGAGTTATGCGCTTGGAACAATAAAGAAAATTAAAAGCAACAATTTAGGTACTACTAGAAATGACTTCAAAATGCAAAGTAGCTATAGATGTGTTAATGGTTTAGTAGTTTGGTGTGCCACTGGACTCAAGCTTTGTTAAGTTTTTAGTAATTTGTTGAACACAAATACCAAACTTATAGCTTAAGTGAAAGCACCCACAAACAAGAACTACCTTTACCACACAAATGAGCTACTAATTATACGTATAAGGAAAACAAAGACAAAGGAAATTGAGCAACTATTTTTGAATTTAAGAATATGCTTGAAACTAAAAGCACATGAACTTCTAAAGAGACTTAGACATGAGGTATGACCCTCTATGTTGCTCAATTTAAGAAGTTTCAAATTTTTTTTTGTAAAAACAAACGAGGCTAAACTTAAAAAGAATTAATAGAAAAAATGGGAAACTATAAACATGACTTATATACAACTACATAAGAGTAGAAAAGTGAAAAATAAAAGCTAAAAATAAAGCAAAAACAAGGCAACTAGGTGCAAGGAAACACAAGAATTTGGTCTAAATTTCTTGACCACAAGGTTGTGGCATTCACCACAACGGCATGGATTTTTAGCAAGAAATTCTCAAAACCAAAATTCAAGCAAGAAAGCACCCAACTCAAAGCTTAAGCGGAAATTAATGAATATGGAAGAGACGTAGATGCAAAGAAAAGAACAATATAAATTGCATCAAGCAAAAAATAAATGGTGCAAATAAACTATAACTCAAAACAATAAACTCAAGACATAAATGAAATGATAAACAACAATGGAAAGCTAGAAAAAATTGCGAAAATTAAAGATAAAATAAAATAGGAGAACAGAAAGAAAAAATAAATGAGATAGGAAGAGAGTTTAGACCTCTAGAACCAATGCTTTAGATACCAAATGATGCATGCCTCCCTTGATCTTTTTCTAGAGGTTTTCTTCTTTGGTGAAATGGTTTGTGGAGAGGTAAGAAGTGAGGTGGTTTTAGGCGCCACTTAAGGTAAGATAAGCCTAAGAGGGAAAGTTTGCCACAAGGGATGGAACCCTTGATAAAAACCTAAGGAATTCTCAAAGAGAAAAGGGTGGACACTAAGAGAATTTCGGCCAACTCAAGGTTTTTCCATTCAATCAAGTGTTAAAAAATACAAGAGTGTGAAGGAGCACCTTTTTATAGAGGGAGCTAACCTCTTGGACAAGTCATGAAGGAAATGAAGGGCTAGGATTAAAAGGAGTCATCCAAGGGAGGAGGATTGGAGCCCAAAGTCCAATCAATACCCTCCTTTAGATGAGAATTGGTGCCCAAGCTACCTCATCCAAGGGCCAAGATTACTCCTTTATTAGTTTTGGGTTTTATTTAGCAAAAGAGGGTGTAGTTATCAAACTACCCCCTTATTTCCTAAATAAAGGCCCAAAAGCTAATCTTACCCCTTCTTATTACTAAGACACCTCCTAGAAAATTAAATGGACTAATACATGTCTAAAATAAAATCCTAGGTTCCTAAAATAAAAATTACAAATAAATAAGTCATGACTTGCATAACTTGATGGTCATATGGAGGTGAGATCTTCCTCCCTCTACTCTAGCCATGTCTTCTTCTATTATTCTAGCCATGGCCCTAGTGATAGGGCCCTTGCTTGGGGAGAATGCATCAGTATGTCTTCTAGATAGGGATACCACTACATTGTGCTTCCCTTTCTTGTATTTGATTATATAGGGAAAAGTTTCCAAAAACTCAACCCACTTTGCGTGCCTCTTGTTGAGCTTACCTTGACCCTTCAAATATTTTAGTGACTCATGGTCACTATGAATGACAAACTCCTTGGGAATAAGGTAATGTTCCCAAGTTTAAAGGGCCCTTATTAAGGAGTAAAACTCTTTGTCATAGGTGGGGTAATTGAGGGCAGCACCATTTGGTTTTTCACTAAAATAAGCCACAGGGTGGCCACCTTGCAATAACACAACACCTATTCCAACACCTGATGCGTCACATTCTAGCTCAAAAGTTTTTGAAACGTCGGGTAGAGCTAGAACAGGGGCATGGGTTAGTTTTTCCTTAATAAGTTCGAAGGCTTTTTGTTGTTTAGCACCCCAAATGAAGGGAACTTCCTTCTTCACCAAATCATTGATTGGTGAGAAAAGTGTGGAGAAATTAGGCACAAAGCGCCTATAGAAACTCGCGAGACCATGAAAGCTCTTGAGCTCAGTCACACTTTTTGGGGTGGGCCATTCTTGGATGGCTTTGATTTTGTCGGGGTCCACATGAACCCCATCTTTATTGACTACAAAACCTAAAAACACCACATTCTCTACACAAAAATTACACTTTTCAAGGTTTCCATAGAGTTGGTGTGACCTAAGGATGCAAAAGACGCGCCTAAGATGACCTACATGCTCATCTAGGCTCTTGCTATACACTAAAATATCATCAAAATAAACTACACAAAATTTTCCTAAGCAATCCCTAAGGACATGATTCATAAGCCTCATGAAGGTGCTTGGGGCATTGGTAAGCCCAAAGGGCATTACCAGCCACTCATAAAGCCCAAACTTGGTCTTCAAAGCGGTTTTCCACTCATCACCTTCCTTGATGCGAATTTGGTGATAACCACTCTTAAGATCAATTTTTGAAAATAATTGGGCCCCATGCAATTCATCAAGCATGTCATCAAGCCTAGGGATAGGGTGCCTACATTTGATGGTGATGTTATTGATTGCTCGACAATCAATGCACATCCTCCATTGGCCATTCTTCTTGGGCACCAACAAGACTGGCACAACACAGGGGCTTAGGCTCTCTTGAACCCAACCCTTCTCCAATAGTTCTTGGACTTGAGACTCAATCTCCTTAGTCTCCATGGGATTAGTCCTATAAGCAGGCCTATTAGGCAGGCTAGCCCCAGGTACCAAGTCTATTTGGTGTTCTATACCCCTAATTGGAGGAAGTCCTTTGGGAACTTCATTAGGGAATATATCACCAAACTCCTTTAAAATCTCTTGAACCTCTTGAGGTAGGTTCTCATATACAAGTTCTATGGTAGTGCTAGAACTAGCAGGGAAAGAAGCGGAGGGGGAAAAAATGGGGGATGCCTCTTTGCAAAGGAGGAGATAGAAAGGTCTGTTAGTTAAGGGGGCTTCCTTTAAATCCAATTTTGTCGCAAATAAACTCCCTTTACTAATGAATTTCTTGGAAGGGGCACCAACTTCCAACTCAACCTCCTTACCCCTTTCAAGCTTTAAGGGTAAAGCTTTGCCTTTTTTTTCCTCCTCATCTTTCTTATGTTTCAGGATGAGTTGGTCCTCCGCAACTTGTGAAGGTTTTAGAGGACACAACTTAATGCGCTTATCCTTATGAGTGAGGATGATGTTATTGGAATGACCATAGTGTATGGCTTTCTTATCAAATTGCCATGGTCTTCCTAGCAAGATATGGCCACCTTCCATTGGGACTGTCACATAGGATCTCATCTTTATAAGACCCAATGGAAATTGGAACCTTGACTTGCTCATTGACCTCCATTTCCCCTTGCTCATTGAGCCATTGAAGCTTGTAAGGCTTAGAGTGGGGAAGTGAGGTCAAGGCTAGCTTTTGCACCAACCTTGAGCTACAGCAATTGCAGCATGACCCACTATCTATAATGAGAGAACATATTTTGTCATTCACCTTACAGCGAGTGTGGAATATGTTCTTCCTTTGAGATAAGGAAACTTTCAAAGGTTGGCTTCCAAGAAGCCTTCTTATCATCAAGAGGTCTCCCTCACATGCATAAGCGGTTTCATCACAATCAGATTGGTATGCATGAACCCCTTCTCCTTCGCTCTCACTAGAGGAGTGTGAGCTAGACTCACTACTATAAACATCTTGGGCCCTCATGATGATGTTTCTCTTAGTAGGGCATTGAGAGGCAATGTGGCCTCTCCCAAGATATTTAAAGCATTTGATACCACTAACTTTCTCATAAGAGTTAGTAGTAGGGGTTTTTCTCTCTACATGTGATGTTTTATGCTCTTTGAAGTGCTTGGAATGTTCCTCTTTGGGGTAACTCTTGAAAGAGTTCCCCTTAGGTTGGTCCCTCTTTACATAAGGTGGGTTATCCTTTTTAAAACTTTTCCTTCTAAGTTGATTTTCCACCTTGATGCAAAGTTGAACTAACTCATCAAGGGAATTGTATGAGAAGAGCTCCACCTTATCACGAATTTCGGGGCTCAACCCACACAAAAACCTTGCCATAGTGGCCTTGGGTTCCTCAATGATACCCGCCCTCAAGATAAGAAGTTCCATCTTTTGTCTATATTCTTCTATACTAAGGTTGGTTTGCCTTAGCCTTTGGAGTCTATCCAAAAGATCTCTTTCATACCAAGAGGGAATATGCCTTCTTCTTAGAGCACTTCTAAGATCATTCCAATATCTTATGAAAGGCATAGTAGTGCGGATTCTCTCATTGGTTAACCCAACCCATCAATGCATGGCATGCCCTTGGAAGCTAAGGGTTGCCATTGGAACCTTTCTTTCTTCTCTTACCTCATGGCAAGTGAAGAGTTGTTCTACCTTGATTTCCCAATCAAGGTAGGCTTCCACATCTTCCCTCCCATGAAATGGGGGGAGATCAATTTTGGGCTCCCTTGTAGGGGCCCCATTATTATTCATGGATGAATGAGAGTTTCTCCTGGGATAATTGTAGTATTCTTCCTCACTTTCACTCCTATGGGTATGTCTAGATGGGGAACCTAAGACTATCTCTTTCATTTTGTAATTCTCACCATTCCCATGCTTTCTTTTTTCTTCTTCTTTCTCTTTCTTTTCTTGCTCTCCTTTCTTCATCTTCTCTCCTCCTTCTCTCTTTTTTCTCTCTTTTCTTCCTCTCTTTCTTTTATTTTTCTTTTCTCCTTGGACTCTTTTTCTTTCCTTTTTTCTTCTCTTCTCTCTTGTTCTTTTCCCATCCACTCCCTAAAGTCCATGTTTAAGTTTTCTAGAGTGTAATCTTTAGAAATATTTCTTTGGTTTACACTCTTGTTTGATGAATAACTATGAGCACTAGAGTGGGTGTGTGATGTCATTGTGCTTGAATTTCTAAGAGGAAAAAGGTGGCTAAAAACCTTTCACAAACAAAAACTCCTCTCTTTTTGTGTTTTCTTGCCTAAAATGGCTTGATGAGTCTTTGGAACTCTTTAGCCTTCTAAGCGCTTTGAAAAAGAAAAATAAAGCAAGAATTTTAAAGCAAAAATTCAAAAGAGAAGGGATCTAAAGCGAGCTCCTAAGGTGTTGAAGGAAGTGTACCACTTCTTCCTTCTTCACCTAATTTTTGAGAAACTAAAAAATTAATTAAATCTTATTACAACCAAAGGGAGGGCCTTAAGGGCATTCAAACTCCCAACTACAAAATTAATACACCCAAATTAAAGAAAAAGTAAAGTCTTCAAAAAATGATTCTCCAAATGCTCCCTCAAATCAAAGTCCTCACGGCTAGGTGTGTTTCTTTTTTAGGTGATCCCTTAGGCTCTTAGTCCAACCTTCCAAAATATGCTACCCTTGTGGTAAGCTCCTTTTTTCAAGCTTTCTCCCAAAAGTGGCACTAACGCACAAACCAAAGAAACCAAAAGTAGCAAGGGGAGGTGCGAATAGAAACTCAAAAAGAAATAAAAGATAACACAATCAAAAGGACACTTAACCAAATGGTAAGAGTATATAATACAAACTAGAAAGATGATTTAAAAGACAAGCAACAAATAAAAGGTAAACAAAAGAAAGAGAGCAAACAATGGAATATCTAAGAATGACACTAGATTAAAGAGTAGAAAAACACAAATATCAAGTTCTAGTATACCAAAAGTAATAAAATTTATTTTAAGGTTCCAAGTTCAAAGTTGAAGCACTTGCTAATTTTAGGTTAGGTACATCAAATGAATTTTTCAAACTTTCTTTTCTTTTGTTTGTTCTCTTTTTTTTTTTTTTTGAATCCTTCGTAGTTTTTTTTTTGTATTTTATTTTAGACTTTGTTCTTCTTTTTTTTTTTTTAATATTTACTAGATGCACCTAAATTGATTGTGAATTTAGTGCTTAATAACAAAGAGTTATGCGCTTGGAACAATAAAGAAAATTAAAAGCAACAATTTAGGTACTACTAGAAATGACTTCAAAATGCAAAGTAGCTATAGATGTGTTAATGGTTTAGTAGTTTGGTGTGCCACTGGACTCAAGCTTTGTTAAGTTTTTAGTAATTTGTTGAACACAAATACCAAACTTATAGCTTAAGCGAAAGCACCCACAAACAAGAACTACCTTTACCACACAAATGAGCTACTAATTATACGTATAAGGAAAATAAAGACAAAGGGAATTGAGCAACTATTTTGGAATTTTTTTTTTAAGAATATGCTTGAAACTAAAAGCACATGAACCTCGAAAGAGACTTAGACATGAGGTATGACCCTCTATGTTGCTCAATTTAAGAAGTTTCAAAAGCTTTTTTGTAAAAACAAAAGAGACTAAACTTAAAAGGAATTAATAGACAAAATGGGAAACTATAAACATGACTTATAGACAACTACACAAGAGTATAAAAGTGAAAAATAAAGCTAAAAATAAGGCAAAAACAAGGCAACTAGGTGCAAGGAAACACAAGAATTTGGTCTAAATTTCTTGACCACAAGGTTGTGGAATTCACCACAACGGCATGGATTTTTAGCAAGAAATTCTCAAAACCAAAATTCAAGCAAGAAAGCACCCAACTCAAAGCTTAAGCGGAAATTAATGAATATGGAAGAGACGTAGATGCAAAGAAAAGAACAATATAAATTGCATCAAGCAAAAAATAAATGGCGCAAATAAACTACAACTCAAAACAATAAACTCAAGACATAAATGGAAATGATAAACAACAATGGAAAGCTAGAAAAAATTGCGGAAATTAAAGATAACATAAAATAGGAAAACGGAAAGAAAAAATAAATGAGGTAGGAAGAGAGTTTAGACCTCTAGAACCAATGCTCTAGATACCAAATGATGCATGCCTCCCTTGATCTTTTTCTAGAAGTTTTCTTCTTTGGTGAAATGGTTTGTGGAGAGGTAAGAAGTGAGGTGGTTTTAGGAGCCACTTAAGGTAAGATAAGCCTAAGAGGGAAATTTTCCCATAAGGGATGGAAACCTAGATAAAAACCTAAGGAATTCTCAAAGAGAGAAGGGTGGACACTAAGAGAATTTTGGCCAACTGAAGGTTTTTCCATTCAATAAAGTGTAAAAAATACAAGAGTGTGAAGGAGCACCTTTTATAGAGGGAGCTAACCTCTTGGACAAGTCATGAAGGAAAGAAAGGGCTAGGATTAAAAGGACTCATCCAAGGGAGGAGGATTGAAGCCCAAAGACCAATCAATCCCCTCCTTTAGATGAGAATTGGCGCCCAAGCTACCTCATCCAAGGGCCAAGATTACGCCTTTATTAGTTTTGGGTTTTATTTAGGAAAAGAGGGTGTAGTTATCAAACTACCCCCTTATTTTCTAAATAAAAGCCCAAAAGCTAATCTTACCCCTTCTTATTACTAAGACACCTCCTAGAAAATTAAATGGACTAATACATGTCCAAAATAAAATCCTAGGTTCCTAAAAGAAAAATTACAAGTAAATAAGTCATGGCTTCAATAACTTGATGGTCAGATGGAGGTGAGATCTTCCTCCTTCTACTCTAGCCATGTCTTCTTCTTCTTCATCAGTACCTACAAACGGGATCAAATCACAAACATTAAAGGTAGTACTGACACCATAGTCCTCAGGGAGATCTAATATGTATGCATTGTTATTCACTCTCTTGAGGACTTGAAAGGGACCATCTCCTAGGGGGCTAAGCTTGGACTTCCTTTAAGTAGGAAAGTGATCCTTCCTCAAATGAAGTCATACCCAATCCCCTTCATTGAATATAATTTCTTTCCTGCCTCTATTGGCTTTACTAGCATACTCCTTTGAATGATGTTCAATATTGGTCCTTACCCTGTCATGTAATTTTTTAACAAAATTCGCTCTTGCTATTCCTTCTTTGTGAACAGAAGAAAGGAATGGTAAGGGCAAGATATCAAGAGGAGTGAGAGGGTCGAAGCCATAAACAAATTCAAAGGGTGGTCCTTTGAACCACCCAGTTGTATGCAAACTCAATATAGGGTAGGTATTCATCCCACCACTTTTGCATCAAACTTGCCAAAGTTATCGTTATTGTTCATAACAAAACATTTACATCTAAATACCCTCAGATGAGAGATATTGGGTTTTCTACCCTTGAACAATTCATATGGTGTCAATTTCAAAAGAGGACGGATTAAAATTCTGTTAAGAACATAACATGCAATGCTCATAACATCAGCTTGAAAGTACTTAGGCATAGAATTCTCATTGAGCATTGATCTAGCTAATTCAATAAGAGATTTGTTCTTCCTTTCCACCACCCCATTCTGTTGTGGTGTTCTAGAAGCAGAAAATTTGTGATCAATGCCATGCTCTTCACATAATTTTTCAAAATCCTCATTTTTAAATTCACCACCATTGTCACTTTTTAAGGACTTAATTTTCAAATCTTTTTCATTTTCGATCCTTTTGGCAATTTTGAGAAAAACACAAAATGCATTACTTTTAATAGATAAGAAAGCTACCCATGTCTAGAATAATCATTAGTTATAACTAACCCATATAAGTTTCCACCTAGACTTACAGTTCTAAAGAGACCAAATAGATCCATGTGCAAGAGTTCAAGTGGTCTAGATGTAGAAACTGAATTAATGGATTTAAAGGATTTTGTAGACTGTTTTCCCTTTTGTCATGCATCACAAAGGCCATCTATAGAGCACTTTAAGTTAGGTTGATGCATGCCTCCCTTCATCTTTTTCTAGAGGTTTTCTTCTTTGGTGAAATGGTTTGTGGAGAGGTAACAAGTGAGGTGGTTTTAGGCGCCACTTAAGGTAAGATAAGCCTAAGAGGGAAAGTTTGCCACAAGGGATGGAACCCTTGATAAAAACCTAAGGAATTCTCAAAGAGAGAAGGGTGGACACTAAGAGAATTTTGGCCAACTCAAGGTTTTTCTATTCAATCCAGTGTAAAAAATACAAGAGTGTGAAGGAGCACCTTTTTATAGAGGGAGCTAACCTCTTGGACAAGTCATGAAGGAAATGAAGGGCTAGGATTAAAAGGAGTCATCCAAGGGAGGAGGATTGAAGCCCAAAGTCCAATCAATACCCTCCTTTAGATGAGAATTGGTGCCCAAGCTACCTCATCCAAGGGCCAAGATTATTCCTTTATTAGTTTTAGGTTTTATTTAGCAAAAGAGAGTGTATTTATCAAACTACCCCCTTATTTCCTAAATAAAGGCCCAAAAGCTAATCTTACCCCTTCTTATTACTAAGACACCTCCTAGAAAATTAAATGGACTAATACATATCCAAAATAAAATCCTAGGTTCCTAAAATAAAAATTATAAGTAAATAAGTCATGGCTTGCATAACTTGATGGTCATATGGAGGTGAGATCTTCCTCCCTCTACTCTAGCCATGTCTTCTTCTATTCTCCTAGCCATGGCCCTAGTGATAGGGCCCTTGCTTGGGGAGAATGCATCATCCCCTCCCCCTTGGGAAGGATTTGACCTCAAATCTGATAGGTCCTCATCTTCTTCATCAGTACCTACAAAAGGGATCAAATCACAAACATTAAAGGTAGTACTGACACCATAGTCCTCAAGGAGATCTAATATATATGCATTGTTGTTCACTCTCTTGAGGACTTGAAAGGGACCATCTCCTCGGGGGCTAAGCTTGGACTTCCTTTGAGTAGGGAAGCGATCCTTCCTCAAATGAAGCCATACCCAATCCCCTTCATTGAAGATAATTTCTTTCCTGCCCCTATTGGCTTTACTAGCATACTCCTTTGAATGATGTTCAATGTTGGCCTTTACCCTTTCATGTAATTTTTTAACAAAATCCGCTCTTAGTATTCCTTCATTGTGAACAGAAGAAGGGAAGGGTAAGGGCAAGATATCAAGAGGAGTAAGGGGGTTGAAGCCATAAACAACTTCAAAGGGAGAATGCTTGGTGGTCCTTTGAACCACCCGGTTGTATGCAAACTCAATATGGGGTAGGTATTCATCCCAAGACTTGTGATTTCCTCGAAGAAGTATCCTAAGCATAGTAGATAGAGATCTATTTACTACCTCAGTCTTCCCATCAGTTTGGGGGTGACATGTGGTAGAAAATAAGAGTTTAGTTCCTAGCCTTGCCCACAATGTTTTCCAAAAGTGGCTAAGGAACTTCACATCTCTATCAGAGACTATGGATTGGGGAATTCCATGTAAACGGACAACTTCTTTAAAGAAAAGTCTCGCAATGTTGCTCGCATCATCTATCTTGTGGCATGGTATAAAGTGAGCCATTTTTGAAAATCTATCTACCACTACAAAGATAGAGTCTGCACCTCGTTGGGTTCGAGGCAGGCCAAGGATGAAATTCATACTAATATCCAGCCAAGGTGCAGAAGGAGCAGGTAAGGGTGTGTACAATCCATGAGCCATTGTCTAGACTTAGCTTGCAAGCAAGCAATGCATCTACGACAATATGTATAGACGTCTTTCTTCATATGGGGCCAAAAGAATTTTTCTTGTAAAAGCAAAAGAGTTTTGTTAATTCTAAAATTCCCCATGAGCCCACCCTCATGGCTCTCTTTTGTCAACAGATTTCTCATAGATCCTTGGGGTACACAAAGTCTGCTACCTTTGAAAAGGTACCCCTCACTCACAAAGAACCCATTTTGGGTTTTACATGCAAATGTAGAGGTAGCATAAATGGATCCAAAATCCTTATCAGAAAGATACATTTCTCTAATATTATCAAATCCAAGAATCTTTGCACTTAAGGTGGTGTAAAGGGTATGTCTACGAGACAAAGCATCAGCCACCACATTATGTTTTCCTTTCTTGTATTTGATGATATAAGGGAAAGTCTCAAGAAATTCTACCCATTTAGCATGCCTTTTATTAAGCTTGCCTTGACCCTTCAAATACTTAAGTGACTCATGGTCACTATGAATGATGAACTCCTTGGGTACAAGATAATGTTCCCAAGTTTGAAGGTCCCTTATCAAAGAGTAAAACTCTTTATCATAGGTGGGGTAGTTTAAGGCGGCTCCATTTAGTTTTTCACTAAAATAAGCCACAGGATGACCACCTTGTAACAACACAGCTCCCACACCCACTCCCGATGCATCACACTCTAGCTCAAAACTTTTAGAAAAGTCAGGAAGAGCTAAAACTGGTGCATGGGTCAGTTTCTCTTTGATAAGTTCAAAGGCTTTTTGTTGTTTTTCACTCCAAAGGGAAGGAGTATCCTTCTTCACCAAATCATTGATTGGTGAGAAAAGTGTGGAGAAGTTAGGCACAAAGCGCCTGTAAAAGCTCGCGAGACCATGAAAACTCTTGATCTCAGTCACACTTTTTGGGGTGGGCCATTCTTGGATGGCTTTGATTTTGTCGGGGTCTACTTGAACCCCATTTTTATTAACTATAAAACCTAAGAACACCACACTCTCCACACAAAAATTACATTTTTCAAGATTTTCATAGAGTTGGTGTGACCTAAGAATGCAAAAGACGCGCCTAAGATGGCCTACATGTTCATCTAGGCTCTTGCTATACACTAAGATGTCATCAAAATAAACAACACAAAATTTTCCTAATCAATCCCTAAGGACATGATTCATAAGCCTCATGAAGGTGCTTGGGGCATTGGTAAGCCCAAAGGGCATTACCAACCACTCATACAGCCCAAACTTGGTCTTAAAAGCCGTTTTCTACTCATCACCTTCCTTGATGCGGATTTGGTGATAACCACTCTTAAGATCAATTTTTGAAAATAATTGGGCCCCATGCAATTCATCAAGCATGTCATCAAGCCTAGGGATAGGGTGCCTATATTTGATGGTGATGTTATTGATTGCTCGACAATCAATGCACATCCTCCATTGGCCATTCTTCTTAGGCACCAACAAAACTGGCACAGCACAAGGGCTTAGGCTCTCTTGAACCCAAGCCTTCTCTAATAGTTCTTGGACTTGAGATTCAATCTCCTTGGTCTCCATGGGATTAGTCCTATAAGCAGGCCTATTAGGCAGGCTAGCCCCAGGTACCAAGTCTATTTGGTGTTCTATACCCCTAATTGGAGGAAGTCCTTTGGGAACTTCATTAGGGAATATATCACCAAACTCCTTTAAAAGCTCTTAAACCTCTTGAGGTAGGTTCTTAGGTCCAAGTTCTATGGCAGTGCTAGAACTAGAAGGGAAAAAAGTGGAGGGGAAAGAAATGGGGGATGCCTCTTTGCAAAGGAGGAGATAGAAACGTCTGTTAGTTAAATGGGCTTCCTTTAAATCCAATTTTGTCGCAAATAAACTCCCTTTACTAATGACTTTCTTGGAAGGAGCACCAACTTCCAACTCAACCTCTTTACCCCTTTCAAGCTTTAGGGGTAAAGCTTTGCTTTTTTTTTTCTCCTCATCTCTCTTATGTTTCATGATGAGTTAGTCCTCCGCCACTTGTGAAGGTGTTAGAGGACACAACTTAATACGCTTATCCTTATGAGTGAGGATGGTGTTATTGGAATGACCATGGTGTATGGCTTTCTTATCAAATTGCCATGGTCTTCCTAGCAAGATATGGCCAGCTTCCATTGCGACTATGTCACATAGGATCTCATCTTTATAAGACCCAATGGAAATTGGAACCTTGACTTGCTCATTGACCTCCATTTCCCCTTGCTCATTGAGCCATTGAAGCTTGTAAGGCTTAGGGTGGGGAAGTGGGGTAAAGGCTAGCTTTTCCACCAACCTTGAGCTACAACAATTGCAACATGACCCACTATCCACAATGAGAGAACATATTTTGTCATTCACCTTACAGCGAGTGTGGAATATGTTCTCCCTTTGAGATGAGGACACTTTCAAAGGTTGGCTTCCAAGAAGTCTTCTTATCATTAAGAGGTCTCCCTCACATGCATAAGCAGTTTTATCACAATCAGATTGGTATGCATGAACCCCTTCTCCTTCGCTGTCACTAGAGAAGTGTGAGCTAGACTCACTACTATAAACATCTTGGGCCCTCATGATGATGCTTCTCTTAGTAGGGCATTGAGATGCAATGTGGCCTTTCCCAAGACATTTAAAGCATTTGATACTACTAACTTTCTCATGAGAGTTAGTAGTAGGGGTTTTTCTCTCTATATGTGATGTTTTATGCTCTTTGAAGTGCTTGGGATGTTCCTCTTTGGGGTAACTCTTGAAAGAGTTCCCCGTAGGTTGGTCCCTCTTTACATAAGGTGGGTTATCCTTTTTAAAAGTTTTCCTTCTAAGTTGATTTTCCACTTTGATGCAAAGTTGAACTAACTCATCAAGGGAATTGTATGAGAAGAGCTCTACCTTATCACGAATTTTGGGGCTCAACCCACACAAAAACCTTGCCATAGTGGCCTTGGGTTCCTCAATGATACCCGCCTTCAAGATAAGAAGTTCCATCTTTTGTCTATACTCTTCTATACTAAGGTTGGTTTTCCTTAGCCTTTGGAGTCTATCCAAAAGATCTCTTTCATACCAAGAGGAAATATGCCTTCTTCTTAGAACACTTCTAAGATCATTCCAATATCTTATGGAAGGCATATTGGTGCGGATTCTCTCATTGGTTAACCCAACCCACCAATGCATGGCATGCCCTTGGAAGCTAAGGGTTGCCATTGGAACCTTTCTTTCTTCTCTTACCTCATGGCAAGTGAAGAGTTGTTCTACCTTGATTTCCCAATCAAGGTAGGCTTCCACATCTTCCCTCCCATGAAATGGGGGGAGATCAATTTTGGGCTCCCTTGGAGGGGCCCCATTATTATGCATGGATGAATGGGAGTTTCTCCTAGGATGATTGTAGTATTCTTCCTCACTTTCACTCCTATAGGTATGTCTAGATGGGGAACCTAAGACTATCCCTTTCATTTTGTAATTCTCACAACTCCCATGCTTTCTTTTTTCTTCTTCTTTCTCTTTTCTTCTTTCTCTTTCTTTTCTTTCTCTCCTTTCTTCATCTTCTCTCCTTTCTCTTATTCTTCTCTCTTCTTTCTCTCCTTTTTCTCTCTTTTCTTCCTTTCTTTCTTTTATTTTTATTTTCTCCTTGGACTCTTTTTCTCTCCTTTTTTCTTTATTTTCTTCCTTTCTTCCCATCCACTCCCTAAAGTCCATGTTTAAGTTTTCTAGAGTGTAATCTTTAGAAATATTTCTTTGGTTTACACTCTTGTTTGATGAATAACTATGAGCACTAGAGTGGGTGTGTGATGTCATTGTGCTTGAATTTCTAAGAGGAAAAAGGTGGCTAAAAAATTTTCACAAACAAACACTCCTCTCTTTTTGTGTTTTCTTGCCTAAAATGGCTTGATGAGTCTTTGGAACTCTTTAGCCTTCTAAGCGCTTTGAATAAGAAAAATAAAGCAAGAATTTTAAAGCAAAAATTCAAAAGAGAAGGGATCTAAAGCGAGCTCCTAAGGTGTTGAAGGAAGTGTACCACTTCTTCCTTCTTCACCTAATTTTCGAGAAACTAAAAAATTGATTAAATTTTATTACAACCAAAGGGAGGGCCTTAAGGGCACTCAAACTCCCAACTACAAAATTAATACACCCAAATTAAAGAAAAAGTAAAGTCTTCAAAAAATGATTCTCCAAATGCTCCCTCAAATCAAAGTCCTCACGGCTAGGTGTATTTCCTTTTGAGGTGATCCCTTAGACTCTTAGTCCAACCTTCCAAAATATGCTACCCTTGTGGTAAACTCCTTTTTCAAGCTTTCTCCCAAAAGTGACACTAACACACAAACCAAAGAAACCAAAAGTAGCAAGGGGAGGTGCGAATAGAAACTCAAAAAGCAATAAAAGATAACACAATCAAAAGGACACTTAACCAAATGGTAAGAGTATATAAGACAAACTAGAAAGATGATTTAAAAAACAAGCAACAACTAAAAGGTAAACAAAAGAAAGAGAGCACACAATGGAATACCTAAGAGTGACACTAGATTAAAGAGTAGAAGAACACAAATATCAAGTTCTAGTGTACCAAAAGTAATAAAATTTCTTTTAAGGTTCCAAGTTCAAAGTTGAAGCACTTGCTAATTTTAGGTTAGGTACATCAAATGAATTTTTTTCAAACTTTCTTTTCTTTTGTTTGTTCTCTTTTTTTTTTTTTTTGAATCCTTCGTTGTTTTTTTTTGTATTTTATTTTAGACTTTGTTTTCTTGTTTGTTTTTTTTTTTGAATATTTACTAGATGCACCTAAATTGATTGTGAATTTAGTGCTTGATAAAAAAGAGTTATGCGCTTGGAACAATAAAGAAAATTAAAAGCAACAATTTAGGTACTACTAGAAATGACTTCAAAATGAAAAGTAGCTATAGATGTGTTAATGGTTTAGTAGTTTGATGTGCCACTGGACTCAAGCTTTGTTAAGTTTTTAGTAATTTGTTGAACACAAATACCAAACTTATAGCTTAAGTGAAAGCACCCACAAACAAGAACTACCTTTACCACACAAATGAGCTACAAATTATACATATAAGGAAAATAAAGACAAAGGAAATTGAGCAACTATTTTTGAATTTTTTTTTAAGAATATGCTTGAAACTAAAAGCACATGAACTTCTAAAGAGACTTAGACATGAGGTATGACCCTCTATGTTGCTCAATTTAAGAAGTTTCAAATTTTTTTTTGTAAAAACAAAAGAGGCTAAACTTAAAAGGAATTAATAAACAAAATGGGAAACTATAAACATGACTTATAGACAACTACACAAGAGTATAAATGTGAAAAATAAAGCTAAAAATAAAGAAAAAACAAGGCAACTAGGTGCAAGGAAACACAAGAATTTGGTTTAAATTTCTTGACCACAAGGTTGTGGAATTCACCACAACGGCATGGATTTTTAGCAAGAAATTCTCAAAACCAAAATTCAAGCAAGAAAGCACCCAACTCAAAACTTAAGTGGAAATTAATGAATATGGGAGAGACGCAGATGCAAAGAAAAGAACAATATAAATTGCATCAAGCAAAAAATAAATGGTGCAAATAAACTATAACTCAAAACAATAAACTCAAGACATAAATGGAAATGATAAACAACAATGGAAAGCTAGAAAAAATTGTGGAAATTAAAGATAAAATAAAATAGGAAAACATAAAGAAAAAATAAATGAGATAGGAAGAGAGTTTAGACCTCTAGAACCAATGCTCTAGATACCAAATGATACATGCCTCCCTTGATCTTTTTCTAGAGGTTTTCTTCTTTGGTGAAATGGTTTGTGGAGAGGTAAGAAGTGAGGTGGTTTTAGGCGCCACTTAAGGTAAGATAAGCCTAAGAGGGAAAGTTTGCCACAAGGGATGGAACCCTTGATAAAAACCTAAGGAATTCTCAAAGAGAGAAGGGTGGACACTAAGAGAATTTTGGCCAACTCAAGGTTTTTCTATTCAATCCAATGTAAAAAATACAAGAGTGTGAAGGAGCACCTTTTTAAAGAGGGAGCTAACCTCTTGGACAAGTCATGAAGGAAATGAAGGGCTAGGATTAAAAGGAGTCATCCAAGGGAGGAGGATTGAAGCCCAAAGTCCAATCAATACCCTCCTTTAGATGAGAATTGGTGCCCAAGCTACCTCATCCAAGGGCCAAGATTACTCCTTTATTAGTTTTGGGTTTTATTTAGCAAAAGAGGGTGTATTTATCAAACTACCCCCTTATTTTCTAAATAAAGGCCCAAAAGCTAATCTTACCCCTTCTTATTACTAAGATACCTCATAGAAAATTAAATGGACTAATACATGTCCAAAATAAAATCCTAGGTTCCTAAAATAAAAATTACAAGTAAATAAGTCATGGCTTGCATAACTTGATGGTCATATGGAGGTGAGATCTTCCTCCCTCTACTCTAGCCATGTCTTCTTCTATTCTCCTAGCCATGGCCCTAGTGATAGGGCCCTTGCTTGGGGAGAATGCATCATAGGTAGACCTACAACAAGATTTTTTTATGCAAATCTATTCAATTGACCTAGATTAATGTGTGCAATGTGTCTATGCCAGAGTGATGATAAATCATCCCTAGAAGATAAGCATGATATGTTTGATGTAGAATGATCAATGTCAAGCATATAGATATTATTCATTCTCATGCCAACAAATAGAACATGATTTAATGCATCACTAATAGTACAACACTCATGATCAAACTTGATTTTAAAGTTCTTGTCACACAATTGACTTATACTAAGAAGATAGAATTTGAGATCATCAACAAGTAAAACATCATCAATCTGAATAGAGTCTTTGTTACCAATGCTTCCAATAGCATGAATTTGACCTTTATTGTTGTCTTCATAAGTGACAAAACCACCTATTTTTGGTTGTAGGGAAATGAACTTGCTTCTATCTCCCGTCATGTGCCTTAAGCATCCACTGTCCAAGTACCACAGGGACTTCTTTCCTTTAAGGCACTCCTACAAAACAAGTTAATTTCTTATTTTGGAACCCAAATGGAGTTGGGTCCATTTGGATTATTAACAATTTTGGATCCTTTGGCAATCCATACATGTTTCCTACTAGGAACACCAATCCTTCTGATGCATTCCTCCCTCGTAAGGGTTTTATCACAAGGGTTATGGCTAGGAGGATTGAGAAAGACATGGCAAGAGAGGAGGGAAGAAGACCTCACCTTCTCATGGAGATCACGATGTTAGAAATTAGGCCATAGTCTTCTTTTTAGTCCTTCATGTATACATTTTTTCTTTAGGAGTTTGGAGGTGTTTTTATTTTTATTTTTGGCCTTGTATTTTGGCCTTTATGTCCTTTTTAATTTAGGGGTGTAATTAGTCTCTTTTGTGGAGTGTGCTAAGTAGTTTGGGCCTTTTTGGAGAAGCTTAGGAGTGTGGTTTTTGTGAACCACACCCCCTAAGTTAGTTCCACACCCCTCCAACTCACACATGAAGCATGAGAGACATGTGGGTCCCCTTAGTTCCCCTCACACTTGGACGACACCTTCTCTCTCCTTCAAGGGGGTTTCCACATGTTTTTTATGTGCTCTCATTTTTTAATTTTAATTTTGAAGGTTCCATGTGGCTTCCCTCCAAAATTCAAATTCAAATTGAGAGGGGACCAAGATCTTAAAGTTAGGGGCATATTTGGATCTTCCTAGAAATTAATCAAGTGCTAATTGGCTCTAGCTCAATTAACACTTGATTAAGCTCTTCTAATCTCCCCTAGCTTGACGTCACTCTTCTTTAACCCCTAAGCCCATCTTTTTCTTATAAATAGATGCCTCCCCCTCCTATGTTCATTTTACACTTGATATTGAATACAAACCTCTTTTGTGAGTTCTATTAAGTGTCTTCTTTCTCTTCTCATTTGAGATCTTTTATGGCTTTTATCAAGGGCTCTTTCCCTTGTAGCAAGCTTCTTCCATGGCTTATCTCACCATGAGTGGCACCTACATCTTCATCTCTTCGCTTTCCACCATTCATTTCTTCAAAGGAACCAAGCTAGAAGGTGATCTTAGGAATGGCATAAACAAGAATGCATCACCTTTTGATAAGGAAATTATATGTAGTATGTCCTTTATGAAAACAATAATGACAAAATACATAAGGTCTATAAGATTTCCTAGAATTGAAAGTATTTTTTAAGGTCTTTTTCTTTGTAGTATTATGATATCCAAGACCAACTTTTGAGGAAATGCCATGCTGCTTTCCCAAAAGAGCATCAAGGTTAGCACTCCCCATATTGAACTTAGAAAATGCTTTTGTAAGATAATTGACTTGACCTTTAAGCACTTTACAGTTAGCACAAGTGAAGGATGAAACATGATTGCAATTAGAAATGGTTTTTAATTTCAAATTTTCACCTTTTAAAATTTCCATTTCTTTTTGCAAGTCATTTATGCTAGCTTCATATTCCTTGATATGTTTTTTGAGGCCAAAATTAAGGCGGCTTAATCTTTTAGCCTCAGCATGCATTTCAACAAAAACTTCTTGGAGTTGGTCATAACCACAATCACCAGAAGAGTCAGAATCAGAATTACTTGCCTCTTTGTCTGCTTTGGCTTTAGTCATCAAGCAAAGATTAGCTTCTTGGTCACTTTCACTTTTACTTGAGGAAGTGGTGGAAGCATTGTCTTCCCAAGCAATGTAGGCCTTCTTCTTCTTATCCTTTTTTAAATTTGATCTAGGTTTTTCACTATTCTGCTTTCTAGAAGGACAATCAACTTTCGTGTGACCTGTCTTACCACATTCAAAGCAAGTAAACTTTGGAGGAGCTGTATTCCCCTTCTTTGATTGCTTTCTTCCACTTGAGAATTTTTCCTTGTTGTTGTTCTTCTTAATGAATCTTTTGAATTTCCTTACCATGGAACTCATGTCCTCAGATTCTGAAGATTCATTCTTAGTGCCTTCATTATCACTTGATTGATCATGAACTTTGGGTGCTAAGTTTTTTCCTTTCTTTTCCTTCTGCTCTTGTTCTATCATTCTAGCCATATCAATCTGATACTCTCTGAGCTTTCCAAAGAGTTCAGCATTTGTCATGGTCGCTAAGTTCTTCGATTCAGTGATTATTGTCACGGTGGGTTGCCATTTTTGGTTTAGAGATTTGAGTATCTTTACATTTAGCTTTTCTCCCTCAAACATCTTTCCAAGTCCCCTCAAATGATTGATTATGTGTGTAAATATTTTTTGTACATCCATGATAGTTTCACCTTGATTCATGTGGAACATTTCATACTCTTGGATCAAGGTGTTCTTTTTGGCTCGTCTTACTTCTAGTGTACCTTCATGGGTGACTTGGATTAGATCCCATGCTTCCTTAGATGTATTGTATGATAACACCCTAAAAAACTCATCACTATTTAAGGTAGAATATATAATATTTAAGGCTTTTGAATCATTCTCAACATGTTTTAATTCATCAACAGTCCACAACTCATATGGTTTTTCAACTATTTGATTTTCAACCATATATGTAGGAATTTTATAATCGGTTGCAACAGCTTGCCAAATGCCTCTATTTACAGACTCCATAAAGATTCTCATTCTAACTTTCCAAAAAGCATAGTTTTCACCAATGAATAATGGTGGTATATTAATGGAGGCACCCTCAGTGAAAGGTAGTTGATTCCCTGACATTTTAAAAAAAATGGATCGATATAATCTTGAATATTTCTTAAGATCCCGCTTTTGATGCCAATTGTTGGTCCTAGGGGGGAGTCTAAAAGGGGGGGTTTGAATAGATTTACCAAACTATTTTTTAAAAATTTCTATTCAACAGTATCAGAGTATTTTAAAAAATAACCCCATTTTGAAATTTTCAAAATCTACCTTCTTTTACAAAACGGGTTTTCAAGAATCCAAACCTTTAGGAAGAACACCAATCAATTCAATTCCTTCAATGATGATTTCAAATAATTTAGATGAGAAAATTGACAAGAATTATATTTAAAGTAAATCAGGACCAAAAGGAAAGAGCAGAATTAATAAAAATCAAACCCACAAAATTAGGTCAAAAACCCAAATTTAAACTCAAGAAAATATGTATCAAGAACTAGATCTGCAGCAAGAAATCTAAATGAATCAACCACAGCTGTAAAAACCCAAATGTTAGTGCTCCAAGAATTCAATAAAGACTGAAAGTAAAGAGTATAAGGAAGATAGAATTTTCATATTGATTTATACTGGGTTGGTCCAACTGACCTACATCCAGTTTACAGACTTAGCCTTCCGCTAATCTTCTTTCCACTAAAATCTCAGTACATGAACACCACACATACAAATTTTACTCCTGGAAAGATTTAAATCACAAAATAGGAGGCTTCCTCTTGCACACCACAAAAGTTTGCTACACTGTGATACCTCGCCACTCACAATGCCTCACTTGCAACACCTCGCTACAAGATTTTCCCACAATCTCAAGAACACCTTAAGAGATTGTAAACCTAGTGCAAAAACACAGATAGGGTACAGAACAATATCACCTGATGTGAAGAATACCCAAACAGAAATATTAGAGTCTTTTCCTTGAATCTTGAATTTGAAACACTTTCAAACCAAAAATGGGTATGAATCTTGGAGATAATTCTTAGAAATCGTATGTGAGAAGCAAGAACTTGATTAGTCTGTTCAAAAGTTGTTAAATCTATTGTCAAAATGCTTTTATATCAGTTTTATGTAGGGTAATCGATTACCCACTTGATTACCTGATATCCTGCACAAAACTGGACCAAAGTGCTTGTTCTCGGGAGTAATCAATTACTGAAATCAGGTAATCGATTACCATAGAGAGCATCAATTTTAGTTCTTAAAAAATTCTGCAGGGTAATCGATTACCATTTTTAGGTAATCGATTACCTTACATAAAAATCCATTTTTGAAGCTTTTCCAGCACAACCCAGCCTATGTAATATATCCAAAACTATCCTAAACACATTCTCAATCCTATCTAAAACACACAATACAAGTATCACAGCTATAAATGTATTTGGTACCATAAAATTGATTTAAGAGCAAAAGCAAAGAGAGAAAATCAAAACCAAAACTCCACTAGTCTTTAATGAGTTCCTTTGGTTCCAGCAAAAGGGAGTATGCAAGACCTCAACTCCTATTTGAATTGAAGACCATATGATGCAAACCAAGTTTGCACTCCCTTTGATCTTTCTCCTTGAGGTTCAAAGCACCAAGAAGATGGAGATGAAAGGGAAAGAAATGGAGGATGGGGTGCCACTCCTAATGGAGAGTAGACAACATTATTGAAGCTTGCCACAAGAGAAACAACTCTTTAATAAAAGCCAACTAGGAAGAGCTTTCTCTAAAGTGAGGATACTCAAGACACTTTACTGTGAAAATGGCTCAAAGAGAGACCTTAACATTCAATTCAAGTGTCTTTACAAGTGAGTGTGGAGAAGTATATATAGGTCCAAGGAAGCCTTAGGCGTGAAACCTAATGCAATATGGAACTTGAGCTTAATTAGCTTAAGGCTAATTAAGCTAGTCTTACATGACCTTAATAAATCATGCTTACAACTAATTAAAAGAGGGTGTCAAACCAAACCTAGGGGTGTCGAAAGGAGCCCAATAACCCAACAAGATAGAGTCCACCTACTAAACATACACCCCAACTAACGAAAGACACCTCTACTAAGGAAACTTGGCCAAAATATAAGGCCTTAAAACAAGCTAGGTGGGATTGTATCACCATAGGCCGTAGTCTATGCTAGGTGGGATTGTATCACCCTAGGCCGTAGTCTTTGATGTATTTTTGTACCTTGTATATTGCATTTTTTTTTTAGTTACATAGGTGCATTTATCCTTCCTTTGGACCATGTAATTTTCGTTCATTCTTATTTTATCTTAGAGCATAGGGTGCCATTAGTTATTATGTGGAGTGTTTGCAAGAGGGTGTGCCTAAATACTTGGACATGTGGTTTCTACCACACCTCCTTAGTTTAGTTCTACACCTCTCTAGCACTAACAAAGTATAAGCAACACATGTGTAATATCCATTTGTTTTAGAAAATAAAATATTATTAAAAAGGTGTAATTCATATTAATAGGGTTAAATTAATTTAATATTGGTATTTATTAGAATAAATTAAGAATTTTTTTTATAAAATAAATAAATAAAATAAATGTGGATGTAAATAGTAAGATAGTCTAAGTTTGTGTCTAGTATTAGAAAGCCCAATTCAACTATTAACCTACAATAATTCAGAGGGGTTAGGGTATTGCTTCAGTTCTCATGTTTCTAACTATGGAGGTTGGAGAAAAAGCAGTAGAGGAAACATTGTCAATAAAGATTGAGGAGAGAAGCACGATATCTGGGAACTTGAGGATACACCTATCGCATCCAAGATCACCATTCGAGGTAAGGGGGAGGGAGATTATCTCTCATGTGGCATATGTAGGGAAAATGGGTAGCGAACCAATTCCTAAGCTTCAATAGGTTTTATGTATGCCATTGAAGGGTTACGAACACCCTCAACAAATGTTGATAAAATAAACATGACTGTGTAGATAGATTATTTTATTTAATTGGACTTTGCATTTAAATTATGGAAAGAATTGACAACCTAGAATCTATTTGTTTGGTGCCTCTAAATAAGTAATTGGTGTTTGTATGAACTTATTTTGTTGGATTTATTGTGATCATGTGCACTATCCAGTTATTTAGATGTAATGATTATATTGGCATCGAGGTTTTTTCTTTTTATATCTTAGAGATTAGTACCCTCGAACACAGTAATGGGAAGTATTGACAGCCTTGAATACAGTAAGAGGTGGTTAGGATTTCTTAAGGACTATGAATGAGTATAGCTATCATCCTAGTAAAACCAATGTAGAAGTTGATGCCTTAGTAGGAAGTTTATGCATATATGTTAGCTTTGATAATAAGAGAAATAGATGTTATAACTCAATTTGGGGATATGAGTTTGGGTTGTGAGATCATGCCTTACAAAGTGAGACTAAGAATGATGAGGATAGTTAGTGATGTATTAGTTAAGATAAAAGATAGTCAAAAGTTTAACTAGTTTTTGGCATATCAGCTAAAGGGTTAGAATAGGGAACATGTGAGTGGCTTTTATTTGGACGAAGATGAAGTGTTAAGGTTTAGAGAGAGAATGTGTGTACCTAGTATTTTTTAGCTTAGAAATTTAATCTTAAAAGAGAGACATATAAGTAAGTGAAGTTTTCACCTCTAATACCACCCGGAACAATCAAGTTTGTTGCAACCTTTGAGTGTACTTGATTGGAAGTGGGATAATATCTTTATGGATTTTGTGATTGAGTTAAACAACATACAAGTAGAAGAGGACTAGCCTTTTGAGACCTTACAAGCAAGACTTGAAGATCGAAGGGTTAAACAGGTTAGACGGAAGTAAATGAGTGACGACCAATAACACCACATGAGGAGCTAGAGAAGAGGATTTAGGAGCCTTGTCTAGAGCTTTTCGTTATGTGTAAAATTCAAGGACGAATTTTTTGTAAGGGGCAAGAGTTGTAACGTCCTTTTTTTTAGAAAAAATAAAATATTAATAAAAAGGTATAATTTATATTAATAGGCTTATATAATTTAATATTAGTATTTACTATAATAAATTGAGAATATGTTTTATATAATAAATAAATAAAATAAATATGGGTGTAAATAGTAAGATAGTTTGAAGGTTAAGTTTGGGTTTAGTGTTAGAAAGCTCAATCCAACTATTAACTTAGAATAATTTAGAGGGTTAAGCTATTAGTTCAATTTTCATGTTTCTGATTACGAAGATTAGAGAAAAAGCTGTAGAGTGCATATTGTTGATGAAGATAGAGGAGAAAAGCATAATATTTGGGAACTTAAGGATAGACCCCTCACATCCGAGATCATCATTTGAGGTAAGAGGAGTGAAAAATTATCTCTCATATATGTGTAGGGAAAATGGGCAGTGAATCAATCCCAAAGCTTCAATAGCTTTTATGTATTTAATGATATATTGAACGTTTATGGTAAAATACAATAGTAGAAATAAGGATATATATTTAGAAATCAATATAAAAGTATTCAAGAAATAATATTTAAAGTTAAAATTGTGAGAATTTCATTATAAATATGATATTTCTTAAAATCATATTATTATAAAAGATAATCTAAGTATGTTTTATGGTTGCATTCTAATATGATCTTCTACATGAGAAAATATGTCTTTTAGTATTAAAAATGAATCTATTTTATATCAAATATTTATTATTATATTTATTGATTATCATTCTTGAGATAAAAACTTTAAGCTGAGAAATTAATTTATGACCTTTCAATTCTTTGAGATTGATTCATAAAGTATTCTGTGAATGATGATTAAAATATAAGTACTATGTACTTTTGTGATTTCCAACTCTAGTGAATTTTGGAACTCTATTGAAATGTTATGAGATGAACTTAATAAAGTCCTAGGTTCCCTTGAAATGGTATCATGCAGGTGCATGAGTACTGTGTTTTGGGAAGTCACAACTTAGTACACTGTGATATGAAAGACAAAGACCGGGTTGGGTCCTAAGATGATTTTAAATAAATGAATATCTAGGTTGTTCCATGTTGTCACTTAGGCTAGGATAATCATTAGGTAAATGAAATGCTCAAGATGGATCATGTTGTCACTTGGGCTAGGACAATCATTAGATGAAATTTTCAAGGTGGACCACATTGAGACTTGGGCTAGAATATTTATAGATCTAAAATCTTCCATAGCTACTCAACATCTAAAAGATTGTGTAGTCTATATCTTTCTCAGGATAAAAGAGTATTCGTTTATATTTTGTGATAGGTGTGACTTATTTTTTTATCACATTTGTAGCCTTGTTAAATCTTCTAAAATCTTTTTTCTTCTTTAATTCTTGCATTTAGCATGCATTTATATTTTTCTGAATAAATAAGTTTTTGTAAATACTTGCTATATATTGTATTTTGCATTTTTCTGTTCTGACACTGTCTAATGTTCTGGCCATAACGTTTTATGTAGATATCATTTTTGGCTCATTTTCTTTCATTGGATTTCTGACTTCTAGGGCATCAATTTGGACGTATGGAAGCATAGTGTTTATAGTCTGGAGCTATTTTTAATGATTTTAAGAAGTTCGGGCAGAAAAAGCATAGTTTTAGTATAAGATTTATTCTTTTCATTTGGCTTTGTTTATAGGCCCATTTTTGGCCTACATCATTTGGAGTATAATCGAGGGGGCTGAGTGAGTGGAGACTTCTTAGAAATTTTCATATTCTTTTATAACAATTTTTTTAGAGACTTTGTAGAGTAGAGAGGGAAAAGATTTTCTCTCTGGCAATTTGCAATTTCTAGTTTCAGTTCTCAATTTCAGTTTCCTTTTTCATTCAAACTTTTCATTTCTAGCATTCATCCTTTTCCTCATACTCTGAGTTTGATTCTTAACCCTGCCTTGTCTTTTCATTACAATTCTTGATCAAGAACTTTATACGATTTGTATGATTCGATTGAATGTAATCACTCTTAGTTACAAGAATTCTAATTGATTAATGAATTCTTGTAATGCAAGGTTAGGTTAGAACCAAATCCATTTGATTTCAATTCTGCAATTTTGTTTTTGTCATTTCCTTTTCCCGTAATTTTCAATTTCTTCAAATTTTTTGTTTCTGCAATTTTTTTCCCCATAATTTCCAATTCTACATTTCTTTTATTATGAATTTTCTTTTCTTTTCCTACAAATTCTTTGTTTCCTACGAATTTTCTTTTCTTTTCCTACGAATTTTTTGTTTCTTGTATTTTTTTTGTTTCTGCATTTTCTTGTTCTTGTTCTTGATATTTTTTTGTTTAATTCTGTTGTTTTTAATTCTCTATGCAAGATTAATCAAAGAAAACCTTCATTGTTAATTTGTTTTAAAAGAAAAAAAAAGTATGAAGCCAGAGAATCGGTTTGTGTAATGTGTTTCCTTGAGAGTCGATCTTGACTATCCCTATATTGCATTGGTGAACCGTTGTTGTTTTTGAAAAGCTTATGCGACTAAAGTTTTTTTCAAATTGGTGTCGTTGTCGGGGAGACACATTGCATTGATTGTGTCTCATTGCTACTACTTTTGCTTCAATCTGTTTCTTTAATTGTAATAGGTGTGATAAGTGGGTGTTTGTATTTCTTTAATCTGTTCTTTAAATATTTCTATTCATCTTTCTGTTCTTTAGAGTGATCTTACTGATTTTGTGTGACTTAATTCTTAATACTTGTCTTTCTATTTTGTGCATCTTTACATTGGCATTTGGCTGCATTGCATTTGGTTGTTAATTCTGTTGTATGCATGCATGCTTGATATTGGATGTCTGTTACCTTTGATTTCATGTTTGCGCCAACACAACACCAATTAGATCAAAATAGGGTAAAAAACAGAGCACTAGTAGGATTAGAATCACAAAATTTCAGCATTAGTAGTCTCTAGTGTGAATAGTGAATGAACACTAAGATTTTAGGAAAATCAAATACAATAGTTAGAGGTTGAATTGTGAGTCAATTTTTTTTGTGCATGCTTAATTTTGTGTGTAATAGTTAGTAGAGTCATTAGATTGTCAAAAATAGTTTTATAAAAAATAGATAAATGTGTGGCAAAGAAAAGATTTGAGAAACTTAAAACTGGCATAACTTGGGCTCCATAACTCAAAATTTGACATATTTTATATGTTTTTTGGGTAGAAAAAAAATTTCCAATCCATTTCAACTCACTAAGCTAGTTTGGGCTTCTCAGATTTCCAAAAAAACTCGCATGTTTTCTATGATTTTTCAATTTTTTTAATTTTTTGATATATTTTTCTAGTTTTAGGCCTTTAGTATAAATACCTATATAACTTAGAAAATTCTAAAACTTTTTGTGGTGTCTTCCTATACCTATAAGAGATTTATCATAGCATTAGATCATCCATATCTTACATCTTCATGGTACTTGCCTTGTTGGTTTGGAATTTTTTATTCTAATGCATGACCAGGTCTGATCCAAGCACATTGTATTCCTTGGATCCTGAGATTGAGAGGACAAGAAAAAGGTTACTAAAAGAGCATAGTTCCATTCAAGAGAACACTACAAGTCACTTTGCTTCTCATCCAAGTAACATGGGAACAACAAACCAAGAGAGGATTTTCAAGGAGTTAAACTGCCCTTAATGTTGCCTATCAGCCACTTTGCTTTCAAGTACCACCATTACAAGAGGGTACAACCAGCTATGAATTCAAGTCTAGTTTGATACACTTGTTGCCAAAATTCAATGGACTTGTAGGTGAAGATCCACACAAACATTTGATGGAGTTCTATGTAGTTTGCTCCACCATGAGGCCAGTGGGTGTGCCTGAAGACTTTGTGAAGATGAAGGAATTTCCCTTTTCCTTGTGTGACACAACCAAGGATTGGCTTTACTTGCAGCCAACACCTATCACCACTTGGAATGACATGAAAAGGAGATTCTTAGAAAAAATTTTCCCTAGATCCAAAACAGCAGCAATTAGGAAGGAGATTAGTGGGATTAGACAATTGCAAGGAGAGACCTTATATGAGTATTGAGGGGAGATTTAACAAGCTCTATGCAACCTATCCAAATCACAAAATTAATGAACAACTATTAATCCAATATTTCTATGAAGGGTTGCTTCATATAGAAAGAAGCATGATTGATGTAGTAAGTGGAAGAGCTTTGATGGATAAGACTCCAACAATTGCAAGCTATCTAATCTCCAACATGGCAGAGAACTCACAATAGTTCAACTCTAGGAATGTGACCGGGTTTGTTCATGAAGCAAAAACAATAATGCTGCTGCAGTTGACAATCAAAGGTTGGAGAACAAGCTGCCTGAGTTAGCATCAGTAGTGAGGCAGTTAGCCATGGGCCAAGTAGTACAACACACTCAAACATGTCGCATATGTGCAGCTGATCACTACACTGATACATGCCCCCAATTAAAAGAACCATACAGGGCACCTTCTCAGGTTGTTGTAGGAATTCATCCTCCATTTCAACAGCACCAATAACAATATAATCCATTTTCAGTTACATACAATCCAGGGTGGAGGGATCATCCTAATCTGAGATATAGACCTAGCCTAAACAAAAACAAAGATTTAATTACCAGCCACAACAAAACATGCACAATCCTTTCCAACAACAACAACAGAAATATATTCCTCCTCCTTTTAGACAACAAGCATAAGCATCATAGCAAGAACCACCATAGCAGCAACCTTTGTAGTCTAATGCTGGACCTTTTCTAGAGGATATGATGAAGAAAATGGTCACACAAAATATGCAGTTCCATCAGAATGTTTCAGCCACCATTCAAGACTTGCAAACTCAGATTGGACAACTAGCTACTTCAGTGAACAAATTGCAACAGCAAGGGTCTGAAAAATTATCATCTCAACCTGTGGTTAATCCTACGAGTAATGTGAGTGTTATTACCTTGCGAAGTGGTAAGAAGTTGAATGATAGTCTAGAGCAGTCAAGGCCAATACCACTACAATCTAATGCAGGGCAAGAGGCAACCTCAAGCAAACCTGCACAACAGTAGCAGATCCCTCTTCCATTCCCTTCTAGAACTTCTACATCAAAGAGATTGAAGATTCATCATAACTTGCTAGACACCTTTAAAAAGGTGGAAATATACCACTGCTGGATGCCATTAAACAGATTCCAAAGTATGCAAAATTTTTAAAAGAGTTATGTACTTATAAGAGGAATTTAAGAAAGAGGCAAGTCCAAACAGTCTCATCCTTATCCCAGTCCAACCTTCCACAGAAATGTGATGATCCAAGCATCTTCTCCATACCATGCACAATTGGAGAATTCACATTTGCTAATGCCTTGTTGGACTTGGGAGCTTGCATTAATTTCATGCCATCAGCTATGTATAAAATGCTGGATTTTGGAGACTTGAAGCCAACCAATGTGATCATTCAATTAACAAACCGAAGCACAGTGCAACCTTTGGGAGTGCTTGAATATGTGTTGGTAAAAGTCAATAGATTGATTTTTCTAGCTGACTTTTATATTCTTGATATGTAGTATGAAAACTCTACACATAGGTCAATTGGCAAAACCAAAGCACAGTTCAACCATTCCCTCACGCTCTGAGTTTGATCCTTAACAATGCCTTGTCTTTTAATTACAATTCTTGATCAAGAACTGTATGCGATTTGCATGATTCGATTGAATGTAAGCACCCTTAATTACTAGAATTCCAATTGATTAATTGATTCTTGTAATGCAAGGTTAGGTTAGAACCAAATCCGTTTGATTTCAATTCCACAATTTTGTTTCTGCCATTCCCTTTCCTGTAATTTTAAATTTCTGAAATTGTGTTGTTTCTACAATTGTATTTTTTTTTCTATAATTTCCAATTCTGCATTTCTTTTCCTGCCAATTTTCTTTTCTTTTCATGTGAATTTTGTTTTCCTGTGAAATCTTTGTTTCCTGCATTTTTTTTTTGTTTTTGCATTTTCTTGTTCTTGTTCTTAATATTTTTTTAAATCTATTGTTTTTAATTCTATATTCAAGAGTAATCAAAGAAAACCCTATTGTTAATTTGTTTTAAAAGAAAAAAAGTATAAAGCTAGAGAATCGGTTTGTGTAATGTGTTTCCTTGAAAGTCGATCTTGGTTATCCCTATATTGCATTGGAGGAGCTTTGTTGTTTTTGAAAAACTTATGCGACTAAATTTTTTCAATGGGTAGGTAGCAAAAATTGTGTTATAGGTAGATGACCCGATTTAGGGAAAATTATTGTACCAATTTAGGGAAAGATATACGACTATCAATCACTTCCCAAATAGATCCTTGATGATTGGGGTGAATTGTGACACCCTTCTACCCTAAAACACTTTGTTCTTTAATTACAAAATAATATAGAAATTTTTTTCACTTAAATCTTAGACTTGACATTTAGGTAAAAGGATTCATATAACTCAATATACATTTATTTTCCAAACTATGATATTATAAAACATAGACATATAAGTAGACACCTCAGACTTTAAAAAATTGTCTTTACAAGATTCTCAATTAATGCAACTCATACTGAAACTTTGAATGATTTGTATATGTAACAAAAAAACTATTAATTTATTCTCTCTATGCCAATGTCACATCTAATCAGAATAGCCCAACAGAAAGAGATAGAGAAAAGTGAAGCTTCATCACCCACGATATCATCAAGATCTTGCTCACCTGAAAGTGACGTTTAGCCCAAACAAAATGAAACAACAATGCAATAGAGGGTTGAAAATACGTCTCACACATCTTAAGACACATATATAGAGAATGAATAGTCAACTAAAGTACAACAAATAAACATATAAATTCATCCCACGCCTATGACAGAAATTGTCCATCCACATACATAAATTCCTTAATGCTAATGATGCTGATGCATGCTCTCTCAGGAACACACCTGAAGCAATCATCTTCTATGCCAGTAACACGTAGGTACAACCACCTCACTATAGGTCCACCCAAAGTGATCCTTTTCTATACCAGTAACACATAGGTACAACCGTGCAATACAAAACAAACAAAGAAGATTTGGTCCAGAGCACCACACAATGGGTGATCCTTACAAAATTCTTCAACCGTCACACTCAGGCATACTCTCTTAGGTATCCACCTGAAGCGGTCTTCTTCTATGTTAGTAACACGTAGGTACAACCATCTCACATAGGTTCACCTGAAGTGAATCCTCTTTTACACCAGTAACACGTAGGTACAACCGTGCAATGTAACACAACCTAAGAAACTTGTTATATAGCACCTCACAATGGGTGATCCTTACAAGTTTCCTAGACTGCTATATTCATGCATCATGTCTTGTAGCACCATACCTTACAATATCAATAATTAATTATACCATCACAATCCACCGTAACTACAGCTGGAATCTCACCTCGTCATGCACACCATAACCATCATCATCAATAGGTTCACCCAAAGTGAATCCTTTTCTATGCCAGTAACATTAGGTACAATTTGCAATGCAACACAACCTAAGAAACTTGTTATATAGCACCTTGCAATGGGTAATCCTTACAAGTCTCCTAGACTTCTATATTCATGCATCATGTCTTGTAGCACCATAACTCACAATATCAATAATTAATTATACCATCACAATCCACCCTCAACCGCAGCTGGAATGTCACCTCGTTAGGCACACCCTGACCATCATCATCAACACACCATTGCATCCTATTATAATTAACATAACTTTCATATAGTGTGAAAAATCCCCAATTCATGCACCTCAATAACTTATAAACATTCATCCAGCCACCACCAACACAATTTACAAGATGTATCACAATATTTCATACCACCATAATTAAAATCATCACGATTCATAAACTATTCCTTCTTATCTTACACCTCAATAACTTATAAATATTAAAACATCCATAACACTCTGAATTATAAGATACATCACACATCTAAACATATGGCTATACAAAAGGACTTAAGCACCGCTAGACGAAGTATAAACTTCACAAATTATCAAGCAATTAAGAGTTCACATACTGATGAGCAACAATTTAGACTTAACTCATAGCACAAATAAGCTCTTTAGTACAAATTATCCAAAACACATATTCTCATGTACAAAATATCTTTTATAATATTGAATATATTAATTTTTCACGTATTCATGTAGAATTATTACATTCGTAGCTCACCACAATATTTTCTAAGTTTTGAAGATTTTCTCACTCACTTTCTAATAAGTCTCTATTACCTTTGTCGTGTATAAATGCGATATCTAAAGATTTATTAATCTCATGATATTGTTTCTTATCTAGTTAAAAAGCTAGAACATTTATCTATAAATCTTATGGTTACCTTAAGGGCTAAGACAAACATCTACTATTTAAAAAAAATTAGAGGAAACATGAATCTATCACTTATTCTGACAGTTTGACCTTCAGTCACTAATCTGATAATAACTTGAGCTTTAGGTCTCATTTTTCGGCGAAACCAACGTCATTAGTTATACAAAATCTGGGGCTACAACTTTTATGAAGACAAGTTTCTCAAATTACATAATTTTCCTATCAGTTTACTCATCCGAAAATCATGAATGCTGATTGTAATACGCCTAATTTTGACTGTTCCACCTTTAGTTACTAATTTTATCATAACTTGAGTTATATACATCATTTTATAGTGATTCCAACTCTGTTAGAAAGCTATCATTGACAGATAAAAATTTTATGAATAATATAAAGCCTAATAAGGTCATCTAGGTTACCTCGTAGAGCTCACAATAGACAAATTATGTTTCACGCACTGGATGGGAGACTAAACGTCCAACCCACATAACTCAGTGTATTCTTAACATATTTACATTATTATTGAGTCTAAACTATAGCCCCAAATATCTAGTTTCTAAAAAAACAAACGTAAATTGATTTGGTTAACTACAAAGAAAGATATGATAGAAACTCTAAGTTATGCTCATATGAATATTTTCAGATAGCAAAAAAAGTTCAACTTATATAAGGTTCTCAAAATATAATTCTAACTTCAAATGCTCAAACATTTTAATTATCTTTTTATAATACTTAATTATCATCACACTCTACCATTGCAGTGATAATAATCAATATTATCAATGCAAGGAACCCTCAACTCCTCATGCCTAATCCTTTTTATACAGAACAATTCAAATAACATAGGAGTTATTTAATTATCACATTAATCAATCAATCATATAAATAGAGTACTCATTTATAATAATGGAAAGGATTTGTCTTCAAGTTCCCCAATGTTGTGCTCTCAATCTTAAACCCTCTGAATTACCCTAGGTTAATAGTTAGATTGGGCTTTTTAACTCTAGACCTAAATTTAACCTTTAGATTATTTTACTATCTACACCAACATTTATTTTATTTATTTATTTTATAAAATCAATTCTTAATTATTCTAATAAATATAAATATTAAATTAATTTAAGTCTATTAATATAAAATTACACATTTTTATTAATATTTTATTTTTCTAAAAAAAATGGGATGTTACATGAATCATCACGAATGGGTCACAGATCCATATGTAGAGTCAAGTGAGATTAAGTTCAAACATTAAGATGAGTGAGATTGAGTCTATATGTTCAGTCAAGTAAGATTAAGCCATAGATCAAACTTTAGGCCTTCATTGTTTGTTAAGTTTATTAAGTTTAATGCTTATGGTTTATAAAAATCTCACTCCTTTTGTGTGTTTCATTTCATGTGTTCTTTCATATATGTTTGTGGTGCGAATAGAAGATGGACCTGATCAGTAGGCTATGTTGAAGGGTTGTGATGATTTCCTCTAAATATGTTAAATTCATAAACGAGTTACTCTTGATGTTCAAGTAATTTTAGGTTCGTAAGGAGTTCACTGCTCTGAATTAGGACTTTTTGAAGGATAATTATAACAAGTAATGTATTTATGTTCTAAATGAAGTTTGTAATAGATTATATTTTGGCTTACAATGATTACAAGAAGATTATGGTTCTTTATATAAGATAAAATTTTGAAAATCTTTCACAATTTTAGATTTTTTTAATTAAGAATTAGAAATGTTACATATTTGACAAGAAGAAGTGATGCATTCTCCCCAAGCAAGGGCCCTATCACTAGGGCCATGCCTAGGAGAATAGAAGAAGACATGGCTAGAGTAGAGGGAGGAAGATCTCACCTCCATATGACCATCAAGTTATGCAAGCCATGACTTATTTACTTGTAATTTTTATTTTAGGAACCTAGGATTTTATTTTGGACATGTATTAGTCCATTTAATTTTCTAGGAGGTGTCTTAGTAATAAGAAGGGGTAAGATTAGCTTTTGGGCCTTTATTTAGGAAATAAGGGGGTAGTTTGATAACTACACCCTTTTTTGCTAAATAAAACCCAAAACTAATAAAGGAGTAATCTTGGCCCTTGGATAAGGTAGCTTGGGCACCAATTCTCATTTAAAGGAGGGTATTGATTGGACTTTGGGCTTCAATCCTCCTCCCTTTGATGACTCATTTTAATCCTAGCCCTTCATTTCCTTCATAACTTGTCCAAGAGGTTAGCTCCCTCTATAAAAAGGTGCTCCTTCACACTCTTGTATTTTTTACACTTGATTGAATGGAAAAACCTTGAGTTGGCCAAAATTCTCTTAGTGTCCACCCTTCTCTCTTTGAGAATTCCTTAGGTTTTTATCAAGGGTTCCATCCCTTGTGGCAAACTTTCCCTCTTAGGCTTATCTTACCTTAAGTGGCGCCTAAAACCACCTCACTTCTTACCTCTCCACAAACCATTTCACCAAAGAAGAAAACCTCTAGAAAAAGATCAACGGAGGCATGCATCATTTGGTATCTAGAGCATTGGTTCTAGAGGTCTAGACTCTCTTCCTATTTCATTTATTTTTTCTTTCCGTTTTCCTATTTTATTTTATCTTTAATTTCTGAAATTTTTTCTAGCTTTCCATTGTTGTTTATCATTTCCATTTATGTCTTGAGTTTATTATTTTGAGTTATAGTTTATTTGCACCATTTATTTTTTGCTTGATGCAATTTATATTGTTCTTTTCTTTGCATCTACGTCTCTCCCATATTCATTAATTTCCGCTTAAGCTTTGAGTTGGGTGCTTTCTTGCTTGAATTTTGGTTTTGAGAATTTCTTGCTAAAAATCCATGCCATTGTGGTGAATTCCACAACCTTGTGGTCAAGAAACTTAGACCAAATTCTTGTGTTTCCTTGCACCTAGTTGCCTTGTTTTTGCTTTATTTTTAGCTTTTATTTTTCACTTTTATACTCTTGTGTAGTTGTCTATAAGTCATGTTTATAGTTTTCCATTTTGTCTATTAATTCCTTTTAAGTTTAGCCTCTTTTGTTTTTACAAAAAAAATTTTGAAACTTCTTAAATTGAGCAACATAGAGGGTCATACCTCATGTCTAAGTCTCTTTAGAAGTTCATGTGCTTTTATTTTCAAGCATATTCTTAAAAAAAAATTCAAAAATAGTTACTCAATTTCCTTTGTCTTTATTTTCCTTATACGTATAATTAGTAGCTCATTTGTGTGGTAAAGGTAGTTCTTGTTTGTGGGTGCTTTCACTTAAGCTATAAGTTTGGTATTTGTGTTCAACAAATTACTAAAAACTTAACAAAGCTTGAGTCCAGTGGCACACCAAACTACTAAACCATTAACACATCTATAGCTACTTTGCATTTTGAAGTCATTTCTAGTAGTACCTAAATTGTTGCTTTTAATTTTCTTTATTGTTCCAAGCGCATAACTCTTTGTTATCAAGCACTAAATTCACAATCAATTTAGGTGCATCTAGTAAATATTCAAAAAAAAAACAAGAGAACAAAGTCTAAAATAAAATACAAAAAAAACAATGAAGGATTCAAAAAAAAAAAAAAGAGAATAAACAAAAGAAACGAAAGTTTGAAAAAAATTCATTTGATGTACCTAACCTAAAATTAGCAAGTGCTTCAGCTTTGAACTTGGAACCTTAAAAGAAATTTTATTACTTTTGGTACACTAGAACTTGATATTTGTGTTTTTCTAGTGTCATTCTTAGGTATTCCATTGTGTTCTCTCTTTCTTTTGTTTACCTTTTAGTTGTTGCTTGTCTTTTAAATCATCTTTCTAGTTTGTCTTATATACTCTTACCATTTGGTTAAGTGTCCTTTTGATTGTGTTATCTTTTATTGCTTTTTGAGTTTCTATTCGCACCTCCCCTTGCTACTTTTGGTTTCTTTGGTTTGTGTGTTAGTGTCACTTTTAGGAGAAAGCTTGAAAAAGGAGCTTACCACAAGGGTAGCATATTTTGGAAGGCTGGACTAAGAGCCTAAGGGATCACCTCAAAAGGAAATACACCTAGCCGTGAGGACTTTGATTTGAGGGAGCATTTGGAGAATCATTTTTTGAAGACTTTACTTTTTCTTTAATTTGGGTGTATTAATTTTGTAGTTGGGAGTTTGAGTGCCCTTAAGGCCCTGCCTTTGGTTGTAATAAAATTTAATCAATTTTTTAGTTTCTCGAAAATTAGGTGAAGAAGGAAGAAGTGGTACACTTCCTTCAACACCTTAGGAGCTCGCTTAGAAGGCTAAAGAGTTCCAAAGACTCATCAAGTCATTTTAGGCAAGAAAACACAAAAAGAGAGGAGTGTTTGTTTGTGAAAATTTTTTAGCCACCTTTTTCCTCTTAGAAATTCAAGCACAATGACATCACACACCCACTCTAGTGCTCATAGTTATTCATCAAACAAGAGTGTAAACCAAAGAAATATTTCTAAAGATTACACTCTAGAAAACTTAAACATGGACTTTAGGGAGTGGATGGCAAAAGAACAAGAGAGAAGAGAAGAAAAAAGGAGAGAAAAAGAGTCCAAGGAGAAAAGAAAAATAAAAGAAAGGGAGGAAGAAAAGAGAGAAAAAAGAGAGAAGGAAGAGAAAAGAATAAGAGAAAGGAGAGAAGATGAAGAAAGGAGAGAAAGAAAAGAAAGAGAAAGAAGAAAAGAGAAAGAAGAAGAAAAAAGAAAGCATGGGAATGGTGAGAATTACAAAATGAAAGGGATAGTCTTAGGTTCCCCATCTAGACATACCCATAGGAGTGAAAGCGAGGAAGAATACTACAATCATCCTAAGAGAAACTCCCATTCATCCATGCATAATAATGGGGCCCCTCCAAGGGAGCCCAAAATTGATCTCCCCCCATTTTATGGGAGGGAAGATGTGGAAGCCTACCTTGATTGGGAAATCAAGGTAGAACAACTCTTCACTTGCCATGAGGTAAGAGAAGAAAGAAAGGTTCCAATGGCAACCCTTAGCTTCCAAGGGCATGCCATGCATTGGTGGGTTGGGTTAACCAATGAGAGAATCCGCACCAATATGCCTTCCATAAGATATTGGAATGATCTTAGAAGTGCTCTAAGAAGAAGGCATATTCCCTCTTGGTATGAAAGAGATCTTTTGGATAGACTCTAAAGGCTAAGGCAAACCAACCTTAGTATAGAAGAGTATAGACAAAAGATGGAACTTCTTATCTTGAGGGCGGGTATCATTGAGGAACCCAAGGCCACTATGGCAAGGTTTTTGTGTGGGTTGAGCCCCGAAATTCGTGATAAGGTGGAGCTCTTCTGATACAATTCCCTTGATGAGTTAGTTCAACTTTGCATCAAGGTGGAAAATCAACTTAGAAGGAAAACTTTTAAAAAGGATAACCTACCTTATGTAAAGAGGGACCAACCTACGGGGAACTGTTTCAAGAGTTACCCTAAAGAGGAACATCCCAAGCACTTCAAAGAGCATAAAACATCACATATAGAGAGAAAAACCCCTACTACTAACTCTCACGAGAAAGTTAGTAGTATCAAATGCTTTAAATGTCTTGGGAGAGGCCACATTGCCTCTCAATGCCCTACTAAGAGAAACATCATCATGTGGGCCCAAGATGTTTATAGTAGTGAGTCTAGCTCACACTCCTCTAGTGAGAGCGAAGGAGAAGGGGTTCATGCATACCAATCTGATTGCGATGAAACTGCTTATGCATGTGAGGGAGACCTCTTAATGATAAGAAGACTTCTTGGAAGCCAACCTTTGAAAGTGTCCTCATCTCAAAGGGAGAACATATTCCACACTCGCTGTAAGGTGAATGACAAAATATGTTCTCTCATTGTGGATAGTGGGTCATGCTGCAATTGTTGTAGCTCAAGGTTGGTGGAAAAGCTAGCCTTGACCCCACTTCCCCACCCTAAGCCTTACAAGCTTCAATGGCTCAATGAGCAAGGGGAAATGGAGGTCAATGAGCAAGTCAAGGTTCCAATTTCCATTGGGTCTTATAAAGATGAGATCCTGTGTGACATAGTCCCAATGGAAGCTGGCCATATCTTGATAGGAAGACCATGGTAATTTGATAAGAAAGCCATACACCATGGTCATTCCAATAACATCATCCTCACTCATAAGGATAAGCGCATTAAGTTGTGTCCTCTAACACCTTCACAAGTGGCAGAGGACCAACTCATCATGAAACATAAGAGAGATAAGGAGAAAAAAAAAGCAAAGCTTTACCCCTAAAGCTTGAAAGGGGTAAAGAGGTTGAGTTGGAAGTTGGTGCCCCTTCCAAGAAAGTCATTAGTAAAGGGAGTTTATTTGCGACAAAATTGGATTTAAAGGAAGCCCCCTTAACTAACAGACCTTTCTATCTCCTCCTTTGTAAAGAGGCATCCCACATTTCTTCCCCCTCCATATTTTTCCCTTCTAGTTCTAGCACTGCCATAGAACTTGGACCTGAGAACCTACCTCAAGAGGTTCAAGAGCTTTTAAAGGAGTTTGGTGATATATTCCCTAATGAAGTTACCAAAGGACTTCCTCCAATTAGGGGTATAGAACACCAAATAGACTTGGTACTTGGGGCTAGCCTTCCTAATAAGCCTGCTTATAGGACTAATCCCATGGAGACCAAGGAAATTGAATCTCAAGTCCAAGAACTATTGGAGAAGGGTTTGGTTCAAGAGAGCCTAAGCCCTTGTGTTGTGCCAGTTTTGTTGGTGCCTAAGAAGAATGGGCAATGGAGGATGTGCATTGATTGTCGAGCAATCAATAACATCACCATCAAATATAGTCACCCTATCCCTAGGCTTGATGACATGCTTGATGAATTGCATGGGGCCCAATTATTTTCAAAAATTGATCTTAAGAAATCCGCATCAAGGAAGGTGATGAGTGGAAAACCGCTTTTAAGACCAAGTTTGGGCTGTATGAGTGGTTGGTAATGCCATTTGGGCTTACCAATGCCCCAAGCACCTTCATGAGGCTTATGAATCATGTCCTTAGGGATTGCTTAGGAAAATTTTGTGTTGTTTATTTTGATGACATCTTAGTGTATAGCAAGAGCCTAGATGAACATGTAGGCCATCTTAGGCGCGTCTTTTGCATTCTTAGGTCACACCAACTCTATGGAAATCTTGAAAAATGTAATTTTTGTGTGGAAAGTGTGGTGTTCTTAGGTTTTATAGTTAATAAAAATGGGGTTCAAGTAGACCCCGACAAAATCAAAGCCATCCAAGAATGGCCCACCCCAAAAAGTGTGACTGAGATCAAGAGTTTTCATGGTCTCGCGAGCTTTTACAGGCGCTTTGTGCCTAACTTCTCCATACTTTTCTCACCAATCAATGATTTGGTGAAGAAGGATACTCCTTTCCTTTGGGGTGAAAAACAACAAAAAGCCTTTGAACTTATCAAAGAGAAACTGACCCATGCACCAGTTTTAACTCTTCCTGACTTTTCTAAAACTTTTGAGCTAGAGTGTAATGCATCGGGAGTGGGTGTGGGAGCTGTGTTGTTACAAGGTGGTCATCTCGTGGCTTATTTTAGTGAAAAACTAAATGGAGCCGCCTTAAACTACCCCACATATGATAAAGAGTTTTACTCTTTGATAAGGGCCCTTCAAACTTGGGAACATTATCTTGTACCCAAGGAGTTCATCATTCATAGTGACCATGAGTCACTTAAGTATTTGAAGGGTCAAGGAAAGCTTAATAAAAGGCATGCTAAATGGGTAGAATTTCTTGAGACTTTCCCTTATATCATCAAATACAAGAAAGGAAAACATAATGTGGTGGCTGATGCTTTGTCTCGTAGACATACCCTTTACACCACCTTAAGTGCAAAGATTCTTGGATTTGATAATATTAGAGAAATGTATCTTTCTGATAAGGATTTTGGATCCATTTATGCTGCCTCTACATTTGCATGTAAAACCCAAAATGGGTTCTTTGTGAGTGAGGGGTACCTTTTCAAAGGTAGCAGACTTTGTGTACCCCAAGGTTCTATGAGAAATCTGTTGACAAAAGAAAGCCATGAGAGTGGGCTCATGGGGCATTTTGGAATTAACAAAACTCTTCTGCTTTTACAAGAAAAATTCTTTTGGCCCCATATGAAGAAAGGCGTCTATATACATTGTCGTAGATGCATTGCTTGCTTGCAAGCTAAGTCTAAGACAATAGCTCATGGATTGTACACACCCTTACCTGCTCCTTCTACACCTTGGCTGGATATTAGTATGGATTTCATCCTTGGCCTGCCTTGAACCCAACGAGGTGCAGACTCTATCTTTGTAGTGGTAGATAGATTTTCAAAAATGGCTCACTTTATACCATGCCACAAGATAGATGATGCGAGCAACATTGCGAGACTTTTCTTTAAAGAAGTTGTCCATTTACATGGAATTCCTCAACCCCATAGTCTCTGATAGAGATGTGAAGTTCCTTAGCCCCTTTTGGAAAACATTGTGGGCAAGGCTAGGAACTAAACTCTTATTTTCTACCACATGTCACCCCCAAACTGATGGGCAGACTGAGGTAGTAAATAGATCTCTATCTACTATGCTTAGGACACTTCTTCGAGGAAATCACAAGTCTTGGGATGAATACCTACCCCATATTAAGTTTGCATACAACCGGGTGGTTCAAAGGACCACCAAGCATTCTCCTTTTGAAGTTGTTTATGGCTTCAACCCCTTTACTCCTCTTGATATCTTGCCCTTACCCTTCCCTTCTTCTGTTCACAAAGAAGGAATAGTAAGAGCGGATTTTGTTAAAAAATTACATGAAAGGGTAAAGGCCAATATTGAACATCATTCAAAGGAGTATGCTAGTAAAGCCAATAGGGGCAGGAAAGAAATTATCTTCAATGAAGGGGATTGGGTATGGCTTCATTTGAGGAAGGATCGCTTCCCTACTCAAAGGAAGTCCAAGCTTAGCCCCCAAGGAGATGGTCCCTTTCAAGTCCTCAAGAGAGTGAACAACAATGCATACATATTAGATCTCCTTGAGGACTATGGTGTCCGTACTACCTTTAATGTTTGTGATTTGATCCCTTTTGTAAGTACTGATGAAGAAGAGGAGGACCTATCAGATTTGAGGTCAAATCCTTCCCAAGAGGGAGGGGATGATGCATTCTCCCCAAGCAAGGGCCCTATCACTAGGGCCATGGCTAGGAGAATAGAAGAAGACATGGCTAGAGTAGAGGGAGGAAGATCTCACCTCCATATGACCATCAAGTTATGCAAGCCATGACTTATTTACTTGTAATTTTTATTTTAGGAACCTAGGATTTTATTTTGGACATGTATTAGTCCATTTAATTTTCTAGGAGGTGTCTGAGTAATAAGAAGGGGTAAGATTAGCTTTTGGGCCTTTATTTAGGAAATAAGGGGGTAGTTTGATAACTACACCCTCTTTTGCTAAATAAAACCCAAAACTAATAAAAGAGTAATCCTGGCCCTTGGATGAGGTAGCTTGGGCACCAATTCTCATTTAAAGGAGGGTATTGATTGGACTTTGGGCTTCAATCCTCCTCCCTTGGATGACTCCTTTTAATCCTCGCCCTTCATTTCCTTCATGACTTGTCCAAGAGGTTAGCTCCCTCTATAAAAAGGTGCTCATTCACACTCTTGTATTTTTTACACTTGATTGAATGGAAAAACCTTGAGTTGGCCAAAATTCTCTTAGTGTCCACCCTTCTCTCTTTGAGAATTCCTTAGGTTTTTATCAAGGGTTCCATCCCTTGTGGCAAACTTTCCCTCTTAGGCTTATCTTACCTTAAGTGGCGCCTAAAACCACCTCACTTCTTACCTCTCCACAAACCATTTCACCAAATAAGAAAACCTCTAGAAAAAGATCAAGGGAGGCATGCATCAAGAAGTAACATATTTTGAAGGAGTAAACATTTACCAACTTATGAAAACTGTCTCAAGGAAAACATCATCACCTCAAGCAAGATTCATCTGATGAAGGAGAAACCTTCTTATGGCCTAACCAAACCAAAAGAAGGTACATCTTTTACTTTATAACTCTAGAAAAATATTTATTTTAATCAAAGATCATAAAATTCATGCTTTTTTAATGAAGGTACAAGTGAATCACACTAACATTAATAGGAGAAACTCAAGGCCATATTCATCAAGGACTCAAAGATCAAAAATTGAGAAAAAACTTTATTTATTTTCAGTTCAAAAAACACTACTAGAAAAATGCAGATTAGCGACCAAATATTTTTGTTGGAAACTAGAATTGATGCAACCATCCTTCAAAAAATTAGTAATTTGAAGATTTAGTGACATATTTAATAACTCATTATTCAGTGGCTAACATGTGTCACTATTTATGCTGCAAAAGAGTTTCACTAGGCATAAAACATAATATTTTAAATATAGTAACAAAATTAGTCATTAAAAGTTTTAGTGTCAGCGGTAGAAGATTTTTCGGTCACTACCAAAAAATAATTGTGGAAATAGCCACCGAATAAAAATTGGTGGCTAAAATACGAGGATACTTATTGTTTTGGTAGAGACTGAAAATAAGTTTGGTCACTAGGTAAACACTGTTTTAAAAATTTATGTATTTTAGATATTTTATATAAATAAATCAAAATAATCATAAAAGTATGTAGCATAATTTTTTTAAAAATTTATTATAATTAATTGTTAAAAGATTTTTGGATGTTAATAATTGTGCAACAAATATAATTTCAATTGTTTTAATTAAAAGGACTAAAATTTAGGATAAAATTTATGATGATTGTTTTTTTAAATCTTGATTAAATTAAGAGTAATTACAGATGCAGTCCACAAGTTTAGTGTAATTACACATGAACTCTTTGCCTTTTTAATGATTACTTTCGCACCCCTAAGGGGTGGTTTGTGTAAGGTTTGAAAGGGGTGCTCATTTAATGTTTTTAAACATATAAGAGATACAACTGTAATGAATACTTAAAGATAAAGAGGTTGTGTGTACATAAAAACAATTGTAATGTTAATAACTTTAATAATACTACTTTATTTTATAAATTAATTAAATAATATTAAAACTTAATTTACAGTAAAATAAAAACTAGAAATTTACTTTAAAAACTGGCGAGCTAGTCCACTAACCCACATATAGGTGAGGTGAGCTTGGCAGTTTAGCCCACCGTAAGTATGGCGGGTTAGTCATGATGCAATCTTGGATTGCTCCTCCTAGGATCTTTCTTCTAAAGGTTCCTCGATATGAAGAAGATAAAATTGTATAAGGTAGAAATAGTGGTTGAGAGGCCACTCTTAGTAGAGATAAGCCTTGATTTGTAGAAGCTTGTCATAAGGGAATGAACCCTTGATAAAAGTCATAGAAGCACTCTCAAAGTTAGAGAGAAGAGACAACTCACAAAGAGTCACAAAATAGAATGTCTATTCAAATGTTCAAAGTTGTCTACAATGTGCATGGTGAGTTTTGTTTATAGAGGAGTGTGTGAGCTTGGATGTCTACTTTGTCTAGGGAGAGTTAGGACTTAAAGATCCAAACATGCCCCTAGATTAGTGGATCTAGCTCCCTCATGTGCCAGATGAATCCTAAATAAGTGGATCTAGTTCCCTTAATTCAAATTAAAATTTGAATTAAGAGACAAGTAGAAGCCACCTACGAAGGAGAGAGAAAGTGGTGCCACTTAGGAGGGGGCATGTGGGTCCTATGTGTTACTCATGCACATGTGTGTTAGGAGGTGTGGAAATCAAACAAGGGGTGTGAGAATTAAACAATCAACACGTCCTCTTGCTCCAAAAAGCCCACCTTTTACCATACACCTACACAAATAACTAATGACACCCCATGGTATAAAATATGGGGGAATTAAAGGGGATTGGTCGAAATAGAAAGTCCAAAAAAACTGCTAATAACACCTAATAAAATACTACACAAACTACACTAATATATTTACACAATTTTAAGACTATGGCCTTAATGGTCTTCATGAAGCTCATTCCAAGCCATGTCTTCTTTCCAATCCTCCTAACCAAGGGACCTTGTTAGGTGGGATTGCGCCAAGTTTGCTCCGGACTTTTGCTTTAGGCCACAAGTTGGCCAGGTAAAAATGAGTCGGGATGATCTATTTTTCCATCCCTATTTAGATGTTAATAACTATTCAACAATACCATTTAAATTGTTTTGGATAAAAAGGACTAAAATTTAGGGGTGTTCACAGATTCGATTGGATCATATTTGAGGTAAAATAAATTTGATCTAATAAACTTGAAACAAACTAGATCAGATTAGATATACAAAAAAAATGAGTGAACTGATCTAATTAAAAAAATGAAATCACTAGTAAAAGAAATAATTGTGTAAGAAGTGTTAAAGTCCTATTGTAACGTTAATCATTAAGTTACACTTAATTATGTCATATATTAGGATAGGTATACATCCCAAGGTCCACAAACCAATCTTTAAAATCCATTAGCATATCCGTATTTTGTAGAGTTGTCAAAATAGGCAAGGTTGCCCAACCTAATCCATTGGGCTCACAAAATAAAACGGGTCAAGCTATTATTTACTAAGCCGAGCTTGGCCTTATAATGGGCCAATAGGCCAAAATGAGCCTTTTAAAAAACTCTCTAACTTTAAACCTTGTTATATTATTAAAAAATTAATTTAAATTTTAGAAATAAAAAAAAATTCATACTCTTTCTCCAGAATAATAAATGAAACATTTATAATAACAATTAATCACATAAATACTAAACACCATAAAATAATATATAATGATAATTAAATGACATAATTAACCAAAGAACATTGACTAGATTGTAAACATATTCAATCAATTTGCAAGTCACGTTCAATTTGGGCTTATATTTCTTAAGACAAAATTTTTGTTTATTTTATTTTTAAACAATATATAAGATATTAATATTAATATTTAATATGCATTAATAAATATTTTAAAATTTATATATTTATATTTTTATTTGGACCAACCCATAACCCGTCGGGCCAGTCTTTGCATTGTTATATTTGTGGGCTTTGCAAGCTGAATACAACTCTAATGTAACTATATTTGGAAAAAGGTTTCAGAATATACTTTGATTACCATGCTTAAAAGTAAAGTTCCAAAAAGTACTTTCTCGAACTATGCATTAAAATAAAGATGTTGGAAAGTATTTTTTGTAATGTTCATTTATATTTTTAGAATTTACTTTTTGAAATAGTTTCTAATATTTAATCTTATCTTAAATGTGCTTTTCATAACTATGTTGGAAAATAAAGATCCATAAATACTTTCCAGAACTATGTTAGATAATAAATATTTCTTAAAGTACTTTCCGTAATGTTCATTTATACTTCGGGAACATAGTTGTCTTTGTTCTAGTGCCTAGTAGAAGTGTCTTTAGTTGATAAAATAGCAAGTGTACCATTCGTTCATAATCACTCATAAATAGAGGGTAGTATACGGACCCAAGTCCGTGGATTAGTTTGTAGCCCTTTAAGCCCATGTGGGTTTTGGACCTTTCTTTAAAGAATCATAACTATAGGAGAAATTTGAGTTCAATTTATGAAACCCGTGAACTTAGCCTATTTAAAGGGACGAAATTGTCATTTAGGCTATTAGTTGGTGTTAATGTTGTGATTTTTGTTGTAAATTGTGATATTTTACAGTTTTAATTATTTTAAAAAATATATGTGTATGTGCAAGCCCGTATATCGGTCTGTTAAGCCTGCAGATTAAATACATACTCTAAAAAATGTTCACGGGTCATGCTTAAACAGGACAAAGCACTATTTTGAGATAATATAAAAACTTATAATATTATTTTGAGATAATATTTAATAAAAATAATATAAAATATATTATAACTATTATTTAGGGATTACAGTTAAAAATTATTAAATAATTTCTTTAAAAATATACCTTAAATTCATCATATTTATAGTGTAAAATAAAATATAAAAATGAACAAATTAATATGTTTAATAGTAAATATAAATAATATAATAATAATCAACAAATGATTTTGGGAGTAATTTCTTAAAAGATCATTAATTTAATGTCTTGTAAAAAGTTTAAATGGATGAATGAAAAAAATAAAAACTTAATTACACATTTGAAGGGTTAAACGTTAATAGCAATTAAATTTTAAACTTAATTGAATGAATGAATAAAATAAAACTTTACAAATTAAACGTTAAAATTAAAATTGTAAGGTGATGTAATCCAACCTAGCACGGAATTTAGCTAGGAAAAATAAATAGAAAACATGGCAAGGATGAAGCATAGTGAAGATATTTTAGACCATAGTCTTAGAAATTATTTGTAAATATTGTGTATGTGTTTTAGTAATTTTGGTGGGTGCATTTAGTATTTGTAGGCTAATGTATTTTTTGCCATTTTCCCTTTATTTTAGTAGGTGGGGTGCTATTAGTTATTTGTGTAGAGTGTACATTAGAAGGTGAGACTTTTTAGAATAAGAGTAGGTGTGGTTTACTTTCCACACTCCCCTTGTTTGATTTTCACACCTCTCTCACATGCATATGTCCATGAGTAGCATGTGGGGCCCTTATGTCCCCTTCATGTGGCATCTAGATCCCTCTCTCTCCTAGGTGGCATATATTTATCTCTTAATTCAAATTCAAATTTGAATTAAAGGAACTTGATGTAATCCTCCTTAGTATGGGCTTGAGCTAGGACCAATAAGAAGGGAGCATGACTTGGAAGAAGCTTCAAGGAGCTTAGTTTAGAAAATGTTCCATTTTATTGTATTAATTTGACCATTTTTAGGCTTGTATAAACACCTTTAAGTCATTAGAATTTTAGGGGTGTAGTTAATTTTATTTTTGGCTTGTATTTTGGCCTATAGGTTCTTTTCTTTAAGAGGTGTAATTAGTCTCCTTGTGGAGTGTGTTAATTAGTTGGGCTTGGTCCATGAGGATTTAGACGTGTGGAATTTAGTTTCTACACCCCTAATTCCTCTCCACACCCTTCTAACCAACACATGAAGCATGTAGGAGATATGTGGGTCCCCCTTGTTGCCTTGTTTCACTCCACATGTGTTTTCTCACTCCTACATGGCTGATTCTTATTCCTTCTTATTTTAATATGAATTTTGGAGGTGCCATGTCATTTTCCTCCAAAATTCAAATTCAAACTAGAGGAAACATAGATCCATATTTTTAGGGTCATGTTTGAATCTTTAGTTGGATTAAATTAGTGTTAAGTGAGAACATACAACAAAATTAACACCAAATTAAGCCAACTAACCCTTGTTTAAGCATGTTGGACGTTCATGTTAGTGCCTAGGCCCATAGATCCATGCCTTGCTCTATATAAGGAGCTCCCCTCCTCTCATGTAGCTTTTAACACTCATTTTTAATTGAAAGATATATTCATTCACCTAATTATGGTGAGATGAACACTTTTTCTTGGCAATTAAATACATTCTCTATGGGCTCAACTCTAATTAGGGTTTATACGAGAAAATTCCTTTTTGAAAAATGATTTGATGAATGTTATCTTCAGCTAAACCAAATTACTTGAGGGCAAGTAATATCCAAGTGGGTGGGGAGATTGATAAACTGTATTTTTACCTGTATCTTTACCATGATTAATATTTGTTTGTAGGGAAAGAATTTCATATTTATTGCAAAACTCATTTTTAGTGTTCATTCTGACAATAAGACATATACTTAAGAAATGGGAAGAAAAAAAGGCAAAATCGACCTTTTCAGAGCTATTATTAAAGATCTAGGTCAGCCCGGTCATGCTTCATCTTAGCATAGTCGTGCTAAGTCAACACAAACCAAAAAGTCAACTAGAAGAAGCACAATCATGCTTAGAAGTAGCTCGGTCATGCTACGAAAACAAAAATGTGACCACGATTGTGCTTAGAGGAAGCACGACCGTCCTACGATTGTAATTTTATGACCATAATTGTGTTGAGCAGTAGCACGACCATGTTGTGTAGGCCTCAGAAAAAAATGTGAAAAAGCTCAAACCCTCTTATAAATAGGAGAAAAGAAGACACAAAAGGGGATTCGATTTGGATCAGGAGAAAAGATAGATTTGTGACCTAAAAGGAGAAGAACGACGAGTAAGCTTTGGTATTGAGGAAATTCAGAGTGATCCATACAATAATTATTTATTTATTAATGTATTATGTAATTAAAAGGATGTTTGGTTCCGCATTACTCATATCTGGCTATGCCCCTTTTTCTAGGGTTGTGATATAACTCTTTGTAATTTCCCCTTGTACTTTGCATGATTATTTTGATGTCATTCAATGATTAATTTACTTCTTTATTTTATTAGTTACTTCTTAATTGTTTGAATAGTAATGATCATTGATGTTTAAACAATCGATTTGGGAATTAAGTAGGTTATTGTTTGGGTAGAATCGACCAAATTCATCGGCCAAACCTCCGATTAGGTAAAAAGAAATCGGTCTTAATTTGAAATCTCGTATGGTCAAACTGGATAAAAAATTAGGATTATACTATGGTGTGAATGATCGAACTCCCTACAACAAAATAGCAATTTATCGGCAATCATTGAATGACAAAGAATAATATTACTTAGTAAATAGGGAGCAAAAGCATTGTAGTGAAATCACAATCCTAGGTCTTAACCGATTGCATTTCTAAAACCAATTTTCTCTCTCATTTTACTTATCACTCCAAATCTGGATTGTTGTAACTCACTAAAATTTTCCTGACTCAATAATTAAAATATTAATTTGTTAATTGTTCTTTTACCTTTGAATTGAATTAATTGAGAACAAGATTTGGTCCCTTGGGTATAATATAAGGACTTAGGTCTACTATTACTACGCTTGCCCTTAAGCGGTGATATTTTACACATTAATTTATACTAAAAAGTCGAAAGTATGTGTTTCTATGAAAATATATGATAGGTGATACTTTACAAGATACTATGAAACACAATTTGCTAGTTGGTTTATACTAAAGTAAGAAGTATTTGTCTCTACGAAAATATATGATTATGATAGGTGATTTTAGAGTTATGTACCAAGTATAATAGTTGCGTACATGGGTTAATGTTAATGACAACTTTATATGTCAATTTATATCTACTATAGTTTATTACGAGAAACTAGTATTTTTACATTTAGCTCATTAATCTTATAATTAGAACGTGAATTAGTGAAAAAAAAACTTTACAAGATACTATGAAACACAATTTGCTAGTTGTTTATACTAAAAAACAGAAAGCATTTGTTTCTATGCAAATATATGATAAGTGTGTTCTTAGTTTAACCTTGATGACAAATTTACATGTTAAATTCCACATGCTATTAAAAATATGCATCTTACACCTTTTTAAAAAATGATATTACAATTTTAACACATTTTTAATGTGTTATAGTCTAAAGAGAATGGATGACCACCAAATTCATTGGGAAGTGATGGAGAAAACAAAAAAAAATTAAAGACATGAGAATAGGTCAATGACAAGTGCAACAATCTTGCTATAACTAAACTTTTTACATTGCCTATAAAAGAAAGTAATTTTTTTGTATTTTTCATTGTGCTTAAAGTTCATTATATGCATGTCAATATAAAAATGTTGTTGATAATAGGACTTTTATCTTTTTTTTTTCTTGCATTCCACAATTTGTTAATACCAATGTTTTGACTACATTTTTTACTTTATTAAATAAATGTAATCATGAATAAATCTTAACATGTAGTTAAGATATTATGAAAGCAATTGAAAATAAATTAACTCATTAAAACAATTTTCTTTTTAGCATCAAAATAGGTTATAATATGTAATATACATTATCCTATTACTAACTATTATTGCTTAATTAACTACCTAGTATAAAATTATTATTTTGATAACTAAGTTTACTTAGGTGTTTTACTCCTTAAATATACGCCCCTATGTTTATTTGACTTTTTTATATGTGAAAATTTAGCAACATCGAGATGAGGCTTTGCAGCCTGTTACACATTATGATTCATCTACTGCTTTTACATTTGTTAATGATAATGACATATATTTAGATGTTGTTGGTGGTACAAATGAGAAAGGGAATGTGTATGGGTTAGGTGCTTTGAGTAAAATGTTTAGTCGCTCAAAATTTTCTCAATCTACTACCATTCAACTTGAAGTGACAGATGAGATAAAGGAGATACATGGCACAATTGAAAAATTGAATGCATAAATCATCTCTAAAGAGATAAAGAGAAGATATTTGAGGAGTAGATGGTGCAACTCATGTAGAGTCATGATAAGAAAATTGAGCAGCTACAACGAGAGATTCAACATTCATATGCAAAGTGAACAAACAAAGCAAAAAAATTATCAAATGCAACTTATATTACAACACATAAATCTTAAATCTTTCATGTTAAGACCTACTACAACTATAATAGAAAAAGAGGATCGTGTTGATAATGTTGGACTTGATTGAATATCTGTTTTATTTTTATTGACTATTTTGATGTTTTCATATTGTTGGTACTTATTTGTTTTACTTTGGTAGTTAAGTTCGTACACTTTTTGTATTTTTTGTTGGTTGTTAGTTAAGAATTTGTTTCTTTGTTAGTACTAAATATTACATTTTGTCTTTATTATACATTTCCAGGTGATTATATTAATCATTTTATATTTCATGATAAAAAAATATAATATATTTATTGTTTATATTCTCATTAAGCAGGTTGAAAACTAAATAATAATCAATAATAATTGAAAATCTAATTAATTTAGTGACTGAAATGGCAACTAATATATTTTTTATCAGCAACTATTATTTATTCGGTTACAGTCAGCCACCGAACTAGCCACCTCATTATTAACTTAATTGGTAATTAACCATAAGAATAATGATTGAATTTATTTAAAATAAAATAAAAGTAATTTATGATTAATCTTGCCACCGAATTGGACACTAAATTAGTATCAAGAAAGAATAGTGACAGAAATAAATTTCGGTGGCCAGAGCCTTAGCGATTAGCTCTTTTGCAACCTTTTTGTTTTTGAGTTTGATTTGGTCTCTGATATTAATAGCAATTAAAACCTCACCATTTGGTCTAATTATCTAGAGCAGAAGTTAGGGTAGACTTCTACATGATAAATCATCATCAATTTATAGAGCAATAGGCGAAATTTAAATTGAGCAAGTGCACAAAACAATTACAATTTAGTATAGTGCCAACAAGTTGAATACCCACCTCTCAAAAGTAACTCTAACACACTTTCACAAAGCCGCCAATTAGAGTAAAGTAAAAAGGTGATAAGTGAAGTTCAATATTAGGAAAAGTTGATAAGTTGGTGATAAGTCTTCAAGCATGCATTTAATGCAAACTCAAAAGCTTAAAATGCTTCAATGTTTTAAAAGAGCAACAATCACCACTTGAAGGCTATATATAGAGGCTCAAAGAAGAAAAACATCATCGAAATATATAGAAGTGTTTAACTTTGTTGTTTAGCTTTCTTCTTTTCCAATGTATTCTGTGTTTTATATACTCACTTAAGTGACTAGAAGCCTAGTCTAAGAGCAACCTTCTACTAAGCTTATTGTTCATATTCTTCACTTGATAGTTTTATAAGATGTTTTAACTAAACATTAGCTGATGAAGACTCAACTTCTCCCTAAGATCTACTTCCATGAAGAGGTTAGATTAATGTGAAATGGAGTTTAGATAGAAGAGGAATGGAGGGGAAAACGCCACTCTCAAGGGTGAGAGATGAGTTTAGGATGCTTGCCACAAAGAGGGATCCTTGATAAAAGCTAGAAGAACTCTCAACCAAGGGAGAGAGGCTCACGGCCAAGGAGGAAGAGAACTCTCTCTCACACTCACTCAAGGCTCACACTCAAGCTAAAATGCTCAAATTATATTCAACGATCCAAAAGATGATTACATGTAGGTGAAAGGTCTTATTTATAGGCTAGAAGGGATAGGTTAGGCTAACTAGACCATAGTTAATCTAACCAAGATTAGGCTAACTCTAGTTGAGTCACATCTAACCATATGATTAGCTAACTATGGTCATGTATAACCAACTAATGAATTTATCCCTAATCTAGTCTACATACAAAAAGGTGTAAATAGTATAAAGAGGTGGTAAAAAGTAGTCATGCTTAAGGCATGACTAGAGGGTGTCGCATCTAACAACTAAGAGGTAGGAATAGTAGTCATGTCTTAAGCATGCTTAGAGGGGTGCGCCCATAATGAGAGGGGTGAACATAACACATGCTCATCTTCTCTAAAAGCTAGCCCATCTTAGCCAACTCTAACATGATGACTATAGTACCTTTTAGAAAAATAAAAGATGACCTAAAAGGGTAACCTAAATACATTGGTCAAAAAGGAATGTTGACTTTAAGAGTCAACTTACTAAAAAATCAAAGTCAACAAAATTATAAAAAGTCCTAAATTCTAATTTATACAATGGAATAAAGCTTCTTATATATCCTTCAAAGGGCCTTGAGCCGGATTTCATCATTAACTTATTAGAAACATTTGATAAATTGACTGTTTTTCAAAGTTGTTTTACAAAAGATTTTTTACTATGATTCATTCTATCTTCTTTGTCAACAAAATTGTTTTGAATATCTTTTTATAGGTGACTGTGAAAAAGTTTTAATAAAATTTCTTATAACTTTATTTAACTCAGAGCCTTTCTTTTTAATTGTTTAAAAAACATTTTTTTTTACTAATTCTTATTATTATTATGTTTTATTAATACAACTCTCTCTCTCTTCTCCTTGTTCATATAACTTTTACTTAAGTGAACGTTATAAATTCTGATGATTACTGGTTTTCTAATCATTAAAGATGGCTTAGCAAAAAACGTGCCACTCGCAGGTCACCAGTGTCGTGTTCAAGACATTGGCAACTTCGCACTAGTTACATATCACTCATTATCCTACTCTTATCTTCTCATTACAATATTATGTTTAGTCTAAGAAAAAAGAAACAAATAGAAAATTCTATGAATTTTAAAATTGTTTCTTTTGGAAAAACGACTTTCTTTTGTTTAATTGTATAAAAATATAAATATTTTGAATTAAAAATTCTATAAATGAAAATATTTTTATTTTTATACATACTTTGAATTCATTTGTACTTTATACAAATGTCATGAGTTATCTCATTTTCCTTCGTCCTCAATGGTTTTGTCACGTTTAGATGAACAAAATTTTACAGTACGTACGTATGAATTGAAAATTTCTTAGGATAACATGATTGGTCTGTCAATCATTTTTTTTAGGAAAGCAGTAAAACTAGAGAGATGATCATCGGCGTACAACAATCAATGCTTTTTATAATTTTTCGGAATTCAATCAATTGTTCTTACGTTACCCTTCGGAATTAATTTCATATATCCTGAAATATATTTTAATATTAAAATTGTTTTCACATATTGTGAAATATATTTAATATAAAATTTGTCATTTAAATGACTTTAATAACATATTTAATATTTAAATTAAATTTTATCATGTTAAATTTTAAAATAAACATACATTTGCTATTCGATCTGACTTGTATAAACTACAATCCTAAGATAGCAATCTATTGTTCAACCTGTTTTGATAAGAAAGAGAAATCTCACTAGTAAAATTTTATATCATACTATCAACTAGTATTTCTTTTTATAAAAATAATTATTCTTGACACACGTAGACTATTTTAAAATAGGTTATTTCTTTATATGTTTTAATTTCATGCACTTTATCATTTTCAGTTGATTTTTTATTTTTAAAATATATGTTTTCAGTTCTTATCAGAAATGGTATTCTATAAATGATACTAAACAGGACCTAGCAAAAATATGCACCACCAATGCCGTGTCCTTGACACATCGACAACCTCGTTCCCACCTACTTGCGTATCGCATGCTACCCTGACCTGTTTCATGTCTTCTTCTTGATGGAAATAAAAGGAAACCTTAAATCAATAGATACAAGATTATAGTATGTATAGAGAATTAAATATAAAAAGATAGAGAAAAGAGAATTTGTGTACCTCAAATATATTGAATTGAAGTTCTTGATTTTCAAGAATAAAAAAAAAATCCTAGGAATGATTATTGTAGAGATATGAGTTCAATAAGAACTCTTTGAGGATTTTACTACCTACTTTCTAGGGGATTATTTTAGAGAATGTGTATTGTTGTTGTAATTTGTTTAATGGGATAGCAAATTTATAATCCCCCAGGGTAGGCAGAGACCCCTCAAATGGGCTTTTTATGATTGACTCAACCCATCACAGAATCAATCTTACTATAATCTCATTCAAATAATCATAAAGATATTATAAGATATGATTATCATCATATCTTAAATTGCCAGATAATGATAAAATATAATTGATTAATACCAATCCACTATTATTTCCAACATTCGCCCACTTGGATGTATTAATCAATAATATAAAGATAAATCATTAAGCTAGAATGACAATTATAGACAAATCTTATATTAGACAATGAGAAATTTGAGCTACAAAATAATATCCGATAGGGATATATATCATAAATATTTCTCATAAAGTATATAGAATAATATAGTTCAATAAAATGATACTACATGGTTTCAAGAATCCAAAAATGCTAAGAGATATGTTACTAAAATGATATTACTTCACACATATCTCATAACAGAGTTTTAGACTCCCACTGATCTAAGACATCAAAACTTAACCAAACCATATGAGTTATAAAACTTCAAAGTTAAGTATTTGATCAGTGAATAAAAAAGTATTTAATTAATATAATTTTTTTTACTTGAGTCCGAAAAATTATATAGGTGAGAAAACATAATTTACATGCATCTAATTATTCATCATAGCCTAATAACATATGTAATTACATATAGGCTACGTAAATGCTCTATAATATTTGACATTTAACTAATCCGAGTTTCAAAAAAGAGTGACTATGTAAGAATCAAAAGATAAGTAGGAAATCCATAAATTCCCTACTAAAACCTCATAGACACCTAGTTTATATAAAATGACACTCAGATTATTGTGGCCACAAAATGTCAATTGAGCAAACACTTAGATAGTTGGTCCAAATAAAAAAATTCATAAGTACTTCAATAGTGCAAATTGTACTCAATAGAAGTACTATCATAATAAGCATGTTTTTACAAAGTAGAAAATTATACCCGATAGGAGTATTGCATCTACAATATACTTATAGAATTTTGACCAAACAAAATGTGAAATTTTGGGTAAAGAAATGCACAATACTTAATTGCATACCAAAAGAATTAATGTGCAATGCCCAACAAAATGTTCTTAACATCCATTAAAGATGTCTATTAAGATACAATGAATTATGTATCTCAATTAAAATAGGACAAAAATAAATAGTCAAGTTCTATAAAGTATGTCATATCATACTTAAATGTGCACAACAATATATTACAATACAGATAGATAAGTCTCGAGACATGATACAAAATTATGTACTTCTAAAATTTTGATCAATTAAAATATGAAATTTGGGTAAAAGAGATGCACAATGCATAATTGTATGCCAAAAGGATTAATGTGCAATACCAAACAGAATAACCTTAACATCAGTTAAAGATGTCTACAAAGATACAATGGATTTTATGTATCTCAATAAAAATAGGACAAAAATAAATAGAGAAGCTCTATAGAATATGTCATATCATAATTAAATGTGCACACAATTATATGACAATAAAAAATATATAAGTTTCGAGAGGTAATACAAGATTATATATACTCCCACTAATCCTTAATATACCAAAAAAATATTAGGATTATCATTAGGGTACACTAGTATTAAAAGTTCTAGTGATAGTGGGATGATGACTTTATAAGATAATAATAAAAGTGAATTAAAATTCACTATTATTCTACTTAAGGAATTAGAAAGTAGTAGAATAACAAATGATTAATAAGAGAAGTGGTTAAAATAACAAGAATATGAAACCTACAAATTCATCCATAAGAATAAATAATTCTCACAAATGGTTTCATAATTAACCACATATTAATCAATCTTTACAAAAATATTGACCCCTATGAAGATCTTGAAAAAATAATTACATGAGTGAGAATATGGATCACTTGATAATTTTACGTAGAATATGAGATCATAAGCAAGTTCTCAAGTAATCATAAAAAAAAATCAAGTGCTACAATAAACAATATTTACACACACTTGAGAATAAAATATGATTACACGCAGCGGAAGAATGGGACCTATTCTTGCATATATTAAGGATATAATAATAAATAGTCCCTAACTCTCATCACAATTTATAATGGACATAGGTTTATTTATATATCCCAAAATAAAGCCTCTAGCTTTTACGAGAATACCATTAACAATATTATAAAATATGGTATGGAGAAATTAATCTCTTAAAATTTGGGATTCCTATATTGTCCTTACAAGAATTGCATACTAATATTGCAAATCAATAGAGAGTTTGTTATACAAGAAAATATTTTACAAGAGATCAATATAAAATTCTTAATATAGATCCCAACAATGTGATCACAAATAATGTGATAAGAAAAAATAATTTTATCAAGAACATTTGTTTTTTCACATGTATGATTAATTGGACATTTAAGGTAAAAATCTTATATCACGACAATTTATTTTATAAGATATTAATTAAAATTCTAATATACAAAATCCTTCCTGATGTGATCTTTGATGATCACGTGCCCAAAGGATCCTTTCTAAAGTCATTTGGAAGGGAAATGGATTTATGGAGAGGAAAGGAATGGGGTGAGGCGCCACAAATACTAGGTTTGATAAGCCAAAGGGGAGAGGCCACAAGGGAGGGGTCCCTTGATAACTCTTAGAAGCTCTCACAAAGGAGAAAGGGAGACACTCAAAGGTAAGAACCTCAACCAATATGGTCTCTAGGATTAAATTCAAGTGTAAAAAATACAAGTGAGGGAGGAGCTCCTATTTATAGAAGTAGCTAACCTCTTGAACAAGATAACCTAAAAAAGAAGGGTTAGGATTAAAAGGAGAGATCTAAGGGAGGAGAATTGAGAAACAATTCCCTCCTTAGATCATCAAACTTGGTGCCCAAGTTTCTCAAACCAAGGGCCAAGATTCCTTCTTATTAGCTTAGGGGGTTTATGTAGAAAATAGGGGTGTAGATATCAAGGCTACCCCTTATTTCCTTCATAAAGACCCAAAAAGCTAAATCCACCCTCTAAATTCCTAAGACACCTCCTAAAAATAAAAAATGGACTAAATACATGTCCCAAATTAAATTCTTAATGCTCCTCAAAATTAAAATAAAGGAAAATTACATTTTATTAACTAAAGTCCCTAGCCTAATATCTTCACTCTCCATAGGAGGTGAAGTCTTCCTTTGTCTGCAAGGGCTAGGTCTTCTTCAATCCTTCTAGCCATGGCCCTAGTGATAGGTCCTTGGCTAGGCATGGTCACATCATCTCCTCCCCCTTGAAGAGGATTTGACCTCAAATCCATAGGGTCTTCGTCATTTTCAGCACCTTTAGAAAAGGAAACTCCTTTGGGCATGTGTAAGAGCTGAGAATCAACTCAAGAGAAAAAGTTTTAAAAAAGATTCTCCCTCTTACTCAAAGAGAGACCAACTTAAGGGAAACTCTTTCAAGGGTTTTCCCAAAGAGGAACCCAAGCATTTTCAAGATACAAAAGCACCTCATGTAGAGAGAAAACCCCCTACTACTAAGCCTACTGAAAGGCAAAGTAGTATTAAATGTTTCAAATGTCTTGGGAGAGGCCACATTGCCTCTCAATGCCCTAACAAGAAAACCATGATCATGAGGGGACAAGACATTTGTAGTGAGAATAGCTCATCTTCCTCCTCTAGTGAGAGAGGAAGAAGGGGGACATACTTTTGAACAAGAGTGTGAGGAAGCTTTTCCTTATGAGGGGGACCTCCTTATGGTTCAAAGACTTCTTGGAAGCCAATCTCTAGAGCTTGGCCAGTCACAAAGAAAGAACATCTTCCATACAAAATGTAAAGTAAATGACAAAGTATGTTCTCTCCTTGTTGATAGTGGCTCCTGTTGTAACTGTTGTAGCTCTAGGTTGGTTGAAAAACTAGCCTTGACTACCATGCCCGATCCCAAACCTTACAAATTGCAATGGCTCAATGAGCAAGGGGAGATGGTAGTCAATGAACAAGTTATGGTTCCAATTTCCATAGGATCTTATAATGATGAGATTCTTTGTGACATAGTTCCTATGGAGGCTGGTCATATCCTGTTGGGGAGACCATGGCAATTTGACAAAAAAGTTATTCACCATGGCCACTCCAACCAAATAATTCTCACCCATAATGAAAAGCGCTTCAAATTGTATCCTTTGTCACCTTCTCAAGTGGCTGAGGATCAATTTGCGATGAAAAAGAGAAAAAGAGGAAGAAGAGAGAAGGAGAGGAGAAGAGAGTAAGAGGAGAGATGGGAGGGAAAGTGATAGAAAAAATAAAGGAATTCTCATAAGATCCCTATCTAGGCATTTTAGCTCTAGTGAAGAAGAATACTATAGAAATCAACATAAGCATCACTCTCATTCATCATACAATCATCATTCTCCTCAAGAGAACATAAATCATGCTAGGGAACCAAAGGTATACCTACCCCATTTTCATGGTAGGGAAGATGTTGAGACTTACCTAGATTGGGAAGTCAAAGTGGAACAACTCTTTCGATGCTATGAAATTAGGGAAGAAAGGAAAGTACCTTTGGCCTCTCTTAGTTTTCAAGGTTCTGCTTTGCATTGGTGGGATGGGTTAGTCAAGGATAGGGCCCGTAAACAAATGCATGACATTCGCTACTGAAATGATTTAAAAACTTGTTTGCGAAGAAGGCACATTCCTTCATATTATGAGAGGGATCTTTTGGATAGGCTCCAAAGACTTAGGCAACATAACCTAAGTATTGAGGAGTATAGACAAAAGATGGAGCTTCTCATACTAAGGGCCAATATCATTGAGGAACCCAATGCCACCCTTGCTAGGTTTTTGTGTTGATTAAGCTCTGACATTAGAGATAAGGTAGAGCTTCTTTCATACTCAAACCTTGATGAGTTGGTAGAACTTTGTGTAAGAGCTGAGAATCAACTCAAGAGAAAAAGTTTTAAAAAAGATTCTCCCTCTTACACAAAGTTCTACCAACTCATCAAGGTTTGAGTATGAAAAAAGCTCTACCTTATCTCTAATGTCAGAGCTTAATCCACACAAAAACCTAGCAAGGGTGGCATTGGGTTCCTCAATGATATTGGCCCTTAGTATGAGAAGCTCCATCTTTTGTCTATACTCCTCAATACTTAGGTTATGTTGCTGAAGTCTTTGGAGCCTATCCAAAAGATCCCTCTCATAATATGAAGGAATGTGCCTTCTTCAACAAGTTTTTAAATCATTCCAGTAGCGAATGCCAGGCATTTGTTTACGGGCCCTATCCTTGACTAACCCATCCCACCAATGCAAAGCAGAACCTTGCAAACTAAGGGAGGCCAAAGGTACTTTCCTTTCTTCCCTAATTTCATAGCATCGAAAGAGTTGTTCCACTTTGACTTCCCAATCTAGGTAAGTCTCAACATCTTCCCTACCATGAAAATGGGGTAGGTCTACCTTTGGTTCCCTAGCATGATTTATGTTCTCTTGAGGAGAATGATGATTGTATGATGAATGAGAGTGATGCTTATATTGATTTCTATAGTATTCTTCTTCACTAGAGCTAAAATGCCTAGATGGGGATCTTATGAGAATTTCTTTATTTTTTCTATCACTTTCCCTCCCATCTCTCTTCTTACTCTCTTCTCCTCTCCTTCTCTCTTCTTCCTCTTTTTCTCTTTTTCTTTCTAGTTCTTTCCTTCTTCTCCTTTCTTCATCCTCTCTTCTCTCTCTTTGCCTTCTCTCTTCTCGCTCTTTTTTCTCTTTTCTCATTTCCAACATCTCTTTTTTTAACTCTTCCTTCTCTTTTTGTTTTTCCTTTTCTTTTATTTCTTTTTTTCTCTCTTTTTCTTCTCTCCTTTCTTGTTCTTTAGCCATCCATTCCCTAAATTCTAAGTTAAGGTTTTCAAGAGTGTCTCCCTTAGAAGGTTTTCTTTGGTTGACACTCTTACTTGATGAACAACTATGTGCACTAGAATGTGTGTGGGAAGTCATGGTGCTTGGATGCTAAAAACTAAAGGGTAGGCCAAAAACTTTTTTTTTTCAAGCAACACTCCTCTCTTTTTTTTTTCTCACCTAAGGTGGCTTGATGAGTCTTTGGAACTCTTAGCCTCTACACGTTTTTCCAAAATAACATAAAATAAAATAAAAGTGCAAGAATGTAAAAGAGAAAGGGCTCTAATCGTGCTCCTAAGGTGTTGAAGGAAGTGTACCACTTCTCCCTTCTTCACCTAATTAACGAGGAACTACGCTAAAATTAACCAAAATTATTACAAACCAAAGGAGGGCCTTAAGGGCACTCAAACTCCCAATCTAAAATTAAGTATACACAATACAAAGAATAAAAAGAAAAAATAAAACAAAGTCTTCACTCCAAACTTTTTTTGGTGTTTGTCTCCTTTTGATCAAGCCCCTTTGAGTTGCATCAACTCACCCCAAGAATGCTACCCTTGTTTCCTCTTGTTTGGACTTGCCAAAATTTTATATAAGGAACCTTTGCCAACCTTTCCTTACTAAGGCCGAATACAACACAAGACAATAAACAAAGCTGAATAACAAAACAAGGTTCACAAATCCAAGTGGATAGATTAAACAATGACAAACTCAAAGAAGTAAAGAAGACAAGCAAGAAAACATAAGGCTCATAAAGAAAGGTAGCACACAAATAACTTTCCTAGATTAGCTCTAAGAGTAGAGATGAAAAAAGACTCAAATAAAAAAATGAAACCAATAGTTGCACACTTAATAAAATTTAAGTGACCAAAAACTAAAAAGCTTACTCAAGTAATTTTTTTTTTGAATCACAATTGGTTCCTCATATCAAATGTTTCTACTATTAGGTACACAACTTCAAATTTGTCTTTCTTTTGAGTTCTTTATCTTCTTTTTTTTTTTTTAACTTGAACTTTTTCTATTTTTTTTTAACTTTTTCTAATCATTTTGCTGCACCTAATAGCTTGTTGAATTGAAATTTTAATGAGGATTCTTGAAATAATAACACTTGAGTGAATAAGCACAAAGTAAGGTCACACAATTTTCAAGCAATGCATGCAACTAAAGGAAAAACAACTTAGTAGTTCCAAATACCACTGAACTAATGGTGCTTAAGGAATGATTTAGGGCTGATTTTGAAGTAAATTGATTGCTCAAATTACTAACACAATTCACCCAAGCTAAAATTCCATAAAGAGGCACCAATAGTGAAGGTAAACCAAGTGGAAAGCTACTAATAATTCAACATAAAACAAGAAACATATAAAGATTGAATTGAGCAAATATTTAAGAACAACAAAGAGATTAATATGCTTGAACTAAAAGCATAAAAGACTTAAGAGACTCAACAAGAGGTTCACCTCTTAGGAGCTCAATTCAAACTGTTTTTTAAGGCTTTTTTGTAAAAAATTTAAGAGGCTAAAACCTATGGAATTTAAATGAGACAAAATAGGAAACTAACATGACTAGTATTTGACAAAACACAATATTAAGAAAAAATAACACACCTAAAAATAGAGCAAAAATTTCAGCAAGAGACTTAAAACAAAAGGCACAACAAAGTGGCCAAAGTTGATTACCACAATGGTGTGGAAAAATCCTCAACCATGTGGGTTTAATGGTCACAACTTCTTAGGCACACTTTAACATAAAAAACCAAGGGAAAATTAAGCAACTTGAACACAAAAATAAGATGCAAAGAAAGGGACAAATAAAATCGCATCAAATTAAATGGAACATAGGCGCGTAGATAGAAAACAAAAGCGCATATAATAGCAAGAATAAAAAGCTATACTACTAGACAATAAAGGAAATAGAGATGAGAAAAAATGAAGGACTTTAACATAAAGAGATCAAAGAAAAAACAATAAAGCAAAAAAAAAAATTTGAGAAAGAACGTGACCTTAAGAAAGTGGCTCTGATACCACTTGATGTGATCTTTGATGATCACGTGCCCAAATGATCCTTTCTAAAGTCACTTGGAAGGGAAATGAATTTATGGAGAGGAAAGGAATGGGGTGAGGCACCACAAATACTAGGTTTGATAAGCCAAAGGGGAGAGGCCACAAGGGAGGGGTCCCTTGATAACTCTTAGAAGCTCTCACAAAGGAGAAAGGGGGACACTCAAAGGTAAGAACCTCAACCAATATGGTCTCTAGGATTAAATTCAAGTGTAAAAAATACAAGTGAGGGAGGAGCTCCTATTTATAGAGGTAGCTAACCTCTTGAACAAGATAACCTAAAAAAGAAGGGCTAGGATTAAAAGGAGAGATCTAAGGGAGGAGAATTGAGAAACAATTCCATCCTTAGATCATCAAACTTGGTGCCCAAGTTTCTCAAACCAAGGGTCAAGATTCCTTCTTATTAGCTTAGGGGGTTTATGTAGAAAAAAGGGGTGTAGATATCAAGGCTACCCCTTATTTCCTTCATAAAGACCCAAAAAGCTAAATTCACCCTGATGCAATCTCACCTAGCATGCATCATGGCTAGGAGGACTCAAGAAAGGCATGGCATGGACAAAAGCTCATTGAAGATTCGAAGCCATAGTCTTCATTATTTTTAGCTTGTAAATATTTTATTTTAATTAGATAAATAGGAAAGTATTTTTAATTCCCTTAAGGCCATGTATTTCCGGCCATCTTCTTAGTTTATAAGATATAGGTGTCTTTAGTTAAAAAGGAGGAGTAAGCTTATAATGGGTGCATAAGTTCAGACATGATTTTGGGCTAGCCCATTCACATTAAGATATGCTAATTGCACCCATAGGGGGTGAACTTAGGTGCCTCCCTTAAGGCCTAAGACTTGGGTTAATTAGTTTTAATCCTAATTAAGCTCAAGTCCCACATTGCCTAGAAAAGTGTGCTGAAGCTCTCCCATTGGGCTATATATACTCATTCCCCCTCATTGTAAAATTTCACCTTTGAAGTTGAATGAAAATAGTCTCTTTGTGAGCACATTCTTAGTAAAAAGTCTTGAGGATCCTCTCTCTTGAGGATCCTCTCTCTTGAGGAACCTCTTCCTAGTTGGTTTTTATCAAGGGTTCCTTCCCTTGTGGCAAACCTAAACACTTTGGCTTATCTCTCTTTGAGAGTGGCGCCCCACCTCCATTTTCTTTCCCCTCCATCATCCATTTCATGGTGCTTGGAACCTCAAGGAAAAAGATCAAGGGAGGCATGCATCATTTGGTATCAGAGCCAACTCCATGAGACTTTGAAAAAGCGGAAGAAAGACCTCAGGATTTGAGGTCAAATCCTCTCCAAGGGAGAGGAGATGATGCAATCTCACCTAGCATGCATCATGGCTAGGAGAACTCAAGGAAGGCATGGCATGGACAAAATCTCATTGAAGATTCGAAGCCATAGTCTTCGTTATTTTTAGCTTGTAAATATTTTATTTTAATTAGATAAATAGGAAAGTATTTTTAATTCCCTTAAGGCCATGTATTTCCGGCCATCTTCTTAGTTTATAAGGTATAGGTGTCTTTAGTTAAAAAGGAGGAGTAAGCTTATAATGGGTGCATAAGTTAAGACATGATTTTGGGCTAGCCTATTCACATTAAGATATGCTAATTGCACCCATAGAGGGTGAACTTAGGTGCCTCACTTAAGGCCTAAGACTTGGGTTAATTAGTTTTAATCCTAATTAAACTCAAGTCCCATATTGCCTAGAAAAGTGTGCCGAAGCTCTCCCATTGGGCTATATATACTCATTCCCCCTCATTGTAAAATTTCACCTTTGAAGTTGAATGAAAATAGTCTCTTTGTGAGCACATTCTTAGTAAAAAGTCTTGAGGATCCTCTCTCTTGAGGATCCTCTCTCTTGAGGAACCTCTTCCTAGTTGGTTTTTATCAAGGGTTCCTTCCCTTGTGGCAAACCTAAACACTTTGGCTTATCTCTCTTTGAGAGTGGCGCCCCACCTCCATTTTCTTTCCCCTCCATCATCCATTTCATGGTGCTTGGAACCTCAAGGAAAAAGATCAAGGGAGGCATGCATCACACCCTATAAATTCCTAACACACCTCCTAAAAATAAAAAATGGACTAAATACATGTCCCAAATTAAATTCTTAATGCTCCTCAAAATTAAAATAAAGGAAAATTACATTTTATTAACTAAAGTCCCTAGCCTAATATCTTCACTCTCCATAGGAGGTGAAGTCTTCCTTTGTCTGCAAGGGCTAGGTCTTCTTCAATCCTTCTAGCCATGGCCCTAGTGATAGGTCCTTGGCTAGGCATGATCACATCACTTCCACTTGATAAAGAAAAAATAAGTTGACATAACAAAAAAATACCCAGAGGGCTAAATAAAATTCAACTATTTCTTTATCAATATATATATATATAGAAAATTTGCACCACAAAAAATGCAACTTTTTTTTTTGTTTTGAAGGAAAAAATGTCCAATTAAAGGTTATAAGTCAATATGGAACAAAAGGAAATGAGAGTGTAAATTTTGGTTCCATATAAATATAACTAAACATGATCAAATGAGGGAAATAAACTGAACATTACAAAAATGGGGAAACATTATGTAATTCTAAAAATTCAGTTAAAAGAGAATCCCTAAAGAAATTACAATGTACTATAACTTATATCAATAAAATCTTAATACCGATAGGTATTAAAAAATCATTAACATAAGCCAAGAAAAATACATTGTATAACACCAAATTACATTAATAACAATACACCGATAGAGTATAGTTATCATTAATGCAATAAAAAAAATAATTATATCACAAAATTCACATAAATGCATCCAAAATAGTGAAATTATAATTATGTAAATGAAAAAAAGAAATTATGCATATTGTCCAATAAATTTGCATAATTTTAATCATATATATTATATGACCAACATACAAAATTCACATTATTATACTCATGATAGCAAGTAATAATAATGCAAAATAATAAAGAAAATTATGCTCATAATAGAAGGACAATTAAGATTGTACATAATTAATAAAATAATCTAAAATCAATTTATAAATGATAATTCAATATTAAAGAGAGTACAGTATAATTGGAGAATACAAATACTGTAAAGAATTATCACAATGAAAATAGGTCAAAAATTCAAGATTATAAAAAAAAATTAATTTAATCTTGAATTAATCAAATTTTTTTTATACTTAAAAATACCAATAATATAAAAATATTAAATAAATATGGTATTTTTGAAAAAATAAGAATATAAAAAATTAGCAACCACATTCAATGCTTCTGAGAATGAATTTAACACACGAATCATCATACATGATCGTATCAAACGACAAAGTTCTCCCTTGCCCAAATCACAAAAATATGGGTATAAAAATGAGTCCATGCAACCTCATTAACACTTTCCAAAGGAAAGTTAATACAAATATATTATGTTTCCCACACAAATGACTCATATTGGTCAAACATAAAAAAAAGGAAAACCATTAAGTAATTTTAAAAACAATTTACCCCATAATTATTTAAAAGAAAACTAGGTTTTAAAGGGGTAGCACTTAAAAAGAAGTTTCAATATATAATTTATCCATGTAAGAGTAAGGGAATGAAATAAACACCGGTGAGATACACAACCATGGGTCTTACAGAGGGGGTTATGGGTCTTTCTCACTTATATATTAGTCAACTTCCCAATTTCTAACCAATGTGGGACTTCAACTCACACTTGCACTCCAACAATCTCCCCCTCAAGTGTTAGTCCCTTCCACATTGTAAACTCCCCCTCGAGCGGAAAGATACATTTTAATGACGGCCCCTTATTCACACCGCCCTTAAACACAAGGGGACATGCCTCCTGAAACCCTTAGCAGGAGGACTTTCGATAAAGGGAATCCACCGTCAACCTGCCGATCACAACCATCGGCTCTGATACCAGTTGTTGGGTCCAAACCGAGGGGGTTAAACACAAATGACTCATATTGCTCAAACATAAAAAAAAGGAAAACCATTAAGTAATTTTAAAAACAATTTAACCCATAATTATTTAAAAGAAAACTAGGTTTTAAAGGGGTAGCACTTAAAAAGAAGTTTCAATATATAATTTATCTATGTAAGAGTAAGGGAATGAAAGGGGGTTAAACACGGGTGAGATGTATAACCATGGGTCTTACAGAGGGGGTTATGGGTCTTTCTCACTTATATATTAGTCAACTTCCCAATTTCATCTCCCCCTCAAGTGTGAGTCTCTTCCACATTGTAAACTCCCCCTCGAGCGAAAAATACATTTTAATGATGACCCCTTATTCACACCGCCCTTAAACACAACCATCGGCTCTGATACCAGTTGTTGGGTCCAAACCGAGGGGGTTAAACACAAATGACTCATATTGCTCAAACATAAAAAAAAGGAAAATCATTAAGTAATTTTAAAAACAATTTACCCTATAATTATTTAAAAGAAAACTAGGTTTTAAAGGGGTATTAAAAAGAAGTTTCAATATATAATTATCCATGTAAGAGTAAGGGAATGAAATGGGGTTAAACACGGGTGAGATGTATAACCATGGGTCTTACACATTGTAAACTCCCCCTCTAGCGGAAACATACATTTTAATGACGGCCCCTTATTCACACCGCCCTTAAACCCTTAGCAGGAGGACTTTCGATAAAGGGAATCTACCGTCAACCTGCCTATCATAACCATCGGCTCTGATACCAGTTGTTGGGTCCAAACCGAGGGGGTTAAACATCGGGGAGAGGTACAACTATGGGACACGAGCCTATATATAAGAGAACATGACACCACATTCAACCCAAAACCTTAAGGCATTAGGTTATGGGTCTTTCTCACTTATATATTACTCAAATTCTCAATTTCTAATCAATGTGGGACTTCAACTCACACTTGCACTCCAACAATCTCCCCCTCAAGTGTGAGTCCCTTCCACATTGTAAACTCCCCCTCGAGCGGAAGCATACATTTTAATGACGGCCCCTTATTCACACCGCCCTTAAACACAAGAGGACACGCCTCCTAAAACCCTTAGCAGGAGGACTTTCGATGAAGGGAATCCACCGTCAACCTGCCGATCACAACCATCGGCTCTGATACCAGTTGTTGGGTCCAACCGAGGGGGTAAACATCGAGAAGAGGTATAACCATGGGACAGACCCAACACTTCTTTCTCTCATCTTTCTCAAATAGCCGTAGGAAACCAAAATAAGTTTCTAGCCGAATATGAGTATGAGTGGTATGGGATGCAACGTTGCTTTAATAGTAGAGCACGTTAATAAATTCAAGCAGCATAACACGTACAAAAAAACAAAATGAGTTTTTATTAGAGACGCCAACATACAGGACCATAAACGTCTTAAAAAAATTAGAAGAAATGAGTGGACGATGAAAGCTTCAATGTCCAGAACAAAAAATTAATAGAGGAATAGTAGATTTTTCAATCTAGTTTTTATTAGAGATAGAGACACCAACATACATAGAAATTTGACACCCTTTTAATTAATGTGTCAAGATTTTATTGGAAAGACTAACATACATATGTACGACACTGAATAATTACTAGAGATGATAGGAAACTGAAGTTGCATTCACGAACTCCTGGTCCGATTCCAGTGCACTCATTACAATAGGGGACAGGCACACTTCCAAATCTATGCCTCCTCCTCCTTCATGGCTAGGATATGTTGTCACTTTTCCATCAAATTTGTTGGCATACCCACTTCTAACTGCTATTGCTTTACCCATTCCAAATTCATTCCCATACATGTTGAACCTTGGTGAGCTACCCATCATCACACAATAAGGGTCAAAATATCGTCCAAGTTGATATATCAAAGGGGACTCTAACCATTCTTTGAGTGATTGCAGCACAGCTCTGTCGTCATGGTTTACAACAGCTAGGTGCAACTTCCATGCTGCCCATCCTAGATTATTCCCTAGCAGTTCCCCTGAGGTAGCTGTTCCTGCACTCAGTGTATGGATTGAGTTTCCAAAGTACTCCTGGGGCAGAGCTGGTTCCATTCTTGTTCGGTTATTTGTCGACAACTTACAACTTGTTTTTCTACCGTATGGCAAGCGCCTCGCACGGGTTATGCATCTCCAAACAAGTGCTGAGAGTGATTGAAATGAAGAGATTTGGGTGGTATTGTACTCCTTGTTGGCCTTTGCTTTCAGTTTTGCAATAGACTCTGCTGAAAAGTGGAAGATTCTCTCCCTCACCAAGGGTGCTTCATATCTGCTAATAAATTCATCATGATGTTTGAAAGGAAGATTGATTACTGGACCGTAACCCTCTGGAAACCAACGATTGTGAATAGGTGGGTGCGAAATGGGAACATCATGTTCATGGTCATGAGCTTGAAAGATCTCAGACCATGTATTGAAGAAGTTCCAATATGAAGTGCCATCACCAACAGTGTGATTCATGGAACAACCTATAAAAACACCGTCTACTAGTTCAGTGACTTGGACAGACAACAAGGGCATTATATGACCATCATGGTTGATTGCTTTGTGGTGGTCAAACAATGATTGAACAACAGGTGGGACATCAATGGGAGAGATGATATCAGATATTTTCATATCCAAAGTTGCATAGATGAATCTAGCTCCTTTACTATTGTTGCAGTCAATGAAAATAGTATATGAGGAAGGGTCTTTGGTTTTTTGGGTCACGAGACAGCCAGACAATGGATAGAAATGGAAGAGGGTAAGAGAAAGAGAGTGTTTCAGCTTCTCCAACAGATTCTCTATGAAATCTTGTTCATTAAGAAGTGGTGAGGGCTTCTTGAAGAGAAGACCCTTTTGGATATAGTGGGCAGATAACATAGCAATATCCCAAGGTGTTAAATTACAGATTTGCTTTGATTTGGCGATGGAGTTTTGCGGCTTGATGAAACATTCTAAAACATGTTGAACAAGTGGAGTACTCATCATCCTCATAGAACACTAGCAAAATATTGAGTTTTGTGCCTCAAGTTTAAATTGATCTCTGCACGATATACTATTGTCATGGTTATATAGTTGTACAAAATAATAATTTCTTTTTTAATTTTTAGACTTAATATAAATGATCACTCCATACAATTGTAGAGAATTATATGTAAAATTTAATGGCAGAGTATTGACAGTAAAATAATTACATTTTCATTCAATAACATATTATAATTTATGAGTTTTAAGATAATTATATTATTATATATAAAATGAATAAAATTACTACGATGCTTTGTGATAGGATGATATTGAAAACATTTTATTCAGTATATAATCCTTTCTCTCTTGTATTACATCCGTCGATCATATTCATATTACTTGGAGCAAAGGGGATACATATTATTACACATATGTTAATATATGAGATATTTAAATAATGAAATTTAGCAAATTATGAGAAAGCTAATCGTATACATTTCCAACAATGAAACATATTTTTTATGATTTGGAAAAAAAAATTAAGATCAAGAAAAAATATAAAATAAGATAAATTTAGCAAATATAAAATAGTATTTATCTTAAATTATTTTGTAAAAATCTTATTATGTTTTAAAAATCTATTAAATTAAAAGATATTATGTTATTTACTAAATTATCTTTTATAACAATAGTAACGAACAACTATTAGAGAATATATAATATGCTTTCATAGAAAAACAGAAAAGAGAAAAATGTTATTATCTCAATAAATGCTACAACTTTGAAAGGAATTAGGTTTGACCGTACAACTAAGGGAGAGTTTGGGATTCGCGATGATGCATTCTTTTAACTCAACAATTCTCTCTAAAAAGCAACGGAGACTTATAGCAAATCTTGACCCCTCTCATGGTGAAAGTAATTGTTGAAGGTTTATCATAGAACTTACAAAGCAAAAAGAAGGTCAAGCCAACATGAATAATAAAAGAGAAATTCATCAAGAGAATAAGAGCAATAAAAAAATCACAGAGACCTTAATGTATGTGTAACAAAAAACTGTTTAATATATATATATATATATATATATATATATATATATATATATATTTCACATGGTGTAATTAACTAGCCGTCTCTCTGTATACGAGACTAATGCAAATGGTAAAAGTTTTTATGATTATAATAAAAGCTCCTGTAAGAACATACAACTCATGGTTTCAAACGAGGACAAGATGGTTGGCTCCTAACACTCCCAACAAGTGCTAGTTTAGTTTTGCTTTCGGATAGATGTGGCATAGTCCATTTGAGATAATTTAGGTGACGTTTGGTTTCAGAAAATGTTTTTTGTTGTTATTTTCTGAAAATTATTTTCACTTTTAAGTTTTTAATATTTAGAAAATATATTTTTTTATTAGATATTTTCTATTTTCAAAAAATAATATTGTTAAATTTAATCAATTTTAAAAAAAAATATTATAAAATATTTATATGTGTATTTTAAATACATTTATATATAGTTTTTGTTATAATTACCATATTGTTATTAATTTTTCATTTAATGTTAATTTTTTAAAACAACTTGTTTCTAGTTTTTGTTTTCTGTTGGTTTTTAAAAATGATTTCAATGAAAACATATTGTAAATTGTAACTAAACATGTTTTTACTATTATTTTGTTTTCTCTAAAAATAAATAAAGAAAACACTCAAAACAAATGTCATGTAGTTTCTTTGCTTTCATTCTTTATATTCCACTTTGCAAAAAAAAAAATGAAATTAATATCATTTAAAACATAACTTTACATAGAAACGCTACTGCAAAACAATAAATTATATTAACAGTTATTTTTTGACACATGCATGAGATTTCATAAAACCCTTTTAATTCACCGTGAGGTGTTTAATAATGATAATTTCTTTATTTTTCCCTTCACAAAAAAATTATTTTTTGAAAATATAAAATTGAAAATTTCATTTTTATATTTAGCATTATTTTAAAACAATACTTTTAGAAATAATATTTTCCGAAAATATTTTTTAGCTATATGTCTCACAAAATTATTCTTCCTAGGAAGGTGAGATAGAAATCTAACTTTTTGAGTGAAAAGAAGTGTTGCTAAAATAAAAATATAATGCCACTCTGATTATATTATTTAATAACGTAAATAAATAAATTTTTAAAAAACATAGAAATATTTTTGAAAATTTTTACAACCAACCAAAGAATTGTTTTTCTACAAGTCATGATTTTTATAATCCATAGTTTTAGTAATCATGATTTCCAACATAAAAACATTCTTTCTATAAAAGAATTTTATTTAAAAATATTACCACTTTATATATACACTAACTTCTTTAATTATTTGAAGAAAAAAAAAAAAACCTATGCCGTGCCCGTTCGTACGAATGCTATTTTAAATATTAAAAAAAGTAACAGAGACTTTACGAAATTAATCTCACCAAAATTTAGTGATAATTTACTCAATTAAAATTCATGTAATAACAAAAGTTAATAATGCTAGATGAAAGAAGTAGGTATACTGTTAAAAAAAGAAGAACAAGAAGAAGAAGGTATACTAATTCCTTAACAAAAAAATACTAATTATAAGAATAATTATGGATGAACACTTTCAATTTAAATACACCACTAACAGTTTTTTATTTTTTCTATCACATTATCATTTCTATAACATTCTTTTTTTTGTTCCCTGGATTTTATCTATTTATCTTTTTCCAAATTAAAAAGACAATGTTTACTGCACTGATCGTCAAAGAAATTAAACAAGAGAGAGGGAGGATCAGTTGGTGTGCGACAGAAATGAAAAGATTAATATTTTTTGTTTTCGTTAACAGGTTTTACAATTTGTTTCTTGCAATCTGATGGAATTTGGGCTGATATTGATTGGCTTACTAATTTTTAGGATAGGAATGATAATAATATTTAACAATATTTTCGGTTTTGACCAGTATTTATTACCTGGTTCTTTAGATTGGATCGAGATGTATGCACAAGTGTGTAATAGTCCATCTCTTACCCGTTTTCTGTAATTATAATAATTATATAATAAATTTAAAATTATATGTTTAATTTGTAAATATTTATTTATTATTTTTTAAATTAAAATATAATTAATAAATTAATATATTTATTTATATTAAATAAATAAATTAAAAACTATTAAAAATAATATCACAAATTATTAGCATATATGTTCAAACCAGGCATAGAAATGAAGATAAATATATTAACCATTCATATCCATTTATTTTCTTTTTATCTAAACCCGCACCAAGATGCCATCCCTGTTTGTGAGTGTGATTTTGGATTAGTGTTTGAAAAGTTCGGTTAACTCTGTGAGGGTAGGCTTAACATTTTGTTTTAATTTGTTTCTGGAGTGTTGTTTGAAAATAAAAAAACATCATGAATATGCGAGATTGATATACCTGTGCATGGCTACAGAAGTTTTCCTGTTTCTGATTTGATTCTTCAAGCTCTCATGTTTCACTACCTGATTTTCTCAGAATTTTCTGCTTCACTGTAAAAAAACTTTCTACGAATCCCCCATCCTTACTTGATTAAACTTTCTGAATTTATAGACATTTTGATTCACTTGTTTGATTCTTTTGCTATTTTGCAGATTCAGTGAATTTGAAAATGTGGTCAGGGTCTAACGGAGCAGGTACAATTTGAAAATATTTTTGATGAAATAGAGCTAATTTAGTTTGAAAAATGAGGAACTGAATTTGCTGCATCCTCTTAAGAGTTACGACGCAGTCACTTCAGTGATTAAAGGTCGCACCTTTCGATTTGATTCCATTAATCTAAGTCGTATGATCCTACATCATCTCTTAGTTGCCGGAAACAGTGCTATGTCTGCTCGTTGACTTGGAATTCAGCTATTAATTTCCTCTACTTCAAGGGATTATCTCTACCCTATTCCCTTCTTCCCAGTGTTTGTAATTCACTTCTCTTCTTCCGCCTCTTTTATATTTCCATTGGAACAGTGCAAGTTCTTAAAAGCGTTGTCTTCCTCTCTCAGTCGGTGTCTTAAAAAATGGAAAAAAATTAAATCATGTTTTCTATATAAACAAAGCAGGATAATCATATAAACACAAAACATGTATTCTAAATAGATTATAGAAATGTAACAAAATGCCTTAAAGATCAAGATAGAGCCTATTACTCCTCACATTAAATAACAGGGATCAAACCATGTAACACCAAAATATGTGTTCATTCTCCACTTTTCAAAATTATGTGCAGTTAAATTAATAGTATAATCAATTATTTTATAATTGATTGAAATCATAATCAATTTTATTAATTAGTTTAGATAATTTGTTAAAAAAAATTTAAAAATAAATAATTTTATGTATATAAAAACATGAGATTTTATAGTGTAAGAGTGTGAAAATAGTGGAAAGAAAAAAAAAATTGTATAATTTGTACCATAAATATTCAATTCAAATATTTAAATGACATTGTTTATTTTTTACAAATTGCATACTTTAATATTAAATAAATTTAAAATAAAACAAATCACAAAAATCACTACCATGCATATATAATACATGACTCACCCACACGATGAGTCATGTACACTAAAGATACCTGGTGAACATGAGGACAACTTGGTCTTATCATAGAGATGATCGGTTTGTCTAAGACTAGAAAGAATTTGAATCTTTTTTGGAATGTAATATATAATTTGTATATCATTTTTTGTTTTTTTAGATGTAATAAAATTATTGTCTCATTTTATATATTGATTTTTATCTAAATTAATATGTGATTAAAAAATATAATTTTCTATGTATTAGTATTTTAGTATTACATTTAAGCATCTATGTTGGATAAATTTTTGAAGTGTTTGATTTTTAAGAAGATAAAATACAAATACAATTCAACTTATATATAAAGAATTAAAATTAAAAGTTAGTATTTTAACAATAATAACAAACAATAAAAACTATACAAACTTTAATACGAAGTGATAATATTTTGTTAATGATAAATCATAATGACAAAGTTGAAATATTTTCTTTAGGAAGTATAAATATTAAAATTAAATTATATTTTTAATTAATATATCAACTTCAACTAAAAACTAAAAAATCATAATTGTTGAAAATATGTTGCTAGAACAAAAATTAATAAATTAAGACACAAAATTATGATGCTTGTAGAAGAAAAAAGTATTTAGTTTTTAAATTTTATTGTAACAATTCTTATAGTAAAAGATATTTATTTTATACTTACATTTCATGCTCAACGTTGTGAAAGAAAAATTGGTCAAATTTTGTTAAAATAATTTTTTACATGATAACAATAAGATAAAATATGATGTCTTTTTTAAATTTGTTAGAATTATACTATTCCTTCTTGATTTGTTTTAGTAAAATATAATGGAATGAAATTAAGTATAAACAATTAAATTAAATTAAATTAAAATTAAAATATAAAATTTATTTTCTTTTTGCTTATTATAATAATGCATGGTCCAAACAAATTGATAATGTAATAAAATGTATAATTTTTAAAAAATAAATATTTATTTTATATATTTATATTTGTAATATATATATATACAGAAACCCACGGATCTACTAACTAGGAGAGAATAGGAAAGATGCTATGTATGCAACAGATAAACCGGATTTACGCGGCGGTAGTCCGCACAAGACCGGGTATCAAGAGCTCGGGGCGGTAGAACCTGCCAGTTAGAGCTCAGGTTTTCACAAATACGAGTGAAGATGCAGCAGAAATAATACAAAAGAGTTGTATTGATTGAAGAGAGAGAATTACAAGAATAAGAGGGAGGAGAGAGAGAGACTTTGGATTCCCAGTCGAGCTCCCTTACAACTGAACCCTCGATTACAATTTATAGAAATTGAAAAGTTACTATTACAACAGTGAATTTAACTATTACAACAGTAACTCGATTTACCGCTACAGTGAACAGTGTACAGTGTACAGTGCTGGCGGCTCCGCTACAGTGAACAGTGATTGAACAGTAACCTTTGGCAAAATGCCTGCGAGTATTAGAGTCAGTCTTCGTCAGAATCTTCGATCTGGTAAAATGAACTGAAGGAAGAGGATGCAGACAAACTGGCTTCTTTCTTGGTCTTTCCTTTAGACGAACTGGCTTCTGAGTCAGTCGAAAGGAGAATCAATATCTGATGAAGATTCTTGACCAAGGTTTCATCATTTGTTGATGCTGCAAGGGCAGCTGCAATCTTGGCTTTGCGGTTGAGAAACTGGCAGGTCTCTGGGTCTGCCGATTTGAGGCTTTTGGGGTTCTTCTGGAACCATAAAGCCACTCCTTGAGAATTAGCGTGGGAGGCGTTGAACTGATCCCACCATTTGACTGAAGCTTGTCTTCCTAATATTGGAAGGAGCTTCGGATTTGTGGAGTTCTTCTGGTACTGATGTTACCAGGCGAATATCCAAGCCAGGGAGAAAATTGAAAAGAATCGAAGAGATGGGTGGAATGGATTATTTCCTTCTTCAATTCTTGATTTAAACTGATTAAATCCTGCCTTGATATCTTTAGGAAGGATAGATTGAATTGGTCCGAAAAAATCCCACCATTCAGCGAACCACTAGGGGAAGAAATATCGAACATTTTTATTGAAATATATCAGCCACGAGTGCCGATGATTTTTGTTTTGAAACCAAAATACATTGGTCCAGGCATGGATATAATCCCAGTAAGTATAACCGATTGGGTCAAAAGGCTGGGAAAATTTCCTTACTTGGTTTGGTTTCTGTTCAAAATCTTTAAAAGTTAAAACTTTTAAAATTTGAAGAGTAGAATGTGTGATAACATTGTTATCGTTTTTATCAAAATTGTGTTTAATAGAAACAGATTTTGAATCCACCAAAATAAACTCATAAAATTCCTAGTCTTATTGAGACTAAGAGGTTTAAACAAAAACGTTGGTGGAAAGATTTTTGCACAAATCTTGTTTGGGTTGGAATCCCAAAATTCGGGTTCCATTTGGATTGTTGGATAAAATCTTCCTTCTTTTGGTAGATAGGAAGAAGACTGTTTTTGATTAATTGGTTGAGGCTACTCCACCAATTCTTTTGGCTGCAAGGTTAGCTTTGATTGGGCTATTTATGAAATAATTGATTTCAGGTTCTGATTCCAGAAGGGATCATCAGATTCTTCTGAAAAGATTTGTTTCCATGATTTTGAAGGAAGATTGGTCAACCCACAGTCTTGAAGGGCTTGAAGGGTTAGAAGGGCCATCGCATAGTCGGATGGCTTGGTTACTATGGTAGTAGACCCTTTGGTTGGTTGCCGGGTAGATGACCCGACTTTGGTAACAGCTAGCTGAGTAGATGACTCAGATTTGATGATAGCTTGCTGAGTCGATGACTCAGCCTGGGTCGATGACCCCTGATGTCCAGTCTGCAAGGACACCTGGCTAGAATGATCATCCTTTACTGAGGATGATTTCTGGGCCTGGGATGAGCCCTGGGCTGATCTTCCGCGGCCTCTTGAGGAGGCGACTTTCACCCGTAATTTTGGAGGTGTCATTTCACATGTGTCCGACCCTGAAGAAATTCACGAGTCAGATAGTCAGGAAGAGTGTTTGAAGTACCTTTGATGTATTCTATCTCGAAATCAAAAATACTTAAGATTGCTTGCCAACGGGAAAAAAATTGTTTTGATACAAGATTTTTTACATCTTTTTGCAAAATTTCTTTGGTTGACTTACAATCAACCCGAACTAAAAATTTTTGATTTAATAAATCAGATTGAAATTTTAAAATACACAGGAAAATAGCCAAAACTTCTTTCTTAATAGTAGAATAGTTTTGTTGGGCTTTGTTCCAGTGTTTTGATGTAAATGCAATGCAATTTTCTGTATGATGCATGCATTGTTTGAGAATACCACCATAACCTATATCAGAGGCGTCGGTTTCTACAATCTTAAAGAGATTGGGATTTGGTAGATACAGACAGGGTAATACTTTGACCTGCTGCTTAATTTGTTTGACTAAATTGGTGTGAATATCAGTGCACGGCGGGGGAGACTTTTTGAGCTGTCATGTAGAGGTTTTGAAATGTTACTAAGCTGAGGAAAAAAGTCAGCAACATAGTTGAGACAACCCAAAAATCTTTGAAGTTGTGTTTTCTCTATAATCTGATTGGGGAATTTGTCGGCAAAGTCGATGACACGACAAATTGGTTTGATTGTTCCCTAAAAGATGTAATGGCCAAGGAATTTGATTCTAGTATGAAATAGACAGATTTTAGTTTTAGAAATGGCTAGGCCGTTTCGTCTGATTACTTTGAAAAAGATTTCAAGATGTTTAAAGTGTTGATCCACAGATTGGGAAAAGATAAGAACATCATCGATATAGACAATGCAGAAATTGGAATATGGATTGAATATGTCATTCATTATGTTTTGGAACTCCGAAGAAGCGTTTTTAAGACCAAAGGGCATTACGTTCCATTCGTATTGCCCAAAGGGAACAGTGAAGGCCGTCTTGTAGCGATCACTGGGATTGATTTGGATTTGCCAAAATCCAGATTTCATATCGAATTTAGAAAAGATTTTTGCCGAATGAAGACGGAAGAGTAAATCTTTCTTGTTTGGAATTGGATATCTGATCCATTGAAGAGCTTGATTAAGAGGTTTGTAATTAATGACTAGCCTCGGAGCACCTCGCTCAATTTCAGAGGCCTTGTTGACATAGAAAGCAGCGCAAGACCATGGACTCTTGCTCTTTCTGATTAATCCTTTGGACAAAAGGTCCTTGATTTCATTTTGACAATGAGTGACAAGATCATGACTCATTTGGATTGGCCGAGCTTTGGTCGGGATTTGTCTATCTGTGAAATCCTTTTCATAAGGAAGATTAACCATGTGTTGTTTTCCTATCCCAGAAAGCATTAGGAAGGTCAGAACAGATGGTAGATTGAAAACGATCAGAAAGACTCTTGATACGTTTTTTGACATGAGGGAGAGAAAGTTGACTCTCGATCTGCTTGAAGGAAATTTCTTCTTTAAGAAAGTTAATCTGATTAAGTTTTCGATCAACTTGATTAATATTCCTATGGACAGGTTTGTCTAGGAAATTAAATAAGATTGTCTTTCCCAAATGCTGGGTAGTTATACCTTCACCGGAAATTTGAATAGGGAAGATAGTCTTGATGAATGGCGACCCTAAGATGACATCATTCTTAAGGTTTTTTATCAGAAGAAATGGAGTTTCTACCTGAAGATTATCCTTTTGGATGATTGCCGAAGGAAGCTTATACTGGATTTCTAGTTTTTATCCATTAGCAGTCCTAAGCCTTTCAGAAGTTTTGTGGAAGTATTTGGTCGGAATAAGTCCTTCCAAAATACAATTTGAATCTGCTCCGGTATCAAATAGAGCGATAGTTTTCAGGACAAAATCATCTACGATAATGGTAACATCAATATAAAACTTTTGAATGCTACACTGATTGATGAGGTTGTTGAAGAGGGTATCTTCGTTTGATGAATTATGATCAGACTCATAATCCTGATTACAATTTTCATGGTTATCTGGAACCATGTTATCAGATAAAGCTGTAGTTATTTGAGATATGATAGTCTAGTGCAACTGTGATTGAGTTTTGAGTTCTCGGACCTCGGATTTGAGAGAACGAATTTCAGCCTGGAGGTCCTGAATAGTGACTGGCTTGGCTGAAGATTTTTCCAGTCGTTTAAGAGTTTGAGTAAGATCAAACTTATTATTTACAAACCTATTATCAGAACGCGTAGGTTTGGGTTTGGAAAGGATTGCCTTTAATTTCTCAAGATACTCTTTTCTATCCTGAGGGTCTTGAATGGATTCTAGAGCATCAAGCAATAGGTTTTGCTCATCATTGTGAATGACATTGATGAGGGGAGATTCAGAACTTTCGCTACTAGAGGAGGAAAGATCATCGTCAGCTTGGATGTCGTCAGAAGAGATTTTTACATTTTCTTCTTCTGAGGAATTATCAGAAGAATTTATCAAAAGATTACTAAGTTGATCCTGGACAATAGGATCAAGATTAAGTTCACGAATCTTAGAGGAGACTCGACAAAATCTTGCTAAGTGACCTTTACGGCCACACTTATAACATGTTCTAGTTTCTCTAGAAAGATTGGGAGGATTAGTGTTTTGCTTACGAAGATTAGGATCAGGAGGCCTACCATGTTTGATATTAAACTGGCGAGTCTTAAACCTATAGACTCTGCGTTTGGGTTTATTCAACTGTTGCTGAGAATGTTTTTTATGGGTAGTCTTTCCCGGATTTTTGGAACAAGGAAGACCGAATTGTTGGCAGAAATTTCCCAAATCTCTGCGATTCTGAACCTTTTCTCTGGCTAATTGCTTTTGAATGTTGTCGTCCTGACAGATTTTGAGAGCGACCTTTTGAACATAAGCTATGATATTACCATAGTGCCAAAAAATCCCACCATTCAGCGAACCACTGGGGGAAGAAATATCGAACATTTTTCTTGAAATATATCAGCCACGAGTGCCGATGATTTTTGTTTTGAAACCAAAATACATTGGTCCAGGCATGGATATGATCCCAGTAAGTATAACCAATTGGGTCAAAAGGCTGGGAAAATTTCCTTACTTGGTTTGGTTTCTATTAAAAATCTTTAAAAGTTAAAACTTTTAAAATTTGAAGAGTAGAATGTGTGATAACATTGTTATCGTTTTTATCAAAATTGTGTTTAATAGAAACAGATTTTGAATCCACCAAAATAAACTCGTAAAATTTCCTAGTCTTATTGAGACTAAGAGGTTTAAACAAAAACGTTGGTGGAAAGATTTTTGCACAAATCTTGTTTGGGTTGGAATCCCAGAATTCGGGTTCCATTTGGATTGTTAGATAAAATCTTCCTTCTTTTGGTAGATAGGAAGAAGACTGTTTTTGATTAATTGGTTGAGGCTGCTCCACGAATTCTTTTGGCTGCAAGGTTACCTTTGATTGGGCTATTTCTGAAATAATTGATTTCAGGTTCTGATTCCAGAAGGGATCATCAGATTCTTCTGAAAAGATTTGTTTCCATGATTTTGAAGGAAGATTGGTCAACCCACAGTCTTGAAGGGCTTGAAGGGTTGGAAGGGTCATCGCATAGTCGGATGGCTTGGTAAGGTAGAAATCATCTTTGATCGGAGAAATTCTTTCTCATCAAGATCCGAAGCTTCTAGGTCGGCCTATACTAGTGCCAGAAGATCTTTTTCTATAGCTTCCCAATCAAATCGGAGTTCAATTCCCAGAATTATTACTCCATAAATCAATCTTCAAGGGTTAGATAACTCATCTTCTATCCCTAGAAATATCTACAGTAGGACTGAGGAAGACATTTCTTCAGAAATACATTCTCCTATTCAATCTGAAATGCAGTATGGTCAACTATGAATAGTTACACCATAGATAAACCAACCCTTCCTAAGGAATTCTACTATGAGACTTGGACCTCTCAGAGGAAATGGTTTCTTAGCAAGTTTAAGGGTGACCATAGGTAAAAAATCATCGATTCCTTTTATGAATTTCTTAATCAAGTCCAAACTCATGTTTGTTTCTTTGATTGGTTAAATGTATACCTTCATAGGAACAAAATCTATCCTCCTTGGATAATTACAATTACAGAAGATCTCTCTATCAATACCTTAACTGTCTGGCACCGTAAGAATGGTCAACTCATTAAGTCCGACCTACCTCCGTCTAGCAGTTATTTCATTCCAGACTTAGAGGATAAGTATTTAGCTTCGCCCTTTAAGTACAAATCAGATGAAACCATAGGAGCCCAAGATATTAAAGCCCTTATGGAACAAAACAATTATACCAATAAGTACCTCCAAGTTTTAGGAGAAAACCTTGTAGGAAAAGCCTCATCTTCAGGAACCAAAGACGATGAGACTTCTTCCATTTCCAAACCATTGTTTAAACCTTTTAGTCTAACTACTGAGACTAGAAATAAATTTAGGCTTATTCATCAGAATTGGACTAAAGCCTTAGGAAAATCCAATCCAGATAACTCTGTAGTTATTCCTGATACCCCTAGTTCTTCACAGGTAGGATCTGTTAAGCTAGGACCAATCACTAGGAGTGTCTCCCAAAAAGACCAATCTCTTAGGATTAACAAATTAGGAACTTCTTCCATAGGTTCCGAGTCTGAGGATGCTGCATCTAGCAGTAAGTCTATTCCTCAAATCAATCCTGTTATTAGTAAGGCTCTCAACTGGAAGCAGCCTTCTAAACTCTACTACAATCGAGCCACTGCTCCTGATCTTCTCCTTGAGGAAAAGAATGATCAAAGTCTTCGATCATTCAACGCCAATCAAATCTATGAATGGAACATAGATGGTCAAACTGAGTATAACATCCTTAATACTCTTCAACATATGACTATGGTCTTCACTGCATATCAGACTGCTTTAGATAGCACTGATGAGACTATAGTAGAAATCTTGACCGCTGGCTTTTCTGGTCAACTCAAAGGCTGGTGGGATAATTATGTTTCCGACACTGAGAAACATGAAATCTTTACAGCAGTCAAAACGGACGCTGAAGGAAACGTCCTTACTAACAAAGGGAAGCCTATTCCCGATGCCGTTAATACATTAATTATGGCCATTGTCAAACATTTCATCGGAGATCCTTCCATCTACAAAGATCGCTCTGGAGATCTCCTATCTACTCTTAAGTGTAAGACCTTAGGTAATTTTAGGTGGTATAGGGACACCTTCCTTACTCGAGTCTACACTAGAGATGATTGTCACCAACCTTTTTGGAAAGAAACCTTCCTAGCTGGACTCCCAAAATCCTTAGGAGACAAAGTTAGGGAAAAAATCCGTTCCCAGTTTAACGGAGAAATCCCTTATGATCAGTTAAGTTATGGTAATATCATAGCTTATGTTCAAAAGGTCGCTCTCAAAATCTGTCAGGATGACAACATTCAAAAGCCATTAGTCAGAGAAAAGGCTCAGAATCGCAGAGATTTGGGAAATTTCTGCCAACAATTCGGTCTTCCTTGTTCCAAAAATCCGGGAAAGACTACCCATAAAAAACATTCTCAGCAACAGTTGAATAAACCCAAACGCAGAGTCTATAGGTTTAAGACTCTCCAGTCTAATATCAAACATGGTAGGCCTCCTGATCCTAATCTTCGTAAGCAAAACACTAATCCTCCCAATCTTTCTAGAGAAACTAGAACATGTTATAAGTGTGGCCGTAAAGGTCACTTAGCAAGATTTTTTCGAGTCTCCTCTAAGATTCGTGAACTTAATCTTGATCCTATTGTCCAGGATCAACTTAGTAATCTTTTGATAAATTCTTCTGATAATTCCTCAGAAGAAGAAGAAGAAAATGTAAAAATCTCTTCTGACGACATCCAAGCTGACGATGATCTTTCCTCCTCTAGTAGCGAAAGTTCTGAATCTCCCTTCATCAATGTCATTCACAATGATGAGCAAAACCTATTGCTTGATGCTCTAGAATCCATTCAAGACCCTCAGGATAGAAAAGAGTATCTTGAGAAATTAAAGGCAATCCTTTCCAAACCCAAACCTATGCGTTCTGATAATAGGTTTGTAAATAATAAGTTTGATCTTACTCAAACTCTTAAACGACTGGAAAAATCTTCAGCCAAGCCAGTCACTATTCAGGACCTCCAGGCTGAAATTCGTTCTCTCAAATCCGAGGTCCGAGAACTCAAAACTCAATCACAGTTGCACTAGACTATCATATCTCAAATAACTACAGCTTTATCTGATAACATGGTTCCAGATAACCATGAAAATTGTAATCAGGATTATGAGTCTGATCATAATTCATCAAAGGAAGATACCCTCTTCAACAACCTCATCAATCAGTGTAACATTCAAAAGTTTTATATTGATGTTACCATTATCGTAGATGATTTTGTCCTGAAAACTATCGCTCTATTTGATACCGGAGCAGATTCAAATTGTATTTTGGAAGGACTTATTCCGACCAAATACTTCCACAAAACTTCCGAAAGGCTTAGGACTGCTAGTGGATCAAAACTAGAAATCCAGTATAAGCTTCCTTCGGCAATCATCCAAAAGGATAATCTTCAGGTAGAAACTCCATTTCTTCTGATAAAAAACCTTAAGAATGATGTCATCTTAGGGTCGCCATTCATCAAGACTATCTTCCCTATTCAAATTTCCGGTGAAGGTATAACCACCCAGCATTTGGGAAAAACAATCTTATTTAAATTCCTAGACAAACCTGTCCATAGGAATATTAATCAAGTTGATCGACAACTTAATCAGATTAACTTTCTTAAAGAAGAAATTTCCTTCAAGCAGATCGAGAGTCAACTTTATCTCCCTCATGTCAAAAAACGTATCAAGAGTCTTTCTGATCGTTTTCAATCTACCATCTGTTCTGACCTTCCTAATGCTTTCTGGGATAGGAAAAAACACATGGTTAATCTTCCTTACGAAAAGGATTTCACAGATAGACAAATCCCGACCAAAGCTCGGCCAATCCAAATGAGTCATGATCTTGTCACTCATTGTCAAAATGAAATCAAGGACCTTTTGTCCAAAGGATTAATCAGAAAGAGCAAGAGTCCATGGTCTTGCGCTGCTTTCTATGTCAACAAGGCCTCTGAAATTGAGCGAGGTGCTCCGAGGCTAGTCATTAATTACAAACCTCTTAATCAAGCTCTTCAATGGATCAGATATCCAATTCCAAACAAGAAAGATTTACTCTCCCGTCTTCATTCGGCAAAAATCTTTTCTAAATTCGATATGAAATCTGGATTTTGGCAAATCCAAATCAATCCCAGTGATCGCTACAAGACGGCCTTCACTGTTCCCTTTGGGCAATACGAATGGAATGTAATGCCCTTTGGTCTTAAAAACGCTCCTTCGGAGTTCCAAAACATAATGAATGACATATTCAATCCATATTCCAATTTCTGCATTGTCTATATCGATGATGTTCTTATCTTTTCCCAATCTGTGGATCAACACTTTAAACATCTTGAAATCTTTTTCAAAGTAATCAGACGAAACGGCCTAGCCATTTCTAAAACTAAAATCTGTCTATTTCAGACTAGAATCAAATTCCTTGGCCATTACATCTTTCAGGGAACAATTAAACCAATTTGTCGTGTCATCGAGTTTGCCGACAAATTCCCTAATCAGATTATAGAGAAAACACAACTTCAAAGATTTTTGGGTTGTCTCAACTATGTTGCTGACTTTTTTCCTCAGCTCAGTAACATTTCAAAACCTCTACATGACAGACTCAAAAAGTCTCCCCCGCCGTGGACTGATATCCACACCAATTTAGTCAAACAAATTAAGCAGCAGGTCAAAGTATTACCCTGTCTGTATCTACCAAATCCCAATCTCTTTAAGATTGTAGAAACCGACGCCTCTGATATAGGTTATGGTGGTATTCTCAAACAACGCATGCATCATACAGAAAATTGCATTGCATTTACATCAAAACACTGGAACAAAGCCCAACAAAACTATTCTACTATTAAGAAAGAAGTTTTGGCTATTTTCCTGTGTATTTCAAAATTTCAATCTGATTTATTAAATAAAAAAAAAATTTTTAGTTCGGGTTGATTGTAAGTCAGCCAAAGAAATTTTGCAAAAATATGTAAAAAATCTTGCATAAAAACAATTTTTTTCCCGTTGGCAAGCAATCTTAAGTATTTTTTATTTTGAGATAGAATACATCAAAGGTACTTCAAACACTCTTCCTGACTATCTGACTCGTGAATTTCTTCAGGGTCGGACACATGTGAAATGACACCTCCAAAATTACGGGTGAAAGTCGCCTCCTCAAGAGGCCGCGGAAGATCAGCCCGGGGCTCATCCCAGGCCCATAAATCATCCTCAGTAAAGGATGATCATTCTAGCTAGGTCTCCTTGCAGACTGGACATCAGGGGTCATCGACCCAGGCTGAGTCATCGACTCAGCAAGCTATCATCAAATCTGAGTCATCTACTCAGCTAGCTGTTACCAAAGTCGGGTCATCTACCCCGCAACCAACCAAAGGGTCTACTATCATAGTAACCAAGCCATCCGACTATGTGATGGCCCTTCCAACCCTTCAAGCCCTTCAAGACTGTGGGTTGACCAATCTTCCTTCAAAATCATGGAAACAAATCTTTTCAGAAGAATCTGATGATCCCTTCTGGAATCAGAACCTGAAATCAATTATTTCAGAAATAGCCCAATCAAAGGTAACCTTGCAGCCAAAAGAATTGGTGGAGCAGCCTCAACCAATTAATCAAAAACAATCTTCTTCCTATCTACCAAAAGAAGGAAGATTTTATCCAACAATCCAAATGGAACCCGAATTCTGGGATTCCAACCCAAACAAGATTTGTGCAAAAATCTTTCCACCAACGTTTTTGTTTAAACCTCTTAGTCTCAATAAGACTAGGAAATTTTACGAGTTTATTTTGGTGGATTCAAAATCTGTTTCTATTAAACACAATTTTGATAAAAACAATAACAATGTTATCACACATTCTACTCTTCAAATTTTAAAAGTTTTAACTTTTAAAGATTTTTAACAGAAACCAAACCAAGTAAGGAAATTTTCCCAGCCTTTTGACCCAATCGGTTATACTGACTGGGATCATATCCATGCCTGGACCAATGTATTTTGGTTTCAAAACAAAAATCATCGGCACTCGTGGCTGATATATTTCAAGAAAAATGTTCGATATTTCTTCCCCCAGTGGTTCGCTGAATGGTGGGATTTTTTCGGACCAATTCAATCTATCCTTCCTCAAGATATCAAGGCAGGATTTAATCAGTTTAAATCAAGAATTGAAGAAGGAAATAATCCATTCCACCCATCTCTTCGATTCTTTTCAATTTTCTCCCTGGCTTGGATATTCGCCTGGCAACATCAATACCAGAAGAACTCCACAAATCCGAAGCTCCTTCCAATATTAGGAAAACAAGCTTCAGTCAAATGATGGGATCAGTTCAATGCCTCCCACGCCAATTCTCAAGGAGTGGCTTTATGGTTCCAGAAGAACCCCAAAAGCCTCAAATCGGCAGACCCAGAGACCTGCCAATTTCTCAACCGCAAAGCCAAGATTGCAGCTGCCCTTGCAGCATCAACAGATGATGAAGCCTTGGCCAAGAATCTTCATCAGATATTGAATCTCCTTTCGACTGACTCAGAAGCCAGTTCGTCTAAAGGAAATACCAAGAAAGAAGCCAATTCGTCTGCATCCTCTTCCTCCGGTTCATTTTACCAGATCGAAGAGTCTGACGAAGACTGACTCCAATACTCGCAGGCATTTTGCGAAAGGTACTGTTCAATCACTGTTCACTGTAGCGGAGCCGCCAGCACTGTACACTGTACACTGTTCACTGTAGCGGTAAATCGAGTTACTGTTGTAATAGTTAAATTCACTGTTGTAATAGTAACTTTTCAATTTCTATAAATTGTAATCGAGGGTTCAGTTGTAAGAGAGCTCGACTGGGAATCCAGAGTCTCTCTCTCTCCTCCCTCTTATTCTTGTAATTCTCTCTCTTCAATCAATACAACTCTTTTGTATTATTTCTGCTGCATCTTCACTCGTATTTGTGAAAACCTGAGCTCTAACTGGCAGGTTCTACCGCCCCGAGCTCTTGATACCCGGTCTTGTGCGGACTACCGCCGCGTAAATTCGATTTATCTGTTGCATGCATAGCATTTTTCCTATTCTCTCCTAGTTAGTAGATACGTGGGTTTCTAGTATCGAAATCCCATTATCAATAATTAGGCCCTGACCCTAATTAGCTTAGTTATAATTTGAAGATATAAAATGGCTCGGTTGGTTAACAAAGGAAAGAGGCATGAATAAATTGTGGGTTTGAATTCTCACCACTAAAAAAACTAACATTTGACCAATAAAAATAAAAGAGTTTAACATTTATGTACTGATAATGTAAAAGAGTTTTACACTAACAGTATATAAGTGTTTTTCTTAAAAAATAATTTGGTTAGGAACATGTAAAAACTTAAGATTTATAATGAATAGGGTTTATTTTTTCTCAAATATAAAAATAAAATGAAGGTATTTTCTTTTAACACCCTAATTGATATTTGCACCCATAAGGTTAATGTATTTAAAAAAAAATCTCAAAACACTTTTATAACTTTTTAACAAAGATGCAAGTTTGACTCAAAACACTTCTTACCTCTTTCCCTTTTTTCTCCCATACTTAATCCCACTGCTTACCAATTCTATAAATCTTCTCTTTATGGTACCACAACCTCAACAACGACATCCACACAATCATTTCATTTCTCCCTTCTACTACACACAATAAGTAAGATTCGAATCCATGTTTTTTTTTATTAATTTCATTTGTTATTCTAAATCAATTAATCCAGATTCTATTGTTTGGACAACATGCATTTTTTTGTTGAAATTGAGCTCTTGTGAAATTTCCAAATAAGTTGATCTGAAATTTATTTTTGCAATATGAAGTATATTATCCATATTATATTATTCAAAAATTATTTTTATATATGTTTCGGATCAACCTATCTTGAATTGAGTATTGCTTATGTTTTCTGAATCAATTGGTTTGGGACACAAAACAAGATAAATTCTAGACCAGATAATCCTGAAAACATAATCTACATTTAGTTCAGGATCATTTAACCCGTGCAGCAAGTATCATGCTAGTTCCAATCCAAAGTTAGGTAGTAATTATAGCAAGATTGTATAATTGATACATAACTAATAAAAATATCATCAAAATTAAATAATTTATTTACAAATCATTCCCACCATACAAATTGTTTTGCTAGAAAACTCAAAATTAGAGAGGAAATAAATCTGTCAAAATTACAATAATTCCATCACAAAAGATTCAGTGACGGACCTTGTGAGAAACAAATCACTTTAGCAAGAGATACACAAATTGTGACCGAATTTAGTTCGTCACATAATCTATAAATTTCGTCGCAAATTATGAAAATTAATAAACCACAATATGATTTTCCTTCACTAACTGTAATGGACAAAAATCCTTCACAAATTGTGAGAGAATTATTTCATCATAGATAGTGAGAAATTGAGCTTCCCTCACGAAATATATGTCGCATTTTGTGATAACCAAAAAAATACTTCAAAGATTGTTACAAATATTTTCTGTCACTACCATTGAGAAATTAGTGTTTCGTCACAAATGTCCTTCACAATTTGTAACGCCCTATAAATCTTTCACAATTTGTGATGACTTATAAATCCTTCATAATTTGTGACAACGTATAAATCCTTCATAATTTTGGACTACTATAAATCGTTTACAAATTGTGAATGATATTTTTTACTCATTATAACTAATAGATTGATATTCATTAGATATGTATTTGTGATGAAATTAATTTTTTGAAGAAACATAGGATTGATTTTGATAAATAGTTTTTTTTATAATTTGTATTATATTGTTCATTATTTATGGTAAGAAATAATTATGCATTGATGAAATATCTATTGATATTGAAAGTATTAACAATTATATTGTCTCATTAATGACAAATAATTCTATGCAAACAATTTTTTAGTAATTGAGTATTTTTCTATGGAAATATCTAAAATAAATTAATATAAAATATAATAAACAAGTTAATAACATTCAAAATACGTAAAAAAAAGTTTTGCAATTCTAACTAGGTGTTATAAGTCTAAAAAAAATAATTATTCAATATTTTAATTCTAATAATCATTAGTAAAAGAGAGATATTATATATAACAGATTCTAAATATCCATATTATCATCTAATACATCATCACTTTGCTCCTTATTTGTAGAAGGATGTTGAAAATCAACCTGCACTGATTGAGATACTTGACCAATTGAAAAATTCTTCATAAATCCAGTCATTTGCTCAAGAAACAAACGTGATTCTTCTTCTTCCATCAAACTTGACTCTTCTTATTATTTAAGAAACATTTATTCTCGATTCTTTTATGCTCATATTCAAATAATGATGCAATATTAATGAGTTGGTTAAGGAACAAGCTTTGTATTTTACAACCTCTAAACATAGACCAAATACTCGTTCTTTTTTGTCCACACCTCCAACAAAACCATAAAAGACATCATCATCAGATAGATGACTAGACACCATAGATGACTAGACACCGCATCATAGATATTTCCTATGAGTCTTTTTCTATAATATGTCTCTCATACTCTTTGTAGAAAAAAAATATAATTAACTCAAATGATATCATTAAGTCAAAAATATCATACTCTAATCTATCCATCATAATTAAACTTAGTAAATAGTCAAACAATTCCTTAACCAAAAAAATGATGTTTTAATCAAAATATTTATTTTATTGACATTTGTAACAACAAATTGTGACTAGATGACTAAAGTAATGCACAAAAGTCAAATTTTGATTTCATACTTATATGATGCAATCTTGGTTTGCTTCTCCTAGGATCCTACTTCAAGAGGTTTCTTGAGTTGAAGAAGATGGAAATGAAGAGGTAGAAAATAGTGGTGGAGGTGTCACTCTAGGAGATAAGCCTAGGTTTGTAGAAACTTGTCACAAGGGAATGAATCCTTGATAAAAGTCATAGAAGAACTCTAAAAGTTAGAGAGAACAAACACTCATAAGGTGTCTTACACAAAATATATATTTCATAAAAATGATCAAAGATGACTGCAAGTGGTGAGGTAATTGTTATTTATAGAGGGGAGAGGGGTTTGGGACGTTTAACTAAGGTTAGTGGATTTAGGAATCCAAGATCCAAACAAGGCCCTAGATTAGTGGATCTAGTTCTCTAATGTGTCACCTATATCCTAAAATAGTGGATCTAGTTCCCTTAATTCAAATTCAAATTTGAATTAAGAGACACGTAGATGCTACCTAGGATGGAAAGAAAAAGTGGCGCCACATAGAGGGAACATGTGGGTCCCATATGCTATTCATGCACATGTGTATGTTAGGAGTGTGAAAATCAAACAAAGGGGATGTGAAAATTAATATTTACACACCCTCTTACTGCAAAACAACTCATCTTCTACCATACACCCCACACAAATAACTAATGGCACCATGTGCCTAATTACAAGATGAAATGCCCAAAATACAAAGGCCCTAAAAATACTACAAGCACCACTAAAAATACTAATCAAACTACACAATATTTACACATAATTTAAAGATTATGGCCCTAAATGTCTTCATGAAGGTCCTTCCTTGCCATGTCTTCTCTTTATTCTTCCTAGATTAATTCCATGCTAGGCAGGATTGCATCATCTCGTCCTCTTTTGAGAGGATTTGACCTCAAATGCAGAGGTTTTTCTTCCTCTTCTTCCAATCTTACAAAAAGACAAGTAATGTAGTAAGCAAGTGAAGACATACAAGTATAAGGGAAGGGAGAAGTCTGTGGTGCAACTCCCTAGGATTGGGGTAGTAGAGATGTTCCCTATTGTTTAAAAAAGGTTTGCCTCCACACAACAGCTCTCCAAATTGTCTTTAATGCACTATGCACTAATCTCAAGGGTTTTGAAATTAGTGGTGAGATTTTCCTTTGTGCATTGAGGCATTCTTTCAAGAAGGGTAAGTAAGTCTTATCTTGTTGTTCACCCTAAGAAAGAGTAATAGGCCTAGGGGTGGACCATTATGGCATGGGCTTTTTTATTTGAACTTAAGATTAACTATTGTTTTGCAAAGGTTGGTGCTTAATCTCTTGCTCGAATTCGGTCTCATCATCAACTAGAACTTCAAGTTGTGATTCATTGTGCTCAAAGAATGTGGGCACAACCTCAATTCCTACTTGCTCTAAGAGAGATGTTTCTTGAATAAGATCCTCCTTGAGATTCAAAGAGCAATGTTCCTAAAGATTACTTCTCTCTCAACTTCTTGCAAGTTTTGGACTTGAGATTCTTCTTTGATTTCAAAAGGTAATGACTCAAGTCCAACACTTGTGGAAGTGTTTAGTGTAACCTTATGCTCAAGTTGAACTTGATATTGTGGTTTATTGTGCTCAAATGTTTTTTGCACAATCTCAATTTCAACTTGATCATCTTTTAAGGATTGGTGGGAATATTTTTATATGTTAATATCTTCCTTTGAAGTCAAAGGTAAGTCTTCCTTAAGAACCTTCTTCATACCAATCTCTATTTCTTTCTCTTCTTTTATAGATCTTGAAGAGCAAGTATATATTTTCTATCTCTTTCCTCCCATATTTTCTCTTTTTCCTTTCAATACGTTTTTCTCTTTCTTTTCTCTTTTTTCCCTCTTGATTTCTCTTTTCTCTCTTTCCTATCTCTCTTCTCTTTCTTTTCTTTCTTTTTTTCTATTTTCTCTCTTTCCCATCTTTCCTCCCTTTCTTTTCTTTCTTTTTCTCTTCTTTCTTTATCTTCTCTTTCTCTTCTGTTCTCTCTTTCTCTTTACTCTCTTTTCCTTTTCTTTCCCAATATTCATCTCTTTTTTCTTCCTTTGTTTCTAATATTCCTCTTTCTTTATTCTCTCTTTCTCTTTTCTCCTTTTCTCTTTATTTTTTTTCTTTTCTCTTTTTTTCTCTTCTCTTATCTCTTTCTTGTTTCTTTCTTTCTCTCTTTTCTCTTTCTTTTTTCTCTTCTCTTGCTTCTCTCTCACACTTGTAGTGTGCGAGGGAATATAAGTTTGAGTATAAGGTGGGGGAAGAACTAGAACCATACATACTCATCTCTCTCTTTTTTGGTTTCTCACCTAATGAATCTAAACATTTTGAACAAGCAAAGACTAAGCCTAAAATGAAATCCTAAATAGTGCAAGAGCCTTTGAAACTCAATGCACCTCTAAAACGTGTAAGCAAATAAAAGTAAGAAACAAAAAAATGAAGGACCTAAGTGTGCTCCTAAAGGAATAAAGAGGTGTACCACTCCTACTTCAATCCTTAAAATTGAGAAACCTAACTATCTATTACAAACAAAAGGAAGTGACCCTTAGGGGCATCCAACACTTCCTAAAAGAGACCTTTTATACAAGGAATTAAAAAAAGCAAAGAAAAGGGTCTTCACTCTAAGCTCCATTCTCAAGTGTCTACACTTTTATCTATAAGAAAATGGCAACAACACCAAACAATCCAAGAAGAAAAGAGTAAAAGCAAAATTAAAGAAAAAAATGCTAAAATCACGGAAGGAAACTATCCAATTGGAAAGAGTAATATGAACAAACTAGAAAGAGTAATATCTTTTCAATTTATTTTTTTTATCCTTTTCTAGATGCACCTAACCTCTTTTGATTTGCAAATTTTATAAGTGATCACAAGGTACTAAACAATTGAGTAAAGTCACTAAGTAAGGCACAAAAAAATTCAAGAGAAAATGCAATTCAAGAAAATTACAAGTAACTCAAAATGCACTAAAATTTAGAGTGGCTTAGGTATAACACCAAGAGCTTTTTTTAGATAAGAATTAAAGCTTCTTGTTTGCACTAGTTTAGCTCAAAAGTTTCTCAAATTTTGCTCAAGCAAACCTTAAAGAAAATCAACTTAAAATTTAGCACAAAAAAGAGTCACTAAATTTGACAAGAACAAAGCAACACAACATGAAATTGAGTTATAAATTATTATTTTTTTGAGAAAAAATTTTATAGAATCATGCTTGAACTAAAAGCATGAAAAAATTCTTATGAGAGTTATGCAAAAGGAGTAATCCTCTTAGAAGTTCAATTTCAAGAATCCACACACACTTTTTCAAAGCAAAAATTGAAAATAAAAGAGGTAAAACCTAAGGAAATTGATGTGATAAAATTAAGGACTAAATAAGACTCTAAATGACAAATAATTTGAAATTTTAAAACTAAAAATAAATCCTAATAACAAAAACAACAAAAAAACGCACAAGAATCAAGCAAGGAAATGCAAAATTGAAGCCAAAACGCATTGCCACAACGCTCTGGTTTTCGCCACAAAGGTGTGGTTTTAGTACAAGGTGCTTCTTAGGAACTTCAACACGTATCAAACCATAACAAAATGATACCTAATGGAAAAAATGAATTCCTAACACACAAATAAGTGGTTCAATAAAGGATTTAAGAAATTTGAACCAAACAACTGAAAGGAAATAAGCATACAAATCAACTGTACTGATTAAATTAAAGAAAAATTTCTTAGAATTGAAATGAACCAAACAAAATCACAATTAAAAACAAGACAAGAAAATGATTATGGAACAATACAGATTGAATGAAAAAGTTAAAATAAAAAATAGAGTAGAAGAAGATGATAATTCAAAAATTTAAAGAATATTGAGAAAAGGAGAAGAACCTTTAGAAGAAGGATCTTGATACCACTTGATGCAATCTTGGATTGCTCCTCCTAGGATCTTACTTCAAGAGGTTCCTTGAGTTAAAGAAGATGGAGATAGAGAGGTAGAAAATGGTAGAAGAGATGCCACTTTAGGAGATAAGCCTAGGTTTATAGAAACTTGCAACAAATGAGGGAACTCTTGATAAAGTCCATAAAAGAACTCTCAAATTTAGAGAGAATAAACAATTACAAGGAGTCTCTCACAAAACGTGTATTTCATAAAAATGATCAAAGATGATCAAAGATGATTATAAGTGGTGAGGTGAGTGCTATTTATAGAAGGGAGAGGGGTTTGAGATGTCTAACTAAGGCTAGGGGAGTTAGGAACGCAAGATCCAAACAAGGCCCTAGATTAGTGGATCTAGTTCCCTCATATGCCACCTAGATCCTAAAATAGTGGATCTAGTTCCCTTAATTCAAATTCACATGGAGGGAGAAAATTGGCGCAGTCCTCCCTAGCAAGGGTCCCATCACAAGGGTCATGGCTAGGAGGATTGAGGAAGACATGACTAGAGGAGAGAAAGGAAGACCTCACTTTCTTTTGGACATCAAGATTAGGCCATAGTCTTTATTTTTAGTCTTGTATTTGGCGCCTTATAGTTCATGTATTTGGAGGCGTATTTACTATTTCTTTTGGCCTTGTATTTTGACCCTCTTTTCCATTTTTTTTAGTTGAAGGGAGGTGTAACTAGTCTATTATGTGGAGTGTGTGCATTAGTGGGCTTTTTGGGATCATGTGGACATGTGGTTTTGATAACCACACCCCTCTAACTTATTCCACACCCTCCTAAGTCACAGATGAAGCATGAGAGACAAGTAGGACCCCCTTTGTTCCCTAATTGTTCCACCTAATCACACTCTCTTTCCTATATGACCTTTCTTGTTGCTTCATGTTTGGATTTGAATTTTGGAGGAAGATGACATGGCATTCCCCAAATTCAAATTCAAATTTGAAGGGAACAGAGATCCTTAATCTTAGGGGCTTGTTTGGATCTTGTTGAATTAATTAAGTGTTAATAATCCATGAGCTCAATTAACACCTAATTAATTAAACTAACCTCCCCCTAATCACCTTTGAGTTGGACGTCCAACTCAAGGCCCATAGCCTTAGCTCCCTCTTCTATAAATAAACACCTCCTCCTCTTGTATCATTTTTACACTTGAATTTTGAATAGACTTAAGAGTTCTACATTCTTGAGTGTCTTCTTCCTTCTTCTAATAGAGAGAACCTTCAATGGCTTTCATCAGGGGCTTCTTCCCTAGTGGCAAGTTTTCCCTAGGCTTATCCTTCTAAGGTGGCACCTCTAACCTTCATCTTCTTGCCTTCTATCCTTCATCTTCTTCTTTGGAGCAACCTCTTAAAGAGATCCTTGACTTAGCATTATGAGGAGTGCACCAAGTGGTATCAAAAGCCACTTCTAGAGGTTGATTCTTACCTTACTCTCTAATTTTTTCGGTCATTTTCTCTCTTCCATTCCATCCAATTCTTTTATGTGCTTCCATGTTGTATTTCATTTTCTTTCATGTCTAGTAGTCATGTTCTTAGTTGTTAATCATATTCTTATGCTTTCATATTTGAACTGTATGGTTCAAATTGCTTGTTCTTTTATTTGAATCTTGTTACACTGTGTGTTTTGCTCTCCTAAATCTGTTTGTGTTATTGCTTGAATTTTTAATTGGATTTAGTGGCCTAAGAGGTGGTGGTGCATTGAAATCCACACGACTATGGGAAAACCACAGCGTTGTGGTCACACGCCTTGGTCATTATTTCCTTGTGTTCTTGCACCTTTTGCTTTTTGAATTCTATTTCTCTCTGTTTTTAGGTCTTATTGTACACATTTTATACTCTTAATTGTGATATATTAGAGTATTGTTTAGTCCTTTCATGTCATATTCTTTTCCATTAGGTTTTACGTCTTATATTTTCTACTAAAAGTGTGTTGCAAAACTTCTTGAAATTAAGAATCCTAGGAGAGATCTCTCTCATGTTCTAAGACTTATAAGAAGTGTCACATGCTTATATCTTGTAGCATTTTCTTTAAATTTCTCAATTGAAAAAAATAAATAAATATATATATAGTAGCTTAATTTCAATCCAAATTATGTTGTGTTTTGTTATAAGTTAGTAGCTCTTTGTGTGCTTGTTGTAAGGTGAAACTATGTTGGTTTGCTTGAGGAGTTGATGTAAATCTTAGGAGCAAATATTTTGTGCAAACAAAGTAGCTCTAAATCACAAACAAAGCTCTTGTTACATGACCAAAAAACCTTTACTTTGGTACACTTTGAGTTGCTCTCTTTTAGTTTTCATTAGTTGCATTTTAGTGAATTTTATGTGCTTAGTTTTTAGGTTCTAATTTGAACGTTTAGGACCTCTAACTTGATCATAGAATTTTCAATTAAATCAAGTAGTTAGGTACATCTCAAAAGGTTTAAAAAAAAGGAAAACAAGAACAAAGTCAAACAAAATTTCAAAAGAAAAGAGAACAAAGTGTAAAAGATAAAAAAAGGAGCAAAAAAAGATGTACCTAATAGTGAAAAAAAACAATTGCAAGGTGGTCTAAACTTGGTTTGAAAGTGCTAAAAAAGGAGCCTAATCAATTCGGCCATAGCTCAAAAATTGTGTGCAACTAGTGAATTTTTGTTTTTTTTTCTTTAGTCCTTAATCTACTTTAGAACTAATCTAGGAACTTATTTTGTGTGCTTGCGTTCCTTTTTTACCTCTTAATTTTAGTTTGTCTTTTTCTTTGCACTCATTCTAGTCTTGTATCTTTTCTTGCTTTATTGCTTCTACTCTTCTCCTTCGTGGTTGGTTTGGGTGCTACCTTGTAGGAAACTTCTGGAAGGAACCTTGCTTTCAAGGGTAGCATACTAAGGAGGAGTGAGACAAGCCAAAGAAGGTCCTATTCTAAGGAAAGGAACAAGACTTAGAGAGGAGACACATTAGAGAAAGCATGGAATGAAGACCTTTTTCTTTTATTGCTTTATTTATGTGTATTCAATTTAATTAGGATTGTATCTCCTTTTGTTTGTAATAGCTTGGTTTTTACCATCAGTTTCTCGCCAATTAAGGTGTAAAGGAGGAAGTGGTACACCACCTTCCATACCTTTAGGAGCACGCCTTAGTCCTTCACCTTTTAATTTTCTTGACTTTTTTTCCTTTTTGCAATATATATGTAGTTTGAGGCCAAAAATAATTCCAAAGACTCATTGCCTCTTAGGGAGAAAACCAAAAAGAGAGAGAGTGAGTCCTTGCTTGTTTTCGGCCATCCTGAACTCTTCAAGGTTGCCCCAAGGAGTCTCTCCCAAGGTTGCCCCTCTTGATCCCTTTGTCTTGGAATTTCGAGAGTGGTTGAGTGAAGAAATACTAAGGAGAGAATCAAAAGAAAGACAGAAAAAAGAGAGAGAAGAAAAGGAGAAAAGAGAAACAAAAAAGAGAGAAGAAAAAGAGAAAAGAGAAAAAGAAGACAGGAAACAAAAAAAGTGGGAAAAAAGAAAAACTTTTGAGTATGGGTCTCCCTCAAGAAGGAATAGTGAAAGTGAGGAAGATTATTATGGGAGACCTAAGAGAGGATTCAACAATCACAATACACATATGCATGATCATGTACCCCCTCCTAGGGAGCAAAAGGTTGATTTTCCTCCCTTCCATGGGAGAGAGGATGTGGAAGCCTATCTTGACTGGAAAGTCAAAAGAAAAATCTTTGCCCCTAAAGCTTGAAAGGGGTAAGGAGAAAGAGTAGGAAGGTGATGTCCTTTCCAAGAAGGTTTGGAGTAAAGAGAGCCTATTTGCATAAAAATTGGACTTAAAAGATGCTCTCTTGACTAATAAACCTTTCTATCTTCTCCTTTGCAAAGAGGCATCTCCTTCTTCCCCCTATATTCTTTCTGCTGAAAAGCACTGCCATAGAAATTGAATTTGGTAACCTACCTCAAGGGGTTTAACAACTTTTAAAGGAATTTGGTGATGTATTCCCTAGTGAAGTCCCAAAAGGACTTCCTCTTATTAGGGGTATAGAACACCAAATTGATCTGGCACTTGGGGCTAGCCTTCCCAATAAGCCTTCTTATAGGACTAACCCCATGGAAACCAAAGAAATAGATTCCCAAGTTCAAGAGCTATTGGAGAAGGGTTGGGTTCAAAAGAGCTTCAACCCTTGTGCTGTGCCAGTCTTTTTGGTGCCCAAGAAGAATGGCCAATGGAGGATGTGTGTAGATTATATAGCAATCAACAACATCACCATCAAATATAGACACCCAATCCTTGGACTTGATGACATGTTGGATGAACTGCATGGGGATAACATTTTTTCCAAAATTGATCTTAGAAGTGGTTATCACCAAATCAGGATTAAAGACGGTGATGAGTGGAAGACCGCTTTTAAGACCAAATTTGGACTTTATAAGTGGTTAGTCTTTGGGGCTCAAAAATGTCCCTAGCACTTTCATGAGATTAATGAATCATGTTCTTAGGGATTGTTTGGGCAAGTTTTGTGTAGTATATTTTGATGACATACTAGTATATAGTAGGAGCCTAGATGATCACATAGGACATCTTAGGCATGTTTTTTGCATTCTTAGGACTAACCACCTTTTTGGAAATCTTGAAAAATACACCTTTTGTGTTGAAAATGTGGTTTTTTTAGGTTTTATAGTAGTTCAAAAGGGGTCCATGTGGATCCCGAAAAAATAAAAGTCATCCAAGAATAGCCCACCCCAACAAGTGTGATAAAGATCAAGAGCTTTCATGGTCTCGCTAGTTTCTATAGGCGTTCTGTGTAATGCTCATCGTTACAATAATGCTCAAAGAATAATAATTAAGTAATTATTGAAAATAATAAAAAAATCAAACAATAAATAAAAATTTATTGTCCGTACAAAGTATCATTCTCAAATGTAAACATCTCAAAATTTAAATAACAACATTCACAAAAAAGAAAAATCTTCTAAATTATAATAACAACGTTCATAAAAAGGAAAATCTAAACTATGACTAAGTCTTCACGCCTCCTTAGCCTTCTCAACTTCCTCCTCTTTTTACTCTGAAAACAACACTTTTTAATGAGATGAAAATCTCAGTGAATAAAACAAGTTAAAAAAATTTCGCAAATAGCGTTGTTCTCAGCTGGTGCAAAATTTGGAAAAACAACCATGGTACCCACAAAAAGGTGTTTCTAACGACAAAATATAGTTTGCTTCAAATAATTAATTTCTAATATGAATGAATTAATAAACACAAAAAAAATGGTGTTTCCTTAACACCTTCATGATGCACACAATCAATAGTGATGCTCAAGATCACTCGTTCTCATTTTACAGTTCCCAGAACCAAGGTTTTTAATAGATTTTTCAAAGGGGTCTATGAGCTTATATTCCATACAATGGCGTACCACTGCCTTCCCCACGCTATTATGGAGGTATCTAGAATCTCTTCTCCATCCCAGATGGAGGTATCTAAAACCTTTTCCCCGTATGAAACAGAGGTATCTTATACAACCATTCCAAATGGATGTATATCAAATTTCATCCCCATTCCAAATGGAGATATCTCACTCAATTAGCGCAACATAAGCAATGTAAATTCATACTATTAAACTGGTATGCTAATACTATTTCATGATTAAAACACATACACACACACATACACACACACACACACATATATATATATATATATATATATATATATATATATATATATATATATATATATATATATACATACATACACACTTTTTAAAAGTCATACCATGAAGGGTTTTAAAAATTGTTTTACTCACCTCTTGAAGCGATATCCCACCACTTTAATTCTTTTGCTCCTATGTCCCTCTTTCTCAACCCTAGAAGAATCAACTAATCTATGATATTCTGGGTGAACTATTAACTGTATATATAATAGTTCAGGGTTGGTTTTCCCTTCTCTATATTTTTCTATAAAAGATTGATTTTACCAGATTAAATCCAAAATAGTATCAAATCTTTAATTATTTTATCTTATTCCTATTTTAAAGGGAATATTATCTAAATTTGTTATTCAAAGTGATATAAAATCTTTTTATTTGTTTTATCTTATTTCCATTTTAAAGGAAATATTATCTGAATTTGCTATTCAAAATTCCTGACAGTTTAATCTTTTAATTGATTTTTTTAACAACTTAATATATCTTCTCTTAACTGAATGTTTATTCGAATAGTTGTATTTTAAAATTTGAAGATGTTACATTTTGTGCCTAACTTCTCCACACGTGTCTCACCACTCAATGATTTGGTGAAGAAGGGAGTTCCTTTCCTTTGGGGTGGGAAGAAAGAAAAATCCTTTTCACTTATTAAGGAAAAACTTACACATGCACCTGTTCTGTCTCTTCCTTAGTTTTCAAAAACTTTTGAGCTAGAATGTGATGCATCTTGAATAGGTGTGGGAGCTGTCTTGTTGTAGGGTGGACATCCAATGGCTTATTTTAGTGAAAAACTAAATGGTGCCGCCTTCAACTACCCCACCTATGATAAAGAGTTTTACTCTTTAGTAAGGGCTCTTCAAACTTGGGAATATTACCTTTTTTCCAAGGAGTTTGTCATTCATAGTGATCATGAGTTACTTAAATATTTGAAAGGTGAAGGCAAACTCAATAAAAGGCATGCCAAGTGGGTAGAATTCCTTGAATCTTTTCCCTATATCATCAAGTACAAGAAAGGGAAACATAATGTAGTGGCAGATGCTTTATCCAGGAAACCCAATCTTTTGGCCACTTTAAGTTCCCATATCTTGGGCTTTTATGATCTTAGGGCCCAATATCCCTCTAACAAGGAATTTGGTCCCATCTTTGCTGCCTTTGCATACAAAATCCATGATGGTTATTTCACTAGTGAGGGGTAATTGTTTAGGCATAGGAAGCTTTGCAGATACCTATAACTCCAAACAAGATCTTGGAGACATTGTACGTATAGGAACATGGAGAAAGCAACAGGAGCTGTGAGCAAAACTCGGCCACCCAGGTCCAGGCAAGAACAAATTTTATAATATTAAATTGCGTTTTGTATTTATTTTATAAGAATTTATCGTATATATCATTTTATCCAACAACTCTTTCTCAAACTTTTTGATTTGTTTCATTCTTTTTAATTGGAACTAATTATTAATCTCGTTCAACGCGTGGCTCAAATATAATGCTATTTTACATTAGTAGTTTAGTACGTGAATTAATAAACAGGATAAATCTTTATTTTTATATAATTAAAATTTATAAAAGATTAATAAATGTTATCATATAAATTATAGTGAAAACTTATAGTAAATAAATTTTTTAAATATATAAATTATATTTTAAAATTATGATAAACAATTTAAAGTTTGATGTGATTTTTAACTATTAATAGGATATTTTAAAATACTGTTAAATCTAGCTTAGAGATAACAACAAAAGAAGGTAAATCGAAAGACACTACCATTGAAAATATCAACAGTACAATGTCATTGAGACAATTGAGAGAGAATTTACTTTAGCTAATTGCAAAAGAAACGTGTGAAATACCTATTCAAAAGGAGAAAATAAAAAAATTTATGTGTAATTAAAAGAATAAGAAGAACAAGAGTTGCCGGTACCTAAAGATTTAGTTTTTTCCTAGAACTAGAAGTTGATTTAGAGCTAATTACATAAATATTTCTTAAAAATTTATATAATTACATTATTAAATTTTTAATTATTATTTTTATCTCTATTAAGAAGGTGTTAGTATAAGATTTGAAAAAAAAATTAATGTAATATTTTTAAATATATAAGAAGTGTTAATTTGTTAGGATAATATTTTTAGATTTGAAACAAAATTAATGTAAGAAAATAAAAAATAGAAAACATTTTAAATTTGATAAAAGCTCGGGATATGTTACTCTTATTTCATATACAAGCTTAAGGTTTTTTTATAAGCTTATAGTATAAATACTTATTCAATAATAACTTTTTATATGAGAGCATATAATATAAGTTCTTAAATTCAATAAGTTATTTGTGCTTGTATATATACAAATTTAAATACATTTATATGAAAATAAAGTTTTTCAATATATATATATATATATATATATATATATATATATATATGAAGGCATGACGGAGTAGGGATCGCAAATAAATTCGCACCGTGGGTAATCCCCAAAGTTGCCTCGAAGTTGACAAGAAATTCCCTATTCAACCGGGCACAAGTATGGAGGATACCTGATTAGTTAAGTCAGGGATAGAGATATACATACTCATTCCATCCTTATACCTCACCCTACTCTTATTTTAATGACTATAATATTCATATGTCTTAAAAAAATAAAGGTTTGTCATTTAATTAGCAAAATTACAAACATTGTGATTATTACATAACTTTTGAATTAATATTATTATATTCAAACAAATTATTTTTTATTAAAATATTATTATAAATTTTTTTGTGAGTATGGAACGAGTACGGATATTGGAGATGGAGATATAAATCTCATACCCGCTGGGTATGGGGGTAAGGATAGGTATATGGATTTATTTGGCCATTTAAGCTTGGCCCGCAAAACCCGCATTTTAAACGGGTCAGATAAATTTAGTCCGCTAAAATAAATGGACTTTCTTTTTTAGTCCATATTTGATCCACAAACTTAATGAACCAATCTGCAGGTTCGTATATACACATTTTTTTTTAAAAAATTCTAATATTTTTTAAACTAACTAAATTATAATATATTATACTAAAAATATATCATTATTTATAATAATCTAAAACATTAAATATTTTCAATATTAAAAATATAAAATATCATAATTTATAAAAAAATATCACAACATTAATATAAATTAATAGCTTAAATAATACTTTTGTTCTTTTAAACGGGCTATGGAAATCCCGTAAACCTAGCTCATAAAATCTATCAATTTCACGAATCCAGCTGAAATTTATTATGATTCTTTAAAAACAGTTATCCAAAATCCCCACAAACATGTAATTCTGTGGAGCGATTCACGAACTTGAGTTTGTATTATATCGCAAGGGTCACTTAAACGGAATGGCAACTTAACTAATTCTATTGGCTGAGCTCTCTACTAACAAGTAAAATGTGATTTTACCTTACCGTACTCCGTCTTAGAAGAGAAGAGATCATTCATTTTCCATAGAATTTCGATTAAAAACACCAACAAATCAACGATCTTCACCGTTGAATCTCTGAATCTACTTACAAAAAAGTCAACAAATTTGGTGCATTTACTTTTTCACAAAGCATAAAATGCTTTAAATATTTTCGTTTCCAGTGCAGAGTAAGTGATGTTGAGAGAAAAAATGGTTGACCGCTTTGTGGTGGTCAAAGAATGAGTGAACAATGGGTGGGACATCAACTGGGGAGAGTACGTCAGATATGGTCATATCCAAAGTTGCGTAGATGAATCTAGCTCCATCACTTTTGTTGCAGTCAACAAAAACAACGTAAGAGGGAGGGTCTTCGGTTTTATGGGTGACAAGGCGGCCAGCCAATGGATAGAAGTGGAAGAGAGTGAGAGAAAGAGAGTGCTTCAGCTTCTCCAACAGATTCTTTATGAAATCATGGTGATCAACAAGTGTTGCAGGCTTCTTGAACAGTAGACCCTTCTGGATGTAATGCATAGACAGCATAGCAATATCCCAAGGTGTTAGATAGCATATGTTGTTTGACTCATCAGCTTGGCCCAACGGCTTGATTAAACATTCTGAAACGCTTCCAACGACAGGGGAGGTCATCGTGTGGATACGCAAAGAAGATTTCGGAGTTGTGTTACAGATACCTTAGAGTGTCCGGAATGTTTGTGATTATTAATGCTATGTGGACCAACCAAATTCACAAATTTTCTCCGCCTACCGTTGAACGTGACGTACAAGCTAATCTCTCCCTTGAGAAAATTGATTCTTACGTAAGTTTTGTCTACAGTGGGCTGTCTACGAATTTCCAGGACCATAGCTAAAACTAAAAATAAATTTTCTATTATTTATATAATAAAATTAGAAAAATTTAAAACCTTTTTTATTATTATTGTGATTAGAGAGATTGAAAATGAGATTTAAAAGATATAAAAGAAAAGAAGTAGAGAAGCTAAAAAATGAATTCATAAAAAATAATAGAAAATTTGAATATATTAATGCGAAAAAAGAGAGAAAGAGGATAGAAATTAAAAAGTTTTTAAAAGTGAAAAAGAATAGCAAACAAAATAAAGATAAAATTTAATGTTTTTACTTTTTCAAAAAAATAAAAATAAAAATAAAAATGAGACTCCACAATCTTAGTTGTGAAACGTAATGAAACATACCTATCTTGTTTTCTATTATTTATTAAACAAATATCCGTCGTTGAAATGTTTGTGTTCGTTTTAATTGTTCTTTTCCTTATTAAAAGTTGGTCGTCCGTCTGATGTGTGGATGGACTGTTTTTTTTTTTTGGATATACTCTGAATATTTCTTTTAGTATCCTTGAATTACTATTCTCATCCTTCAAAATGAAAAAACACCCAAAATTGTATTTTTTGCTAGGGATAGCAACGGATTAAGGTGGGGTGGATTTACTCCTTTTCTGTTTTCGTCCCCATAAAGTGAGGGGTGAGGTCGGAGTGGGTATAAAGGAGACAATATGAAATTTTAATCTCGTCTCCATCGGGTATTTTTGGATTTTGGTATATCTGTAAGTATTCTGCTATATTATTTTTATAATTTAAATTTACTTCTAATTTATTAAATAAATTATAGGTTAAGTTATTAATTTATTTAATTAATTAATTAAACTAATTATATGTTAAATTATTAACTATATTTTAGTTTTAAAGGTTCACAGGGGGTGTGAATTTGCACACAGACATATGAAATTAAAAATATATGCATGAAATTTTATTTAAAATAGAAGCGAGGTGGGGCTAGGGACTAACAAACTCATCTTTCTTCCATCCGAGTTTCCATCTCTTATTTTCTTAAGCAGAGACGGGGCAACATCTTGAGACCGAACATGATTGTCATCTCTGTTTTCTACAAATGAGCTGATTCGTAACACATAATATTTAAATTTTAGAATTGATCTTGAAGTGAGTATTTATTATCTTTTCTGAATTATTTGAACATGAATTTATCTTATTATGTGTTCCAAATCAATTGATTTGGAAAACATATCAATATTTAGTTCCGAATCAATTGATTAGAACATATATCAAAATATTTTGGGTCATGCAATTTGGATCACAAAAGTTGAAACCTAATTTTAGGTTAACTAATCTGGAAGTCACTCAAAGAATATTCGGATCAACTGATTTAAAATAACAAATGGCGTAAAAAAAAGAAAAACAAAATGTACTCGAGACATACTTGTGTATCACAGATTAAAGATTATAAATGGTGGTTGGAATTCTTCTAAGAAATTGTTTCGCTGTAGAAAGAGGTTTTACAATTATTATATGATAAGAGTGAGTATATCGGAGAGAAGAGAGTCACGACTCAAATATAATAATCTTTTTTAAATAATAGGTTAAAAGGTAACGGAAATGTTTTAGAATTCTTAAAAAATTCAAATAACAATTGTGAGAATGTTAAAAAAAATTCCTCTTTATTTTTGTTGCAAATTTTTTAAGCTCAATTCCCAATTGTAACAGGCCTGTGTACACAAGTCTTTGTTAAACACATTACCACTAAATATAATTTCACAAATGATACAATAATTTTGTTGAAACTAATATTTTGTAAAGATTTTCTTGTTTAAAAACACAGAATTTTTTATTTAATTTGAACATAAGATAAAATAATATTTTATGTTATATGCATTAATCAGTTAAAATGATTAAAAAATATATTTAATTTTATTAAAATTAATATTATATATATTACTCTCGTAGGTTCTATTTATAAGACCGACATAAAAGAGACATTTGGTCTTTTTTACATGACCCAATCTCTTATATTAATTATTTGGTTTAAATACTCTTAATTCAACAAAAATTATATTGACAAATAATTAAAAAGTATAAAAAATAGGTATTAAAGACTATGTAGTTTTTGACACAAAACTATTTAAAACATATTTAATGCAATCAATTAAGTTAAAAATCTTCTAAATCTTAGTGGGTTAAGTAATTGAATTTTATAAATAGGAACAGATAGTATTCTATTTTTTTAAAAAAAGTGTATATTATAACTTTTTTTACATCGGTTAGCATCTTTTACTATATTATACACTATATATGATAATTTCGTTAGCAAAGAAACGTGAATAAGAATTGTAGTTGTTAACATCGTGCTGAAAAGGATGAAATATTTTGAACTATATTACCTACTTGAAAGTCAGCATCTTATGTTCTTTTTCTTAATATCCGGTTATGTTTGCTAGAGCTTAATTTTTATTTTCCTGTTCGTTACTTTGTTTTATTTCCTTTTAACTTTTTGCTTTTTCTCCCATTACCAAAAAAAATAAAATAAAGAAGTGTTTTCGGCATGATAACTAAACACATAGAAAGATAAACAATAATTAGAAAGATGTTACGGGAAGCCTTGAGAGAAAGCCAGCCCTGAAAACCATGTGGTCATTTTAATTTAAAATAAAAATGAAACAATCAATAGCATTTAAAAATGGGTAGTCTATAGGACATCTTTGGTAATAACATGGTTAAAATGTCTCCCAATTAAAAAATTGTTTGAAAATACCTTTATTAGTATATTTGATAAATAGTTTATAATCTCACCCTTGTTTAGCCTATCCATTTAAAAACACAAAAATCTGAACAAATGAGCTAGAAAAGAAGTTGAGAAATATAAATAATGTGATAAATAGAAAAGCGTTATTAGAAAAGGAATTTAGAAATTATCTTTCCTTAAAGATTACATGTTCCACGTAGTGAAGCACAACACAAAGTTAATTGGTTAACTATTAAATGGAACTGAACGCAGAAACTGCATTTAGGAACTCCTGATATAATTCCAGCGCTCATAGTATCTGGCAAAAGACACACTTCCAAATCAATGTTTCCCCTTTCATTAGGACCTGGATATGATGTAACTTTTCCATCAAATTGGTTAGCATACCCACTTCTAACTGCCACTGCTTTTCCCATTCCAAACTCATTCTCATACATATTGAACCTTGGGGAGCTGCCCATCAACACACAGTAGGGGTCAAAAACCTGTCCAATTTGAGGGATAAAAGTAGACTGTAACCATTGACAGGAGCGGCGTGGTGTGACCATCATGGTTGAGTGCTCTGTGGTGGTCAAAGAAAGAATGAACAATGGGAGGGACGTCAACGAGAGAGAGTATATCAGCTACAGTCACGTCCAATGTTGCATAGATAAATCTAAATCTAGCTCCATCACTGATGTGGCAATCAACGAAAATAGAGTAAGATCTGGGAGGGTGTTGGGTTGTGTGGGTGACAAGGCAACCAGCCAAAGGATAAAAATGCTTAATGTTTTGCAACAGATTTTGTATGACAAGTGTTAAGTATTGAAGGTTTGTTGAAGAGTAGACAACTTCTGGAAAGGAGTGTGAAAAACTAATATTTACATCCACAACTATGTGTAACTTTCCATTTTCACGTGGAACGTGCTTACTTGAAAAACCCTTTTCTTAATTGTACACATTATTGTATTATGTTCGTAATATCGTGGAAAAAAAATAATTTAAAACTAGTTTAATTTAAAATTGTTTTGATTTAGTTCCGAATTACTTTAAAACTAATTTTATAAAACAATTTGATTTCAAATTAATTTTTTAAAACCATTTGTCTTTTAAATTTAAAAACCAAATTATTTTAAATGATTCCGTTTGATTTTTTTGTAAAACCCGTTTTTACCCACCCTATGTATTGGGCAGGCAACATAGAAATATCCTGTTAAATGGCAAATCTGGTTTGAGTCTTTGGGGCGGTGCAGCTTCACGAAGCATTCAGAGACGCGTTAGATGCCAGGGTCACTCATCATGAGCGTTGATGGTCTCACACAACTTAATTAGTTTTGCGTTGCAGAGACCGTGGATATGCAGTATTTGTTAAGTATGGTTAACCTACCTATTTGATGTATGGCTCTCGTCGTATGCATAGGATAGGATGATATACCGATCGGAAAGTTAACATGACCCAATAAGTTTGGATTGTCAAATAAACACACTTTTTAAACTAACTATAATTTATTTTATCATATTAAAATTATATTATTATTTATAATAATCTAAAAAGAATAAATATTTTTAACACAAAAAATTTAAAATATTATAATTCTTTAAATAATAAATTTGTCTTTTTAAATGACCTATAGATAAAACTTGTAGACTTAACTTGTCAAGTTTATAAAATTCACAAACTTTATAAGTTTGTAAGGTTCCTAGGCCAATTCATGAACTTAGGACTATATAGTTGTCCATACACGTGTAGCACACACAGCGATCTAGTATTATAGTAACTTGAAGTAAGGGTGTTTACATGTTTTTTTTTTTTTTTGTCTAAAACTAAATTAAATCAAATTAAAAAAATAAGTTTTGTGTAATTTAGTTTGATTTAAATTAATTATAAAATTTGAACTAAATTAAATAATTTTTTTATAGCTTGGTTTGATTAAATTTTATAGTTTAAAAAGTCTACCAAAAATATTAAAAAAAATTCTAAAACTTTATAACAGTTTACTCTTACCCAATAAAATTGTATAATGTAACGATCATTCACATTAAAGTACAAACAATTAATGAATTTAAACACTATATATTACTTGTTATAAAGTTGTATATAATGAAATTAAATTAAATAATTTTATTAAAATATTGAGTCATCAATTGATACATATTATTTAAAAGCCCAAAGATTAATTCCCAAAACATAAAAACTTGAAAGCATTTTCTTTTAACACCTCCACAATTTCTATTCACGCCCTTTATGTGTTAATATATTTTTAAAAATATCAAAACACCCTATTACCTTTTAAATTAAGATTCTATAATCGTAACTCCTTTCCTTCTTCTCTATCCAACATGCTCACTCACATTGTATAATTTTCATAAAACCTCCCTTTACGACAGCCCAACCTCCTAACAATGTCCCAACTACCATTTAAAATCTTCCTTCCATGGTAGGTATGTCTCAAATCGATAATTTTTCTTCGCTTTGTTATCAAATCGTTTTGGAACTTTCAAATCAGTTGATTTGGAATTAAATTTCACTTTTATGCTATCTAGATTTGATGCAATCTTTCCTACTAAGGGTTCATCACAAAGGTCATGACTAAGAAGATTAAGGAAAACATGGCTAGAGAGGAGGGTAGAAGACCTCAACTCCTTATAGAAGTCAAGATCATTAAAATATAGGTCATAGTCTTCATTTTAGCCTTTGTAATTTGCACCATGTGTGCTTAGTGTATTTTTTGGCCTTATATTGTCCTTTATGTCTATTTTAATTTAGGAGGTGTAGATAGTCTTTTATGTGGAGTGTGTAGAGTAGTTTGGGATTTTTTGGAGTAGCTTAGGTGTGTGGTTTTTGTCAACCACATCCCCTAAGTTGGTTCCACACCCCTCTAACTAACACATGAAGCATGAGAGATATGTGGAGCCTCTTAGTTCCCCATAGTTGGCGCGGCTTTCCTTTTCTTTCCTAGTTGGGTGGCACCAACCTTCACCTCTCTCCTAATTGGCCATTTCAAATTCAAATTTAAATTATGGAGGGAAGTCACATGACACTCCTAAATTCAAATTTGAATTTGAAGGAGACCTAGCCTACCTTAATAGGGCATTGTTTGGATCTCCTTGGAATTAATCAATTGCTAATAGGCTCTAACTCAATTACTTGATTAACCTTTCCTAATCCCTATTAGTGGTTGGACGTCCTACTTCTCCTTCTTAGACCCATTAGTTTCTTATAAATAAACACCTCTATCTCCATGTATCATTTAATACTTAATGAATCGACTTACCTTTTGTGAGCTAAATTTGAGTGTCTACTTCTCTCCTTTATGGGAGTCCTCTAATGGCTTTTATCAAGGACTCTTTCCCTTGTGACAAGCTTCTTCAATGGTTTATCTTCCTAGAGTAGCGCTTCCACCTCATTCCTACCTCTTCCACCATTCATCTTCTTCATTGAACCTTTCTAGGAGTAGATCATGGGAGAAACACTAGCAATGATGCATCAAGATTGCATGATCCATATATTATTTTGACACATGTTCCAAATCAATTGATCTCAAATTGAATATTAATTATGTTTTTTCATATTAGTTGATCCAAAACACATAAAAACATAAATGATAGATCAAAATAATTAATACTTAGTTGTAGATCAATTGATTCATAATTTATTTTTTAATGTGTTCTAAATTAAATGATCAAGAAATAAAAGTATTTTTAGGGTTTTTATTTTTGTGAGGGTGTGAATAGAAATTATGGGGTGATAAAAGAAATTGACAAACTTGAAAAATAATCATAAATTGTATATTTTATTAAAACAATTAAGGAGGATGAATAATTTGGTTTAGTATGATGCTGTATTGTTGAACCATGAACTAAATTTAATTATTGAAAATAATGAAAATCAAACAATTTTTAATTAAATTAAGTTTTTACATTTTCTTTTATTTTTCCTTTCGATTTTCAGTTAGGTTCTTATCAATTTTAAGCACCCCTAACTTGTACTAGGCTTGTAGTAACAATGTAGCATAACCCATTTGGGCTTTTGGCTTTAGGGATGGGTTTTGCTAATTAAATAATTATAAAATTATCTTTTAGTTTTGCTTAATTGATTAAATATTAAATCATTAACTCTACACATAATTATTTTGTTTTGGATTTTTATAATCGCACGTCTCATAAATAGTTCATTAAAATTAAGAAAAAATAAAACTTATCCCTTTTTATTATACTTGTGTTTTTCTTTTTGTTTTAATGAAACTGAAAGAGGATTTGTTACTTATATATATCCTTATTTTTTCAAAATTATTTCCGCAAATAACATACAATCAAATAATGAACTTTAATCTTAAAAAGATATTATCTAATTAATTTTAATAAATTTAATAAGATATTATATAATTTGTTTTGATTTAATTAAATTTTAAAAATTTTATATAATTAGTTTTTAATTTATAGAAATTTAATAAGTTCTCTATTAATCTAATTATTTTGATAAGATATTTAATGAATATGTATGTATGTACGATTACAGGACACAGGAGGGTGTAGGCTAGATAAGAGAAGAATCTATAAATTATTGAACGTCTAACCGAAAGGAATACATGTTATTTTAACATTGAATGATGGTGTTTAGTAAGAAAATGCTTTATTTTAATAAATTATTGTACAATATGCAATTATTTTATTTAATTTATCTTATAAATTATGATAATTAAATAATAAGTTGAATTGATATAACGATGAGTGTATTAACATTTTATCATACTACTTTTTATTTACGATAAATTTATTAATTTTATTCTTAGTAATATAAATAATAAGAGGATTAAACAATCTTTTACAAACAATATACGATTAAACTCTTAGATGATTATATATTAACCGGTGGAGCCATCTATAATAATTTCTGCTAAGAGGAAAGCCAAATTAAGAAAGTGGCTAATTACTGGTGAAGGGGATTGGACACAGAAACGGCCTCCATAAACTCGTGATTTGATTCCAGTGCGTTCATAACATGAGGTGAAAGGCAGACTTCAAAATCTATGCTCCCGTGTTCTTCACGTCCTGGATATGCTACCACGTTTCCATCAAATTTATTGGCATAACCACTTAGAACTGCCACTGCTTTTCCCATCCCGAATTCATTCCCATACACGTTGAACCTTGGAGAACTTGACATCACCACACAACGGGAGTGAACATGCACACCATGTTGGTAGATCACTGGATCTTTTAACCACTCTTTGACCATCTCTCGCACCACTTTATCGTTATGCTTTGCAACAATCTCGTGCACCTTCAATGCCGCCCATCCTAGATCATTCACAAGCAATTCCTCTGCTGTCGTTTCTGCACTCACCAAATCAACCGCACTTCCAAAGTACTCGTCTGCCAGTGCCGGTTCCATTCTTGATCGGTTATTTATCGCCAATTTGCATACTGTTATCTCATCATATGGCTGCCGCCGTGCTCCTGTTATGGATCTCCAAACATGTGCTGACAAGGATTGAAATGAAGAGATTTTGTTGGTTTTAGACTCCGCGTTTGCCCTTGCTTTAAGTTTTGCAATTGACTCTGCAGAAAAGTGGAAAATTCTCTCTCTAAGCAAGGGTGCTTCAAATCTGCTAATAAACTCCTTATTATGTTTGAAAGGAAGATTAATTGGTGGAGCGCAATCTTTGGGGAACCAGCGACTGTGAATGGGTTGGTGTGAAATGGGAACATCATACCCATGATAATGGGATTGCCCTTCAAAGATCTCAGACCATGTGTTGAAGAAATTCCAATAAGAAGTGCCATCACCAATAGAGTGGTTCATGGAACAACCTATGAAAACACCATCAACTAATTCAGTAACTTTAACGGACAACAGTGGCAGGATGTGACCGTCATGGTTGACCGCTTTGTGGTGGTCAAAGAATGAGTGAACAATGTGTGGGACATCAACGGGAAAGAGTATGTCAGATATGGTCATATTCAAAGTTGCGTAGATGAATCTAGCTCCATCACTTTTGTTGCAGTCAACAAAAACAACATGAGAGGGAGGGTCTTCGGTTTCCTGGGTGACAAGGCGGCCAGCCAATGGATAGAAGTGGAAGAGAGTGAGAGAAAGAGAGTGCTTTAGCTTCTCCAATAGATTTTGCATGAAATATTGATTATTAACAAGTGGTGCCGGCTTCTTGAACAGCAGGCCCTTCTGGATATGGTGCAGAGACAACATAGCAATATCCCAAGGTGTTAAATTACATATTTGCTTTGTCTCTTCAGCCTCGCCAACCGGCTTGATAAAACATTCTGAAACGCTTTGAACGACAGGGCAATTCATAATCCTACTACTCTCAAAAAATTTAAGGGTTATGTTGCAGATATCTTAGAGATATCCGAACTGGTGTTAATAATACAACGTTTTCCTAATAATAATGTTGGCACAGCCGCTCAATATATAGTCAATGCTCGTTGGTCATCCTCAGTAGGTAGGCAATGGGACCTACCAATTTCACTTTAAAATTCTTTACGTGGAGTGGGTGGACATATGACTATGAGGCCATCTACCCACTTAATAAAAATTTTATTTTATGATAAAATAAATTATTATAGGTTAAATTTGATATCTTATTTTTATAAAAACTGGTTTTGGTATATGAACTTTTTTAAATTTATGATTTTGGTATATAAATTTTTTGTTATAAAGATAAGTTATAATTTTTTTTTCTATTCAACATTTTAGTTCTTTTGTTTATTTTAGTTAATAAGTGGTAATATGACACTCTATTTATTAATATCTTATTAGTATATTTCTTTTGTTGTTTTTATTACATTTATGGCAAATTTTAGCCATCACAAATTAAAAAAAAATTATTATTATCTTCTTCTCCACCACTTCATTCCCACATGTCCCCCAATCATCCCACCCAAACGAGTCCCTAATTGTTACCCTTCACCCACCACCCCATTCCCACATGGAACTTTACATTACTTAAACTCAATCATCTTTTCCTCAAGTGTGAATTTGCTATTGTTGAAAGAAAAATTACAACAAAAACAATGTATATCAATCAAGTATAATCAAGTCGTCTTCATAGAAAATTATGTATTAATCATATTAACTCTATGAATTTCCTAGACTACACGTCTTTGGTAAAATTGTAGAAATTAAATATAAAAGACAAAAATTCTAAGAGACAAAATATCAAACAATTTGTATGTGTGATAATATGTAATTAAGAGATAAGAACGTTATTGGAGTTTATCTTTAGCAAGACCAAATACGCAATATACTATTTAATTTATTGATTTTAATTTATTGGCACTAAAATAATTGGTATCCTAAAGTTTATCCCTAGAATAATAGGCCTATTTTTTTCAATTTTATTTTCAATTCCTTGACTCATAGTATTAGGAAAATTGTATTCGTTATAGAATAAAGACTCAAAAGTTGCCAATAGTATATCTTATCCCTAGACATACATATTATCAATTGTTCTTAATAGTTCTCAATTTAAATTTTATTCTGATCCATAATTAAATTAACAAATAATGAAAAGCGAAAAAGGGACAACAAGAATGTTCAAATAAAAAATAAACTCTTGTTTCATTAAACCAACTAACAAGAGAGAATTAACTACTCATGGATTCCATTGAGGAGCACTATTTAAGCTCGATGTGGATGCAACCAAAGCATCTACTTTAACTCTTTATCTTTTCTCACAATGCATACAACTATCTCAATGAAAATGGATGTCCTATTTTCTTCCTTTGTGCAAGGTTCGCTTAAGCGCCTAGATGACTCGCTTGAGGTTGGAGTTTTCAATAGTGATAAACTTGAATTTGAAGTTGAATAGAAAAAATGAATAAATGACCTTATTTATGAGAAAGCACATATTTGTCCACATATGAAATAATAATGAGAAAAAATCATATATTCATAGTTTAAAAATATTTTACACGGTATTCAATCACAATCTTTGATATATATGATTTTTAAAGTATTAATTGATAAAATCAACAAACTTACCTTAAAAAAAAATTATGAGTAAATGTTAGTGGGAAATTTTTTATACTTACATTGCATAAATATTGTAAAATTTTCTATGCTTACACTGCCTAATATTAAACTTACTAATAATTGGGTGATTGACCTAAGGGAAAAAAATAGTCAATAAAAAAAATTTGTAAACCGCAATCTCCAATTGTAGTTTTAGGGAGCTGGATTGCTAGCTGCCACATGTCATCACAGTGTCCAACATCTTATGTGGCAGTCAAACCGCAATTTAAAGTTGTAGTTTGACCTTGTCAAACATAAAGATACACTCACTTTAATAAATATTTTTAAAAGATGAATCTACTTGTGGACATTGGGGTCAATTGTCCCCACTAATTTTTAAAATTCTTTTAATAATATGTGTATGCATAATTAAAAATTCTTCCTGTACTTCCTAGTAGCTACCCATACCTTGATCTATACCTCGTCATGACATCCCAACCTCTACCTTAGCCTAACACCCAACCTCAAATTCAGCTTAACACCCTGACCTCAACCTCGTCACAACACCCAAGCAGTAACAAGAGCGACTTTCACTTTAGGCCAAACCTTCCCAGATGACTTCACTCACTCGAACAGAAACCGCATTAGAAGACATCACCATTAAACGACGTTAATAAGCAATGAATTGCCCCAATTAAGACCATTTGTGGCACTTTAGCAATCAATAAAAAAAATAGGTACTTGCAATCTATCTAATAATCATACAGAAAAACACCTCGACTGACTTGAGCGTTAGAATGTCTCTTGCATGTATCCCCAACGTTGCACTTTCAAGGAGAAATTTGGTGGATTTTCCAGAGAATTCATCCTCCATTTTTTGGTAAGTACATTTGGTGCTCACCGTAGGGCTCAAGTAAAAATTTTTCCCAACCACTACACAATCAAGAAACCATGGTAGAAACTGAAGCTCCAGACATCTTGGAACTTTAGAAACAAAATGAAGAACTACGGCGTATAATATCGGAGTTGTGTGCCCATAACAATAATCACAAAGGGGCCAGCTACGCTACATCCATGCCCTGTCATAGTTGAAACCACGCAACCTCCTCCCTTCGCTATCATCGCACCATCACTCCCCCAAGGCGACACAATGACAGAACCACAACGTCCCGCACTAGTCTTCATACTATTCCTTCAGGTCATTCTTCAACCAGGCAGGGGCGTCGTCGAGACTATGACAATGACTTCGAACAACACTCATTCCTCCCAGAAATAATGGGGGTTAAGTTGTCTCACAATTGGAAACCACTCACCCTCGAGAAGTATAAAGGCCTTATGGACCCCAATGCTCACATAAACATATATCTCTCCCAACTTAACTTGAACTCAACACATAACGCTATACGATGAAGGTATTCCCAACATCCCTGAAAGGAGGAGCACTTACCTAGTTCACCGAGCTTCCTCCCAACTCGATACATAGCTTTCGCGAGCATGTAAAAAAGTTGAAAGTTGAGTGTGCCATTAGCCGACCCTATACCACTAGTGCGACAACGTTAACGGATCTGCAATAGGGAGAGAAAAAGCCCTTGCGAGACTTCATGGACAAATTCTTGGCCATGATCGTCAAGATTAAGTGACTTCACCCTGAAGTCTCCGTCCACTATTTGCTTAATGGAGACTCTGACCTGACTCTTTAATGAATAACCTTTGCAAAAGGGAACCAAACAACATGAACGACATGGAAGAGCATACCTTTTACAGAGAAGGTGTTAGCACCCCTAGAGTAGACCACCAACACCACCCGTACAAGTTTAAGACTCGTTACCCCTAAGACAAGAGCTTCAAGACAAAGCACAACAGGGAGCCTAGATATGACCAGTATACCCCTTTAAATGTAGCAAGTGTACATGTAATAGAAGAAGTAAGAAGAGTAGACCTCTTTATGATGCCTCATCAGGGACAACAACTACCAAGGTCGACCCTAGCAAACACTACCGGTACCATCGCATTATGGGGCACAACACTAATGAATGTCGTACTTTGAAAAAAAAAATAGAAGAGTTGTTAAAAGCAAGTCACTTTCAATGTACGTCTACATCTGCATCTGCATGTAAAACCTAAAATGGGTTCTTTGTGAGTGAGGGATACCTTTTCAAAGGTAGCAAACTTTGTGTACCCCAAGGATCTATGAGAAATGTACTGACAAAAGAGAGTCATGAGGATGGGCTCATGAGGAATTTTTGGAATTAACAAACTCTTTTGCTTTTACAAGAAATTCTTTCGGCCCCATATGAAGAGAGACGTCCATAGACATTGTGGTAGATGCATTGCTTGCATACAACAGGGTGGTTCAAAGGACTACCAAGCATTCTTTCTTTGAAGTTATTTATGGCTTGAACCCCCTCACTCTTCTTGATATTTTTCCCTTACCACCCCCTTCTTTTGTTCACAAAGAAGGAATAACAAGAGCAGATTTTGTTAAAAAATTACATGAGAGGCTAAAAGCCAACATTGAACATCATTCAAAGGAGTATGTTGCTAAAGCCAATAGGGACGGGAAAGAGATTATCTTCAATGAAGGGGATTGGGTATGACTTCATTTAAGGAAGGATTGTTTCCCTACTCAAAAGAAGTCCAAGCTTAGCCCCCGAGAAAATTGTCCCTTTCAAGTCCTTAAGAGAGTGAACAACAATGCATACATTTTAGATCTCCTTAAGGACTATGGTGTTAGTATTACCTTTAATGTTTGTGATTTGATTCTTTTTGTAGGTACTGATGAAGAAGAGGAGAACCTATCAGATTTTAAGTCAAATCCCTCCCAAGAGGGAGGAGATGATGCATGCTCCCCAAGCAATAGCCCTATCACTAGGGTCATCGCTAGAAGAATACAAGAAGACATAGCTAGAATAGATTGAGGAAGACGTCACCTCCATATGACCATCAAGTTGTGCAAGCCATGAATTATTTTTAGCTTGGGCGAATTTTAATTCTTTTAGTTATTTTAATTTTTCATTTATTTTTAGTTAGAGGAGCTTAGGATTTTGGACATGTATTAGTCCATTTAATTTGCTAGGAAGTGTTTTAGTAATAAGAAGGGGTAAAATTAGCTTTTGGGCCTTTATTGAGGAAATAAGAGGGTAGTTTGATAACTACACCCTTCTTTTCCTAAATAAGACCCATAAGCTAATAAGGAATAATCTTGACCCTTAGATAGGCTATCTTGGGAGCCACTTTTCATCCAAAGGAGGGGATTGATTGGACTTTGGGCTTCAATCCTCCTCCCTTGGATCACTCATTTTAATCATATCTCTTCCTTTCCTTTATGACTTGTTCAAGAGGTTAGCTCCATCTATAAAAGATGCTCCTTCACACTCTTGTTTTTTTAACACTTTGTTGAATGAAAAAACCTTGTTGGCCATGACTTTCTCTTAGTGTCCCTATCCTCTCTTTTGAGATTTCCTTATGTTTTTATCAGAAAGGGTTCCATCCCTTGTGGCAAACCATTCTCTCTTAGGCTTATCTTATCCTTAAGTAGGGCCTAAACAACTCCACGTCTTACCTCTCACAAACCATTTCACCAAAGAAAAAAACCTCTAGAAAAGATCAAGGGAGGAATGCATCAACAGGACTGCAATACAAACAAATTATCCTTCTTAGGGACCAACATGAAGTTGCTCGCCAACAAGTCATTTATAGCGGACTCCCCGAGCTTGCTATGGAACTCGACCACATTACTCCTAACCCAGTAATACCCAGAGACATACAGCGGTGGAAATACAATTCCCACCCCTCTTCTTAGGCACCTTAGACACCACCTCTTTTTTCTTCTCCTTCCCTTTTACAACCCTCACCTTTGAAGAGACCACCTTCTCCCTAACCATCGTCACCCTAGAAGATGTCACCCCCTGGAAACTATAGCCGTCGAGACGCTGCCTTCATCAGACGATAAAGACAAAGCTTCTAGCACTACCGAATGATAGGATGAACCAGAAGAACCTATGTCCTTTTTTATACCCATCACCTCTCGCGCAAGCATGGAACCCTTTTCTCTTTTTCCACCTAAACCCTTCCCTGGAATAAGATGAAATAACTAACAACAACACAAGTAAGGGAAACTAATAATCCCTAACACACTCAGGCAACACTAACACAAACCAAACAAATCGGAGGGGAACAAGAGGAAGAGCAACACTAAACGTGCCTCAAAGTAGACGCAAGCCCCCAACCTTAAAAACCACAAGTACAACTCAATGGAAGGAAGACGAAGAAGTGAAAGAAGATGAAGGGATCACAACTGTATCACGCAAGCCTCAAATGCAACTGGCTTTATAAATTTTTCTCGACCAACCTAACCCCAATCCAACAGTTGAACACGTGAGCTGCCACTATCATCCAACAACCATCAAAACAACACAAACCAATAGTCCCCTCCTACCTCCGTAAAATTCGATCCAATGGCCAAAAGATCGCCTTCAGTCACCTCATATGATGGGTGACAAGAGTAGGTGAACATGTGGCTCAATCTTACTAGCATAACCGTATATTTTCCCTTACTCCCAAGCAACTTGCCCAACGACTTCCAGTTATCCCTCACAAACCTCAACAAGCTCACACACTCATCCACAACCCACAACAACCACTTCAAAGCTCCAGCATCTCGTTCATGATCCTCAGAGCTTAGGGGGCTTATGTACTACCTGGTAGTCATCCATAACCTATACCTTGTCATGACATCCCAACCTCCACCTTAACCTAACACATGGCCTCAAACTCAGCCCAACACCCAACCTCCACCTCAGCCTAACCCCCGACTTCAAACTCAGCCTGACACTCGACCTCAAATTCAGCCTAACATCTGACTTCGACCCCAACTCATCACCCCAACCTTAACCTCGTCACAACACCCAAGCATTAACAAGAACGATTTTCACTCTAGGCCAAACCTCTCCAAACGACTTCACTCAATTAAACAGAAACCGCTCTAGAACACTTATGGCAACCGTCAACAAGCCAATAGTTACAATGCCATTAAACAACGTTAATAAGCAACAAATTGCTCCAATTAAGACCATTTATGGCACTTTAGCAATAAAAGCAAAGAGACAGGTACTTGCAATCTATCTAATAATCATACAGAAAAACCACCTTGACTCACTTGAGCGTTAGAATGTCTCATGCAGGTATCCTTAGTGTCATGCTTTCAAGGAGAAATTTGGTGGACTTGTCAGAAAATTCTCCTTCATTTTCTAGTAAATACAGTTCCTATAATGTGAAATATAATATAAAAATTTATGCATAATAAATATTATCCCACTAATTTATGTAAATAAGTATGGTCCCTATAATATAATATTTGTAAACTTTTTCCCTGTTTGTGGGAAAAAAAACATATTTATCTTAGAGATATGTTAACTGTTGTTAACAATACAACATTCCCTAATAAATTACACAGAGCCATTCAATAGATGCTCAATGCTCGTTAGGCATCGTCACGTGGTAGGAAATGGGGACCAACCAATTTCGCTTGAAATTCTCCACCTGGAGTTCGACATGAGGTATGACTACGATGCCATCTCCTCCTTGATACAACATTGACCGCCTTAATTTTTTTATAAATTTTGGTTTGTGTTGTTACTAATGTTAATTTTTGCTAGTGATTACATATAATTTTTATACTACTTCTTTTTTAATCAATTGAATTATGTAATATCTTTTATTATATGTAGCATGTTCTATCTAATGTTTATAAAATAGTAAATATATAATTAAAAATTTATTGTTTTATTTCATTAAGAAAGAAAGATTTTAAAATAGTTAAAATTAATCCATAAACAAATGTATTATTATTATTATTATTCGCATTTCTATTTGATATGTTATAACAAATTTAGAGTTTTAATTTAATATGTTTTTTAATAACATGATAAAATATAAATAATTCATTGTGTCATTTTGTATATAACACAATAGAATATATTTGGTTAATTTGTATATTTTTTTATTTATGACAACATGACAAAAACATGTTAGATTATCAACGAATATGACAAATTTGCAATGAATTTCAAAAAATTGGAAGAAGAAAGAGTTTCAATAAAACTCAAAATGTTGTTTTGTTTGTCTATTTACATTTTTATTAAAAATATTCATGATCAAGTTATATATCTATTAACAAAACTTATATATGTGAAAGTGAGAGAACTCATAAAATGTTTAGAATGGTAAAATGGACATAAAATGTGGACACCAAAAGACCCTATTCTCATTATATAATATTGATTATAAATATTATAGATAGTATGACAATTAAGTATATTGGATATAAATATTTTAAAGTAATTATTTTCTTAAGGCTATAAGGTTGATTTAGTGACAAATTCTACATTTGGCAAGAAAGGTTGTGGTTCAAATCCTCCTAAGGCAAAGTAGTTTATTTTTTAATTTTCAAATAGGTATAAGGGTAGAATAAGTATTTTAAAATGTAGACATTAAAAGGGAAAATTCTCTTTATTAATAGTATAAAAAATATTATTAATTATTGATTATATATAGATTACATATAGTAGGGCAATTAAGTATGATAAATATAAATGTTTTAAAGTAATTTTTTTTTTAACGTTATAAGGTTGATTTAGTGGCAAAGTTTACATTTGGTAAAAGATTATTTTCTTTCTATGATAAATAGTTTATTTTTTAATTTTCAAATAGATATAAGGGTAAAATACGTATTTTAAAAAATAGATATCAAAAAGAAAAATTCCCTTTATTAATAGTATAGCTTATTATTATCATCATCTAATATCTCTATATGAAAGTTTTAGGCTTTTAAAATTACTATTTTAGCCATTTTTTTTATATAGACATGTGGCCTTTCTTTTAATTTTTTACTCTTTTTATATTTTCTTCCAATTAATCTTAGGCTATTAAAATTACTATTTTAACCTTTTTTTTCTATTTTGACATGTGTCCGTTTTTTATTATTATTTCAATATCCTTTTTTAGTCTTTTCATATGTTATTTATTTTTTCTTTAATTTCTTCTTGTTTTCCTTTTATATTTTTATTTAAAATTTAAATTTATTAATATATTTTAATATTTATATAATAATATTAAAATTATATATATATATATATATTAGATATGTGAAAAATAATTTTATTAAATATACTTTAAATTTTACAACATAATTTTAAATTTTTTATTTATCTTTTCCTTTTTAATTTTTTAATTTCCTTTCATTTCCTTTTTTTCAATTTTTCTTTCTTCTTTATCCTTCTTTTTATCTTTTAATTTATTTTAGTTATCAAATTTCTTATTTTCTTCATTTATTTTTATTTTTATGTTACTCTATTATTCTTATAATTTTATATTTACTATGTTATTTTTTAATTATAAATTTATATAAATAAGCTTATGTAATATATTTTAATATTTTACAACATAATTTTAAATTTTATTTTACCTTTTTCCTTTTTAATTTTATTTTATTATTTCTTAATTTATTCAATATTTTTTTATCTTTATTTATTATTTTGAAATATTTTTATATTTTATTTATAACATATTAAAAATAATATTAAAATATTTAGCATATGAAAAAAATGTTAAATTAGTTTCACAAAATATTGTATTATTTTCTTAGAAATTTCATCTTTATTTTTTATTTTTAACTTTTATTTTTCTTATATTATTCCTTATTTTTTATTTTATTGTAATTATTTTTCTTGATATGTTATTTTATTTTTCCATTTCCATATTTTATGTTATTTTATTTATTATATTTCATTCTTTTATTTCTCTAGACATATAAAATTACTTATGCACCTTTTCTCTTTTTTTGACATGTGTCTTTTTCTTTTTCTTTCTAATATTTGTTTCGATTCCTAATTTATTATTTTTCCTCCTGTTTTTAAGAAACATAATATCATTCATAAGAGAATATGGTATAACATAATATCATTCACGAGAGAGTCTTAAGCATAGTAAAGATACCTATTTAAGTTTATATTACTTTGTCATTTTACCCCTTCTTTCTTTAGCGAGGTTTATTAGTCAAATAAACATACATATACTATGACTAAAATTAGTATGTTCAAACACATTCTCATTTATGATTGTCTAATATCGACCTATATTCAACAACTTGTCATTATAATTTTTCTAATAAAAGTTCGTTTCACATTTATAGTTTATTTTATCAATTGAAGTTATTCTTTGTTGTAAAATGGTCATTTCAGAAATTGTCTTTTTCTCATTTAGGAGACAATCTTATAAAAGTTGCCTCCCTTGGGGTCAAGTTCGATGCACTTCTTTAGTTCTTGAAATTGAAATATAAATTCAAAGATTAGTGCATACCATATTTATGTATTATAATTTGTGATTAAAAATATTTATTTATTTTTAATAACAGAAAACAGTAAGGTAAGAATATTCCATTTCAACAAAATACTCACAAGTTCCACAACTTTGCATTTGCTAGCCCGTTCAAATTGAAGCGAAATCTTTCAGATAAATCATTGCAATTAGGAGGATTTGATGAAAGGACATAATTCAAATGTTGGATTTTCGAATTGAGAAAGATAATGAGAGAAACCAAGAATTCTCACTATTTCTTAGATTCATGAACCCAATTTAATTTAGCAGAATTTTTAATTCATATTTTTTCATTAAGATAGTTTTTTAAAACTCTGGAACTCCTGAATTTGGAGTATCCTACTTTCACTTAATTCACAGGGTTCAACAAGCAATTGATATTTCACGATCAAGTATGTAGTACTCTTTGTAGTAGTGTTCCTTATATATTGTATTAACAATTGAAAAATGATTGAAAGAAAAAATTTTATTTTATAGGGCTTTTTCCTATAACATAACAAACGTTATATTTTAAATTATTAAAAAAATCCTGATAAAAATTATAAATTATAATATTATAAAATAATCAAATTATTTTTTATTTCATATTTATAAGGGGAGGAGCTCCATTTATAGAGGTAGTTAACCTCTTGAACAAGATAACCTAAAAAAGAAGGGGTAGAATTAAAAGGAGAGATCTAAGGGAAGAGGATTGAGGAACAATCCCTTCTTTAGATCATCAAACTTGGCGCCCAAGTCTCTCAAATCAAGGGTCAAGATTCCTTCTTATTAGCTTAAGGGGTTTACATAGGAAAAGACGGGTGTAGATATCAAGGCTACCCCTTATTTTTTTCATAAAGACCCAAAAAGCTAAATTCACCCTCTAAATTTCTAAGACACCTCCTAAAATAAAAATGGACTAAATACATGTCCCAAATTAAATTCCTAATGCTCCTCAAAAATTAAAATAAAGGAAAATTACATTTTATTAACTAAAGACTCTAGCCTAATATCTTCACTCTCCACAGGAGGCAAAGTCTTCATTTGTCTGCAAGGGTTATGTTTTCTTCAATCCTTCTATCCATGGTCCTAGTGATAGGTCATTGGCTAGGCATGGTCACATCACACTATATGGGGGAAATCTAGAAACCTCATCCCATCTCTTTTTTACGTGCCCAGTAACGTACAAGGTAGGACAGAAACTTTATGCTTGGCTTGGTTTTCACCAACCTTTGTAGGAGAACATATGGGGACATTTTTATCAACACACTCGATTGATAGGAAGACCTAAAGGTAAGACCTAAAGGTAAGATGTGTTGGAATATTGTATGGCTAGCGACATTGTAGTCAATTTGGCCCATGAGGAATAACATGATTTTTAAACCTAGTCAATGGTGTGTTGATTCTGTGCTTGAAATCATTAAACATAGTGCTTAGAGGTGGATTAAAGCAAAATTCAATGAGGTGACTTTCTCTTTCTATGACTGTATGTACAACCTTTGGTTTGTTTAAGTGAGTTGTGATGAGTAAATTTGATATTGAAAAGTATTAATAGTCTTGTAAGGTATAAGTAAATTTGTTGGGGAATTTGGTACTTGTTGTATTAGTTGTACTCTAAATCGTTCTTATTTTCACATTTTGTGACTATCAATTATGTTAAATATAATTTTGGCCTTTTCCAAAAAAATAAACAAATAAAAATGGAAATCTCACCTACATTCCAAGAATGTTAATGTCTCTATTACAATCTTCATGACCTTATAAACCCAATAGAAGAAAATTTTCAATTATTATCTCATATGTTATGACAATTAACAAGTCATATGTCAATCATGAGCCCATATTTGATTGTATTTGCTTAAATAAGTCTTTAGCCATTATCAATTTTATGTAACATTTCAAGAGTACAAAATAAACCTATTTAAAAATTTTGATTCATGAAAAGGACAAAAAACTACTAAAAACAACTACAAATATAATTTTCAAAGAAAGATTCTAAAATCTATATTAGGTATATATAAAATAAAACTATTTTCTTTAATATATTATAACTTTTTAACATATCTTAGGACTTAAATAATCTAGCTAATCTTACAATTTTTTAGGTTTAAACTTCAACTTCAAACAATCATTCAAGATTTGCTATTACTTTTTCAAGTTTATATCTTGTTATATTTTTAGTCTATGTATCATATTAACTTATTAACTTCTTGTAATCTTTTGGTAAAATATTTTGTTACTAATTTTTTTTATTTGACTTTGTTAGTATGTGAGTAAAAATTGAAATAAGTTGTCTTTTATATTTTAAAGTATTTAACTTTTATTATTTATTTTAAATTTTATTTACTTTACATTTTATTTATTTTAAGTTTTTAATGATTATTCTATTTTATAGTTTTATGTAATATTTTACTCATATATTATACAAATTACTAAATTACTTACTTATAAAAATATTATATTATATTATTATACTAAATATGTGTAATCTAATAACATTTGTGTATGATCGAATGCTAAACTACTATATTGATGAAAGAATGATTTGATACTCCCACGGTTTTTTTTATATATCAAAATAAAAATAATTACTTAAATAATCTATCACACATTATTTAGGTAGCTAACCTATTTTATTATTCAAATGAGAAATTGGGTGAAAAATTGATTTTTCATCTGCACTTTTATTTTTTAAAATTATTTTACTGGTCAACCTATAAAAACACCATCAATTAGTTCAGTGACTTGGACGGACAACAATGGCATAGTGTGACCATCTTGATTGATTGCTTTGTGGGTTCAAAGAATGAATGAACAATGGGTGGAACGTCAACGGGAGAGAGTATGTCAGATACTGTCATGTCTAAGGTTGCATAGATGAATCTAGCTCCATCACTGTTATCCCAGTCAACGAAAACAGAGTAAGAGGGAGGGTGTTGGGTTTTGTGGGTGACAAGACGGCCCGCCAAAGGATAGAAATGGAAGAGGGTGAGAGAAAGAGAGTTTTTCAGCTTCTCCATAAAATCATGTTGATTAACAAGTGTTGCAGGCTTCTTAAAGAGTAACAAATGGTTACTCTTTGAATAAATCATAATGCAGTCAAAGGTCAACCGTTAACCTAACATGTTTGCCATTAGCGTGTGCATCATGTATGTTAGACCGATCATATATATATATTTTAAACACCATGTTTACATTTATTATTTTTTTCTATTTTCCTTTTTATATATTTCTTTGTATCTCTCATCTTATTATTAATTATATATTATTTTTTTTCCTCTTTTTTAAGGTGTCAAATATCACAGGGGTATCGTTTTCCTTTGTCTTGTTAGAATAATTCCTAGGTTTTGCATAATCACGTTTCACTTTCACTTGTAGACAACCGACAGCGGACTCTGGCAGTTTGGTCCCACAATGTAGTACCTCTTTTTTGGATGGAAATCATAAACTGGCAGCCACACATACACCCACTAACCATTCCAATGATTTATAATATATTTTATTAATATAATATGAAAAAAAAAATTTTAACATGGATATGAATTTATTTTATGTATATACATTTAAAAAGTTATAAGTTGTCCTATTTTGATTTACAAACATTTTCTTTCCATTGCATGAAAACTAATGAAGATCATATATATTATTAACAAAGAGAGTAATTTTTTCACGTTTATTTTTTAAAATACTTATTATATTCTTTCACTTATTTTAAAATTAAAAAAGAAATTACTTTATCATTAAAGAGACTCAAACCCACAATCTGTGATTCTTGAGATGTAAATTTTACCACTAGACCAACCTTATAACTTTAAAATATTGATATCCAACATACGTAATTGTCCAACTATATCTATAATTTATAATATATGATATTATATTATATATTATATATTTTTAATAAAGGGAATATCCCCTTTTAACATCCACTTTTCAAAATAGAAATGTAAATACATAGGCGTGATAACACCCGTGTTTTCGCTAGTATAATATAAAATTAATTAGGGATGCATATCTGAGGTTTAATGTAATTATACGTGCATCTCTTATTATTTTAACATTACTTTTGCACTCCCTAATGATGGAAATAAAGGGAAACCTTAAATCAATAGATACAAGATTATAGTATGTATAGAGAATTAAATATAAAAAGATAGAGGAAAAAGAATTTGTGTACCTCAGATATACTGAATTGAAGTTCTTGATCTTTAAAAACAAAAACCCTATGAATGATTATTGTAGATATATAAGTTCAATAAGAACTCTTGAGGGTTTTACTACCTACTTTCTAGGGGATTATTCTAGAGAGTGTGTATTGTTGTTGTTGTAATTTGCTTAATGGGATGGCAAATTTATAATCCCCCAGGGTAGGCAGAGACCCCTCAAATGGGCTTTTTTTTATGATTGACTCAACCCATCACAGAGTCAATCTTACTATAATCCCATTCAAATAATCATAAAGATATTATAAGATATGATTATCACCAAATCTTAAATTGCCAGATAATGATAAAATATAATTGATTAATACCAATCCACTATTATTTCCAACATTCTCCCACTTGGATGGTATTAATCAATAATACAAAGATAAATCATTAAGCTAGAATGACAATTATAGACAAATCTTATATTAGACAATGAGAAATTTGGGCTACAAAATAATATCCGATAGGGATATATATCATAAATATTTCTCATAAAGTATATAGAATAATGTAGTTCAATAATATGATACTACATGATCTCAAGCATCCAAAAATGCTAAGAGATATGTTACTAAAATGATATTACTTCACACATATCTCATAAGAAAGTTTTCAGACTCCCACTGATCTAAGACATCAAAACTTAACCAAACCATATGAGTTATAAAACTCCAAAGTTAAGTATTTGATCAGTGAATAAAAAAATATTTAATTAATATAATTTTTTTTTTACTTGAGTCTGAAAAATTATATAGGTGAGAAAGCATAATTTACATGCATCTAATTATTCATCATAGCCCAATAACATATGTAATTACATATAGGCTACATAAATGCTCTATAATATTTGACATTTAACTAATCCGAGTTTCAAAAATAAGTGACTATGTAAGAATATAAAGATAAGTAGGAAATCCATAAATTCCCTACTAAAACCACATAGACACCTAGTTTATATAAAATGATACTCAGATTATTGTGGCTACAAAATGTCAATTGAGCAAACACTTAGATAATTGGTCTAAACAAAAAATTCATAAGTACTTCAATAGTGCAAAATTGTACTCAATAGGAGTACTATCATAATAAGCACTTTTTTACAAAGTAGAAAATCATACTCGATAGGAGTATTGCATCTACAATATACTTATAGAATTTTGACCAAACAAAATGTGAAATTGTGGGTAAAGAAATGCACAATACTTAATTGCATACCAAAAGAATTAATGTGCAATGCCCAACAAAATGCTCTTAACATCCATTAAAGATGTCTATTAATTTTATGTATCTAGAATATAGTTGTTTTCTATTAGAGAAAGATACAATGAATTATGTATCTCAATTAAAATAGGACAAAAATAAATAGTCAAGTCCTATAAAGTATGTCATATCACAATTAAATGTGCACAAGAATATATGACAATACAGATAGATAAGTCTCAAGACATGATACAAAATTATATACTTCTAAAATTTTGATCAATATTAAATTTGGGTAAAAGAGATGCACAATGCATAATTTTATGCCAAAAGGATTAATGTGCAGTACCCAACAGAATGACCTTAACATCAGTTAAAGATGTCTACAAAGATACAATGGATTTTATGTATCTCAATAAAAATAGGACAAAAATAAATAGAGAAGCCATATAGAATATATCATATCATAATTAAATGTGCACAAGATTATATGACAATAAAAAATATATAAGTTTCGAGAGATAATACAAGATTATATATACTCCCACTAATCCTCAATATACCAAAAAAATATTAGGATTATCATTAGGGTACACTAGTATTAAAAGTTCTAGTGATAGTGGGATGATGACTTTATAAGATAATAATAAAAGTGAATTAAAATTCACTATTATTCTACTTAAGGAATTAGAAAGTAGTAGAATAACAAATGATTAATGAGAGAAGTGGTTAAAATAACAAGAATATGAAACCTACAAATTCATCCATAAGAATAAATAATTCTCACAAATGGTTTCATAATTAACCACATATTAATCAATCTTTACAAAAATATTGACCCCTATGAGGATCTTGAAAAAATAATTACATGAGTGAGAAAATAGATAACTTGATAATTTTACGTAGAATATGAGATCATAAGCAAGTTCTCAAGTAATCATAAACAAAAATCAAGTACTACAATAAACAATATTTACACACACTTGAGAATAAAACATGATTACACGCAGCGGAAGAATGAGACCTATTCTTACATATATTAAGGATATAATAATAAATAATTTCTAACTCTCATCACAATTTATAATGGACATAGGTTTATTTATATATCCCAAAATAAAGCCTCTAGCTTTTACAAGAATACCATTAACAATATTATAAAATATGGTATGGAGAAATTAATCTCTTAAAATTTGGGATTCCTATATTGTCCTTACAAGAATTGCATACTAATATTGCAAATCAACAGAGAGCTTGTTATACAAGAAAATATTTTACAAGAGACCAATATAAAATCCTTAATATAGATCCCAACAATGTGATCACAAATAATGTGATAAGAAAAAATAATTTTATCAAGAACATTTGTTTTTGCACATGTATGATTAATTGGACATTTAAAGTAAAAAACCTTATATCACAACAATTTATTTTATAAGATATTAATTAAAATTCTAATATACAAAATCCTTCCACTTGATAAAGAAAAAATAAGTTGACATAACAAAAAAATACCCAGAGGGCTAAATAAAATTCAACTATTTCTTTATCAATATATATATATATATATATATATATAGAAAATTTGCACCGCAAAAAATGCAATATTTTTTTTTTGTTTTGAAGGAAAAAATGTCCAATTAAAGGTTATAAGTCAATATGGAACAAAAGGAAATGAGAGTGTAAATTTTGGTTCCATATAAATATAACTAAACATGATCAAATGAGGGAAATAAACTGAACATTACAAAAATAGGGAAACATTATGTAATTCTAAAAGTTCAGTTAAAAGAGAATCCCTAAAGAAATTACAATGTACTATAACTTATATCAATAAAATCCTAATACCGATAGGGTATTAAAAAATCATTAACATAAGCCAAGAAAAATACATTGTATAACACCAAATTACATTAATAACAATACACCGATAGAGTATAGTTATCATCAATGCAATAAAAAAAAAATTATATCACAAAATTCACATAAATGCATCCAAAATAGTGAAATTATAATTATGTAAATGAAAAAAGAAATTATGCATATTGTCCAATAAATTTGCATAATTTTAATCATATATATTATATGACCAACATACAAAATTCACATTATTATACCCATGATAGACAAGTAATAATAATGCAAATTAATAAAGAAAATTATGCTCATAAGAGAAGGACAATTAAGATTGTGCATGATTAATAAAATAACCTAAAATGAATTTATAAATGATAATTCAATATTAAAAAGAGTACAGTATAATTGGAGAATACAAATACTGTAAAGAATTATCACAATGAAAATAGGTAAAAAATTCAAGATTATAATAGTAAAAAAAAATTTAATTTAATCTTGAATTAATCAAATTTTTTTTATACTAAAAAATACCAATAATATAAAAATATTAAATGAATATGGTATTTTTGAAAAAATAAGAATATAAAAAATTAGCAACAACATTCAATGCTTTTGAGAATGAATTTAACACACGAATCATCATACATGATCGTATCAAAACGACAAAGTTCTCCCTTGACCAAATCACAAAAATATGGGTATAAAAATAAGTCCATGCAACCCCATTAATACTTTCCAAAGTAAAAGTTAGCACAAATATATTATGTTGCCCACACAAATGACTCATATTGGTCAAACATAACAAAAGGAAAACCATTAAGTAATTTTAAAAACAATTTACCCCATAATTATTTAAAAGAAAACTAAGTTTTAAAGGGGTAGCACTTAAAAAGAAGTTTCAATATATAATTTACCCATGTAAGAGTAAGAGAATGAAACTTTAACATGTTATTTTAACAATAACAAGTAGCGTAAACCCTCATCTTTTTTTTGTGAAAAAGATAATAGTGAACTATACACAAAAAATCTTCAATTCAAATTTAATTTTCTAATAGAAAACAACCATAATTCTCTAATAGAAAACAACCATAATATGTATCTAATTTGGCTCTGATACCAATTGATGGAAATAAAGGGAAACCTTAAATCAATAGATACAAGATTATAGTATGTATAGAGAGTTAAATATAAAAAGATAGAGGAAAAAGAATTTGTGTACCTCAGATATACTGAATTGAAGTTCTTGATCTTTAAAAACAAAAACCCTATGAATGATTATTGTAGATATATAAGTTCAATAAGAACTCTTGAGGGTTTTACTACCTACTTTCTAGGGGATTATTCTAGAGAGTGTGTATTGTTGTTGTTGTAATTTGCTTAATGGGATGGCAAATTTATAATCCCCCAGGGTAGGCAGAGACCCCTCAAATGGGCTTTTTTTTATGATTGACTCAACCCATCACAGAGTCAATCTTACTATAATCCCATTCAAATAATCATAAAGATATTATAAGATATGATTATCACCAAATCTTAAATTGCCAGATAATGATAAAATATAATTGATTAATACCAATCCACTATTATTTCCAACACCTAAAGGATGTTAGTGTAAAGTTTGAAAAGGATGTTAGTTTAGGTTTTCAAATATACAAGGGTCATGTATACATAAAAATAAGAGGTTACATGTAATCTAAAAAATAGGGGTGCATCTCTAATTTCACCAAATTTGAAGGGGTACATTCGTAATTAACTCTATAATATATTTAACACACTTAATTTTTATTTTTATATTATCTTTACATTTATAAATTTTCCTTTATGAGAAAAAAAAAGAAAAAAATACGATAGTTTTTGTTTTCTTTTTATCTTACAATAAAAATATAGAATATTTTTATAATAATTACTAAAGAAGAGGGGGAGACACAATTTAAAAAAGTAATTTTTTTTAAAACTAATCCTTTACTCTAATGACATATGACATCATGTCACTTGATAATTTTTTTTAAAGGTTAAATGTTATAATAAAATTTTGAGTAAATTATAACAATATCTCTTGAAGTTTAGTGTAATTATACATGTATCTATTCTTTTTTTAATCATTATTTTTGCACCTAATAAAATGATTTTTTATCCTATTTTTTATCATGTTTAACATCTGTTTGTAAGGAAAGAATTGCATATTTATTGCAAAATTCATTTCTTAGTATTTATTCTTACTTTAAATAGATACTTAAGAAACAAAAAAATGAGGCAAAATCAGTTTTTTTAGAGCAATTATTGAAGAAGTACAATGTGCTAAAATGCCTAAACACTTTCTATAAATACTAGAAGATGAGAGACAAAAAATGACTCACTCGAACAAAGAGGAATTAGATTTGAGACGAAGAACGGTAAGGAAGATTTGAATTGAGTTGATTCACAATGCTCCATATAATATTTTTTTCTTTTATCATCGATGCATTGTGTAATTCACGAGATGTTTAGTTATACATTACCTATGTTTGACTAATCCTCTTTTTCTAGGATTGTGATCTAAACTCTTGGTTATTCCCCTTGTACTTTGCATTATCTTTCAATGTTATTCCTTGATTAATTTGTTTTTCTACTAGATTTGTTACATCTTAATTGTTTGAATAGTCATGTTTATTAATATTTCAATAAATGATCTGGGAAGGAAGTAGTTCATTGCTCCAATAGGATTGACCATATTCATCATGTGTACCTCCAATTGATTAGTAAAGAAAAAACTGATCCTAATTGTGAATTCTTACATGAGCAAACTGGAAAAACACTTTAGGGTTATAGTCTAGTCTGAATAACCAAATGCACCACGACAATTTTGGTAAAATATTGATGATCAATGAATAACAGAGAATGAAATTGCTTAATAAATAAGGGCTAAACACATTACAATGAAATTACAACCCTAGGTTTTAATCCATTCAATTCTAAACTGATAACTCTCCTTTGTTTGTTTCATTCTACTCACAATTTGAACAATCAAGAAAACACATGTATTAAATCATTGTTTCTCTTAAATTGTTCTTTTATCTCCTAAATTGAATTATTTGAGAAATAAATCTAATTATTTGGATACAATACCTAGACTTAGGCCCACTGTTATTACTACGTAGGGTACACTTGCCCTCAAACACTCATATTTTACATATCATAGGGGTATTAATGTAAAGTTTGAGATGAATGTTGCTACAATGGTTTCAAATACACATGAGATTCAATTGTAATGAATGCATAAAAGTAAAAGTATTTCTTAATAATTAAAAAAAAAGAAGAAGATATGTATCTATAATTTTACTAAAATTGAGGAAGTGCATTTGTAATTTGCTCTAAAATTTAATATAATAGTAAGATTAGTTAGTACTATTATAATTATCATTATTATATTATTTTATTAAACAGGTATAAAAAATTATTAGTTTAAATAATGTTTTAAATTTTTTAAAAAATACTAGTTTTTTAAGAAACAATTTAATTTAACTTAAATCGGACATGACCAAAACAATGACTTTCTTACAAATGACAATTTATATTTTTATCTTTATTATTGGCATAAAACATTTATCATTTTGTCAATGACTTATCTGCTCCATGAACCTAAACGCTGATGCCTATCTTTTTAGTGGTTATTACAAGATTCAGATTTGATATCTTATTTAATTGCAAGATTCAAATTTGATATCTTATTTAATCAACAACATCAATCTTGGTACCAATAAACCATATGACTATTTTTTAAAGGGAATGAAACATATGACTTAATTATTAGTACATAATTAATTTCTATGTTCACATAGATTTTTTTTTAAATTAATACAGAATTGATTGTTTTAACTCATGACATGCAAATGTAAAGCACATTGTTAAGTGGATTAGATGTGTTTTTGAAGGAAAATGTGTGTTTCTAAAAGAGAGTTTACAAAGTTATTTTAACACTTTACCATGCAGATCATTGTTTGAAATTTTACTTAACAACAATCGATCTGTTCAAGGATTTTTATTTTGGAACAAAGTTTACAAGTACATATGTTTATTCTGTCGCTAACCCAAACTAACTTTTAATTTAAGTTATATTTGACAACATAGGGTAGGTTTAGATAACTCCTTCTTGAAAAAATTATGAAAACAAATAAAAAGATAAAACAAAAACATATTCTTTTTAGTTAAAATTAACTTCTAAATAAATTAATTTATAAAATATTTCATATCTTTTAAATGATTTCTATAAGTTAACTTGTGTTTATGCATAAACTAATACAATAGGGACGAATATGACATTCTCATTCTCATCTTTGCTTTCGAAACTCATCCCATTCCTGTCCCCATACCCAGCAGGTATGAGATTTACGTCCTCATCTCCTTTCCCATTGGGTATCGAATATCGAGTATACTCATACCCGCCCCATATCTGCAAAAAAAAAATCTAATAATATTTTAGTAAAAAGTAATTTCTTTGAATATAATTATATTAATTCAAAAGTTATCTAATAATCACAAAGTTTGTAATTTGTTAATTAAATATCAAAGTTTTCTTTTTTTATAAGATAAATGAATATTTTAGTGACTAAAATAAGAGCGGGTGAGCTGCTACGTGGATAGGGACAAGTATGGGGTGAGTATGTATATCCTCATCCCCATCCCTGACTTAACAAATTGAGTATTCCTCATACTTGTACCCATGGTTGATCAAATCGGGGATTCCCGGTCAACTTTGGGGCGAGTTCAGGGATTACCCAAAGGTACGAGTTTATTTGTCATTGCTAGATATGCTCACATATGGTAATGGTAGGGTTTAGGTAGGATATTATATTATATTCGTTCCTCTATCATGCGTTTAAAAAATATTCTTGTATTCTCATGCAAGTAGAAATTTTTATCTACATCCGTTAGGTACATGTATACCTATACTTTATAATTAATATTTATTATACATGAGTAAATCTAATATGAAAAATAAGCTAACATAATATTAAATATAGAACAATATAACAATACTCCCTAAAATTTTGTGTAATTATACACAAACTTCCTATTTTTTAACTACTTTTGCACCACCTAAAGAGTATAAGGTGTCAAAAGGGTTTAGTGCAACATTTGCAAACATACAAGAAGTGTTACAATAATACTTTTAAACTTGAAGGAAGCAGATGTTAGTCTAGGAAATGAAAAAGAATGAGAATAGGTGTAATTTGATAAAACTTCGGAGATATTACTATAATTTGCTCTTAAACATTACATTAAATTAATAAACACGTATAAACTTTATCTAAATTCAAACATTACAAAAATATTAAATCAATGTAACAACATAACAATTCATAAAGTTTGATTATACAATAAAATTTTATACTTATAATTAGCACAATTCTAAATATCGTATTTCTTAAATATCAAAATTTCTTGGAAACATTTTATGCGCATTTATCTTTAACGCACTTCAACAAGGGATGCCATATAAATCAACATTACATGAAAATTTTACATTTTTATCTTACCAATAAAAAACAATACTTATTAGCAACTTTTATTGGAGTTTAAAGATATGAGAATGTGTGTTGCTAAAAAATAAGTATCTAATTCTTACATAAGTATTAAAAATAATTTTTATTGTAATTTTGATCTTCCAATGAGCATCACTCATAATATGTAATTTTTTTTATATATATTTCTCATCATGATGTAATACTTTTATTCTTTATTTAATTTTTTAGTCACATTAAAACAATTGTGTAGATCTTCCAATAAGCATAGTTATAATATATAATTTTTTATTATTATGCATTTCTCATCAAGATGTAATACTTTTATTTTTTTATATTTAATGTTTTACTCACATTAAAACAATTGTGTAGATTTTATTAATTTTTTATGCAAGTTAAAAAATTTATTTATTGTTTTATTAAAATATTATACCCATATTAAATTAATATTTAATTATAATAATTAAATTAAAATTTTAAGTTGTCATGATTAAGTAAAAATTTATAATAGCTTGAGTCTAAGGAACTTATTACTGGAACAAAACTTATAAAACATGAGTTACTTATGAGTGACGGTATGGTGTGAATGCATTTAAAGTAAGTTAGGAATCCTAGTCACTTTTTTCTTGTAAGCAATTAAAGTTGGAAAATATCTAATGGCTAAGAGGAAACACCTTATAAGTACAATTTTTATTTTCTCAAAAAAAAAAAAAGAAGAGAAATCAAAGTAACTAAAGAACGTTAAAATGAAGACATATACTATACTAAACTATTGAAAAAACCACAAATAGAACATCTATTAGGAATAAACGAGGGGGATAAACACCTTTCCATATTGTAAACTCCCTATCAAGAGGAAGCATACCTAATGATGACCCCTTATTTACACCCTTTTAAACACAAGGGGACATGCTGCGTAAATCCTTGTCAAGAAGACTTTCATGAAGGGAATCCCAGTCAACTACTTCAATCACAATCATTGGCTTTGATACCACTTGTGTATAACCAAGAGGGATAAACACTAGAGAGAAATCTATTACTCAAATTCCTAATTTCTACACAATGTGAGACTTCTAACTCACACTTGTACCTCAACAATGTTTCCTCCCTTAATTAGAAAACTCCTAATAATTTCTTTGCACCGCAAGTCTTGCTCTCAATCTTCCAAAATCTTTTAACTTAAGTGATAGTGAAAATATTTGCAATTTGATATTGTGTCTTCACATGAACTAACTCCGCCTCCTTTTTGGCAATACATTTTCTAATGAAATGATATCTCATGTCTATGTGTTTGATCTGCTCATGAAACACCGAATTCTTTGCAAGGTTTTGGGTAGATTTATGATCAACATAAATTTTTGTACTTTCTTCTTCATTAATGTTAAACTCCTTTAAAAATTTTCTTAACCAAATAACATGACATGTGCAAGAGGTTGCAGCCATATACCCAGCCTCGCAAGATTATAATGTAACAATGGTTTATTTTTTAGAATTCCAAGTAAAAGCACAATCACCATAAAAAACACAAAGCTGATAGTTGTTTTTCTAACATCAACAGCTCTTGCAAAATCACTACCACAAAAACCCATAAGTTTGAAATCATTAGAAGAACAGTACAATAAGCCATAATCAAGTATACCTTTTAAATAATGAAGAATTTTGTTTGCTGCTTTCATTTGAGTATAGGTACGGGACTCCATAAAGTGACATACAACTTCAACCGCATACACAATATTCGGCCTTGTACATGTTAAATTCCTCAAGCTTCCCACAAGACTAACATAGTAGAATCTTCCTTCTTTCCACCATCAAACTTTGACAATTTCAATTTTCCTTCCATGGGTATGTTCATAAGGTTGCAATCAAGCATTTTGAATTTCTCCAACACCTTCTTTGCATAACTCTCTTGAGAAACAAAAATTTCATTTCTCCATTTGCTTCACTTCTAATCTTAAGTAATAGGACATAAGTTCCATATCTACCATCTCAAATTCACAAGACATATTCTTCTTGAAATCTTCAAATAAATTTAGGTTATTGCTAGTAAATATTAAATTATCCACATAAAGACAAACAATGAGAATATCACTATTTTAAAAAATTTTAACATATAGAGCATACTCATGTTGACAATGAGAAAATCATTGTCTTGAAGGTACTTATCAATGCGGCTATTCCACACCCTTTGTGCTTGCTTTAAGCCATACAAAGTCTTCTTCAATTTTAAAAACTTTTCTTCTTCACATTTGGTAGCAAAACCCATTGGTTGTTCAACATAAACTAGATATAGTCCTTTGGATACGATATTTGGACTTAGATCCACTATTACTACTGTGTAGGGTATGCTTTCCCATAAGCAGTCACATTTTATGCATCACACCCCCTAAAGGGTATTATTTTGAAGTTTGAGAGGGGTGTTGCTGCCATTTTTTCAAATACACATACAACTGTAATGAATAAATAAAAGTAAAGGCATTCTTAGTAATTTTAAAAATGATGGTATACATCTATAATTTCACTAAACTTGAGGAGGTGCATTTGTAATTTGATCTAAAATTTAATATAATAGTAAGATTAATTAGTACTGTTATAATTATCACTATTATATTATTTTATTCAATAGGTATAAAATTCATTTTATACTACATCTTCTTGATCAATTTCTTCAAAACAAGGAAAGAAATTATAGGTGTCTTCTTTTTCCTAATTCCAAGTCTCTTCTTCATCAAATTCTACATCTCTACTTAGAATAATCTTCCCATTGTTTGGATTATACATTTTGAAACCCTTTGAATTTTCACCATAGCCAATGAACACATGTTTCACACTTCTATCATAAGTTTGGTGCTTCCTTGGTCAGATACATGAGCAAATGCAATGCTCCTAAGGACTCTAAGACGGTCAACTTTTGGCTTCACTCTACTTCGTGCTTCTTGATGTGTTTGACCTTTAACATTCTTTGTAGGAGAACGATTAGACAAATAATCTACACAAGAAACAACTTCAACCCCAAATTCCTTGGGCATAGACATAACTTTCACCATACATCTAGCCATATTCAAAATTGTTCTATTTTTTTCTCTATATAACTCCATTTTGTTGTGGAGTTATAAGAACCGTTAGAGGGTGATGAATCCCATTGTTTTTACAAAACTCATTGAATTTTTTATATGAATTCACAACTTCTATTGGATCTTAAAGCCTTGATTACATAACCACTCTTCTCTACAAGAGCTTTAAAATTTTTAAACATTACAAGTTTCAAAAAATACACCTAAGTCTTCCTACTAAAATCATCAATAAAAAGCAAAAACTATTTATTTTTACCAAAGAAAGGAGGATCAATTGAATAATACACTTCAGTGTGAACAAGTTAGAGAGGCTTATTTTCTCTTGATTCGACTTCTTTAGGAAAACTTCTTCTTGCATGCTTTCTAAAGAGACATGTTTCACACAACTGATTGGGATGGTTGATGTTAGGCATCCCCTTCACCATCTTTTCATCTCATAAAGTCTTGAGTGCTCCAAGATTCAAGTGATCAAACTTCATATGTCAACACCATGCTACATCTTTTATGCTAGTCTTCAGGCATTTTGCTTTATTGGTCTTTATGCTTAAAGTAAACATTCTATTTCTTGTCATAAAAACCTTAGCAATTAAATTAGAATTTTGGTCTTTAAGTGATAAGCAATTATCTTTCATGATAACGTCATATCTATTCTCAACAAGTTGTCCCAACTCAAAATTTTACTTCAGGAACATAATAAACATCCTTGATTAATTTGTGAGTACCATCTTTTAAGGAAATAAAAATAGCACATTTCCCTTGGATTTGCACCTTAGAAGAATCACCAAAGGAAACATTTCCCTTCACTTTCTCTTTAAGCTCCACAAATTCTTCCTTGTAGCCATACATGTGATTGCTTGCTCCATTGTTGAGATACCACAAGCAATTATCACCATCTTGTTCATTGTTAAGTGCTAGCAACAATGTTGACTTTTCACCTTCTTTTTTATCATTAACAAGATTAGCCATTTCTTCTACATTGTTTCTACATTCCCAAGAAAAATAACATTCTAACATTTGATTTATCGTACCTCCTTTCATTTGTTCTTCCATGATTGTCTCTATCTCTTCCTCCTAGTTTGCTGATAACTTATTTAATTGTTATCAAAATTGTCATGATTTCCTCTTCCTTTTGCCTCTTCCAAGGTCACGTCCATGTCTTCTTTGATTATTTTTTTCTCCATTTTTTCTCCATGATTGTGTCTATCTCATCATGTCTTCTTTTGAATATTTCTTCATATGCTTGAAGAGAACCCAAAAATTGGTCCACCATAATTGATTCTAAATCCTTTTATTCTTCAATTGCATAAACTACAAAATGATATTTTACAGTTAAAGAATGAAGGATTTTTTATACCACACGAACATTTTCCATCTTTTCTCCATAATGTCTCATTTGGCCTACAACTGTCATCACCTTATTGCCAAAATCCGAGATTGAGTCGGACTCTTTCATATGCAAGGATTCGAACTCTTCATGAAGAGTTTGTAGGTGCACCTTCTTCACCTTGTCAACACCTTCAAGGGAAGTTCTCAAAATCTCCCAAGCCTTTTTAGAGGTGGTTGCATTGGACATCATTTCAAACATAACTTTATCTAAACCTTGGTAGATGAAAGCAAGTGCTTGTTGATCCCATCCTCATCAAAATCTTCCTCTCATTGGGTGGTTGAATATCCTCATTTTCAAGTTGGATATAACATTTCTCAAAAATATCCCAAGCATCTTGGGAACCTAGTAAGGTTTTCATTCGATGACATCAATTATCATAATTCCCATTGATTAGACGAGGAAATTGCAAAAAAAAATAATTCAAGCATTATTATTTGTTATCTCTCAACTCACCAAGTGTTTTACTTTTATCTCACCAAGTGTTGCACTTTTTTTTTTTTTTTGTTTACTCACTTTTGAGAACGAAAGCTCTAATACCACTTTCTTAAAAAGAGAGAGATTCTAATTATTTCGCACATGACTAAATGACTTAGCACTTGTTTATGATAGAATAACTGTTACATAATAATAATTAATACACAATAACGTTCCAATTATTAGTGTGGTTATGTAGAATAAATTTATTTTAGTGAATATGACCAATATCTCTTTGGATCACAATTTATTTATAAGAAAATCCATGTCTGCAAGAAAATAAGAGATTCTCATAGTTGAAATTCAAGAAAAAAAAAAAAGACATTGGTACGAGAAGAAAAATAAAAATAAAAAGAAGAGGCTCTAAAAGAGAAATTGAATGAACTTATGAGCTCTAGACGGTTGGAAGGAAAATTTTCTTTTAAGGTGTGTGGTATATATGCCTATGATACCGTGTTATGAAACATAACACAACTGATAAAAGAAGAAAGAAATTTGAGAAAAATATGAAATTATATAACTAAAATTTATAGATATTTCAATACAAATAAGAATTAAAAAGAAGAGGCTCTAAAAGAGAAATTGAATGAACTTATGAGCTCTCGACGGTTGGAAGGAAAATTTTCTTTTAAGGTGTGTGGTATATATGCCTATGATACCGTGTTATGAAACATAACACAACTGATAAAAGAAGAAAGAAATTTGAGAAAAATATGAAATTATATAACTAAAATTTATAGATATTTCAATACAAATAAGAATTACAAAGAAGAGGCTCTAAAAGAGAAATTGAATGAACTTATGAGCTCTCGACGGTTGGAAGGAAAATTTTCTTTTAAGGTGTGTGGTATATATGCCTATGATACCGTGTTATGAAACATAACACAACTGATAAAAGAAGAAAGAAATTTGAGAAAAATATGAAATTATATAACTAAAATTTATAGATATTTCAATACAAATAAGAATTTAAATTGCTAACAAATATATATTAGCGATTAACTAACACAGTTATTAAACTATACACCCAACTAAGTAGAGATTTATATATCTCTTCCTAATATTTTTATATTTTAAACTTATCTAAAATAACAAAAGAAAAACCTTTTAGTACGACTTTCTTTTTTACCTATCTAAATAATATATTTTTTGTATTCTATCTCTCTCTTTCTTTCATTACTAATTCAACTATTCGAGCAAACCACACGTATACAATAATGTAAATTATGGTAGTTGACAAACAGGTCAAATATTGGGCATTTAAGCGAACTAGCTAGAACAGGGGACTGGGCACCGAACTACATCCATGAACTCTTGGTCTGATTCCAGGGCAGTCATATTTTGTGGTGAAAGGCATACCTCCAAATCCATGCTTCCTCCTCCTTCATGCCCTGGGTATGATGTCACTTTTCCATCAAACTTGTTAGCATACCCACTTCTAATAGCTAAGGCTCTTCCCATTCCAAATTCACTCCCATACTTGTTGAACCTAGGCGAGCTACCCATCAACACACTGTATGGATCAAATAATCGATGAATTTGAGGGATAACTGGTGACTGTAACCATCCTTGCACCGATTCCTGCACCACTTTGTCGTTATGGCTTGTAACAGCAAGGTGCAACTTCCATGCTGCCCATCCTAGATCATTCTCAAGCAATTCCCTTGTCGTGCTTTCAGCACCCACTACTTGAACCAAGTTTCCAAAGTATTCCTCGGGCACAGGCGGTTCCATTCTAGATCGATTGTTTATGGCCATCTTGCAACTTGTTTTTTCGTCAAAAGGTACGGAGCGTGCACGAGTAATGGATCTCCAAACAAGTGCTGACAGTGACTGCAATGAAGATATTTTGGTGGTATTGCACTCTGAGTTAGCCTTTGCTTTTAGTCTTGCAATACACTCTGCTGAAAAGTGGAAGATTCTCTCTCTAAGCAAGGGTGCTTCAAAGTTGCAAATAAACTCGTCATGGTGTTGGAAAGGAAGATTGATTGGTGAACGACAATCATTGGGAAACCAGCGATTATGAATGGGTGGGCGTGAAATGGGAACATCATATTCATGGCCTTGAATCTGGGATTGTGCTTGAAAGATCTCAGACCATGTGTTGAAGAAATTCCAATAAGAAGTGCCATCACCAATAGAGTGGTTCATGGAACAACCTATGAAAACAGCATCGACCAATTCAGTGACTTGGACGGACAACAATGGCATGGTGTGACCATCATGGTTGACTGCTTTATGGTGGTCAAAGAATGAATGAACAATGGGAGGGACATAAACTGGGGAGAGTATGTGAGATATGGTCATGTCCAAAGAGGCATATATGAATCTAGCTCCACTACTATTTTTGCAATCAACAAAAAAAGAATAAGAGGGAGGGTCTTGGGTTTTGTGGGTGACAAGGCGGCCGGCCAATGGATAGAAATGAGAGAGGGCCAGAGAAAGGGAGGTCTTGAGCTTTTCCAACAGATTCTCTATGAAATCCTGTTCATCAACGGGTTTCTTGAAGAGTAGACCCTTCTGGATATAGTGATAAGATAACAAAATAACATCCCAAGGTGATAAATAGCATATTTCATTAGATTCTTCTGTTTCCCGATGCGGCTTCACAAAGCACTCGGAAATGCGTCTAACGGCTGGGGTTCTCATTATGCTCATGCTCACACACACACCATTTAGATTTTTGTTGCATACAACTTGGACATGTTGTACATGTTTGTTTGGTTAAATATATGTTGCTTCCCGCACCCCTACTATGACTCCAGTTTTAATTTTCTACTTAATAAAGAAACTTCGACGTACACAGAAATAGTTGAAGATTCTTTAGAAAATGATGACTTTTCGACTTTTCGACGCGCTTTTGAGAATTGCTATGAATGACCATAGCAAATCTTTTTCCATATTCGATAAGAAACTTAATTAGGCCTTTTGACATGAAAAGTCTCATAGAAGATTAGAAGGATGTGAAAAAAAAAGAAAAAGAAAAAGAAAACGCGCTTTTGAGAATTGCTAGGAATGACCCTTTGGGATTAAGAAACTTCTACCCAGACAGAATTTCATAGAAAATGACACCGGGGAAAAAAAGATCATGTTTTATTTTGCTTTGTTCTGGAAATGAAACATCTATGAAACACAGATGCGAATTGGATGGGAACGGTTATAATTTTTAAAAATAAATATAATTAAAAATTTAAAGTATATAAATTGTCTTTTGGTTCTTGAAAAACATCTATTTTTAATAAAAAATTTTTTTTTAAAAAATAACTTTTGTCATAACGTTAAACATATACTGGGTGAAAATAATAATATTGATTTTTTTAAAAATAAAAATTATTTTTTTAATAAAATAATAAACTTTTGGTATGCAAAATATGTTTATCTTTGATTTTAATTATTTAAAGATTTTACTTTATTCTCTAAAATATAAAAAATATGCTTTTGTTTAAAACAATTTTGACTAATGTTTTGCTGTGTTCTTTTACATCCTCTCGAAATAAATTTAGGCCTCGTTTGGTGGACAAGATATGATAAGATAGGATAGTGAGTTGAATAGAGACAACGAAGGATAAAAGCAAGATAAACTCTTATTTTATCTTATGCTTGATGCACACGAGGATAAAAGGTCAAATATGATTATTTCATTATATCCTATATTTGAGATGTACATATTATGGTATGTTAGGATATAAAGAATATTAAAATGAAAAAATCATCGTTATTACAAATTTAAATATAATTTTATAATAAATTTAATTGAAGTTATTTTTTTGGCTTTTTAATAAGTTTATATAAATAAAATTGTATTTTTATTAAAAATATTCAAATTTATTTTACAAAAAATAAAATTCCTTGCAAGTTCTATAGAATTAGAGTTGCGTTTATTTGGATACCTTTTGCAGAAGTTTAAGAAGATGGTGATAACAACTGTCCCAAAACTTGCCTTCATTGTCACCGCCCTCCCTTCAATGTCAAATAAGCCCTTCTCCGTTGCACCCGCCCATTACCCTGGCCCCTGCACAATCCCCATGCAGTTCTCCCAAAATCTCCAACACTCTATGAAGAAATCGCCACCATTGCCCCAAAATCCTAGCAAGTTCTATAGAATTAGAGTTGCGTTTATTTGGATACCTTTTGTAGAAGTTCAAGAAGATGGTGGTAACAACTGCCCCAAAACTTGCCTTCAATGTCACCGCCCTCCTTTCAATGTCAAATAAGCCTCTTCTCTATTGCACCCACCCATTACCTTGACCCCTGCACAATCCTCACGCAATTTTCTCAAAATCTCCAACACCCCTCTGCGAAGAAATTGCCACCATCGCCCTAAAATCCTTGGCGTTGTAATTTGACCATAGTGAGCCCCGAAAGGGCACAAGCATCCTAGTGAAGGCACTGGAGCGTTGGGCATGAAATAAGTGCTCGCCTATCCTGGCGACGCGTCTATCAGAAAGAAAAAATGTAGAAAGAAAAAAAAATGTGAGAAAAAAATGAACAGAAAGAGAAAGTAAATAAAGAGAGAGAAAGAGGAAAGAGAGAAGGGAGGGAGGAGAAGAAAGAAAATTTTGGATTTTATGTGTAATTTCCTAGGATTAAACATACAAGAAACTACACTACATAATCTTAGATAATATGTTACTCGCTTCTAAATACTCTATAATCATCAAGTGAGAATCTAGAAATTTACTTGGATCTATAGTATTGTTCAGAACTTGTTTTTCTAATGTCATTTGGTCAAGTAACTATTGTCACATTCTTCTCCCATTCTTAATTCTAATTTAGCAAAACCACCTGATCTAATGACTCTGCTTAATATTGTTAAAAAATACCACATTTGGTTTCTCTCTTCTCTAACTTTCTTGCATTGGTCTTTGTAATGGTGAGAGAACTCTAACCTTTTTTTTAGCTAATAAGTCTTTCAGAAGATATATAAAGAGAGAGAAATTATCTTTTTAAATATTTTTTTATAACCTTTCTAACCTCCTTTTTTCCTACTACCAAAATTACCCTTAATAAAGTGAAAAGAGATGGACTTATTTTATTAATTTAAAAATAACCCTTAATGACTTTAATATATTTCTAGTCTAACAACACCATATTAGACACATTTTCATTAAAGTCATTTCATAATTACATGAACCAAATATTAGATTAAATAATCTAAAATTTCTCCCACTTGGCTCATGTGATGACTTGAAGTTTCAACATCAAACTGTAAGTGCACACCATACATTGAAATTAAAAGTCACCATCGTTAATTGAATTAAAAGTCACCAAACAACTTGGCCCCGTCCATGTATCACATAATATCATCCAATTCAACTCAACTTTAATAATACTGTAATATGTGTCTTTAATATCCTTTAAAAAAATAATGTATACCATATAATGTGAATGACATAACAAGCAGAAACACAACTATAATTGAATTCAGAAACGTCATACAATACAAGCATTACCATCATAATGTATATACATACATCATATTACATCATTAACAAAGACTTATCCATTACACTTATACTTTCAATATGGCCAATAAATTTTGGGTGATGAACCTTTAGTTAACGGATTTGCTATCATTAAACAACTTGTACCAATATGCTCAATTTTCACTCTATGTTTCTGCACTTCTTCTTTAACTGTCAAATACTTAAAATCCATGTGTTTTTATCCTTTAGAGTATTTTTCATTCTTAGAGAAGAAACAGTTGTGGAGTTATCACAATAAATCCTTAATGGTTTGGCTATACTGTTAATAATCCAAACTTGAAGTAAAGTTTTGTAGCGATAATGCTTGAATTGTGGACTCAAAACATGCCACAAACTCAATGAGTAGTCAATCACTTCAAGGTGATCTGACCTCCTATATATAAACATGTAATCCTTGGTTCCTTATAAATACCTAAAAAATTTCTTTGCAACTTTCCAATGTTCTATTCTGGGATTGCTTTTATATCTGCCAACATTCCTACAACAAAGTCAATATCCGACTGTGTATATGTTTGGGCATACATCAAGCTCCCAACCACGGATGCATAGGGAATAGACTCCATTTCCTTTCATTCCAAGTCATTTCTAAGATATTGTATTTGAGTAAACTCATCCCCTTTTTTGTATTAGAACAATTCCTTCAGAGCACTTTTCCATTTTGAATCTCTTTAATACCTTATTGATATAATCTTTGTGAGACAATCCCAACAATACCAGTGATCTATCACGAAATATTTATATTTCTATCACATAGGATGCCCCTCTCATATCTTTCATTTCAAAGTTATTAGAGATGTATTTCTTTACATAATATAAAATAACAACATCATCAGGAGCAAGCAAAATGTCATCAACATACAAGACTAAAATCACAAATTTTCTCCCACTGACCTTCATGTTGATACCTCAATCAACAATGTTCTCTACAAAACCATACGACATAATGATATCATTAAACTTAAGATATCATTATCTGGAAGCCTATTTTAGTCCATACATCGGCTTTTTTAATTTACAAACCAAAATTTCCTTTCCTATAGAACCAAACCCTTTAGGTTGGTCTTATAAACTTCTTCCTCTAAGTCATCATTTAGAAAGATGGTCTTTACATCCATTTGGTAAAGCTCCAAATCATAATGAGTCACTAAAGCCAAAACAATCTTCAATAAGTCCTTCTTAGAGATTGTAGAGAAAGTCTGTTTATAGTCAATACCATATTTTTGAGTGAAACCTTTTGCAAGGAGTCTAGCTTTGTACCTTTCAATATTGCCCTTCGAGTCATGTTTGGTCGTAAAGACCCATTTGCAACCATCTCGTTTTGAACCTTTACGCAACTCAACTAGATCCCAAACTTTATTGTCTTCCATTGATTTTAACTCTTCTTTCATTGCATCAAACCATTTTTTTTAGAATTGTGACTTTCCATGGCTTCCCTGAAAGAGACTATATCTTCATCAATGTTTAAGTCATTTTCGTATTTAAGAGAATACACAATATAATCACTTGAAATAGCTAGCCTTGTTTTCTTTTTAGACCTTCTTGGTGTTATTTCCTATGCCTATTCTATCACTTGTTCATTTATGAATTGCATATTTGTTACTGGCTCATCACCTTGTGGGTTTTGAATATTATCATGTTGGCTCTGGTTGTTTAACTGTAATGCCACCAGAAGAGCAACATCTTAAGTAGGGACTTTAGGTGAAGAAGATTCACCACAAGTCTCTAAAATATCCATCTTTCGTGATTTGTCACTCCCACTAAAAAAGGTCATTTTCAATGAACCAAGCATTACCAGACTCAATTATTCTAGTACTATGATTAAGATAGTAGAACTTGTAACCGTTAGATTTTTTTGAATATCCAATGAAACCATTAATGGTTCTTACATCAAGCTTCTTTCATGTGGATTGTATACCTTTACATTTGCTGGACAACCCCAAACATGGAGATGCCTCAAACTGGGTTTCCTTCCTATCCACAATTCATAAGGAGTCTTAGGAACTGTCTTATTAGGAATCCTATTAAGTAGATGTGCAATAGTCTTTAATGTGTGCATCCCTAAAGATAAAGGTACAATACTATAATTCAACATAGACCTAATCATATCCATTAGAATACGATTCCACCTTTCAGCCACACCATTCTATTTCGGTGTGTTATACATAGTATACAATGCACATATGCCTTTACTTTTAGACATTGTCCATTTTCATTGTATTTTTCATAAAATTCACCACATCTATCAGACCTTACAACTTTTACTTTTTTGTCCAACTGTCTTTCTACCTTTTAAATGAAACACCCTTAAGTTATCCATTGATTGAGATTCTTCATACAAAAGGTACGATGACAATAACATGAAAAGTCATCAATAAAGGTGATAAAATAATTTTCTTTGCTTCAAGATGGAATGTCAAAAGGTCCACAAATATTATTGTGTATCAATTCTGGAAGTTCATTACTTCTTATAACATGATTCTTTAATATTTGTTTGGTTTGCTTTCCTTTAATGCATTCCAAACATACATCCCATCCACCAAAATCCAATTGAGGCAAAATTTTATTTTTCATTAACCACATTATCCTTTCTATGGATATGTGACCTAATCTTTGATGCGATAAATAGGGATGACAAAAATACTCATACCTGTGTGTATCTGTCCTAACCCACCTTGATTTTGATGGGTATTACCCGGTTTGACAGGGTATGGGTACGGGTACGGGTATTAATCTATATATAGAGTGACTACTCGCCCCATACCCGGTTTAACACTTCGCCCCATACCTGCTGCGTTATAATTTTAATGATTATATAATAATTTTAAATTTATATATTTAATTAAAAATTTTAATTCTTAAACTTTAATTTATAATTTCTTATTATAAAAAAAGTAAGTGACCTTGAGTGCACGACAAAGTAAGTGATGTAATTCTAAACGTAGCTTGAATCATTACATTAACTACTTGCTTCCTCAACATTTGTTTATGTATGTACAGTTTCTTAAAAAAAAATAAAAAATAAAAACCATCACGCTGAATTTGTCCAAACTCTTAATATAAAAGTGGAGTTTATTTATGGTTCAAAAGCATACAGATAATTGTACTAATTTATGTATATCACACGAATAAAATAAAATGTTATTATCAAAGGAGTAACATATATAAATTAAAATGTAAAAGAAAATAAACATTAGCGCCGCGTCAATACTATATAAGTCACTCTTAATGGCATTATTTTTAATTAAAATAAAACTAAACTAAATAACACCTTACTTGTATAAAGAATAAAATATATAACTGAGTTGATTAAATGGATTGTGAAGTTATTCTAAACCACTGAAACTGTCTTGAATTCTTACTGATACAAAAAAATATGAGTTTTAAGTATTGAGATAAAATTTGTGTAGTGTGAAACAAATAATTAAATCAATTGATTTAAATTGAGGGATAGATATTTGGATTTGCATGAACATATTCTTTAGAACTGGGTAATGATTGACAAAAGATGCACCTTTTCATCTGACGGTGAGTAATTTTTGAAAGCAAATTTTAAGCTTTAATAAAATAAAATATTTTGAAAGGTTGAATTTTGGCAGTTGAAATTAAAATTAACTGTAAGAGATCAAGATACACTGTCCATCCACCACTATGTCAGCACTCAGCAGCAAATATTGCAGCAGCTAAGATTATACATGCATCCACTCTAGACAATGCGTTGGGTTCACTCTGAACGTTTTTTACTCTCATCTTATCAGTCAACCATAGATCCTTAATTCCTTGTATTATGTTTTCCCTACCATACCCCACTATTATTGGAATTTTCTTGTATTCAATTATCCATAACACATCTTATGATCCTTTAAAAATCATATCTTATGAGTATAAGAGTTCCCACTGTGGGCAATATGTACTTGTAAATATTATAATTGACGAATGTTGAATTTGTATTTGTGTTGTTTCCATTTATATTAATGCAATTCTTCAATAAAACTATAACTTTTTTCATGTCAAATTACAATAATTGCACAAGGGGGTTTAGATATTTGCCATTGCTTGGAAGATTAATGCATCACTTCACTCAAAGCTGATTTCAGCATTTGATACGAGAATAACATATAAAGAAGGGGACAAGGCGACAGGAGATCGAACCACCACAAATCTAATTCTAACATATTAAAACTAATTTGTCTATAAAAAGAAAAAAAAACCATCATATTTGACTTGTTCAACTTCAACGGTAAAACACTAGCAACATTAGCAAACTAGCATAACTGAAAGTCTGAAACGGCATCCATAAACTCCGTGTCTGATTCGAGAGCAGTCATTGTATGTGGTAAAAGACACACTTCCAAATCAATGCTTCCCCCACCTTGACGACCTGGGTATGATGTCACTTTGCCATCAAATTTGTTAGCATACCCACTCCTAACAGCCACTGCTTTTTGCATTCTAAACTCATTGCCATACATGTTGAATCTGGGTGAGCTACTTATCAACACAACATAAGGGTCCATGGACTGACCCAGTTGATAGATGAAAGGAGACTGTAACCACTCTTGGAGTGATTCTAACACCACTCTGTCGTTATGGTTCGAAACAGCCAGGTGCAACTTCCACGCTGCCCATCCCAGACCATTCTCAAGTAACTCCCCAACCGTCGTTTCTGCACTGATCCTATGAACTGAGTTTCCAAAGTATTCCCGAGGCAGTGCTGGTTCCATTCTTGATCGATTGTTTGCTGCTAACCTGCAACTGCTTCTTCGGTCATATGGTAGGGAGCATGCACGAGTGATTGATCTCCAAACAAGTGCTGATAACGACTGGAATGAAGAGATTTCGGTTGTATTGGACTCTGAATTGGCCTTTGCTTTTAATTTTGCTATAGACTCTGCTGAGAAATGGAAGATTCTCTCTCTAAGCAAGGGTGCTTCAAATCTGCTAATAAACTCGTTATGATGTTTGAAAGGAAGATTAATTGGTGGAGCGCAATCTTTGGGGAACCAGCGACTGTGAATGGGTTGGTGTGAAATGGGAACATCATATCCATGATAATGGGATTGCCCTTCAAAGATCTCAGACCATGTGTTGAAGAAATTCCAATAAGAAGTGCCATCACCGACGGCATGATTCATGGAACAAGCTAGGAAAACACCGTCCACTAGTTCGGTGACTTGGATGGACAACAGTGGCAGGGTGTGACCGTCATGGTTGAGTGCTTTGTGGTGGTCAAAGAATGAGTGAACAATGGGTGGGACATCAATCGGAGAGAGTATGTCAGACATGGTCATATCCAAAGTTGCATAGATGAATCTAGCTCCATCACTTTTGTTGCAGTCAACAAAAACAACGTAAGAGGGAGGGTCTTCGGTTTTCTGGGTGACAAGGCGGCCAGCCAATGGATAGAAGTGGAAGAGGGTGAGAGAAAGAGAGTGCTTCAGCTTTTCCAACAAATTGTTTATGAATTCATGTTGATCAACAAGTGTTGGAGGCTTCTTGAAGAGTAAACCCTTCTGGATGTAGTGGATAGACAATTTGGAAATATCCCAAGGTGTTAGATAGCAGATTTGGTTTGATATTTCTGTTGGATGATTTGGCTTGATGAACCATTCTGATATATGGCGAACGGCTGGGGCATTCATTATGCAGATAGTATTCCCTTTGTAAAATATGAACCAAGAAACTGTTAATCTTAGTACGAATAAGTAATATGCAGTTAACCATGCCGCTCGTTGTGCATTTAATACAGTATTTTAAATGAATAGTAATAATTACTAACATGGGCTGGTAGATATCCTCAAAAAACAAATAATTCCTTTGCTTGTAGCTAAAGTCAAACCTGTAGAAGGTGATTTTACGTTATTAATATATCCTCTGTCGACTGTTTCTACAGCATGATTCAATAGTTCAAAATATCTTAATGGCAGGTTAAAAGTGGCTGACAAGATAAAAAGCAATACAATGCATCTAATGCTGGAATTGTCGGCTAAGTTAAAAAATTATAATGGCATATTTGGATTATATATCACGGTTCTTCTATTTAATTTAACTATTTGTTATATCATTGTCCTATTTGTAACAGAACATTAATAATACCACAAGATAATGCTTATATATCCATCAGGTCCACAAAGCACCAATGCAAAACATCAGACTTGCGGCCGCCATGATATTATCACCTTCAACGAACTTCTCTTAGAAATGTTTTAGTGAAGAAATCTATTTTCTTTAGAGGTAAAATATATTTTAAATTTCTGAAAATTATTAAAATATTAACTATATTTTTCAATAATTTTTTTTATATTTGAAGTTTTTTAAATAATATTTATAAAGATATAAAGATATAAAAATAGTTTAGATATTCAAGTGATATATTTTAAAAAAAAAGGACCAAAATAATAAAAAAAATTCAAGTACGTATTTAATATATTAAAAAAATTTAAAATCTGAATATATTTTACTCTTTTATTCTCTTCAATTAAAAATTTACACATCGGTAAAAAGAAATATCAGTTTAGAAAATATTGACTCTCTTTTTCTTACTTGTAAATTAAACTGCGTGCAGTGTTTGATTTTCCTTTCCAGCAGTCCAAATGGAATTTCTCATTTTAATAGACAAAATGTAGAAAGAGCCACAGTCATGGATTAAAAAAAAAAAGTTGGTCCTGTTATATATATATATATAGATAAATTGGTAACATATTAATTTTGTTAATCGGAAGATGTTACGATTTCTGTCTCTTTCTCTACATGTAAATTTTGCATCTGTCATTAACAATAACCTAAAGATGACTTAACGAATTTAGTTTTTAGTAAAAAATCTGTAAATCATGCTTTATATAAAAAATAATAAGTATACATTTATTTAGGTGTCACATAGATTTCTAAAAAAAAAATTAAATGGATTAAGTTTCTAATTATGTTAGTATTCAGGTCGGTCTTAAAGTGCTTTAAAATAGTTTAAGAAAGTTATTTAAAATGTTTTTAAAATCAAAATATACATCAACGTAGTCATTAAGAAATAATTTATTCGAAAAAAGTTTTATAAGTACGTATTATACCATGTCTATAATTTTCAAAGAAATAAACCATGGTATACTAAAAAACTAACACATTATTTTTCAGAACTATAATTAAGGACTTTATTAACTACTATATGTACAAACTTAAACTTTTTTTCAGTCTTATAGACATCATCCTTTTAATTACAGAAATAGAAAAAACGAAACATAATTTGAGTCACACTTTTGATTGATACTTATATGGTGAGTTTGAAGCGCATTATAGTACATAAAAAGAAAAACTGTTAAGACAACTATGAGTTTCCTTTTGTCAATAGTTAAGAATATAAACAAATTTTTCATTAGAGTTTACATGTAAGTGCAATTTAAGATCATAGGTGAGTTTAATTTTATATCAGTCTCAGTCGTGGCTTACATCTCCTTTTTTTCTTTTCAAGGATATAAACAAAATAACTCTTTAACATATACTTCAAAACCTTGGGCCACATTCTCCTCCTTTTCTTTCAATTAGTCATAACCTGTTGATTGAAAAATATCTTTTTTAGGTGCCCTAATCAAGGCCACCAATCGCAAGCAAAATCTTGTTTTTATTATCTATTTAAAGTTGTATTAAAGCCTATTAATTTAGTGATTTATTATTACGAGCTCAAAGCACTAAAATAATTTTTTTATCAATTAGTAAAATTAATGTAGATCTTAACTAAAAAGACTTCTAATGAAGAGGGGAGGATCTATGCTCTTGAGAGTGGGGCAGCTGCCTCCATAAGATTTTTATTCTTCTCTTAACATAAAATATGTAATTATAAACAATATTTAAATATAAAATATAATTAAAAATTAAGTTATAAAATGAGTTTTGCTCCACTAATTTATATATGTAAAAATGTTAGTAACATATTTTCTACACTCTTTTAAGCTCTTTATTATTGGTTAAAATTTAATTAAAATACCATTTTTTATATAAAGTAAATGTTAAAATGTTAATTTCTTATTAATGGTAAGAATGAAAAACATAAATTTTTATTATCTGATTTCTCATTTATTTTTTTATCCTAATGTAATAGCTTATAAAAAAATTCAATTAATATAGTATTTTAAAAGAAGAGTGTCATCGATGTTATTGAACTTCTCTAAATATATAGAATTATCATCTCACTACTAATTAAAACTTCTCTTAACTTTAACATAATGATCCTATTGAAACTAATTACCTTAATGTAACCAATATACAAGAAAGAGTTAGAGTTGTACAAAAAATCTAATTTCACTATAGACTATTTTTTTTGTTCTTCCAGAGACAACTTAATTAAATAACACTATATTGCAAGAAGACAGAGAATTAAGGGTAGAAAATAGAAGTGAGAACAATTATATGGCAAGAAAGAAATCAAACTTTGTGTACTCATAATTTATGTCTTTTAACTTAATCAACATAATTTACTTAAAGAGTGGAACTAATCATATCTATCTTTCTCTTACGTGTTCTATATCTTATAAGTAGTATTCTACATTTCTACCCATTTTCAAGATGCATAGTGATCCTTAGTCAATTTCAGTTATTTTTTAAATTTTTGTTAACCAAAAGATTCTTTTAATTATTTAGTAAATAGTTAATTTTGGTAACTTTTAATATTTAAAAATATTACTTCAAATATTTTTTATTGAAAATGTTAGTTTCTAATTATCTTTAAAACATTTACTACTTTTTAAGTAAAAAATATATTTTATTATTTTTTTGGATATTTTTAAATTATAATTTTTAATGTAATCATTACAGTATTTTTAATATTATTTTATTATTTGAAATTATACCATAAGATATTAATAATGACAGATATAGGTTTATTTTACTTTTTTTGTTATATTTTATATTTTTATATTACACTATTTATTTTGAACATTATAAAATTTATTTTGTTATTTGAAAATTATAATTCAAGAAATTGATCGATAACAATACATAATATATTTTTATTTTTGATAATTATATATGTTATACTATTTCTTTTAACCATTAGACACTAATTGCTATAATTAAATATGTCTACTTGGGTGAATGATATTTTTAATTTTTATTAATTTAGATTGAAAATATTTTAAGTTATAATATGAGGTCAATAGTATAATATGCAATATAAAAAAAAAAGCTAAAATATAATTAAAATAATTGTACTATAAATAAAAATATAAAAGTTTAAAATTAATTAAAACTAAAATTATGAAAATTGAATATATAATTATATATAAAGTAAATATTTATAAGAAATATGATATAAAAATGTTCTATCATTTTATATTTTCATCTATTTTAAGAAATAATTTTACTAGAAACTTATTTCAATAAACTAGTATAACATCTTTCAACCGTTTTTAGCTTTAACCTTTTCATATCCTAAAACATAAAGGAGTTTTGCTTCCAAAGACACAAACCAGTAGGGAAAAGTGACTAAAATGTATATTTAGTACAGAACTTTTATAAAATTTTGTTTTTAATACAATCTAAAATATTTGAGAAGTCTAGGTACAAATTTTTTTACTCTTTAAAATATATCTTAACAACTTACAAAATATAAAAAATGTGTAATGAATACTATGTGAACAATTTAATTCTTCATTTAATATATACTTAGGTTCATTAAATTTAATTATATCTAATTATAATCACTATGGTACTTAAAGTTCAAATCTCCATTAACATGACTATGAAAAGTTGAAGTCTACATTTTCTTGTTCGTGGATAAAGGTTATACGGGAGAGAGGGGAAGGGAAGGTATAACAAATTCACAATAACAGCACGCACGTTGATATAAAAGTGTTCTATTTTAAGTAAACCAACATTCATCTTTTTTAAGTGAACTACTAATCATTTTGAAGTTGAAACTCTTTGCTAATGCTCTCCAATTTATGCCAGTGATTACAGACAAAGATTAAAAGGAGATGAAGTAACGATCCTGATGCATTGCATGTTCTAGTAAGAATAAGAATTTTTGCATTTGATCTTTACATAAACTAGATCACTGTCGTGTACACAGGACAAATTAGCAAAGTGCACTCATGAACTCCTTGTCTGATTCCAAAGCACTCGTTGTATCAGGCAAAAGACAGACTTCTAAATCAATGCTCCCCCCACCTTGATGGCCTGGGTATGATGTCACTTTCCCATCAAATTTGTTGCCATACCCACTTCTAACTGCCATTGCTTTTCCCATTCCAAATTCATTCTCATACATGTTGAACCTGGGCGAGCTACCCATCATCACACAGGGAGGGTCAAAGAAGCGAGCAAGTTGATATACGAAAGGAGACTCAAACCAATCTTTAAGAAATTGTGAAATAGCTCTGTCATTGTGGTTTGCAACAGCCAGGTGCAACTTCCATGCTGCCCATCCAAGACCATTTTCAAGCAACTCTCCCTTTGTTGCCTCACCACTCACTGCATGAAGTGAGTTTCCAAAGTAATTCGGAGGAAGAGGAGGTTCCATTCTTGATCGATTGTCTGTTGCCAACTTGCAAGTTGTTCTCTGGTTATACGGAACAGAGCGTGCACGTGTTCTCGATCTCCAAACTAGTGCTGATAGTGACTGGAATGAAGAGATTCTTGTGGTATTGCATTCCTGGTTGGCCTTTGCTTTCAGTTTTGCAATAGACTCTGCTGGAAAGTGGAAGATTCTCTCTCTCAGTTTGGGTGCTTCATATCTACTAGTAAACTCGACTTTTTGTTTGAAGGGAAGATTGATTAATGGACCATAACCTTCTGGAAACCAGCGATTATGAATAGGATGTCGTGAAATGGGAACATCATATCCGTGCCCATTAGCTTGAGCTTGAAATATCTCGGACCATGTGTTAAAGAAGTTCCAATAAGAAGTGCCATCACCAATGACGTGGTTCATGGAACAACCTATGAAAACGCCATCCACTAGTTCGGTAACTTGGATGGACAATAGGGGCATGGTGTGGCCATCGTTGTTGAGTGCTTTGTGGTGGTCAAAGAATGAGTGAACAATGGGTGGGACGTCAATGGGATAGAGTATGTCAGATACGGTCATGTCCAAAGTTGCATAGATGAATCTAGCTCCATTACCACTGTTATTGCAATCAACATAAACAGCATAAGAAGGAGGGTCTTGGGTTACAATGCGACCAGCAATGGAAGAGTGCAAGAGAAAGAGAGGTCTTTAGCTTTTCCAACAGATTCTCTATGAAATCATGGTGATCAACAAGTCTTGCAGGCTTCTTGAACACTAATCCCTTCTGGATGTAGTGGACAGACAACATAGCAATATCCCATGGTGTTAAATAGCATATTGGGTATGACTCTTGGCTGGGACAAGGCGGATTTACAAAGCATTCAGAAACACGACGAATTGCAGGGAAACTCGTCATTCAAATATTCACCAACAAATTCAGATCTTTGTTGCAGCGAGCTTAGAGATCCACGTATTTCCTTGTAATTAATGGGTATGAAATCAAATTAGCTGCACGAAAACAATTTCAATAAGAAATCAGAAGTCGGTTGAATTTAATTTTTCATACACTATATAATTAAAATGTTTTCTTCTTACAGTAGTTGAACAATATATTGGTACATGTTTACTCAAAAAACATTATCCTGTTATATAATTAAAGATTTTGCTTAGAATCACTGAACTAACAACTGCTAAAGAAATTTAACTGTTCTAATAATGAAACAGAATGATGCAATGGAAATTATATACAGAGAGTCAAATTCATAAGCCCGAAACATTAAATCACTCACTATCCCGTAAAATGAAAAAAGTAGCCCATTGTTTGCGCGTAGTATTAGCTTTTAAACAATTTTAATTTAAGCATAGGCATAACAATGGTAGAAAATGCTGGTTTTTCGTTTCATAAGCCTTGAAAGCAGATATGAAGACAAACATTAATAAAATTACAGATCTACAATTGTAGAGAATAGGTAGGAGAGTACCTCTAGTACGAGAGAGAAGGGATAGAAGGTAATAGCTTTTGTTTCTTTGGAGCAGATCCCCAAGCAATTCAGATGGACACGACTGACTACTGAGTCTTGTATTGACCAATATTAAACTGTATGCGCTGCTATCCAGTCTTGCTATGATTCATTCGGCCATCATTAATTCACTTGACAATATAAATAATTTATAATCTGTACAAATCTTATATTTTAGAAATCATAAAAATAATAAACCATAATTTAAAAAATTATTATAAATACAGGTTAACAACTAATATCAAGATATAAATTATCAAATACTAGTTATATATATATATATATATATATATATATTAAACATTAAAAACTAAAATATGCTAATAAGGTCTGGCTTAATAAATTATGTAATAGATAAAATAATATATAAAAAAATATTATATTCATCCAATGGCAAGAATATTATGATCATTTTTGTTAGCATAAAGATTAGAATTTATAATGTTTCTCTCTTCTCGCTTCACATGAATATTTTCACTAGATTAATAATTTCAAATTATAAATTTAATGATAATGTTTAAATTTATTAATGTTTTAACAAAGCTAATTTGATTAATATTATCTTGTAAGTAAGCATTGGGATGAAGATAATATAATTTTTTATTTTTATATTTTCTTTTTATCTTTTAAAAAATATTCACACACACTTTTCCATGTTTTATGGTGTCATAGAGAAATCTTTCTTCACTTATTGTTTAGAAAAATATAAATGACTTTTTTTTTTTGCTTATCATTTCTAATTTTTTGTTATCTTTTGCAATTTTTATAAAGAAAATGGTTGATGAACTAATGCTTATAAAATATTTTATATTATCAATCAATTAAAAATTATCATTTATTATGAGTTTGTTGAATCTTATCATAAGTATCTAAATGTTATATATAAATGATGAAATGTGGTTAAATAATTATGTAAATCTGTTCAACATTGTGCAACCTTTAAACATTTTTTACATGTGTATTTCATCCTTTTCTTACTATTTTCTAAAATTTTCTTATTATATTTCTATTAATTTGTTTATTGTATAATATGTCTACTATTTTTGTAATTAATGTGCTTTTGATATAAAAATTTGTTAATTATAACTTGTCATTTATTATTGTTATTATTAACAAATTTTATTTATTTATGTTAAAATATGTTGGCTAAACATTGTTTAAATATCATGAGTTTAATTAGTGTAAAATTTTTACACTAAATTTGTTGACTTTACCAATTAATATTTTAAAAGTCATATAAATTAAAATATATAATTAAATATCAGTGAATATTCTTTTACACTGTCAATGTGTACTAATTAAACTCATGTTATATTAAATCTTGGATTATTAATATCATTTATGTAAATATAATATAAATATATTACATCTTAATTGTTTGAATAGTCATGTTTATTAATATTTCAATAAATGATCTGGGAAGCAAGTAGTTCATTGCTCTAATAGGATTGACCATATTCATCATGTATACCTCCAATTGATTAGTAAAGAAAAAATTGATCCTAATTGTGAATTCTTACATGAGCAAACTGGAAAAACACTTTAGGGTTATAGTCTAGTGTGAATAACCAAACGCACCACGACAATTTTGGTAAAATATTGATGATCAATGAATAACAGAGAATGAAATTGCTTAATAAATAAGGGCTAAACACATTACAATGAAATTACAACCTAGGTTTTAATCCATTCAATTCTAAACTGATAACTCTCCTTTGTTTGTTTGCATTCTACTTACAATTTGAACAATCAAGAAAACACATATATTAAATCATTGTTTCTCTTAAATTGTTTTTTTATCTCTTAAATTGAATTATTTGAGAAATAAATCTAATTCTTTGGATACAATACCTAGATTTAGGCCCACTGTTATTACTACGTAGGGTACACTTGCTCTCAAACACTCATATTTTACATATCATAGAGGTATTAATGTAAAGTTTGAGATGAGTGTTGCTACAATGGTTTCAAATACACATGAGATACAATTGTAATGAATACATAAAAGTAAGAGTATTTCTTAATAATTAAAAAAAAAGAAGATATGTGTCTATAATTTTACTAAAATTGAGGAAGTGCATTTGTAATTTGCTCTAAAATTTAATATAATAGTAAGATTAGTTAGTACTATTATAATTATCATTATTATATTATTTTATTAAACAGGTATAAAAAATTATTAATTTAAATAATGTTTTAAATTTTTTAAAAAATACTAACTTGTTTTTAAGAAACAATTTAATTTAACTTAAATCGGACATGACCAAAACAATGACTTTCTTACAAATGACAATTTATATTTTTATCTTTATTATTGGCATAAAACATTTATCATTTCGTCAATGACTTATCTGCACCATGAACCTAAACGATGATGCCTATCTTTTTAGTGGTTATTACAAGATTCAGATTTGATATCTTATTTAATTGCAAGATTCAAATTTGATATCTTATTTAATCAACAACATCAATCTTGGTACCAATAAACCATATGACTATTTTTTAAAGGGAATGAAACATATGACTTAATTATTAGTACATAATTAATTTCTATGTTCACATAGATTTTTTTTTAAATTAATACAGAATTGATTGTTTTAACTCATGACATGCAAATGTAAAGCACATTGTTAAGTGGATTAGATGTGTTTTTGAAGGAAAATGTGTGTTTCTAAAAGAGAGTTTACAAAGTTATTTTAACACTTTACCATGCAGATCATTGTTTGAAATTTTACTTAACAACAATCGATCTGTTCAAGGATTTTTATTTTGGAACAAAGTTTACAAGTACATATGTTTATTCTATCGCTAACCCAAACTAACTTTTAATTTAAGTTATATTTGACAACATAGGGTAGGTTTAGATAAGTCCTTCTTGAAAAAATTATGAAAACAAATAAAAAGATAAAACAAAAACATATTCTTTTTAGTTAAAATTAACTTATAAATAAATTAATTTATAAAATATTTCATATCTTTTAAATGATTTCTATAAGTTAACTTGTGTTTATGCATAAACTAATACAATAGGGAGGAGTATGACATTCTCATTCTCATCTTTGCTTTCGAAACTCATCCCATTCTTGTCCCCATACCCAGCAGGTATGAGATTTACGTCCTCATCTCCTTTCCCACTGGGTATTGAATATCGAGTATACCCATACCCGCCCCATATCTGCAAAAAAAAAAATCTAATAATATTTTAGTAAAAAGTAATTTCTTTGAATATAATTATATTAATTCAAACGTTATCTAATAATCACAAAGTTTGTAATTTGTTAATTAAATATCAAAGTTTTCTTTTTTTATAAGATAAATGAATATTTTAGTGACTAAAATAAGAGCGGGTGAGCTGGTACGGGGATAGGGACAAGTATGGGATGAGTATGTATATCCTCATCCCCATCCCTGACTTAACAAATTGAGTATTCCTCATACTTGTACCCATGGTTGATCAAATTGGGGATTCCCGGTCAACTTTGGGGCGAGTTCAGGGATTACCCAAAGGTACGAGTTTATTTGTCATTGCTAGATATGCTCACATATGGTAATGGTAGGGTTTAGGGAGGATATTATATTATATTCGTTCCTGTATCATGCGTTTAAAAAATATTCTTGTATTCTCATGCAAGTAGAAATTTTTATCTACATACGTTAGGTACATGTATACCTATACTTTATAATTAATATTTATTATACATAAGTAAATCTAATATGAAAAATAAGCTAACATAATATTAAATATAGAACAATATAACAATACTCCCTAAAATTTTGTGTAATTATACACAAACTTCCTATTTTTTAACTACTTTTGCACCACCAAAAGAGTATAAGGTGTCAAAAGGGTTTAGTGCAACATTTGCAAACATACAAGAAGTGTTACAATAATACTTTTAAACTTGAAGGAAACAGATGTTAGTCTAGGAAATGAAAAAGAATGAGAATAGGTGTAATTTGATAAAACTTCGGAGATATTACTATAATTTGCTCTTAAACATTACATTAAATTAATAAACACGTATAAAGTTTATCTAAATTCAAACATTACAAAAATATTAAATCAATGTAACAACATAACAATTCATAAAGTTTGATTATACAATAAAATTTTATACTTATAATTAGCACAATTCTAAATATCGTATTTCTTAAATATCAAAATTTCTTTTAAACATTTTATGTGCATTTATCTTTAACGTACTTCAACAAGGGATGTCATATAAATCAACATTACATGAAAATTTTACATTTTTATCTTACCAATAAAAAACAATACTTATTAGCAACTTTTATTGGAGTTTAAAGATATGAGAATGTGTGTTGCTAAAAAATAAGTATCTAATTCTTACATAAGTATGAAAAATAATTTTTATTGTAATTTTGATTTTCCAATGAGCATCACTCACAATATGTAATTTTTTTTATTATTATATATTTCTCATCATGATGTAATACTTTTATTTTTTATTTAATTTTTTAGTCACATTAAAACAATTGTGTAGATCTTCCAATAAGCATAGTTATAATATATAATTTTTTATTATTATGCATTTCTCATCATGATGTAATACTTTTATTTTTTTATATTTAATTTTTTACTCACATTAAAACAATTGTGTAGATTTTATTAATTTTTTATGCATGTTAAAAAATTTATTTATTGTTTTATTAAAATATTATACCCATATTAAATTAATATTTAATTATAATAATTAAATTAAAATTTTAAGTTGTCATGATTAAGTAAAAATTTATAATAGTTTAAGTCTAAGGAACTTATTACTGGAACAAAACTTATAAAACATGAGTTACTTATGAGTGACGGTATGGTGTGAATGCATTTAAAGTAAGTTACGAATCCTAGTCACTTTTTTCTTGTAAGCAATTAAAGTTGGAAAATATCTAATGGCTAAGAGGAAACACCTTATAAGTACAATTTTTATTTTCTCAAAAAAAAAAAAAGAGAAATCAAAGTAACTAAAGAACGTTAAAATGAAGACATAGACTATACTAAGCTATTGAAAAAACCACAAATAGAACATCTATTAGGAATAAACGAGGGGGATAAACACCTTTCCACATTGTAAACTCCCTATCAAGAGGAAGCATGCCTAATGATGACCCCTTGTTTACACCCTTTTAAACACAAGGGGACATGCTGCATAAATCCTTGTCAAGAAGACTTTCATGAAGGGAATCCCAGTCAACTACTTCAATCACAATCATTGGCTTTGATACCACTTGTGTATAACCAAGAGGGATAAACACTAGAGAGAAATCTATTACTCAAATTCCTAATTTCTACACAATGTGAGACTTCCAACTCACACTTGTACCTCAACAATGTTTCCTCCCTTAATTAGAAAACTCCTAATAATTTCTTTGCACCGCAAGTCTTGCTCTCAATCTTCCAAAATCTTTTAACTTAAGTGATAGTGAAAATATTTGCAATTTGATATTGTGTCTTCACATGAACTAACTCCGCCTCCTTTTTGGCAATGCACTTTCTAATGAAATGATATCTCATGTCTATGTGTTTGATCTGCTCATGAAACACCTAATTCTTTGCAAGGTTTTGGGTAGATTTATGATCAACATAAATTTTTGTACTTTCTTCTTCATTAATGTTAAGCTCCTTTAAAAATTTTCTTAACCAAATAGCATGACATGTGCAAGAGGTTGCATCCATATACTCAGCCTCGCAAGATTATAATGTAACAATGGTTTATTTTTTAGAATTCCAAGTAAAAGCACAATCACCATAAAAAACACAAAGTTGATATTTTTTTTTCTAACATCAACAGCTCTCGCAAAATCACTATCACAAAAACCCATAAGTTTGAAATCATTAGAAGAACAGTACAATAAGCCATAATCAAGTATACCTTTTAAATAATGAAGAATTTTTTTTGCTGCTTTCATTTGAGTATAGGTAAGGGACTCCATAAAGTGACATACAACTTCAACCGCATACACAATATTCGGCCTTGTACATGTTAAATTCCTCAAGCTTCCCACAAGACTAACATAGTAGAATCTTCCTTCTTTCTACCATCAAACTTTGACAATTTCAATTTTCCTTCCATGGGTATGTTCATAAGGTTGCAATCAAGCATTTTGAATTTCTCCAACACCTTCTTTGCATAACTCTCTCGAGAAACAAAAATTTCATTTCTCCATTTGCTTCACTTCTAATCTTAAGTAATAGGACATAAGTTCCATATCTACCATCTCAAATTCACAAGACATATTCTTCTTGAAATCTTCAAATAAATTTAGGTTATTGCTAGTAAATATTAAATTATCCACATAAAGACAAACAAGGAGAATATCACTATTTTAAAAAATTTTAACATATAGAGCATACTCATGTTGACAATGAGAAAATCATTGTCTTGAAGGTACTTATCAATGCGGCTATTCCACACCCTTTGTGCTTGCTTTAAGCCATACAAAGTCTTCTTCAATTTTAAAAACTTTTCTTCTTCACATTTGGTAGCAAAACCCATTGGTTGTTCAACATAAACTAGATATAGTCCTTTGGATACGATATTTGGACTTAGATCCACTATTACTACTGTGTAGGGTATGCTTTCCCATAAGCAGTCACATTTTATGCATCACACCCCTTAAAGGGTATTAGTATGAAGTTTGAGAAGGGTGTTGCTGCCATTTTTTCAAATACACATACAACTGTAATGAATAAATAAAGTAAAGGCATTCTTAGTAATTTTAAAAATGATGGTATACATCTATAATTTCACTAAACTTGAGGAGGTGCATTTGTAATTTGATCTAAAATTTAATATAATAGTAAGATTAGTTACTACTGTTATAATTATCATTATTATATTATTTTATTCAATAGGTATAAAATTCATTTTATACTACATCTTCTTGATCAATTTCTTCAAAACAAGGAAAGAAATTATAAGTGCCTTCTTTTTCCCAATTCCAAGTCTCTACTTCATCAAATTCTACATCTCTACTTAGAATAATCTTCCCATTGTTTGGATTATACATTTTGAAACCCTTTGAATTTTCACCATAGCCAATGAACACATGTTTCACACTTCTATCATAAGTTTGGTGCTTCCTTGGTCATATACATGAGCAAATGCAATGCTCCTAAGGACTCTAAGATGGTCAACTTTTGGCTTCACTCTACTTCGTGCTTCTTGATGTGTTTGACCTTTAACATTCTTTGTAGGAGAACGATTAGACAAATAATCTACACAAGAAACAACTTCAACCCCAAATTCCTTGGGCATAGACATAACTTTCACCATACATCTAGCCATATTCAAAATTGTTCTATTTTTTTCTCTATATAACTCCATTTTGTTGTGGAGTTATAAGAACCGTTAGAGGGTGATGAATTCCATTATTTTTACAAAACTCATTGAATTCTTTTTATATGAATTCACAACTTCTATTGGATCTTAAAGCCTTGATTACATAACCACTCTTCTCTACAAGAGCTTTAAAAATTTTAAACATTACAAGTTTCAAAAAATACACCTGAGTCTTCCTACTAAAATCATCAATAAAAAGCAAAAACTATTTATTTTTACCAAAGAAAGGAGGATCAATTGAATAATACACTTCAGTGTGCACAAGTTAGAGAGGCTTATTTTCTCTTGATTCGACTTCTTTAGGAAAACTTCTTCTTGCATGCTTTCTTAAGAGACATGCTTCACACAACTGATTGGGATGGTTGATGTTAGGCATCCCCTTCACCATCTTTTCATCTCATAAAGTCTTGAGTGCTCCAAGATTCAAGTGATCAAACTTCATATGTCAATACCATGCTACATCTTTTATGCTAGTCTTCAGGCATTTTGCTTTATTGGTCTTTATGCTTAAAGTAAACATTCTATTTCTTGTCATAAAAACCTTAGCAATTAAATTAGAATTTTGGTCTTTAAGCGATAAGCAATTATCTTTCATGATAACGTCATATCTATTCTCAACAAGTTGTCCCAACTCAAAATTTTACTTCAGGAACATAATAAACATCCTTGATTAATTTGTGAGTACCATCTTTTAAGGAAATAAAAATAGCACATTTCCCTTGGATTTGCACCTTAGAAGAATCACCAAAGGAAACATTTCCCTTCACTTTCTCTTTAAGCTCCACAAATTCTTCCTTGTAGCCACACATGTGATTGCTTGCTCCATTGTCGAGATACAACAAGCAATTATCACCCTCTTGTTCATTGTTAAGTGCTAGCAACAATGTTGACTTTTCACCTTCTTTTTTATCATTAACAAGATTAGCCATTTCTTCTACATTGTTTCTACATTCCCAAGAAAAATAACATTCTAACATTTGATTTATCGTACCTCCTTTCATTTGTTCTTCCATGATTGTGTCTATCTCTTCCTCCTAGTTTGCTGATAACTTATTTCATTGTTATCAAAATTGTCATGATTTCCTCTTCCTTTTGCCTCTTCCAAGGTCACGTCCATGTCTTCTTTGATTATTTTTTTTCTCCGTTTTTTCTCCATGATTGTGTCTATCTCATCATGTCTTCTTTTGAATCTTTCTTCATATGCTTGAAGAGAACCCAAAAATTGGTCCATCATAATTGATTCTAAATCCTTTTATTCTTCAATTGCACAAACTACAAAATGATATTTTACAGTTAAAGAATGAAGGATTTTTTCTACCACACGAACATTTTCCATCTTTTCTCCATAATGTCTCATTTGGTCTACAACTGTCATCACCTTATTGCCAAAATCCGAAATTGAGTCGGACTCTTTCATATGCAAGGATTCGAACTCTTCATGAAGAGTTTGTAGGTGCACCTTCTTCACCTTGTCAACACCTTCAAGGGAAGTTCTCAAAATCTCCCAAGCCTTTTTAGAGGTGGTTGCATTGGACACCATTTCAAACATAACTTTATCTAAACCTTGGTAGATGAAAGCAAGTGCTTGTTGATCCCATCCTCATCAAAATCTTCCTCTAATTGGGTGGTTGAATATCCTCATTTTCAAGTTGGATATAACATTTCTCAACAATATCCCAAGCATCTTGGGAACCTAGTAAGGTTTTCATTCGATGACATCAATTATCATAATTCCCATTGATTAGACGAGGAAATTGCAAAAAAAAAAATTCAAGCATTATTATTTGTTATCTCTCAACTCACCAAGTGTTTTACTTTTATCTCACCAAGTGTTGCACTCTTTTTTTTTTTTGTTTACTCACTTTTGAGAACGAAAGCTCTAATACCACTTTCTTAAAAAGAGAGAGATTCTAATTATTTCGCACATGACTAAATGACTTAGCACTTGTTTAGGATAGAATAACTGTTACATAATAATAATTAATACACAATAACGTTCCAATTATTAGTGTGGTTATGTAGAATAAATTTATTTTAGTGAATATGACCAATATCTCTTTGGATCACAATTTATTTATAAGAAAATCCATGTCTGCAACAAAATAAGAGATTCTCATAGTTGAAATTCAAGAAAAAAGAAAAAGACATTGGTACGAGAAGAAAAATAAAAATAAAAAGAAGAGGCTCTAAAAGAGAAATTGAATGAACTTATGAGCTCTCGACGGTTGGAAGGAAAATTTTCTTTTAAGGTGTGTGGTATATATGCCTATGATACCGTGTTATGAAACATAACACAACTGATAAAAGAAGAAAGAAATTTGAGAAAAATATGAAATTATATAACTAAAATTTATAGATATTTCAATACAAATAAGAATTAAAAAGAAGAGGCTCTAAAAGAGAAATTGAATGAACTTATGAGCTCTCGACGGTTGGAAGGAAAATTTTCTTTTAAGGTGTGTGGTATATATGCCTATGATACCGTGTTATGAAACATAACACAACTGATAAAAGAAGAAAGAAATTTGAGAAAAATATGAAATTATATAACTAAAATTTATAGATATTTCAATACAAATAAGAAGTTAAATTGCTAACAAATATATATTAGCGATTAACTAACATAGTTATTAAACTATACACCCAACTAAGTAGAGATTTATATATCTCTTCCTAATATTTTTATATTTTAAACTTATCTAAAATAACAAAAGAAAAACCTTTTAGTACGACTTTCTTTTTTACCTATCTAAATAATATATTTTTTGTATTCTATCTCTCTCTTTCTTTCATTACTAATTCAACTATTCAAGCAAACCACACGTATACAATAATGTAAATTATGGTAGTTGACAAACAGGTAAAATATTGGGCATTTAAGCGAACTAGCTAGAACAGGGGACTGGGCACCGAACTACATCCATGAACTCTTGGTCTGATTCCAGGGCAGTCATATTTTGTGGTGAAAGGCATACCTCCAAATCCATGCTTCCTCCTCCTTCATGCCCTGGGTATGATGTCACTTTTCCATCAAACTTGTTAGCATACCCACTTCTAATAGCTAAGGCTCTTCCCATTCCAAATTCACTCCCATACTTGTTGAACCTAGGCGAGCTACCCATCAACACACTGTATGGATCAAATAATCGATGAATTTGAGGGATAACTGGTGACTGTAACCATCCTTGCACCGATTCCTGCACCACTTTGTCGTTATGGCTTGTAACAGCAAGGTGCAACTTCCATGCTGCCCATCCTAGATCATTCTCAAGCAATTCCCTTGTCGTGCTTTCAGCACCCACTACTTGAACCAAGTTTCCAAAGTATTCCTCGGGCACAGGCGGTTCCATTCTAGATCGATTGTTTATGGCCATCTTGCAACTTGTTTTTTCGTCAAAAGGTACGGAGCGTGCACGAGTAATGGATCTCCAAACAAGTGCTGACAGTGACTGCAATGAAGATATTTTGGTGGTATTGCACTCTGAGTTAGCCTTTGCTTTTAGTCTTGCAATACACTCTGCTGAAAAGTGGAAGATTCTCTCTCTAAGCAAGGGTGCTTCAAAGTTGCAAATAAACTCGTCATGGTGTTGGAAAGGAAGATTGATTGGTGAACGACAATCATTGGGAAACCAGCGATTATGAATGGGTGGGCGTGAAATGGGAACATCATATTCATGGCCTTGAATCTGGGATTGTGCTTGAAAGATCTCAGACCATGTGTTGAAGAAATTCCAATAAGAAGTGCCATCACCAATAGAGTGGTTCATGGAACAACCTATGAAAACAGCATCGACCAATTCAGTGACTTGGACGGACAACAATGGCATGGTGTGACCATCATGGTTGACTGCTTTATGGTGGTCAAAGAATGAATGAACAATGGGAGGGACATAAACTGGGGAGAGTATGTGAGATATGGTCATGTCCAAAGAGGCATATATGAATCTAGCTCCATCACTTTTGTTGCAGTCAACAAAAACAACGTAAGAGGGAGGGTCTTCGGTTTTCTGGGTGACAAGGCGGCCAGCCAATGGATAGAAGTGGAAGAGAGTGAGAGAAAGAGAGTGCTTCAGCTTCTCCAACAGATTCTCTATGAAATCATGGTGATCAACAAGTCTTGCAGGCTTCTTGAACACTAATCCCTTCTGGATGTAGTGGACAGACAACATAGCAATATCCCATGGTGTTAAATAGCATATTGGGTATGACTCTTGGCTGGGACAACGCGGATTTACAAAGCATTCAGAAACACGACGAATTGCAGGGAAACTCGTCATTCAAATAGTCACGAACAAATTCAGATCTTTGTTGCAGCGAGCTTAGAGATCCACGTATTTCCTTGTAATTAATGGGTATGAAATCAAATTAGCTGCACGAAAACAATTTCAATAAGAAATCAGAAGTCGGTTGAATTTAATTTTTCATACACTATATATAAAATGTTTTCTTCTTACAGTAGTTGAACAATATATTGGTACATGTTTACTCAAAAAACATTATCCTGTTATATAATTAAAGATTTTGCTTAGAATCACTGAACTAACAACTGCTAAAGAAATTTAACTGTTCTAATAATGAAACAGAATGATGCAATGGAAATTATATACAGAGAGTCAAATTCATAAGCCCGAAACATTAAATCACTCACTATCCCGTAAAATGAAAAAAGTAGCCCATTGTTTGCGCGTAGTATTAGCTTTTAAACAATTTTAATTTAAGCATAGGCATAACAATGGTAGAAAATGCTGGTTTTTCGTTTCATAAGCCTTGAAAGCAGATATGAAGACAAACATTAATAAAATTACAGATCTACAATTGTAGAGAATAGGTAGGAGAGTACCTCTAGTACGAGAGAGAAGGGATAGAAGGTAATAGCTTTTGTTTCTTTGGAGCAGATCCCCAAGCAATTCAGATGGACACTACTGACTACTGAGTCTTGTATTGACCAATATTAAACTGTATGCGCTGCTATCCAGTCTTGCTAGGTACCTTATATAGGGGATGATTCATTCGGCCATCATTAATTTACTTGACAATATAAATAATTTATAATCTGTACAAATCTTATATTTTAGAAATCATAAAAATAATAAACCATAATTTAAAAAATTATTATAAATACAGGCTAACAACTAATATCAAGATATAAATTATCAAATACTAGTTATATATATATATTAAACATTAAAAACTAAAATATGCTAATAAGGTCTGGCTTAATAAATTATGTAATAGATAAAATAATATATAAAAAAATATTATATTCATCCAATGGCAAGAATATTATGATCATTTTTGTTAGCATAAAGATTAGAATTTATAATGTTTCTCTCTTCTCGCTTCACATGAATATTTTCACTAGATTAATAATTTCAAATTATAAATTTAATGATAATGTTTAAATTTATTAATGTTTTAACAAAGCTAATTTGATTAATATTATCTTGTAAGTAAGCATTGGGATGAAGATAATATAAATTTTTTTTTTTATATTTTCTTTTTATCTTTTAAAAAATATTCACACACACTTTTCCATGTTTTATGGTGTCATAGAGAAATCTTTCTTCACTTATTGTTTAGAAAAATATAAATGACTTTTTTTTTTTTGCTTATCATTTCTAATTTTTTGTTATCTTTTGCAATTTTTATAAAGAAAATGGTTGATTAACTAATGCTTATAAAATATTTTATATTATCAATCAATTAAAAATTATCATTTATTATGAGTTTGTTGAATCTTATCATAAGTATCTAAATGTTATATATAAATGATGAAATGTGGTTAAATAATTATGTAAATCTGTTCAACATTGTGCAACCTTTAAACATTTTTTACATGTGTATTTCATCCTTTTCTTACTATTTTCTAAAATTTTCTTATTATATTTCTATTAATTTGTTTATTGTATAATATGTCTACTATTTTTGTAATTAATGTGCTTTTGATATAAAAATTTGTTAATTATAACTTGTCATTTATTATTGTTATTATTAACAAATTTTATTTATTTATGTTAAAATATGTTGGCTAAACATTGTTTAAATATCACGAGTTTAATTAGTGTAAAATTTTTACACTAAATTTGTTGACTTTACCAATTAATATTTTAAAAGTCATATAAATTAAAATATATAATTAAATATCAGTGAATATTCTTTTACACTGTCAATGTGTACTAATTAAACTCATGTTATATTAAATCTTGGATTATTAATATCATTTATGTAAATATAATATAAATATATTCATGGAACACTTACCAAAAAATAATATAAATATATTAATGAAATGCTTTTAGTTATTTGAAATTATTATGCAAATGTTTCTATGATAGGTTGGACCTCACTTAATGTTTAAAGGAGGAGTTTCTCTTTCTCCTATCATGTGGTGACTATAAAATTTATAGTCCCATTATAGCATCTCCAATAGATGTTCTTAACAACGGATCTTGAAGGTAAAATTTTATCTTGACAAGATCAACTATTAGAGAAAAAGAGTTGATCTCCAAGTGGAGATCTTGTTATTTAACAAGAACAAGCAAGATTAGTTTAATATTCAAAAAAAATATTTTTAATGTTTCTCTCCTAATCCCAATATTCAAGAACAAACATTGTGGAGTCCATTAAAAGTATTTTAAGATTATATAATATGATATGTTGGAGTAAAAAATGGATATAGATCTTTAGGATGACGTCACATTATAGGATTCACAAAAGATGAGTTAAGATAAAAAAATCTTATCTACTATTGAAAATGCTCTTAGACAATTTTATATGACACACATAAGAAGACCTACATGCTAGGTAGAGAATAATATTTATTATTTAGTGTTTGTTGTTCAATCAAAATATTAAGATGAATTTCAATTTCTTTTCAAATAGATATTCTCCGACCCTCCTATAACTAATATTGTTTATTATGAAATTGTTATAATTGTGTCAAAATTATTTTTTCATCAATTAGAATGGGGCTTGATTTGATGTATGTTGTGGCTATTTTTGGATTTTATATATATTCATAATAATGTTCTTTTGTTTTAGTAAAATTGTGTTTTCTATGGCTATGTTGAAAAGTTTTGTTTTTTTACATGCTTTCATTGTATCATTGAAAGCTTTTTAGTCTTTCACTTAGTAAAATCTTATGTTTTAAAAATCAGACTAGACAGACTGGTTTGACCGAAAAAATGGTTAACTGGCTTAGGAACCGGTTTAGTCAATTCTGAAAATTTATGAAACAAAAAATCTGTATAAAAATTGAAAAATCAGTTAAGAACCTGTAAAAATCAATGGTTAACCAGTTCAACTGGTATATAATTTATTTTTTTTAAATTTTTGGATTTTGCTTAATGCATCCCTTGTTTTCTTAAATGAACCAATTTTTACTTCAAAATTTAATAAAAATAGAATTTAACTTAGCAATTATATTTAGTAAAATTATTTTTTCTTTTTATAATTACATCATGTATTTTTTTTATAATCTTAATTATTATAATATATTATAATAAAAAAATACAATTTTACTAAAACCTATTCAACCACCGATTCAATAGATTCAATAACAGTTGAATAAATAAATTATGAATAAAGAATCAGTATCTGGCAAGTTGTATCACTCCTCTCTTGTTAAAACATCTTATAGGTAAAATCAATATTTGATATGCAAAATAACTCTTTCTTGATAAGGTTTCTACATCCGCGTCAAATGCTTTTGGTACGTCTAATTAAAATTTAGTGTCACTGAGAACTTTTTTTCTTCTTTCTCTTTCGTTTAACCGTGGTTATGCTTCGGAATTCAATTATGTTTGATATATTATTTTTAATACAAAGTAGGATATATTAAGATAAATTATTTTAATTTTCTTGTTATTTTAAATTTGCTTTAAAAAGTATGGATATCCAATGTTACATTTACTTGATATATAATTTGACTAAAGCATAATGGAATTAGTGGCATGTCTCGATTATGTTATAATTAATCTCATTTCCATGGTCAAAATTATAGTGACATGTACTTTGTAATATTTCAATCCTTTTCTTTTTTTAAGTTATTATCTTAAATTTTTTTTTAAACTTTTTAAGGATATTTGGGCTTGTTGGTTTGATTTTATTTTTTAGTTTTTGAAAAGACTTTTCAAGAATAGTTTTTCAAAAATTATTTTTGGAAGAAAAAAAAACTTGTTTAGTAAGTGTTATTTCAAAACTGTTTTGAAGATGTAAAAATGAAAAAAATTGTTCATATTTATTAAAATTTCATTAATAAAAAGCAAAAGACAATATATTCTGATTATATTTTGAGTTTTTAAAATAAAAATAGAAAACTGAAAAGCAAAACTACTTTCATCTGTTCCTGTTTTTTAGTTTTTAAAAACTAAAAGACCAAAATTGTTTTCGAAGATTGTTTTCAGAAAACACTATCCAAACGAGTTTTTTAGTTTTTGAATACTAAAATACTGAAAATAGTTTTATAAAACTGTGGCTAAATAAGCACTTAATACCATGAAGTTTCTTATCTTATCATAAAAAGAGTCTAAATAGTATTTATGGTGTAAAGATTATGATATTTTTTACATTATCGTGTATATTAATTAAACTCTTCTAAAAATTAGAAAACATATTATGATATTTAATTATATATCTTTAATGTTTGGAGTTAAAATATTGACTTACATAAGTTTTTTATTTCTAAAGTTTTACCAAAAATCACTTTTGGTCAATGAAATTCAAAAGTATTTTTTTTAGTTCCTGAAATTTATTTTTTTTGTGTGTGAAGGTTTTTTGTTTATAAGTTCCGTGTATTTGGTTGTACTAGATATGAAATTGAAAATTGAAGCATGTAGGATTGAAGAAGAAAATGATTCACAAACACAAAAACATATTCTGTTAACAATTTTTTAACAGCGTTAATAGCGAAGAAAGACTAAAAGTAAATCATGTAAAAAAAATATTTTTAAATTTCAACGAGATTTTTTGAATTTCAAGAGTGATTCACATATAATGTGACTAAGTGCAATTTATTTTTTTATTAAATTACTTTGATAGAGAAAATAATTTATATGTGTATATATATTTTTATATTAGTTTATTTGTGCTGCCTAATACTGCGTTAAAAATTTTGTGCATAATTACAATGATATTGATTAAATTTTAGTCTAATGTGATCTTTTTGTTAGTGCATTTTTCTTTTTACTAAAATAATATTGGGTGCCGTGAAATTACTATTTTTCAATAAGAAAAATATTTTTTTTTTATACATTTCATGATCAATGCATATTGTTTTGTCAAGCATGACGTTTAGTATTTTGAATAATTGTTATCTTACTTAATTGTGAGCAATTATACAAAAATAATTTGTAATTGTTATAATATTTTGGATAATTCTTATCTCACTTGTCGTGGAACAATTATAGAAAATTAGTAATTAAATATAATTTATTTGTATATAATATTTTTTATAGTTGTCATCTCACTTGTTATAGGAAGAATAATCATACAAAATTTATGAAACTTGTTTGATTTATCCATGTTTAATATTGCATTAATAATAATTATACATTATCAATGTATTATTTTTTTACAAGTCATTATTCAAAGTATTAGTTAATTGTTATAAATGTGATTTGTATATAACACATTTTTGTTTTACTTGTCATAATTTTGTACTAGTACTGGTGTTAAGATTTTTGTGGCATGAGTTTGTACATATATTATGATTCAATATGTATTGTCAAATCATAATGGATAACGTATTTTGTATGCAAGACATTTTATTTGCACATTAAAATGATTTTTACCCACCAATTTATCATGTATACTAATAAATCTCAAATTAGTTATTTTCTTAAGATATAATCGGATGAATTTTATGCCTTTTATGTTTTAAAGTAAAAATTATCTAATTTTATATTTTATTACCGGTTAAAGTCTTTATAAAATAGAGAGATAGAAGAGAAAAAAATCATGAATTTAAATGTTTACGCTAACAAATTAACAACTACGACATATAAAAAAATGAGCAAATAAATTGATTTTACTATTTTAACAATACATTAAATATATGATCAAATTTTTTATGTACAAGTTAGTGTGAATTGATTTTAGACGTGACCTATCTGATTTTTTTTAATAGAAACGTAAAATTTGTTCCCTAACTAAATTGTATTTCTTAACTTTTAAAGTGGATATATGAAAAAAATCTTAATCTTTTTACTTTAATTTTTTTGCAACTCAAATACCCTCTGGTTTTCAAACATTTATGTAGGATTTTCAAAAGGCTAAGATAACAATTTAATTTAAGAAAATCTAAAAAAATATCAATGTAATTTACTTTCATCTCTACCAAATAATCTCAATTGCTACGCACACTTTCATCTCATTTCATCTTCTCATGGCAATCCATCTCCCAACTTAATTAACAAGATTTAGTGAATAAAATCAATGCATTTTGAAAAATCGTTTTCCAACAAAATTTGCGCCATTCAGAAGAATAAAATCAAACATGATTTCATGGAAGAAATCAAAATTTTTATTAATTAGTTATGTACAAAATTATAGATTGATCGGTCCATCTAATGCAATTATTTGAATTATATATCTTTTTATAAAAAAAATTAACTGAATTTGATTCCAAAAACTCTCTGTAATCAGGACAAAGAACGTTCACAGAAGTTTTTTCAGATCACCATCCACTGATTGTGAAATTCAAACTTATGTCTTTGGGAGATAGGGAATTTTTTTCAGATCACCATCCACTGATTGTGAAATTCAAACTTATGTCTTTGGGAGATAGGGAATTTTTTCCTAAACTTCTCCTGCACCCCACTTATTTTTTTTGTTTCTTTTTTTTTTTTATGGATTGGACTTTCTGGAAACGAGGCAAAATATTTCCTTAGAAATATTTGATAGAGTTGCAAGAATTTTTTATATTAAAAGCAGAATCTAAAACTGAGATATGTCGTGGCATTAATTTATACCAACGCACATCTGAGCTTAAAAAAAGGATTGAAACACTTTTCTTTATAGGAAACAAGGATTGAAACACTTAAACTACGTATTCTTTATAGGAAACAAGGATTGAAACACTTAAACTACTTATTTTGTTAAAATTAATATATCTTGATCCAGTGACAGAAATGTTATTGACTCACCTATATTTTCCAAGTCGGTTGGTTGAACATGGTAAAACTGTTATTATAAATCTCCTAAATCAGTTAGATTTCTACCTTTCTAGATTGCCCTTAAATTTCTCACGCTTGTCAACGAGTATATCATGATTTAGAACATTTCAGTTGAATTAAGGGCAGTTAAATCTATTCTTTTTCAAAGAAAACCGGGCCAAAATAGGACGGTCATATCAAACTAAGTAATACTATTGAAGAGAAACCAAAGCAAATGCACATCAAAAAGCTACTCCAAGGAGTGTTTGCTAATCCTACAAAAAGCCAAAACTATGACTGTTTAAAGAACATGTGTATTCATGTAAACTGACATACAGAATCAAGACTCAAGATTTTCATTCAGGGAGAGTGAAGCCAGTTGATCAGCTGAGCTGTCTGATTCCTGCTGTGCAACTCTTTTTAACACATCCATGGCCTCAGCAACTTTTGCCTGGAGAGCATCTGGTGACTCAAGCAGATGTAATACCTCAGGCTGGTCCATCTCCAAAAGCATACCAGTAACCTTTGCTGCTGAATCATGCTCGAGCTTATCTACTAACGGGTATAAAGCTTCGCCAAGCATCTACAAAACCATTCACAATAGAGTCGGTAAAGTCAATTTTCTAGTTCACATGAGACAATAAGTAATCAATCCAAATTTGTTGAAATTAAAGCCAGAAAAACAGGTCTTACAGTCCTCTGCTGTTCAGGAGTAGCATTGGCAAGGGATGAGGCCAGGGCATGAATGGGCATTGGCTGACCCATGCCATAAGTGACCATTCCTCCACCTACTCCAGCCAGTTGAATACTTTGCAGATTGGAGCCAGGAGGATAACGATAGGCATGTCCCCTTGGAAGCATCTGAAGAAAACCACCGCAACAAGTATTCCAATATCAAGCATAGAAAAAAATGGTAATTACAGGCAGTTAAAAAAGGAAAACAGAACAAAAATCACCAAGGTTGTGCAGAATAAGACCTGTTGGTGCATCAAAGGCAGTGGTTGCTGGTGCTGTTGCATAGAGCCTGCTCCTCGTTGTCCACCAGGGCGCTGTCCCTGTTGACCCTGCTGAACCAGTGGAACAAAGAAGTTTGGAGCACCACCTGGCCTCATTCCAGGAACAACATGCTGCTGGTAACCAAATGCAGCCTGTAATTAAGATCAAATGTTCATATAATATTGCAAAACAGAGAAGTAATGTAGGAGCAACAGAAATACAGCCTAAGACACATTATTACAAGACAAAGGTGTCTTCTAATAACATGATTTCATCAAACTAAAATTAGAAAATAATGACAAGTTTCTTTTTGATTACTTGAGGTATGATAGTTGCAGGTGCTTGCCCATACAAAAATTGCTGTCCTATCCCCGGAGCTCCTACAGGATATAGTGGCATTCGAGGTGCAACAGGCCTCGCTTGTGAAAATTGTGCCTGCATGAAATAAGAAAATAATATACCCCCAAAATTAAAAATAATTATGCTTGATGAAAAAAAAATTAGAGGCTGCATATATACAAGAATAAGTCAAGACCCTTCTCATTTACGTTAATCATTCATATCAGTACAGATGGAAATATCTAATAATATCAAGATTGTATCTTAGAATGTTTCCAATATATCAGAGGTAATGCATAGGAGTGGTTTTCATATCTTATTATCTGATAATAGTTTGTTTGTTTCCTTATTTAATTAGAATTAAGAGTTTATTAGTACAAATAAACAGTAGTTCTTTGTCTTCTCTTCAACACAGATATAAGAGAATATCAATCAGTTACTCTTATCTTCCTTTTCCTACTCTGCCAAAATCCCAATAATTTCACCAATCAACAACCAACCAAATATGAAATTACTAAACCAGATACTATATCCTTCTCCTGATTCTAAGTGAAACTTGTATTAGCTTGTTTTCCTTCCACAAGATCATCTAATAGGACAAGATAGCTTGACCACCTCAGTGTTTTCACTTCACCTCTAATCTTTCCATTGGTTAAATTGATGGAAGTGTGATTACTCTCAATCAAAAAGGTAGACAACATAAGTCCAAAACAAGGTATAGCTATCATTAGGATTTGTGATTCCAACCTACTTGTCTAAATTCCTCAAGATGTTCAAAAGATTGATGCATGTCTAAATAGTAACCATTGTACACATTTCTTCAAGCATATCCTAGCTATAACCTTTATCAGCTAGAAATTATCCTATCTTGTGCTAATTCATTGTTTATTGCACCAGTAAGATATGATAGCACTATCTTGTCTCTTATACTATCCTATCCTATCATCTTAGTGTAACTTTTATCCTAAAGGAGTAGCTGCATTATGTGATATGTTTAATATCAGGATAACTATTAATATATAAATAATTATATAATTATATTATGTTACATAAACAAATTAATATTATATTATATATATTATAATATTAGTATATTATATTGAAAATATACATAATAAATTGTATAATATTATAAATAAAATATATAAGTTTCTTATAAGATATATAATTATTTATAGTGAAATATATAAGATTTTTATATAGTATATAATAAATATAACATATTATATTTTTTTATTTAACATATTATCTTACAAATATTTATATTTATAATAATTTTGACATAAATTTAAATTATATTATTTACTAAAATATTAAAATTAAATAATTAATATTAAAAAATTTAAATATTAATTATAATTTAAAAAAATAAATTTAAAGAAAATTAGCTTCATAAATGAAATATAATTTTATATATTTTAGTTAATATTATTTTTTTATATTTTTTATAATTTAAAAATATAAATTAAAATTTTAATAAAGCAGTAATTTACTAATTATAAAAAATCAAATTTTGTTATTTGAACATAATTTATATTATATCCTATCTTTATCTTATTAGTGTGCCCCAAACATTGGATAGGATTATACCTTTGCATGAGCTTTTATCTTACGATGTTCTTATTCTATTACATCATGTTTGTACCATTGACATTGTGCAATACATATTTGTAATCCATAGAAATACAATTTTAAGTGACAATTCATCTCTTGCTAGGCTAAAAATACAGAAGGATTTCTGCTAGCAAAAGTTTATGTAAAGTTTTAATCGAAAGCAGAGACAGGCATGAAAATGCACCAAACAACAACAATTAATCATGGGCCTGATGCAGGAATTTTTATTCCTACTACAGATGATCACACATAATTATAAAGCATGTAGTTAACTGCCAATCTATAATTGCATAGTACCTGTAACCTTGCTCTCCTCTCTTCCTTTCTCTGTGCAAGGGCAACATAGAGGGGTTTGCCAGCAACCATTTTACCATTCATTTGAGTAAGCTACAAGTATCAACAGAATTTGTATATGAGCAATAAAGTTCCTTGTCAATTATTATAAGATACATTTTTATACTTACAGCCCGAGTTGCTCCTTCAGAAGTTGAAAATGCAACAAATCCAGATCCTCTACTAATTCCATTTGGATCTCGCATAACCTGCATATCAGGCAAAGAAACACATTTTACAAAGATGAAGATTTGACTATTGCAGATATGAAGAAAATGAAGAGCTATATTTACAGACTTTGCATGAGGTTATCGCACCAAACTCAGAGAACAGTTCCCTGAGTTCTTCATCTCCAACACTATCACCCAGGTTCTTGATATACAAGTTTGTACCTTGATATTTATCAATGGCCTCCTTCGAACTCTGTTCATTCCTTCCTTTCAGTTCAAGCTCCCTTTCAGATTTTTTCTGGGCTTTTCCAACATACCACTCCTTACCATCAAATTTTTTTCCATTAAGTGCCTCCACAGCTTTAGCAGCATCGTCTGCATTTGCAAAATTGACAAAACCAAAGCACTTCGATTTACCATTTACATCTCTCATTACTACAGCACTAGTGATAGCTCCATATTCTCCAAAAATTTTCTTCAAGTCAGCATCCGTTGTTGACTCCAACAGGTTCTTAACATAAACATTATTAAATTTTGTGCCGCTAAGAGCAGTCTCTCTATCCTGCTTGCGCAGGAAAGGACCCACAAAGACCTGTTTGTCATTGATCAGCATGCCATTTAAATTGTCAATTGCATTTTGTGCAGATTCTTCACTCTCAAACTGCACAAATCCATGGCCTTTAGACTGGCCAGAAGCATCTGTGGCAATCTTGCATGATAGAATATTCCCAAAAGTTGAAAAAGTATCATGCAGAGCCTTATGATCAATTGCCTTATCCAAATTCTGCACCATCAATCAAGAAAGTACAAGATTCAGTAAGGAAACAAAAAAAGATTCAACACTCATCAAAATAAAAAAGAGAAGGGTTCAAGAATCAACAAAAGACACCTTTATAAAAACATTAGCTGCACCACTCTTACGAGCACTCGGGTCCCGAAGAGAGTACATTATTCTAATGGGTTTGCCATTCAACGGAGTGAAATTAAGAACATCCAAGGCTTTTGCGGCTGCATGTTAAAATAGTCATAAATAACATCAAAGGCAATTAATCCTATCGATGCAAGAGCAAAAGCAATTAATCGTATCAATGCAAGAACGAAATATATTAATCGTATCAATGCAAGAACAAAAGATATTAATCATATCAATGCAAGAACAAACGCAATTAACCCTGTCAATGCAAGAACAAAAGCCGTGAACCCTATCAATGCAAGAACAAAAAAGATTAATCCAATCGATGCAAGAACAAAGGCGATTAATCTAATCAATGCAAGAACAGAAGACGATTAATCCCATCAATGCAAGAACAAATGCGATTAATTCCATCAATGCAAGAACAAATGCGATTAATCCCATCAATGCAAGAGCAAGCGCGATTAGTCCTAACAACGCAAGAAAGAAAGCGATTAAGCCTGCAAGAACAAACGCGATTAATCCTATCAATGCGATTGAGAAGAATAAATTTACCGTCGTGAGGGTTACTGAAATTGACATAGCCGTAACCAAGGGATTGATGAGTGGCCACGTCCCTGCAAATTCGAACGGAAACGACTTGGCCAACCTGGTTGAAGAGATCATAGAGCTGAGGATCGTTGACGTCGTGATCAAGATCCCCGACGTACAACGAGGTGGGGATCAGCGACGGGTTCGCACCGGAAACCGCCTCGTCAGTGGTGGGATTCTCGGGAACTTGCGCCATTTCTGTCTTTCTTACTTTTTTTCAGGAAAATTGAATGCAGTAATAGGTTGAAGCACAACTTGCTGTGAAGTAAGTATCAGAAATGTTAAACCCTAAGTAAGTAGTATTTATAAGAGTTTCTGTTCGGAGAAAGATATTGTAGAAACTAGAAACGGAAAATATTTTGGATTTTTATTTCTTTTTTGGGGGGATAAGTCCGCCGGAGTGAGCCGAACAGTGATAGTAACGGCAGCGACGAGGACAAGGCTATTTGGTTGTTTTTTTTATACGGTGGGACTGCACCGCAATGGGGCCTATACAAGGGTCTGACTTATATAGGTATAGTGAATAGTGATTCTGAATCCTGAATTTAATTTGCCAGATTTTTTTTTTATTTTAGAAAACAATATTTATATTATTCACTTTTTTCATTTTTATATCCAGCTTCTCTACCTTAAGGCTTCTCCATTGAATTTAGTCAGTGCAACATGACTAACCCTACCAAAATACTAAATTTATGATAACTCATGCATTTTTGTCTTAGAATTACAAGAATATAGGTGTCAACGGAGTTTAACCTCAAGTTCGGTGCCAAGGAAAGTAGAAAGCGGAAAGATGAAGAAAAATTATACAAAAGTTTGAATTTATAAAACTTTCTTGTTTTAGTTTTTAAAAACTAAAATGCTGATTTGTTACGGTTTTGATAATTATTTTTTTAAAATAATTTTTAAAAATATCTTTATCACAAATAGAGTAGTAAATAGTTTTGTTTTGGTTTTTAGTATTTTTATTTTTATTTTTATTTTAAAAATTTAAAATAGAATAAAAATATGTTATTTTTTGTTTTTCATTAATATTGTTAAATTAATGTTAGATGTTAGTTATTAGTTGTTAGTTTAAGTATATTATATTTCATTTATTATTGTATGTCAAAGGTTGGTGGTAATTGTATTCACCACTCTTAGGTTCTAGATTGTATTTGTATCTCTATTTAATAAGAGATTCTAAGCTGAGTAAAGTTATTTCAAGCTTTTCTATATTCAAGTTGGTATCAAAGCAAGTTCGATTCTGATCTTTATCGTCTAGAATCACACAGTAGGTTGTTCGCCACTGTCGTTGCCGTCCACCACCGTCTCCGGCGACTTTTTCTCTGGCGAGCACAGATCCAGGTGCGCCTCGACGTGCATGTTCTACCCCTGTAAATCGCTCCTCCATACGCGCCTCCACGTGCCGCCTCAGTCACGCCAAACAGAAAGCGTGTGAGCTCCATGCACCGGCGAAACGGTCTCCGTTCGCCATAGTTCCGGTACCGTCTGACTCGTCGGAGCCTCCTAAAGCCATTCCTGACCTGCGTGGCTCACTTTGAGCAAGATTTAGTGGATTTAAATCAAATTTCTCTCTCTCGGTCTCTGTTTTTCCTCTTTTCCAGATCTGGAAAAATGTCTTCTTCTACCTCAGTCAACTCTGGTCCCATTCTTCCTATTTCTAGATCTGCCGTCATCACAACAGGAAAGCTCAATGGTAAAAATTATTTAGCTTGGGCTGATTTTGTGGAACTCTGGTTCCTTGGTCAAGGACATCATGAGCATCTAGAAAAGGTACATATTGAGGGATCAACTGAACAGCAAGCTCAGTGGAAGAGACTTGACTTTTAGCTTTGTGCACTTCTATGGCAGTAAGTGGAGCCTAAGATATTGAGGAACCTAAGAGCTTTCAAAACTTGTTACTCATTTTGGAAGAAAGCCTAAGATATCTACTCTAATGATATCCAATGCTTGTTTGATTATGTTCAAAAGCTAGCCTCCTTAAAACAAAATGATTCAGATATGGTATCATATGTTTCCGAAACTCAAACTGCTGCAGAAGAATTGAAGCTTTTCTTAGAAGCTGATTCTATAAAAGAAATAAGGAAATGACTTGATAACCTCTATATGGTTATGATTCTTTGTGATATGAACCCAACATTTAATCACATTCATGATCAAGTTCTGACTGGTCAAGATATTTCTTCCATGGAGAGGTTAACTACTCGTCTCCTCCGTGTTCCTACCTTGAGCAATGAGGGTACCTCTCTTGAAAATAATATGGAGTCCTCTGTTATGATATCTTCAAGAGGAAGAGGAGCACGTGGAAACAGAGGTCGTGATGGAAGAGGTAATCGTCCACAATGCACTCATTGCAAAAGGATGGGTCATACTCATGAGACATGCTACTCTCTGCATGGTTTTCCAGACAAGTCTGCTCATGTATCAAGGTCTGAGAAGCCGGAAGAGATGAAACTGTCTGAAGAAGAATATCAAGGATACCAAGAGTATTTGAGGATGAAATCTAACAGCCTTGCTGGACCTTCTTCTTGACCTAATGTCTCAACGGCCTGCATTTCTCAATCTGTGGAAGGTCAAAACCCATGGATTGTTGACTCTAGTGCTTCAGACCATATCTCTAGTAATAACTCCTTGTTTTCATCTTTATTACCTCCCAAATTTTCACATCTTGTAACATTAGCCAATGGGTCAAAGGTTTCAGCTCAAGGAGTGGGTTCAATTTCTATTTCTCCCTCCTTAAATTTATATTCTGTTTTGTACATTCCTTCTCGTCCCAAATTACTTTCCTTGAGTCAATTAACTAAATCCTTAAATTGTTCAGTTACATTTAACTCTGACTCCTTTGTCATTCAGAATCGTGGTACGGGTAGGCAAATTGGAGCAGGACATGAATCACGAGGCCTTTATTACCTGGAATCTAGCTCTTCAGTGTCCTGTCTTGCATCCATTTCTCCTAAATTGTTGCATGATCGGTTTGGACATCCTAGTCTTGCCAAATTAAAGATAATGGCTCCTAGTACTTAGAAAATCCAAACTTTAGAATGTGAAGCTTGTCAATTAGGCAAACATGTTAGGTCTTCTTTTTCAAGTAAAGATAAATCAAGAAGTAATTAAGCCTTCTCCACTGTTCATTCAGATATTTAGGGTCCTAGTCGAATTACTTCTTTTGGATTTAAATATTTTGTCACATGAATATTCTCAGTGCACATGGCTTTATTTAATGAAGGAAAGGTTTGAACTTCTATTCATATTTGTGTCCTTCTTTCATGAAATAAAAAATCAGTTTGGAAAATCAATCAAATGTTTCAGAAGTGATAATGCAAAAGAATATTTTTCTTCTGAACTCTCGTCATTTTTGTCCTCTCAAGGTATATTACATCAGTCCACTTGTCCCCACACTCCTCAACAGAATGGGATAGCTGAAAGAAAGAATTGCCACCTTGTTGAAACCGCTCGCTCTTTAATGATTAATGAAAAAGTTCCATTACATCATTGAGGAGATGCGATTCGTTCTGCTTGCTATCTTATCAATAGGATGCCCTCTTCCTCTCTTGATAATCAAATTCCTCATTCCATCCTATTTCCACCTAAACCTCTATATCATGTTTCACCTCGTGTATTTGGTTGTACTTGTTTTGTTCATGATATGTCTCCAGGCCTCGATAAATTGTCAGCTAAGTCGATCAAGTGTGTTTTCCTGGGATACTCCCGCCTTCAAAAAGGATACAAATGTTATTCTCCTCATAACAAGAAGTATTACATGTCTGCAAATGTTACCTTCTTTGAAGATTCTCCCTTCTACTCATCCTCCACACCTGACTCCATTTCCATCCAAGAGGTCTTGCCCTCTCCCTCCTCGAGTCCAGAGATTGTCATTTCTCCAGACATGTCTCGTCAATCTGACCACACCAATATTAGTCCAATGTCTATCATATCTTAAACTAATCATTCTCCCTCAACTTCTCCTCATGGCATGACACCTAAAGCTAACCCCATTATTTCTGATGACTCTCGTGGCTCATGTCCATCTCCGTCTGCTTCTTGTACAACTACTCCTAATTCTCCTTCCATTGCCGATGACAACTCATGTTGGCCTGTTGCCCTTCGAAAAGGTATTCGCTCTTCTCGAAACCCTCATCCTATTTACATTTTTTTGAGTTATCATCGTCTGTCTCCATCTTATTGTTCCTTTATAAATTCCTTATCATCCATCACTATTCCCAAAAATGTTAGTGAAGCACATGATCACCCTAGATGGTGACAAGCCATGATTGATGAAATGCAAGTCCTTGATCACAATGGAACATGGGAATTGGTTCATCTTCCTCCTGGGAAGAAAGCTGTTGGTTGTAGATGAATCTATGCTATTAAAGTTGGTCCAAATGGTGAAATTGAACGCCTTAAAGCTCGTTTGGTAGCCAAAGGTTACACTCAGATATATGGACTTGATTATGGAGACACTTTCTTCCCGGTGGCCAAGATCATTACTATTCGCCTTCTTCTTGCCATGGCAGCTATTCGCCATTGGCCCCTGTATCAGATGGACGTTAAAAATGCATTCCTACATGGTGAGTTAGATGAGGAGATTTACATGGAGCACCTCTGGGCTTTGTTGCTCAGGGGGAGTCTGGTCTAGTGTGTAAACTCAAGCGATTTCTCTATGGTCTTAAGTAGTCGCCAAGGGCTTGGTTTGGAAAGTTCAGCAATATTGTCCAAGGTTTCGGAATGAAAAGGAGTGAAGCAGATCACTCTGTCTTCTACTATCACAAATCTGTTGGCAAATGTGTTTATTTAGTTGTTTATGTCGATGACATTGTCATTACAGGAAATGATGAAGTCACAATATCTCAACTAAAGCAACACTTATGCAATCACTTTCAAACAAAAGATCTTGGTCATCTGAAATATTTTCTAGGAATAGAAGTAACTCAATCCAAAGAAGGCAATGTAGTTTCCCAAAGGAACTATGCCTTGGATCTTCTGAAGGAAACAAAAATGTCTGATTGTAAGCCAGTCAATAGTCCTATGGATCCATACAAGAAATTAGTAGATGATATGGGAGACTTATACTCAAATCCAGAAAGGTATAGAAGGCTGGTTGGGAAGCTCATATATCTCACTATTACAAGGCCAGATATTTTCTTTGCAGTTGGAGTTGTAAGTCGATTCATGAATTCACCTTGTGTTGATCATTGGAATGGAGTAATGCGTATTCTCAGGTACATAAAAAAGGCTCCAGGCCAGGGTCTGTTGTTCGAAGATAAAGGAAATAGCCAAATTATTGGATACTGTGATGCTGATTGGGCTGAATCCGATACAGATAGACGCTCTACTACTGGGTATTGTGTGTACCTTGGTGGTAATCTTATCTCATGGAAGAGTAAGAAACAGAAGACTGTTGCTCAATCTAGTGCAGAAGCTGAATATAGATCTATGGCTCTTGCAGCTTGTGAGTTGGTGTGGGTTAAACAACTCATACAAGAATTGAAGTTCTGTGAAATTTCTCCAATGCAACTTTATTGTGATAATCAGGCAGCTATCCACATTGCTTCCAATCTGGTATTTCATGAAAGGACGAAACTCATTGAAATTAATTGTCACTTTGTAAGGGAAAAAATGTTGTCCAAGGAAATTAGGACCGAATTTGTTGGTACCAATGACCAGCTTGCAGACCTATTAACCAAACCCTTAAAGGGTCATCGAATTGAATACTTGATTTTTTTTTCCAAGCTTGGAACATATGATTTATATGCTTTAGCTTGAGGGAGAGTGTTAAATTAATGTTAGATGTTGGTTATTAGTTGTTAGTTGAGGTATATTATATTTTATTTATTATTGTATGTCAGAGGTTGTGGTAGTTGTATTCACTACTCTGAGGTTCTAGATTGTATTTGTATCTCTATTTAATAAGAGATTCTAAGCTGAGTAAAGTTATCTCAAGCTTTTCTATATTCAAGTAATATGAACAAGTTTTTTATTTTCATATATTCAAAATAGTTTTCAAATAATATTTATTAAATAAGTTTTTTTTTCTTCTTTCAGAAAATTTTTGAAAAATTTTTCAAAAACTGAAATACAAAATCAAATCAATTAATTTTTTTATATTTTGCTAGTTCGTTAACAAAGAAAATAATCATAAAAGTGTTATTAGATTAATTTAGTGAGTCCAGTATGTTTATCTTTCCATTCAAAAGAGACATCAAAAGGAAGAAAAATACAAAAAACTTTGTTTACAATAAGCAAGTCATAAATATATAGATAACTCTGTAATTGTAATAAATAAGTTTAATTGATAAATTTTCATATTTTCACATTATTTAAACATTTCACTCTATTTCATCTTTCTTTCACTTTCTTTCCTTCCACTTTCTTTTCTCTTCTTGCAACATAAAAGAACTCATGCATCCTTGTCGAGCAATTTAGTTATACTCCAACATTTTAATTTGTTTAATTAATTTACTTTTTATTTATTTAATAAATTATATTAAGAGAATAAATGTTCATCTACTAAAAGTATAAAAAATTTTTACATTATTATTCAATTATAACTCAGCCTTTATATAACTTTTAAAACAAGTATTTATTGATAAATTCAATAAATTTACCTGAAGTGTTATTATTGAATTTCAATAGTAAACTATTTTACATTGTCATTGGATATGTATTAAACTCTTATATTAATTATTAGAAATTTAGTAGAAAATAGATTTTTAATGTATATTCTAAAAAAATATTTTTACATTATTATTTATTGAGAAAAAGACATTGAGTTTTAATTATTTCTCACTTTAATAAATTATATTAATTATTTGAACATTTAATAGAGAATAGATTTTAAATGGTTATTTTATAAACAATATTATTCTCATTATTATTTATTGAGAAAAAAGATACTGAGTTTTAATTATTTAAGTATGAAAACTTTTAAATTATCATTACTATTTATCAGTTAAAATGTATTATTCATTGCATTTATAAATTTTAATTTTTTATAAAGAAATATTCAATATATAGAATTAAAAATATGTTACATTATGATCAAATCACAAAATGGTTGCTCGATAAATTTATTCATTTTTATATTAACTACATTAAAAATTTATACTTATTGTAATTTTTATTTTCATTTTAAGGGTATTGTAATTTTTATTAGTTAATACTTAATAGTATAAAACTCTTTTCTGTTTTCTTATAGAATTCCTTAAACTCTAATTTATTAGGACCAAAATTTATCTACATGATGTCAAACTTATTCAAATTATACCTTCCATTAAAGGCTTATATCTTTGGTCCTATAAATTTGCGTTTTTTTTTAAATTTTGGTCATGTAAGTTATTTTTAAATTTAGTCCCTAATATTTTTAAATTATTCAAGATGAGTCCCTAATGTCTATTTCCGTTAAAACACACACACGGTTAACAGGGTACATTTCTAGCAGCTAATAATCGCCAAAAATTGTTACGTTACGCTCATATTTGATTCAACTCTATGCGAGCAATCAACTTATACGCAATCGAATATTTTAGGAACATGTAACATTTAAAGGAAGAACATCATAATAAACTAGCAAATTAATCATAATAAAAAAACAGCAACAACAAAGCAAATACTCAAGATCAATAATGTTTGGATTGGGTTGGCTATCATTGTAAATAGCACAGCTAATAGCATCATCATCATATCCTTTCTCCAATAATTGCAATTTATACTCGTAAAATTACCAAAAAAAAAAAGCAATTATTTGTACTTTTAATACTTTTGAACCTTAATAAATATTATTTTTTAGGAGTTACAACACTTTCGAACCTTAATAAATATTATTTTTTAGGAGTTACAACGTTAATCTGGTGATAAAGTAAAGAGATTAAAAGAGATATCGTGAATTCGAATATCTCCACTAACAATTGTTAAAGAAACAATAAGTAGTTGTTGTGATGACTTAAATGAGATGTGTTGAAGCTTAAGCAAGATCTATTGTGGCTAAAGCAAACATCAATTAAGCGAGTTGTTTTGTGGCTGAAGCAAACATCAATTAAGCGAGTTGTTGTCCAGTTCAAGCGAGCCTTGCATCTAGTACCAAATTATTCTATGATTCTGCTTAAGCAAGTCATCTAGACACTTAAGCGAATCCTGCACAAATGAAGGAAATTGTCTATGCTTGTTTAAACGAATCTTACTTTCTTGCTTAGCAAATAGTGGTTTAATACTTAGTGTTTTACCTCTATAAACGTCCAAGCAAGACTTTATAATGCTTGAGCAACCCTACCTATCCCGTGTTTTAATTTTATTTAAATAGGGTTCCAAAACATTCAAAGTATATATTATGAAAACTTTGCATCCACATGGAACTTAAATTGTGTTCTTTGATGGAACTCATGAGGAGCTAATCCTATTTGTTATAATCAAACGGATTTATCAAGTAATAAAATTTATTTTTATTTCAATATTATATTATTATTCCTTTAAACTTTTAAGTATATGTGATAGACTTACCCTAATCACATGAATTTGTTAATTTAATCATGGAAAAACACCTTTGAATTGACAACTATTGGAACAACTCATAGGATATATGCAATTTTTCCAATTATATAAGTTAAGGAATTGAAAGTAAACTTACGAAAATTAGACCATGGAAATTAATCTATGCTCCTCCATGAAATCCATGTCAAGAAGGGGAAAGGTGGAGTTGGGTGTCTTGTTTGATCCTTCTTGCCGTTGGTGACAAAGACATCATTACAGGCCTAACAGAGAAGGAAGTGGTTTTTGAATTCGAAAGTGATGACCTAGTGGATCTGGTCATTGATGCTAAGGCTTGACAAAGAGGCATAGGACAACAAGAGTGTAATTAGGGCATTTAGCTACCTTGAAGAGGAAATATATTTTCAAACCAGGAACATTTCAAACATTTCTTCGTTAATTGTTTTATTTTAATTTATTAATATATTATATTACTTATTTTAGGATATTTAATTGAAAGTGGGTTTCTCACATAATTTATAAAAAAATATTTTTTAATATTTTTTTGCAATTTCTTGTTATTATGTGTGGTATGAATGAAAGAATAATAGATTTTAATAGTTTAAAAATTTGAGCATTTGAATTTGCCCGGTCATTTATTAGTTAGTAAAAATAATATATGTCTGTATCTTTGATGATGTAGCATACATCATAACGGGCAGGAATCAAGGAAGACATGACATGAATGACAGTTCATTGAAAAATTTAAGTGCTTTTAGTTACTTTTGAGAAGTAGGCTTAGTGTGAGGTCCCGTATGTGTAGTCTTTTGGGCTAACTTCCCTTACATTTTGGATGACCTATTTAACCCCTCCCCCCTCTCCTCTTCCATGGATTAGATTAGGCACCGAAGCTTAGGCCTTAACGCTTAGGTCCAAGTCTCACATTGTCTTGGTTTGTGTGGCTAAGCTCTCCCATTGAGCTATATATATTCATCCCCTCTCTTGTATTCTTACACTTGAATTTGGAATTGATATAAGACTCTTTAAGAGCATTCTTCTATAGTAAAATGTCATTGAGAACCCTCTCTCTTGAAGAGTCTCTTCCTACTTGATTTTTATTAAGGGTTCATTCCTTGTGGCAAACCTAACAAATTTTGGCTTATTTATTTCTAAGAGTGGCGCCCTACCTTCTATTTCTTGGATGCTTGAAAAATCAAGGAGAAAGATCAAGGGAGTGCAGAATCTTTTTGCATCATTTGGTATCAAGAGTCAACTCCTAGAGGTTCTTTTCATTTTCTAGTCTCTAATTTTTTTTTCCAACTTCTTTTACTCTGTGTTCTTGCTGTTCTTGTGTTATTCTTTTAATTTTTTCAAGATTTCCTTATTTTGATTTAATTTCCTTTATTGTCTTGTTAGTTTATGTTTTAGTAGTTTCATTTTTTCCAATTTATTTTCCTAGTCTATAATGTTTTGTAGATTCAATTTCTTTTGTTGTTTTCAATTGAATCTTTGTGTGTGCTCTTTAGGATTTATTTTCAATTCGGTCCAACAATTTATTTTCTTTTATTCTAGTGCATAATCCTAAGAAGATTATTTAATGACTTCACAAAATTTGTGAAGGAATCCACACAATTGTAGTCTTGATCTTTGGATGCACTTTGTGTTCTTGTTTTTTTTTAATCATGTTTTTTCCTGCACTTATACCTATGTTTGGCGTGAGTTCTTGGGTAATTTTGAGTCATTTAATTTCAGTTTTAAATCCTCTAAGTTGTGTCTTAGTTGTCATGTTGTAATCATTTTATTGTTTCTTAATTCTGCATTGTTTTATCTTTTTAATTTTCACAAAACAAATGTGTTATGATTCTTGAAAAAGTGTATGTTTCTCTCTTGGAATTGAGTATCAAATGTTCTTAGAGTCTCACATGCTTTAGAGCATAGTATGTTTAAAAAAAACCAAAAAAATTGTCAATTCTATCTTAAAGTCTATTTGATTTATTTTTGTTTGGATAGCTTAATTTTGTGCTAGTCTTTTTGGGGTGGTTTTGTTGGCTGATTAGAGACTTTATGTTGGGCATGTTTTTTGGGCTGATTATTTAAGTAATCATGTTGGCCTAAAACCTCCCTAAAATCTCCTTTTAGTATTTCTTTTTATCACCTAAAAGTACTAGTCCATTTTAAGTTACTTTGCTTTCTTTGGTTTGTACTTTTTGGTTCAATTTTGTGGTTATCCATCTATTTTAATTTAAGTGTCTATCCTCGTTAGACTCATCATATTTGTGTTAGAATTTTGTTAAGAGGTGTAGTAAAAACATTTAAAAAAAAAAGAAGAAATCAAAAGAGTAAAATAAGTCAAAAAAAGAGTTAGTAAAAAGTGCTAAAAAAAAAGTAAAAAGAGTACAAAAAAAAAATTTAGTGCACCTCAAAATTATTAAACCATTCAAGGAGTGTTAAATTTTATTGAAATTTGCTTGAATTGCTTTGCATATGATTCAGCCACGTTGCTTTAAAATTTTGCAAAGCATTGAATTTGCTGAGTCGTTTTTGTTTTAAGTCCACTTCTACTCTAGTGCCAATCTAGGTTTCATTATGTTATCCTAACCTTGTTTTCACACCTTTAATTTTTTCTTGTGTTTGGTATTCATTGAGTTTGTCTTTTGTAAATTCTTTCCACTTGGATATGCGTCTTTCCTTGTTAGTGCTTGTCTTGCTTTTTGCTTTCAATTTCTTGCACTCTCTTGGTTCTTTTGTTTGGATGCCTCTTTTTCTTGGATAGAGCCAAATTTGTGAAGCTTTCACAAAAGGTAGCATCCTATGAAGAGTTGATCAAAAGTCTAGGAAAAGAAGACTTAAAGAAGAGGCCAAGACTTGAGTGATACATTTGAGAAGGAGCACTTGAAGAACGAACAACATCCAAGATCGCTTTTAAATTTTTACATTTAATTGGGTGTGTTGGATACCATAAAGGTCACCTCTTTTGATCATAATAAATTATAGTTTCTTGCTTTAGGTGGAGGAAGGGATTGGTACACCATCTTCCACCTTAGGAGCACATCTTTAGATCCCTTAGCTTTTGCTTTTATTTTCCTTCTTTGTTTCTTTGCTTTAATGTGTAGTTTGACTGTTGTGGAGTTCCAAAGGCTTTCAACACTTCTAGGTAAAAAAAAAGGATAAAAGAGAGACATCTTCTTTAGGCTACCTATCTTACACTCAATCGTGTCTTCACACACATCTAAGATAGAAACCTTAGTGAAGTTATGGGATGACTTTAGAGAGTGAAGAGTTGAAGAGATAAAAAGGTGGAGAGTAGATCAAAAGAAAGAAGAAAGAGAAGAAATAATAGAAAGAGATTAAAGAGAGAGAAGCGAGAGAATGAAAGAGAAGAGTATGAGAAAAAAAGAAAAAGAGAAAGAGAAGAATATGAGAGGAAAAGAAAAGAAGAAAAATAAGAGTATGAATGGCGAAGAGAAAAAGAGAGAAAAGAATATGAGCGCAAGAGAAAAGAGGAAGAGAGGACGTTAAAGAGAAAACTATGAAAAGGAAAGAGAAGAGAGGAAAAGAGAAAGAGAGAAATGTAAAAGAAAAGAAAGAGAGGGATGAAAAAGAGAGAGAAATAGAAGAGAAAGAGAAAGAAAGAAAAAAGAAAGGGAGTTAGAAAGAGAACAAAGGGAAAAAAAGCTCAAAGAGAGAAGAGATGAGGAAATAAAAGAAAGAGAGGAGTATTGGAAGAAAAAGGAAGCATTATGGAAAAGAAAGAGCAAATCAATTTGAGCTCCAAATAAAGAAACTAATAAAAAAGGAAAAAAATAAAAAGAAAACAAAAGGAAAGAAAAAGAGATTGTTAGAAAGAAAGATCTTAATGAAGATTCAACTTTGACTTCAAAGAAGGAACTTAGCATAGAGAAATTTTCCAACCAATCCTTAAAAGCACAAGTTGACATTGAGGTTGTGCCAATGACTTTTGAGCACAGTGAACCATAATCTCAAGTTTAACTTGAGCATGCTTCATTAATCACTTCCACAAGTATTGGACTTGAGTCATTACCTGTTGAGATCAACGAAGAATCTCAAGTCCAAGACTTAAAAGAAGTTGAAAAGGAAGTAAACCTTCAAGAAGATTGCTCCTTGAAATTCAAGGAGGATCTTATTAAAGAAACTTCTTTCTTGGAACAAGTAAAAGTTGACGATTTGCAGAAAATCGTTGAGCACAATGAGCCACAAACTCAAGTTTTACTTGAAGATAAGGCCACAAAAGTTGAAAGTGAGATTTGCAACAAATTTTGGACTCCAATGGTACGCAATCTCAAGTTCAACTAAAAGAGATCATTCTTAATTGGTCCACCCTTAAACCTATCCTTATCTCTTGGGGTGAAAGAAAAGATAAGGCTTACTTAGCCTTTATAAATGAGTGCTCTAATGCACTAAGTCCCGTCCCTTGTCACGTTTCCAATTTTCGCGAGCGAGAACTTAATGCATTTGGAGTAGGATGTGGAGCTTCTTTGTGGAGGCACAAGCACCAAGAAAATATTTTTCTACAAATTTTTAGTGTCAACCTCCACTACCCCAATCCTAAAAGGCTCTACCTTCAGCCTCTTCCTCCCCTTATTTTTGCTTGTATACCCTACTTATTACTTTAAACATCTTGCAGGATTGGAAAAAGAGGAAGAAAAGTTTCTAGATTTGAGGTCAAATCCTCTCCAATGAGGAGGAGATGATGCAATCCCACCTAGCATGCATCATGGCTAAGAGGATTCAAGGAAGACATGGCATGTATGAGAACTCATTGAAGAATTTAAGTCATTGTCTTCATTGTATTTAGCTTGTAAATATTTTTAATTTTCCTAGGAATATATGGCGTGAGGCTATCTTGAATCAAGGTCTTGTATTTTGGTCATTTATCTTTATTTTAGGAAGAAGATGTGCTTTTAGTTACTTTGGAGGAGTAGGCTTAGTGGAGGTCTCTTATGTATAGCTTTTTGGGCTCACTTCCTTCACATTTTGAATGAGTTATTTGCACCCTCATGGATTAGATTAGGCACCTAAGCTTAGGCCTTAAGACTTGGATTAATTAGCCTTAATGCTAATTAGACTCAAGTCTCACTTTGGCTTGGTTTGTGTGGCTAAGCTATCCCATTAGGTTATATATACTCATCCCCTCTCTTGTATTCCTCACACTTGAATTTGGAATTGATATAAGACTCTTTAAAAGCATTCTTCTATAGTAAAGTGTCATTGACAATCCTCTCTCTTGAGGAGTCTCTTCTTAGTTGGTTTTTATCAAGGGTTCCTTCTCTTGTGACAAACCTAAACAATTTTGGCTTACCTCTTTCTAAAAGTGGCACCCCACCTTCCATTTCTTTCCCTTCTATCCTTCATTTCTTGGATCCTTGGAACCTCAAGAAGAAATATTTTATTTAAAAAATAATAATTTATAAATATAACCAATAAATATACAAATTCAAATACAATGTGTTCCTACACACCCTAACCAAGCTTTTTGATATCACTGGTCTTCCTTCAACACTTTGAACCTCATCTTTGATAGTTATTTTGATTTGGTACAAGTGGGTACCTATATACAAAAGCACTTCGATGTTCAAGTCATAAGGGGTTGACTATGCTCTCAAAAGTACAAAGTATGTTAGCAGAAAAGTAGTATAATATTCAGTAGTCAAACTTGTACTTATGATCTACTATTTATAGTGTTTACTTTTTTAGACTTGAACTTAGGTCATTAGGGTTTAGATTTACCTAAAAATGGTAGTTTGAACTTTTCACTTTAAGAATGATGGATCCTACCCGAACCAAGATACCTGACTGCACTGGGAGTAGGTCCGACCTTACAGGTAAGTCCGTTCCAGGGGTAGATCTGGTATGGGGATTCATCCGGTATACGATGAAATTGTTATATTTGCAATTTAAATTGTTAAAATAAAATAATATATGAAAAGTAAGATAAAATTAAAATTTGTTTTTATGATTATTTTTATTTATATTTTTAAATTAATGTTTTATATTATTTTATTTTTAAATAAAGGAAGTTTGGCTTTGTTTTTTATCACATCTTTCCTAAATGAATAACATTTTATAAGTAATTCTAGGGCGCATCATCACTTTCTAAATGGTGCAGTAATGAACCATCATCTTAAACCATTCGATACAAAATATTTTATTAGACAATCAGGTATCTTTACCAATTATTAATTTGTTGCTTTCTTTGTGATAATTGTAGTGTAGTCTTAAATATTGTCAAAAAAATAAAAATGTTTAAGGCCTGTCCATTCTTCAGCTCCCTTCCCCTTGAAGTTCTACACGATTTTCACTATCAACACTCCTCAATCCAGAAAACATTAATTCAAACAAAGAACAAGATTATTGAATGGTTCATTTATGATAGTAATAATAAAAAATCTTATTATTCAATATTGGTGAATATTTGCTTGCAAAAAAATAATTTTATTCAATGAAAGGATTAATTTTTAACAACAAAGACATTTTACTTAGTGATGAATAACTCGATTAGCATAGGGCACAATTGGAGATATGTAGTCGACTTTGGACAAAGGCATTTATGCCTGTAATTTTTTGTTTCATTGCTTCATCAATACTGCTTGTTTGTTAATCCGTTTCTTTATGCTTCCTCACTCAAATGTATTGGCTTTCATTGTCAAGTTATACATTGATGTATTGTCATGCTTGAGGTGGTGGCGGTTGTCTATCATGCATTGTTGCCAATAGATTTTGGGGCATTAATGAAATTATTTATCTTCAACTTCAATATAGTCATACTGCTGCAAAAAATCATGTGTCACATATGTAATATAATTACAGGAGTAGCAATATAACTATAAAAGAAAAAAAAAATCTACTATTACAAGAGAAAAACCATGTGTCGCCAAACTTCTACTATTATAAAAGTGAAAAAAAAAATCTGATTTGATTAAAGTTCAAGTGAACTTATAAAACTAGTATTATAATTACAAGAGAAAAAAAATCTAATTTGATTAAAATCTAATTCAAATACCTACTATATTTACAAGAGAGAGAAAAAATTGATTTTAATATTAATTCTAGAATCAATTTTCGAGTGTGAAACCATGCAATAAAAAAAGTGTTAAAATTTAAGAAATTTCTCCTTAGACACGTGAGCGCTCTGATCAATCTCAGAAGAAGTCTCAACATGAGCAAATCTTTTAATAGAATGATTCAAAAAGGCTTTCATGTTAGGATACTTAAAGAAAAAAATGTTAGGATCTTCAACTTGACAGTACTAGGAACTCTATTAGAAGCCACTTTTACAACTCCTTATATGACTTCAACATCAGAATTGTTCAAAATATCTTATTAGAAAAGAAGTTTTGTAGACTCCATCAAAGGACTCGATCTATTACAAGAATCTACCTTTGCAACTCTTTAAATGACTTCATCATTAGAGTTGTTCAAAAAACCTTATAAAAGAGTTGTTTCATAAAACACGAGACTCTTTAAAAAAAAAACTATCTCAAAAACTTCATAGGATTTCATTGTTAGAGTTGTTTACAAGATCTTATTAGAAAAGTAGTTCTACAAACTCTACCAAAATATTTCATCAGAATTTAGGACAAGAGTGGACTTGCAATGAATAGCAAGCTCTACGATATCAACTCATTCTACTTAATAAGTCATAAAGAACTCAGAACAACTAGTTTTTTAAATGAGAATTAGGGTTTAGGGTTATTGAAACTCACAACGATTTGTTCTACACAATGAAACAAAGGAATGAACTTGAAAGCAAAAAAAAGAGAGTTATTGAAACTACAAATATCCCATGATCCTCTTTTGTTTCTAGCTCTATTTTTCACAAAGAGTAACACTTCTTGTAACATCCCTAATAAAATATAAATAAAAATGTGTAATTTATATTAATAGATTTAAAATAAATTTAATATTTGTGCTTATTAAAATAAAGTAAGAATTAGTTTTATAAAATAATAATAATAATAAATACATAAAATAAATGTGGGTGTAAATAGTAAGATAGATTGAAGGTTATGTTTGGGTCTAGTGTTAAAAAATCAATCCAACTATTAATTAGAGTAATTCAGAAGGGTTAAATTATTGTGCTTCAGTTTTACTTGCGAGGTTAGAGAGAAAGAAGTTGTAGATAGAACGCTATCGAGGAAGATTGAGGAGAACAACATTTAGAGAACTTGAAAAGATATCCTATGCATCCAAGATCATCATTCGAGGTAAGGGGGTGAGAAATGATCTTTCATGTGACATGTATAGGGAAAATGGGCAATAAAGCAATCCCTAAGTTTTAATAGGTTTTATGCATATCATTGAAGGGTTATGAATATCCGCAATAAGTGCTGATAAAATAAGTGTGACTTTGTGGAGCCCATCCAATTGAAGTATCAGTCCCAGGGTTTAGAGTATAAGTGTATTTTTTTATTTAATTGAGACTTTGCATTTAAATGATGGGAAGAAATGGCAACTTGTAATCCATGTATTTGGTGCCCCTAAATAATTAATTGATGTTTATATGGATTTATTTTGTTGGATTGTTAGGAATTATGTGCATTGTCAAATTATTTATTGATTTTATTAATTAACTTGGTGTTGAGGTTTTCCATTTTGATACCCTATAGATTTGTAGCCTTGAACACATTAAAGAATGTGTGTATTAATCCATTGAATTATTGATATATTGTTGGAGTGCTCATGATGTTATATATTATTGTGTTCTAAGAGGAATGGAAATTAGTTTATAAATAGGGTTCATAGTGTTGAATCACATGATCCTAACCATTTACTTTCTATTCATTTAATGCTCACAACTTTAATAGTAAGTTAACCTAGTTAGATGGATCTATATAAATTAGAAATTTTTATCCTTATGACCATATTTTAACTCAGTGTTGAGGTAAATTATTTTCCTTTTCATGACTTCTTTAGTAACAATCAAATTATGGTGTCACAAACGCTAAGTCTTCCTAGGGATTAAATTTTTAGGAGTTTTATGAGATTGATTAGTTTATTTGTTTCTATGAATGTAATTGATTGTTTCTATGAATGTTATTGATTATTAAATGGTAAACAAATTTAATTATATGATTAATTAATGTGATGATTGAAAAACTCATCTGTTATTTGAACTGTTCTTCATAGCTAAAAGATTAGGTGTTATGTGTTGGTGTTTTCTTCCAGAGGATTGATGGAAAAATTGATTATTATCAATGGAATTATGGTTGTGATGATAATAAACAAAAGAGATAGAGAAGTAGAATGTCTGAGGGTTTAGAGTTAGAATTATATTTTAGAAACCTTATAAGTTGAATACTTGTTATCTAAAAATTTTCATATGAACGTATCTTAGTATTTTTGTAATATCGTTTTGTGTGGTTAATAAAATGGAGTTCTATTTGTTGTTTTGAAAATAAACATTTGTGGCTACAGTTTAGGCTCAAGAATCACATAAAAATGTTACAAATTGATTAACTTATGTGAGTTAGAAGTTGAGTTTTTAATCTGGTGAGCGGAACATATGTTTGTCTGTTGTAAGCCTTGCAACATGACCAAAACAACCTCAGTAGGTTTTGTGTTCTTCATAAAATTTGTATCCTTATATATTATCTTTCTTTTGGAGTTGGAATCTCTTAAACAAATTATATAACTCATGTTATTAATAAAATAGTGAGTAAAGGTCAAGCTGTCAAATTTGAGGTTAATTGCTTTGGGTTTGTAATTTTAAAAAATAATAGATGATAAAAATAACTTTGGACATCAACAAAATTTTTTAGGTAATTGTATTATCTTTCTAATAAAATTTGTATCACCCTCATATCATTAGTATAACTATGGATATTGTATTTAGACTACACGATGCAATAAAAGACTAAGATAGGAAAGGATAGTGCGAGTTGTAATGATGTTGATTGTTACGGTGTAAAATATTGTGATGTATCTTATAATTCTAAGTTTCGTGAATGATTGAATATTTCAAAGTTGTTTGGGGAGTATGAATTGGGGATTTGACTAACTGCATGATATTGATGTTAATTACAATTGAGTGTATCATGTGTTGAGGATCGATGATAGTCAAGGTGTACCTGAGAATGTGTCATCCCAACTACGGTTGGGGATGAAGTGTGATGACATGATTAGATGTTGATATTCTTATTTATGTTGATGATGATGGTTAGGGAGTGTCCGACAAGATGTCATTGCAATTGTGGTTGAGGGTGAAGTGTGATGACATTATTAAATATTGACATTATGATTTATGTTATGGATGACATGATGCATGAATATATTTGTCAAAAAATTTTTGTAAGGATCACTCATTGTGTGATGCTCTGGACTAGATCTTCTCGGGTTGTTTTGCATTGCACGATTTTATCTATGTGTTACTAGCGTAGAAGAGGATTAACTTCAGGTGGACCTATGTGTAATGATTGTACCTACATATTACTGGCATAAAAAAGGACCACTTCGAGCGTGTACCAGAGAGAGCATGCATGAACATCATTAGTATGAACAAATTTATGTGTGTGGATATACAATCTTTGTCATGGTGTGGAATGAGTTTATATGTTTATTTGTGTACTTTAGTTACCTTCTCATTCTTTTTATATATGTCTTAACATGCGTAAGACGTATTCTTACCCCTTTGTTGCTTGTTGTTGCATTTTATTTAGGCTAAACGTCACTTTCAGGTGAGCAAGATATTGATAATATCATGGGTGATGAAGCTTCAGTCTTTCTTTACCTTTTTCATCATGTATACAAATCATTTAAAGTTTTATTATGAGTTTCATTAATTGAGAATCTTATAAAGACAATTTTTAGAGCCTAAAGTGTTTACTTATATGTCTACATTTGTTATATAATTGTTTTGGAAAATAAGTGTATATTAAGTGATGTGAATTTTTTTACATAAATGTCAAGTCTGGTATTTAAATGGAAAAAAATCTATATTATTTTGTAATTGAAGAAAAAAGTGTTTGGGGTAAAAAAGTATCACATTTAGTGGGATCAGAGTAGGTGAGTTCTTCTGGCTAGTGTGTTGTTTGTTTGATATGTTTCTAATGTGTATTTTGTGACATTTTCTGAAATAGCTTGAATGCTTTATTTCTAACATTGTTTAAAATAGTTTGAATGCTTTGATAATTTCAATATTTTTAATTGCTCTGTTTAGATCCCTTGGAAACCTATATGTAATGTCTTGTAATTCATATTCACATGTGTGCCATTTTAAAATTGTGATTGTACTGGCTAAGTGTTTTGGTTGTTATTATGCCATAAATCCTTATCCTTTGTTGCAAGATATTGAGATTTGCCACCTTGATACCTTGTGCAATGTGAATTGAACATCATGGAAAACGAAAAATCAAGACTTGAGGCAATGATCTTTGATTACTTGATTGCATATATGTCTCTTTATTAAGTGATAAAGGTAAAGTAGATGTGTCTTTTTAAACAATCCCTTGGTTAACTTATATTTGAGACTTGTTTTAAATTTCTTTCCTCTTATCCCTTCTAAATGACTTGTTTGATTCTTTCCTTATTGCTAATATATTTTTTCTGGTAGGAAACAAATGTGCTAGTTCTTTCAAGTGATTGTGTTCCAACCTCAATCTTTTGTTTTGACTTAAATAGACATTTTGTAGTTAACTTTGTTTTGTTTGCCTCTTAATCAACTAGTTGTTATTGTTGGTATGAATTGGTTAACTTCCAACCATGTCTAGTTTGTTAACTTGTTTTGAGAATATGTTGTATAAGTGAGGTCTATTGATTACCAACCAAGTTAGAGAATCTAGAGAGAAAATGTCTGAGTGTAGATGACTTTAGCTCTTTTAGATTATGTAACTAAATCAATTGTGAGTAAGATACAAATATTAAGTGATTTTCTTAAAGTATCCATTGAGGTTATGCTTAGGTTACCACCAAACTGTCATATAAAATTTGCCACTGACCTTGTGCCTAGAATTCAACTCATACATTTGGTATTTTATATCCCTTAGAGCTAGTTGAATTTAAGAAAATAAGAAGGGTTAATGTAGTTGCTAGGAAAATAGTTGTGAGACTCGGTGTGTCACCTTGGAAAGACCAATTTTTGTGAGTGAGTCCAAGAATTTTCACAAGGGGTGCATAAATGGTTTTTCAAGTTAGAATTACCTTTAACTAAGTTGACTTGTGAGGGATGTCAAGTGTAAGAGTAGATCCCAACCCCTAAAAAAGAGGTTAACTCTTCCATCTTTCTTAAGTTTACCTAACCTTAAGAGGCCCTATGTAGTTTTTTTTACTCATCAAAGATGGGATTATGCAGAATGTTAACATTAGAGGGTGAAGTGGTAGATTAAGCTCATAGGAATTTCAAAATCCATGAGAATGACTACCCTATCCTTGACCTTGAGTTAGTTATTGTAGTATGTACCTTTCAGTCATGGAATCTTTACCTATATAGTTTTAGATTTAAGGCACTTAGCGAGCATAAAAGGTTTAGGTATTTGAATGATCAAAAGGAGTTGAACATGTGGAATAAGAGGTGGCTAGGATTTGTTAAAAACTATGATTATGAGTGTAGTTATCACCCTAGTAAAGCCAATGTAAGAGTTGATGCCTTAGTATGAAGTTTTGTATATGTTAGTTTAATGATAAGAGAAATAGATTTTATAAACTTAGTTTGGGCATATAAGTTGGAGTTGTGAGATCATACCTAATAATGTGAGACTACGAATGATGAGGTAGTTAGTGACCTATTAGTTGAGATAAAGGAAAGTCAAATGTTTGACCAGTTTTTGACATATAAGCTAGAGGCCTAAAGTAGGGGAAATGCAAGTAACTTTTATTTGGACAAAGATGAAGTGTTAAGGTTTAGAGCTAGAATGTGCATACCTAGTATTTTTTAGCTTAGAAAGTTAATCTTAGAAGATAGACATATGCGTAAATGAAGTTTTCACCCTCGTAGCACTAGAAACCTTCAAATTTGTTGCAACCTTTGAGTGTACTTGAGTGGAAGCAGGATAGTATCTTTATAAATTTTGTGATTGAGTTAAACAACATGAAAGTAAATGAGGACTAAATTTTTGAAACCTTATCGGCAAGACTTGAATATCGAAGGTTTAAATTGGTTAGAAGGAAGTAAACGAGTGACGGCTAATAACACCAATAGAGAGTTAGAAAGCAAGATTAAGGAGCCTTGTCTTTAGAGCTTTTTGTTATGCGTAAAAGTTTAGGACAAAATTTTTTTGTAAGAGGGAAAAGTTGTAACATCCTTTTTTTTATAAAAATAAAATATTAATAAAAATGTGTAATTTATATTAATAGGCTTCAAAATTAATTTAATATTTATGCTTATTAAAATAAATTAAGAATTAAATTTATAAAATAATAATAAATAAATAAAATTAATGTGGGTATAAATAGTAAGATAGATTGAATGTTAAGTTTGGGTTTAGTGTTAAAAAACCTAATCCACCTATTGACTAGAGTAATTAAGAGTGTTTAGATTATTGCGCTTCAGTTTTAATTTCTAACTCTAGAGATTAGAGAAGAAAGCTGCAGAGAAAACCTTGTCGAGGAAGATTGAGGAGTACAACATTAGGGAACTTGAAGATACATCCTTTGCATCCAAGATCATTATTCGAGGTACGGGGGTATGTGATATGTGTAGGGAAAATGGATAATGAAGCAATCCCTAAGATTCAATAGGTTTTATGTATGTTATTGAAAGATGATGAACACCCTTAATAAGTGTTGATAAATAAGTGTGACTTTGTAGAGCCCATCCAATTGAAGTACCAGTCCCAGGGTTTAAAGCATAAGTATATTATTTTATTTATTTAAGGCTTTGCATTTACGTTATGGGAAGAAATGACAACCTGTAATCCATGTACTGATGCCCCTAAATAATTAGTTGGTGTTTGTAAGAATTTATTTTGTTGCATTCTTGGGGATTATGTGAAATATAGGCTTATGTATTGATTAACTTGGCAGTAAGGTTTTCCATTTTCATATCTTAGAGATTTGTACCCTTGAACACAGTAATGAGTGTTTGTATTAATCCATTGGATTATTAATATATTGTTGGAGTGTTGATTATGTTATATATTGTTATGTTGTAAGAGAAGTGATATTAGTTTATACATAGAGTTCATAGTGTTGAATCACATGATCCCAACAATTTATTTTCTATTCATTTGATACTCACAACTTTAATAGTAAGTTAACCCGATTTGATAGATTATTTAAATTAGTAATTTTTATCCCTTTGACCATGTTTTAACTCAGTGTTGAGATAAATTATTTTCCTTTTCATGACTTCTTTAGTAACTATCAAATTATTTTCTTAGGGATTAAAGTTTCAGGTGTTTTATGAGATTGATTAGTTTATTTGTTTCTATGAATGTCATTGATTGTTTCTATGAATTCTATTGATTATTAAACAACAAATAAATTTAATTATATGATTAATTAATGTGATGGTTGAAGAACTCATCTGTTATTTGAATTGTTCTTTATAGCTAAAAGATTAGATGTTACATGTTGGTGTTTTCTTCCAATGAGAGGATCGATGGCAAAATTGATTATTATCAATGAAATTATGGTTATGATGATAATAAACAAAAGAGATATAGAAGTAGAATGTTTGAGCGTTTGGAGTTAGAATTACATTTTAGGAACCTTATAAGTTGAATACTTGTTATCTAAAAATTTTCATATGAACGTACCTCAGTATTTTTGTAATATCGTTCTGTGTGGTTAATAAAATAGAGTTCCATTTTTTGTTTCGAAAATAAACATTTGTGGCTACATTTTAGGCTCAATAATCACATAAAAATGTTAATTAATTAAGTTATATGAGTTAGAAGTTGAGTGTCTAATTGTGTGGTGCTATAGACCAGATATTCTTGAGTTGTTTTGCGTTGTATCTACTTGTTATTGGCGTAGAAGATGATTCTCTTCAGGTGGACCTACGGTGAGATGGTTGTACCTACGTGTTGCTGGTGTAGGACAGGACTGCTTCAGACATGAACCTGAGAGAGTGTGTATGAGCATCATTAGCATGAACAAATTTATGTGTGTTGATGTATAATCTTTGTCATGGATGTGGAATGAGTTTGTATGTTTATTTGTGTATTTTAGATGACTGTCCATTCTCTTTATATATGTCTTAACATATGTGAGACGTATTCTCACCTATTTGTTGCTTATTGTTGCATTTTTTTGGCCTAGACGTCACTTTCAAGTGAGAAGATCTTAATTATATTATTGGTGATGAAGCTTCGACTTTTCTTTACCCTTTCCTGTTGGGCTACTATGATTAGGTGTGGTGTTGGTCTAGAGAGTATTAATTAATAGTTTTTCATCATGTATACGAAATCATTTAAAGTTTCATAATGAGTTTCATTAATTGAAAATTTTATAAAGAAAATTTTTAAAGTGTAACTTGTTTACTTACATGTCTACATTTGTTATATAATTATTTTGGAAAATAAGTGTATATTGAGTGATGTGAATCTTTTTGCCTAAATGTCAAGTCTAGTATTTAAATTGAAAAGTTTTATATTATTTTATAATTAAAGAATAAAGTATTTAGGGTAGAATGGTGTCACTTTTCTATTCTTTGTATATTGAGCTTATTTTTAAATGATTGAGATTTGTAACTTCCTTAGTGAAAGCCCTTTGTTAGGGACAAAAGTATGTGTTGACACATTAGGTAGTTGTATTGTGTTATAACAAAATGAGAATTGTGTGGTGTTGTGTAACTTGTGGTTATTAGTTGTTCCAACAAGGAGTTAGTGTGTTTTATTAAAAATCCTACTAGGTTGATTGGGAATTGGATGTAGCCCAAAGTTGGGGATGAACCAATACAAATCTGTGTGTCTCCTTTACTCTTCTCAACATCTATATTTTCCTTATTCAGAAACTATTTTTTCATATATAAAGAAGTTATAAGGTTGATCTAGTGGTAAAGTGGAGAGATGAGGGAGGGAGAGGTCGTGGATTTAAATCCCTCTAATAACAAAAGTAACACACTAACAACTAACATTTTCATATTAAAATAATTCATATATGAACCTTTTGAAACAGAAAGTTTTTGTATAAATATCAACAATACGTTTTCTAATAATTTTAAAGTAGTTAATTGGATTTAACTACTATTGCATCTATTTTCTAAAGAGATCTTCTAAACAAAAGAAATAGTTTTCAGTACCTAGAAGGAGGATCCTCTAATGTCTTCTAAAGGGATAAGGTGTTTTGTAAAGTATTTAAAAGGAACAACTCAACCCTTTATTGTGTCCTTTGAGTCATTTTAGTGATAGTCGACCATAGCTTGCCTTCAAAGACAATTTTTTTTTTCTCATAAGCAAGATCTCCAAAAAGTTTCTGTCCCTCCCTTTAACTACATGTCCTCGACTTTTTATTTACTTGTTTATTTATATAAGTTTATTTAGATAGCTAAAGAGTTAATAAGATATAAATAAAAAATAATAATATATCAATCATAAAATCAAATAATTTAAAAAAAATATATATTTATTTTTTATTTATTTATCACAATAAAATTTAATATATTATTTTATTTATTTTTATTTTATAAATTTTGGGCAATCAATGTTGTAAACTTTATTTAACTAGAGTTTAATTTCAATGTTTGGAAGTATTTAATAAATTTGAAAAGTTTTTTTTTTAACTTTGATTTATTAATATCACATGACACATTGACATTGCTTGAAGTAACATTTTCTAAAAACATTATTGCATGCAATACAATAACTCACATAGATTTCATGTGGAATTATTAAATAGAATTTTAATTTATAAAATGGGGAAAAATTATGACATAAAAAACTCTAGCAAGCATGGGGATAATCAAACTCAGGATTTTGATGACCATGAGACGCTATTGTAGGGGGTGTGATATTTTCTAGAGTATAAAAGGAACCTTCTATCTATGAACATGTTTGTTGCTTTAGGTGATACCACAAAGAATGAGTATGGGATGATAAGGGTGTCTAATGAAGCATATATGGTTGCTAAACTTGAGAAGAGTAATGACCAATACATCCAAGATGATTCTATTGTCATTATGTATGCATCTGTTTCTAGTTAGATGGTGAAATATAAAGCTAATTTTTAGCACCTAAGCTAGGCCATGTTACCGAGAATGTCTTGTCGAGCTTGAGAAGCAGAAGTTACTAATGGGTGATAAGCTGTAGAAGTTGGATTTCTATGATCTGTGTGTTTTGAAGAAGTCTCATAAGGTGCACTTTGGGACTAGTACCACATGTCCAATAAATCATTTAGGTATGTTCATGCAAACTTGTTGGATCAGTCAGGAACTTAGACTTGCGCTTCTTACTTTCTACCTATCATTGATGATTTCTTGAGAAGAGTTTGAATCTATATTATGAAGAACAAGGTAGAGAAGTTCTAGAAATTCAAGGAATTCACATGAAGCTCTCAAAGAATCAAGCTCTTGATTGTGATGCAGAAAGGAGAAGGATGGATTTTATTCCATATGCTAGTGAAGTACGAAGAATCATGTATGAGATGGTTTGTACAAGACTAGACTTGGCTTATGTTATGGTGTTGTAAGCAAGTTCATGGGGATCCAGTTCTAAGCTCATTGGGACGCGTTGAAATATGTGTTGAGATACTTAACTAAAATTTTAGTGTTGGGTCTTCAATATTAGAAGAGATCTTGAGGTGGAGCTATTGTATAAAGCTTTGTAAATGCTAATTAAGCTGGAAACATAGACATTAGAAAGTCATTTTTTGGGTACATGTTTATGTTTTTTAGATCTATAGTAAGTTGGAAGGCAAACCTTTAGTCTATTATAGTGTTATTTACTAAAGAAGTGAGCATATTGCTTTAGCAAAAGAAGTGAAGGAATGTATGTGGCTGAAGGGGATGATAAGTGAGTTGGGGATTGTACGTGAGTGTGTTCCAATCCTTTATGACAACTAGAGTGTTATTCATCTCATGAATCACCAGATGTACCACAAGAGGATCAAACACATTGATGTCAAGTTTTACTTCATTCGAGATGTAGTTGAAACAGGGGGATTAAGGTTGTGAAGATAGCTTCTCAAGACAATCTTGCTGATATGTTCATTTTTAAGCCAAAAATCTATTATAAAAAAGGCAAAAGCACCAAGTTGCCAACATTATAGGTACAAATAAAAATGAACCGTGAAGAAGCCCTTTTGATATGTTGGCCAAGTCTCCCAAGGTCAAAGTTTGAGAGGTGGTTGAACTTGGTAAACTTTATATAAAAAAATGGTGAAGGTAAATAAGGAGAAAGAGACATTCGAGGACTTAAGAGATATGAAGTCCTTGATTCAGATTCATAGTGGAGAATGTTGATATATTGACTTAAAATTTTCTAATGGAGTAGATTATTTGATGGTTGGGTGGCAAATCATCTAGTGAGCAAATATGATAAAAGCATCTTATAGTTGCGTCTATTGTAGAGTTTCTGGTGACTAACATATGTAAGCACAAGATGATAATGTCTTTGTAATAGTTTTTGCTTATATCAATATCTCAAATAAGTTAGTTATGCCACGTAGATTTTTTTAGCCTATGTGTGCATATGTGGAAGTAATAGTCATTGTGCATAAATGTTGTTTTATGCTTTTTCTCAAGAAATCAATATAATGTTTATCTGGTTTTCAACTCTGGATTTTTTGGTGTGATTTTTATAGACTTTCTAGAATTATCTTGGTAAATTTCTTATTTAACCTCAACAACAAAAAAACATAGTTGTTTAATCTACTCCTTATAAACATGATTGAGGACCCGATTTTCATATCCATAGGAGAAACAATTGCAGGGAGAAATAATCCCTTAAATGGATGGATGATAATTTCAAGAAATAAGGTAGAAACTAAAAAATTAAAACCATCTTATGTTACGATTCTTAGTTGATACAATTTTTTTATACACAAATGTTAGTTATTAGAATGTTACTTTTGTCAATAAAAAGATTCAAATGCACGAAATTTTCCTCTCCATCTCTCCACACATAGGCTTTACCAAACCAACCTTATGCCTCCAGGTATTTGGTATAATGTTTCAAAAGAGTCCAATATAATTTATTAATTTATAAAGTCACCTCGAGTTAAGTATATAATAAAATTTTGTTTATATAATTCATTAAAAAATATTTAATTTAATATTAAAAATAGAAAATAACATGAGAATTAAAAAACGCTGCTTACGAATAAAGTTGAAAAATACAAATAGATGAAAAAAATGCTTATTGTAAAAAACTACTAAACCTTTTTTTTACCGGAAAACTACTATATTTTATAAAATAAAAACCTGAATTTGTTATGTAAAAGCATATTCTTTAAGTTTTAAATTAAAATCATATACTTTTCACTGTATGAATATATGATTAACAATATATAGTAAACTGAATGCTAAACTAAATGGTATACATATTTCTGAGTGTGTGTGTGCACGTGCAAAGGTGGGTGTGGATGTGACCGTGGGTGTGGGTGCGTATGGAGGTGTGTGGATGTGGGTATATATACATGTGTGTACGTGTGTAATGAAAATCATTACACTGTCATTGATCTTTCTCCTTCAGGTTCCAAGTCTCCAAGAAGATGGATGATGGAAGGAAGAAGGATGGGGTGAATGACACTATTCCTAGAGGAGATAAGCCAAAAAATTATTGAAATTTCCCACAAGGGAAAAAACTTTTAATAAAAGCCAACTTGAAAGAGTTTTTTCTAGAGTAAGAATGCTCGAGACACTTTACTATGAATTAATGCTCAAAAAGATATTATTTTCATTCATTGAAACGTGAAGAATACATGGAATGAAGAAGGTATTTATAGGTGGAGAGAAGAGAGTGAGTGGGTGGTTAAGATTAGGAAGAATTAACCTTGGTTAATTCTTGCTAATCTTGGATCGCCCAACAAGGCTCATTCCAAAGTTAAATTAAGCTAACTAACCAAGAGAATCTTCCCCTAAATTGGTGCCTAAAATGGAGGAGAAAGGGGAGTATTGATAGCTCTAAATACTCAAAGTTTTGGATTTTTAAAAATTTAAATAAATATCCAATTAATTGAATATAATCCAAATAAAATGAATTTTGATATGAAGCAAATTCATTAAAATAAATTTAAATGAATTAAATGTAAATTAATTTTACATATCTAAAATTTTTGCACACCTTTAATTTCAATGAGGAATTAATTAGAGAAATGAATCATAAAAACATTGGATCTATTAAAGTTGCTCTCAAGCGTAGAATCATCACCAATAGTAATGCTACAGACCTACAATATTAATGCGTGTGTTGTAGATGTTTTGCTCTTTCTTCTATACCATAATCTGATGGGAATTTTTTTTAATTACTTATTAATTACATTTTCACATCAGTAATGGTCACTACAAGAAAATCTCACCACTGAAGGATAATTACTACTGACAAAAATTTATCGACAAAAAGTTATTCATTGATAAATTAAAATTATAAGGATTTGTTTGTAAGTTCTTTATTTACCGGATATTATTGATGAAATGCATTCATAGGTAATTACCTCAGATTTACCGGAAAAATCAGTTAGAAATTACCGATGTTATTTTGTAGATATTCATTGACGGGTTATTTTCACAGATATTTATCGAAAGAAATTCTGTTACAAATTTTTCATTTAAATTAGGAAACGCTTAGGTTATAAATAAAATTAGAAGAAAATTATGGTTAAAATTTGTAGGTATAAAATAAAATTGTCCAAATATTACATATGATACATTAAATATATAAAGATTATCCGTTCATCGACACCATTTAAGTAATAACCCATATTTCATTATTTAATGGAATTAGTATGAAAAATATTGAAGTTATTATATACATTTACTCTTCTATAGAGGTTTTTAATGGCATTTTACACTATTTATTAGTTTTAAAATAGAGTACTACCGCTCTATTTAAAAGAAAGATAAATCTAATTATGTGATGTCTATAAAATATTATGTTTTACAATATTTTTTTAAGTTAAAAGTCAGTTCTTAGTTTTGACAATTTTTTTAAGTGAATGTACATACAAGTAACTGTCATCGTTAATTGATAAAAAATTTTAAGTCTTCCATAATTTTTTCCTATCGAGAGCTCATCATGTAGATCATTTGATCTTCTAGATCGTTTCTTCCCATCCGGAGTCCATCTATGATGAAAATTGGCCCAAAGATTATATTTTTTGACAACTTCTTTTACTTTCTCTTTATTTGATACATCAACTCTAGAAATTACAAAACTTTAAGAGAAATAATAAAATTTAATTTAATATAACCTAGTAATTTTTACCAGTTAAAAAATTATTAAAAAAAATTTATAAGATTTTTTAATTTTTCACTCAATATATATAAAACAACAAATTTATTTATTTTTTCTTCATTTCTAAAAGTAATTCAAGATCTTAAACATTAAAATATTTATTATAATTTAATTTTTTTCAATTTATTTTCATTCAAAATTTTTTAATTTTAGGATTTTTAAATAAATAATCATGTCATAATTTATCACATGATAATTTAAATTAGCAATAATAGTAAATAACCATTTTTTTTAGTTATAAGATTGATATAATGATAAAATAAAAAGATGAGAAGGGAGAGGTAATGAGTTTAAATTTCTCTGCTAACAAAACTATCCTATTAACAATTAATATTTACCTATAAATTTTTAAGGAATAGTAAATAAAATTTTAAAAAATATCTTCTGTAAGTATATTAAATTGTTTAAGACAGCTATGTCTCTTTGAATAGTATTTTGTAAGTATAATTTATTTATCTCTCTTTAAATTGTACAAAAATAATTTTTTGAGATTCTTGCAATAAGGTTAAATTTTATCGGTATATATACATGCACAACAGATGAAAGTCGTCAGAGTGTGTTTTCTCTGATTGGTACGCTAATCCTAGATTGTGTCTATTAAATATGAGATAGATGAATATGTCATATTATGTTTCAGTACCATATTGAGGTTCTTATAGTCAGTTTGTATTTTAAGAAACATTTTGTTTCCCCTTGTAAATAAATGCTTAGCTTTTCAAAAAAAAAAAAAAAAATGAAAGTGGTGGGGACATCTATTTTCAAAATTGTTAGTCTTCCTTTCCCTCCTAATAAGTGTGGTTCTCATGGGCCTACGAGGCACTATGTGGTAAAAAGAAATTTGCATGTCAATGGTGAAAAAATAAATATATGAATGTACCCTTTGATACTCGATGTGCCCTACTTTATGAAAGTCTGATTTATGATGGGTGAGTGGAGTATCTAGGATGATTATTTTGTAAGATTTCAGCTAGAGGACACTTATGCTTTTTCAATTTGAAACTAAAAGGCGTAAAAGGATAGGCTTAAGAAGAAGAAGAAGAATTAAGAAGGAGTAGGTGCGTGGACTTGGGCGTCCGTAGCTTCTCCTTTTAACCTAAAAGCTTGGTTTGATTTATGTGTTCCTGTAGTCAAAAGGGATCCATCGTTTTCAAAGTAACGCCCCAAGTAGTTGAAATCAACAAATAAAGGGAGACAAATCGCTTTGGTTTGGTTCCAAAGTCAGGAATAGCATTAAGTGGAAGAGTACAGATCAGAGACAACTTTGTCTTTCTTCTTTCCCAATACAAAGGAAAAAGAAAAGTAAAGCAAATTAAGCCACATTCATTCATTCAATCAGCTTCGGAACTAAAGCAAAGCAAAATGGTGAATCAAACTCAAACCCCTTCATCTGCCTTCCGGGTGCAATGGGAAAAGCTCCAGAGTTTTACGTCCCTCCTCTTCACACCTTCTTTGGTCTTCCAAGCACTCAAATACCCATCTCCTACACTTCTTGTACGGACTATCCTCCTCCTCGCCCCTCTCTACTACTTCCCCCTGCATTAAATTAATTCATTTTAATAATTACTGCTTTTTTTTTTTTTGTTTTTTCAAAAAATAATTACTGGAGTAATAGTAGGTAGCTAGATGAATTAGTAGAACATACCCTTGTTGTCTCCAAAGTAAGAACACTATGAATTGTGGGAGTTCGAGGAGTATGAGAAAAGGCAAGGCTGTTGCGCTTCTGCTTTTGTCTCTCGCGTGCTTTGTGATTCTGAAACCAATAGAAAACGTTCTTCCCTTCGATCTTACCGTACTTTCCAAGCTGGACCGTGATCTGCTCTATCTGTTGAGCATTCGGTGTTCGCATCCCTCCTTTGTACAGGATCTCTAGTATGCCTATCTGTTCTTGCGTCGGATTCCACCGGGTCCCTCCTGGATGCGTTTCTACCTGTGTAGTAAGTACAATTAATACATGCACGTGAATTATATACATATATGTCAGTGCATGGACATGGACATGGACATGGACATGGATGAAAATTAAATTAATTAATGATAATAATAATAACGGACCTGGGCATGGGATGAAGATGGATCTTGCTTATTGTGGTCAGAGGAAACGGGCTTTCTGGGGCCACTGTCTGGCTTGATGAAGCTCTTGAGGTCGAAAGGAACGGAAGGAGTAGTACAAGTGTGGGTGTTGGGAAGCTTGGGAGCAAGAGGGCGTAATCTCTTGCACCCAAGCGTGAGGAAAGGTTCGTGCTCCCAGAATCCACGTGTGAACTGATGCACCTTCATTGTGCCCTTGATGGAGAGAAGAGGATGATAGGGAGATGGGTGGTTATATAGACGAGGAATGAAGAGCGTACGCTATCTATCATAAAGTGGACAAAGTGGGATATGAGGTGTTGCCTGCGAGAACCAAGACCAAATCATGACATGCAGTTGACTTACAAATTTCTTCCTATAAATTAAAGTAAAAGGCAATGCAACTCATTCAATCAAAACTATAACTAAAATACATTTTTAAACAAAACCACAATCACACCGTACCACTAAATTATTACTATAACCAGTCATTTTCTTTCTTTCTTTTTTTTGTGCCCACCACATTTCATAAGAGAGTTTTCGAGTTAATGTTTCAGGATATATATACAAGAATTACGATTTAAGGAGTTGATAGTTTCTAGTTAATATTTTTCCGTAGCTGGAAAAATTCTTTCAGAAACTTTATGAAGTGATGAATTTTAATAAATTATATAGAAAGAGTTTTCAGAAAGAAAGTTTTAAATAGAATTTTGCTAGTATTCCGATCTTGGTAGACATGAATTTAAAAATCAAATCTCTATTTTGAACGTTTAAGAAACACCATTGGTTGTATATTATGTGATATTACATGCATTATTATATTATATACAACCATATTATGAGTGTAACATGCTTTTAACATTATTTTTTAATATGTTTTTTAAAAAAGAATATAATTATTTTTCATAACTATGTATATATGGTAAATTTATTAATAAATATTTTAAAAGTGGTATAAATAGTTGATTGTAACGTAAAAGTATAAAACTATATAGATATATTTGTACGATTTTTATGCTTTAATAACAAATGTGTTTCAAAAGAGTAATGATAGTTGTAAATGGCATCATTAAACAACTATTTATGAGTGGATATTGTATATTTTGTTGTGTGAAGTGATAAAACAAGTTATTTGGGAGTTTGGAGTATATATTAGGAAGAATATATGGATGGAAATAGCGCGTGTAGTGGAGAAGGGTGGATGAATGGTTTGTGCGAGTGTGTTGGCCCGTCAAATCGGGTCTTTTTTTCTTGCTTTCATGATAAGGTATCCATGCTTTTCGGTGGCCTCTTTGGCTCGCTCTCTTTCAAAGCTCTTGCTCACTAATAAAGGTGATGTGAGGAATGCAAAAAGATTCCTCCAATCCCAAAACTTGAAAATGGAAGCCCTTTGATCTGCTTTTTCTGGATACGGATTTTTATATAAAAACGGATGAATGGGACGTCCAGAGGGATATCATGAATGCCGTCTTTGTCCTTTTTAAGTGCTACTCCAGAGAATGTCCAACTAAACACTCACTCGCTTCTCTGAAACCCATTTCCCACTCTTTTCGGAACTGTAGCTCAATTTCCTAAGTACTACTTTACACTCCACATATGCCTAATTTATCTTATTTATCATAAAACATGCACCCTTCCCATCATCTCTACCCTCTATTAAACTTTACTTCTATAATTAAATCATTAATATTTTTATTATCTAACTGCTAAATGATTCAAATATTAATTATTTTATATAAAAGTTACTTAATATGAATTATTTAACTTTTATCCAAATAGTTTTTATCTATTTTACGTTAAAATAACAATTTTCATATTAATCAACTCTCATTATTTAACCTAAGATATTAAATTGCATTCTATATCTTATTTAATTTATAGTATTTATACCTGGATTGAATCTGAGTCTCCTGTGAACTGCGCGCACCCATACTATATTTCTACAGTTAGGAATCTAGCTAGCTAGCAAATATTATGACGTATTATTAATATACATTTAAATTTATCTAATGGCCTATATACTCGATGAACAAAATGTGTGAGAAGTGGGCAATAATTCTCATTTCTTGCGTAGCATATGATTGAGTGTTGAGTGCAGCTGGCAACTGGTCGGATAACTAATCACTGTTCTTTATTCATGTAACTCCGACCTTTAGTTATGCACGTGCCAATCAACTTGGACACGAGAGAGAGGCAAACTGCACACGTGTCTCAGTCAAAATACATGATGGCCAATCATCACAATCATGCACCTGCAAAGTCCGCTTGAGTTTTTCCCGTTTCACTCCTAAGGATATGATATCAAAGTCATTAATTAAGCCCACGAGGAAGTTTTTTTCAAATGTAAAATTTGCTCTTTCGAGTAAGTGTTACCAATATACTACTATTTTTTAATATACTGTGTTTTTAAATATAGGTTCTATTATTAATTACATGATAATATAGAGAAGGAAAAGGGGTAAGGACCTCATCTCCATCTTTATATTTTTTAAATCTAATAATTAATATTAATTATTCATTATAATTATTAAATTTTATAAAATAAATCTTTTATGTTTATTTTAAATTAAGTGATAGACCTAAAGTTTACAGAATGGTTTACCAAATAAATTTTACTGCAGAAGAATGCTCATAATTCTAACACATTATACTTATTAATTAAAATTATGGTAAAATTTACTAAATAGGTGATGGGATATCCACCCTATTTAATAAATCTACATGAATGAATTTAAGAAGATAAAGATTGGATTGTATATTCTCAGGACTCATGTAGAAGTAAAAATACTTAATTTCTTAGAAAGTTAGTTAACTTTATTTTATTTTATTGATTTTGATAAAAAAAACTAAAATATACTTCTAAACTATTCATTTGATTACTTAATGGGTCTTTACAATAGATATTAATATCATATGACCTTATCTCTTCATATTCTCCATTACATTTGTTTTATAAGAAGTAATTTTATTTAACATCAAATATTTTCAATTAAATTTTACTTCTCCCACATTAATTTCCTTTAAATTAAAGAGTGAAACATGATCGAGCATAAGGCTAATTTTGTTTAGTATGAACAATTCCTTTAAAATAATTATTTATACTTTATATAAAATATTTTGTGACCATTTATATTTCAAAGGATAAAAAAAACTATTTCTACTAATTAGAAGGTGAGAGGATAAAGTATTATTTATCATTATTCATTCAAGAGTTAATTTTTCTTGAAATCTTGTATCTTAGAACTTGAAAAGTTAACAATTTTGAAAAATAGAGTTAACTTAGTTAGAATTTCCTTATATTTTTTAAGTCCAAAAATCACATATCTTTATGGATCTAGGGGAAATATTAATTAGAAATTAGTAAATTGCTAACATTCATCATTAAATTTTTTTTAAGTATTGTCTAATAATTACATTTAGTCACTATTGTATTCTGTTAAATACCAAAATAAAAATAAGAAAGAACCACATATTTATACTTTCATACAATTTGTTCAACCACCAAGAATATGGATTAACTACTGAGAGATATTTCAACTTAACCACTAATAAAGATACATATAATTAGAGTACACAATACAATTTATGCAACTTTTTATCATAGCATATAGCACTTTTCTTATCTAAATTATACTTATTAATAAATTCAAAAACATTGAAACTGTAAACTCTTAATGTTAAAAATTTGATAATTTGAATAAAAACTTCTATTATATAAATTTTTTAGCACTATTTCCAAAGTAATAGCGGACAATATATCTTTATAATTTTAGTGATGATTAATTGGTGAAACATAAATGTTACTAAATTAAAAGGAAATCCAAGTTGTCGCGGTATAAATAGCATTGGGAACACTTTCGTGAGCGTGACAATATAAATCAATCCATGTAGCTAATGGAGAAAATTAAAGATGGATGCATACACAAATTATTTCATCAAGTGAGGTTTGATACAATCTGAAATATCAAATATGTTTAGAAAATATTATAAGAATTTAATTAGTATACACAAAAAATATAAAAGAGTTTTACACTAACGTTCAATTACAACTTTTCATTTATATAATTTTAAAGTATTAATTAGTAAAGTTAACAAATTTATTATAAAAAAATTGTAATTAAACATCAGTATAAAACTTTTTACACTAAAAATACATATTAATTAAACTCGTATTATAACATATTAAAGTTTTGTACAATAATTTACATAAGACTACATAAACATTTTAAAATAGAATTTAACACTTATACACGATAAAAGAGTGTTACACTTACAATTAATCACAATTTTTATTTATATGATTTTTAGAATATTAATCAGTAAAATTAACAAACTTATCGTATATAAATGACTGTGATTAACTCTTAGCGTAAACTTTTTTACCATAATCATGTATAGGGTTTTTTCTTATGTTTAGGCAGTATTATTATTTGAGGTAGGAAAAAGAGAAAAAGAGACAAGGAAAGGTATAACAAAAAAGAAAAAAAGTTAACCCACTAACTTTAAGATTTAACCCATCACTGTTTTGAAGGACACGTGATTGGACCAGTAAATATCATTGCCGAAGCTGGCTTTGTTAAAAAGTATGATCTATGGCTCCCTTTCAACCTAGGAGAAAAACAACTTTAAGCTAAAATGCGAAGAAAACAAAAGGGAACTCCAAAAGCATGATGTAAATATAATGTTTGAAAAATAAAGTTAATAAATTAATTATTTTAATTAGTATATTAATAATATTATTATGGTAATCAAACAATCATGGAGGTTGTAACGTGTGCTTATTGCATAGTCATTCGATTTAACACTTTATTTTAGATTTTTCTAGTTACTATCTTGAAAAGTTTAAAGTGCGTGAGGAAATATTTTATTTATGTTTAAATAATTAAAAAAAGAATATCTATATTTATTTTGGGTATTAAAAAATAAACATTATAAGTGGAATTCTATCTAATTATATTAGAAAATAATTGATCTATAAACAAAATGCTTACTCTTAACACTTTAAACTTCTTAAGATAGACAATAAAGAGAAAAATAATTATAAAAAATATGTTTCCCTGGAATTGACCATCTAAGAAATATATATATATATATATATATATATATATATAATACTTTGACATTCCTTTTAATAATTATATTTTAAAATATTTTTATTTTTATTTATTATTTCAAAATTTATGATAATTAATTATTATTTTTTCAATTATAAAATAACATAAAAGGTTCTCCAAACTTATGACATATGTGTGGGACACGCGCTAAAAAATTAATAATATAAGGATTCTTTTATAAAAATATGGCTGTTCACACGTAAGTATGGAGTTATTTAAAAATAATTATGTTATACTTATAATGGTTTAGTAAATATTTAATATTAATTAATACTAATGAAAAGTCCTAAAAAATTTAGGCAATTTTTTCTAATAAAACACCCAAAAAAAATTCTGCAATTTTTTTCTAATAAAACACCAAACATATTTTCTGCAAATTTTTTCTAATAAAAAACCACAAAAATTTTCTGTAATTTTTTTCGTATAAAAAACTAAAATAAATGATTATTTTTATTATAAGGAATATAACATAACATAAATACAATTTTTTAACATTTATATAATTAAGCGTACCTCTTCTCCCAAAAAAAAATTATATATATATATATATAAACTATTGGATTGTGATATATCGATTAATGTTTAAGAGTTAGTTTGGTTTGAAATTTGGAATAGTTTATTTGAGTTTATTTTATTATATAAATATTTATACAAGTGTTTAAATAAATTTATAAAAACACTTATATAAAGTTGAAAAGTTGTTTTAAATTTATTATTTAAATAAGCTATTTATAGTAATTTTTTGAAGAAAACAAATATGTTTTAAGCTTATTGAAAATTCGTAATTCTTTCGACTCTCACCTCTCACATTATTTTGTTTATCTCATGATTAAAATTTGTCATTGAGTCTCTCTCTCTCTTTCTCCCGTGCTCTCTCTCCCTCTCCTTTTTCTTTTCTCTCTCCTCCTCTCCCTCGCTCCTTCTTTCTCTACCTCTCTTTCCCTCTCCCCCTCCTTCTCTCTCTCCCTCTGTCTCTCTCTACCTTTCTCTCCCCTTCTCACTCCCTCCCCCTTTTTCTACCTCTTTCTTCTCTCTATATATATGCTAGAAGAGATAGAATGAGTGGTTGATCTCAACCATTAATTTTTATTTCAATGGTTGAGATTTGTTTCCCTCACTCTCATAAATTTGGTTTTCTCACTAGATGTGCTTTTATATATATATATATATATATATATATATATATATATATATATATATATATTCAAACACTTTATTTTCATATAAGTGTTTTTTTATAAATTTATATATCCAAACACATATAACTTATTGAATTTAAGAGCTTATAGTATAAATTCTTATCTAAAAAAGTTTTAGTGAATAAACTATTATACTATAAACTCTTTCAAACGAGGTCAACTCCAATCCAATAATATTGGATCAAAACCAAAATTTAATGTAGCTTTGACAAGAAAAAAAGTTAGGTGGGTTTGTTTTGCATGTTTTTTATTTTCATTTTTGCAGAAAATAGAAAAAAATAGTAAAAATATATTTGGTTACAATTTAGAAAATATTTTTTCTAGAAATATTTTAAAAAATAACTGAAAACAGAAAAAAAAAGCGTTGTCTTCAATATTTTCAAAAATTAAAACTATGTAAAAACTTAATACTGATATTTTAATTATAACAAAAACTATATACAATTGTATTTTAAATTATACATATAAATATTTAATGATATTTTTACTAAAATTAATAAAATTTAACAATGTTATGTTTTAAAATAGAAAACATCAATTGAAAACAAACATATTTTATAAATATTGAACACTTGAAAATGAAAATTATTTTCAAAAAATTAAAATAAAAAATAAAAAACAGAACATAATTTCTTAAAACCAAACGTCATCTTAGTTTTCTTTCTTTGAAAATTGTGTTTTCATTTTGAATTTAATATTAATTAGTACAAATCAAACATGTTGTAGATAGGATTGTATTTTGTAATTGTTTTTCTATAGTATGTCAAAAGGACATATTTTAACCATCATTAAAATCTTATTTCCAATGTCATTTTTAATGTATTTATTATTTAAGAGAGTGACTATATTTAAATAGCACTAAATCTTGATTTTAATATTAATTTATTTTCATTTTTAATTTTATTTTTTTCAATTCTATTCTCTTTCATTTTTATTTCTGCATTTTTTATATTATTATTTAAAAAAGACAAAATCAACCTAATGTATATCTATTATATCAATTACAATATCTTCTTCCATAGTGTTATTTAAATTCAACACAGTATCTAATTAAAAAATATAATAATTTTAAGCACTATTATATTTTAAACAAAAATCCCCAAATAATAATATAGTCACTCTTTGACATGCTAAGATACCATTACTCTTTCAAATTTTTTTTTTGAAATAATAATATGAAAAAAATACAAAATTAAAAATAAAAAAAAATAAAAGTGAAAAAGAAAAAGTTATAAATGAAAGTAAATTAATGTTAAAAATTAAATTTAGTGTTCTTTAAATATAGTCAATTTCTCATATAATAAATACATTAAAACTGACATTGAAAATAAGATTTTTAATAATTACTAAAATACAGCCTGGAATACACTACAAAAAAACCGCTTATAATTTCATCTTTTATTTTTTTTAAAATAATGTATTGCATAGTTTCCTAGTGTTAAAAAGAGAAAAATGATTATGTATACTTATATACTATTTTATATGTAGTAAAAATAATATATATATATATATATAAATATAGATTTATGATGTCTAAATAAAAAATTAAAAAATATTATAAAATGTATAAATTAAATAGATGAAATATATGGTGACTCTTATTGGTTGGAATAATTATAGACATTTGATGATACACACCAAACAAACATACAATACTTGGAGTGCAGGTGCAGGCCTCTGTGTCCCATAGTTTGATGTGACCTCCGAACTTTTGATCTCCTGAAACAACCTAATCCGTGATGAGTTGTGTGTTAGTGTGCCTTCTGCTTACCAGTTCATTTGTACCTCAATGCTTACCAGCATTTCTATGCGCTGTCCAATTGTTATCTTCTTCTCTTTTTTTTCTCAATCTCTATTCTTATTTAATTTAGGACAAATTTAAAGTTTGAAAAAATTATATCTTAATTATTTTGTTTTAATGAAAGAGTACTTTCAACAATTCCCGTTTTTAAACAATTATTATTACGATGAGTTATGGTAATTTAATTTTTTTACCATTTTTTCTTAAATTTTACTAATAGCTTTCAATGAGAAAAAATTACTTTCTGTCAAAAAATGAAAAAAAATAAAAATACATAGCTTCAGTTCATGTTTAATCTTACTCAGTTGCTTTGGTTCTTACCTTGGTGATTATTCAAACTAAGTTGAAAAGTTTGGTTTAAAAGGTGACCTTTTTTAATCTTTTATCCCATTGGCCAGATGTCACTATATATGAACGTCGAAATCGTGGGATAATGATGTCAAGATTGACAATTTATAGATTATGAGCTTTAAGGCATGTGTTATTGCCTCACATTATACAGATATCGTATCTGATTGCACCACATTTATCTCAACTTCCTTCAATCACGACAACATACACAAGATTTTCCCTCTAATCAACCCATGCATGCCAATAAGCCGATGCCGTGCCTACATGCACATGTTTATAGTAGGCTTTCATGATTCTGTTCCTAATTTTTTTTTAAATTTTATCGTAAGATCGATTTAGGTTTCCAGCTAATATGTTTTCAAAGTCTTAACGTCATCGCAAAATAGCTAAACATGCTTCATCTTCATCACAGCTCACCTGTCTGTCGGTCCCTGAATTGCACATTACCTGAGTTAGGATTTTTCTAATTTGTCCAAATATAAAACATCTAAAACAACATTGTTTGATTGTTTTTATACCTCTCTCCCTAAAATTAAAAAAAATAAAACACCCACAATATTTCATGAATTTAACTGGTATATACTATCAGTGTAAAATATTTTTACACTAACATTTAATCATGACTTTTCACTTATGTAACTTTTAAAATAGTAATGAATAAATTTAACAAATTCACCATCAATGAAAGACAGTATATACCAATTAAACTCATATTTTATTTCAATAACATTTAATTTCCTTTCCTTTTTTCTTTTTTAAATTAATAAAACTAGTAAGAAGGAGAAAATTTATCAAAATTAGATTGAGTTTAACTTTGATGTATTATTACTATAAATATTACACTATTATTTATATTTTACAAAATTTTATTTATGATTTTAATTATTAGTAACTCTATAAGATATTAAACCTTTTAAATGATATAAAATATAACTGTAAAGCTTTTACAATGACATCAATTAATTATAATAAAAATAAAATTATTTAAAATGATTATTCCATCATTCCAGTTCCTAAAAATAAGTAGTGCTGTTATATTTGTTTATCCATATAAATCGAATACATGTAAGAAGATTGGACAACATTATTGAAGTCCAAATATTGTATTCCTACTCAATCATGACATTCTAAAAATACATAACAGTTTATATTTATAATAATTCCGGCATCATATTCAATTAATAAACTTAAACACCATTAACAAGTAGGCTCTATTTGATGATATTGGATGACACAGTAAATACTAAATATTGAAGTTATTATTTGGACGACTTTTTATCATATGCATTGTTTGATGAGGAATGAACAACATAAGTAGAATAATATAAAATTTAATTTAACACAACAAAATTCATCAATTGTTGAGTTTGGTTGTAATATGGAAGAATGGGATGAAAAATACATGATAAAAGAGTTAGAAAGTGATTATCATGAAGATGTAGAAGATGTGCACCAATACAAGTTCATAAAGTTTATAGCACAAAACATCTCAAAGGATCTTCAATGGGCATTGTTGGAAGGGATTCAAATGACCAAAATCTTCCAATAACATTTCCAGTTATGGATTCTGAAGAAAAAGAAACGTGGTCATAGTTTTTTACTTGCTTGTTTGAATATCTTGGTGATCTAAAAGAAAAATAACTTGTTTTACTTTCTGATCAGCAAAAGCTATCCTTACTTTATTATATGTGGAATATGGTATTTGATAGGAGCATCAGTTTTGAATATAAAATCAGTTTGAACCAAACTAAAAAAATAAGTGTAGTGCGGTTTGATTTGGTTTAGATTAATTATAAAATCCAAACTAAATCAAACCAATCTTTTGGGGTTTAAAATTTCTATTATTAAGTATTAAAAAATACATTAAAAAAATTTATTTTTAAAATTGTATAAAAGTTTACTCACTCTCATCAAAATTATATAAAAGTAGCAACCATTAAAGTTAAAATATAAAAAATCAGTTCATTTAAACATTATATTTTAGTGATTGTTGTAAAATTGTATCCAATGAAATTAAATCAAATAATTTTGCTAAAATATTTATTCATCAACTAATATATATTAATTAAAAATTCTAATTAAAGATTAAGTCAAAATCTTATATAAATTTAGTAGAAAATAATGAGTAATTCTATATGCCTTCTAAAGAATTTGTTAAAATAACAAAGATGAGCAGTTTGATTTGGTTGGATGCGGTTTCAACATCTCAAATCACAAACTGAACCAAATCGTACGGTTTGGAAATTATAAAAGCCAAATCACCCCAAAATAAAGCTATTTTTTGCAGTTTTCTATTTCTTTAGTTAGGTTTTTGATTTTTAACACCCCTAGTATTTGATTTTGTTAACATTTATCATATCCCTTGTATGTCATTTGTAACAGGGTTTGCACCATCTATTAAGCAATTATTAACCAGTTGCGAACATCAATTTTGTCTACGACATTTGTATTTAAATTTCAAAAAAAGTTTGGAGATAAAACACTAACAAGGGATTTGATGATAGGGGCATCAAAAGTAACTTACCGCATAACACTTGGGAGGAAAAGATGTTACAGATCAAAAGAATCAATGAAGATACTTACAATTAGTTGTTTAAGGAGGAGCTACTAAGGGAAAGTTGGTGCAGACATACATGCAAATTCAATTCGACATGTGATGTCATAAATAACCTGATTGAGTCACTCAATAGTACCCTCTTACCAACTCGAGATAAGCCTACTTTGACAATGATTGAGTGGATTCGGATGTATTTGATGTGTAAGTTTATTACAAGTAGGAAAAGATTTCGTAATATTGATGGTCGTAGTATGTCTAAGTCATTGAAGGGGTTGAATAGGGAAGTACAATATAGTGAAAATTGGTTTGTAATGAGTTCATCAAAGTCATTGTATGAAGTCATGTATCATGTTAGGATGAATAAGTTCATTGTGGATGTTTTGAATAAGAGTTGAACTTGTAACTTTTGGGACCTAGTTGGGATTGCATGCAAGCATGCTTTTGCTACCATATCTTGTAGAAAATAAAAACCTAAGGATTATATGCACATGTATTACAAAAAACATGTGTACAATTTATGTTACAAAAATGTTATCTTCTCAATCAATGGTGAAACACTTTCGCTGAAAAGAACTACTGAAGAAATATTACTCCAAACCTAAAAGTGTCCTCTAGGAAAGCCAAAAAAGTCAAAGAAAAGAGAGGTTGATGAAAGTAGATATACAATAAAATGGAGAAAACCAAAAAAACAATCAATGGTGAAACACTTTGGCTAAAAATAACTACTGAAGAAATATTACTTCAAACCTACAAGCATCCTCTAGGAAAGCCAAGAAAGTCAAAAAAAACATTTGTATTAACTATGACACTTGTGACTAACCAGGCCATAAGAAGAAAACTTGAAAATATGTTCCACAAGTCTCAGAGGCAAATCAAAAAGAGTTTAAAAATATATTCAAGTTCGTTTGTTATTTTTTTATATAATATGCACAGTTGTTGGGTTTACAAAATTGTTGCTATATGCTCATTTATAAACAAAATTCAACAATTACGGGTAAACTAGCTATTGCAATAACAATTACTACAAAATTAGCTATGCATGGGTCAACTAATACAGCAATAGCTATTGCACAACTGGGTGTAGATGAACTAGCTACTGCACAACTAGCTTTATAGAACCATGTTGTGCAAAACCAGCTAGTACAAATATAGCTAATGTAGAACAAAGTAGTTAGAAACATTTACTGCAAAAATAAGTAGTGCAAATGGTGATGATAGTATTGTTAATGAAATGCAACCTCTAATAATTATAAGAAAAACATCAATAAATAAGAAAAAAACGTAAATTTTGTTAGTAATAGAACTAAGGTATTCAAATAGTCTCAAAATTTTGGTTGAATTTGTATAATGGAATAAATGTAAGTTTTAGATAATGTTGTAGGCTAAAAACAATAAGAAAACATCTAACACTGATTCCATAGCACCTAATTCAGTAAGGTTCATAAGGGGGTTTGCTAAAACAATGGTTGTCATTGTCAAGGGTTATGCACCTAAGGCAGAAATAGCTTATAAAGCATTGGAAGAAACCTATGCAAGAGGATTACGTAAGAAACTTATAAAGCATTAGAATTTAAGTTATTATCAAACTAATTTTTAATTTATTTTATGAAAACAGGAAGTTATTGCGAAATAAAAAATCATTGCAATATTGAAGAAGTTGAAAAAGTAGCTACAATATCAACTTTAAGTATTTTCCTTCATTTGGTACATTAGTAGTCATTTTTTGTTAATTTATATCATTATTATTCAGTTGAACTTATAAAGATGCTATAAATTTAAAATGGTTGTGTAATATACTTTGAATTAATAGTGTATAAAGTAGTATTTTTTCCCCTTGATTTCCTTTTCCATATCTCTTAGAAAAGTACATCAATTTCAAATTGTCAATATTGTTATTAGAAAATAAAATTGAACACAATTTTTAAACTGCACACATTTTATAATGTTAAAATTGTCATTGAAAAACTAAAATTGAACTCAATTATTAAACTAGATCAATTTCATATTATCAAAATTGTTATCATAACAGTAAAATTAATTTTGACCCATAAAGTGAATCAACTTTAAGTTGCAAATACTATGACTATAAAAGAGAAATTGTCAATATTGTCATTACAAAAAAGAAATTGTCAATACTAACATTACAAAAGAGAAATTAAACACAATTCTTAAAGTTAGTCAAATACAGAATTATTGTACACATTCTGAAACTACATTCCTTTCCTAAAAAATACTAACATCATTACCTTAAGCCTTTATAGAGAGTGTCTTCAACACACACAATATTTCACCAAAGAAATACTCGAGAAACAAATGCAATAGTTAAGAGTAAATGTCATTTTTTCCTTTTTGAATTCAACTTTTTTTGCAACCTTGAGATCTTATTCTTTTGTTCATCAACTTTAGTAATAGTTTGATCAATTTGATTAGTAGAACCATAAAACTCATCTTCCTATAAAAAAAAATCAAATGTATGCCTCTTTGCAAAACATTACAAGAAAATTAAACTCAAACAAAATAAAAATTGATATTCAAAAATCAAACATGGTATTAAAAAAAACAACCACAAGTTACCTTTCAGTTACGATATCCTCAAAAAAATTTTTTAGGATTTCTAGCACTTTGGGAAGTAACAAGGACTTCTCTATCACTAAAAAAGTATCTTCTCCAATTGAAAACTATAAAGTTGAACACAACAAAGAAGATGCCCTTACATGATTACTCGATGAAAGTGCTCTAGATGTTGATGAATTTCCCCTTAAATGTGGCATACTTCTTTGTCAAAAATTCAAAAATAAAATGGGTTTGCTTATGGGTTGGGTCTTGGTGGGTTAGGATCGCAAGTGTAAATAAATGGCAGGGTTTAATGTGTAAAATATGACCGCTTAAGGGCAAGCATATCCTATGCAGTAGTAATAGTAAACTTAAGTCTAGATATCGTACCCAAAGGATTAGATTTAGTTCCTAAACAATTCAATTCAAGGGATAAAAGAACAATTAAGAGAAATGGTGATTTAATATGTGAGTCATGATGATTAAGATTCAGAGTAGTAAGCAAACAAGAAGAGAATAATGAGTTTTAGAATTCAATGGGTTAAGACCTATAATTGTGATTTCTACTATAATGCTCTTACTCCCTATTTAATAAGCAATTTCATTCTTTATTATTAACTGATTACCAATAAATTACTAAGTTATTGTGGTACATTTAGTCATTCATATCACACTATAATCCTAATTTGTTATCCAATTTGGTCATACAAGATTTCAAATTAGAATCTGTTTCTTTTTAACCAATTGGAGGTTTACCTGATAAATTTGATTAATTCCATCAAAGTAATAACCTACTTGCTTCTCAGATCAATTACTCAAACATCAATAATCATGATTATTCAAACAATTAACATATAACGAATAAAGTAGAGAAGAAAATTAATCTCAAAATGACATTGAATGATAATGCAAAATGCAATGGAGAATCACAAAAATTTTATATCATAACCTAGAAAAAGGTGGTTTAGTCAGACAAGGGTAATGTATAGTCAAACATCTTAATAATGACATAGTACATCAAAACAGAGAAAGAGTAATATATGAAGTACTGCGAATCGTCTCAATACCAAAGCTTTCTTGATGATCTTCACCTCTAGGTTACAAATTTATCTCTTATTCTAAGCCAAAGTCCGTCTCCCTTTGTTTCTCATCTTCTGGTATTTATAGAAAAGGTTTGGGCTTTTTGACATAGGTGTCTAGTACGAGTCCCACAATGCTTGTTTTGACATCTTCTTGAAGTTTAAGTAACACGAATGTGCTTCTTATGCCTCTTCAATAATTATTTTATAAAGGTTCGATTTTGCCTCTTTTCCTTCCCTTTCTTAAGTACCTATTTAAAGTGAGAATAAACACTACAAAATGAGTTTTATCAATAAATATGCAATTATCTCCTTAGGTATCAAACATGATAAAAATGTAGTTAAAAATTGGTTTATTAGGATCTATAAGTTGGGCGTTGGGTGAACTAAGTTACTTGGACTTTTGGAGGAAATCAACAATTAAGGTTCACGAGTGAGGCTAGATGGCGAAGTCACGAGTTAGGTTAAACAATGAAAGATTGTGGGTCAAGTGGATTTTGTGGCTTGACTCACAAATATGGCCAAGACTGGGAGGTTGCAAGTGGTGCTCAATGGTGGGTGGTTGTGATTGTCACTTGATGGTGGAGCTCTAAGGATTTCAATTTGGTTTTTTGAAGGGGTTGAGGAAGATAATATTACAATATAATATATTAAAGTTATATTATATTAAATTTTTTTTACAAATAAAATTTAAAATTCAAATAATTAAGAAAATGACATGTAACACGTGTCATGTTAAAATCATAATTAATAACACAACATATAGAACATACTATATTATTGGATAGAAGAAAAGTTATGAAATTTTACCGGTAAAATAAAAGTTTATGTAACAAAAAAATTTCATAGATGCTTAGGTGCCAAAAAACATATTTACCCAAACTTTTTACATTATCACTACATTTAAAATACATGGCATGATAAAGTTCCTATATATAATTTACAATGAGCATTATTTAAATGTAAATAATAAAGTATATGTATCTTTGGAATATTTTTGCACTTGAGATAAAAAGTTCTCCTATGTTTTTGTGAATAGTAAAAAAAATAGTTTTTTTTTATTATATTCTCATCTATTTGATTTGTGTTGTTTAATAATTTGGTTTCCATAATTTGTTTTATCAAATGCTTTAATTTTTAGGAAATTAAACAGAAATTGATTTTCTAAATATGCAATCTATCAATCATATTATCTAGTTTTAAATTATGATTTAAGTAATAATATTAATATATGTTTAATTAGTAAAAGGAGTATTTATGTTAAAAAATTATATAAAAATCATAAAGAAAACTTTTTTTTTTGGTAATCCCATAAAGAAAACCTATTAATCATGCGTCTCTTTCTCTACGGGCACACACATGTTTACAATAAAGAGAGTGGAACATACGTACATATTAAAATATGAAGTTGAAATTAGTTTTTATTAAAATTGTTGATTTGAAAATTTCTTGAAAAGTTAATCATATGTTGTCCTCCCCCATTGAAATAATAAGATCATTATGTATATTATTAAACTGGTTGAAGAGGCAAAATATAACCAATTTAGTACTTTTGCTTTACTTTCTTCTACTCAATATCAACTTTTCGATTTGCAATTTTATGATTAAAAATGTTTACTATTTTCATTCATTGCAATGATGGGCGTTAAGATTGTGTTTGAGTTGTGAGTTTGTGCTAGCAGAATTTATTAAATTTTAATAGCGCAATATCTATAGGCTGGTCTATATAGTATACTGTGCAAGGTGGGATGCTGGTATTATTTGGGTGTATGGTCGATTTCACTTTGTTGAGAAAATTGTGTGCGGAATATATAGAGCTCCCTAATATACCAATTACAATATTGTGAGCTGTTACACACTATTTATAATATATAACTTTAACCGAAAGAAAAAAAAACTCTAGCAAAACATCGATAAAAAAACCTTAACTGAAATGTATTGTTGATCAATATTTTGAATTATTATATATTTTTAATATTAAGAAAATGATTTGTGTGGAATTTGAAATACATTACTAAAATAAAATAAAAATTAAAAGTCAATAAACTTGAATTTCTTTATCGAAACAAAATATTTAAAAAATAAAATTATTTAAATGAAAGGCATTTCAAATTTCTTACTATTATAAAATTCTGTATCAAGGACATATTTTTTTCCTATATATATATATATATATATATATATATATATATATATATATATATATATTTATAGTTTTTGATTGATTGGTTCTACCATTGTAATTAACTTTTGTAATTTTTTTGTAAAAGATCAAACCAAACGAATATTCTTAGATTTGTTTAGATGATATTGTATTTGTTTTTTGTTTTATTTGGATTTTAGATTGTTTCTTAAAAAGCGATTAAACCAAATAAACACTAATGTTTATATTACTTTAATGTTATGCGTTTAATCCAGTATATTTATTTATTATTGATTAGTTGGTGTTTTAATATTTTATAATTATTTGAAGGGTCAATTATATTATTTTTATTTTTATTGTGTCGTTGGCTCGAAAGAAATCTATTTGTGATGTTTTTTTTTATTAAAATATTAAGAGTTTAATACTTATACATTACCAGTGTAAAAGAAGTTTACGATGATGAAACACAACCCTTCATTTAAATAATTTTTAAAGTATTAATTAGTACAGTTAACAAACTTAGTATACATAAATTATTGTGATTAAAGATTAGTGTAAAACTTTTCTATCTTATAGTTTTTTTCTCAAATATCAATATTGTGTGATTAAAATTTAAATAATGGTCATTATATCATAGTTTTTCTCGTATTAATTTCAAGTGGATTCCTCATCAGCTTTATGATTACATTCTTATATAGACCTCTCTCTGCATTGCTCATCCACACTTTTTCCAAAAAACTTTGGTATATTTTTATAATTAGATACACGGTTTAGATCTGATTTAAGAGATTAAAATAAAGTTAATAAATTTTAATGTAAAAGAGAATTAGAATTAAAAAAAAATAATGGTAAAAATATATTAGTAAAGACTGTTACAACTATTCAAACCAAGTCGCAACAAATTAATTAATTTGATATAGATTTATATTTAAATTAAATTGCATATTATGTTTGGAGTATAAGGTTGGTAAAGTGGAGATAGAGAGAGGGAGAGATTGTGAACTCGAATCTCTCCTGTAACCAAAATTAACATATTAACATTTTTATCTATAAAAAACAGCTGCATATAACTTTTTATATTTAGAGTTTAATGTCAAAAGAGCTTTATATTATTATTTAATCGCAATTCACCATCTTTTATTTATATAATTTAAATATTGTTAATTAATAAAATTAATAAACTTATTTACATACCAAGTATAATTTTTTTCTAAATTTTATTTTTTTTAAGCCAAAAAATTTTATTACCAAATGAAAATTAGGCAATAAGCACAAGAAGTGCATGTCTAGCCATAATACATATAGTTTTGTAATACAAATGTAGAAATAAAGCATATAATTCCACCACTATTATAAGAGACACATACTTTAGGTTTATCACCAATTCTGCATAAGATTGAGTTATCATCTTCGCTGCACTACACCATTTCCATTTTGATATTTAAACTACTTACAGAAAATCATCCATTTGATGGGTTTGCCCTTTGAATATTTTAGTATTTCTTGTCTTGTAAATATGTCAAAGACCTGCGACCAAATAAAAGTTCAGACTCTCCTCAAGTCTGCTGACTAAACCTATAAATTTTTCATCTTTGATATTTTTCTAAATTTTATTAGGACATCTTTAATGTTGGGTTTTCACTAGGGATCTTAAATCAGGATCTCATATTGGGCTTATCTACTGTTAAAGTAGAAATTCTTATCTCCACCGTGCAGATCAGAGTCTTCTACAAGATCTCATAAGATGTACGGGCATTTTGGTGTCAAGCAAAATGCGCATGCATATTTCCTTTAAATAGTATATATAAAAGCAAAGGAAAATGAGCATTCAAATTTTTGCTCCAAAGCAAAATATGTATGCTCATTTCCTTTATTTGCTATATATACATTTTATTTTCTAAATGTGCATGTTCATTTTATTCCCTAAATGTTAGTATTTTTCATTTCAATGTTATTGTTAATGTTAATTTTAAATTATCTTTATTTTAAATATAATTTTATTTATTTTAATTTTTTTATTAATTTAATTTAAGAATTAATTTCACATTTTAAAATAAATTTAATATTTTATCAAAAACTAAATTGTAAATAAAATTTAAATAGTGGAGTCTATGGTAAGACTTTCACAAAATATCTTAAGATACAAAATTATAAAGAAAAGATCTTAGATCACATGTGACATTGTAGGGCCCACAAAAATGTGTTATAAGGGCATCCCAATAGGTGTTCTTGAAGGTTGATCTTGAAGCCAAGATCTGATCTTGGTAAGATCAACTACCGGAGAAAAAGAGTTTATCTCCAAGTGAAGATCTTATTATTCTACAAGAACAAGCAATATCAACCCACTATTCAAAAAATAATATTTTTTCATTGTCTTTATCCTCAATCAAATATTTAAGAACAAATATTGTAAGGTCCACCAAAAGTGTTCTAAGATTACAAGATGCGATCTTCCATTGGAGTAAAAAATAAAATAGATCTTTAAATTGTGGAGTCTATAAAAAAATGAGTTAAGATAAAAAAAATTGATTTTTTGCTAAAGATGTTCTAAGATCTCAAATGAGATATAGAGATAAAGATGCCCTTAGTTTTGAAGTAAAATGTGAATGGTACAAATATTATCATGCAGTGCAAGGATATATGTAAGGATGACAATGGGATAAAGTGGGGTGGGGCCCGTGTTTGACCTTCCCTGTTCTCAGAAAGTGCGAAATAGGTTTGAGTTCATGTATAAAATGAGTAAGTATAAAATCTTAATTCTCATTTTGATATCCATCATGTAAATAACTTGTTTGTTGTTTTTTACAATTTAACTTTACTTATTTATTATTAAATAAATTATATATTAAGTTATTATTTATATTTTAATTTAAAAATATAAAAAAATAATAGATAACAAAAAATTATAAATTAAAGTTTAAGAATTAAAATTTTAAATTAAAATATATACCTTTAGAATTGTTATATATTATTAAAATTATAACATATATGTACAAGACAGGAATGACGTACCTATACCATACCATACCCAATTTGCTACATCAAATATCGGTACATGTAATCATATCTAATAAGACGAATAATACAAGTTCGTAACACTGCCCATGGTTACGGGGCAATTTTGCCATCCTAAATATATGATTTGTCACGTAGTAAATTTGATAAGCTGAATCAAGAAATCGTAAAGGAGAGAGTTGATTTTGAAATTGTGAATGTTGTGAGTTGCCGGTCAAAGATAAAGGTGGGTCGCACGATAGGACGTGGATCCCACACAGTGGACGAAGCGGTGGAAATCCATCATTAGGGCAAGACAAGGCCATCATTTGCACGTGTCCATGGACCATACATTTCATTTGCCACAATCTAACGTAAACTCAACTTCAAAATTCTAGCACACCCATGATATACCGAACCAGGAGTACGAAAGAAAATTTATCACATATAAATATATGTCTTCCATCTTATAATACATCTGCTTTTATTATGTTATATGTCGTGTTATATCCTATACATTCCCACGCACATTTTGTCTGACACAAACAGTGAAAAGCCAAAAGTTTCTTCTGTAAAGAAATGAAAAAAAAAAAAGTATTTAAGTTGTTAAATGTCAAAGAAAGCATGCAAAGATAGGTTGATATTTTTAAAATTATTAAATATATGAGTAATTTTACAATTATAATAATTTATTATAACATTTTTTGTATATTTATTTTATCAATCGAACAATTTCAATTTTACTCTATTTTTTTTTCTTACAAGTCAATAGCTTTTATATATTTTTTGTTTTTGACGCTAGTTAGAGTATGTTTTAAAAATATTATAATTTAGATTATAATATGGTTTTTAGATTATAAGTTGTCTTAAAATTATAAACGGGATGTTTGAGAATTTAGATTAATTTTTAATTTTTATTTTTCTAGATTATTTCTCAATTTTTTTTTTGCTTTTTTCACACATTTACTTTGTAAAGGTAGATTTTTTTTTCATTCAAACAAAATTCATTATTTTTAAATTACTTTTCAACAAATATACAAAAAAAATAATTTCAACTATAATAATAATTCAATTATAATATAATTTTTATTAAAATAATCTAGTTTTCTCAAAAGACACTTTTAGTATATTAATGTTTTTAACCATTTCCCTTTAAAAAGTTTATTTTATGCAAAGTTTATAGACACTTTTAGTATATATATAACCAATAAGATATAAATGTATCAACCGCACATATGCACACCCACACACTCACCTTCCTTCCCTCCACACACACACATACCCACACCCACACCCCTCCTCCTCTCCCATACATACACACACCAACAAGTGTGCGTGGAATGTGAAGTTTTAACCAACACATTTCTTGTGCCAATTTTAATTATCCTTTATAATTATATTCATAAACTATTATTTTTCTATGTTGCACTTTTATTCTTGTAATTACCTTCACAAGTCACCACTATTTTACCTTCACATATTAGCCATTGTCTTCACTCCTAAAGTGTCTTTTTATAATATAACATATATACATTAAATAGTAGAACTGCCAAAACAAACTCGTCGATAGCCAACCTAACTCACCACGAGTTTGCACTAGGTTGGGTAAAAAAATCACCTATTGCATGAAATGGTCAGTTTAAATGACTTGACCCAGTCAACACACGAGTTAGGTAGGTTTGGGTCGGTCTGACCCGTGGCCCACCAACAAAGCACTTACTTATCATTTTATAATTCATGTTTACATTTTGAAATTTTTGTGTAATTTTATTTAGATTTACATACTTTGATTATGCATGTTGATGAACTAAGGGATTCTTTAATTAAAGTATTTGCCTACTTTGTTTTAATGTTTTAATTACATAAGTTTTATTTACATATTTTGTTTCAATATTTTAATTACATAATTGCTAAACAATTCATTAATTCCATACTTTATGTTGTCAATTTAATATGAGTTTAATTAGTATATACTGCTAGTGTAAATATTTTTACACTAATATTCAATCACAACCCTTCATTCATGGTAAATTTGTTAATTTTACTCATTATTACTTTAAAAGTTACATAAATGAAAAGTCATGATTGACTGTCAGTGTAAAAATCTTTAACTCATTTAATATTAGTATTGAATGTTTTATGTATGTATGTTGCATTAATATTTTTTATTTAAATAATTTGCATCTTTTTTATAGAAAAAATCTCATTTTAAAAAAGAAAAATGAGATTTTAAATTTAATTATTTAGATTTTAAATTTGATAGCCACCTAACTCCCTAGCTTGTTGTGGTCAGACCAAGCTGGGATTTTAAATATCCTTAGTCAAGTGAATTGGGGTGGCCTTACGCCCATTTAACCTTTAGGTCATGGTGGACAAGCCCATGTGAGCTGGTTGACATGTTATTAAATACGTTAGGCTAATCAACCTTTTTTTAAAGCTCAAGTTATAATTTTTTAGTTAAACACACTTTTTAAAAGGTCTAAACTTTTGTCTGTGACCTTTTATATAATAAATAGGTATGACTAAACCCATTATGCAGGTTAGGTTGGGGGACCATCATAGACTGTCTAGCCTATTTGGCTATTTTCACCTCTAAGGTAAAGAGTGTTATAGGTTGGGGGACCATCATAGACTGTCTAGCCTATTTGGCTATTTTCACCTCTAAGGTAAAGAGTGTTATTGTTGATGAACTAACAAGTGCACTAACAATGTATAGTATTTAGTAAATATATTAAGTTCTATCCTTAGAAAATTGAAAACTTTAAAGCACAATTAATAATAAACTCTAACAGTTGAAATAAAATGTTAGGAATTTGATTAAATATCATGACACTTCTCTTCTAAAGGATAAATTTTAACTAAGATTTTATTATATATCTCTGAATTCGTTCAAAAGTGTATCTTGATCCTAATCCCTTAGAATCAAGATTTTAACTATTAAAACATTTCCTAATCACTTAGTAAAATATTCCATAGTTTGATCAAGTACCAATAAATCAAGCTTAGCCACATGGGTCCTGTTCTATTCTATAATCAATATCCATACGGTGTTCTTCTTCATTCTTGAAGGTTTAAAATTATTCTTCAATACTTTTGAACAAAACAAATCTAGTTGAAGGATAATCAATTTAAAAATAAATATTAAGCATAAAAATAACACAATATATGAATTGAAACATAGATAAAAGAACAAATCAATACACAAGTGTCGATCGCTACGTCAAATCTCTTACTAGAGATTAGCTCCTCTTTGTCAAGAGGATTAAATAAAACTTAATGAGATTACAAAAGATAAAAGGTGTCCTAGTACACCCAAAGTCCCATATCACTTAGGAATTGAGGTCCAAGATTGTTTTCAGGATAAAATTGTGACAAAGTCACTGAGTTTCAAAACGAACAATACCCTGAATGTGGTGATCTAACAATGTTATAAGACTAGCTGTAAGAACAAAAAGGAAATGAAAGAAATTGGCCATGAGAAACAAAATCACATTATTGCTCTAACTTTTTTCAAGGTTGGGTTTCTCCGCTTCTCTTCGATTTCTAAACTCCTCTTTCCCTAAATTTTCTAACTTCTCCTCAAATAATTGTTTTGTCCTTAGGATTTTGAAGCATTCTCGATAAGGAAAATCTTGCTAAGCAAGGCATTCATTTTTCCTTACCTTGAAGAGCTCCCTAAGCAACCATTTGGTGGCTTAGCAAAATAAATCTTTGCCAACTTCAAATGCAAATTTTGAAAATTTTCTAAGCGAGGAAACCATAGATTAGTGAAATAAACTCTCTGTAGCTCTTTTTGCAATTTCATGTAATTTCGCTAATCGACGAAATCATAGTTGCATGCATTTACAAAAAATACCATGTAAGTTTTGTTTTTTTTTACCAATTCTTCTCCGGAACGTGTATCTTTATAATGAAATTTTTTTCACTTCACATAAAATTGGACATTGTTTCTAAAAAAACCATAAAACAAAAAGATAAATTGTGAGATTTTCTTCTACAGATTTGACTGAAAACTCACCGGTATCATTTGTGTGATTTTATCCTTCTCCTGGGGTCTACTAGCCAAGTCACATTACAATTAACTAATAAACATTCAATTATTAATGTAATTGATTTTCGATAATAAAAACTATGACTAAATCAACTCATATAGTCAACCTAAAATAATTGGAAGGATAACATTAATTAAAATATCTATTTTTTTAAAAAAATAAGTATGTTAATAAATTATAAGTGTTGTTAATAGAGGGATTGAAGTCCATCCTTGGGCTACTCTAGATCTTGTTACTTTGTTTTAAGGATGGTAATGAGTACGGGTGGAACAAATATATGTTTGTTGCTACCCGCAAAATAATATCCATAATATTTGTGGATATCTAAATAAAAGTTAATAATAACATCCAACAGTTCAATAACATAAACCTAAACAACATAACGGGAGAAGTAATAAGGAGTCAATATTTAACTATTTTGAGTCATTTGTGGGTATTTATCTGGCATATATATACGGGCGGATACCTTAATTTCTGCATTTATACCAATTTATTAATTGGTGTGTAGTCGTTAAAATGCCATGGTATAGTTTTTAATACATGTCTATGGCAGAAAATCTTAAATTAACAATTTCATATGTAACTACTTCATCCAAATTACAAAAATGATTTTTTTAGTTGAGAAATATAAATATTTTAAATTTATATTTCTTTCCAAAGCTATTTTTTCATAGATTAAATATGAGTTGTTAACATGTTAATTTTTGTTAGTGGAATAATTCAAACTCACAACATTTTTCTCATATATAAGAATTTTGTAACTAAACTAATTTTATAACTCCGTTTTCAAAAGTATCTTTAATTTAATGTTTTTAAAACTTTTATATTATGAGACTATTTATATTTTACCTAATTTTAAATTAAGAAAATGCATTTGTGAATAGTATATTTGTAAGGAAAAAATTAACGTGTTACACATCATGAATATTTTTTTTTTGAAACTGAGAATTGAAATTTATAAAGATAGTTTTACACCATTTTTAAAATACGGATATGCAATTTTAAGAAATTGTCACAAGATAGTGATCTTTTCAACCGCGTGTGTAAAATTAGAAAGAGGTTTGTTACTTTAATTACTAGAACAAGAATATGTCAGTGCATTAAAATGCAACATTACGAGCAATTAAAAGTTTAACACGTAAGTAATGTGGCGAAAAATATTGACATGAGCCATATATGGAAAGAGATAACAGAGCAAAACAAGAGAGAACTCACTAGAACACAATCATCAGTAAACTTGTGTTAAGCAAAACGTTTATATTCAAAGTAAAAGAAGAAACCAGAAGGAAAGCCGCAAGAGAACACAACCAAAACCGAAAAGTAACAAAGGAAAACAAATTATAACTAACATCAAAACAAAAATGAAGTTAGTTAAAAGCGTAGTACCACATTAGCTTAAGTATCATCATTAGATTGCTGAGAGCCCCTCAAGTTATGAATGGAACTTTGTCATTCTTAACTTGGAATAAGACGCCTTGAAGATATGAGGCGGTCAAACTTTGGTCCACATATCAACAAATTGCAAAGAAGAAGAAATAGGCATAAGTTTGATCAAACTATGATTGACTTTATCTTGCTCCACATGACAGTCAATTTAATGTTACGTGCATTTATGAAAAATCTAATTAGAGCCCATTTGAATGGCAGAATCATCGTCACAAAAGAGGAGAGCTAGGCGAGCAAAATGAACACGAAGGTCTTCCAAGAGATAGGTAAGCCATTGTATTTCACATGTAGTGGAAGCAAGAACTCTGTATTCTGCTTCAGATGAACTACGAGAAACTATGGATCGTTTCTTAGACCTCAAAGATATCAGAGAGTGGCCTAGATACACAAAAAGGCTTGTAATAGACTGGCGGGTGTCTTCGCAGCCTGCCTAATCAGAGTTGCTAAATCCTTTGAGATGAAGATGGCTACTTGCAGTAAGAAAAATTCCAGCACTAAGAGATTGTTTCAAATAGCACATGATGCGAAAAAGAGCCTTTTGATGAGCATTTGTGGGCTTTGAAACAAACTAACTCAAATGTTGAACCTGATATGCAATATCAGGGCGGGTGGTTATGAGATAAATCAACCTTCCAATAAGACTGATATGGAGAAGGATTAACAAGAGCATTTCCTGAGGTGGAAGTAAGGCGAGTAGTATAGTTCATAGGGGTGGAAACAGGCCGAGAAGCCAACATGCCTATATCAGAGAGAATGTCAAGGAGGTATTTTCGTTGACATAGACGAATTTTAGCAGTGGTTCATGCCACCTCAATTTCCAGAAAGTACTTAAGGATGCCAAGGTCTTTGATTTCAAAGGTGCAGTCAAGAAGGGTCGTGATCTTAGTAATTTCAAGAGGGTCATTCTTAGCTAACACAATGTCGTCTACATAAAATTTGAGAAAAAGGAAATGGTCTACAACTGAATGAGTGTAACCATGAGAAAGGAGAAAAGAGGAAAGTTTGGAGTACCATTGACGACTTGCTTGTTTAAGCCCATAGAGAGAACATTGTAGACAACAAACTTGACCTGGCTTAGAAGGTAAATCATGAGGAATGTGCATATATATCTCCTCATGCAAGTTTCCATGAAGAAAGGCATTATTGATATCCAGCTGTTTGAGGTGCCAACCAATAACTGCAGCTACAACAAAAAGTAATTGAATAATAGTAATCTTCGCAATAGGTGAGAATGTGTCAATGAAATCCAAACCTTCCATTTGATTGTAACCTTTAGAAACTAGGTGTGCTTTATAACGTTCAACTGACCTATCTGCATTGCGTTTTATTTTGAAAACCCAGCGACATCCAATGGTTGACTTATTTGGAGGAAGAGAAGTAAGAACCTAAGTATAGTTAGCTTGTAAAGTAGTTAGTTCATCATGCATGGCCTTAAGCCAATAATCACTTCTAGCGGCTTCAGCATAAAGTTTAGGTTCAATAGTAGATGAGATAGAATGGATAAAATGACGAAAAGAAAGAGACAAATTATTATATGATGGTACATACTCAAGAGGATACCTGACACGTGTAGAAGATGATTGTGAAGTTATAGAGATAAGAAGGAGGTAGATGAGGGTGTGTAGATTTTCTAAGGGAAAGGTGTTGTGCCTCGGTTGTAGGGTTAATAGGCTAAGGTGTAGGGGCTGGTTGAGGTTCAGGTAGAGAATTGGTAGGTTGAATGTCAGTAATAGAGCTAGTATGTGAAGAGGTTGTATTCGGGAGAGAAGCAGGCTGAAGTAGTGTGTCGGGATAAGTATGGTTATATGTGAAAGGTATAGGCAGTGAGTGAGGAGGAGAAGGATGGCTGGTAATGAGGTAGGGAAAATGATCCTCATAGAAAATGACATTCCTAGTGGTTTCCAATTTGAAAACCAAGTAGCCTTTTGTATGAGGTTTGAAACTAAAAATACACATGGGTTGACTCTAGGATCTAGCTTCTTTCTTTGAGCAATAGAGTACTAATATAGCAGAGGCACCCAAAAACACGAAGCCCAGAAAGATCACATTGTTTACCATGTAACAATTCAAAAAGTGACATATGCTTTAAAAAAGGGGTTGGAATGTAGTTTATGATAAATGCAGCATGCAACAAGGCAAAATACTAGAATGTAGGAGGTAAATTGCTTTGAAAGAGAAAACCTCTAGTTATATTTAAAAGATGTTGATGCTTTGTTTCAACTATGTCATTTTGTTAAGGTATTTCTACACAACTTGTTTGATGAATTATACCTTTTTACTGATAAAATTTATGCATAAAAAATTCATTTCCATTATCACTTTGAATCACTTTGATTTTAGTTTCAAATTGATTTTCCACATAGGAAACAAAACTAGTTAGATGGCTGTGAGTTTCACTTTTATTTTCCATAAGAAAAATCCATGTGTATCCAGTGTGGTCATCTACAATAGTAAAAAAAATACTTATGTCCATGCATAGACAATTTAGCACATGGTCCCCAAATATCTACATGATCAAAAGGTTTGGATGCATGAGAGTAACTTGTGGGAAAGGAAAGTTTTTTTTGCTTTGCAAAATGACAAGTATCACAAGCAATTTTATTATTTTCATCATGAGTGGAAATACATGAGTAATATTGTTTCATGGTATGTAATCTATCATGTGACAAGTGGCCTAACCTAAAGTGCCATAGGTCAATGGAATGGAAATTACATTGGGGGTGAACTATAGCTGGCAGGGTGGAATTGTTTTGGAATATTTTAGCAGTATTGTGTATAGCCCTCCATTGACATCAACTGCACCGATCATCTTATTCATTTTCAAGTCCTGATTATGCATGAGGAAGATAGAAAAGTTAGTTGACAATTAAGGGAACTAACAAGCTTTGAAATAGAAATTAAATTAAAGGTAAATCAGGTATGAACAACACATCAATAAGGTAAAAATCTGCAGAAAATTTGACAAGACCATTATGTGTGGAACAACTTGTTGCCCTGTAGGCAACTTAAAGGTGATGGGATCAATGCCTTTGTATAAATAGAAATGCAAAAGAGGAAAAGACACATGATCTGTGAAACTTGAATCCAAAATTGAAGATGTGCTATGGCTACTAACAGAACAAATGCTAGCAGAAAAATCTTTGTGATCGGTATAGTTACCTAGAGGAAGAGTAAATTTACCCTTGAAGGAAGACACAGATCTGACCTGGTTTACATGAGAAGAACCTAAATTAGTTGAGCCTGAATTAGTGTATTGTTGGATTAAACCCAAAGAGACCAAAGTATATTCCAAGAATCACAAATGCTTTCTAGGTAAAAAGAAATGCATGAAAATATTTTGCAGTGAGGGAAGGGGGGTTCCTTTGTATGGAAGCAGAAGGTCGATTTTGCATTGAGAGGTCCGCATTGGTGTTTTACAAATTCATTATTTGCACTCTTTCTTTTTTACTTCTCTCAAACTCTTCTTTGCTAAACCTTTTTCTCAAACCCTTCTTGGTCCCCTTTCCCAAACCCTCCTCTGCCAAACCCTCCCATCAAAACCTCATCTTTTCGTGTCTCCATTGGTGGCAATATGTGTGCTTCATAGTTGTATGTAGTTTGCACTACATGCAAACCTCACCATCATGGTCTATGTCTTCTACAAGGTATTAAGGGGAAACTCTTACATATACTTCTTTGTTCCTTTTCATAAATTTTTTGGGGTTTGGTATTGGGCTTAAACATGGACGCACACACTTTGATTGTATTGTAATTTCAAATTATTAAATTATATTTTGGAGTTTAGTTTTGGGTTTAGACATGGAAAAGGTATCAAGGTTTGGTTTTGTGTTTAAACATGAATAAGTTACAGGGGAAAAACCTTTACCCCGTGTTCTATATATATAATGTTTGTATATAATTGTTTTTACATGGAAAATGTACTTGTATCACATATTTAGCATAGGGTATCACACATTTAGACATGGAAAATATATCAACTTTGAATTTAGCACATCCATTAGGAAAAAAGATTATACCTCCTGACATTGATGAAATAATTTGAAATTCACAATTAAGAGAGAAGACACATGGTTTTTTTTTGCATATTTAGTTATATATATATATATATATATATATATATCCTTTCTTTATATTGTAGAAGAGCATTTAGGTAGTTTTATTTAACTATGATTTTAGGGTCCATGATATGATCACTCAAAGACTTACATCTTATTCAAAATTTTAAATTTTTGAGTAAGATAACTAAATTTCTTTTTTGGACAGGGATGTTGTGTTGCTACTGCCACTCCAAAATGAGAGTATTTGAAGGACTCATACTGTGGGTAGTTTATTTGCATTGTATCTTGTAGAATGTATAGAAATAGAAGAAATGTTTAATATAAGCCTTCTAATATCATGTTATTTAACTAATATTTTCATTTTATATTACTAATTTATTATTAAATTTTTTGTTACTTAAGGTATTTGTACCGCACATTTGTTATGCCAAATCACAAGGTGTTGCTTTTATTCCCACAATTAACAACACTTGAATTACCTCTAAATGAAAGAAGGAAAAAATAGTTGATATTTTTGTTAACAAAAAGGTGATTGATAAATTTGTTTTAACGCCGATTAATATAGAGTAATGTTTCTTTTTCCTATCTGTATTTTCAATAATGCATTATTTTGAATGTTTTATATAATTGTTTTTAATTTTATGTTAATGCTTTAGTGGACATTGAGTCTTGATTGGAATCAATCTTATGAGTGAAATATTTTATTATCTAAACCATTGGAGAATGACATAAGTATAAGACAAGATATCAAGAAGTCGTTTGTAAGAATGTATCAATCAGATTGAGTGTGTTGATATACATTTTGTTACTTATATAAAAGTTGTTTGTCTTCATTGAATTTCGCGTTATACAAACTTATGGGGCACAAATATAAGAGCTAAGGTTTTGAAGGAAAAGTCAACAAATATCAAATGGATGACAACAAGGTTGTTTACATTTGTTATGTAAGAATCAATTTATAATATTAATCTTTAGTTACACTGATATTTGCATGTTTGTTTTTATAGTGTCCTAAGCAACCTAACAACAATGATTGTGAGAATTATATTTGTTGATATATGAAAGAAATCATTGAATATTGTGAAGGAGGAACTATCCCAATTGATGTATGTGATTCTAGTTCTTAATTATTCATTAAGTTTTGTTTCACTTATTTTAATTTTACTTTTTTTTTAATTTTTGTATTATTTCCCTAATTGCATCTGAAAATACTATTCTAACTGTTAAATAATTGAAGTTAGGAAAAATTGGTGTCAATATGTAATTAAAAAATGCTTATAAATTATAAGCCTCACCCTTCTGTTAAGTTAAATTTGAAAGAGAAAATTACAAAAATTCTACACTAAACTACATAACACTATGTGTTGGATTATGTTTATACATCACTGTATACCATTTTTGGGATGTTTTTTAAATCTTGTCATGTTCAAGTTAATTTGATAAAAATTAAAATAAACACTCTATATAGTTTTATAATCATTGAAGTTGTTATGCATTATTTTTTATCCAGATCTAAAACACAATAATGAAATTTATAAATTTATCTTATAATTGAAATTGTGTTTACATGTGTGAAAAATTGTGATAAAAATGAATGAAAGAAACCAACAGGTTAAAAAAACATATACGATGCTTCTTCAAACCAGCAATTTATAATTGTACATATAAAAATGTGTATATAATAGTTTTTAAAATACACATTGTATAAGCGATAAAATGGTTTTTTGGAGAAGAGCTATATTCACTCATAAAGCATATTCCCATTTGATTGAGATACACCCAAATACTGTCAGAAGCTAGACCAGCACTCAAAAGGCAAAACAGATAAGTATCCTAACCATCTGTAGCATTTGTTTTACACTTGATAGCTAAAAGGGTAAGTAAATAACAAGTAACCTACTGATTCAGGTTGCATGGAACAGACATGATATTTTTCCAGAAAAGCACTGTGTTCATTTATACAACATTTAAAAAAAAACACTATTATTTGAACTTATATTTCCTAAGAGCACTATATAAACGGGGAAAAAATGCTATAAAAGAATAAACTAGACATAATGAATTAGTGATTCATTAAGCCTACATATATTATAGACTTATATAAGTTTTTTGTATGTTTCACAAAAAAATACTTGTAGTATGACATGATTATCAGGAAATATGCTAAAAATATAACTCTAACCCTTCAATCTTCAATTTCACATATAACGCAACCAAATACGTTGAAATTTATAAACAAATAGCATTAATACAAAAAATAAATTAATTTAAAAAATAAAAGAATATTTTTGAATTTCAAGAAACAAAAGTGATTCTTGATGAAATTTTAGAAAGAAAAACCTATTTAAGCTTACATTATAAGAATATATATATAGTATGACATGCTTAACTGGAAATTTTGTCTTTTAAATACGTGATTAGATGTTTAATTTTTAAGTTCGTGTATATAAAAAAATACCAAGATTTAAATATATCAACAGTGTCGTTAATTATTTCACTAAATGCATGAAATTCGTCCCTTCACGACAAAGAAAAAGAAAAATGGTTTCTAATAAGAATTTTGTTTATTAGTACGGAATTGTTATTTTTTTTTTGGTACGGAATAGCAAATAGGATGAAAACTAAAAGCACGAAAACTAAATCTAACGGTATATATACTGTCATTTCCAACCATTTAATATTTTTGTGTGGAGAAATTTTGCTTTTAATAATATAGCTGTCTTTTATTTATTGAAAATATGAAAGCTTTAAACTAATAATATATTAAAAAATGAATATATATATTTTTTGTTTGAGAGTTGAAGTGTACATGATAATATATATATATACTGTTTGTTAAGCTTGGTTGGTGAGGGTAAGAAAAGGAAAAGAAAAAAGAGGGGAAAGATGTCACTGCCTCATTGATTGGAAAAGTCTTTTAATTTCTATGCTCCTGTTCCTCATTTTGTTTGGAAACCTTTTAGCTTGGAAATTGGCGGAAAGGGATTGCTGATGCTAATATTTATCAGTGGTTGCTCTCTAGCGTATAATGCCAAATAAAGTGAAATGCAGGTACCATCATTGTTGGGATAAAATTATACTCCTAACTAAATCTAGACGATGCATCTTTATGTGCACTTAACTCTTGACTTTATGTTCTACAGTCTAAGTCTCTTTTCCTTTTTCTCCCTCCCTTTTTCTCGAGAAAGAGAGAAGGGCATGATCGCGTGGTGAAATATTTGTCATTTCATGTAAGAAAAAGTGGGTACAAAAGAGCAGGGAAAAGAAAAGGATTTTGTTTTGGGAGAGGAAGGAGGAGAAGTGAATGGAAGACAGTTCTAACATAATTCAATCAATTGATGCCACTGAATCATCCCTCTCTCTGTACAACATATTCCTTCTTTTTTTCTTTTTTTTTTTTTTCTTTTTTACCTCTTTGTGCTAGCTGTTTGCACTAATTTAGTTAATATTTCCACCATTGTTAGTCCAAATCTATTCCCTATATCTTATACATCATTTTTTACTTCTTGGAAAAATAAATCAATAAATATATAAATAAAAAGTAAATTAATTATCATATTTTTTTTTTCTGAAAAAATCCTCCGGTGTTCATAATTGTATTAAAATTATTAATGTGCATACGGAATTATAAAATATAAATTATTTCCCTTACCTTCCTTGTTTTATATAATAAAACAATAATATTTGTAAACGTCTATTTCTTTTTATTTATACACTTTTAGAAGAAAATTTCTTCTCCATTTATGTTTAATAAATTATGTTGGGGTTGTTTCTATAATTTTTAAATGTTTTATACTTTTTTGAGAAAATTAATAATAAAAGTCATGTTAGAAAATAAAAAAATAAATATAAAAAAATATTAAGTATATTTTTTATTGAGTTTAATTAGTATATATTAACAATGTAAAAACTTTTACATCAACACTTAATCATAACCCTTTATTTACTAATTAATATTTTAAAAATTTTATAAATAAAGAAATATGATTAAATGTTACATGTAAAAATATTTTACACTGTCACTAGATTATTAAACTCTTCTTTATCTATTATGAATCTTCAAAAACGGACAAATGAAGAAATTAATAACATTGATAGATGCAGTGCCAGATATGCTAATCAAAAAACACTAAAGGAAGGAATATTATTTTTTTTTTTACAGAAGATTCAAAATCACCCTTTTTTCCTTTTCTCTCTTTATATGCATGTGAACTTTATTACTAAATCAACCAACAATAATGTATCCATAAATTTAACAAGAGCATACTGTAAATTTTTAAAATAAAAATTATAAAATTCAAAATTCTATGTATGTAATCTGAAAATTGATAGAAACTAGAATTTTTTTTTGAGATTTGAGAAGAAGAAAATCAACTAAAGAAATATTATATTATTAAATATTAGAACTGAAAATTTAATTTAATTTATTCAAGAAAAAAAATATTGAGAGAAAAGAGAAGCAAACAAAGAAACTGAAAGATAAAAGTGAACCAATGTTTTGCTAGAGATGGAAGAACAAAATTAATGTAACAGTGAGATCAAAGTTAAAACCAACAAATTAATTAAAAAACTTGTCTAACAAATTTAAAATATTAACTTATTTTCATCAAAATAAATAAAATATTAACTTATCTTATAATTTTCTTAAAATAAAAATTGTAACGAATGAAATAAAAATATTAACTTATCACTTTATTCGTATTAAATAAAAATTGTGACTAAAAAATAAAAAGAAAATTTAACTTATCTTTCAACTTTTTTAATTAAATATCTTCATATTTATTTATTTAAATAAAAAATATCTTTTTATTACATAAAAAATTAAAGTTGCCTATTAATAAGTTCAAATATATATTAGGTAAAATATTTAACTTAATTATTTTTAACAATTTTTGTAGAAAAATAAATATGTTTCATACATAATTACTTAAAAAAATTGTTCTTAAATAAAAATTACAACTATACTGAAAAAAGTTAGTTTTAAAAGTTATAACAACAAAATTATAACTATAAAAATTTACTTTATTAAAGTTATATATACATTACTACAAAACTACTACTATATGAAGCTAAAATATTGTAGTTACTTAATGGAGTTTGTTTTCAAAAGTTATCTATAACTAAGGGCAAGTGATGGAAAAATTTAAAATTTGTTACAAAATTAAGTAGTTATACTAATAACAAAATTATGTTATATATTATTAAAAGTAAAATAAAAAAATTAATAAAGGCAGCTGCCCACATTCTAATGCATAAATCCGTCCATAGTAACAAAAATATTAAAAACACGGGTTAAAGATCTTTTTAACTAGTGTTTTTAATTCATATATAGGGAAATGTTATATTTAATATGAATTAAACTAGAAAAACTAAACTATAAATTTTTTTTATTAGGTCAAATTGAGTTGTTAAATGTATTAATTTTTGTTAATGGAGGGACTCAAACTTATGACATTTCTTTCTCCCTTCTTTCCATATGTAGATTTTGTTACTAAATCAACTTTGTTACTTCGTAAAACTATAAAAGTTGTTAACTTATCTTATTACTAATCATAAATAGTTATATAATTAAAAATTATAGACTTAGTCTAGTAATTTATAAAAGAGTTTAATTAGTATATATGGTTAGTGTAAAAATTTTTACACTGACATTCAATTCCAATTCTTTATTAATGGTAAATTTGTTGACTTTACTCATTACTACTTTAAAAATCACATAAATAAAAAGTCATGATTGAATGTCACTGTAAAAATCTTTTACATTGACAGTCTATATCAATTAAACTCTTTATAAAATTATATATAAAATAATCTATAATTAATTAATAGTATAAGAACCTCTTAAAAATTAATAGTATAAAAATACTTATATTAATAATTGAACAAAGTATTTTAGTATGCTAATTAAAATACTCTCCATTGATGAACTTGGTTCTATGGACCAATTTCTCTTCCTTGGGACACACTTGCTATTTTAAGACCATGCATGTCATAAAACAAAAAATCAAAATCTTTTGTTGCCATTCCTCGTTATCCTAATATTCTTAATCCCTAGCCAGTTTAAAATTTTTCATGTCAATTAAAATGCTTTGCATCACTTTTTAAGAATTAACAGAGGTTCAATAAAGTCACTACTACGCCTTGATCACCATCTCACTGTCAAGTAGGAAATAGATGGAGGAAGAGAGAATAGAAGGAGATTGGTCGCAGGTGAAATGAGTACGTAATGAATAACTGTGGATTGTAGGGATAGGAAAAGTGTGGTATACACTAATAGGCAGATATCAAGATTCAAGAAGTGTTGCCACAATGGCCTCATTGTTGCTACCATCACCACCATTATCGATACTGTTGATATCGATACAAACAGAGGTAGTGGTACTGAAAGTACTGATGATCTTACAGAGGATCTGCAGAGGGCTAACACAAGATAACAACGTATAATACAAAGATTTGGTTTGTGAGAAAAAACTATGTTTTCTCATTTCTCACTCTAATCCTTTTTCTCACCTGAATTGTATTATATATATGAGAAGAAGTTCTCAAGAAGGCACGGATGCTCGATGATTAAGACTAATTTTTGTATACCTTGTTACTAAGAGAAATAATTTTTTTTATATAAAATTAAAATAAAAGAAACTCAAGGATTATTTATTGCCACTTAAATCGTAACTACCCATGACTTCTCATAACTCATTAACTAAATATATAATAGTTTAAGAAAGCTATATAATACTATAAGTTAGAAACCACAAATCAACGTAAAAAAAACAACTAATATATAGGAATTAGACAAAACAAAAGGCATGGTATATTTTCAAATGCGAAGATAAAAAAGAAACGGGTTCACATATTCATCCATATACAAACGGTCTCAAAGGCTAGAATGGGACCAAGCACAATACGCATAAGATCATGTAAGAAAATAAAAAGATATACAAGACATGGGAGTGAAAAGGAAAACATGTGGCAAATTGAACAATTGATTGATCAAAATAGAAACAATATAATAAAATAATAAACTAGGACAATAAAGAAAAAAAAAAAAAGGATCACCTTATATGAGTTGTGAGTGCATGCTACTGTATTCTTACAGAGGTTTAATGTCTCGCGTTTCATGGTGTTATGTTACTTGAAGATAAGATGGTGCAGCGATTTGGTGGTCTAAGCGTTGGCACTAGCTTGAGGGATGGATCTATATGCAGTGGAATGCGTTCATGGTTGATGGTTTGAAAGGAGAGATAGTTCCCGGTGGTTGAAAGTCACTACCATGCTGTAATGTAGGAGTTTTATGGATTTTTCAAGATGGTTGTCGTCACGGTGTTAGTTGGCTAATAATATGGTATGTAAAAGCCGTGGTGGAGTTAGGGAGTGAAAATTAAATTTGTTATTGGTCTTTTTATTTTTTTAAATTTATAATTTTAATATTTATTTTTTAAATATACATTCTGATGCACTCTCTTAATCTTTTGAATCAAGATTACTTCCTCTAAGAAAATAGAGGATGGAGAGGCTAGAAATGGGAGATAGTTGACTCTACTTTCTAGGAGAAAGATGAATCAAGAATTTTATGTTGTTTGTCACAAAGGAGATGTCTCTTGATAAAAGTCTTAAGGAGGAGAATCCTCAAGAGAGAGGTTTCTTAAAATGACACTCAAGAATAATAACTCAAGAAATTTTACTTTATTCAACCAAGTGTAATTTGAGTAATTTCTTTTAGCACCCCCCCATTTGCTATTCACACTCCTTCAATGATTATAATTTTTTACAGAAATCCAAAATACCTTCATCTCTTTTATCCTAAGTTTTTTGACAAAACATCACATAACTTCACAGACATCTCTACCCACCTTTTTGAAAGATCACCTTCATTCTCTTTGAACATACATGGCAGAGGAAATTCCTAAAAATAGAGATGAAAAAATATATATGTTCGAAGAATGTGAGGTTGCAAAATGGAGAAGCTAAAGTAATTTTTCAAAAAGGTTGGTAGAGCTGTGCGTTTAGTCGTAAAGTTGGGTGATGCTTTGTCAAAAACAAAGGATAAAAGAGGTAGAGGGTGTTTTAAGATTTTACAGAAAATTATAAACATTAAGAGGTTGTGAATAGGAAATGAGGGGGTGCTAAAAGAAACTTTCGTAATTTGTACAAGAGAGACTAGATGTATTTATAGTCCAAAAGAGGGAGCAATGCACTTAAAACTAGATAAGGTGAGACTTGAGCCTAATTAGGATTAGAAGTACTAATCTCACTTAGGCCAACTAAAAGTGGCGCCTAGCCTTAAGCTAGGGAGTGTCATGGCCTCATCAATGGGGTGTGGAAATAGATCCATACTCCTTTGAATTATTAGGCTCTCTACTCCCCTCACCTCCCTTCCTAAGCTAATTACACCCTAAACTCTAGAAACTAGCGTAATTGGCCGAAATACATGGTCTAAAAGGGAAATAAAAGCTAATTAATATTTACAAGAGGAAAACTAGGAACTATGGCCTAAAATGTCTATCTCCGTCATGAGCTGGGGTCTTTATGAGTCTTTCCGGGTCAAGTCCTCTTCAATCTTCCTAGCCATTGCCCTAGTGAGAGGACCCTTGGTAGGTAGGATTGCATTACATTCAGTTTTTTGCAATTTTAATTTCATTTTCTATTATAAAATAGACACATTTAGTATTTATTTTATAACAGTTTTATAAAACTGTTTTCAATATTTTAGTATCTAAAAATTAAAAAATTTATTTGGTTATTGTTTTCTTAAAATAGTTTTCGAAAACAGTTATGTTTTTTAAGTTTTTAAAAACTAAAAAACAGAAAAAATACATTTTTTTTAGTTTTTCTATCTTAAAAACTAAAAAACTAAATGGCTAAATTACCACTGGTACCCTCCTATTTAGGAGGTAGCTCATTTTGTGTCCCCAACTTTTTCAAAAGTTTAATTTTTACCCTTCCGTCAAAAGTTTAAATACATTGGAATTTCAAAATAAAATAGACTTTGACCTATCATTAATTAAACTTTAATTAACTCTTAATTACAACATAACGATGTCACGTCACTCAATTACGCAAGCCAACGTTCCTTTCTATCAGTCAATGGCCTAAATTTGACGGAAGGAGAAAAATTAAACTTTTGAAAAAGTTTGAGGGCAAAAGGTGCGCAAAAAAAAAAATTGGGTAGCACAAAGTGAGCTACTCCCTAAATAGGGGAACACTGGTGGTAATTTAGCCAAATGAAATATGAACAAGTTTTCTCATTTTCACATCTTCAAAACAATTTTCAAATAACATTTACCAAATAATTTTTTTTTCTATGATGTATAATATATATTGATATTCAACATACATAATTGTCCAATGATATCTATGATGTATAATATATAATATTATATTATATACTATATTTATATCTATACTATTAATAAAGGGAATACCCCCTTTTGATGTCTACTTTTCAAAATACCTATTCTACCCTTACACCTATTTTAAAATTAAAAAAATAAATTAATTTTTCAAAAGAGGGACTTGAACATATAACCTCTTATTTCTCAAGCATATACTTTACCACTAGACCAACCTTATAACTTCAAGCAAAAAATTACTTTAAAATATTGATATCCAACATACATAATTGTCCAATAATATCTATAATGTATAATATATAATATTATATTATATGCTATATTTATATCTATACTATTAATAAAGGGAATACCCCCTTTTAATGTATACTTTTCAAAATACCTATTCTACCCTTACACCTATTTTAAAATTAAAAAAATGCATTAATTTGTCAAAAGAGGGACTTGAACCGATAACCTCTTATTTCTCAAAAATTAGACTAACCTTATAACTTCAAGCAAAAAATTACTTTAAAATATTGATATCTAACATATATAATTGTCTAATGATATCTATGATGTATAATATATAATATTATATTATATACTATATCTATATCTATATCTATACTATTAATAAAGGAAATACCCCATTTTGATGTCCACTTTTCAAAATACATATTTTACCCTTACACCTATTTTAAAATTAAAAAAATAAATTAATTTGTCAAAAAAGGGACGTGAACCCATAACCTCTTATTTCTCAAGCATATACTTTACCACTAGACCAACCTTATAACTTCAAGCAAAAAATTACTTTAAAATATTAATGTTCAACATACATAATTGTCCAATGATATCTATGATGTATAATATATAATATTAAATTATATACTATATATTATATAATGGGAATATGACCTTTTTGTGTTTACATTTTATTACTATTTTACCTTCTAAACATTTTATGAATGTTCCTACTTTCACAAATATAATTTCTCCCTATTAACATTTCGTACATTTCATGATAAATATTTTTAATAAGCATGCAAATACACAAGTGCAACAATATTTTGAGTTATATTCAAACTCTTCTCTTTCCATTTTTTCATATTCATTGCATATTTGACATATCCATTGATGATCTAACATGTTTCTATCATGTTATCATAGAGAAGAAATATAAAATTAACAAAATATATTTCAAAACATATCACATAATAATTTATATTATAAAATATAAAAATTTACAAAAGATATTAAATTGAAACTCTACAGTTGTTATAACATATTAAAATAGACATGTGAATACACAGGCGCTGCCGCGCCTGTGTTTTTGCTAGTATAAATAAGAGAAAGACATGCATTAGTAATAAAACCCTTTATATTTTTAAAGTATTAATAAATAAATATAAATTTAACAAATTCACACTACACAAGGTTGTCATTGAATATCATTATTATTTTACACTAGTGGTGCATTAATATTAAAATAATATAATAATGATAAACTTTTATTAATATTTTATGAGTTTAATTAGTATGCAGTGTAAACTATTTTAAGTTGACGTTTAATCATAACGCTTCATTTATATGATTTATAAAGTATTAATAGATACAATAAACAAATTTACCATAAATGTAGGATTGAGATTGAATGTCAGTGTAATATTTTATACATTGACAATGCATACTAATTAAACACATGTTTTATTATATAAATTTATATAGATAGAGTTTAATTAGTATGCATGGTTAGTATAAAATTTTTACACTAACATTCAATCACAACCTTTAATTTATGATAAATTTGTTGATTTTAACAATATTTTAAAAATCTTATAAATAGAGAGATGTAATTAAATGTTAGTGTAATATTTTTTTATACTATCAGTATATACTAATTAAATTCAAATAAATATATAGAGTTTAAAAAAATTTTGAGGAGGCTGCATGTTACAACAAAATGAATTGAGAAAAGGTTCATGCGAGTGGATATGTGATTTCTCGTGAGAGAAGAAAAAGTGAAAAACAATAAAAATGAGAAGGAGAATTGAGAATGTTACAAGTTGTATGATGGTGAAAAAAAAAATGAATTGAAGTTCAAGGATGCCCCGGGAGAATAAGAAAGGAATGGAGAAAAATGTGTGTTGTTTGCAGAGGAGTAGTTAAAACGAAAGCATGAGTGTTGCAGGGGCATGAGCAGGTAGGAGAATGCTGTTTTATTTATTTATTTATTCTTTTTTATTTTCTGAAAATTACTATATACACCTATAACAGATAAATACACCCTTTGTTCAACATTTTTTTTTTTTTTTCAAATCAAGAATGTGGGTGTGTAAATAATAAGTATCTATTTTTTTATTTCTTTTATCAACTCTAAATGAATTAAAAGATATTATTTAAAATGAAAAGTTAAATTTAAATATTGACAAAAATATTAAAAAATAGATAAAATTGGATGTCAATAGTGTTACTTTTGAAAAATCATATAACTTCGGGTTAGATATTTCTTTAGAATTAACCTAATGAAATCCCAAATTTCATATATAAAAAAAAAGAATAATACTTCAATTTCAGGGCACATGTAAAGATTTAGCAACTTTGGAAGACATAAAATGTTGCGGTATTCAGGGCAGAGGTGATGAATATTTAAGACATAATTCAAGTTATACAACTATATTCGTTGTAGTAGTATCATATCTCTAAATTAGTTTCATATTTTCACGCTAAGAGGGTTATGAACTCCAATCTTGTATAGCAAAAGTATGATTTGACTTATTTTGTATTACATAGATATTATTCTTTGACTATTAGCTTGTGGAAAACATATCTTGTGCTTTCTATTTATTATTTATAAAATGTTTTGACTTATAAAAAAAAATAATACGCCAATTTTAGGATTTATCTTGGATAATAAGTTGGTTCGGACTTACATCAATCCATTTTTTTCTAAAGATTCTACAGAAAAAATACAAAAATTACTTAGCCAAAATCACAAAATTTCTATATCAAAAAATTGTAATCATCTTCTTGAAATTATTTATTTAATTTCTTTATTAACATAGTGGTAGAAAAAGTACTACATTGCATCTAGACTTTAAACTATTCACTTTAACCGAAGTAATAGTTGAAATTATTGGTTAATAGAAAATCAAAGTGCATTTACCAATAAATCATGAAATGTTAAGATTTTTAAATATTTTTTTCTTAAATTATTGAAAAATTTTAATTAATTCAGAAGTAAGATTATATGTAATTGAGATTTGGTTTTGGTGATAAGTGGTAGATCATAGATTACAACGTTAGTGTTTAATAGTTTGATATCAATGTTGGTAAATGGTTTTCTTATGGCGCCAACATGGTTCGAAATGTAAAAATAAAAGGACAAGTTTCAATCAATTTTAGGGGTTCTGTTTGAGTGTTCCATGCTCTCTCTTGACCCGGGGTTATACACATGCTGGCTTAGGGCACATCCAGACCATCTTTATCCTTCCAGAAGCTCATTTACCCTTATGGTTAGCTAAGTTTGTATTTAGTTGGGTTTTGATGTAGTTTTACTTGAACTATTGTGTATTTTTGTACTTTTAATGTAAGTTTATTTTTCATTGTTGGTGTTCTTCTTTACCCTGCTCTTTATTTCTAATTTCTTAGTTTTTACTTGTTGAATGAGCTCGAGGGGGAGGGGGGATTTTGACCTGTAAAGCGAGAAGAGTTTCCAATGGGTGTTATTGCTCGGGAGAGAGTAATACCCATTGACTATCTTGAGCTTCTTTACTTAATGTCTTTTGTTTAACTTTAGAATATGCACAGAAGCGATAGTCTAAAGCCCAAATAGCTTAATTCCTTACTTTCGAAGGATTGGGGTTAAGGATACTTTTATGGGTGATTGAAACATGGGGAGTGAACGAAAGTTTTTGAGTCCAATATGCACTTGAGGGATGGTTTAGTGAGTCAAACCTGATTGAATAACATAGTGTAACCATTGTGTTTTATTTATTTTATGTATTTACTTTATGTTTGGTAGTTTAGTTAATTTCTATCTCTTCGTTCGTACAAGTAGAAAGTATTGATGTTTTGGAGTATTAACAAGTCCTTGTGGATTGACCCAATATATTTATCAGTTACTACACATGACCAATGCACTTGTCGTGAGTATTTTAGAAGACTTTTTGAGCTCATCAGGAGCATTACAAACTCCATACCAAGAAAGTATGTTAATTCTCCAAAGTCTGTCATTTAAAACATAGATTTCATCGACAACTTGAACTTCTCAAGCTTATTGAATCATTCCCTTTGATTAGGAGATCATTTACATAGATACAACAGAACATTTACAGAATCCTTAAAGCACAAGAAATGTATAAATTTTTTTAATTTATTTTTTTAATTTTAAAATAGGTGTAAGTGTAGAATATGTATTTTGAAAAGTGGACATCAAAATGAGGTAGTGTTGATTTTTTTTCTTCTTAACATCTCTTTTGAATAAATTGTTGGATTGTTGGTTTTGTCAGGTTGATTTTTTTTCTTAGCATAATATTGTAATAAGAAATTCTTATTAAAGTGTTGATTTTTTTCTTCTTAGCATCTCTTTTGAATAAATTGTTAACTTGTGATATGTGGAGGTATAGAGTAAAGGTGTTTCTCAATTTGGGTCAACCTGACAAAACCAGCAATCCAAACTGAACCCATTAATTTAGTTCAATTTTTTCACTTGATCAGGTTTGGATCCAAACCAAGCAGAACCGTTCATGTTTGGTTCGATCATAGTTTTAGTACTTCAAAACCCTAACACAACCCGAATCAAACCAAAAATATATATTATTATATATTTATTTTATATTTTTTCTTGTATGGAGTTGCTTTAAATATATACAATTTATTGTTTGTATTGTATTGAATTGCTTTAATACTTTAATTTGATTAATTTGGTATATATTAAGCACTTGATATTTTGTTATAAAATTATGAATTTAGTAAATTAATGAATTTTTCTAGTTAGAGGTATAAAATTATTTTTCATGATTTAATGAAAAGAAATTTGATTTTTTAATTTTTTGATCGGTTTTCTCCGAATCTAAATCGAACCAACCTGATTATTATTTGTTCAGACTAAAGAAAAAATTTCAGCAATCCAAACTAATTCAAACCAATTAAAATTAATTGGTTCAATTTTTTTTTCTCTCAAAGCAAATCATGAATACCCTGATAAAGAGCGATTGTACAAGTTTCTTCAATTTCCTATGTTTTATGTACGTGTCCGGAGGGTGGACAACATATTTTTATGAATGAAGGTTTACTAAATCAATTTGGTTAGCAGTGTTGGTTTGGTTAGGGTGGTCCTTTATTTTACCACAAAGCTTAAGTAAGTTTTTTGTGCAATTTGGTGGTGAAATTAGAGTTTCTGTTATTAGGAACATGATTTTATCCATCTGGCACGAAACATGTTGGTGCATTTGACTGATAAGAAATGTAATTATTTTTGGAAGGTACATATGGAAGATTTTGATATTTATAACTAATACTAGAAGTCAGACTTTGTATTGGTTATCTTATTATAGAGGTAATTAGAAATTCAGTTCTTCTCTTGGTGCAAGAATCCTGTATAAGGATGATTACGAGTAAGGTCTAGTGTATTATATTACTTGTTATATATTCATATTTAGAAAATGTACTTGAACAATACTTGTACAGTATTAATATACTCATACCACACCCGTGACACATATTTTATTTATGTATAAACATAATAAAATTATAAGAGTTTAATTAGTGTGTGCTGTCAATATAAAAGAATATTATATTAACATTTAATTACATATTTTTATTTATATAACTTTTAAATATTAATCGGTAAAGTTAACAAATTTATCATAAATTAAAGTTGTAATTAAATGTGTAAAAAGTTGTATACGAACTATGTATATTAATTAAACTCAAATTATAATGATGTAGTATTATACAATATAATTATATTAATATTATATAGTATTAGGTTTGGAACAAAATGTGTTACTACTATGTCCATATAATTTTTGTGAGTTTAAATCTATCTTGTATGCATACCATTTGTCATAAAGATATTTTTGTAGATACCTATAAATTTCATGTCTTTTATTATCCCTAATTTTGCAGCTTATTTCTAGGGGATTTTTGCTTTTCGCTTCAAATAGGTTCCGGAAGCATTTAGGGTGGTTGATATATACGTGTACGGAGTTTTTATCAATACAAAGTTGTTTTTACTTAAAAGAAAAAACTCACTGGAACCTTTAAAACCAAGTCATACACAATGACGCCGTGAACCAATACCAATCTACCACCGCCCATAGCCGAGAAACAACGACCAAATTTCATCTAGAAAAAAAAAAAGAAGAAAGAAATACAATTGCTAGTGAATTCAACCAAAATAATTTTCATCCAAAATAATTTTCATCCAATATGCTGTTAACCCTGATAATAGTACTTGGTGATTTTTGTTTCTACAAGTTTTTAATAATTTTTATTTCAAAAAAATTATTTTATGATTTTTATCCCTGTCAATATTTATGGATGATATCATTACCATCCATTAATGATCAGCCTTGATGTTTCTTAAATAAAACAATTAAAATAAATATTTTGTAATATAGGGCGAGTATCACATGCTTACAGACTAAATTGTAAAACAAAATATATGTCATTCTTTGTAGAACACCTGAAAAATCGGAAGGTGTAGTTTTAATAGCACCCAATTTTATATGTATATTATCTTATAATGAAACAATTAAGGAAGTATAATATATATATAAATAAAGAGAAAAGTGATCCGCTTATTTAAAAAAAATATAACAAACTTATTTTGATATTTATAATTTATTTTCTAGAAATTTAATGGTATAACTAATTTGATTTGTGTATAAAATATTTGGTAGTGCATATGCTAAAATTTTAGTTCAAATATCTTTTTCACTTTTTGGATAACTTTTTTTCAAGGTTAAAATTGAGTCTTATTTTTATTCATTTTCTCGGTTTTTCAGATAATTTTATATTGGATTTTGGATGGAATCTCTACATTTGTAAATATTAGCCATTAAAAATAAAAATTATATGTAGGAGACACATTTAGTGAGAAAATACAATCTTAGTCATTGAAATAAAAATTAATGACTGAGATTAAATTGTACACATTTATTCCTTCTCTCTTCTATCATTTATTATCTATTACTTTTTTTTCTCTCTCCTCTCTCAATGATTAAGATTTTTAGATATTTTGCTCTCTCCTCTCTTAATGGTTGACATTTGTTTCCTTCACTCTCATATAAAGTTGTCTTTCTCAGTATATATGTCCGTTATATAAGGCATATCATAAGAGAATAAGGTATCTTATATGTGAGTGAGAAAAACAAACTTCAAACATTGAAATAAAAATCAATAGTTGAAATCAAATTGTACACATCCACTAATTCTCTCTTCCTCCTCTCAATCTTATATAAATTTGACTTTCTCACTAAATATGTGTTACACACACATATATAGTTGAATTGAATGTCCATAGCATATGGGCATATAGAAGTTAAATGTCAGCTTTTGACGATTCAAAATTTCTATTCACACATCCCAAAAACTTAATTCAACTTAAGGAGTTATTTAGTTACATTTTCTATTTTCCTGTTTTTTTAGAATATTTTTTAATTTAATTTTCTAAATTTTTATTTTTTAGAATAGTATGAAAAATTGGAAAAATGTTTTAGATACATTCAGTTTTAAAAATTTTTTATTTCCCAATGAAGAAAGGTGTGGCAGATATAAATGAATGGTAGTGGAGGTAGTAGCAACAAAGGTGGTCAAGGTCGGAGTGAGAGTTTTGAAAAGAGTGTTAGAAGTGACAGTGGTGGTAGCGAAGAGGTGGTGGAGGTTGAAGTGGGAGGCACAAAAGAAACATAAATGGTGGTTACAACAATAACAGAAAGGTGTTGAAGGTCGGAGTAGCAGGTGCGGAAGAAGCAAGAGAAATGATAACAAAGAGGTGGCAGAGGTCGAAGTAGGAAGCACGAAAGGAGCATGAGTGGTGGGAGCGACAATGACGAATAGGTTGCATAAGTTGATGAAACTATGTTTTCTAGTTTTCCAAATCTGGAAAACTACTTTTGATAGTTTTCTAGTTTTCTGTAAAACCATTTTTCCAGTTCTCAACAATTTTCTTTGAATATTGGGTCTCTCAACTTGTTTTCTAGTTTTCCTTGTATTCCTGGAATAATTTTCTCAATTTTTCTGGAAAACACTCCAACTAAACACTTTTTAATTTCTCCTTTTATTTAGTTTTTTTTTTGTGTTAGGAGGAGACACTTTCTACAAACTCAATTATGTGTGGGGTGGAGATTAAAGTCATATGCATATGTGTGGATGGGGTGGGGGTTTTCAATGGGACCTTTTTTCTTATTGGTTAAATGTTAGTGTTGTTAGTAATGTTAGTTTTTGTTAGTGTAAGGATCGAATCTGCAACTTTTTTCCCACCTCCCTCTTTCCTTAATCAGTTGAGCCACCTTATATCTTCGGATGTGAGCATTTTGTTTAAAGAGATGATGACACTTTGGGAGGGAACATTTTTGTCAGGGGTAAGGAATATTTCGCAAGAAGGGGGCATTATGGGGTGTGGTTGGGTTTTAGGCGTTTGCATGTAACATGGGAGGTGGGGATGATAGCTATTAGGCACCATAGATAGAAGGAGGGAGATAAAGACAATATAGGCATTTTTAATTTTTTTTATGAGGTGTCAATAGCTATTTCAAAGTGTCAAAAGAAATTATCCAAATGTCAAAATTAATTTATTTTATCACGTTAGAGTGTTTGTTTTTTAAAAATCTTGTTAGTTATTTTAATTAAAAGTTAGTGATAAGGTAGTATTTTATTACCTTTTGAAGGTAGTTGATTACCTAGCTTTTAGAACCATCCCAGAATAGCTACAGTCATAGTGGTAATCGATTACTCCTATAATCAATTAAACAAGAGACCATGTTAAATGAATTCTCCTAATGTTCTGCAGGTGATTGATTATCAATTTGAGGCAATCGATTAACTTGACCTTGATTACAATTTCAAGCAATTTTCTAGCTTATGTAAGTCTAGTATGAAAAGGTTTAATGGCATGTAACAATTAACCAAGAGGGGTTGAATTGATGGTTAAATTTTTTTTCTAAGTTTACCTTCAAAAATAGATTTTTTAAAAATTTGAAGATATATTGTTGAATCAATGCTTGCAGTAATTTTAGAATGATTAGATCTTGATCTCTTTACCAATTACATTATCAAGAATGCGCAAACACAATTCAATTTAGATCACACATGGATTTATTACATAAACCAGATCAACGAATTGAATACAAAAGTAATATTGAAATGTAAAGAGAGATATAATAGAGAGATACAAAACATAACACAATTATGTTGGTTCACCCAACCTAGACTATATCCAGTTTTTCAATGTTCTAGACTTCCCGTCTTGGATTGAAAATATTACTAGAATCAATAGAATTTTACACCAAAACTCACATGCACATGAAAACTTGAAAATCTATCAAGAATTGACTCTACACCATTCAACACCTATGCATGAACTGAACTAACCTAGGAAACCTACCTAGATTACCTTTATGTAATCCAATACACAAAATTAAAACAAAAAAGATTGACATCACTTGATGAAATCGAACAAGATAATACAACACAGGTATATCAACAATAAAGTTCAAAGAAAATATAGTGTATCTTTGATTTTTTATTGTTCTTGTTGGATCTTTACTTGTTCTTTGTTGTGAAAGGTTAAGGAGCTTTTTCTCTCCTTTGAAATCTCAAAAACTCACTCTAAGATTTGATTTTTGTAGTATGTATATTGTGAGACTTTTGAATTTTTTCCTTTTATATAAAATGTTCACAACTCTGTTTTAACATATTAAATCAAACATTTAATCGATTAAAACATTCTAAGCTCAATTACAGATCAACCAAGATCAATTTAATTGATTAAAGTAAGTTGGCAATCGATTAAATCGTTCTTCGCACTAGATTAGGCCAACAAGATCAATTTAATTGATTAACATAAGCATTTAATCGATTAAATAGTGCAGATAATCGATTATGAGCAAATTTAACATAGTAAAATAGCAAATTACTTCACAATGAAATTCTAAGCAACATCAATGAGATATATAACTTGATTTTCAAAAACTTTTAAAAGTCATAATCCCATTCATACTTTCATGACTAAATAAAGTTTAAGACTAAAGATTAAAGATTTATCTATTGTTATGAAACATGAAAATAGCTACTATATGGATGCATGCAATGTTTCACAAGCATTCAAGCAATAAAGTGATTAATATGCCTCTTAGGAAAATTCTATATTTCATCATCAAAACTAAAACAATATAAAAATTACTTTTGTTTTCTTTGCATCATGACAGAATCTTTAACAAGGTAAACTATTACCAACTTAAGTAATTGATTACCCTAAGGTAAATCATTACAAAATTTAGTAATTTAGAAACCATAACTTTACAAACTTGAAAACCTTGAAATGAATTCAAATTGCACAATGAAGCATCAACAAAAAGAACTATAAAATCATATACACATGCCTATTTCTAAAAACAATCAATATAAGTGTCACATTTATATAAATGCATTTGATATTACAAAATAAATTGAGGCACCTAGCTTAAACAACAAAACAAAAATCTTTACAAGATGAGAAACTTAAGGAGTAGCTTGAATCACTTCCATGATAGCCTAGGTTTAACAATTTAACGATGCTGATTGATTTGTTTATTAAAAGTAATAACGATTTAAACACTTTATTAATTTTAATAATTAATACAATCAATATTGTTAAATTTAATCTTATGATTATTATCATTTCTTCTTGATATGTTTGTTCTCTCTATATATAGAAAGTTTAATTAGTATGCACTGATAGTTTAGAAGAATTTTACACTAACATTCAATCATGTCTCTTTATTTATATGACTTTTAAAGTATTAATTGATAAAACAAACTTATCATAAATGAATTATGGTGATTGAATGTTAATGTAAAACTTTTTACACTCACAGTATATACTAATAAAACTCATACAGAGTTTAATACTAATTTATATAGAGTTTAATTAGAAAATTACACTATCATTAAATCGAAATCCTTCATTTATGATAAGTTTGTTGACTTTAGCCATTAATACTTTAAAAATCACATAAAAGAAGAGATGCGGTTGAACGTCAGTGTAAAACTCTTTTATAGTGTCAGTACATGCTAATTAAACTCTAATATTGTAAAAAAAAATTACACTATCATGCAACCAAAATTCTTCATTTAAGATAAGTTTGTTAACTTTACCAATTAATATTTTAAAAAACACATAGATGAAGAGCTGTGATTGAACATCTATGTAAAACTATTTTACACTATAAGTACATACTAATTAAACTCTAATATTAATTGGTAAAGTTAATAAACTTACCATAAATAAAGTTGAGATTGAATTACAATATAAAACTTTTTATATTACAATACACACTCTTTTTTCTCTAATTATATTCATTATTCTTTTACTCATTAAACGGGGCATGCCGTTCAAGATTTTGCAGGTAAACATATTAAACCATGCATGTCAATGACAATAAAAAACTTATTTTATTATAATTCTCATAAATATAACAGCTTATAGAATTACATAAAATGTATTCAATACCAACTGAAAAAAATTAACAAATTATCATGACTTTTAAGATTTAGTTTTAAGGTCTAATTTCATCTTGATTTAAAAAAAAATTGACATTAAATTTATCAGTATGTGTTTCTCAGGATTAACACAAAAGGTACAATTATTAATGGCATTATATTTCTTTTGTATGAGAAAGAGATATTATATATATGCATAAAATGGGAAAAAAAATAAAATTTTCACTTTTTCTTTATATCAAAGAGTGACAATTAATACATTTTGAACTAAGAAAAATAATTAAACCTTATAACAAAGACTAAATGATAACAAATTTTCACTGTTAATATCAAATAGTATGTTTATTGGATTTAGTAAAATCTGCTCATATTATTTCTATATAAATTATTTATTCTTGTTATAATCTACATTCAACGTTAATAAAAAAATGCACGGAAACAAATATTACTTGTTCAGTATATTAAGAATTTAGTGGTATAAATGCTTTTATTTCCCATAATGTAAATGCTTTTCAGTTTAATAATAGTCATTTTGCCCTAAAAATATATATTAAGAAATTAAGATTGTTACGTGTTTTTTTCTTTTTTGGAATTCATTGTGGACAAAAATAAATTTTATGATGCGCATGGACCCATCCCTATTCTGGATTTCTGCAGTAGGAAAGTAGCGAAAGGGGTTGGGCTTCATAATCGTAATACGTAACTATATAGTAAAGGGAATTGCTCTAGCCAGCCCCAAATTACTATTCATACATGTTAAACATAAAACACCCAAAATTTATTTATATGTTTTTTATGTCAAAGTAATTTTCGGGTGCAAAACTAAAATGCCTATATTAAATAGTAGGGAGAAAGAACTCAAGTTAGGCTTGCCAGGCACGATTGGCCTTGACCTGTTTTGACAAAAAACATTTGTTCATGGAGCACTGTATCTCTCTCTTAAGAGCCCAAATTCTAAATAAGATTAAATTACAATAATTTCTATTAAAATTTAATATAATTACATATTTATTCTTAATTATATAACTATTACTTTATCATGAGATGAGAAAATGTTAGTATAAGATTTGAGAATGATTATAATGTAATATTTTTAAATATATAAGGAATATTAGTGTGATGTTTTTTAAATTGAGTCTGTATATGAAAATAAAAGAGTGAAATTACGTGTAATTTGATCAAAATTGAAGGGTTGTTTTAATTTTATATAATTTATTCTCTTTGCATGTTATAATTTAGTATATATTGATCTTAGATGTTTTATTTCGATCAATTTGTATAAAAGTATATTAGATACATCTTAATATAGGTCCCAACAATGTGATCACCAATAGTATGTGACAAGAAAATCATTTATTTCAATTTGTGTGTAACTTAATCTTATTCTCAAATTTGTAAAAATTATTTATTATAGTACTTAATTCTTTGTTATGAGTATTTGAAATTATCTAATATTTTACTTCAAAATATCAGAAGATTCTTTTCCTAAGTCATGGTTACTTTATTTACCTTGTTGTTTTAGGATTCAATATTCTTAAATGATTAATAGGATTCAATATTCTTAAATGATTAATTGGTGGTTAAGTATGAAATCCGATAGACTTTATGTTAGGTTTCATTTTCTTGATTTTTTAACAAATGTTCTCATTAATGTTTTATTATTCTGCATCTCTCTAATAATTAGTTTACAAGATGAATTATTTCTTTATCACTAAACAAAATTAATGTTTTTTTATTCTACATCTCATTAATGTTTCATTATTCTAACCATTAAAAGAAAATACATAAAGGACTAAAAAAAATTCAAATATTTCTTTATCACACAAAAATCATGTTATGAAATATAATACGAATAGGGGATTTTTATTTTCCACCTATCTTGTTTTCATTTAACACTTACGTACTTATACATTTTTTCAAAAAGCCAAAAGTACTTTTTAACCTAATTTTTACTTTACTCTCCCTCCTTCCATTGCTCCTTAATTCTGACTTTTCTCCTTAATTCTCACTTCTCTCTCCCAACACCTACCATATGTTAAGAAATATGATACCAATAGGGGATTAATATGTTCCACCTATCCCATTTTCATTTAACACCTATCCATTTAAATACTTTTTCAAAAATCTAAAAATACTCTTTAACCTATTTCTTATTTTACTTTCTTTCTTTCCACTGCCCCCTAATTCTCACTTCTCTCTCAACACCTACCATAATATATTAAATTCACTCATTTGAAAAATTCTCTTCTGCGAACAAGGTTGTCTGGAGAAAGAAAAAAAATTTTCCTTCTTCAGATAACCTCATTTGGAGAAGAAAATTTTTATAAACTTTTGTATTTTATAAAGTTTATATTTTAAAATTTAATTTTAATTAAAAAATTTATTTATATTATATTTTTAAAATTTTATATTTTTATAACATAATTTATTTATAATATAATTTTTTAAAATTTTATATTTAAAAATTTTATAATTTAAAATTTTATTTTAATTAGAAAATTTATTTATAATATTTATATTATTATTTATTTTAATAAATTTTTTTAATATTTTATATTATAAAATATAACACTTTATTAGGAGAAGGTTCCATAATAAAGTTTTATATTTTCAAATTTAAAATTGTATTTTAATTAAAAATTTATTTTTAATATTTATATTATATTTTAAAAATTTTATATTTTAATAATATAATTTATTTATAATATAATTTTTAAAATTTTCTTAAAGTTTTATATTTTAAAATTTATAAAATATAAAACTTTAGAGTAAATCTACGGCCAACATGACAATAATATATTTCTAACAGCAAAATGATAGCTACTATTTTTAATAAATTTAATTATCTCTGGAATTACTTTATCAATGAGATTTTAGTTTGATTAGTTTTAACAGCACTTGGATTATTGATTCAAGGTTTTGTAAATATTTGAAAATGTCAATATTTTGACATATCCTAGATACCATAACTTAAGGAATAGATCTACAACTCCAGTAGGCTAATTGATATATTTTCAGGTCAAATATTGGATTTAAAATTGGAGCAAAGGTGTTGGACGTGGATTATGGATTCACAGAAATAATTGACGTAATCTTTGTAAATTTGACACGCTGATAAAATTTAAGAATCATGAATCTAAAAGTCCAATTTTTACATGGGATGAACCAACATATATTATATTGTTAATGTATGATAATTAATTTTATTAAAATCTAAGAGAGAATTAGCTTATTTGAACCCTAATAGATCTAGATCCATGAAACCCAATTACATGTGTGCAAGACTTCTATTCTTTTTAGTCTCTCTATCAAGTTTTTTTTAAGAGATTTAATATATATTCTTCTCGAGTAGTATATATTCGATGTCAAACTTTTGTTTATTATAATACACACATTTTCCAACAATCCAATAAATCACAAAGGCAAAGAAAACAGTTTCCAAGAAAAGTATCGAATTCTCAAATGAGATGTATTGTTACAAATTTGGTGTAGCAAGTTATATGAACCAAATCTAGACTGAAGAACATTACAGAATGTAGTTGGTGTAGCAAACTATATGAACCAAAAATATTTTGCGTGTGATAGTGGCCTACCAATCACAATACACTCACAATTTTTCCATTTTTTCTAGGGTGTGCTTTTAGGCTGTGCATGTGTTTGATATTTATAAGTGCTCTAGAAATTTGCCAAGATTTCATGCTAATGGTCTCACTTGACACTCATATAGATTATTTCATCAAGTGTATGTTGCAAATCATGCACCACCCATAAGGGACATGAAATCTATTAAAAACTTTATAAGATATTAAGAGCATTCTTATAAGAGTTTAATTAGTATGCATTGACAGTATAAAAGAGTTTTATACTAACGTTTAATCAAACTCTTCATTTGTATGAATTTAAAGTATTAATTAATAAAATTAACAAACTTCCTATAAATGAAAGGTTGCGATTTAATATTAGTGTAAAATTTTTTACACTAACAGTGTCTAATACTTTTTCTCTTCTCATAAAGCATACAATAAAGTTTAACCTTTCATTGTTGCAGTTGCAACATCTAGCATTTTCTCACATCATAGAAAGGGACTAAAAAGAAAATTAATTTGTATTAATTTTACTGTTAACAAAACTAACAAATGACTTGTTCTTACTCATCTTAACGTTCTTCGTGGAGTCTCTAATAACAAAGGTTGCCATATTGTTTGTTTTCAAGTGTTTAAGTCTCATTATGATGCAATTCTACCTACCAAGGGTCCCATCACATCACAAGGGCCATGACAAGGAGGATAGAAGAAGATATGGCTAGAAAGGAGTGTGAAAGACATCAACTCCTACTTGAAGTGAAGATCTTTAGGCTATAGTCCTTGTTTGTTTTTATCTTGCAAAATGAGCCTCTAATTGTAGTAATTGTGGTGGTGTAGTTATTTCCTTTTTAGGCCTTGTATCTTGACCTATTTTCTTATTTTTAGATAGGACATGCAACTAGCCTTTTAGGTGGAGTGTGTGTATTAGAATGAACCTTTTCGGGGAACCTTGGACGTGTGGTTTTGGTTAACCACACCCCTTAATTTGTCCCACTCCCATTCTAATACACAAATGAAGCATGAGAGACAAGTGGGGCCCTCTGGTTCCCCCCAAATGGTGTCAACCGTCACTCTCTCTCCTAGGTGACATGTTTAAATTCAAATTTGAATTTCAAGGGAACATAGATCCATTTTATTAAGGCCTTGTTTGGATCTAGAAAAATTAATTAAGTGCTAATTGACTCTTAGCTCATTTGAAACTTAATTAATTTAACTAATCCATCCCTAATGGTGGACGTCCAAGTCCAAGCCCATGGACGGAATAGCTCTATAAATTCTCAGCACCACCTCTTGTATCATTTTACACTTGATTGAATATACTTACTCCTTTTTGTGAGAGCAATTTTCTTAAGTGTCTTGTTCTCTCTTCTCTTGGAGAGTTTTTCATTGGCTTTTATCGAGGGCTCCTTCCCTTGTGGTAAGCTTCACTTGTAAGGCTTATCTCTTCTTTGAGTGGTGCCTCCATCCATCATCCTAATCTCTCCATCTCCATCTTGTTCAAGGAATCTTCAAGGAGTTGATCATGGGAGTAGCATGTCAAGGTTGCATCATGTGGTAACAAGAGCCTCATTCTTAAGGTTCATCTTCTTAACTCTTCTTGTCTAATTTTTTAATTTTCTACTTCTTCTCCATGTCAATTCTATTTTTCTTTTAGCAATTTCATATTGTCTACATATCATACTAGCATGTCTTGATGTTTTTTTTGCCTTTAGTTTTCATCTTCTAAATTCTATGTGTTATGATTTTAAATTTTGATTCAATTGGCTAGTTCCTTCATTGAATCTTATTGTGCTATTTTTAAGTTCTATTTCATTTCCACATATTACTTTCCTTGAGTGTGTAATTTTATGCTTAATGAAGTTCTTAAGAAGCACCATACCTGAATCTACACCTCTGTGAAAAAAACCACAATGTTGCGGTTAGGTGCTTTGAACTCATTATTTGCATTCTTTTGGTTCAGTTGGTGTTCTATCTTCTTCTCTATTTTAGGATATTTTGTCTTAGAATGAATTTTCTTTAGTCCTTGTTTTGTCATATCAATTTCCTTAAATTTAGCCTCTTAAAATTTTACTAAAAGTGTGTTGAAAAACTTCTTGAAATTGAACATCTAAGAGTGATATTTCCTTTGAGTAAGTACTCATGAGAAGTCTCTCATGCTTTTTAGTTCAAGCATGTTCTCTTAAAAATATTCTCTCAAAAAACAATTTAGTAGCTTCATTTCATCTTATATCATTTGTTCTTGTTTGAAATTTAATAACTCCTTGTGTACTATTTGTGAGGTGCTTTGAATTCAACGATTTCTTCAGCTAAATTTGGTATGAACCTTAAGCCTAAAACTTCTGAAAACAGGAAGCTCTAAATCATAACCAAAAGCTTTTGGTGCATTGCCTAAAATCATTTTATATTTTAGTATATTTTAAGTTGCTTATATTTTCTTAGATTGCACTTTGATTTGAAAATTTTGTGTCTTGGTTTAGATTCTTCTCAAGTGTTTAGTACCTTCTAATTACTCATAAATTTTCAATTCAAAGAAGTAATTAGGTACATATAAAAGTATAAAAAAAAGAAAAGCAAAAAGAAATTAAAAGAAAACAAAGGTTCAAAAGAAGTAAACAAAATATAGCAAAAGTAGATGTGCCTAATAACAAATTAAGAAATTGCAAAAGAGTCCTTGAATTTGATTGAATTGCTTAAGTTTTGGCTTCTATACCTCTTGGCTAACATAATTTTATTTGTGCAATTTTAGAAAATATTTTGTGTCTTTTTGCTTTTTAGTCCCTAATCTACTCTAGTACCTTTCTCGAAGTTCTTAGTGTGCTTACCTTCTTTCATTACCTCTTAATTTTAGTTTGCCTTTATTATAATTCCTTATAGTTTATCTCATATTATCAATTCCAATTGGATAGTGTCTTTTCATCGTGTTGAAGTTTTCTTGCTTTCATTTGCTTGTATTCCTTGCATTCTTGGTTTTCTTTGTGTGGTGCCACTTGTTTTTGTAGAAAAGCTTATGGCTCCACCTTCTCCATGGGGTCACCAACTCTTCTCCAAGATGAGATGTTGAAATGAATCTTCTTCAAGGGCTGAAATAGGTGTGAAAATGGGGCTTATGAAGGGTGAAAGTGGTTCATGAAAAATAGAGACAAAAGAATGGTGTTTTGGGTAGTGGTGGTTGGATGGTTTCTCTTTGGCTTTCTCACTTCACTTGGAAAGGGTGAATGCCAATCTTAGGGAGACCAAAGCTCCTTCTAAGGTAGAGAGGAGAGGAGAGGAAGGGGGCCAAGAGATCCCTAAATTACTACGGAAGAGGAATGATGAGGAAATCTCTCTCAAATATCCAATATATCCAAAGTTATTACATATAGTCTAACCTAGGGTATTTAAAGAGAGGATGAGAGGCCTCTAGGCCATTTGCACGAAATTTTGAGAGCTAAATGCCTCTCAAATGAACCCTAAATGGACCTCAAATGAACCCTAGGTCCCTCCTCCCTAAATGACTAAAATACCCTTATGTCTAGAAAATGAAAAAAATGGACTTTTGACCTCACAAGTCAAGGTTTAAGTCCCAAAATAAATCCTAAGTTAATTTTCCCCATAATACAAAGGATAAATAAAAATACACAATAAAATTCTAAGTGATTAAGGTTCCCAAAATACAAGGGAAAAATAAGGAAAACAAGCAAAAGACTAGGTAGATGCACCAAAGTCCGCACATGTGATCATCAATGCTCTTGGTGTGGTATGACTTTCCACTTCTTCTATTCTTCTTGCCATGGACCTTGTGATGGGTCCTATTTTATGCCCCAAAGATGGTCCTCCATCATGCCCTCTTACTTGAGAAGGATTTGACCTCAAATTTTCAAGCTCCTCCATGTCATTAGCTTCCAGGAAAGGTGTAAGATCACAAACATTAAAAGAGGAACTAACTCCATAATCGGAGGAAAGGTCTAGGATGTATGCATTATCATTAATTTTCTTAAGAACTTGGAAAGGACCATCTCTCTTAAGACTTAGTTTGGACTTCCTTTGAATGGGGAATCTATCCTTCCTCAAGTGAAACCAAACCCAATCCCCAACTTCAAAGGTTACCTTTTCCCTTCCTTTGTTGTTGTACTTGGCATATTTTTTAGTTTGATTTTCAATTTGAATCTTGACCTTTTCATGATATTTCTTTATAAAGTCAGCCTCAGATACTCCCTCTTTGTGATACAAGGAAGTAGTATTAGGGAGTGGAAGAAAATCCAGAGGAGTAATAAGATTAAAGCCATATACAACCTCAAAAGGGGATAAATTAGTAGTCTTGTGAACCACCCTATTGTAGACAAATTCTATGTGGGGAAGACATTCATCCCAAGTTTTCTTATTCCCTTTTAAAATCACCCTTAACAATGTGGATAGGAACCCATTCACTACCTCAATTTGTCCATCTGTTTGTAGGTTGAAAGTAGTAGAATAGACAAGCTTTGTTCCTAGTTTTTGCCAAAGAATTTTCCAAAAATGACTTAGGAACTTAACATCCCTATCGGAAACAATAGTCTTGGGTAGACCATGCAAACGGACCACTTCCTTAAAGAAAAGCTTAGCAATATAGCTAGCATCATCCACTTTGTGGCATGGTATAAAATGAGCCATCTTGCTAAAACGATCCACAACCACAAAGATAGAATCAAATCCTCTTTGAGTACTTGGAAGACCAAGCACAAAATCCATACTAATATCAACCCAAGGGGTGATAGCTATAGGGAGAGGCGTGTAGAGTCCATGAGACATCACTCTTGATTTTGCTTGAAGACAAGTGATACGCTTAAAGCAATGCTATTGAACATCCACTCTCATGTGAGGCCAATAAAATTTAGATTTTAGAAGACTAAGGGTTTTATCAACCCCAAAATGGCCTATGAGTCCTTCCTCATAACTTTCCTTTACCAAAAGTTTTCTAATAGATCCTTGGGGTATGCACAATTTTCCCATTCTAAAAAGGTACCCCTCAAGGATGTAGAACCCATCAAAAGGATTTTGGAGGCATTTGGTGAAAGTGGATTGGAAATCTTGATCCACTTTATACAACTCCTTTATATTATCAAATCCAAGAATTTGGGAACCCAAATAAAAAAGTAAGGAGTGCCTTCTAGACAAGGCATCCGCCACCACATTACATTTTCTCTTCTTGTATTTGATAATGTAAGGGAATTGCTCAAGATATTCAACCCACTTAGCATGTCTTTTATTTAACTTCTCTTGCCCTCTAATGTACTTAAGTAACTCATGATCAGTATGTATGATGAATTCCCTAGTCACTAAGTAATGCTCCCAAACTTGGAGGGTTCTAATAAGGGCATAAAACTCCTTGTCATAGGTAGGATAATTCAAGGATGGCCCCTTGAAGTTTTTCACTAAAGTAAGCAATAGGGTGGCCTCCTTGAAGTAAAACGGCACATATGCCAAGATCGGATGCATCACATTTTAGCTCAAAAGTTTGTTCAAAATTTGGAAAGGCTAGAATGGGTGCATTGGTGAGCTTTTCCTTAAGCATATTAAAAGCTTTTCCTTGAGCTTCACCCCAAATGAAAGGTACAACCTTCTTAACAAGCTCATTAAGAGGGGATACAAGTGTGGAGAAGTCTTTCACAAATCTTCTATAAAAACTTGCTAAACCATGAAAACTTCTAATATCTCCAATACTTTTTGGGGTAGACCAATATTGGATAACCTTGATTTTCTCGGGGTCAACTTTCACTCCTTCTTTGCCAACTATGAAACCTAAGAAATTTACATTTTACTTGTAAAAGGTACATTTATCCAACTTGGCATAGAGGTGGTTGTCCCTAAGAATCTTTAAAACCTCACTTAGATGCCCAAGATGCTTATCTAAGGACTTGCCACAAACTTCCCTATGCAATTCGTAAGTACATGATTCATTAGAAACATGAAAGTTTTAGGGGCATTAGTGAAACCAAATGGAATCACTAACCACTCATACAAACCAAACTTGGTCTTAAAAGCGGTTTTCTACTCATAAACTTTTTTAATCCTTATTTGGTGATAACCACTCTTAAGATCAATCTTGGAAAATATAATGTCTCCATGTAACTCAACCAACTAGTCATCTAGCCTAGGGATTGGGTGCCTATACTTTATGGTGATGTTATTAATAGCTCTACAATTATTACATATCCTCCATTTTCCATCTTTCTTAGGCACTAACAGAACAGGAACAGCATAAGGGCTAAAGCTCTTTTGAACTCAACCTTTCTTCAACAAATCTTGAACTTGAGTTTCTATTTCTTTGGTCTTTTGGGGGTTAGTCCTATAGGCGGGCCTATTTGGAAGGCTTGCTCCTGGGATGAGGTCAATTTGATGTTCTATCCCTCTTAAAGGTGAAAGTCCACTTGGAACCTCATAAGGAAATACATCATCAAATTCTTTTAAAAGATTGTGAACCTCTTGGGGTAAAGACTCAAGTTCGAGATTAGTGGCAATAAGTGTCTCTTTGAAGTATAGAAGGTATAAAGGTTGTTCAAGCAAGAGTGTTTTCTTGATATCATTGTTAAGTGATAAATGACTCTTGTGAACAATATCTTTAGAGGAGACACCTTCCTCTAAACTTGATACCTTTTCTTCCTTTACTTTGGCCTTAGAAAGACCATTTTTATCTTTTTTTTTTCTTTCTTTTTGGTATTCTTCTCTCCTAGCTTTCATTTTGAGTTGGTCCTCATACACTTGAGAAAGTGCTAGAGGGCATAACACAAATTTCTTGCCTAAGTGTTGGAAACTTATTTTATTGGTAAGGTCATCATGCATGGTTTTCTTATCAAATTGCTAAGGCCCTCCAAGCAACACATGACTAGCTTCCAAAGGCACAACATCACATAAAACTTCATCTTTGTATTTGCCAATAGAAATTGGTACAAGTGCTTGTTGGTTAACCACAATACCTTTATCTTCATGAATCCATTGCAATTGATAAGGTCTATGATGTGGTTTTTTGGATAAGGATAGCTTTTCAACCAATCTAGTACTACGACAATTACAACTAGACCCACTATCCACAATGAGAGAACAAGTGCTTTCTAAAATTTTGCATCTTATGTGAAACAAGTTCTCTTTTTCTGATTGGTCAATCTCGCTAGTTTGGTTGTTAACAAGCCTCCTTACCACAAGTAAGTCTCCATCACAAGGTAAGGTCTCTTCCATGGAATCCATGGCTTCATCTTCACTACTTGAAGTAGAAGAAGAAGAAGTAGCTTCATCAAGGCTACTATAGTGATCTTGGCCTCTTAAAATCATTGTTTTCTTTGTGGGACATTGAGAAGTAGTGTGACCTCTTTCAAGACACTTAAAGCACTTGATGTCACTTGACTTAGACTCTTTAAAAGGTACTTTAGAAGAATATGCTTTTTCTTTTTTTTTTTCTTTTCCTTTTTCATCTTCTTTGGAGAAAGGTTTGGAAGAGAGACCTTTCTTCTTAAAATTCTTAGAATAAGATGGAGTGAAGTCTTTTTTGAAACTTTTCTTGAACAAAGTTGAACAAGTTCATTAAAATCTATATATGGAAAAATTTCAACTGTCTTTTACTTCAAGATTAAGGCCACTTTGGAACCTTGAGATGATGATCCTCTCTTCTTTCCTTATACCCGCCTTCATCATGAGTAACTCCATTTGTTGCCTATATTCTTGCACACTTAATGACCCTTGTTTCAACCTTTGAAGCTTATCCATAAGCTCACAGTCATAGTATGAAGGAATATGCCTCCTCCTCAAGGAACTACAAAGTTCATTCCAATATTGAATTGGGGACTCATGATTCACTCTTTTTTCTCTTTCTAAAGAAGTCCACCAATACATGGCATGCCATTGGAAGCTAAGGGTTGCCAAAGAAACCTTCCTCTCTTTACTTAACCTATGGCAAGCAAAAAGTTGTTCAACCTTCATTTCCCAATCCAAATATGCGTCAACATTGTCCTTTCCAAAAAAGGAAGGTTGACATTAGGTTCCTTATTGGAGGATTCTCTTTGCATTAATGTTTGAAAAATTTTTAGTATGCATGTACCTCCACACAGCAGCTCTTCATCCTTCTCTTATTGCCCTAAATGCTAGCCTCAAAGGTTTTCAAATGGTGGGTGAGACTAGTCTAGGTGCAATGGAGCACTCATCAAGTTGGACTAGATGTTGTGGATCAATGTGCTTAAAAGGTGTAAGCACAACCTCAAATTCAACTTGTTCTTTTTCCAAGGGTTGTAGGAAGATTTCTCTATGTAAAGAATCTTCTTTGTAGGAAAAAGGTGGATCTTCCTTAGGCTCGTCTTCCTACCAACAACCTCACTTTCATTTTCATCCCTTTTTTTTCTTAGCTTCATGATCCTTTTATCCTTCATAACTTGAGTAGGAATAAAAGAATGTAAGGTAAACTTTATCCCCTTATGAGAGAGAATGATTTTATTGATGAGGCCATTGTGTAATGTTGCCCTATCATGTTTCCATGGTCTTCCTGACAACATGCGACTAACTTCCATATGGACTAAATCACATAAAAATTTATCTTAATATTTCTCTATGGAGAAGCTAATCTCAACTTGTTCCCTTACTACTACACCATCTTTATCATTAAGCCTGTGCAAAAACTAAGGTGAAGGATGAAGAGTAGTAGTAAGTACTAACTTTTCCACCATCTTTGTGTTACAACAGTTGCAACACGACCCACCATTTATAATGAGAAAATAAGTTTTGCCCAATACTTTGCATCTTGTTTGAAAAATATTCTCTCTTTATGTTTAGGTGTTAGGTTTCTTTACAAGGATGACTTCCAAGAAGTCCTTTTACTTTGAAGAGATCATCACATGAATGAATACCCTCTTAATTTGATGTTCCCCTTAAAGTCCTTTTTCTTTTTAGGAAATGCAAAGCAATGTGCCTTTTTTCTAAACATTTGAAGCATTTAGAGCTTCTATATCGATTGCTCGAACTAGTGTTAGGGGTGTCACTTTCATTCAAGGGTTTCTTCTCTATTCTACAAGGGATTATCTTTTTTATAAGATGCCTCTTAGGTTCATCTATTTCACTAGAAGAGATTTGAAGGTCAAGGGTTATGCTAGGCTCTTCTAAGTCCTTATAAGAGTGAGATACTTCACTATAGACACTCTCAAAGGCATCCCTCTCCTTTTCTTCCATTTATTCTTCCCTACTCTTTTCCTTTTTCTCTCTAACTCTTTTTCTCTCTTTTCTCTTTCTTTTTCTTGTTCCTCTCTTTCTCTTTTCTGTTTTTTTCTCTCTTGCCACTCTTTTTCTCTTTGCTCTCTTTCTCTTTGCCACTTTTTTCTCTTTCCTCTCTTTTCTTTTTCCCTTCTTTCTTCCCTCTTTTTCTCTTCTTTCTTCCCTCTCTTTTTCTCTTTCTTCTGTTTCTCTTTTCTCTCTTTTTTTTCGTTCTTGTCTCTTTTTTTATTTTCCTTCCTTCTCTCTTCCCTCTTCCCTATCTATTTTCCTTGTTTTTTTTCTCCTTTCTTTTTTGTTTTTGTTCATTCTCCCAAAATTCCTCCCTTTCTCTCCTTTCTTTCTCCTAATCATATGAGTAGGAATATGAGGGCAGGGTGGAGGCATAACTATGGTAATAATCACTCTTCTCAACCCTCTCTTTTTTCACACACTTATTTTTCTATTTTTATTCTTTTCTCAAATTCCTCTTTTAGTTTTTCCCTTTCATCTTCCCTAGTTTTATTAAAACTCTTAACACTCCTAGATGTGTGTGAAGACATTTAAAAGTGTAAGGCTAGGACTAAGAAATAAACAACACACTCCTCTCTTTTTTATATTTTCTCAACTAAAAGTGACTTAAGCATTTGGAACTTAAGCACTTAACTAAAATTTAAAAACCAATAAAAGAAATTAAAGACAAAGATTAAGGGACTAAATTGTACTCCTAAGTATGAATAAAGGGTACCAATTCCTTACGCTAAGCAAGAATCTAAGAATTGTTACAATAAAAAAAGGTGATCCTTATAGGCATCCAACACCTCTAATTAAAAATGACCTTAAAAATTTATACCCAATTAAAACAAGAAAATTAAAAAAATAATTCTTAAATGTTGCTTTTTCTTTAAGTGCTCCTCATAAGTGTATCACTCTAGCCTTACGCTCCCCTTTAAGTCCATTCCTCCTAGACTTTTGATCAACACTTCATGGGATGCTACCCTTGTGGAAGTTCAACAATTTTGCCACCTACCACAAAGAAGAGAGGGCCAACAAAGGAACCAAGAGAAGTGCAATAATGAAAGTTAAAAAGCAAGAAAAGCACTCAACAAGAAATGGTAAACATCCAAGTGGAAACAATATATTTAGACAAACTCAATGAAGTCAAACAAATACAAACAAAAATTAAAGATGTGAAAAGAAAGTTAGGACAACAAAATTAAGCCTAGATTGACACTAGATTATGTGAAATTAAAAGACAAGTAAAGGACTATAACATGACTATATAAGATTATGTGAAATTAAAAGACAAGTAAAGGACTATAACATGACTATATAAGACACAATTTTAAAAGAATAAAAACTGAAAAATAATGACTCAAAAGGCCAAGAAATATGTGCCAACATAGAGAACAAGGGGCTAAACAAACAGAATAAGGTGCAGGAAAAATAGAATTACAATACAACACAAGAACACAAAGTGCATTCAAAGTCAAGACCACAATTATATGACTTCTTTCACAAATTTTGTGAAGTCATTACAATGATCTTCTTAGGATATTTGCACAAGAATAAAATAAAATAAAAGATTGGGCAAAATTAAGGAATTAAATCTAAAGGAGAACACACAAAGATTCAATTGAAAAGAACAAAAGAAATTGAATCTACAAAGCAATAAAGACTAGGAAATTAAATTGCAAGAATTGAAAACTACTAAAACACAAACTAACAAGACAATAAGGAATTAAAATGACAAGACAAAAAAAAACTGGAAAAAATAACAAGAACAGTAAGAACATTAAGAAGAATAAGAACAAAATGCTGGAAAAAATTGAGAGAATTAATACTAGAAAAGTACCTCTTGGAGTTGACTCTTGATACCACTTGATGCAAACCAAGTTTGCACTCCCTTGATTTTTCTCCTTGAGGTCCCAAGCATCCAAGAAATGGAGGATAGAGGGGAAAGAAATGGAAAGTGGGGTGCCACTCTTAAAGAATGCGACAAGCCCACAAGGGAAGGAACCCTTGATAAAAACCAAGTAGGAAGAGATTCCTTAGGAGAGAGGATCTTCAAGACCTTTTACTAAGAATGTGTTCACAAAGAGACAATTTTCATTCATTCAAAAGTGAGAAATATATGAAGTGAGTGGCCTATTTATAAGGAGTGGGAGGTTAGGATTAGTGGCCTAATCATGGACCTCCCAACAAGGCCCAACACCTAAGCAAGCTCAAGTTAACTAACTAAGATTTCCTCCCCTAAATAGGTGCCTATAATCAAGGAAAGTGGACCATTGTGTTTGTCATGTTTTGTGTATTAGAAAGTGGGGTGCAAAAATAGGTTAGGAGATATGGAAATAACTCACACTCCCAAATATGGACTACACCTCTTTCTACACACACTCCACACAATTACTCAAGGTACCACTTAGCTTTTACAAGAAAAATGACCAAAATACAAGGCCTTAATTCATGGATACCTCATGCCCCCTTATTTACTAAGGTAATTAAAAATATTTATAAACTAAATACAATAAAGATAAAGGCTTAAGTTCTTCAATGACATCCTATTCATGTCATGTCTTCCTTGATTCTTCCTAGTTATGAGATTCATCCATGTCATGTCTTTCTTGAATCCTCCTAGTTATGATGCATGATAGGTGAGATTGCATCAGTAATTGATCAAACACGGGTTCCAAAAAAAAATAGGGATTGGCAAAATAAATAAACAAGAATAGTCATACACAATATCAAATAAAATTGATGAAAAATTAGAAGCAACAGAATAAATCCTTAAGATTGTTGAAAAAATTTGAGCAATAATTCACTCAAAGATAAACAATAAGTTTGAGATGTGTGTTAAACACACTGTCCTTAAGAATTTATTTGTGTGATACAAAAATCTCTCAGAATTTAATAGAGTCTTCTCAGCCTAAAAGACTTAGGTAGAAGAACAACTAGAACTATTTTCTCAAAGAAATAAGTGCCTAGGAATCTCTCTACATTTTAAAGTCAAGTAAAAGTCAAATTTATAAGGAAATTGTAACCATATTACTGGTAGAATAAAACTAATGTAATATATTTTTCTCGAACGTTCTCATGTCATTAAAGTTACAAAATCAAATCTTAAAAAATGATAAGTGAAAGTAACTATCATATTAAACTGTTTCACAACAAATATGAGGGAGAATATGAGTCAGAATACAAGATAACTACAATATAAAACTTGATCAAATTAAAAGATAGTTTTCAATTAATTTAATATAAAATAATAAAATGAAAACTGAAAAAATAAGAGTCGATCTAAAGACAAATACATGATAATTCAATTAAATAAAATAATTTTAAAATTAATAATAAATTTTATGAAAAGCAAATAATACATGTAATATATATATATATATATATATATATATATATATATGGATTTTGAAATAACATTGTAATATTGCATGCATGCGGTAAAATCCCTTTTTTTTTATGCGGTAAATACTGATTTCAACTCACCGTTGTTTCAACTTGTTAAGAGAAATCAATGTTCAATGTTCTCTTGCGTGGATGGCGGTCTTGACACGTTTTTGTTTTTTATGCAGTTTGATGTGCTAATCGTTTTAATTTGCTAATTAACATCGGCCAAGTATGGAGGTGGTTCTCTTTTTTAAATGCTTGATTGTCCTCAATAGGTTCTTGCCCCCTACTTAAGTAAAAATGGCATAATTTGCTATGGTAATGTATCTTACATAGTTTACACTACAACATCTGATAATTTTGATAGTATTGCATATGTTTTTTTCTTTTTTGGTACTCTCTTATAGTTAATGGATCACGAGGGAGTAGAAGTATTTGTTTTGTTCATGCATATAGTAGAGGTGAAGGTTTGACCAAGCTTTCCAATCAATGGTTGGAATGGGACACTGCCACACCGCATAGTCTCCTATTCTCATAGAGACATAGCCATCCTAAACCGAAGATCATTTCTCCAACATTATACGTTTTTACGAAGATTTTGATTCAGATCCAGGATATCTAGCACAGATAGCACAGATTATTTACTTGTAATACTACCAAAATTGCTTTATATATACGTGGGGTATATCTAGTGATAAAGAAGGTCAAATTTATATTTTATATTTATACGAGACTGAGAAAGCAAATTTTAATTATTGAAATAAAATTTATTCTCTCACTCTTATATATAAATCTTTTTCATCTGGTTTATTACTTTTCCTTTCTATTTCTAAATGTAAAAACTAGAGAAGAATATCTAAATTTAAGACGAAATAAGAAACTTCTTATGCGTGGACAAACGAAATAACCTATGTGAACGTCAGTAGTTAAACTATTAAGTTAAAAAGATGAAAAAAAAAGAAAGTTCAAACATGACCAAAATCATAGGACGGCTTCATTTATACGTTATTGGTTGAAATGTTTTCGCACTAGGCAGCGGTGTTGTTTTTTTTTTAAGGAAATGTGTTGTACGAGAATACTAAGGAGGAAAACAAAGACTGAAGTATTATTTAAAACTAAAGCAAAAACAGAAGAGCTGGCTGAGGCCCTACTCTTGCAATGCGTATCAAACCAAACTATCCTAACCTCCAGCTTTCCCATGACTGTGACAACTGACATCTCACTTTGAGATAGAGCCACACTGTTCTCCGCCTATCTCGCATATTCTTTTAAGAAAAGAAAAATTAACCAAAAAAATAAAGGAGAGAAAAGGTTTTGTGGGGTGTCATGGGCAACTGCTGCTTTTGGTGCTGAATTCTTCCTTATCTCTATATCCACTTGTTAGTACTGTTCGACAACTGAAATATTAGTGTTTGTTTGTTTGTTTCAAATTAATGCGGCTTTGTTGGGCCACTGCTGTTCCTATCTTTATCCCTTCTCTCTTGGCCTTTTTCACACTGCTCAATTGCATCATTTGCTCATGTTTTGACCGATCGCAAGATAACATACACCGCGGAGAATATAGTTCACACACAAACAAGCCACAGCGGCCAAGAGAAATATAACTGGACAACTTAATTTCAAATAACAAGAAAGAAAAAAAGTATACGAAAACATTTTCACATATATATATATGAAATTCATCAGAAACTTAGTAGAAATAAGAATTGAAACAACAAAACACGGTTAATTTGATTCGGTTGTGTCTAGTCCAGCCAACGGATATCTCGTTAAGTTAAAACACACCACCGACCTGAGAAAAGACCACATGATATATTGATATGCTCCATCAAAGAGAACCTACTTAGCTTCTCCAGCATACAAATATTGAAAAAAGAAATAAATTCTGAGTTTCTTGGTGAGGTGAGCAAAAACATCAAAACAGGTCAACTACATGTATAAATATATATTAATTTCACGAGTCCGGTTAACTTAAAGGCCAAACTTTGTTCTTCATGAGGTGAGCAACTAATAATATATATATATATATACTCCTTAATTTATATATAATTAAGCAAAACGAGTAAATATATGATTTACTTACTCACCTCATAAATAATAAGTTAGCCTCATCTCTGGTGTGTCTATTTCTTCCTGCTCGTAAGTTCTAACATAATAAAGTGGAAGAAAATATTTACGGAAGAGATGATGTGAGAAATATAGAAGGTGTTTTGAAACATAGGTGAAGGGGCTGGGGCGGAGCATGAAGCCCTATATATGTGACATCATCACAAGCCATATGATGGGTGGAAGGAAAGTACTAATCTTCAGGTTTGGGATACTCGTTCAAGTCTGGTTTGTCAGAGGTGAGGTGGCTGGAATTAGCGGAGTGTGAGGAGGAGGATTGTTGAAGCGCGGTTTCGAGCGCGTCCACTCTGGCCCCCACTTGGGTGGCTTTTCTGCGAATTGAATCGGCGGACATGTTGCCCTGTTGGGTGGAAACATCATCGTCTTGGGACAGCAGTTCGGGGAAGTTGAGGCGCGCGGAAGGGCCTCGGAGGTAGAAGACGGCGGTGTCGTAGGCGCGTGCGGCGGCGACAGGGGTGGCGTAGGAACCCAACCAGATCCTGGACCTCTTGTTGGGTTCTCTAATCTCGGCCACCCACTTACCCCACTTCCTCATCCTTATTCCTCTGTACGGCTTCTCTTCTTGTTGTTTTCGTTTCTCGCTCTTCCTGGTGATCGTCGAATTCGAGGAACAACAATCTCGTAATCCTTCTTCTTCTCCCATACCTGGGACTGGGTGGACAATTCCCTAGCAACCACCTGTTCTAATATAAAAGCAGCTAGCTAGCTATCTATATGAGATCATGTTTGTTGTAATAATATTTGTGTGCAAGGAAACGGTGTTGCGGGGAAATTGTGTTGAAACCCCGAGAAGAGTGAAACGATGTCGCTGTTGTATTGGTTTGTATTTATATGGGGAGGGTGGAAAAGGAAAAATGTTTGTGTGGAAAAGAATAATAGTATTAAAATGGGGAGGAGAGGGTGAAGTGAAGGGAATGAATTTCCCACTTGGCTTCTTCTCTGTCGTCTGGTACGGCCGCCACGTTGAGCTTTCTTTAAGATAAATCCAAAGATGGCCGACACAATCCATCACACCTATCTCTCTCTCAATTGGAAACCCATTTCTTGTTCCTATTTTATGCATCCCACGTAGCGTTTCGTGCCCACTGTCACCGCCGACGTGGACGGGCTACGCCTTCCATACTCTCTCCGTATCTCATTGCTTATCTATTTACAATTATTTTACTTTATCTCAACATAAATGCTAATATCTGCTATTTTTTAAGATATAAATTTTGGTTCTTTATTTTATACTTTTTAATCAATTTTACTTAATAAAATATATATTAGACGTGTTAAATAGTGTACCAACACTTCTTTATTTTAAAAATTTTATCATCTTCTAAGATGTATTAATTGTGCACTGACGGGATTAGCATTAGCATGCACAAAATCTTATATTTGAAATTTGATTTTTTTTTAAATATTTGAAATTTGATGTTCTCAATGTATTTTGAATAATAAAATATATTGTTTGTTAATTTTATTTAAATGCTTAAATAAATCTATAATTGTATTTGAATTTAATAAATATTTCTAGTTAGTAATTGTTTTGAAATATTTAATCTAAAAATGAAAAATATAAAGTGAATATAAAGGCTTTTTGTGACTTACATGTAAAGGTGAAAATAGGACATATGGTCAAACTCTCACCTATTTAGTTTAAAACAAGGTTCATCTTATTTACTCATCCATACATTAATTGATATGCCTCCCTTTTCAACTTTATTTTAAATATCTTTTTAAAATATCCTTCTAATTATTTTTTTTTTAGTTAAAATTTTATAATTAATATGTCAAAAGTTAAACAATATATCCTTAAATGCAATTATAAAACTTCTACTTGATAATAAATAATTGAAAAAATAAATTATACCTTTGAAATCACAAAATAAAGATAACAATTGATTTAAAAAATTAATGATGTTGTGGATATCACAACATGTGTTTGAGAATTTATAGTTTTCTATCAATGGTAATTTTAATAATTGCATGAATGTTTTCCATCAAGAATTTGAGAAATAATATTTTTTGCTGCATTATTGTATTGATGATTTGTATATGAATTGAGAAAATAAAACGATTTTCTGAGTTTGCGTTTTTGGAAATGAGAACATTGATCTAGAATATGAAATAAAAAAAATTAAAATCGTTTACTCATTCATATCCAAACATTGCATTCATATCCCAGTAATTAAATAATTAATTTATTGTTTTCAGCATAATTTGTACGTCCAATCTATATGTATTCCTGTGAATTGGAAATGTTATAGATATTGATATTAATTTGAAATTTTATTAAGAGGGTTTGTTAATCATCAAAAGTGATCAAACTCTTAAATGAAAATTAGTTTCAAATTAAAATTATGTTTATGTCAAATAAATGTTTATATTTTGGAATTAATTGTATGACAGATTTGTTAGTCACTAAAGTGACCAAATCTTTAAATTTGTTTAATTTCAAAATTAATAGTAACTTCTTTCATTTACTCATAATATAATGGATGCAAAATTATGAATTATTTATTTATTGTTGTTTATGAGTATATTGAAGTTCATTATTATAATACAGTTAAGGATCACCCAAAGGTTGATTATTTGTTTTTATAATTAATGAGCATAAATATTTGTAGTGTAAATGCATTATTAGTTATATTTATATATCCAAAGATAATAAGTATTTCTAATTAATGCATATATCATTGTCAAATTATGTATACATTTTTATTTTTATTTTGCATCATTATGTCAAGTATGGTATATTGATGGATTGTCCAAAGGTGAACATCAATATGCAATGTATGAAGTTATGTTCTGAATTTATTTAGCATGTTAGTATGTAACTCAAGGCATTGATATTTTAAATCTTTATTGCTTGCAATACCTTTTGCTTTGCATTCACATTTCTCATCTGTTCCAACTTTTAACGGACTTAATTTCTCTAAATGGAGTGAGCAAATTTAATTTTATCTTGGGGTAATGGATTTAGATTTGGCTCTTCATGAAGAGTAACCAAGTGCTATTACTGATTGAAGCACTAAGGAAGAGAATTTTCATTTTAAAAATTGGAAAAAGTCAAAACAGATTGAGCCTGATGTATATGCAGATGAGTATTGCTGATAACATTAAGTCCACTATTCCTAAAACTAAAAGTGCAAAAGAAATGATGAATTTTATGTAAGAGCGCTCCCAAATTGTTGATAAGTCTATTGCCGAAACACTAATGAGTACTTTAATCACATGAAATTTGATGGTTCTTGTATTATGCATGAACATGTTACCAAAATGGTAAACATTGTAGTAAAACTTAAGTCATTGGGAATGAATGTGGAGAAAATTTCCTTGTGCAATTCATATTGAATTCATTACCGTCTGAGTATGGCCTTTTCCAAATGAACTATAATACCATGAAAGATAAATGGAATGTGTATGAATTTCATAGTATGTTAGTTCAAGAGGAAACAAGACTTAAGAATCAAGGAAATCATTCCATTAATTATGTTAACCATCAAGGAGCTAGAAAGAAATTTGGTAAGAAACATGACAAGAAAGGAAAGTTAAGGATCAATGAGGCTTCTTCCTTTAAAATGCACAAGAAGGAACATCATGACAACAAATGTCATTTTTGTAGAAAGAATGGGCACTTCCAAAAGGATTGTCCAAAATGTAAGGCTTGGTTCAAAAAGAAAGGTAAGCCTAGTGCTTATGTTTTTTTCAAATCAATTTTAGCTGAAGTTCCTTATAATACTTGGTGGATTGAATCGGGATGTACAACCCATGTTTCTAATATGATGCAGGGATTCCTTATGACCCAAACCACAAAGTCAAATGAAAAGTTTGTCTTTATGGGCAATAGAGTGAAGGTTCCAGTGGAAGCAATTAGAACTTATTATTTAATCCTCAACACTGGACATCATTTAGATTTGTTTGAAACTCTTTATGTACCTAGTATTTCTAGGAATTTAGTTTCTTTATCTAAACTTGATGTTAATGGATACTTTATTAAATTTGGTAATGGATGTTTCAGTTTGTATAAACATACCCATTTAATTAGTAGTGGTATATTATGTGATGGATTATATAAGTTAAATCTTGATAATCTTTTTGCTGAAACACTTTTGACCTTGCATCATAATATTGGGCCTAAACGTGGTTTAGAGGAAGAACGTTCTGTTTACTTGTGGCATAAACGTTTAGGACATATTTCCAAGGAAAGATTACAAAGATTAGTGAAGAATGAAATCCTTTCGGATTTAGATTTCACTGATCTGAATGTATGTGTGGATTGTATTAAAGGTAAATAAACAAAACACATAAAGAAAGGAGCCACGAGAAGTAGTCAGCTTCTTGAAATTATACACACCGATATTTGTGGACCTTTTGATGTGAACTCTTTCAATAAAGAGAAATACTTTATCACCTTCATCGATGATTATTCACGTTATGGTCATGTCTAGTTGCTACATGATAAATCTCAAGCTATAAACGCCTTAGAGATGTATATTGAAGAAGTAGAAAGGCAATTAGACAAAAAGGTGAAAATTATCAGTTATGATCGGGGTGGTGAGTATTATGGAAGGTATGATGAAAGAGGACAACATCATGGTCCCTTTACTAAATTCCTTGAAAAACATGGCATATGTGCACAATACATAATGCTAGGTACACCACAGCAAAACGGTGTATCAGAAAGGAGTATTAGAACCTTGTTGGATATGGTTAGAGTATGTTAAATAACTCTTCTTTACCTATTTCATTGGGGACTTATGCTCTAAAATCTGCCATGTATTTATTGAATCAAGTTCCTAATAAGGCAATTCCAAAGACTCCTTTTGAACTGTGGACTGGAAGAAAACCTAGATTAAGGCACCTACATGTTTGGGGGTGTCCGGCAAAAATTAGATTTTGTAATCCACAAGAAAAGAAATTGGATGCTAGGACAATCAGTGGATATTTTATTGGTTATCTAGAAAATTCAAAAGGGTATAGATTTTACTGTCCAAACCATACTACAAGGATCATTGAAACTAGGAATGCTAGGTTCATTGAAAATGGTGAAGTTAGTCGGAGTGAAACACCACACAAAGTGGAGATTCAAGAAATGAGAGTGCAAGTTCCATTAACTTGTATCTCTAATAAAGTTGTTGTTCCTCAAGTTATTGAACCAATTAATAACCATGAAGAAAAACAAACTAATGATCCCATTACTTACAATTAGGTTGAAGTAAATGAACCTAAAGTAGAAGAACCACAAAAAATATCATTAAGAAGATCACAAAGAGAAAGACGATATGCTATTCCTGATGATTATATGGTTTTTTTAATATTATTTCAATAAACTAACCATAACCAATAAATAACCATATATGTAAATAGTTATCATAGCCATAACAATAATTATTCTTTCATAATTGGTTATCATTTATTATAATCAATTATTATTATAAATAACCGATTATATAACCAGTTATATATTTATAACTAGTTACATAATTAGATATCTAGATAACTGGTTATTTAACTAATTATTTGTCCATAATTGATTAAATAATGATTTTGAAAAATAAAATCATTTTCAAAATTGATTCTTCTACTTAAAATAATAATCATCATCATCATTTTGGTTGTTTACATGTTTAACCAATTTTCTGAGGCAGTGTGAAAGTAGGATGACTTAGAACGCATATGTGTGCTCTTGTGGAAGCTAGCTTCAACTGTACTGTCCATAAATGAATTGAAGTACAATAGGCACATGGCTGATAATCCTAATTGTCCGTTGTGTGGCCTGAATAGGGAACCATTGTTACATGCATTATGGGATTGTGTTCACACGGTCAAGGTGTGGAAGAAAATTGGGGCGATTGGCAGAATTCATTTTTTCACGCTATAGAATTTTGACAGGTGGTTACTAACAAACCTAATTCAGGATAAGGGGTGAAGTCATACATTTGGTATTGTTCTTGACCATTTATGGTGGAAGAGGAATGAGTTCGTGTTTAAAAGTAGCTATAAATCAGAGGACCAAGTCATTTAGTTTGTTTAGGCCCTTGTCAAAAAGCCCAAAGATATCCACATCTGCGCTTTAAAGGATAATGGAGCATAGTATGTTGATGGTCATCCCTAGGGTGTCTGGATAACATAGCACCAAACTCAGGCACCATCAAGTTAAATTGTGATGCGTTTTTTCTTTCTACCCACAAACGAGCGACTGTTGGAGGTACTACGTGAACATAGAGGTAACTTCCTGCTTGGGTTTTCTCACAAAATCCCTTATTATAATGTTGACAAGTCAGAATTGTTGATTATTTTACAAGCATTGATAGTGGCCTATGATTACGGTTACCGTTCCCTAATTGTTGAATTAGATTCACTCAATACTATTAGCTTGTTAGATGAGGGTTCTATTATAGGTCATGTGGAATTTCCCATAGTGGAAAGTAACTACAAGAGTAGCGATAAAATGTTACAGTTTAATTTCACTTATTTGCCCCATGAAGGAAATTTGTCGACTGGTGGTTTTGCGAAGTTAGCCTTGTTTACCAACCGAGATAATGTTCTTTGTAATTCTGTTCGAGATGTCTTGGCTACTGTTTACCAAAATTATTTGCGTTGTATGTTGAATTCTAATTTAGTAATTGATTCGGGTGGGTTCTGTCCATTCCCTTCACACAAAAAAAAATTAAATTTTGGTTTTTGCCTGTTTAGAATTTGGCTTACTAGTACATTTACACATCTTAATATAAAGGTTGTTCATTTGGTTGGTTTAAGGAAGGAGAAAGGTGGGGAAAGGTCATGGGTTTGATCCTCACCACTAACAAAAACTAACATTACTAATAACATTAACATTTGGCCTATAAAAAAATATTAAATAGGTTAAAAACCTTGTCTAGCTTTGAAAAATAGTCCATTTTCACATCTTAAAATTAAATAACTTTTAAATAGGTTATCAGACTAGCCTAGTTTAAAAAAAAAAAGGTCTAGTTAGAATTTTAAAAAAAACTTAGATAAATAATATATCAAACTTAAAGTTTAGTTAAATTAAAAAATGGTGCAATCTTGCCTAGGGTCCTATCACTAGGATCATGGCTAGGAGGATGAAAGAGAACATGGATAGGATAGAGCACACTAACTCTTACTTGAAGTCAAGACATTAGGCCATAATCCTAGTTAGGATTATTTGTGCATATTTTGTTTGCTCTTGTAATTAAGTAGGTATATTTATAATTTCCTTTGGGCCATGTATTTCAACCATTTCTTCTATTAGCTTAGACCATAAAGGTGTCACTAGTTAGTATATGGAGTGTGTGTTAGTAGATGGGCTAATAAGCTTGTGGACGTGTGGTAATTTTTGCACCCCTATTGCACTCCTAGAGCATGACCAACATGGGGAGTCTTCTTGTCCTCTTTCTTAGGCACCATTTTAGATAAGAGGAGGCAAGATTAGCATGCTAATCTTGGGCAGTTTGGCTTAAGAGAGATTAACCTTCTTTAGCTGGCTTTTTGAGTTAATTAAGCTAAGTTTCTCATCTCTCATATCTCACGTTCACTTTCCCTTCATTCCCTATAAATACCTTCTTTCCTCATTTTATTGGACACCCTTAAATGAATGAAAGTAAGCTCCTACAATGAGCATTTTGATCTAGTAACGTATCTTGAGAATCTTTCATTGAAGAACTCTTCCTTGACTTTTATTAGGTCATTTTCCTTGTGGCAAGTCTTCTAGTTTAAGACTTATCTTCGTCTATTGGAAGTGAAACCCCCACCTTCAATTCCTCCTCTTAGATGCCCATCTTCTTGGTGTTAAGGAACCTTGAATAGAGAAGATCAAAACGAGTACAACAAGGATTGCCTCAAAACATATAACCTATTTACACAAAGTTTATCCTAGCTTAATGACCTATTCCTATTTCAATCCCTACTTACATGCCATGCATGTTGGCCTATTTAAAAGGTTATTTCATATATTTTAAAATTACTTTATAATTTCATTAAAATAATATTAATGATAATACTTTTATTAAAAATAAGACTTACATAAGTTTTTTGTCCCTATAGTTTCACCAAAAATCACTTTTGGTCCTTGAAATTTAAAAATATTTTTTTAGTCCCTGAAATTAATTTTTTTTTTTGTATTAACATTGTTCATTTATAAATTCTAGTGTATTTGGCTATACCATATGTGAAATTGAAGATTGAAGGGTTATGGTTGAGGAGAAAAGTGATTCACGGGTATAAAAACGTACTCCCTGTCAGTAATTTTTTAACAACGTTAACTAGAGAAGAAGGACTAAAAGTGAATCAGGAACAAAAAAAATATAATTGAATTTTAAGGATATACACTACTACAAAAATTAGTTTTAAGAACGGTTAAAATTGACTTTTAAGATCGATTGTACAACTGTTATATTTCTGGGAGATGTTAAAAGTCACGACTTTTAAGATTTGTTGCAATTGTTCTTAAAAGTGACACTTTTAAGAATGGCTATGTTTACACCCGATCTTAAAAGTGACACTTTTAAGAACCATCGTGAACAATAATTGACACGATGGCTAAGATGCAAGCGCGAATCCTCATAGCAATTACCATATTTTTTTATAAAACGCAAGTGCGGCGATGCAAAGATGCGAGCACAGCGGTGTGAGACGCAAGCGCGATAGTGCGAGATGCAAGCACGACGATGCGAGATGCGAGCGTGATGGTGTGCGAAGCAAGCACGGCGGTGCGAGACGCTACCACAGCGATGCAAGATGCGAGTGTGACGTTGTGAGACATGACCACGATGATGCGGCGAGTGGCAGCAAAGCAAACGACAAGAGCAAATGGCGAACGATGAGTGAGAGAGAATCAGAAACACAGGGAACACAAGAGACTATGGGAAATACAAGTGAATATTTTAACTTAGAATGAACAAATTGGTGTCTCTGTTGGATCTTTTAAAATTTTCACAAGTTTTTCCAGATCTGTTAAAATTTTGACAGATTTGAAAATATACTTTTCTGATTTTTTAAAATTTTAACAAATAAGAAAAATACTTTTGTAATTTATTCCTAACGTAACAGGTTTTAAAATATTTATAATAATTACAAAATTACCACTACATTTTTTTTAGAATGAGTTTTTTTAACTGATAAGAAAATTCATTTTTAAAAATGTTTTTTCCAATAGTGATACAAAACTTGAGTTTAACCTTTTCATTAAATGAATCGTACTAAGCTGGTCTTAAATGAGTTTAACCTTTTTAAAAAACATTTTTAAAAATGTTTTTTCCAATAGTGATACAAAACTTGAGTTTAACCTTTTCATTAAATGAATCGTACTAAGCTGGTCTTAAATGAGCTAAACATTGAATTTCGGTTTCATCCATTCTCACTGCCCGAAACAAAGATAGTATAATTTACCAACATAGTTTAATTTTATATGTTTTTAATAAAATTTTAAATTCCGGAACAAAAATGTTAAATTCATTTTTGTTTTTAAAATTTTAAACAAATTAATTTAACAGAGAAACTACATTAGGGGCAAGGTTTTAACGTGCATGGGATAATGAGTTGTCTTTCTATGATCGTGTAAAGATCAAGTCAGTATAGTTTAGCCTTCTCCTTTAAGCAATATTGCAAACTACCTCGTCATGCCAATTGTATGGAGTCAGGGGATGGCGGTGTTAATGAAGGGAGGAAGTGGGGTCAATCTAGCTTGAATGCTCAACTTATGTCTTTTAATTGTTGGTTCAACGATAACTGTTTTAAACCGTTTCTGGAGGACGAGTGGAAAAATATAATGGTTGAAGGAAAAAGGCTTATGTATTGAAGGAGAAAATAAAATTGATCAAAGAAAGGGTGAAAAAGTAGAATAATATATAGACAAGGAAATTAGTAATGGCAAGAAGAGAATAAATTAGTTAAATCTAAAGGAGGAGAGGAAACTTTGGACACAGATGGAATCTAGAAGAGAGTAGCAAGCTTGGTAAATTTTTACGAAAATGGATAGGTGGGATTTGTTCTTTGTTGCACTAAAAGTTGAGGGTTTAGTGGTTGAAGGAAGAGGATGCCAATTCTAGAATCTTTCATAAAGCACTGGTGAAGAGAAGAAAATATAATGAAATTATAAGTCTCAATTTTGGAGGGGAGGAAGTGGTGGAGGTGGCTATTTGAAGCATAAGGTGAAAGAGCACTTTCAGAAACATTTTTAGTCTCAGGATTGGTGTCGATCACAGTTGGAAACGTTTTCCTTCCAAAACTTTTCAACAGAGGCTCGAAGAAGGCTTGAGTCATTGTTCACATAGCAGAAGGTGAAAGTAGCAATCTAAGAATGTAATAGTAACAAGAGCCCAAGGACTGACGGAATTAATTTTTGATTTCTAAAAGAATTCTGACATTTGGTCAAGGAGGATTTTATGAAATTTTTTATTGAGTTTGATTGTAATGACAAGTTGGTGAGGGCTCAACAACCGTTTTGTTACTCTCATCCCAAAATCGACAAACCCTTGTACAATTGTTGATTATTGTCCTATATCTATTAATTGAATAAGGGGTGTAATCCATATGGTCATTTCAGAGAACCAGACGACGTTTATTCAAGGAAGACAAACTTTTGATGGAGTTTTAATAGTAAATGAGGTGGCAGATAATGTGAGGAAGAATAGAAAAGAGTTGATATGCTTAAAAGTCCACTTTGAAAAGGCTTATGATTCTGTGAGCTTACAGTACTTGTGGAAAGTAATGGGGAAGATGGTGTTTGGTGTAAAGTGGATATGATAGATAAAATAATGTGTGGGTTCGGCAATAATATCATTTTTACTGAACAGATGCCCTTCAGAAGAGTTAGGGGCAAGTAGGCGGTTAAGATAAAGGAAATCCTCTATCACCCTTCTTGTTCCTCATAGTAGCTGAAGGGCTTAACCAAATGATTAATTCTGCAGTGAAAAAAGGTTTATGGAAGGTGTACAACATTGGAAGGATGAGATTGTAGTTTCCTATCTGCAGTTTGCAAACGACACTCTATTATTAGCTCATATAAGTGGAAGTCACTTGAGGTGATGAAAGCGGTACTGCTAAATTTTGAACTAGTTTCTGGTCTCAAGTTCAACTTTCACAAGAGCCAACAACATGGAGTGAATGTGAGTGTGACAAAATTGGCTAGAGTATCAGCACTAATAAGGTGCAAGGTAAGAGTCATTCCCTTCAAATACTTGGGCCTCTCGATGGGGGCAAATCCTCCAAGACTGGAGATATGGAAACCAATGGTGGAAGGGGCCAAGAAGCACTTGTTAGGATGGGAGAATAAATATGTGTCCATGGCAGGTGAATGGTCCTCATTAAATCTTATTGGTTGCAATACCAATCTACTTTCTTTCCCTCTTTAAGGCTCCTAAAGATATCATCTCTCAACTTCACTCTTTCTTTTGCAATTTTTTGTGGCAAGAAGTTGTAGAGGATGGAAGGTTAGATGGATGTCTTAGGCAAACGTGTGTAGGCCAAAGAAGGATAAGGGGTTGAGGTTGAAAGATGTGCAGAAGTTTAACTTAGCTTTGTTAGGGAAGTAGAAATGGAGGATGAGACTAGGGCCTGATAATCTTTGTGTCAAAATATTGAAATCAAGATATAACAGTGCAGATGGGTTATAGGAGGAGAAGGATAGCCAGTGCTCATGGTCATGGTTAGATTTGGGGTCTGTTGAAGTTGAGGGTGGGGACAAATGAGATGGTGGTCTAGTAGAGTTAGTTGTTGAATCGAGGATGGTGAGACATTGTATTTTGGAAGGATAGATGGCTAGGTGAGAATAGCCTTTGACATGATTGTAGTAGGTTGTTTGGGTTAGTGGCTAATGGGAATGTATCTATGAGAGCCATGTCGTACGAAGGTGAGAAAAGGTGGAAATGGGCATGGCAGAGGAGGTTATTTACATGGGAGTCAGAGTTGTTGGAGGAGTTAGAGAATAGAATAGACAATGCAACACTGGCAGATGGACTTCAAGATAAGTGAACTTGGTCAAAAGAACATCCAAAGGTTTACACTTTCTCTTCAGCACACAAGGTATTGTCAGCAAATCTGTAGCATTAGAATGACAACTTCCTCAATCAAATATGGGAGAAAGGAGTACCCCCTAGAGTAAAAGTATTGGCCTGGGGATTGAATGTTGGTAGACTACCTACAAGGGAGAACCTGGCAAAGCGCGAGATACTTCAAAGTGACAATGTCATGTGCAGGATGTGTGGCTTAGAGGCAGAAACATGTTCCACTAATTTTTATTTGGGTTGAGTTGTGTGCATAGTGGGGAATAACTACTACATTGTACTCCACCAATAGTCGTACGCATGGTCTACAATTTATGGGTTTGGTTGGTGGGAAAAACAAAGCCCACAAAGTCTGGTCTTTTGTGTGGTTTGCAAGTGTTTGACACTTATGGAAGGCACGTAATGCATTAGTATTCAAGACAAAACCTCTAAAGATATATGCTATTGTACTAGGAGGGAAATTGGGTTCATGTGATGCATTCCTCCCTAGAAAGATCCCTTGGCTAGGAGGAATAAAGAGAGAACATGGCTAGGGACGAGCTTCATGAAGACCTTAGGGCCATAGTCTCTATTTTATGTAAATAAATTGTGTAGTTTGTGTAGTATTTGGAGTGGGTGTAATTTTTAGGAATTGTATTTTGGATTATAGGATTTATTTTGTTTAGGAGGTGTATTTAGTCCCTTTAGGGAGTGTGTTAATTACTTGGGCTTGTCCTAGAAGGATTTGGATGTGTGGTTTCTCCTTTCCAAACCCCTAATTGCTTCTAAAACTATTCTAACCAACACATGAAACATATAGGAGACATATGGGGCCCCTTGCTCCCTCATAAGTGGCACCACCTCATTCTCTCTCTCCTACATGCCTTTTATTGTTGCTTCTTATTTGAATTTGAATTTTAGAAGTGTCATGTCACCTCCCTCCAAAATTCAAATTCAAATTAGAGGGAACATAGATCCATATTTTTAGGGACTTGTTTGGATCTTTTCTTTTCCTTCCCTTAGCTTGACTTGGATGTCCAAGTCCAAACCCTACCTCTATATATACCCCTTCACTCAATCATCTAAGACAACTTTGTTCATTTTATGAAATTGCCTTCTGTGAGAGTTCTCTTTGTGAGTGTCTCTTCTCTCTACCTGTGAGAGGCTTCTGGCTTTTATCAAAGGTTCTTTCCTTTATGGTAAGAGTGTACAAACTAGGCTTATCTCTACATAGAGTGGTGCCTCCATCACATCTCCTTCCTACTCATCTTCATCTTCTTACACCATTGGAACCTCTTGAAGCAAGATCCTAGGAAGAGCATTCCAAGAATGCATCAAATGGTATCACAACCTTCTTCAAGAGGTTTTTTTGTCCTTCACCTTATTTTTTCTAATTTTTGAATTATCATCTTCTTCTACTCCATCTATTCTTCTATTTTTCTTCAATTAATTTCGTGTTGTTCATAATTCCTTATTTGTCTAGTGTTGTTGTGGATTGTTGTTGTGATTTTTTCATTTCTAAGCAATTTTACTTTAATTTAATCGGTGCATTTTCTTCCTATGCATTTTTCCTTGATTTTAATCGGTTCAAATTTCTGAAATCCTCCATTGAACCACTGGTTTGTGTGTTAGGAATTCATGTTTACCATTAGCTTTCATTTTTATTTGATTTGGTTCATGTTGAAGTTCCTAAGAAGAACATTATACTAAAACCACACCTCTGTGGCAAAAACCACAGTGCTGTGATAAGGAGTTTTGCCTTCAATTTTGCATTTCGTTGCTTGTTTTTTGTCCCTTTTTTGCTTTTTCTTATTTTAGGTTTTATTTTTCATTTTTATGATCTCAACTATTTTTCCTTAGAAGTAATGTTTAGTTCTTATTTTGTCATATTAACTTCCTTAGGTTTGACCTCTTTTAATTTTCAATTTGTGCTTCAAAAAGTGTGGTCAACTTCTTGAAATTGAGCTTCAAAGAGGAATCACCTCTTGTCTAAGTCTCATAAGAAGTCTTTCATGCTTTTAGTTTAAGCATGTTCTAGTCAAAAAGATTTTCTAAAAAAAATTAGTAGCTCAATTTCATCTTAGAGTCACTTGTTGCTTTATTGTAAAGTTTTAGTAGCTCACTTTTGTGCTGAAAATTTTGAAGTGATTGTGAAGGATTTGCTTGAGCAATTGTAGTGCTATCTTGAGCCAAAACACTTATGCAAACAAGTAGCTCTAAGTCACATACAAGCTTTTGGTGCATTTACCTAAATCACTAAGTTTTGATACATTTTGAGTTGCTTGTTTTTCATAGATTGCACTTTATCTTTGAATTTTGTGTACCTTGGCTAATCAATTACCTCAACCGTTTATTTCCATTAAATCACTCACAAAATTTTCAAAATAACAAGCAGCTAGGTACATCTAAGAAATGAATAAAAAAAAGTTAAAAGAAAAATTACAAGAAAATAGTAAAAGTGCAAAAGTTAAAAGAAAAATTACAAGAAAATAGTAAAAGTTAATACAAATTAGATGTACCTAAAAGTAATCTCAAAATTGCAAAAGAGTGCCTAATTTTGGTTTTATTTGCTTGAGAATATCTTTAATAGCTCACGCCAAACCTAATTCACTTAGTGCAATTTGTGAAAAATTTTGTGTCTTTTGCTTTTAGTCCTCATTCATACTCTAGAGCCATTTCTAGGATTTTATCTAGTGTACTTAGCCTTCTTTCATTTCCCTTATATTTAGTATTGTCTCCAAAATAATTCTTCTAAGTTTTGTGCATTCTATTCTTTCCATTTGGATTGTGTGCCTTTTCTTTGATTTAGCATTTTCTTTCTTTTAGCTTCTACTTTTGTATTCTTGGAATTGCTTCGTTTGTGGTGCACTTTCTTGTAGAGAAAAGCTTGGTTAGGAGCCTTCCACAAGGGTAGCATTCTGAGGAAGGGTTACTAAGCCAAGGAGGACTCAAATAGGTGGAGGAAGCAAGACAAGAGTGCATACACTTGAGTGGAGCTTGAAATTAAGATTTTTCTTTATTTTGTTTTGATTAATTCCTTGTAATTTGGCCTCTTATTCTTTTATGGAGTGTTGGATGCCCCTAAGGATCACTCCTTTGTGTAATACCTTAGATTCTCATTTAAGGTTTGAAGTGGAAGTGCTACATCCTTCATTCCATTAGGTGCACGTTTAGAACCTTTAGCTTTTTGTTTTCTTGCTTTACTTTGCTTAAATTCGTGTAGAGGTGCCTTGAACTCCAAAGGTTCTTTGCACCATTAGGAAATTCATTTAGGCTAGTTTTATTTGCTTGTTCAATTTGCTTTTAGGTGTGAAGGCTAGAGTTCTAAAGACTCTTGTCTTCTTTAGTGAGAAAACAATTAAAGGGAGAGGAGTTCCTATAATTGATTTCACTCTACACACCATTATGGAATCACACATCTCTAACAACAAAAGTGTGAACCAAGGGGGTTCTCCGGAAAAAACTCTTGACAACTTTGTGCATGAATTTCGAGAGTGGTGTTTGGGAGAGAGTGAGGCAAGAAAAGAGAGAGAGGAGAAAATGAGGGAAGAAAAAGAAAAAGAGAGCTAAGAAGAGAAAAAAAGAGAGGGAAGAAAGGGAGGAAAGAAGGAGAGAAGAAAAAGAAAAGGGAAAAAAGGGAAAGAGATGAAAGAGATAGGAGAGAAAGACTTGAGAGAGAAGAAAGAGATAAAAAAGAAAGACAAGAAAAAGAAGAATAAGAGAAAAAAGAAAGAAAAGAAAGAGAAGAAAGAGAAGAAAGGGATGAAAGAAGAAGGAAAAAAATAGAGAGGAAAAAGAGAGAAAGAAGAGGGAATAGGTTTAGCTCCCCTAAGGGTGAATCTACTAGTAAGGAGGACATGTATAATGGGAGGCCTAGGCCTAAGGAGAGAAGAAATCAAAACCATGAACAAAAAGAACAAAAAATAGATCTCCCACCTTTTCATGGAAAAGACAATGTGGAAGTTTACCTTGATTGGGAGATGAAGTAGAACTACTCTTCAAATGTTTTAAAGTGTTTGAAGAAAGAAAAGTTCCTTTAGCAACTCTTAGCTTCCAAGGGTATGCTATGTATTAGTGGACCTTTCTTAAGGAAGAAAGATGTTATTATCATGATCCTCCTATTGAGTAATGATCTCAAGAGGGTCATGAGACGAAGACATATTTCCTCTTATTATGAAAGGAACTCCTTGATAAGCTTCAAAGATTGAGACAACACAATATGGATGTTGAAGAATATAGACAACAAATGGAGCTTTTCATAATGAGAGGTGGAATAACTGGAAAGCCTAAGTCTACTGAAGTTAGGTTCCTTAGTGGCTTGAGCCTTGAGATAAGGGATAGAGTTGAGCTCTTGCCATATAGGGATCTAGATTACTTGGTTCAAATTTGTATTAAGGTAGAGTAACAATTGAAGAGAAGGCCTTCCTCTAGGAAAGAGTACTCTAACCATTCCCACCTTTCTATAAATAAGGACCAAGTCAAGGGGACCTCTTCCAAGAGACACCCCAAGGATGAACATCCTATAAGCATTCATAAAGAAAAACAACATTTGCATAGAGAGGATCCCCCTACTAGTTCTAGAGCTAGTAGTATTAAATACTTCAAATATCTTGGGAGAGGCCACATTGTTTCCCAATGTCTCAACGAAAAGGCCATGATAATAAGGGGTTAAGACATTGAAAGTGAATCATCTTCCTCTTCTAGTGAGAGTGAGGAAGAAGGAGGTAGCATGTATGTAGAGGACATTTATGCTTGTGAGCGAGACTTGTTGATGATAAGGAGGCTTTTGGATAGCCAACCTTATAGCCCTAACACATCTAAAAAAGAGAACATCTTTAACACAAGATGTAAGGTTTATGATCAAATATGTTCTCTCATTATAGATAATGGTTTCTACTGTAATTGTTGCAGCACAAGGTTGGTTGAGAAGTTATCCTTGACTTCCACTCTTCACCCTAAGCCTTACAAACTTTAATGGTTGAATAAAAGTAAGAAGGTGGAAGTCAATCAACAAGTAGAGGTGCTTTTTTTTCCATGGGAGCTACAAGGATGTTATTCTTTGTGTAGTCCCAATGGAAACGACTCATATCTTGTTAGGAAGGCCATGGCAAGATGATCGAAAAGCTCTTCATGATGGCCACACTAATGAGATTACCCTCTCCCACTTAGGCGCAAAGTTCAAGTTGTGTTCTTTTACACTTGCCCAAGTGTTAGAGAACCAACTTATCATGAAAAAGAAAAGGGAAGAAGAAGAGAAAAAGAAAAAAGCAAAAAATAAACAAGCATTGTATATTGATGGTTGGAAGAAAGTACCCATTCTAAGAAGGTTGTTCTAATGGAGAACCATTTTTCTACTAAAGTGGACTTCAAACATAGCCTCCTTATGCAGCAACCTTTCTACCTTCAACTTGAGAAGGCACCATTCCATACACTCCCAAGTGTTGAGCTTGAACCTTCATTTTTTAAGCTTGATCATGCATATCAAGTTCAAGATTTAGGAGACATGAAGGGGAAAGACCTTTAAGAAGATTATTACCCTTTGAATTCCAAGAAGGATCTTATTGGAGATACTTCTTCCCATGAGACAGTAGAAGTTGAGGTTGTACCAATTACCATTGAGCACAAAGCATCACAACCTCAAACACTAGTTGTAGATGAGGCCCTGTAGTTGAACTTGAGATTGAGCCCATATAATTGTAAACTCAAAGCCAATCTCAAGTTCAACATCAATAGATCATGCAAGAATGGCCCACCCCTAAGCCCATCATACTCTCTTGGGGTGAACAAAAGGATTAGGCTTACTTAGCCTTCCTTGATGAATGCACTAATGCACCTAGTATAGTCTCTCTATCTTCTTCTAATCATGTGAGACTCATACTTAGTGCATTAGACCTAGTTGGGGAGCTGTTGAGTAGAGGCCCCTACACTACCTCCACTACCTCAACCTTGAGGGTCTATCTCATAGACCCCTCACTCTCCCAACCCTCTAGGGTTTACACCTGTTGGAAGAAAAGGAAGAAATACCTCGGAATTTGAGGTCAAATCCTTTCCAAGTGAGAGGAGTTGATGCATTCCTCCCTAGCAAGGTCCCTTGGCTAGGAGGATTAGAGAGAGAACATGATTAGGAAAGAGCTTCATGAAAACCTTAGGGCCATAGTCTCAATTTTATGTAAATAAATTGTGTAGTATTTGGAGTGAGTGTAATTTTGTAATTTTTAGGCCTTTTATTTTAGCCTATAAGATTTATTTTCTTTAGGAGGTGTATTTAGTCCCTTTAGGGAGTTTGTTAATTAGTTAGGCTTATCCTAGAAGGATTTGTATGTGTGGTTTCTCATTTCCACACCCCTAATTGCTTCTAAAACCCTTCTAACCAACACATGAAGCATGTAGGAGACATGTGGAGCCCCTTGCTCCCTCATAAGTGACGCCACCTCATTCTCTCTCTCCTACATGACTGTTCTTGTTGCTTCTTATTTGAATTTGAATTTTAGAAGTGTCATGTCACTTCCCTCCAAAATTCAAATTCAAATTAGAGGGAATATAGATCCATATTTTTAGGGACTTGTTTGGATATTTTCTTTTCCATCCCTTAGCTTGACTTGGACGTCCAAGTCCAACCCCTACCTCTATATATAGCCCTTCACTCGCTCATGTAAGACAACTTTGATCATTTTATGAAATTTCCTTTTGTGAGAGTTCTCTTTCGGGTGTCTCTTCTCTCTACTTGTGAGAGTCTTCTTGGCTTTTATCAAGGGTTTCTTCCTTTGTGACAAACTTCTACAAACTAGGTTTATCTCTACCTAGAGTAGTGCCTCCATCATCATCTCCTTCCTACTCATCTTCATTTTCTTACACCATTGGAACCTCTTGAAGCAAGATCCTAGGGAGAGCCTTCCAAGAATGCATCATCATGGGAATGGAAAAGGGCAACAAAGTTAACCAATCATAAAATTTCAAAGTGCATCTTAAATCCTTCTTTCTGTATTTGATTGGTGGATATTTTCATCAGGTTGTTCTTTGGGGACCTAAGTGTTTGTTTGGTAACAGTTTTATAAAACTTTTTAGTATTTTAGTATTTAAAAACTAAAAAACTCGTTTGGGTAGTGTTTTCTAAAAACAGTTTTAAAAAACAGTTTTAGTTTTTTTGGTTTTAAAAACTAAAAAACAAGAACAGCTAAAAGTAGTTTTACTTTTTTGTTTTCTATTTTTGTTTTGAAAACTCAAAACACAATCAGAATGTGTTGTCTTATGCTTTTCATTAATAAAATTTTAATAAATATGAACAAATTTTTCTATTTTTATATCTTCAAAATAGTTTGCAAATAACACTTGTCAAACTAGTTTTTTTTTCTTTTCTTACCAAAAACAGTTTTTGAAAACTCTTTTCAAAAACTAAAAAACAAAACAAAATTAATCAGGCCTTAAGTGTATGCTGGTACGTAATTCCTCCAATCAATGTAACTTGTTTAGGATGACATTCCTTATGCTTTTCAAACATTCTTAATTAATAAAATTTCACTTGACTTATAAAAAAAATCAATTAATGTATTTTAGTCAAAAATTTCAATCACACCATTTTGAAAATATTTTTGACACTACACTAAAATTGTAATTACATTTTCAAACTATACCATTTTTATAAAAAAGCTCCCAAAACCTTTCTAACTTTTTGTTTGTTTGATGAGAGTGATGATGCCTATATATGGCTATAAATAGAGGGGGTTGTGGTACATGTTTTTATTTTTATCTAATTCAAAAATTTATAATGTTATTCATTTTTTATATCGTTTAAATTTTATAATAATTCAAAGTCTAACTTAAATTCATATATAAAATATGTAAATATTAGTTTTTAAAATCAAAAGCCATCAAAATTTAGATACTACATGACATGGTAAAACAAGACTAGTGATGTAGCTTTTTGTTAAGAGCTTGTTACTTGTCGTATTTTCGTTCCTAGAGATAGCGTAGCTTCTTAAGCGATGATTATAACGGCTTGCTGACATCAGCGACATTAAATTTGTTGACCATCAGGTCGAACCACAATTTTCTCACCGACATATGGGTAAATCTGTTGACTTATACTTCTATAAAAAACCGTCCCACTAAAGTCTAAACGACTAAAAACCAAACAATGAAAACGAAAAGATGAGAAAGGCACCTAGTTAATGGTCCCTAAAAAAAAACAACCTAGCTAATGGTTTCTAAAACGAATAACGATCGATGAATTAAATTTCTATGAAATTTTAGACTATAGGGGAAAAAATTACAACTAAAAATTAGCTTATAAATACTTAAGTAGGATTTTTTTTAGATGATTATAAATTTTTTGAATTCTTAACACTCGTTACTAACAAGACTTACGTTTGATCCCTTAGTAAAAATGAAAAATTTTACGCTAACTAAATTTCGAGTTGAGTAATTACGGATCTTGTAATACTTAACTTATTTTCTAATTTGTGCCTTAAAACCCTTCAAACAACATATGGTTAACAAACTAATGAAGAAAAATAGGATTTATTATCCACCTTAATTACTTAAAAGAATAAAATAATGAGCATCTTTCAATTTTTTAAAAATATTGAATAGTTAAAATGACTTTTAAGATTGTGATTATAAAAACCAACAAATTTTTCATACAAAGTAATTTATGATTCGATGACTGTAAATTCATTTAACACTGGTACACTATGACTTTTCTTCTCATAATTAATTTTAATAATTTTTTATTTATAATTCAAACTTATAATGTCGACTTATTGGATTAATAATTTTCATTTTCTAGAGTAATAAAGTTAGTCTAAGGGTAAAATGTAGAGATAAAAGAGGAATAAGTCATGGTTCAAATTTCTCTATCAATAAAAATTAACACATTAACAATTAACATTTGTTTATAAAAAAAATCGTTTTCTTTTAAAATATTTAGAGCATCTCTGATGGAGGATTTTATATGAGTTGTTTAATATTAAAAATAATATTTTTAATATAGGTCCTATAATATTAGGTGTTTAAAATTGAAAAAAAGTTGCTGGGTCATATGCATAGTAATAGACCTAAAATGTCATATTATGAAATACATAGATTACAAGACATGTTTGGGATAAATTACTAAATAAAAGTAAACATATGTATTTAATATTTTTATAATACAAATATAATTTATTTTTTAGTTATTTAATAATTAATATCATTATTATTAGGAGAATTGATTAAAATAATTAAAAATTAATTTGAATAGGGAAGGATCAAACTCTTATGTAACTAAATGTTTTGACAACTTTCAAGAGTGTATGTGTCTTAGCAGGTCATTTTAATTAGAGCGTAAAAATTTGTTTGCGAAAATAAAAGTAGTTGATAAATGGTTATATATAACTTTTTTCTTCTTTAAATAGTACTTGAAATAATATTTATAACCAAAAAGGCTTGAAAAATAATATTTATAATCAAGGGATATATAAAAAATCCAAATATGCAAACTCAATATATGATCTACATTTAATCTATTTCAAATTATTGATTTTAGGGATGATCTACATTTAATCTATTTCAAATTATTGATTTTAGGGATAATAATGTGTAGAGTGTGGATAGGATACTATAGTATGTGCTCTCATATTTATCCATATCTCATTCTATATCTGTATATATGCAACTTTTGTTCTCATTATTATATTCACAGGTTAGTTAGCTATATACCTATATTTATAGTTGTGACCCACACTTTACTTAAATATAAGGATGATAAATTAATATAATTTATACATAATTAAATTTAATATGAACAACAAGCTAACATAACATTAAACTTAGAGAAATTAGAATAACATAACACATGTATTTGTTGTTTTCTAACCATTACTTCCATAGATCATGAGAGGTGTTAGTTTGAGGTTTGAAAGGATGTTATTGCAGTATTTTCAAACATAATACTTTTAGAATTAAAAGGAGATTATTTTAGGAAAATGAAATGAATCAGGCTATATGTAGGTTGATAAAAAATTAGGAGGTGTCGCTATAATTTGTTCTTAAATATAATATTAAACAAACATAAACTTTGTATCAATTCAAACATTAAAATGATAATAAACCAACATAACATAAAAAATCATAAAGATTATGTTGTAATTATTCAACAAGAGTAAATATCACATCATTGTTGAGTAATATTTTGATATATTTAATATTGGGTTGTAAAAAAAATATTAAATTTTGTGATGGTCATTTCACATAAACACACATTTTAGTTTTATAAAAATAATTATAATCATAAATATTACATATTAGATTTTGATGAAGTTAAAATATTAATATAAATAAATATTAATATATATAATTATATAATTATAGATATTTAAGTTATATATGCTAGGTATCATGGGAAGCCAATATAAAATAATTGAATAAATAGATTATCTAAATTTAATTTACACAAAGAATTATTAAATGTTATAACTCTATGAATAATTTAATCTCTTATTTTAAATAATATTTTTATCTAATTAAATTTTTGTAAAATATATTTTTCTTTTCTTTTTATTTTATAATTACATTACTTATCATAGACTAATTTTTATATTATAAATATTTCTAGCAATTTTTTTCGCTTAAAATTATAAATATGTAGTAATTATAAAATATAATTATATTAATTATATATATATATATATATATATATATATATATATATATATATATATATATATATGGGGGCGATAAATAGATACTACAAACTTGCATAATTTTTTTAGATCAAATCTCCTTTTATATCTAAACTCAACTTGTGGGTATTTATCAATCCTCCAATTAGATATATATTTTTGTAGATGCCCATAAAGTTTGTATACATTCTATCATCCTTAATTGGTTTCATGTCCAGATTTTTCTTTTCGTATTTTACATTCAATCCAATTAATTGGATATAGATTGAATATTTATTTAGATTTTTAAAAATTCAAAATCCAATTTACTAGTATATAGAGTCATGAATAAGATGTTTCAAGTTTTATTTATATTTCTAGAAAATTTTAAAAATAAAAAAAAATCATGTGGAAGCTAATTACACAAAAGTGTTACAACTTAAAAAGAATAAAGGAAAACTAAATATGTAATTAAGTTATAGATTGTATTTTATGTAATTAAGTTACAGCTTAAAAAGAATAAAGGAAAACTAAATATGTAATTACACAAAAGTGTTACAACGTAAAAAATTTTAAAATAAAGAAAAAACTCATGTGGAATCTTATTAATTGTCATAAAAGGAATAAAGGAAACTAGATATGTAATTAAGTTAAACTATTTATTAGACCAGGTCCAACCAAATATTGTATTTTATAAATTATTTATTTGTTATTTTTTTAATGATTGTTTAAACTAATTGCATTTTTTTTATTTCCTTTACGCATGTTACTAGTAGAATAAATTATTTTTCTACTTTTTTATGCATGTCATGTTAGTATGGATAAATATTCTCTCAGTTGTGTGGAAAATGTGTTGTAAGAAAAAAAAAATCATTAAGAGTTTGTTCCAACAATGTAACACATATCTAATACGTTTATCTTCAAGCATACACCTCCCACATTTTTATAGATATAGTTACACTTATGTGGTGGATGGTAAAATGATAATTATAAAATTTTAAATTTTTTTTTAATTAGGATTTTAGTTGCAATTGACGTGGTTCTTTTCTATGACAATCAAATAAATATTTTTGGCTAAATATATGACTAAAATTAATTCTAATATTAAGTTTAGTTGTAAAAACGTTAAAAAAGAAATTGCAATTTAAAATAAGGATAATTTAAAAAATAAAAAATTATCATAAATGGAATATATATATATATATATATATATATATATATTTATATACTATTCTATTATAAATTATCCAAAGGAATGATATTTTTAACTCATTCCATTATTCTGATCCAGCTATTATATATCGATGCTTCCCATCATGTTTTCTACCATTGATCAAAACAAAGCCAAAGATTTTAAAAACAAGCACTATATAATTCAACCGAACCAAACATACTGTGACCATTATCAAGTCTAAGTAAGATGTCTCGACCAAAGTTTACCTAAAAAATTATATTTAAAATAAAAATAAATTTTAATTATAAATTATTTTAAAATTAATTTAAAATATTTAAAACATAATCCAATCTGATGAAATTCATCCATATTTATTTAATTAAACTTAGATAAAATATATTATTTTTAGAAATCCAATTCATAATCACCAGTAAGGATGACACTAACGTATGTCCTCGTGGGTATCACCTTGTTCCCATCTGATTTTGACCCGAAAAATCTACGTTGTTCGTCCTGACATCCATTCCTGTCCCGCTTTTATGTTAAACAAAATTTCATATGTATATTTTTAATCTCACATATATGTGTATAAATTCACACCCTTATGGACCATTAAAATAAAAAAATAATTAATAAATTAACATATAATTTATTTAGTTAATTAATAAATTAAATATAATTAATAAATGCATATAATTTATTTAATAAATTATAAGTAAATTTAAATTATAAAAAATTATATAATGGGTATTCGCAGATATACCCAAACTCAAAAATACCCGTAGGAATTAAAATTTCATATATGTCCCGCTCTCGCCTCGCACTTTCCAAGAACAAGGATGGGGAGGGTTAAACCTACCTCTGTCCCGTCCCGTTGTCATCCCTAATCACACATACTTTTTACATTCCTAGAAAGGAGTTAGACTTAAATAATTTTTTATCCCTAAAGTTTCACAAAAAAATATTTTTTGTCCTTGAAATTCAAAAATATTCTTCTAGTCCCTAAAATTAATTTGTTTCTATATTAATGTTATCCGTTTATAAGTTTCAGTGTATTTGGTTATGCTGAATGTGAAATTCAAGATTGAGAAATTGGAATTGAGGAGGAGAGTGATTCATGAGTGCATAAACGTACTCATTATCAACAACTTTTTAACAGCATTAATTAGAAAAGAATAACTAAAAGTGAATTAAAGACTAAAAAAAATGTTTTTAAATAAAAGTGATTTTCTGTGAAAATTTAGAGAAAAAAAACTTATATAAAGTAAGGATATATAATCAAAATAACTGTGTTAGAAAGTTCTTCGTAACCTCTTGGAAACGGGGAAAAATCAGAATAAAAATCACCTATCTATATCTTTTAAAAGTGAAAGCATCTAGGTTAAAAATTAATATTCTTTTTTTCTAGCTGTTTATTCTTGCTTCTTTTTTATCTTAGATGCTGTGTTAACTGTTGATCTGATGAGAGTAAGTAGTTATATATATATATATATATATATATATGTTGTACTAATGAGTTTGAACCTGTATTTCCATGACTTGTTTTAAATTCCAGTACTTGATTTATCTGAAAAATACATACACTATATATACTAGAGAAAATTTTACGTATTTTGAGAATATTATTCTACGTACCAGCACGAAATTTGAAAACAAGTTTGCTTGTAGAAAATGCATTGTATCTACCTTTACTTTAATTGTAGACCACATCATCGTAATCATTGAAGTTAATTTTAAGTAATATGATAAACGATATACTTATTCAGTAGCGAGTTAACCACATGTAATTTACCTATTAATTAATGACATTGAATTAATTATGGACTTAGACAGGATTACAAATTTATAAGGCTTTTTTTTTTCCCGGAAAGACGGTGGTTGGTTTTTCTCCGACGGCATGTAATGATTAATAATTGGTCCAACAGGAAAAGGACGATGAGATAATCGATTTAGAATTGAACCTTCTACTAACGACAATGAAAATCCCGCAAGTACAACCAAACAAGGATTAGGGTCACCGAATTTTTTTGGGCAAGAGGCTCCCTACATGCTCAGAGAAAGAGAGTGGCTGAAACGAACGGTGCATGTGTCGATCAGTTTAGTACCACAGTTCCACTGGTAAGTACAATTTGTTTAACTTAAATAAATTATTTAAATAAACAAAAGGTGTTAGTAGGATATTTGTTGCAGAGTTCGTTGATAGTGCATATTGTTCATACTGTGGCAAAGGGTACATATCTGTGTTGGCTAGCTCAATATAATAGGTGAATTTGCAAATATGTTGGATGTTGGGTCCTTATCAGCATGATAGAGATTCAGCATAAGATCACTCACTCGGAACAGCTGACATCCTTTTCTTGAACTCCATTTAGAACAAAGTGAATATATCATCTAGTTTGATTTTGAATCTTTCCTGTTTTTCATATTTTTAATTTATTTTCCCGTATATAACTTGACTTTTTTTTTTTTCGAAGAAAAGAAAGAAACGCAAACAACAAGCTAGATTTGTCGACTCCGATCACAAAAGAAATGAGTCCTTGTTGTACAAAATAAAACCCTAGCTAGCTAGTTTGTATTTTCACACATGTTTCTATAAGGTTATTGAGAGATTAATTCAATTCAATGTATCACATAATAGGAAGAAAGAAGACGAAAAATTTGCTGACGCCTGAAACGCGGGCTCCACCTAAGTGCCCGAGATGGAGGAAGTTTAGTCGGCAGTCCAACTTGTCCACTAATTAGTAACTTTATTATCATCATAATAAGGTACAATTTCCAAATTATTTTGGTTTGATTAATCATGACGTATTTGACTTTATTATCTAAGCCTGAAATGGTAGTAACTTATATAAAATTCAGTCTTGATAATATCATTTTATACTATAAAATAAATTTTGTTGGGATTGAAATAGTCACTTTACTTCATTTTATGTGTAATTTAATATTTCTTACAACACATCTAATAAAAGAAAACCTAACTTGGCTGCTCCTCAATTTGTCATATATATGTAGGTTTTGCAGCAGTAATAAATTAAAGAAAGATGCATGAATTGGGCACTAATGGTCAAGAAGTATGCAACTTGCAGCAGTTCTTTCGGCAAATGGACATCTATCTGAGCCACTCCATGGATTAGCCACCATATATGCCATATATGTACCTATCCAACCGTCATAAATATATGAAAACACATGTTTTGCGGCGACGAGACAACCAGCAAATCCCATATTGCTGTCAGAACAGGAATTTAAAACTGGTAGTCCCCACCGTGGTTACTCTTAAATGTATCCCTCAGCCCAGCTAAACCAACAGGGTGCATCAATATCTATTTCCATTTTGTTTAATTTTTCGGTAATTAGTATAATTAAAGGTATGATCGAAATAGAGTTTGGTTTTCTGTTTTTATATTTTATTTTTATTTTTAATAACATTTTTTTCTTTAATATTAATAAAAAGTAATGTTAAATTTAATCGATTTTAGTAAAAATATTATAAAATATTCATATATAATTTAAAATATTTTTATATATAATTTTTTATATAATATTATTATTAAGTTTTTATATAACTTTAATTTTTAAAAACATTGGAAACAAATTTTCTATTTTTTATTTTTAGTTATTTTTTAGAAATGTTTTCAGAAAAAATATTTTTTAAATTATAATTAAACATGTTTTTATTACTATTTTTGTTTTATGTAAAAATAAAAATAAGACACGTCACCTAATTCTTTATGGTCAATTCATCGACTAAAATTGCTTTTTTTGCTCACACACATTAGATTAATGGAGATTAAATTGAGTAATATAATAACTACACCTAAGGATGTACATATTAATTGACATAAGATTGTTGAATTTAATTAAATGTTTCAATTTCAAAATTTTGGATATGCAATAACTACTCTATAGTTTAAGTATTTAAAGAAAGATTTTTTTCATGATAATTTGGATTAGTAGATAAATAGAATGATCATTTATCATATTTAAGTCCACACGGTTATCAGACTAGTTCACGGGTTCACAAACACACATACATAGACATACACGAGCACACATGATATGCAAAATATGTCTATTTAACGGCAAACATATCCTACGCAATAATAAAATAGATCTAAGTATGAATATTGTACTTAAAGGACTAGATCTAGTTCTCATACAATTCAATTTCGAGAATAAAATAACAGAAAAGAAAACAATGATGTAATGTGTTTGTTCTCAATTGTTCAAATTGTGAGTAAAATGCAAATAGGAAGACAATAATGAATTTGAATTTCAATAAATTAAGACCTAGGGTTATGATTTCTACTACAATATTTTTGTCCCTTATTTAATCAATATTTAACCAAATTGTTGTGGTGCATTTTTGGTTATTCACACAAACATTATAACTCTAACTTGTTTTCAGTTTGGTTATGTAAAAATTCAAATCAAGATTGATTTATTTTTAACCAATTGGAGGTTCGCCCAATAAATTTGGTCAATTCTATCTATTTGCTTCACAAAATGATTATTCAAATATCAATGGTCATGATTATTCAAACAATTAAGATTTTAAGAAATAAAATAGTGAAAAAAAAATTAATCACTTAATAACATTGAATGATAATGCAAAGTGTAAGGAGGAATCACAAAGAGTTTATATTGTAATCCTAGAAAAAAGAGATTAGCCAGACATGGTAATGTATAAACAATCATCTTAAAAATTACATAGTACATCAATAGAGAAAGAATTAATATATGGAGCATTGTGAATCGATTAAATCTAAAGTTTCCTTATCCTTCTTTGCCTTTTAGGTCACAGATCTAACTCTTCGTTCGAGGCAAAGTAAATCCCCTTTTGTTTCTCATCTTCTGATATTTATAAAAAGAGTTTAGCAGTTGTTTTGGCAGTCTTCATGAACTTCAAGTAGAACGATCATTCTATTAGTTAGCACAATCATGCTCGTAGTTGCTGAGACCACACCACGATCATGCTACTGGTAAGCATGGTCATGCTCGTAGCTGTTGAGATTGCAACATGGTCATGATCATTCTACCAGTTGTTGGGTCAAACCAAGGAGGTTAAACACTAGGGAGATGTACAACAATGGTCACAAGCTCATATATAAAAAGAATATAAAACTATCTTCAACCCAAAATCTTAAGCATTAGGATATGGGTCTTTCCACTTATGTATTACTCAACTTCCCAATTTCTAATTAATGTGGAACTTCAACTCACACTTGCACTCCAACATGTCAATGTCTCTATCTTCGATGTCGTCGAAGGCCTTCGACACCAAACTCACCGATGCCACCTCCATCTACCCCTAATGTGTGGCCACAGAACAACCAGAAGAAAGTGAAGCTAACAATGATGAGGAACCAGAAACTGATGAGGATGTAGATAAGGTTGCCGAAGAAGATGGTTGAATCACTTTGTTGTTGTTGTTCTGCTACTTCTCTTTCAAATTTGATACTTCTATTAGATGCCTCTAACCACCTTTTTTTTAACTTTCTAATTTTCTTTGAATGGGATCAGATGATGATTCATCACCCCCATCTTTTATTTTCTTATTTTGCTTATATCTCCCTCATCTTCATTCTTTTTCCTTTTGCAAAGCTTATACTTTCATTATCTGGATTTACTGGTTGATTTTTATAATAACTATATCTTTGGATTGTTTACAAATTATTCTGTGTTGGTATCTTTTATATTTTTCAAATAGGTATGGTTGTGAGTGGTGCATCCACGAGTTTTCTAGTGATAGCAGCAGTGGCGGAGGAGGAAGTGTAGAGGACGAGGGTTGTGGTTGTGGTGGGTTTAACATTGATCTGTTTGTTTTTTTATTTAATGTGTTTATCATTTATTATAGGCTAAAATTGCCACAAATATTTTTTTAATTCAAAATATTAAATAAAAGAAAAAGTGGGTGCCACGAAATGAGAGAGGGATTTGCATGTAAGCACTTAACAATTGATTGTGTATTGACTAAACAACATCAGTAACGTAGGGACTAATATGGAAACGTTAGGAAAAAATCACGGATCTAGATGTCTCTAAAATTCTTTCAGAGACCCAAGTGATAACGCTTCAATCTTTTAGGAACATGTTTGGTAGTTGATGACTCATTTTATATGCTCACATTTATACTCTTGTTGTATCTTCTAATATTTTCTTTCTTCCTTATATTTAATCTGTTTCTTTAATCTTCGCAAGAAGAATAATCGTGGTATTGAATTTCATGAATCTATTTCTTGAATTTTGCTATTAATCTTTCTATTCTTTAGGATATAATTTTTTATTCTTGAATTCTATGTTTGTAATTCTGTTTTGGTGCAATTTGGATTTGAGTGATTGCATTTCTTATTTCATGTTAGTAATTGCAATTCTATTCTACGCATGGATTAATATTGGATATTCCTCTCATTTCACCTTTTGGACAAAAACAAAACTAATACAGATTGTGTGTTTCTGAAGATGCAAAACTCTAGTTTTGACAAAACTCTAATCGCATTGAGTTTCGCAAAAACACAAAGTCCCCCTAATGTAACATAGGGCTGACCAAGATCGATCATCCAAGAAAACCTATTAACAAAGATTGTTTCTCTAATACTTTTTTTCAAATTAACAATGGGGGATTTTAGATTCAGAATTCAAACAAAAAGGCAAGAAACTGAAAAGATTGGTCAAGAACAAGAATCGCATAAAGAAACAAAAATTAAATTCACAGGAACTAAAGATATCAAACTTCTAGAAAATTCACAGGAAAGAAAGAAAATTTGTAGGAAAGAAACTTCGTAGAAAAACAAAATTGCAGAAATACAAAAAGATTGCAGGAATTTAAAACTTGTAAAAATTCAATTGCAGAAAGGAAACAACAAATCAAAAATCAAAGACGAATATGATTTTGCTTATAAGAGTCATGCAAGAATTTCAATTACGATTATTGATGTTAAAATTCATGCAATCAATCGATTTACAAGAGATTAACAAATTTTTTATCAATAATTATATGCAAAGGAGCAAGGTAAGGCAAGGAAACAAACTTGGAGCATGAATGGAAAAGATGAACATTGGAAACGGAAAATGGAAATTCAAAGCTTAAAGTCAAAGTGCAAGAGAGAAAATCTTCTATCTACAAAATTCTGAAACTTTTAAAAAATGAACAAACTGGTAAGTGTGTGTCTTCCAATCCCTCAACCCCTCTTGGGTTTTTACTCCAACGAAAAATGGGCCAAGGATGGGTCAATGAACCTAAAAACTAATTCGACAAAAAAAAACAAATCCAAATACAAAATGATATGGTTTTCTTCCCAAAGTTCTAAAAATCATAAAAAATAGCTCTAGACATCAACCACTATGCTAAATATATTTAAATTGAAACCCTAGAAGTCAGGAATCCAATGAAAAAAGAACCATCCAAAAATGATATAAATTGAAAAAGTTATGTCAAAAACATTAGACAATGTCAGGACAGCAAAATGCAAAATACCATGTAAAAAAATGTAACTTATAGTTATGTTTTATACAAACTCTTATTTATGTAAGAAAATATAAATTCATGTTAAATGCAAGAAATAAGGAAAACATTAGAAGATACAACAAGAGTATAAATGTGAGCATATAAAATGAGTCCAAATACTTGTCTCTTTAAATGGGTTATAAGACAAGTCCATGAATCTATAGACTTAGCCTATAAAGTCCACGAGTTTCATGATCTAGGCTAAAATGTTTTTATAATTATGCTTCTTAAAAAAAATTGTCCAAAACTCATATAAACTTCAAAGTTTTATGAACCCAGCCCCATATACCTACTCCTAATGATAATCTTACGTAGCTTAAATAAGAGTGTCTCTAGCAGAATGTGGTAGTATAGACAAAAAAAATAAAATCAAAATAGATACTAACATTGTAGTAGACTATAATGAAAAAGAAGAACAATAATCTAGTTAGCAAATTCTCAATGAACATTTATAAAAATGAAAGTAAGAATAAAAACTAAAATAAAATTTACTATAAAATAAAATAATCTTATATAAATTATAAATAAAATTTTAAAAAAAAGTACTCAATTGAATCTATTTATAAAATTCAATTATTTTTAAAAAAATTAATATATAAGTACCAATAGTACCGAAATTTTGTTAAATAGTATCACTGACCAAAATCCAACTCAATTGTTAGAACATATTTCTATAATATAAATTTGGTTATAAATAAAATCCAATCATCTAATTTATTTAGATTAAGCAGACACGTTAAGTTAATTGATAACAAAAAAATTATTTTAGAATAAATTATAGAAATATTTTCTAAATTTTCATCAGATTATGTATAATAGAGCTTTTTTTATTTTACACTAATATTTTTTATGATTTAAAATATCACACTAACCCTCTTCTTTTATATATATATATATATATATATATATATATATATATATATATATATATATATATATATATATATATATATTAAAACATTACAATAGTTTCTTTCTTAAATTTTACACTAGTAGTCTTTTATAAGATGCAAAAAATAAGGTTAAAAAAAAGAGTAAATGCACATGTAATTATAAAAAATTTGAAAAAATATTGTTATAATTTATTCTTAAATTTATATTTTTTATATAAAACTAGTATTAATTATCATTATCAATACGTGGTTCTTGATGGGACAATGAAAAGTATGTTGAAGAGATCAAAGGAATCTTCATTAATATTTATTAAAGAAAATATCAGAAAAATTGTTAAAAATAAAAAATGATATGTGAAACCAAATTTTGAATTGAGAGTCGATTAAGTGTATGGAATGTATTAGCACCCTACAATATCTGTCATAAAGACAGCTATCTCTAATTAACTAGGAAAATTATTTTTCTTATTAAAATATTCGTCTTGAGTAAAAACATTATTGTGATAATCATTATAACTATCATATTATTATTAATAATGTACATAACCAAGAACGAGGGTTGATATTATTGTTCTAGTTTAGTCAGCTCAAAAGAAGTGACCTCCTGCTCCTACATATCTACGGAGGTAATGAAGAATCAAAGTTTACGTAATTCTTTGTAGAAAAGGTTTGTATGTTAATATTTTTTAACTTTGACTTTCAGTTTTGAGATTTAGGATTTTTTAACTATCAAAATTCATACCTCCTAAAATTTAGAGTTGACATAAGTATACACTCAAGTGAATCTTCTTGAACATTTTTCTTTTTGGATTATTTTTATTATTTGGAAATAATTTTGACTAATGATTTATCTTTAAAGATGAGGTTTTAAGACAAAAAATTGTCACAAATTATGCCTTAAAACCTAAGGATTAAAGAGATATACATCTAATCAACTCCCTTATCTATAAAAGAGTATTACATTCAAATAGAAAATGACATGTTTGATGAATGTAAAGGTTTTTAATGAACAAAAGATAAATAGAAAGTTAAAATCATGGCATGGTGTTTCAAGATGATGAAACAAAATAACAATTATTAAAGTAAAAGATAGTTTTAAACTCACAAAGAGTGTGATACAATTAGTGTTGGAGAAGTGCCTCAAGAAAAGATTCCAAGATAGACCCTATTGAGAGGTCCAAGATGAATCCAAGAAAGGTTCTTCTAAAGGTCCCAAAAACCTCTAGAAAAGTTTATCAAAACTCCTTAGGAAAACCCAAGAATTCCTTAAGAAAAATTTCCCAAAACTCTCCTCAAGTTCTCTCAAAACTACTTCCCAATCTCTCCTCAAAACCTCCCCAAAAGCTTTTAGAAACTCTCTCTCAAGAGATCTACCAAGCTCTCCTAGACTCTCAAGAATATCTCTTCCAAGGATCTCCAGAGTGCCTTCCAAATTCCTCCCCCAACAATGCAACGATACCTCTATTTACAGTCTTCGCGTAGGAAAATTTGTTAAGCAAAATTAAAATCCGCTTAACGAAATCAAATTTGCTGAGTAAAATTCTATATTTCTAGTTATTTCTTGGGGCTTCGCTTAGCGAAAATTGTTTCGCTAAGTGACCTCTAGGGCGTCATTTCCTTATGGATTAGTGATTTTAAGGCTTCGACCAACGATTCTTTTTAGTTTAATGGTATATTTGGTTGAGGTTAGGGCTTTGGTTCTTCATTTCGCATGGAGCGACATCTGTTCTTGTTTCAAAGGCATTGTTGGTTGAGGTTTGAGCCTTGGTTCTTTGATTCACATGAGCCAACATCCTCTTTTGCTCCATTGAATCCTTTGGTTAAGGCTTGTGTCATTGATCTATGATTCATATGAACCAATGTCCTCTCTTGGTCCTAAAATTCACATGAACCAATGCTGAGATTCGTTCGTTATCATGGTATCATCCTTTTCTACCCCTTGTATCTTGCTTATTTTACTCCTTGTATCTTGCTTATTTCAAGGGGAGATTTGACACAATAAACCACAAGTTGAATGAGCAATAAAGTTGGGTTGTGCAACGTGTTTTCCTTAATTTCCTAATCGAATAAGTATCACAAAGATACAAATTTTTGCACAAAATGGACACTTATCACAATTCCTAACTTTTATGTGGTTTTCTTTTCTTATCTTCACTTTTGGGTTAAAAATCTTCCTCATATAAAATTGGGTGTCTATCGTCATTATGCTTTGTCACTTCTAATTGCTTTTCTCATTATAATTTCTTGTTAAATTAAGAATATATTAGGTTGAAAATAAGTAATGTAATGGAATGATTAAGTCTTGTGAAAAGGATTAAATATAATGTTTAAATTGAATCTTATAAATTCGACCAAGCAGATATACAAAAATTCTGCAAATTAACTTATAAAGAAAACAATTTTAATTTATACAAAAATTATTTTATTTTCTATAAGTACTTTTATATGAATAAATTTATCTAATCATAGCCTAAATATAACTAATTAATCAGATTTAATAGTAAGCTAAAAAGTATCCGTTACATTTTATTTTATTTTATTTTTAAAAGCTAAAGAATATATTCAATAAAAGAAACAAATCCGTTACATTTTACTTATATGGAGTCCCCCATCCCATTGAGGTTATTTAAAACCATTTATTACATTATAGTTGAATTAATTGACACATTATTTAAACATAAAAAAATATTGCGTGCATTATTTCTATATTTTTTTTTACATTTTATATCTGTTATATACACAAAATTTGAAAGAGAAATTAGGATTAAATATTGTTTGGTAATTTGAAAATGCATCTAAATTGATTTTTTATCTAAAATTTTTTGGAATTAAGTGAAATTTGTCTTTTATTCTAACTCAGTTTAATGTTAAGGACATCACAATAACCATAATAGTTTAGTAACTTGTTCCGTTACCTGAAAAGATAAAAAAATAATCACATGTAATTTTTAAATAAATTATCTTTTTCATAATCCATATTCAACATTTACTATTATTAAAAATACAATTTAACAAAAAAATTATCAAAAGTATTATGAAAGATGAAGATTAAATTGTCATATTCTTTAATAGCATGACAATTCAGTGGTAACATTAATAAAAATATTAACGAAATAAGCGTGAAAGACCAATTTCACATATTTTAAAATCTTCAAATATTAATTATAAGTATTAATTTGAGAGTTTAATCGGTATATATGTTTTATGTTAACATCTAATCATAACTTTTCATTTTTGGTAAATTCGTTGATTTTACTAATTAATATTTTAAAAATCATAAATAAAAAATTATGATTCAACGTAAGTTTAAAAGTGTTAATTTAAACTCTTATTTAAATAGAAGTAGAATCTTACCATTCCTGTTATACTATCTTTTAGTTTTTCTTTCTTTCGCAACTTTATTCTTACAAAATTTTAGTTCTTGTTTAGAAGATATCTAAACAAGAAAGAAACAAAGATATGTTAGAGCATATGAGAGAGACAAAGAACGTTAAATAAAAAAGAAGAAGAAGAAGGAGTGTGATATGCAATGAAAAGGAAAATGCATTGTGCCACAGAGGTGTATTCTTGCACAGAAGGAAGTATGCGAGAAAAAGGACGTCTGAAAAGAAAATGTTGTTTAAGAAATTTAAATTTAAAAAAAAACGGGGAGAGAGAAGGGTGTGTGCTTAGAAGATGGCAGATTTCTATTTTCTAGTAGTGAATGAATATAACAATTGCCAGCCTTAAATGACAGCTGATGATTCCCCCAATCCATGTTTTTCTACTTGTAGTGATATAAAGATGGGTCAGCCTTCTCAAAACCAAATAAAAAAGAAAAAAATAGTTTTCTTTAATTTCTAGGTACTTTCTTTTAAGAATCCCATAATTTCTATTTGCACCCAAAACACTCCTATTATATTTTAATCTAATATTCCAAAACATTTGCCAATACCTTAGCCACATCATTTTTTCTTCTTCTTATTTTCTCTTCTCTCCTCAATATGTATACAACTTCTATAAAACATCTCGAATCTTAATGACGTTCTAACTATTATTTATAATTTTCCTTTTGTAGCACATAATAGATACATCTCGAATCTACATTTTTTTTCTTTGTTTGTTATTCTGGATTAGTTTATCCGAATTTTATTCTCTATAGAACTTTCGATATGTCGATCCGGAATTAATTTTCAACTTTATGTTATTCTGAATCACATGATGCAAATTGAGTCACTAACTGACCCACATAACTTGATATATAAAAAAAAAGTATAAAAATGTTATACTTGTATTAAAATAAACAAAAAAACTCACTACTTATAAACAAAATTTTAATTATTTAAAGTAATTAAATATATATATATATATATATATATATATATATATATATATATATCAAACATAACAAATTTGAACAAGTAATATCAAAACTAAATCAACAGTCACATAATAACAACAAAACAAATTTTGCAACCAAAAAGCATAGAATAATGAAGAAAACATATTTGACAATGTTGATAAACATGTTTTTTTTTATAAGTTATTGATAAACATGATAATTAATAAAAATAAAATATTTTTAATAATATAAAAAAAAGAAATTGAATGACCCATGTTTCATCACTAATTCAAGTTACATTATGTCGAATCACAACAAACTAATAACGTGATTGGTTTAATTATTAACCTGACCCAATAAAATTATTAGTTTATGATAACATAACTAATCAAATTAGCTACTTCAAGCTAAATTTTTAAATTATGATATAACAAATATGAAACTAAATTGCCTCTATCGTAAAAAAGAAGCCTTAATGTCATTATTCTATATAGTGACAAAATCATGATTTTTAAAAAATAATAAGACTAAAACTACATTTAAGTAAATTCAATAATGCCATAAACTTTTATACATGCAGCGGTATACATAATACTAAATATAATAAATTGCGTTGTACATCTCTATTTTAATATGGAAAAAAAAAGTTTAAATAAGTAGAATATATGTCACGAAATAAAAAAATTATGTATTTATAGTTTATTTAAATAATTAATTTTAGATAAAATTTTATATATTTTATTAGAATTAACAATGTTAATTGTATAATCATAGGATAGAAGGGACCTAAATAACCTCAAAAAAGGTGTTAAAAAAAACTTCAGATTTTAACATGGTCGAAATTCAAATAATAGAATTAGACTTAAAAGAATAATTTAAAAACACTGGGAGGATTTCGGATCAGCATTATAAGTTGAAAGACGCCAAAAGAAACTTTGGTTTTCAGGGCCAAAATTTGAAGTATAGCATGCCAACCTCCGAAATAAAGAAGTACTATCAAATATTCGAACTCACGCAGCAAATCAGCCAATTAACAAAAGTAATTAAGAGATAGATTAACATAAACTTTTATTAACGTCACTTCCAATAAAACTGAAAAGAGTAAAGGAAATATCTGTTGGATAAAAGCTAAGTATGCTGGATAAAAGAAATATACAAGGTCAAACAGGTAATATCCGTTAGGTAACACGTACATTTTTATTATAAATACAAAGTAGGAGGTACGTGTCATTTACTCATTCAAGAGAATTTACTACTCTTCACATCTTTCACCTCACTCATTTATTGACTTGAGCATATTGTAGGTTTTTTCCCTTTCCAAAAGGTACAAGGACATTTCGGTCGGAGAGTTCAACAAGGACATTTCGGAGAGTTTGTCAAGGACATTTTGGAGAGTTCGAAGCAAATTGTACTCATGTACTTTTTGATAAAAATATTAATTATCAATTTTTAATGAGTTTATTAATAAAAAATAAAATTTATTAAATATTTTATTATTGAATACATTTTTAATGTAGTTTACACATTTGTTTTGCTTTCCATCCTAAGAACCGCATCCTTAAGTGATGTAAATCTTGACAATAAAATTGAGGTAATGCTTGAATGGAAATCATGCGTGCGTATTTCATGTTTGCTTTTATGTTGCTACCAATAAAAATTTCACGTTATTTTATAAATTATGTAAAAGATAAAAATAATTTATCAAAAATTAAGTTCAATCATTAAATAACAGAGTTTTTTTTATGGATGGAACAGAACAGAAAACATGAAATGACAATCCACAATAATGCTACTAGCTATTTTTATCTTCTTTTTTTTTTTTATGCATCCCCAGCTATTTTTATCAATCTCCTTTAAAATATAGTATTCTTTTTATCTTAAAATAAGATTGTTGCACTTGTAAAAAAAATAAAAGGGTTGCATTTGATGATTTTTTAATATAACATTAATTGTTTTTACTCATCTTCTTAATAATGTTATTTTAATTTTTTAAATGTAGTATAAATACCTATGTTATCAAAACTAGATCGGACCGGCCGGTTTGACCAGAAAACCAGTTGGTCAACCTTGAAAATCGATGGGACATAAAATTAGTTTTCAAACCGGAAAACCAGTCAAGAGCTGGTAAAACCGGTGGTTCAACCGATTTGTATTTTTTTTTTTAATTTTTTTTATTTTGCTAAATTTATCCCTCATTTTCTTAAATCAACCAATTTTTAATTGAAAAAATTAAGAAAACTTAGCAATATGAATGTGTATTTAATAAAATTATTTTTATCCTTTTATAATTACAACTTCAATACATTTTTTCTTTTATAATCTTAATTGTTATAGTACATTAATAATAAAAAATATTATTTTATTAAGATCAGTTCAACCACTAGTTTAATAATGGTTGAATCAATAAATCTTAAAACCAATATCTTCACAAATTCAATCATCGGTCTGGTTTTAAAAATATTTTAAAAACATAGATAAATATGAATATCAGTAAGTTATTGCTTAATAGTATCACTTTCTCTCGTATGTTTATTAAGTTTTCTAGACAAGCATAAAACTACATCAGACAACATTCATTTTGAAACACATTGAGTAATTATTTATCTTATCATTTATAAAGGAGTAATTTTCTTATTTCATTTTTTGTATACTTTTTAAATTTTACATACATTCTTTTAATTTTATAAAGACCATTTTATATGATGTTAGTATTTTTCAACTAGTATCAATAGCTTCTTTTAACACTCTTTTAAATATCATCTTTAATATTTGTCAAAATTTTAAAAAAAAAATCAATTTTATAGGTCTCGCATTTTATTTAACATTTTTCTTTCCTATTTTTTATAATTTTCTATCCCCCCGTTAAGAGTGTGTTTTTAACTACCACTCCTCTAAATTATTTGTTAAATGTGCTAAATAGTTGACGTTGTACTCTAGTTGGTATTGGTGGAACTGATTCCTTACAAACAATTAATTAACAATTGGCACCCTTGCATCAAACCACGGCTAGTTTCTTTGTAATTAGAAAACACTGTTTAAAATTGTTTTAAAAAATTGGATTTATTTTAGAGATTTTTGCATAATCAGAGATAAATTTTTGAAAATTACATTTTTTAAAACTTTTGAGAAATAGTTACTTTCTCTCTTTTATTTCAAAACTTTTTTTTAGAAAAGTTTGCTTATATAGCAAAGTGAAGAATATCATCTCACAATACTAAGCAATGTGAGACTAAAAATCAAACTGCAAAACTTAATCAAACTACAAAACTAACAATTCTCCAACTTGGAGTTTGATTATCACTTATTGTAGTTGCCTTCATCATCAATCATTCTTGAAGGTCAGTTGAGACACTGCAAAACTTCAACTTCTCTGTTGTGACAACCTTTGTCAACATATCCGTTGAGTTCTTACTTCCTAGTATCTTCTTCAACGTTAGTACTTCATTCTCAAGTAGAGATCCGATGAAGTGATAACGGAGATCAATGTGCTTCATTCTAGAGTGAAATGTTGAATTCTTAGCCAGATGTATTGCACTCTGACTATCACTGTGCAAAACACTCTTTTCCTGGATGAATCCCAACTCTATTAACAATCCCTGAAGTAATATCAATTCTTTGCTAGCTTCTGTTACTGCTACATACTCAGACTTTGTAGTGGATAGAGCAACGATCTTTTGTATCTGTGACATCCAACTAACAGCTGTAGTTCCAACAGTAAATATGTAGCCAGTGGTACTTCTTTGATGATCAATTTCTCCAGCAAAGTATGCATCTACGTAGCCTTGTACTTTTAATTAACCTTTACTAAAGCACAAACACTTCTCCTTAGTGCTTCGTAGATATCTCAAAATCCATTTCACAGTTTCCCAGTGAGCTTTACCTGGATTTGACATAAACCTGCTTACAACTCCCATTGCATAACCAATGTCTGGTCTTGTGCATATCATTGCGTACATCAGACTTCCAATGGCTGAAGCATATGAAATTTTAGCCATTAATTCTTTTTCTTCCTCCGTCTTAGGAGATTAGTCTTTTGATAGACGAAAATGAGTAGCCAAAGGTGTGCTAACTGGTTTGGCGTTGCCCATGTTGAATCTTTGCAAAACACAGTTGATGTACTCTATCTGAGATAACTGCAAGGTTCCCTTTTGCTTATCTCGCATGATTTGCATTCCTAGGATCTTCTTTGCTGGTCCTAAATCTTTCATGTCAAATTCTTTTGACAACTGCTGCTTCAAGTTTCTGATCTCACTCATATCTGAACCTGCTACTAACATATCATCGACATAAAGTAGCAAAATGATATAACTGGAGTTGTACTTCTTGAAGAAACAACAATGGTCAGCATTGCACTTCTTAAAACCTTCCTTGTGCATGAAGCTCTCAAACTTCTTATACCACTGTCTTGTAAAGAGTACCACTCTTTTTGCCTCGAGCAATTGCCATCGCACCCTTTGAAATCTTCCAATGATCACCGTGGAAGATTGTCGTGTAGCCTTCACTGGCTAACTGGCCCATTAAGATTAAGTTCTTAGTCAGGTCAGGAATATGTCTGACATTTTTCAATTCCCATACAGACCCGTTTAACTTAATCTTTATTGCACCTTTACCTACAATCTCATATGATTGCTCATTACCAAGGTAAACCTTAGCAAGGTTTCTAGGAACATAATTCTCGAATAGTTTCGTTTGTGAGGTAGCGTGAAAAGATGCTCCAGAGTCTAATACTCAAGACTCCTCTTTATCTTCAAGAGAGCATATCAACACTTCATCTTTTCCTGAGGTGGAGGCAACGTTTGCTTCGCCCTTTGCTTCTTGATTCTTCTATGCACTCCTGCACTGGTTTTTGTAGTGCCCGATTTTCCCACAATTCCAACACTCGATCGTCTTCGAGTTTTGGGAACTACGATGATTTCTGGACTTGGATTGTCTCTCCTTTGATTTTTCGCGTCCACTTTCTTTGGGTGAACTTCTTCCTCTTGACTCTGTATGCAATACTGAAGAGGTTGATGGTTCACCTAACTCTTTCCGCTGGATCTTTACATTGAGAACCAAATTTTGAACATCATCAAATCTTAACTTATTGCTTCCCGATGAGCTACTCACAGCCATGACCGTAGCATTCCAACTTTCTGGCAAGGAAGACAAAAGTATTAAAGTCCGTACTTCCTCATCGAACTCAATCTCAACTGAACTCAACTGGGTTGTAACAGTGTTTAGTTCATTGAGATGATGTGCCACCGAAGCACCTTCAGACATCCGCAAATTGAACAATCGCTTCATCAAGTAAACTTTGTTTGAGGCTGATGGTTTCTCGTACATGTTGGAAAGGGCCTCCATGAGACCTGCTGTCGTCCTTTCTTTTGCAATGTTGAAAGCAACATTACGGGGTAACGTCAGTCTAATGCCTCCAAGGCTTGTCTATCAAGGAGACTTCAATCTTCCTCCTTCATACCCCCTGGCTTCTTTCTTGTGAGTGGTTGATACATATTCTTTTGATACAGATAATCTTCTATCTGCATTTTCCAAAATCCAAAGTCTGCACCATCAAACTTTTCAATCTTCATCTTGCCTTCGTCCATTGCCATTGCTCCTACTTCTTTTGAAGAAAAGCCCCACTAGTTCTCTAGACTGAGATCCCTAACAACAAGAGAAAAAATCTTTTCTGATGTGAAAGATCAGACACAGCTGCAGCCACAGAGCATACTAAGAAAATTTACTCTAACCAAATCTTTTCTGATGCGGAAGATTAGACACTGCTGCAACCACAGAGCATACTAAGAAATGGGCTCTGATACCACTTGTTGGGAACAAGGCACTAAAGGAGAGAAGAGAGAAATAAACAATACTAAGAAGTATTTGTTTTGGTGCATTTGTAAACCTTACATAAGCTTGCTTATATAGCAAAGTGAAGAACACCATCTCACAATACTAAGCAATGTAGGACTAAAAATCAAACTACAAAACTTAATCAAACTACAAAACTAACAGTTATTTCCTAAAAAAAATAAAAAATTAATTATTTTTCTACTTTGTTTCTCGAAAACAGTTTAGATAAACATATTAAAAATTCGTATAATCAATAAATAATTTTAAACAAACAACTCTTTTTAAACCAACTCTTTAATATATAGAGTTTGTATGATGTAAAATTTGAAATGTTATTGCCTAATCAAGCCAGATACTAGAATAGTTGACTTTAGGATTTTTCATGAATGATTTCAATGCTGTTTAAAGAAAGAAAAGAGAGGATTCATGATCCACAAACTGTGCCCAAAGCCACTCATTTTAGCCAAAAGGAATGAGAATGAATAGTATGGTGATAGTATGGGATGAGTATAGAAAGACTTTCAAAATCCTCAATTTCATATTTAGCACAAGTTGTCACAAGCAAAGAAGTGAAACTATTACAGATTGACAAATAGATGTAGTTTTACACACGAGAATACTAGGGTATTTTTTGAGAAGATGATGACGAAAGGAGAAGGATTATTCAAAGGGGTTAGGAGTTACATTAATATATGTCTAGTAATAGTATGTTTAGTGCTTATTTGGCAACAATTTTATAAAACTGTTTCTATAATTTTAGTTTTTAAAAACTAAAAAACTTGCTTGGATAGTGTTTTCTGAAAACAGTTTTCGAAAACAGTTCTGATTTTTTAGTTTTTAAAAACTAAAAAACTGGAACAACTGAAAGTAGTTTTGCTTTTTAATTTTCTGTTTTTGTTTTGAAAACTCAAAATACAATCAGAATATGTTGTTTTTTGCTTTTCATTAATGAAATTCTAATAAACATGAACAAGTTTTTCCATTTTTAGATCTTCAAAAAGTTTTCTAATATCATTTGCCAAACAAGTTTTTTTTTCTTTTCTTCCCGAAAACAGTTTTTAAAAACTATTTTTGAAAACTCTTTTCAAAAACTAAAAAACAAAACCAAACCAATCAAATCCTTAATGTTTATTTATTGTTTCCTCTAGACACCTAGAATTAAGAATGTATCTTTGAATTATATTTTAAGAATTTTAAGTCCTAGTTAAGTTTAGTATATTTAACTTAAAATTACAAAAAAAGATATTTTTTATGGTTATCAAAATCGTGTGTTCACTCTAAAATCATACGATTTTATGAGTTTACTCATTTTTTTCTAGTCAAATCATATGCAAACTTTTTCTTTGAGTAAAATCGTGTAAACTTGTGTAACATCATAAGTTTAGGATTGATTTTAGGAGTTTAGCCATCTGTAAAATTTCTTTTAGCATCTACATAATTACTATTTGAACCACACTACAAAGATACCAAAATTACTCTAATATTAGACTAGTTGATTCAAAACATATGAAAAGATAAATTGATCCATAAATAAGTATCCATTTTGTTTTCTAAATCAAATGATTTGGAATTTATTTTTTTGTATGTTCCAGATCAACTGACCCAAAAAGAAAATCAAAATTTAACTTCAGATCAGTAAACATGTCAAACTAATTTTTGGATCATGTGATATGGATAACATAAATATGAAAGTTTATTTTGGATCAACTAATGCGGAAGTCCCACAGAGAATAAAATTCATATAAACTAATTTGGAATAACAAATGAAGCAAAAAAAAATATTGATTTAAAGCGTAACGGTTGTGTGCTATAGAAAGATAAATGGTGATTGAGACTTTGCGGGAAGGTTGTGTCGTTGATAAGGGAGGTTTTATGATGAGAATGAGCATGTGGAGGAGAGGAGAAAGAATAGGGAGAAGGGAAATGAGCTACAAGTGAGGTTTAATTCCAACAATCTTAAACTTTTGGCGTCCTTGGTTTCAAAGTCTTTTGGTCATTTTCAGTTATTTAAATGATATTATTTTAAGAATTACATTTGCAACTTAGTGCAATTTGTTTTCTAATTGGTGTAAATTGACTATGAATATATTTATAATATTTATTATGTCATTATTTGCTTTGTTAAAATATTAAATTGGTTATTATATATATATATATATATTATTTACATTTTTAATTACTATTTTTTATATAAAATTACGAATTTAGAATTCAAATTCATATAATTCTTACTAGTTTTCCTAAAATCTCAATTTTGATCACCTTAATTTTTTTAACAAAAAACCTCTTTTTAAAGGATGTATTTTAAAAAGTAATCTAATCGGCATGTTCTTTATTTCAACGTTAAACTATAATTTAGAATGTATTATTAGTCGTTTTACTAATTATTGAAAATAGTAACAATAAAAAATTGAGATTATAATATTATTCTAGTGACAATATCAAAGAAAGTGAAAAAGAGATCGTAAATTCAAATTTCTTCTCTAACAAAGCTACCATATCTACAACTAATATTTCCCTATAAAAAAAATATAATTTTAAGATGATTAATCCTTTAAAACATTCTTTTTACAACACACTTTAATTTCTCCAATTAATCAAAATTTATGAAAAACTATATAACTCTTGCATACAGATGCAGAGTAACATCCACAACTTCGAATCCATGACCAATTAGACATTAAAAATCCAACACATAATTTTATTGTTGCATATGTACTCCCCTTCTTATTATATACTATAAAATAATGTGACATATTATATATAAAACTGACACTATTGTATGAATTGACTCACTTATACTTAAGTTGGATCTTTGAAGATAGATATCTCGTAACACTTGAGGTATGTTCTCCATTGAAGATAATTTGATCAAGGAGCTCAGTTATGACTACTATCCTGTACTTTGCATGGTACTGTTTGGTGTTCAAAACTTGCACTCGCTTTGGATACAGACAGGGAGTGTGTGCCTCCAGTAGTCATGATCGTTAATTAACTCTTGTGCTGACGCTTACGTGACATTGAGTAACATGTCATCTTCTTTTAATTTGTTAATTAATGTTTGGAACTTCATCCTTTCGCAGATGAAATTTTCTATCCATTGCGGAAACTTTTGGTCTGCAAGAAAGGGAGACAAAGAAGATTATGAGCTCTTAAATGCTATAGCATTTCACCCCATTTATCAAAGGAAGTTCGAGAGAAGATGAGGTTTGAGAAACGGTAAAAGAAAAATTATCTGCGTCTGATTCTTACTACCCATCTCATAATATTACCAACTAATTTATAATTTATTTATACCAATAAATGATTCTGTAACATTTTAGTTCTGCTAGGAATAGCGCTTTTTCCATATGCTGATCATTATCATCAATGTTGGCTGATCGTCTTTCCCTTTTGCTTTATTAGAAAAGAACCTTTTATTTCATTGTCTTCCCTGCATTTGACTGCGTTTCATCTTTCTTGACACCTTTTTAAGTCAGAATCCGGTTTTCAAAGATTTGGGCGACTGCACCCTGCTGTGAATATTGCTTTCTTTTGGCAGAAATCTATTATTAGTGTAAAACAAGTGAAGTGTCTTTATATTTAGAGATTGTATATTTTCACTATAAATAAATAAAATGAACAAAGAAAGTTAAAATAGTGTAATACAATAAAATTAATATCTTGATCCGTGTAATTCGTATTTATGTCTATTTTATATATACTAGCGACTGTTTCACATATTTATTTTGATATACTATAATAATTTTACGATTTTAATTTAATATGTTATTTTAATTTAGTATGTTTTGAAATATATTGTTAATTTTTGTATTTCTTTGTTTATGATAACATGATAGAAACCAGACAGATTATTAATAAATATGTTAGATTTGCAATGAATGTAAGAAAATAAAGAAATAAGAGAGTTTGAATAGAATTCAAAATGTTATCGTGCATGTGTATTTTCATTTTTATTAAAAATATTTTTGAAATAAAATGTGGATATAAAAATGTTGATTTCTTTTATATATGTTATGGATAATATAAAATTATAGATATACATACAATTATGTATTGTGGATATAATTGTTTTAAAGGAGTTAATATTATAAGGTTAATTTAGTAACATAATCCATATATGAGAAAATGGGGAAAAGAGATATGAGTTTGAATCCTTATTTTAACAAAGTAGTTTTTTCATCTTATTTTTTATTTTTAAATAGATATAAGGATAAGATTGAAAATGAAATGTGGATACTAAAATGACGAATTTCCTTTATATATCTTATAATATAGATTATATGTGGACACTAATATATATATATATATATATATATATATATATATATTATAAATAGTAAAACAATTATGTAAGTTGGATATAAATGTTTTAAAATAATTTTATCTTAAGATTATAAAAGTTAATCTAGTAGAAAAAGTTTACATTTGGAGAGGACAACTTGGGGGTTAGAATCCCTCGTTTCACAAACTAGTTTATTTTTTAATTTTTAAATAGGTACATGAGTAGAATATGTATTTTGAAAAATGGACATTAAAAGAGAATTCTCTTTATTAATAATATATATATATATATACAGACACGATTGAGAATCCTCTATTCCAAATTAGTATTTCATTTTGTTTTTTTTATGTGTTTTATTTTGATGTTGTGTATCTTTTTTGTTATTTTAAATATTTTTAAATGCTTTATAATTTATTTTTACGTTTAAAGTTTTTAAATTAAAGTTTTTAAATTAAGGTTTTCAAATCTAATATTTAAAATTATTTTGGTAAAAATCATTTAAAAAATTTAACTTAAAAAATATAAACCAAAAAATTAATTACAAAACATTTTAAAACATTAAAACAATGAAAAAATATACACAAAGAAAAATAAAACACATAAAAAAATAAAATATAAATTAACAAAAAAATTTAATTTTAAAATTTCTGATTTAAAAAATAAACATAAATAAAAAATAAATTTTAAAAAATTCAAAAAATTGACTAAATTTTTTCAAATTTATTTTTTAAATTTATTTTTTAAGTACGTATGTTTTTTAAAGTATGATTTTAAAAATTTTTTTAAGTTAATTTGTATTTCATTTTTTTCTTATGTGTTTTATTTTTATATTGTGTATCTTTTCTGTTATTTTAAATTTTTTTAAATGTTTTATAATTTATTTTGCAGTTTAAAGTTTTTAAATTAAGACTTTTTAACATAATATTTCAAATTATTTTAAATTATTTTGGTAAAAATTGTTTAAAAATTTTAACTTAAAAATATAAACTAAAAAATATATTACAAAGTGTTTTAAAAAAATTAAAAAACCGAAGAAAAATCTACAACGTAAAATTAAAATAGACAATAAAACAAAACAAAATATAAATAGCTAAAAACATTTTAATTTTGAAATTCATGTTTTAAAACAATATACATAAATAAAAAATAAATTTTAAAAAATTGGCTAAAAAAATAAATCTAACAAAAAAACCGCTTTATAAGAAATTGGTTCTCTATTTTTGTAACGTTTTTACATAAAAACGATAACCTTGAAAAATTAGTTTTTCCCACTTAACCAATAGCCTAGATATATACCAATAAAATTAATTTATTCTAAATTTTTTCAAATTAGGATTAATTTTATATTTAAAGTTATATTTTTCTTCTACTCAAAACTAAACATGGTAAAATTTATTTAAAATCAATTTTAATTTTAGAATCAATTTTCACCACGAAATCAAACAAAAATTATACTTATTTAGTTATTTATCTGTAACTGAAAATTCTAAAATTTTGTATGATTTTGTACAATATGTGAATTTTCTTTAAAACTTGCAAGTTACAATTATCTATCAAATAAGACGTTATTCGATCTAAAAGAGAAAGCAGCTTGCTTTATCTTTTCTATGCATTAAGTAAATATATAACATGCAAGTAACTCTTATTGGCCATGCCATTAAGATATATCAACATTTTACTAAATATAATAACACCATAAAGTCCTTAGTTATATTTTAAATAATGATACCAACTTTTCACAGCTGCATCAATCTGAAAAAAGCAATATAATTATGTATCATCATCAGATTAATTGGTCAGAGAATGATTATCAATTATTTTGTTCATTGCTCTGTCATACTTTTCATTTTTTGAATAAAACCAATATGAAGCTATATATACTGTGACCTAGTCTGAATTAGTTTATAGTTTGTGAAAGTTATCTTTTTAATTAAGATAAGTTAATTCTTAAACTATAAAAGATATTTATTTTATTATGAATTGCAAGCGTTAGAATTTGAATATGAAACATAGATTACATATACATTAAAAATATAAAATAGTTATATAATATTATTTAATTATAAACTGTGATGTATTATAAATTTATTAACTTTTTATATACACCAGTATAAAAGTATAAAATCGATTATTTTTTATTGATAGAAAAAGTGTATAGCCATTAAATTCTTTAAATACAAGAAAATATTTTTAAAAGTTTTAAGATGTAATTTTATTTTAATTTAGGGAAAAATAATTTTATTTCTTTAAAATTATCCAAATTAATTTTAAAAAGGTGTTGAACAAATGAGAACACCTCAACATCTTGACATTAATAAACTTTGTTTAAGTTTGATTTCAACATAAGATCAAAGTGTAATTTTCTTTTTATTAATATGAAAGTAAACTAGTTCATCTGATGCTGAATATTTCCTCTAATTAAAATGTTTGAAAATACCAATTTATAAATTTCATACTTACAAATTCATACTACTATTTATTTATAAAAGATATTAAAAAATCATATTTTTTTAGATCAACCAAAAAATATTATTTATAAGGAAAAAGTTGAAAGATTAGTATTCCATCAAAACGCTTCATGTATAATAAGGTTGTTGATTTTATTCAACATCATACAATATTTTAAAAATGATATAAATGGTGGGTTGTAAAACCCATTTACATTATTAGTGTACCAATACTAAACTCTATATTTATTTGTCTGTTTTAAATCCATGATGTTCATGCTCAGGCAAGGTTATATTTTAGGACACTTTGTCTCCTCATAATAAGATTTTTGTTGGAAAAATAATTCAAATTATTTTATTTTCGAATTTCTAGAGATATTCTTTAGAAAAAGATATCGTTTTATTTTTAAGATTTGTTTAGATTTTAAAGATATTATTTATAAAATAGATATTTATTTTTTAATTTAAGATTAGGATATTATATAAATAGGGTTTGTAAGTTAATAAGAATCACCGATTTGATGAGGAGGTTACCACCCCTAAGTGAAAAAGGAGATTATAACGTGGAAGGAGAGTTTACAAGTTTTCTAATAATCTCCAAAAACTTGACGTGAATATATGCATGAAATATAAATTATGTGAACAAAAAAATAAAAAGAGTTTGTAGGTTTTTCAGTAATTCCTTAAAACTTGTATAAATATAAATATGAGATATGAATCACGTGAATAAGATAGTGTTGTTATTTTTTTTTTCTCTTAGGATATTACTATTTTTTTATGATGTATTTTTTTGTATCAGTCTGAATAAAAAGTTTGTTTATTAACAACTCAGTATTTGAGCCATAACAATTAAATTTATATTATATTTTTTGTACATCTCTTTTCGTCTTGATTTTGTCGAGCTTTATCGAATATGAATAATATCTATTTTTTATTGTATATATTATTATTATGTCAAATTTTTAAAATTTGTTGTTATGTTTTTTTATTGTGATTCAAAATTTTTTTATTTTAATATACCTTAAATAAATTATTCATACACTTAAATTATCAAATATATTTTAAGAGAAATGAGTTAAGACAAGGTAGATCAACGAAACGTAATGTTAACCGTGAGTCGGGAAAAAAACTGCCAAAACTTTGAAAAATAGAGCTCATTTTAATGTTATCTTCCCTCATACTTTTCTTTACTACAGTAACAGTACTTTTTATCAGCCTTTCTTTTCTTGCATTCTAATGGGCCACGTTTTACTTTGATATCTGTTTTCTTTCTCTCAAATGTTTGGTAGCAAGAGAAAAGAAAAGAACTATTTGACCAAAAAAGGTAAACCACCAAAATGTCCTTCAAACGAATCAGAACTCAGAAAAAGCACCCCATTGGCATCTAAAACTTTTTGCCCCGAGAGCGTGGTTGTCATGCTAATGACAAGCTCACCCAGAAAACATTTTCTTTCATCAATTTTGCGTTTTCAACCTATCTGCATCCTCCAAATGGAAACTCTTAAAGAAAATTTTACAAATACAAAAAATTTAAAATATATTAAATTTAAAATTCTTTCAATTCAAAAGACTTTATTTTTCAAACGTTTTGTTTAGATAAGGTAATTCAAGGTAATTTTAATTTTCTTAGATAGAGTATTTTAATTTTTACTAAAAATAAAAATTTATTTTACTAAACAAAATTTTGACAAAAATTTATTCTTTTTAAAAAATAATATAAAATTTTATTTAAAAATAAATTTTTAGTTTCTAAAAACAGTAATGTTTTTATAATAAATAAATAGAAAAATCACATAAGTAAACCTTACATAATTGATTTTATTTGTTGACAATATTATGCTTTTATATAAATAAATGATATAAATTTATGACAAAATTTATTTTATTTTCTTAGCAAATCCATTTTATAAATTCTACTTAATAATTTATTCTATATTTTAATTATTATAAGTATTTTATTAATTTATATAAATATTATAATTTTTAAAATATAAAATATAATATTGGGGGTTTGGCAGATCAGTTCATCCTGCCTTTGACCCGCTAAATTGGTGAGTTAGACAAGACAGACCAAAACGGACAAACGGTTGAATACACTAGTTTGACCCGTAAAAATGAGGGTTAGTCCACTTGGCCCACTCCGTTTTGTCATCCCTAATTGATATCAAGTAAATAATAACCTCAGTTGATTTTGGTAAAAGAAAACTAGGTTTGAAGAATTTCAAATTCTTACTTTTTTTAAGGAATTTGAAATTTTACAATTTTAACTAATCAAAATACTTTCTAAAATGCCTAGAATTTCAAATTCTTTTAAAAATCCTCATCCAAACAAAGTATTTCATCACAAAACATTTAAAATTTCAAAATGAAATAAATTACCTTCTTAAAATTCTCCATCCAAACATACTCTTAATCTAAAATAATTCTGATACGCAGCGGTATAATTATAATTAGATTTTGGACTAAAGAAGCACCTCTACTATCCGACCTACATGATTTTGCAATATTCGATCTCTTAATATCCATCCCTGATTCACAGAGCGAGATAGAATTAAGAAATCATTGTGATTTCTGGGACATGGAGAGACAAGACCTCGACTAATATAAAGGGAAGCCAATGTAAGCCTAAGGGGTCAAGTACAATTCACAGTTACAAACACCTAAATATTAGAAATACCATCTAGAACATTTGGCGGCCATATTGGGAACATTTGAACCCTTCTCTCAACTTCTTTAATCTGCTTACTTTATAATTAAACTTCATCAAACACATTATATTTATCACTTCATCTCTGTCTCCTAATCACATCAATTCATCTCACAGTTTGTAAGATCAAAGGAGAGAGGAGTCATGGCATTGTTGTTCCTTTTGGTGCAAAATAATCTTCTCGATGCATGTTGGGCAATTGTATTTAATGATGCAACGAAAAAATCAATCCAACATCCATATCGATTTCTAATGGCTCTACAAATCACATTTAATGACACTAAAGGTTCACAAGCCCGTTTTAATCGTGTGTGCATGGGGGCAGGAAATTGACAAATTTGCATTACAACTTCCCCATAAGGCCCAAGCTCATACACGCGAGACTTCACCTCTTGCTAGTCTCTTTACCAAGTCTTGTTCACTTATTTTAATATAAACTTTTCTCAAGTAGCTCATCTAAGCAATATGGGACTTTGACTTTTGTAATATATATTTAAACTTACAATAATCCCTCACATATTACAAAAGTCAAAGTAACTTCTTGGAAAAAGAAATCTCTCGCTAGGTTCTCAAATAAGGTATATTACATCGGACATGGTGTAGCTATGCTATATGAACCAGACCTAGAATAGTACTTATCACACAGTGCAACTAGTCTACTAATCACAATATACCCTCACAATCTTTGTTGTTTTCACTGTGTTGTGTGTTTTGGTCATGCATTTGTCTGATATTCATGAGTGCTTTAGAGATTTGCCAACATCTTATGCAAGCGGCCCCACTTGACCACATATAGGTGATTTCATTAAGTTTATGCTACAAATCATACACCACCCATAAAAGGATATGAAATTCATTAAAAACTTTATAAAATGCTAAGCTATCTCATAAAGCTTAACTATAAAGTTTAACCTCCCATTAATGCAACATTTAGCACATTCTCACATCATAGGAAGGGACTAAAAAATGAAATTTATTGATATCAATTTTAGTGTCAGCAGAACTGACAAATGACTTGTTCTTACTCATATGAAACTTCTTTATGGGATCTTCAATCACAAATGTTGGGTTACCATCATTGTATATTTTCAAGTGGCTATCATTCCCCTCGATGTTTCTAATATCATTTTCCTTTCTAGGGGTTTTTTCAGAGGATCTGCTAAGTTTTCTTGTGACTTCATAAAGTCTATGGAAATAATTCCATCCTTTAGCAACTACTTTATCACATTATGTCTCAATTGTATATGTTTATTCTTATCATTGTAAGTTTTATTTTTCGCTACATCTATTGCTGATTGTGAAACACAGTGCATAGACACTAATGGTGTTGGTTTCACTCCTAAAGGAATGTTTTCTAATAAGTTTTTCAACCACTCAACCTTAGTGCCAGTCATTTCTAGAGCATCAAACTCATATTCCATTGTTGATCTACCTATAATAGTTTGTTTGACTAATCTCCATGTAGTTGCACCACCACCAAGTGTAAATACATATCCACTAGTGAATTTTGTCTCATGTGAATAAGATATCTAGTTAGTATCACTCTACCCTTTTAGTACAGTGGAAAATCCATTGTATTCAATACTATACATAGTCAATGGTACCTCTCAAATACCTTATGAGTCTAGCAAATGCTTCCCAATGATCATTATTAGGATTATGAGTAAGTCTACTTAATCTATCTACTACATAGGCTATATCCAGTCTTGATAAATTCATCAAGTGAATTAAGCTCCCAATAATCTTAGCATATTGAGTTTGAGAAACCAGTTTCTCCTATTTTTTTCATTAGTTAAGAGTTAGCATCATAAGGGGTACTCATAAATTTATAATCATAATAGTCAAACTTCCTAAGAAGTTTCTCCATATAATGTTCTTGGGATAAAATTATGCTATCTCCCTTCCTTATAACCTTAACTCCCAAAATTACACTTGAATCACTCATATCTTTCATATCAAATTTGGATGCTAAGAAGGATTTAGTTTTAAAAACTATATTATTGTATGTACCAAAGGTTAACATGTCATCCACATACAAACATATAATGACACAGTCACCATTCACAAGTTTAGTGTACACGCAACTATCATCATCACTAGAACAAAAGCCTTCAACAAATATACTTTTATTAAACTTTTAACATCATTGTTTAGGTGCCTGTTTTAAACCATATAAAGCTTTTAAGAGTTTACACACTTTGTTTTCTTAACCAAGAATCATGCATCCCTCAGGTTAGGTCATGTAAATCTCTTCCTCTAAATCATCATTCAAGAAAGTTGTCTTAACATCATCTGATGAATTACCAACTTGTGAATAAATGTAAATGCTATCATAACTCTAATAGAGAAAATCCTAGTAATAGGCGTAATAGTAGTGAAATTTTAGCTAAATAACCAAAAGAAAAATTTCAAAAATATCTCTTTTTCTATGGAAATTAAGATGTTTTGTCCTACTTTTGTGTACATATTTAAAAGTAATGAAAGAACATATTAAATGTTTGTTTTTAAACTAGCAGACATCATTTTAGCAATATTTGAATGAGAATTACAGGGTAAATGAAAAAAGGGCAACAAAGAAAAGCAAATAGATCCTTGAGCCGCCACTGATCGCTAAGAGAAAAAGGAAGAAATAAGTGACAACTTAATAAATTCATTCAGCAAAACATGGTCCTTAAGCAAAGGGACAAAAGGAAGTAAGAATCCATAGAGAGATTGCTAAGCAAGCTCAGATTGCTTAGCGATACTAATGCGGTAGAAGGTTATTCACTAAGCGAAGCAAAGGTGGTGAAGAGAAATTCGCTTAACGAAGAGATTTCACTCAGCGAACTGCACCTGGCTAGTTCTGTATAAAGAGAAGAAGGATGCATCTTGATTTACATTTACTCTTCCCTTCTTCTCTTCATTTCTTCTTTGTAATAATCCACTTATAGGGGCATAACTAGGAGTGTTATTAGAAGTTGGAACTGGATTTTACTCTGTAACTCTCTTTTATTATATCTAAGTTTTATTTATCTCTTTTGAAATTTCCTCATGCTTAATATTCGTTGTGTGTTTGATCAACTCATAATGTTATTTGTTTGATTTCTGTTGTTGGAAAACTTTCAAGAAATCTAAGACCTAGGAATTTTCATCATATAATACTTACACTTAGGAATAAGGTAAAGATCTATATGTGAATCAGTAATTGTTCTACACTTATCAAATTATTGAAATATATCATGCTAAGGAATTAAGTGAAAGTTTAAATAATTTAGTTCTCTATTACTAAGGAATTAGGATAGATAAATTATCAACAATTTCTAGAAGTGATAAAAAGAATCTTAGAAATAGTTAGTAGTTTAGGTAATACAACAATAATCTATGTTTATAACTATTTTGTCATTTAATAATCAAAACTCTAAAAATATGTATCATTGATTTCAATTTCTCATTTGAAATTTTATCTATCATTTTAAATAAGCTTGCTCTATAAGGAATTATTGAATATCAATTTTAGTATCAATTCCCTGCGGAGATGACATGATCTAATAAGTTCTATACTATAATAGACTAATGCTAGATACTGTCCTAAAAGACTTATCTGAGTAATACCACAAATTTTCTAGGATACAACAAGAACCTCATAGTAATATGCTAAAGCTATAGAATTAGCAAGCTAAACAGAGAACCAAAAAGCATGGAAGCAAAGAGAAGAGAATGGGTGAGGTGTGTCTGGAAAACAGAGGCACTATTTATAGCACTTAGGTTGCATGTCTAACCTCCAAATAACTGTTGGAGTCATAGCCGTTGGAAGCAATAAAAGACACATTAAAATATATTTAATACAATGATTGCATTTTAATTGTGTTTAACGACACAACTGAAAAATCAGCCCAACAAACTTATTGATTTTTATCAGCTCGCATGCCCTGTAAATTACCAAGTGTTGTTCACTTGTTTCAATATAAACCATTCTCAAATAGCTCAGAAACTTTGATTTTTATAATATATACTTAAACTTACAACCGGGATTGAGAGGGGACCAGCATAATCACTCACTTTATATATGACAAATTTAATTCGACACTAACTTTCTTTTTTTTATAAGCTAATTCAACACTATCCGGTCTTAATTTCACCAATCTCTTATTTACTTGCTGAATTTTTATTATTCGAAGATTTTGCTGATGGATTATCAATTTCAATTTGACTAATTCCATTCTTTAGTTTTTGGTTTTGATTATGTTGTTTGGCCATTTCTGTGATTGCTTTGTTATGCATTGACAACAAAGATAGAAAGTTCATGTTATAGACTGATTATATATTGTGTTTTGTTCCGATTTGGAAATAAGCACTTTCCGCGATGATATTTGCTGTGATTTTACATACGTGTTTACTGCCCATGATTAGATTTAGGATTTAATTAGAGGATAAATATTTTGGAAGAAATCATTAAATAAATAAAAATATATTAATGTTTTTAATTATTTATTTAATGTTTTTGTTCTAAATGACATTAACAATATTATTTTATAATAAATAAAGAATTTAACACCTATGCACTAAGAATGTAAAAAAGTTTTCATTGACATTTAATTTAATCAGTCCTTTATTCATATGACTTTTAAAGTATTAACTTGTAAAGTCAATTAACTTGCTATAGATAAAGGATTCTAATTAAAATATCAGTGTAAACTTGTTACACTGACAGTATATAAGTATTTTACTCATAAATATAAGGAAAATAAAAAAATAATGAAATACAAATAGTTAAATAAAGTATTACTTTATGTTAGTGCAAAACTTTTTACACGGCTAGTGTATAAGTATTTTACTCATAAATAAAAGGAAAATAAAAAATAATGAAAAACAAATAATTAAATAAAGTATCACTTTCTTATAAAAAAACTTACATTTTAAATTGGTGTGATTGCGACCTGATCCTAATGTAAACTATAAGTTGCATGACACATTAGATACATTAATTTCATGGTACCAATGTAAATCATGAGTTACATGCAAATAAGATACATTAAGATGATTCCAATGCAACCATGAATTACATTGCAAACCCTAAACCTCAACATAAACATGAGTTGCATCATAGGTTGACCAAAAATAATGACCTAATCCCAATGTAAATCATGAGTTACATTATAGATAGATACATTAATAGATGATCCCAAGGTAGCTGTGAGTTATATTAGAGATCATAAACTGACCACAATGTAAATCTAAGTTGTATTGCAGGTCGTCCAAGAATAATTATCTAATATCCCAATGCAAAATATGAGTTCATAATAAATCAGATAAATTAACAAATGATCCAAATGCAACAAGGAGTTGCATTGCATATCATAAATCGACATGAATGCAAACTTAAGTTGCATTGCAGGTCGCCAAGAATAACCAATGTTTTCACTTGTCAAAATTCAAACCTCTTAGAAGTTTTTCGAAGGCCTAATTAGAAGACGTAGATTGTTAACTCTACTATTAATTTGAAACATAAAAAAGGAGATTGTCAAGAGTGGAGCTAGTAGTCCAGGATAAGCCTCTTCATTCACATAAGACTTTGAGGCTGGTGGAGGTGGACTTCAACGACCCGACCTACACGATCCTATGGTATCCAATCTCCTAATAACCATTTGTGATTCATGGAGCAAGACAGAAACAAGAAATCACATGCGATTCCGGGACAAGAGAGAGGCAAGCACAATTGACAACGACAAACACCTAAATCCTACAAATACTATCTAGAACAGATTTAAATATATTTTTTGTTACATAAATATTTGTTTTTTAATATTTTTTAACTTTTTAATCTTTAATAAATTTTTATTCTATTTTTTATCCTAAATTACGTCACTTTTCAACTGTTATTTAAATAAAGATTAAAATATAATGTTGGTTTCTAATTATAATTTTTCTGTCCTATTTAAAATAACTTACTCCTCAAATTTTTAAAAACAATATTTTAGTCTAACCGTCTAACTAATTAATACATTAATTCTTAAGTTTTCTACGTTGATTATGATTTAAGTAATGTGCTAGTATAGCATTTTTTAAATTATATATTGATAAGTAAATAATTAATTAAATAAAAAACTTTAAAAACTTAGCACTGAACGCATTAAATTATATAGTTGTACTAGAATTATTGATTTTAAAAGATTAAAAAATTAAATATCTTTATTATAAATGTAGAACAAAAATTACATATTTAAAAAATTAAATATTTTTATTTTAATATAATGCAATTTTCTTATAAAAAATTACATATTAAAAAAATTAAATATTTTTATTTTAACATAATGCAATTTTCTTATAAAAAATGACATATTAAAAAAGTAAGTTAACTATAATTATATTTTGGCCTTTATCTCACTATTGTATCTTTCTTCTTTAACACCAAAAAAATATCTTTCTTCTTTAACAATCGTATTTTATTATTATTATTATTATTATTATTATTATTATTATTATTATTATTATTATTATAATTATTTTATTATTAGTAGTATAAAATACAATAATATCTTAAAATTTAGTGTAATTATACATATATTTTGTTTTTTTTACCATTACTTTTATATCTATAAATATTAAAATAAGGTTTAAAATAAATACTAATGTAATAATGTAAGTTTTCAATACCATTACTTTTGTATGCTATGAATGTTAAAAGTAAGGTTTAAAATAAATACTAATGTAACAACGTAAGTTTTTCAAAATATATAGAAGGTATTACTAGAATATTTTTAATCTTAAAAGTTGATTAATGTAAAAAAAAACATAAAAATAATATAATTATATATAATTTAATAAAAGTTAGGTATGTTTATATAATTTGCTCGTGTTATTATTAATTACTGCTTTCCAAAAAAAAATAAAAATTATTAATTACTGTTCCAAGTTTCTCTTTCCTTCGCGTAAGTGTAACAACTATTTTTATCTCTCTACCAATTAGGTTGCACCCGTAACTTTTAGAAGAACTTAATTATTCACATTCTGATTTCTAGATTTATTTTATGAGTTCAATTTGTTTTACATTAATCAGATGATATGATAAACATTATTTTTTTTTTTTTTTGAAAAGCTAAGCATTTATTTACAAGGGGAAACAAAATGTTTTTTAGAATACAAACTGACTATAAGAACCTCAGTATAGTACTGAAACATAACATGACATATTCATCTATCTCATATTTAATAGACACAATCTAGGATTAGCGTACCAATCAGAGAAAACACACCCTCTATTAAAGCCAATGGAATATGAAAGTCATTTCCACGAGATTGTCTTTATGATCATCAAAATGTCCACCGAATCCTTCGGAATGTTATAAAAAACAATCTGGTTTTTAGTGATCCAAATTCCCCAGCAAGCCAGAACACATACCTGCACTTCTTCTTTCGCTTACCCACGACCCATGTTGAAGACGAAAGAAACAGTTGATTCAGATCCCCCGGAATAGGTCCTTGAATCCCCAGTCATCTAATAATAGTGTTCCACACTGATTGAGCCTTGGCACATGATAGGAATAGATGATTTCTTTCCTCAATAGCACTCTTGCAAAAGACGCACAATGCATCCTGACCTGGGATGTCCACACCTCTCTTCAAAAGATTATCCTTGGTTGGTAGTCTATCTAACAATAGTCTCCATGAAAAAGCGATCACCTTAGATGGCAAACAATCTTTCCACATTCGTCTCAGGTCTCTGGCTTCCACCTCAATTAATCTGGGTGAGGACTGTTGGGAATGCAAAACCGAATAGGCCTCTGCTACTGCGAAACCCCCATCTGAACTAGCAGACCAGTTCCATGTATCTGACCTATGCTCTACCGTTACCACTGACTGCACCTTACTTTGTAAAACACTAAGCTGGTCCTGTTCCCATACAAATAACTCCCTTCTCCAAATCCATATCCACCCCCCTGATGCTCCCTTTTTTTCCTTAATCATGGTACCTTTATCTACCGCTAGTCCATATAACCGGGGAAACTGTAGGCTAAGCGGGCTATCTCCTAGCCAATTCTGTTCCCAAAAGAGTGTATCATTGCCGTTCCCTACTATTCTGCTAACGTTGTTCCCAAACCAGCCTGGTGCCCGCGCCTTCGGACCGTCAATAGCCCAAACATCCCTCCACCACTGAGATGCTATAGATAACTTCTCCGGTCTTTGATTGAGATTGTATGTCTGACCATATCTGCCCCTCAACAAACTTGCCCATATGGCATTTTTGTCTGATAGTAATCTCCACCTCCATTTTGTCAGTAAACTCAGGTTGAAATTCCCTAGGCACTTTACCCCCAGACCCCCCTTCTCCTTTGGCCGACATACATTCTCCCAACTAACCCACGCAATTTTGATCTCCTGGTCTGTCCCTCCCCACAGAAATGCGCGCTGTAATCCTGTCATAACTTTTAAGACTTTCTTGGGCACCTTGTAAAACGAGAATAAATACAGCGGAAGGCTAGATAATACTGAGTTTATCATAACTAGCCTTCCTGCGAAGGACATATGTTCAATGACTGGTATCCACATATCCATCTTTCTAGGATTCGCGCCAACCGGAATTCCCAAAAATTTGAATGGCGGAGATGACACAACACAATTCAAGATACTTCCAACATCTCTTGCAAATGAATCATTTACATTTAGCCCAAAGAATTTGCTTTTATTGTAATTTACCTTTAGCCCCGACGTCAACTCAAATCCACGAAGAAGCACCTTCATATACCAGACAGATTGCAAATCAGTCTCCCCCATCATAATCAAATCATCTGCATACTGCAATACTAAAAACTTTGCCTCCTTAGCAATATTGAGCTCTTTAAATACCCCTTTCCCTACAGCTGTTCTGAACAATCCCGTTAAGGCTTCCGCTACCACTAGGAACAAAAACGGAGATAATGCATCTCCCTGCTTCAGTCCTCTTCCCAGCCTGAATTCCTCCGTTGGACTCCCGTTGACTAATACTGACATGTGGCTATTCCTGACAATACTCCTCATCCACTTCCTCCAAGTGCACCCGAACCCCAGCCTAGCCAACATATAGTCCAGGAAATCCCAATTTACCGAGTCATACGCCTTTTGGAAATCCACTTTAAACAGGTAACATGGTTTCCTTTTCCGTTTAGCCCAATCAACAATCTCATTTGCTACCAGAACCCTATCCAGGATCGATCTTCCTGGTAAGAATGCTGACTGACACTTAGAGATTAAATGCCCCATTACTTTCTTCGTTCTTAATGACAGCAATTTTGAGACAATCTTTTAAATACTAGAGATTAGAGAAATTGGTCTATACTGAGCTAACCTGTCTGGTTTTGCCACCTTAGGGATGAGAGTAAGAAAGGATGATGTCACCCCTCTAGGTAGCACTCCTGATTGGTGAAATTCCTGAACTGCCTTTACAACGTCGTCCCCTATAATTCCCCAACATGATTTGTAGAAATGCAAACCAAATCCATCAGGACCCGGACTTTTCCCTCCTTCACAGGCCCAAACCGCCTCCTTTATCGCAGCCGCTGAAAAAGGCTCCTTTAGCCATTCTCTCTGCTGATCACCCAACTGATTGAAGACCACCCCATCCAACTTCGGTCGCGTCTGTTGCTCCTCCTGAAAGTGCCCTTTGAAATGATTAAACACATGCTGTCGAATATTATGGGCTCCCTCCACCCAACCGACGTCAGTTTTGACTGCCAAAAGGGAATTTGCATAGCATCTCTCCTTAAAACATTTATGGAAATAATTTGTATTGCTATCTCCATTTAGAGCCCACTTCACCTGAGATTTTTGTAACATGGACTGTTCCATTTGCCTTGCCTTCAGCCAATATTCTGATAAAATATCTTGTCTCTGCTGACCACTGTCGATTACCCCTTGGCCTAACTGCTGGTCCACCTTGTCCAGTTGTATTACCTTCTCTCTCAAGAATTTCTCATCTTTACTCCAGACTTCTGCTTTCCACTCTTTAATCTTTATCTTCAACCCTTTTAGTTTACTTGCCAGCTGATACATCCTCCATTGATGGCCCTGATCAAATGACCAGAACTCTTTTACAGGGTCCAAAAAACCTTGCTCCTGCAATCAATGATCAAAGAACTTAAAAGGTTTAGGACCCCAATTCTGTTTATTCACCTCTGTCAAGATCCAACTATGATCCAAAAATTCTCTAGTACCAACTCTTTGAGCTATAACTCCCCATTCCTCCATCAACTCCGGAGAAAATAAAAACCGATCCAACCTACTAAATGCCTCTCCATCCGGGGCAATCCACGTGGCTCCTTTTCTGATAACTGGAATATCCACTAATCCCATTGATTGGATAAAGAATTTGAAGTCTGACATCTCAACTGTTGAATGAGCACTAGATCTCCCTCTGTATTTGCTCCTATCTATCACCGCATTAAAATCTCCCCCAAGTACCCAATTAACCTCCGGAAATCCTCATTTTGTCATCATCAGATCATCCCATAATTTCCTTTTCCCTTGCATCGAACATGGAGAGTATACATTGACCACACAGTTAACTGCCATTGAGCTCGTTCCTCTGAACCCAATTCCGAGGAAACCCAGCCCTTGTATTACCCAGACAACCTCCAACATATCCTTCTTCCAAATTTTCAGACACCCTCCGCTAAGTCCTATTGACGGGAGAATTCTCCAGTCACACCCTGTCGGCCCCCAAAGCTCCTTAACTTCCTAGTCATTTATCGACCTACATTTTGTCTCCTGTAGTAAGCAGATATCAATATCATTACCAATTAGTAATCTTCTGATCCTTCTTCACTTGGTCCGATCCTGGAACCCCCTCATATTCAAAGAAAGAATCTTCATTTAGTTATTCATATCCCTCCTTATTTCCCTTCTTTCCTTCTCCTCTTTATCCCTGGTTTCCATCTTCCTTATTGCCTGTATAAATATACTGTCTGACTCGTTCCCGGATATTCCGACTTCCTTCATTGCCTTCCATATTTTTTCCGCTTCTACCTCGTCATTGTTTGGGTGTTTCCGGTCTTCACTTGCCTCTTCAGGTTGGCCTCTCGTCATTATTTCATTTCCATCACAACTATTCCTCCTTAGTTGCTTCCATATGGAGATCTCCCTCCTATGCCCTTGTTCTCCCCCAGACACTACTTCTCCACCTACTAGTACCCATTTCTTGTGGTCGTATGGTAGTGTAGATAGCGATTCGTTTATTCCGTAATCACTATCCTCCGTAAGAACCTCCTTCCGTCGTTGACCAAAAGCAGTTTCGGAGCTTTCTCCCCCAATTTTGGGACGTTCTCCACCTTGGTCCATACCTTCCGTAGTAACCAGACCCAGACTTCCCCCTATCATGCGGCCCATTTCCAACCCTCGGCCGCACTGTTCAGCTGCCCAGTCCGGTTCGACACTCAGGCCCAATGTTGGCCCCAATTTTTTTCCACACAGTTCGGGAGATTGGACCTCCTCCGTCTGGCCCAACGAGTCCCGCGCCCCAGCTATATTACGCGACGCTTCTTCACGGCCCAACCAAGTGAACGGCCCATCTCCAATGGCTGAATGAGTGCCACGTTGCCATGTCCCCTCTCCAACAGTCGGATCGCATCTGCGCTGGCCTAACGCACGCTGCTCCATCCATCCGGCACGTGTTCCTCGTCTGTTGCACATAGCAGGCTGACGCTGCGCAGACTGTTCTGTCGACAGACCTCGAGCAGCGTGTCGCGAGTCTTGAGATGCGCACCTTGTGGCCTGATCCAAACTTCCTCTAACGGCTGGATCTATGCCATGCAGCCACATCCCCTCTCCAACAGTCAGATCTTCTCCACGCGGCCCTAACGCTGGTTGATCTCCATGCCGACCTCTGGCTACGTGCATCCCAGACTGACACCGTGCAGTCTGTCCTATCAACAAATCTCGATCTGCGTGCCACGGTCCTCGAGAAGCACGCCCCGTATCCTGGCACACGCTATCCTCTTCTTTTTCCCTGCCTTTTCCGCCTTTCACCTGCCTCTGCTCAGCTTTCTCTGTTTTTCTTTCCCTAAACTCCATTCTTCCGCATGTAGATCCCCTGTCAAAGCCATCAACTCGCGCCTTTTTTCCAAAAACGGACCCTGAACCAGTGCGAAATATCTGGGATCTTGTCCTGTTTCCTCCTTCCTCCCCTACCTGCCGGTTCCGGCAATCCCGCCCTGGGTCGCCGTTACTATGTTCAAACACCGCCCCTAAGCTCCCCATCCCGGCCTCCGGAGTTCTGCTTCTATAACTAGACCAGTGTTTCTCCTTAACCGCCATGACGCCTTCTTGCCGGCGACCAGGACACCCGTCTCCCAATGCTCCCCCGTCCCCTTCCTCCCACTCCTTCCAGTTACCTTTGAATAGCCTCTTTTGTTTCAGCTCGGCCAATCTTCTTTCCGCCTCAACCGATTCGTCAAACTCCTCCTCCCCTTGACAAGAACTCATTTCCGAGCTGTAAGTAGTCTGTACTAAAGTTTGTTTTGTCTGATTTCCCTGTTCCACCTCCACTATCCTGATGTCAAAATCGCACCCATCAATGTTCACCCGGACAGTGTCGTTGAGTCTTTTCATGTCTTTCCTGGACATTACCATCTTTGCTACCTCGAAAGTTTCTTCTTTTTTGGTAATTTCCTCCGTGTACAACAACTCGCCAAAAGGTGCGAGTATAGTGGAGAAAAAATCATCTCCCCAAACATGTAACGGGATCCCATAACAGTTCACCTTTACCCTCCTGTCCGTGTCCACCATTCCCGGCTCCCACTTCTGTATCCCAGCAAACCATTCATCAAACCACTGCTGTCTTGCCTTCATAATCTCTTGAAGAGTCTCCCCCCCTTCCGTCTCCAGCAGTACCTTGTTTGCCCCCATAGGAGTTGTGCGCACACTGTATATGCCATGGTTCATTAAGAAAACCTTCGTCCTGAACGCATTCCCTCTTTTACGCACTTCACCTACATAGGCCCTCTGTAGCCGCCTCACATTCTCCGATGAAGCTGTGTATACTATTTTTATTTTCGCGGCCTCCTTTTTGTCTGCCTCTTTCCACGTGTTTTCATTCCTTAACCCCCCAGGAACACGTACAACCGAGGCAAATGATTTTACCAGTTTTCCATCATGACCATTCTGTCGCCCTGTTTGTGTCGCCACTGTGTTGTAACCATTTTGGATCTGCTCCCTCCTCCATGGGTTCCTCTTTGTCTGATTCTGCTCCGTTCTTTTGTCATACCTCGGAAGATTGACCCACAGCTTTTCTGTTCCAATGAAAATGTTGTCCAGCCTTACCACCAGCATCTTGACATCCTTAACCTCCCTAAACCTGGCGAAACCGAACCTTTGGCCGTTACTGTTTCTCTTGGTTGGAATTACCACATCATGAATTTTTGCGTATCTCCCGAAAATCTCCCACATATCCTTTGCCGTGTAATCATCCGGAAAATGAGTGAAAAAAACAGAGGTCACTCTCCCGTCCCTTTTCCCTATATCCTTGTTTAACTTCCCTCCTCCAATGACTTTGTTTCTTCTCCTTACCTCCGTCCACCCGTCCTCCATTGCTCTGTCTCTACTTGAAAAATGTGTGAATGTGAATGGAGTTGGTAATCAATTGTTGATGGTTGACATTTGAGAAACCATGAATCTAGCTAGAAACATGCGAGGAAAAGGGCAATGTAACAGAGACCCCCAAACTGACTTTATATATAGGGAAAGTTTGAATTAGTATCCCTAAGGGATTAAAAAGAGGGGAAAAAAATATTAAGATGCATGAATTACATTTTTATGATTTTAAATTACATACTCATATATCATATTCAATAATAATAAAAAAAAATAACTTCTTTTTCATGATACTGGCATAGTATTTATACATAGCACAAGTTCCTTGATTATTAGTTGTATGCATTTATTAATATATAAAAATTATTATTATTATTATATTAAAAATATTTATTATTTTGGCTAATAAAATAATGATGAATTTTTGTATTATAATAGGTATTAAATGAAATTAAAAAATAAAAAATTAAAATTAAAAACAAAGAGAGAGAAAAAAAAGGAAGAAGTAAAAGATTTAGAGGAAAAAATTGATAAAGATTGACAATTTATATGTGACAAAAAAAACTTATTTTAATATAAGTAATAGATAGATAGATAATATTATTTTATTATTTAAAAAAATGATATTTAACTATTAAATATTTAAATCATAATAAAATTATTATTATTATATATATTAATAACAATTTTTATTTTTTATTAATAGTAAAATAATGAAAAATATTATTATTGTACTAAAATAATAATAAATGTTATTATTGTTACATGAACAACATTTTTATTTTGGCTAATAAAATAATAAATAAATTTTGTATTATAATAAGTATTAAATGAAAAAATTAAAAATTAAAATTAAGAAGAAATAGAGAGAAAAGATATGAAGAAAGAGAATATTTGGAGGGATAAAATTTGATGAGAGATTGACATGTGACAAAAAGGCTTTGTTGGGTTACAATAAAAAAAAAAGATTGTGTAAGAAAAAAAAAGAAATAAAATGAAAATTGAAATTGTATGATTGTGTGAAAATTAGTGTTAAAATGATAGAATTATAAATTAAAGTTATTACAATTACAAAATTGGAGGGATCCACTTACTCCAAGAATAAATTTAAAAGACTATTTTTTATTGAAATCTAATAGTTGTAATAAATAACTAATCTTTCTCATTAGATTTTAAGAAAATAAATAGTGAGGATAGAGAATAAATCTTTTAAACTTATTCTTCGAGTAAATGAATCTCCTTCCTTAAAGTATTATTTATACAATTATGACTTTTTTTTAAAAACAAGGTAATTTTGGAAAGGTTAATTTTCTGTACACTTTGATTTATTTTGATGTCTGTCTCAAGTGAAAAATGAGACCCACAAAAATAGTTTGTTTTAATACAAGTAAATTAATAGATAAATAAAGAGATAAATAGATTGACATATAGATAAAATAATTTTATTATTTAAAATAATAATATTTAACAGTCAAATAGGAAAATAATAATAAAAATATTATTATTGTATATTAATATCAATTTTATTTTGACTAATAGTAAAATGATAAAAATTATTATTATTATTATTATTATTATTATTATTATTATATTAAATATAATAGCATTACTATTATTATTATTTAACATTTTTTGACTAATATATTGATAGTAGATTTTTTGTATTATTATAAGTATAATTGAAAAAGGGAAAAAGTATGAAAGATTAAAATTTAAAAGAAAAAGAGAGAAAATATAGAAACAAAGAGAATATTTGATGGGAAAATTTTTATAAGAGAATTACATGGGTAAAAAATTTTAATATAAGTAATAATCTTTAATTATATAAAAGTAATTATAGTAAAAAAATTATATATATTTTTATAAACTCCTGAAACTGTGTTTAATTTCTATTAAAAGGATAAAAAAAATTAAACTCCTATTAAAAGAATAAAAAAACAATTATAGTAAACAATTAATAAACTTGAGATTTATACGATATATGATGTGTTTGATAAGATGCTGTAACTTATAATTTACTAATTTATTTATTTATTTCTAATTGTTTTTTGAAGCAAAGGATTAATTATATAATTTTATGTCAAATTACATGTATGAACTAATGTTATCGGATACTTTAATTAATTTATAAACTTTTAATTTATAAGTTTCAATTATTATAATCTAGTTCAATTCTTCTACTAAGCATTTTGTATCGTGAGTTTGTGATTAAATGATAATAAAAAAATATTTGTCCTCTTTTAAAATTTTTTCAATTATTAGACTTTTAGAAATATTTTTATCTGTTTATATAATACTTTTAAAGTTAAAAATAATATGAATTACATTTAATCAAGTATATTTATATTTTAAACATTATATTTAATATATATATATATTAAAGTATAAAATAATAAAATAAATGTCTTAAAATTAATTTATTAAAGTAGAGAACATTTATTATATTTCTTAATTTCTAATAAAAATATTTAAAAATACAAATAAAAAACAAAAATGGTATTTTTTTTTTAAATTTTGCTTCCATTTTCCTCCTGACATTTTTGTATTAAAAATTCACATTTTAATCTTTATTAAGTAATTAATTTCAAATTTTCCATGAATATTTTTTGGGTGAGCCAAAATTTCTAAAAATAGTATACTATTTTTAAGTAAATTAAGTGTTCACTAATTAAATTATTTATTAATTATTTAATCCATATAAAAAAACAACTTAATTATCAATATAAAACGGAAAAAATATAATTTTGTCATTGTTTTTTTATGGCATGTAAAATCATGATTTGTTTCAGGAAATGGTTGTCAAGAGAAAGCACAAACAAATCAAGCACAGTTCTTATTATCCTTCTCTCTCCTTTGAAAACAGAAGACAGAATAAATAGTCAAACGCGTTCTTTGCTTGACCAGGAGAGTTTGTCGATTCCCACAGTAATAAATTATAAAAAAACGCAACCTTACCTTACCTTACCTTGTCGTGTGTTGTGTTGTGTCCCTTCTAGTAGTAATAAGGTACCTCTTCCCTTCTCTGCATGCTTTGATTGAACCAGTCTTAGTCCACGCCCGCCACCCATCTCATTATTTCAATTTCCCTTCTTTCACTCATTCTTTTCTCTCTTACCCATCGCTCCATCCAACCCCACCTTTTTTTTTTTCCTTTCGCACCACAGCAACCATCTATGCATACAATCTCGCAACCCATAGAAGCCGCATTCAATAGAAGAGACAGTTAGAGTTAGATGAGCCAGTGGATACACGTGGCGGTGGCTGCATCCGCCGCGGGATGCGTTTCGACCCTTTTGTTGGTCTTTCTCTGGCTTTGGTGTCACAAAAAAAATCGAAGAAATTTCGTTGAACCGGCTAGTTTGACCAGAGTGGAAAGTGTTCAGGGAGGGATTTCTGTTTCTAGGTTGCACCAGCAACCTTTTCAATTGGATCAGGGGAGCAAGCACAACAAGGGTAATTACAATTATTATGTTTTTCGCGGTGGTGGAAAGAGAGGCTTGTTCAATTGGGGTGATCATCCATCTATGGCCTCTGATGCTGTTGAAAATGGATGGTCACGATTTGCTTTCACTGGGTACAAGAGTTACACGCCATCACCTTCGAAAAGATCGGCGCTTTTAGGAGTTTGTGCTGCACCGGGAGGAAGTGATTTTGGAAGAGAATCAGAGGCTGAGATAAGCTGGGAAGTGTCACGTGGATCTGATGAGTTTATGCAGAAAGTGAGGCTGAATCCTGGGACCAAAATGTCTCATCAAAACAGCACCACCACCAACAACAATAATGGTTCTATGAGTGTTGCTTCTATCATTAGAGCGGCTTTGCCTTTGCCTGGTCCTCCTTTGGGAAATTGTGCGTTTCCACAAGAGGCTTATTTTGAGATTACTATTTTGTACGCTGGTGGGGATGAGTATGAATTTGTAGGGAAGAGTGGGGAAGGTGAGAAGACAAAGCTTTTGGTTCAAGGGAACTTCAATGGTAAAGGGAATTCGGAGGCTTTGGTTCATGTTACCAGTGGGAATGGTAGTATTAGTAATAAAATCAACAATATTGAAGGAGAGGGTGGGAAGGGTGAATATGTGATGTTCTCCTTGGGATTAACGGCAGGGGGCTCTGTTCCTTTGAAAGTTCCAGGTAGCTACCCTGGCAGCATTGGCTTCAACTCCAACGGTTCTCTCTATCTTGATGGTAACTATTAACTCATAAATCACTTACCTGCCATTAGCTTATTGCTTCTTGTTCATTTCTTTCCTATGCTACCATTTGACCCAATTAGGTAGAGTTTTGTAGACCACAGTAGGTATAGTTGTAGTCAATAACGAATTAACGATTAACAACCATGTCTTTTTTGTTTTGTTATTTTGTTTTGTCCATTGGGATTAAAGAAACAAAATAATAGAATAGATGGATGCTTAAGACTCATACTTAAACGTCTTTGATTCTTATTTTCAAAAATCATTTTTATTTTTCAAAAGGTAAGTAAACAAGATTGTCTAGACAACTGATAGAGGGTGTTGAAAGGTACATAATCGTTTTCGAAAGATAAAATGAACAAGACTAAAAGAGAAAAAGAAGATGGTAAAACATTTTTCAGCTGTTTCTGTTTTAGTTTTTAAAACATTGCTCTCAAAATAATTTTTATAACTTTACAATGTTGGGTGAGAAATTGACGGCCGAGTACTATGAAATGAAATTATTTTAGAAATTGTTTTTTTATACAAACATAATTTATAATTATACTATATTACTTTGGTATCTTAAAGACATCTAAGTATGAAAATTGATTACAGGAATGAAACTTGTAAGCCAATCCGAGAAGGCAGAATGGGTAAGCACTGATAGAGTGATTGGTTGTGGATTTGATCCTAGACAGAAGAAGGTTTTCTTCACGTTAGACTCAGAGCTAATGCATGTCATTCACTGCCAGACAGAGGAATTTGGCACACCACTATTTCCAATCATGGCCGCAAACATAGACATTCTGGTGTTAGTTAATTTTGGACAAAGTGCATTTAAATATGCACCTGCAAATGCACAGAGAACACCAAATCCATGCTTCATAGCCCCACTTGTAAATTCCCCTGCTGCTACCTTGGGCTATGATGACAGCAAAGAGCTATTCTCAATGGGTAGGATTGATTCTCAGTGGCTAAATCGGTCCACAACCAAAGGAAGCCACAACAATGGGAACAATAATAATAATCACAATAATAATCGAACATTCGATTTTGACGAGGAGTCTGAGGCTGATCTATTTGAAATCGTCTTAGATGGTTCTGGAAAATCTCCAAACACAGCATCATAGGTTACAGCAAAGAGTGTACATTGATAACATCATCTTTCCTTGCTTGTCCTAATGGAACATGGCTTTGTTACATTTGGAAGAATGTAAGACGCATGTATCTCACCGTCTGAGCGGGATCTTCGGCGTCGGTTAGTAGTGCTATACGAATATACAGAACACACATGACAGGAAGAGATTCAAATACACGAGTCACAACACACTACTTTATCTATCATCACCAATTGTTGAGGCTTAACATTCACTAACTAGTCAAATACAATTTGTCTTCGTTATCTGCTGTTTCTTTTTCTTCTTCTTTTTTTCATATGGCCAGACATTTAATTTTTTCTTTAGGAAGAGAACATGATAGTCACACTCTGTAAATATTGTATTCTCATGTAATAAAAAAATATTTTCAGGCTTCAATTCTTTGTGAAAAATAACATTCTCTTTCCTGCTTCATTTGAAAGGTTATTAAAATCGGTATCAACAAATAGAAAGAGGGATGTGAACGCAGAGTTTTGAAGGTGACTAAGTCGTGTTTCTAGAAGTAGTTTCATAATGACTATGAAAGGGTTTGTGAAAATATCTAAAAGTCCAACTGCAAAGTCAAAAGTCTTAATTATGATTATTAAAACATAAAAGTTTAATTGTATAACTGTATTTAAATATTTGATGAATTTTGTTACTCAATTTCTTTTCAACGCATTTTATCATATTTTTAACTTTTTACGTATTTTACCTATCCATTAACGCTCTTACTGCTAATCTCAAGATATCGTTAGGGTAGGTTACCATATATGAGAAATTGTTCGTTAGGGTAGGTTACCATATATGAGAAATTGTTCGTTTTGAAGTTCAGTAACTTTGTCACAATTTTGTATGAAAAGACGTATTAGTAGATTAAAGGTTGAAGATGTTTATGAATAATCTTTGACCTTGATTGTGGGACTTTAAATGTTTTTGAACAAACCTCCACCCATGGCTAATTAAGGAGCATGAGAGTTGGAGCTGGCCTCACAATGAGCACCAATGTTAAATGTGTAATGAAATGCTAACATGGTAAAAAAAATAATGTTACTTTTCAACTATTTTATATGTAAAAAAGTAATTTTATTACTAAATATGCATGAAAATTAAAACAATATGATAAAATGTTAAAAAGCCGTCCAAAAAAATGTTTTAACATGTTCTCTCTTTTTAATTGTTTTGATAAGTCCAAAAAAAAATATTATTAAGAAAGAAAGAAAGTTTAACCAGAGAGCAAAAGACGTGCATGTTTAACAAAGATACAAAAATAGTTGAGTTTTGTATAGAGTAACAAAACCTAAGCATAATGTGAAGTATGAATGTTCACGGTGTGGTTTGGTTCAGTTTTTACCGTAAAAATAATCCGAACCAAACAAGAAAATTAAGTGTAGTTTAATTTGGTTCGATTTAAAAGTATTATAAAATGAAAACCAAATTAAACTAATCGTTAGCGGTTTGGTTTTGTTTGGTTTTTCGGTTTTGAATATATGTTATTAAGTATTATTTAGTATGATTTCTAATACTTCTAAGAATACTTAAATAATTAGTTTTAATTTAAAAATTATTTAAATATCTATTTGTAATTTACTAAAAATCAACCCAGTACTCCAAAACTATCTAGAAAATAAAATTTCATCATATATCTAGCTAGTACACATTATAGTATTGTGGTTTGGTTTGATTTGGATTAGTTTTCAAATTATTTTCCCTGTGACTATGTTTATAATATGAAGCATGTCATATATTCTAAACTAAGCATTATTTGGGAGAAAAAAATTATAGAAATTATGTATATTACTGTTTGATGTGGTTTGAATTAGTTTTCAAATTTTAAACTACAAACCGAACCAAATGACACGGTTTAGAAATTTAATAAACCAAACTAACCCAATCATTTCGGTTTTTTTCAATTTTTGGATCAGTTTTCGGTTTTTAGTTTGAGTTGGATCGATTTTGAAGACCCCTAATCTGAAGGGTTTATAACTTATTTCGTCGAAAAAAAAAGAGTAGTGATTCTTGCTGCATAACACCACTCTCTCAGTAACTTGATTAAGATGTGTGGATGATATCTTCAACGTAAAGCGTTTGACATTTGAAAATTGATGTGTTTCTCGCCTTTCAAATATGACATAAACTTGTAACTCATCTAAAAGACCAGACCATCCTAAAAACTTTGCCTCCACTAACCAGATCTAGATATTGGTAGAAAAGAATGCAAAATCAAGTTGTGAGAAAGTATAACTATCATCCCCCACCATATACATAGTTTGATCCAAATCTAAGATGACATAGTGTTCTCTCTTTTTAATATAGTCTTTTACTTTCTCTCAACCAAAATTATTGATATTTTAGTTTTTATTTTGTTAAAAAATATCATGGTTTAAATATTCTCAGCCTCATGAATTATTTTCATATAATATGATAATTATGATTTATTTCATTATCACTCCCGTAAGATGTTAAATGAGGGTATTTTTATTAAACAATTAAAATTTTTACCATTACTATATATACCATATATTACTATATATTCTTAAGTCTCATTGTTTATGTTCTTCTATTTTATTTTACAAAGTATAAACAAAAAAAATTATGTTCTTCTATATATACGATATATATAATATGGTGATAATTATGATTTATTTCATTATCATTCTTCAATATTATAGATGGAAAATCGTAGTTGAGAAGAGAAATCTTATAAATATGCTAATATAAAATAAATAAAATAAAAATTTATTATTAATATAATTATAATGTTTTTTGTGAAATCTCACAATTGGCTGCTTTCACAATTTATTATTGAAATTTCTACTAATAAGATAATAAGTTATCGTTTTAGTGTTCAAATTATTTTGAAAAGTATTTTAGAGAATTCCTATATTTGATTGTTTATTTCATAGGATTTGACCTTCCACAACAAACAATTAAAAACTAAAGAGGTTAGAGGCGGTACATTGAGGCTCAAAATTTTAAGTGAATTGAATTGAATAAGATATATTTTGTAAAACCAACCTAAATAAATTTGATTAATCTCCCTATTAGTGATGGAAAAGTTTGAGTTATAATACACACAAAGATAAATAATAAGTTTGAGATGTATATTATACACAATGACCTTATAGATTTATTTGTATATCACAAAAAATCCTCTAGATTTAATAATAAGTTTGAAACGTGTGTTAGACATAATGTCTTTAAGGATTTATTTATATCATCCAAAAAATCTCCTAGGATTTAATAGACTTTTCTCAGAGGAAACTAAGGTAGCAAAATGACGAAAGCTATTTTCTCAAAGAAATAAGTGGTCAGGAATATCCATCTTTTAAGTAAAAGCCAAAATTATAAAAGAAATTGTAACTACATTGCTTTTGGAGTAAAATTAATCTAATACATTTTTCCTCCAACATTCAATATTTGTTGCAAAATCAAATCTTCAAAAAAGGATAAGTGAAAGTAATCACCATATTAAAACTGGTTAATAACAAATATGAGAGAGAATATGAGTAAGAACAAATGCATAAGATAACTACAATATAAGACTCAGTCAAATTAAAAAAATAGTTCCCAATTAATTTAATATAAAATAATAAAATGAAAACTGAAAAGTAAGACTCAACCCAAAGGCACGTATAGGATAATTCAATTAAATAAAATAATTTTAAAACTAATAAAAGATTTTATAAAAAAAAATAATATTTGTGAAATATATATCTCATTCAATATATAATCCAACAATCCCTCACATATTTCAAAAGTATTATAACACTCATAATAATAACCATGGGTTAACTTATCATGAGTATAAGTCCACGAGTCTAGTGTCTTTTGGACTATAAACTAGACCTAGAATGACGAAACATAATATACAAGTGAGTTGGCGCAGTAAACTTTTATGAACCAAAACACTTTGATGTAGTAGTCAATCAATCACACTACACCCCCACAATTCTCATTGTTAGTGCCGTTTTGCGGTAATAGGTCATGCGTGTGCCTAGTAATTCACAAGTACTCTAGAAATTATGTCAAAATCTCATACAAGCAGTCCCATTGGATCTCATATATGTGATTTCATCAAGTGTATGCTACAATTCATACAACACTCATAAGCGATATGAAATTCATTAAAAGCTTTAAGTTTATCCTCTCAATAATGTAGTATAGCACATCTCACATCACAGGAAGAGACAAAATAAATTGTGCTAGCAAAACTAACTAGTAACTTGTTTTTACCCCTATGAACTTTTTTCATAGAATCTCCTATCATAAATGTTAGGTTACCATTACTATTAATTTCAAATTGGCTTTAATCTCATTCCTCTCAATTTTTTATAAATAAAACTTCTCTTATTCTTCCTTAGGGTTTTAAGTCAAAAAGGTCGGCTGACACCATTAATATTAACTTTGTAACATCCCAAAATGCTAATATTATTTGTACAATTTATTCGTATAATCTAATCCACTTCTATTGAAATTTATAACCCAATTATTGTAGTATAAAATTTACATGACAACACAGTTAATGTAACATCATAGACATTTCAATGTAATCAAAATTTAAAACTAAATATAACATAACATATACAACAACAACTCACCCAATGGACCTTGTCGCCTGACGAAACTCAGGGTAGCTCGCTTAGTGACAACTTTCGCCTAACGAGGATCATATATCTGATTGTCCCAATAAAAGAGGTTTCATTCAATGAGACACATTGTTGAGCGAAAAAAATGTTTCTTTCTAAAGAAAGAGTCATTTGTGCTGAGCAAGACCTCTCACTAGGCGCAAATCCCTTAATATCCAATCTAAGACAACTTTGGGCTGAGCAAGATCTCTTGCTAGGCGCAAATCCTTAGAATTCCTTGACAGAAACAAACTCACACTAGGCGAAACCCATGACCAGCAAGGTAATTCAAACAGAAAAATTTTGCTCCACAACTTTCTATAAAACTCAATACATTTAAAGTATTTAGTCCACTATTTAAATTCAACATGTAAATAACATATACAACATATTTTAGTTGTCTCATTACAACATGTTCAAATAAAATTTGATACAAAACATAACCCATCGTTCATAACTTAACCAACAATGTTTCTAACATAACTTTCCTATTTACATATTTAACAACAAAATGACATCTTTAAAGCTCTGAAACACTACCTGACATCTTTCAGTCCATTGCATCCTTCCTCTCAGCATCATCATAACTATCTACTCCTACAAAACATGATCATCACAGTCATACAACATACACAAATAATTGTAAGGGTAAGTAAAGAACATCATAATAATCATAAAGCATTAAAGTTGCACAATTTCATTGTTCAGTCAAATCAATACATAACCACTAATCTAAATCAACCACACTTATATTCCCTTGAATATAAGAAATTCACAACTTTCAATTAGTGCTTTACGGAGAAGAATTTATTGAGTTTGGACACCAAAACAACCAAAGACCTCTCACAATTACTGTCTAGAGTCTACTTAACTCATCTAACAACCAACCAAAGTTTCAACCTACTCATCCAACATTGTTGCCTAGAGTCCGCTTGACCCTCATGACACACAACTGCTGTCTAAGTATATTCCTTAGGTACCCCCAACTGTGGAGTACGGAAACCACAATGTAAAACAACTACATATCCTTAATTGTGGAGTACTAATATTACATTGACCTTATCAATGTCACTAACTCAATGTTCAATACATATATATCAACATATGTGTCACAACCAAGGCTAAGTTACCACTTCTAACTACTTGCATTCAACAGGTTCAACATACACCTCAACATCATGCATTACAACAGATGCATTACAACATGATTATGATCAACATCATATTCAACAACTAACATCAATTTCTAAAAATACACAACAACACTCCAATTCATCCATTTCATCAAAATAAAAATACTTAACATTTACAAAGGATAACATTTTGGATATCAATACTACCAGAACAACTAATTTCACATAATCATCGTATTTAATTCAGACGTTCAATCAATTATACTCTATCAATCTTAAAACCTCTAAACTATAATTCTTAAACTTAAAAGCATTGATTTAGCTTCCCTTACTTATTTTTCTGCTAAAAATCCTGCTCGACAGAAAAGAGAAGGATCAATTTGAAGAAATTTCTCAAAAGCCTGACAAGAAACCCAATTTCAAAAGGAATCTAAAAAATTAGAATTTTCAATGGAATTTCATTTTTAATGGGAATGATAGGATCTAAAATGAATGAAAAAAAAGGTCCAATGATTCATGATCAGACTTACTTACAAAGACAATCACTTCGAATTAGGAGCTATGGAAGATATCACGTTCTATTCTATCAATTTGAAGTTAACTATGCAAGCATTCAAAAAGAGACTATGAGAGAGTGAAGAGACAATGATTTTTGGAAGAAATTATAGAAGAAGAAGGAGAAATAAGAAAGTTAGGAAGAATGATAAGTTTATATAGTACCAGAGGTGTGTTTAGTAAAATCAGTTTACTAAATACAACTTTTTCCCTTTCCAACCATGGATTTTCTGAAACTTCTCAAAACTCAATTAAAACCTTCTGAATCAAAAGAATAATAATTATTTTCACCTTTATACCCTTCTATCATCAACTGAATACAACCATATTGTATCAACAGAACTAATAAATCCATCACATATAAAATCAATTAGTAATTTAAGTAAAATTTAAATTTAATTCCCTTCACTATTTATTCTATGAATTTATAACTGATTAAATAAACTGATCCTTACAATACTCCCAACAAAAAAAAATTCACCCTTGAAAATTTGCTAATGTAAAGTGGATTGAGACTATAAACTCACTTATTAATTCTCTAGTTAATATATTCATCACCTTTTATATCTTATCATTCTCTTATCATCGTACGTAATTTCATCAATTTCAATGAAAATCCATCTTTCTTATTGGAAATCCACTTCTTCTATCGCATACATGCTAGGAATTAGTTCTAAGGTAACTTGTAGGCCAACAAAAGGTTTTTTCATTTAAAGATTTCTTTCAAATTAGGCTTTCCAAAAGCTAGTTTTGGGAAGAAAGACTACCAATATGTGATTAAATCACTCTAAGGACCAAAAGATAATTTATTATATAAAAAATCAAGAACATAGGTTTTGATTTTATCCAAATTAAGGTTATGGTTTAAAAATTACACACATACGAAGTTTGTAGTTTTAGGGAATTCTTTAAAACAATTTTCTGCACCAATTTAGATATACAACTCAAAACCTTCTAGAACTCTAAAACATATTTTTTATAAATCAAATCCAAACTAATGTCTTTGGTTTGAATCAATACCACCAAACGGTTAGAACATAATGCCCTTTACAGGTTTGCAAAAGATCAAGTTTTCTAGAAAACGAGTTTGGTACCAGATTTTCTGTAAAAATTCTCAAGCTCCTAAAATAATTGAAAACAAATTTAGAGAGTGTTAAAACAATGGGCTTTTATTTCACTTGAAAAGCTTAAATGGTTTGAAAGTTATGCTCATTTCAATTTTCGGAAAAATGCACGATTTAGAAAATAAGTGGTTTTCAAAGGTGAATTTGAAATCTATGGGGAAGAAGCCTTAACAAACCTTAAAATACATTTTCTAAACCACAAATTAAAGTTGTAGAACTGGTCTACCGTGAAAATTCCTTCTGTATCAAAAGTTAGCCTTTTTAGGTCACTACATGAAACAATTTTGCTTCAAAATGAACCTAGGGGTCCAAAATGAGCTATGCAAGTCCACTAACTACAAAATTTAAAGGGCAACTGTATTTTGGTGATACAAAATTGTGGGAAAAAGTTTTGTTCCAAAAATCACCCTACCTAGAAAGTTATGCAATGCCAAAGTTGGTTCTTTTTCTCACTTATGTCATTACTAAAGTACCTAAAATGCATAGTTTTAACTCTAATTGAATTGTTTCAATTTTGATAGCTAACACTCATAAATTTAGGTATGATATGCTATCTAAACATAATATTTAGTAGCAAGTTAATGATATTGGCCTTTAGCCCCAATTCTACTTTCACGTGCTCATCTAGTGTGAAGAATTTAAGGATTTTGGCTATTCACTTAAACTTTACCATGCTTTCTCTACATTTGAATTACAAATTTCAATACACTAATGAATTAACATCTTATATATCTCAATATCTCAAAAGAATTCAAATCACAAATCAACACAATCATTTTCACCATTAAGGTAATAACAACTATTCTAAAAAATCACACAATATATTCAAAGCATTAAATACTTTAATCGCTCATATGCAAACTCATACAATTTTCCCAAATCAAAACTTTGTCCAAATTAAAAACAAGATTGAGCCTACCTCACAATGAAAGGTGTTCCACTCATGACTTAAATCATCAAATTTACAACTTCACCTCTTCATCATAATATACTTTTTACAACCTTCATGAAAATCAACTTCTTGAAATCTCAAAATATCATCACCGTCATGTTAAAATATTTTTCCTTAATTAACCTTAGAAACTTGAAAATATGATTAAATTGTGATCTCCAATTATTTTTCCTTGATCATTCAAGGGAAATCTCTACTTGCTAGTCACTGTGATCATATCACAACAATTAGATTTTGAAGTTAACCCCACATACTAATTTCAATCTTTGTATTATTTCATTCTTTCGAGCTTTTTTTAATCTTATTTGACATCTATGGCCCAAATTTCTTTGATTCACTTTATAGTGATCTCAAAGAAAAGATCACCTCTACAAAGTCATCCTTCTTCTTACAAAGATGATTAGCGTTGCGTTCACTAATGGTTCTTCTATAACTTCGTCTTCTACAATGATTCCATCTACTTGAATTGTAGTCTTTTCAATACTTCATTCATCACTGTTGGTTCACGTTCAACTCTATTTGATCAAAAGACATATCAACTCTATGAGAATAAAGTATTACTGCACAAACGAACTCACATTAATACATTACCCAAATGGCTTTGAAACATAAGCTTTGACTTTCTCTTCTTGCATTAATACATTACCCAAACAATGAGATACCTTATAATAACTTAAATAAAACTTTACGAGAATAAAGTATTATTGCACAAACAAACTTGCCAACCTCGCTCCAGCTAAATCAAATGCCACTCTTAATCGTCAATCCAAACCAAAAGGTTGATCCTTATTGTTAAGTTAGATCAAGGTTGCTACTTCTTTTGGGAATTCTTCTTTGAATTTCGAATAACATAGATTGATGATAAACTTCTTGCTCCAAAAGGGTCTTTAGACGTTTTCATTATACAATGCTCGCATTGTAGTTAGATTAGTTACCTTCTTCTCACTGACATCACCTAACTCAAGAATTTTGCCTCTTCTCATTACAACTCACACATAACCAATTTTGCATCTTACTGTTTCTCCCTCAAAATTTTAAACATTGTACTTTACTGCTCTTGATATAATTGAATCATCCCTAACTCCAAATAATATCACCATGTACTCAATGTTCATTCTGAACTTAAAAATTTCCTTACACATATCTTTCTCTTTCTCATTGACATAATCACATCCAAACCTCACACTAACCTTAGGAAACATCTTGGCTCCACATCATTGATCCATCACACTAACCACCCTAAGCAATGAACATTTGATCTTGATGATTAACCGATCTAGTTATTTGTAATTCATACACAATTTCACCGTCTTCCTTTACTATTTGTTTCATTGCTCTCCAACTAACTTCTCTAACCTAACCAACTTAACTATTACAAAGAAATAAGAAATTACACAGCTTTTTCTATATCCAAAATTGAATCCTAACCAACTAATACATAGGTAATTCCAACTCATTTATACAAGTATGAGGCATGCAAAAATGTGCCGCTCCAAAATCAAATAACACTCGCATTGTTTTAACAACAATGATAAATACACACCTGGAATTGAACAATCTAATTTAGATGTTTTTGCTTTACTCATAGCAAAGATCCATTTTACTATCCTTGGCCTGCTATTGTTCTTCTGAATTTGTAGTTCACTTTCTATTGTTGCAGCTCTAAACCTCATTGAACAGTTTCTGACTAAGTGTCTCAACTTCTGATAGGAAAAATATACTTTGCGAAGAGGACAACGATTAACATGATGTGGACAATCACATTGGTAACACTGAACACTAGACGTTCTATGTTGTTGTAGCTCTGAAGCTTCTCCTTTAAAGAGTTGGGGTCTGATATAGGGCTTCTTATAAGAATACCTTCCTTTGCTTCCTAAAGATCCATTTCTATAAGTCTTCACTATTCTACCTCCAAATTCCAATCTTTCCACAATTTTTTCTTTTTCCACTAACATTCCCAATTCACAAACCATTTGAACAACCATTCACTCTAACTCATGTTTAAGACCTCCTTTAATCTCCTCACATTTCCAAGCTTCAATTGTTTGAAATTGATGTGTCCTTTCACAAAAAATTATATATTTTAAACAATTTTTCTACCACATGTTATTTCTCAAATTATATATATTCCAAAGGAATATTTGCTCAAGTGATTTATTTTTAACTAGTAACCCTCTTAATCAACCATCTCTAGAGTAAAATACTCAAATTTAATTATCATTTGTGTGGTTGATCTCTAAGTAGCTCTATCACAATTAAGTGTAATAACACAACTATTAGTGGATTTTGTCTAGTTTAATTTGGATTGAAAATTTAATACATCATTGTATCCACTAATAAAATGGAAAATCCATTATGCTCCATAACTATTATTTACAGTATCTCTCAAGTATTTTATGTTACACAAATTTGTAATATGTAGAACATTACACTTGACATATAGCCACAAAAAAAAACTCAAAAATTTCCTTTTTAATAATTCACATAGTTCTCATAACTTATATCACAAATGTCAATTGCTTTAAAATAAAAATATGAAGACTCATATCAAAGTACATCAAGAAAATTCATAGACATAGTGATATCATAATATATATGAACTAAAAACTTCTCTCTTGAGAAACCAATAAAATTATCCAAATAAATAATCTTTTACCAATTATCTTTTTAACCAAAACGATATGTTTTTTTATTAGGCTTATTCCACACCTCTATGATTGTAACATAATGGCGTAGTCACATGGGAGAATCCTAATGCATTTTATCCTTCAACATGTCTCAAAAGCAATAAAACAAATATATTTAAATTTCCAAATTCTTAGTCATTATAGAGTCAATAAAAATATCACATTTAAATCTCCATTATTATAAGCCAAAATAAAAACTAGCATTACACTCATATTGATTAAACATAAATTAAGGAAACACATACCTTTGGGAATCCATTATTATTACATGAATGAATCATATCAAAAGTAATTCTACCTCTCCATCTTGTTAGTGTTTGTCACCATAGACATCCAATCACAATATTAGCAAGAAAAAACCTCATACTCTTTGTTTGAAGGATTGAAATCACTTAGCTAAACATGTTCAGTGCGAAGGATGTATGTATCACCACTCTAGTTTCCCAAGAATTCAAAGTCAATCTCATTCCATGTTGCTCCTTTTGAAGTAGTAGGCAGTGAAAGTCCCAACAGAGTTGCCAAGGACTACTTGATGTAATCCTCATGTTGCTTAGTCTTGGATCTCTTCAAGAAGAAGATGGAGATGGAGACTAGAAGTATGGAGATGGAGGTGCCACCTAAGAGGACAAGTCTCTTGAAGAAGACTTGCCACAAGGGAAGGAGCCCTTGATAAAAGTCATATAAGCTCTCTCCAAGAAGAAAGAAGAAGACATTCAAAAGGAGGATTCTCTCAAGAAATTTCTTAACATTCAAGTGTAAAATGTTACAAGAGAAGGAAGAGCCAATTTATAGAAGAGGGAGCCTACGCCATGGGCCTTGAGTTGGACTTCCAACTCAAGGGTGATTAGTGGAAGGTTAGTTGATTTAATTAAGTGTTAATTGAGCACATGGTTTGTTAATACTTAATTAATTCAATAAGATCCAAACAAGGCCCTAATATCAAGGATCTATGTTCCCTCCAAATTTGAATTTGAATTTGGGAGTACCATGTCATCTCCCTTTAAAATTCAAATTCAAACATGAAGCAACAAGAAAGACCATTTAGGAGAGAGGTAGTGATGTGACGTAACTACTAGGGAACAAGGGGGTCTCACTTGTCTCTCATGCTTTATGTGTATGTTAGAGGGGTGTGAAACCAACTTAAAGGGTATGGTTGGCAAAAATCACATGTCCAAGCCATTCCAAAAAGGCCCAAACTACTACAAGCATTTCACACAAAAGACTAGCTACACCTCCTAATTTAAAATAGATATAAAGGCCAAAATATAAGGCCAAAAATTAAACTAAACACACCTCCAAGTCTCAAATTTTAAGGCGCAATATACAAGAAAAGAAAATGAAGACTATGACCTAAATTCCAATGATCTTGACTTCCATGAGGAGTTGAGGTCTTCTACCCTTTTCCCTAGTCATGTATTCCTCAATCCTCCTAGTCATGACTCTTGTGATAGGACCCTTGTTAGGGAGGATTGCATCACTAGTTTGAGCATTTTTTAGTATCTTAGTGTGGTAATCTTCTCACGTTATATCAAAATCTTGGTAGGAATTAGTAGCAGAGGTAGTAACAGAATACGCAATCAGGCATATTAAAAATGCAAGCTTGAATAAGACATGAAAAGTGGTTTCAGACTTTAAGATGAAGCTAAAAATACAAGAATAAATGAAATGGTTATTGGTTATGAGAAGGTTGGATTAAAAAAAATGCAAAAAAAAATTAATAGGGATTGTAAAAATAAGTAGTCATAGACAATATTAAACAAAATTAATGAAACTTTAGAAGGAACACTATAAATCTTTAAGATTATTGGAAAAGTTTGAGCAATAATACACCCAAAGATAAATAATAAGTCTGAGACGTGCGTTAGACACACTATCCTTAAGGTTTTATTTGTATGACACAAAAAATTTCCTAGGATTTAACAGACCATTCTTAGAGAAGACTAAGATAGCAGAATAACAAGAACTATTTTCTCAAAGAAATAAGTGCCCTAAGAATATCCACCTTTTAAAACCAACTAAAAGCCAAATTTATTAAAGAAACTGTAACTATATTACTGTTGGACTAAAACTAATATAATAAATTTTTCTCCAATGTTCTCAAGTCAGTAAAAGATATTTGTTGCAAAATCAAATTTTCAAAAAAGATAAATAAAAGTAACCATAATACTAAAACTATTTCACAACAGATATGAATAAGAATAAACACACAAGATAACTACAATATAAGACTCTCGGTCAAATTAAAAAGTAGTTTCCAATTAATTAATATAAAATAATAAAATAAAAACTGAAAAGTAAAATTCGACCTAAAAACATTTAAAGAATAACTCAATTGAATAAAATAATTTTAAAACTAATAAAATATTTCATAAAAAAAATAATACTTGTGTAATATATATCTCATTCAATATATAATCCAACAATTAAAACGTGAGTTACATTCTTCTCCTTATGATTTGGCAGGATGCTATTAGAATCAATTTTCTTCTTGGGTTTTAGGGTTTGTCTCATTTTCTGTGAAGTTGAATGATTGACTAAATTGAGTTTTTTTTTTTTAAAACATTTATTTAAATTACTTTGTTTAATATAATATTTATTAAATAAGTCTATTTTGATTGTAAATTAGATAAATCGTATAAGTATTTTCACCATGTGACTGTTACAATTAAACTTACAATTGTGTGGTAGATTGTGCCTAAATCATATGCCATTAGTCCCGTGCCTAAATCACATGTGGTTTATGGGATATGAAACTCTTGTAGAATAATTACTGAGCAAACCACATGCTGTGACAGTCACATGGTCAACAAATTTATGTGGGAGTAAATCATAGTTTTACTCGTTTCATGATCAAAATAGATTCATTTGCATACATATTTTCGAAACAGATCCAATTCCATGAATATTTTCTAAAAAATGTCCCAACTTAATGTATCATCCGTGTCAAGTGTCCACCATTATCTTTGACGGGTCACTTAAGAAGAATTTCATCTCTTCTGCTTTTGCCTTCGGTGCTTGGCAACTGCTCATATTTAACATCCAATAAATTAAGCAGGACCAATGTACCCAAAAAATAAAATAAACAAATCAACGTTTAATCACGTGTCAAACAGCCAATCCCCAATTCTTACTTTAAATTCGTCAAAGGTCAGAATAAAGTTCTTTTTGTTTCGAGTGGTCAGAAACAGAATAATAAAAGTATAAAACCACTTACTATTTTATTTTTTTTTTTGTTCCTTTCTTGACGATCGAAACCACTTAGTTGATGTTTGTGTCACCCAACTTTAACCGGGGCAATTTTTAACCGTGGAACGGTTGGTCTTCTCTCTCATCATTTTCTTTTTTGAAGAAAAAGTGAAAAAAAATATTTTGGGAATTATTTCCAATTTGCACCCGGTTTATAAAAGCTAATGCTATGCGTCTTTATGTGGTTTTCTTTCAATAATACAAGAAACTCCTGTTAATGACGCTCTTAAGGTATGCGTGTGCAGTATGATGCATATTTGATGGTTCAAAACTTCAGTTGCCTTAATCTTGGTTATTTTTTAATTTAATTTAAGACTTAAATACTTTTAGTTTTTAAATTTAATTTTTATTTCATTTTCTAGCTCTTAAAAAATTTAAAATTATTTTCTTTGATTCCTCAATTTAATTTTTTTAAGTATTTCTATCAATATGAAAATAATGGTTTGCAAATTATGGTTTTTAATAGTGAAAATTTATTTTTTAATTTAAATTCATTTTTTACTGCTAAAAATCGCAAAATTTAATTTTTAGCTGTTTATTCTGGCCGGTAACAACAGTAAAAACATGTATTTAAATTAAAAATTAAAGCAAATTACTGTCATACTTTCTCTTTACATATAATTTTACTTTTTTCATTTCCTACTATACTTTTCTTTTAAATTTAAAAATATTACACTAACATTTTATATATTTATATATTTAAAAATATTACGATAATATTTTTTTAAAACTTTATACTAATATCTTCTCACGAAAGAAAAAATAATATAAAACTAATAGTTAAGAAAAAACACAAATACATGTATATTTACATTAAATTTTAGGAAGTGGTACTATAATTTATTCTAAATATTTAATTCTGGCAACAAAAAAATTTAAATACTTTGTCTTACACAAAAAACAAAGCTAAAAGTTAATTTTTAACAATCACAAAATATATTTAACTTTTGACAGGTAAAAATGTCACAAATTTTGAATTTTTATTTATATCTATACTATTATAAAGGCAGTTGCCCACATTTTTAAATACCAACATTACTCTCAATATTGGTATTTAGATATACAATCAATTTATTTTACTTTAATACATAAAAAAAAACTGCTACCCGCTTATAAAAAAAAATAAAGAGTGAAACACTAAACGGATCCTTGAATGTTTGGAGCATTATCAATTAAGTCCTTGAAAGATTTTTTTGTACATCTGAGTCCCTGATGTTTGAAAATGCCTGCATCGTAGTCTTCCGTCCATGACGCCATCAACGGTTAGCATAGTCAACCTTCAAATGCCACACTGATAGGTCCGTACACTTTAGTGGACCCTCCAAATCACCTCCACATGAACATGTGGCAATAATGACATGGCAAAACATATGCAATTGGATCCTTGAAAGTTTAGGGTGCTTGCAACTAGGTACTTGAAAGATTTTTTCAGGCATCTAGGTCTCTGAAAATTTAGGGTGCTTACTGTTGGGTCCTTGAAAGATTTTTTTTAGGCATTTAGGTCCTTGATGTTTAAAAACGCATGCATCTAGGTTCTTCCATCCATGACGTCATTTATAGTTAATGTATAGTCAGCTATTAAGAGATTTGTGGCACGTCTCTCTCGCATTATGTGACAACCCATGTCATTCATATTACACATCTAAGAAGAACAACATGTCTGGTGGCTTTTAACCGTTGAAAATAGTAAAATTAAAATTAACAAAACCACTTAACCCCTTTGCAATTCTCCACCACAAGCAACTCAGAATCAAAAATCAATTTTCTTGATTTGCATTTGCTTTGTTATTTCATCAACTTATTAATAAAACTCATTAAGAATAATATGTCTATTCCGAGTTAAATCTCACTTTGCAACATGGACTAGATAATTGCCTTGTATGTTGGTTCCACTTCTAACTCTGATGTTGTTAACATCCCTTATTCACAAAGTGAAGTTCGAACATGATAAGTTGGTATATCTTTAACACAAAAATAGAACACATTTCACATTTGATTTACATTAAAATGTTAGAGAAATGTAAGTTCCAATGAAATCTTATTAGCAAAAGCAAAAATAAGCATTGCAAACTACAATGTATTCCACAAATGTATCTTATCAGCAACAGAAGTATAAAATCATAAAAAGGGTGAGTCTTCAAGTTTCTTGAATCCATAAACCAACATTATAGATTACTCGCCCAAGGATTCCTATTTCCACCATTGCTTAGTGCTTAGTCTTCGAGTTCCAATTAGAATGGAATAGTACACTGAAATATCCATGTTTTGTGGAGAGTGCAATGTCATACCTTCTCAAGTCTATATACATCAATTTGCCATCTTGCAACCTTTCACTCCTCTGCCCACCACAACCCTTAATAGCTAATTATGCATTAACTATAAATGGCGTCATAGATTGAAGGACTTGGATGCATGCATTTTTAAACATCAGGGACCTAAATGCCTAAAAAAAATCTTTCAAGGACCCATTTGTAAGCACCCTAAACTTTAAAGGACCTAGATGCCTAAAAAAATCTTTCAAGGATCCAGTTGTAAGTGCTCCAAACTTTCAAGAATCCAGTTGCATGGTTTTGCCACGTCATTATTGCCATGTGTTCATGTGGAGGTAATTTTGAGGGTCAACTAAAGTGTACGGACTTGCCAGCGTGACATTTGAAGGTTGATTGTGTTAACCCTTGACGACGTCATGGATGGAAGGACTACGATGTAGGCATTTTCAAACATTAGAGACCTAGATGCACAAAAAAATCTTTCAAGGACCCAATTGATAGCACCCCAAACATTCAAGGACCCATTTGGTGCTTCACTAAAAAAAATGCCACCGACTATAGCATTTATCACTTATTTTAACTGCAAATGCTTTTTCTATTATCCTTTACAATGCTTTCTTCTCTTTGCATCTATCATTTTTCACCAATTTCTCACATTTGTAGTACGATAATTCTTACAATTCTACAGTACACTTTGTAATTCTACAATTTGGCACCATTTTGCTTTTGCAATTTTCATCTTTTAATTTCTTTTTTTGAAAAGCAAAAGAACCTGTGCATGTATATATATTCCATGAAACAAAATGTTTCCCAACCTATAACCATAAATTGAAACCAAGACAACAATAATCTTAAATTTAGACTCTACAAAATAGAAACATTTAGCTAATAGCCCCTACCAATACCTTGATCCAACAAGAACCTGCATAATCTACATACTTAACAGACATAACAAAGGATTACTGCACGGATCAAAATAACATAATCCCCTCCCAAAACCAAATGTATATGCTAACCATTTCCAAAAGACAAACTGGATAAAGCCAAAAATATCCACAAAGACTCCAAAGTTTTATCATTAAAAACAATGGAGTTTCTAAATATTTGCAGACCCCAACAAACCACGTGCTAGGAAATCTAACTTTCTTCTTAAACTTACCAACTACCTACTCACTTGCCATCTGAACCATATGTTGAAGTTCACTCGGCAAAGGGTAGCGTAAACCTAACCAGTTCAAGACTTTGTAAACTCTTTCTGAGATACCTCACAATTTAAGAACAAATGCTTCCAGTCCTCTCTATGAGCCCTACAAAAAACACAGCTAATTAAATTATCTTGGATATTGACACCACGTTTTAGCAAGTTATCCATTGTGGAGAATCTATTAATCAAGAGCCTTCATGAAAAGGCGATGACTTTGGACTGTAATTTATCCTTCCACATTTTTTGAAAGACTTGGTATTCACCATTGTACCTAAATACAATAGTCATATCTCCATTTAACAACCTGTAAGTAGCTGCCACAGAAAAGACGCAATTTGCTTCTAAAACCCAAACCTATTCATATTCATTTTCCTGGATAAAAAGAACACCCTACCATAAAAGTTCAAGTGACTGCAACAACTCTACTTCCCACACAAATAACTATCTTCTCCAAGACCATTTCCAAGACATCCTCCCAGCCAAAGAGCCCCCCATATCATGAACTAATATCTTCTTCTCCCAAGCCAAAGAAAAGAGTCTAGGAAATACATTACACAACGACCCACCTCCTATCCTATTTGGCAACCAAAATGATGTTTGTTTCCCATCACCAATTTTCCTTTTAATATTATTAAGGAACCAACCAGGTCTTGTGCCATTGTTACCATCTACAAATCATACATCCCTCCACTAGGTTGAGCATTTTGAAGACCTAGGAATTTGGTAAGGAATTTGTTGAAAAGCCCTATATCTCATTTTCAATAGGGGATACCAAATTGCATTTTTGTCTTGTAAAAATCTCCACCTCCATTTGGCAAGCAGACTCAGATTAAATTTTGATAAGCATTTCACTCCTTGACCTCCATCTTTTTTAGGCCTACGTACCTAGTCCTAACTTACCCAAGCAATTTTTCTCTCCCCAACCTCACCCCCAAAGGAAATTTCTTTGCAACCTCTTTAAATCCTTGATCACTTTTATCGGGGCTCTATAAAAAGAAAAGAAATACAATGGTAAAGTAGTAAGTACTGAGCTTATTATTACTAATCGGCCTCCAAATGACATACTTTTTGCTTTCCACATTGACAACCTTTTTTATAAGATATCCAACACCACTGACCATGATACCACCAACTGAGGGTTAATTCCTACTAGTAAATCCAAGAATTTGAAAGATGAAGAAGAAACCACACAATTAAGCAGAGGGACCACAACATGAGAAAGATCTAGTTAACATTTAGCCATTAGAAGTTACTCTTATGGAAGTTAACTTTTAGCCCAAAGACTAGTTCAAAAGTTCTAAAAATTACCAAAATACCACACTATTTGGAAGTCCACTTCCCCCACCAAAATTGCATCATCTACATATTGCAATATAGAATAGTTTGTCTCGTTACCCATCAAAAAAATGTTATAACCTCCCCTCTGAATTGCCAATCTGACCAGACGTGAGAGTCCCTCTGCCACTACCAAAAAGATGAATAATGATAGTGGATCACCTTGCTTGATTCCTCTCCCTGAGAGAAATTCCTCAGTAGAGCTACCGTTAACCAGAATTGATGTAAAGTTATTACTCATTAAGGCTTTCACCCACAACTGCCATCTCTGCCCAAAGCCAAACCTACAAAGCATATAACCTAAAAAATGCCAATTGACTGAGTCATAAGCCTTTTCAAAATCCAACTTAAACATAAAGCAATGTTATGGCCCAATCAATGAACTCATTAGTAATCAGAACTCCATCAAGAATAGATCTTCCAGGAAGAAAAGTTGTTTAACACTCAGATATAACCTCTCCCAGAACCCTCTTAAGCCTCACTATAAGAATTTTGGAAATAATCTTATGGACACTCGAAATTAGAGAGATAGGAATGTATTGAGAAAGATACAAAGGGTTGGCCACCTTTGGGATCAAAGCAATAAAGGACAATGAAACAACTTTCGATAGTATCCAATTACCATGAAATTCTTGAAACACTTTACACAGGTCATTAGTGAATGGTTCTTCCAACATTACTTTGTTTTCCTCTAAAATTTGATTGAAATCCACACAATCTAGATTAGGCCTCACCAACTTTTTTTCGTTGAAGCATTCTTGGAAATGATTCAACAGTACAGACTTAACCTCCATAACCCCTTGAATTCACCCATGATCTGAATTAACTACAACAATTTGATTTTTAGCACAGCGCGACCTAAAATAGTTATGGAAGAATTTAGTGTTGTAATCACCATTCAGAGCCCATTTAATTCTTGACTTCTACAATATGGTTTTCCATTACCCTTTCCTTACTCCAATAATCACTAAGAATTCTCCTCCTATTCACGTCTGGCAATACTACCCCATCCATTAAGTTACGGTCTTCTTTTTCCAGCTCCTTCACTTTTCTAGCCAAAACCCCATCATCATTCTACTATTATAATTTGTTCATTCCTTAATATGCCCTACAATTTTTGTTTAAAATGATACATTTTCCAACCAATCCCCACATATATATCTCAAAAAGACTTCGCCAATTCACCAAAAGATGGATTATTAAGCTAGTGATAAAAAAATTTAAAGGGTTTTGGCACCCAATTTTGATTAATTCCTTTAACAATTATCTAGAATTGGTCAGAATATTCCCTAGAGCCAATCCATTTAGAATTAATATTCCACAGTTCACACAACCCATTGGAAAGTAAAAAACAGTAACCTATTACGCTGCCGTATCAAGAGAAATCCACCAAAATTTACTTCCATAAATTGGGACATCCACTACCTCCATGGTACCTATAAACCTCTGAAACTATGCCATCTCCAAATCTGAGTGATAATATAATGTGTCCCTTACCTCCACTCTACAGTTCATAACATTGAAGTCACCTTCAATACACTACTCAGCTTACGGGAACCCCTTCCTAGTCGTAATAATGTTATCTCAAACCTTCGTTTTTTCATCTTGCGAGCAAGGAGCGTAGCCGTTAACTAAGATAAGAGTGAATTAATTTCTTTTGTGAAGAATCCCACCCCCAAAAAACCAACACCTTGAATATGAAATTGAAATTTTATCACCCTTTTTTCCATATTATTAACAAGCCATAACTCAGTCCATTGGATGGCTTCATTCTTTATTCGCATTTGCCCTTCCCCTATAGCTCTTTTACCTCTTGTGGCTTAATTTTTATGCATTTCGTTTCTTGCAAGAAGCAAATATCTATTTCAAGTTGATGTAGGGTCCTTTTAAGCCTCCATCGTTTGATTCTATCCCAAAACCCTCTAATGTTCAAGGATAAAATCTTCATTGTTGTTGAAGTGGAATCCTCCTTACAGCCATAACTGCTTGAACCCAAGCCTCCATTGTAGCAATTTATTCTATATAAACTTCATCTTCATTCTGACCAACAACTCCCAAATGTTGTATTGCCTTCCATATTTTCACCGGACCTAAGCAATTGTTTTGCACCATGACCAACCTAGATTTTGATCGAGATATCGAAGAAGAAGACATAATTTGGATAGTGGGATACTTAGAGTAAAAACTCCTCTCTGGAGATGTCTCTGTTATGCATCATTTTTGGCAAAGGTCGCTTCCGTCTAAAGTTTGCCATCGAGCCTCCTTCCAGACCCCCAAAACCTAATTTTGTGCCTTCGCTTGCTCATCTTAGTTCACATAACTAAGGAAATACCAGTGTTTGTAACTAATTGGTTTTATTACCTCTGACTCAATGTTGGAATCTCTTCATTCTTTCTTTAAAGATCCGTATGAATGTTCTATTTTTTGCCCCAAGCAATCCTACAAACTACATTCCTGATTGTATGTGTTTTTTCCGAGTTTACGTGTTGATTTGGGCTTTGTCCACCTACTATTTGCAGCTCCTGATCACATTCCTCTAACGGGCTTATGCCTAAACCCAAGAGGTAACCTAACGGTCCATCCCTACATGCTTGAATAGGTTAGATTCTCTATATGTATTCCTCAACTTCTCTGGAGAATCCTAGATGCATTTTCCATTGTTTGCTAAATTTGAAATTGACTTGAGGCTATGGTTACCAAGTTCCACCTCATCACCTTCCACAGTAGATTCCCTTCTCAAAGTACCACCTCTTCATCCACTTTATTGCTAGAACACGTTTCAAAGAAAGCTATCTCCTCTAACCTAATTTTTTCTTCTTTATAATCTATTGGACCCTCTTCAACCAATTTGACAACTTGAACATTTTCACAAATTTTAACTCTTACAATGTAATTTATGTTGTCCTAAACCTTTGTATTCAAAGCAAATATTGAGACGTCATATCTTTATTTCCTCTCTGTTGCTTCATCTATATGAATGAATTCACCATAGAAGGATCCCAACCTCTAAAAGAAATGCTCATTCCAAACATGAGGAGGTACCTCGTAGCATTTAATCCATACCAATTTTTTTGCATCTACGATTAACGAGTCCCACTGCTTTATCTCAGCAAACCAATATCGATCCTAATCTAGACTACCATTTATACAATCCTTTATATCCTTAGCCATATCTGTGTCTAACATAACCATATGTATACCCATTGGGGTTGCTTTGATCCCATAGATTCCTTCTTGGTGAAGCTTATGTTGAGTAACATAAGAGTTCCCTTTCTTGGACACTATCCCAATATAAGCTTTTGATAACTTAGCCAACTCCATAGCATCAAATTTAAAACAAAATTTGAAAGTAGGAACCTTTTATAACCTCTCTTCAATCTTTGTCTTGCTTTCGCTAAATACTTTTTTACTTTTAACTACATTTGCATACGATGTGCCCTCTGTGTTTGCATTCTTGCCTTTGCCAACACCCTTCTCATCCTGACTTAGAATCCCTTTAACAACCTTCCTAATACCATTTTGAGGCCTCCTCTATTCCATAGATATGCTAACAGTTTGAAACCTTATGCAATTTACCCATAACTTCAACTCCCCTATAAAGATCTTATCTAGTTTTAAGGCCATCATTCTAACATTTTTAACATCCGCAAAACATACAAAACAAAAATGATAACCCCTTCTATCCTTCTTGTTAGGAATCACCACTTATCTAACATTTTCATACATTTTAAAAACCTCCCACATATCCCTAGCTTTGTATTCTTCTGGAAAAATGAGTGAAGAAGAAAGAGGTTTGTCCTTCATTCCTTCCTTTATTCCAACTCTGAGTCACTACCTATGGCCTTCCTACCCCCTAAAATTTGAATTTTTCTCATTCTTTTCCCTATTTGTCCTTACCTCACACCACTCACCCCTCTCCTCACCCATGTAAAATTTATCAGCTTATGAGTTTAAATCCCTTTTACTTGGACATAACAAATGTCTTTTATAAGAATATATAACTTTTTTATAAGTTATATATTCTTATAAGTTTAAGAATTTTTCTCATTGTCGTGCCTATGTCTCCTCACTTCACGCCACTCACCCCTCTCCTCACTCGTGTAAAACTTGTCAGCTTGGGAGTCTAAATCCCTTTTACTTTGACATCACAATGTCTTTTATAAGTTTAAGAATTAACATTTTTTATTAAATATATAACTTTAAACTTATTATATAATTATTAAAATTATAACAGGACATGTATGATTTCGGGTACGGGGTGGATAGCCACATACTTATACCTTACCTGTACTCAGTTCATCATATTAGGTAATACTTGTACTTATACCTATACCCAATCAAAGAGGGTAATACCCGTCAAAATTAGGGCAGGTTCAGGGCGATACCTTCAGGTATAGGTATTTTTGCTATCCTTACTCAAGATGGTGGGTAGAGATACATTCAATAGAGGACCAAATTCAACAAGGGTTATGGTCTCGACATGTGGAAACAAAGTTAGGGGATGGTAGAGAGGTGTTGTTTTAGCAGGAAAAATGGTTAGGTGATCAAAGTTTACGTGATAGGTATGGTAGATTGTTCAATTTGGCAATGCAAAAAAATATATCGGTTAAAGACTTGAAGGGGGTAGGGGCGAGGTGGAGGTGGAGTTGGAGACGAAAATTATTTGCTTGGAAGAAGAAGTTGTTAGCAAGAATAGATTATTCTTTAGGAGGGATAACTTTAAAGGAAGGGGTTAACGATGAGTGGAATTGGACGACCAATAGGTCAGGTCTGTATACAGTATGTTCCACCTACAAGGTCTTATCTTAACTCCATTGGTTTCAAAAGATGATTTTTTAGATGTTGTTTGGAATCATGGGGTTCCACTGAAGATTCAATGCCTAGTTTGAAGGCTGGATGTAAATTGCCTGTTGACTTGAGATAATTTGAATAAACGTCAAATTTTGGGCGAGGAAAGGCTAGGTTGTGCACTATGTGAAGAGGCATTAGAAATAGACTCTTATGTATTTTTCACTTGTCTGGTGGCTTCTTTGATGTGGTCTAAGTTATGCTCCTAGTGGGGAATTAAGATAACCTTTTTCAATGAATGTTGCGATCATTACATTCAAATGCAAGGTTTGGTCCATGGTTCTAAAAATTTGATGCGCTCATGGTCCTTGATTTGGTATGCTGGTATTTGACAGATTTGGAAGGGCCCTTAACGCAAAGATTTTTAGGAGGCAACAATTGAAGCTCGACCACATAATTCAAGCAGTTCAACTAAGTAAGTGGGAATGATGCAGAACAAGGAAGTTATCTTCAAATTCTTTCATTGACTGGGTTTTGAACCCCATGATTTGCGTTTAATGATTTTGTTTTTGTCAATTTTGTTTTAATGATTATGTTAGAATTGTACTCGGTGAGTGTAAGCACCCTTTGTGCTTGCATGTATTCTTGGTTTCATTGTTAATAATATTCATTTGGCTTATAAAAAAACTTATTACATTAATTTTTTTACAATAAGTTTTATAATTTATTCACTCTATTTATTATGTTTTATTGATTTTATTCTCTCCATGTTCATAATATTTCCACCGAATTTATTCTACATAATTTTTACTTTACCTTTTAATTATACCAATAATAAATAATTAATTAATATATTTTTTGACTTTGATACATTATAAAATGTAACTAATATGTCAATTTTTAATTAAAATTAAGGTACATAATACTTTATTTAATAATTTATTAATTTTATTGTCTCTATGTTAATTATATTTACATCTAATTCATTCTACCAAATTTTTACTACACATTAATTATACATTATCACTTCGTACATCACTATTCTTATAGATTATACATAATAATCATCTATATGATAATTTTTTTCCATGTTACTATACATTAATTTTGTATATTTTAATTTACCTTTACTTTACCTTTTAATTTATTTCAATATTATAATGACCATCTGTTTGATAGTTTCTTTACCACACATTAAATTTTGCATTTTTTAATTTACTTTTACTTTTATGATAACTACATAAAGTAGACTTATTTTATCATAACTTTGCTTCATAACTATATAACCATAAAAAATAACCACAACCTAGTTTCATAACTTTTTAATATACTTTTGCTATTACTTTTTTATGTTATAGATATTGTGAATTGCAATGCCACTGTTACACTATCATCCTAACTTATTTATTTAATTTTTTTATTCTCTTCATATTTCTAAATTTTATCATTGTTAATTTACACAAAAAAAATTTATTTAAAGTATATCAGATGTATTTTTTTCCATTGTACCCTACCAATAGGTGATATCAAAATATGGAAAATTTAAATAGTCTAAAACAACAACAAAAATAATAATGGAGACAAAATGCAAGAAATAGAAGAAACAAAATGACCATGGAACAACAACAAAGTCGTTTATCTACAACACGAGCACGTTATAAACAAAGAAGCACAAACAATATTCGCATGTCAAGTAATACAAGTATAATGAGATTGTCATCTATACAACAATTAGCTTGGACAATAAATTATCAATAACTCATTCCATTTGTACACATGTGTTATTACTAAACATATATACCATGTAGCTACCATTATTAACAATAATTAATATTGCATTTGTTATCACTTAATCATGTAGGTTGTCATTTTGCAACTACTGGATCCGTAAGAACCAATTCCCATGAAGCGGTACCAAGTAATGTGGATGTTCATCACTTATCACATGGTTAGTAAAACATATTTTTTATTATTTAACCTTATTAAAATTTATTACACTTTAATGATGTCAAAAAAATACATTATGACTATCATAATGTTTTGAAATTTTACATGATAATTAATTAATTAATTAGTGAATACTAACAATTAAATATTTTATAGGTTGTAATTTGGAGTCAACAAGATTTTGAGAAGTTAATGACTATGAGACAAGACAAGTATTGGGCATGCATCCAACCTTCCACAAGGATAGTATAATATTTTCTACCACTTTTACCTCAACCTCCTACATAGGGACAATTTATTCATGTTATAAAAAATAAATTTTCAATATATATTTAGAGAAAAATATGTCTATTATATGTTTATATTCACTTTGATATTAATTGTACATCTTGTTGATTCATACCATGGAAGTGGAAATGTTGAATGGTCCATGTAGATTTGACTAACAATCAAGGTACATTCATTTAATTCATACCATTTAAATTATACAATTATATTATTAATTTGTATGACCAATTGTACATATTCCATTTAGGTTCATTATTTGTTTTATCATATGCCCTAATCTACAAGTTTAGTTACATTATTTTTGCTCATTTTAGTCATAGTACCTAAATCTTTAATTGTTCTCACTTTAACTTAAATATTATACTTAAAGTGAACATATAAACATATAATTGTTTTCATTACTTTATATATGTTATACATAGAGTGAGAATAATGTAATTTTTTAATAATGTAGAAGTCCAATAGAGATTCAGATGAACACATAATTGTGCTTGGAATTTTCAAAATAGTGTGACAACGATCAATTTCAATTACCTACCCCAACTAAATTCAAATGATGTCACACACGTTTGTTTTACAATGAGTCATGTGACACATGTTCTAGTGGGAAAGTGACATTTTCAAATGTTAGTACTCTTGTAGAGTTACTTGAAATATTCTCATATGTTTCATCTGAAGGAAGACATTTTAGACAACATATTGGAAGTTACAATCATGTACTTTCATTCACTTCACTTGCTATTAATGAAAATATGATTTCAACTGGACATGGTATATATAGTTTTCATGTTCAAGGTGCAAAATATCATAATATAAGAGGATTTTATCCAAACAAGAGTTCTAAGCCATGTTTCCTCTAGTTGTACATCTATGACATAGAACATAAGTTACAAAATAGGATGTTTAAAAACCCCTAGCTTCGTCAAATTGGTTTATAAGTTGCAACAAATACTTCATTGATACAATCCATTTGTGTATTTAGACAACTTGTACTACATGAAGATGTTCATGAATGTAGCTTAATTATAAAAGAATGTTTTGTTGGAAATAATAGTGAATTGGTATTAATCAATTATCTTTTATGATTATCTATCAATTTAAGATATGGTGATAATCATATCTTATAATATCTTTATGATTATTTGAATGAGATTATAGTAAGATTGATCCTGTGATGGGTTGGGTCAATCATAAAAATCCCATTTGAGTGGTCCCTGCCTACCCTGAGGGATTATAAATTTGCTATCCCATTAAGCAAATTAACACACACATTCTCTAAAATAATCTCCTAGAAAGAAGGTAGTAAAACCCTCAAGAGTTCTTATTGAACCCATATCTTTACAATAATTATTTATAGAGTTTTTTGTTCATGAAGATCAAGAACTTCAATTCAATATGTTTGAGGTACACAAATTCTCTTTCCTCTATCTTTTATATTTATTCTCTATATATACTATAATATTGTATCTATTAATTTAAGGGTTCTTTTTATTTTCATCATGTTTACCTAATTAACCACAATATAATCTCCTAATTGCACCACAAGTTGCAGCAATTAATGTTGGTGGAGATATAGAAGCAATCACATGTGGTTGAGATATCAATGTTGTACATCATGATGGAAATCTAATGATGATTCAAGAAATTGTTGGATATTATGTTCCTTTACAATGCCCTTTTCGAATATATGGTTGGGACCTAACACAAAAACCATAATGGCAAAAATATCTCTTGCAAAGAATATTACAGTTACATACTTCAGGTACTTAGCTCACAAATATCTACTATAATACTACCAGTCTAATGATTAAATTTATTTCAATTCATAATAAGTATTCATGGTTTGATTAATTGTAGATACGTCTTAATCATCAATCTCTATTATTATAAACAGGATGACTCTTACAACAATATGTCATAGACAAACGTGTTAAGATTGAAGCAAGGAGGTTAAGGTGGATTTGAACTCACCAAAATAATATTCGTGCTGAAGTGTATCAAGGCTTGCAACATGCTATACATGTAGGAGAAACTACTACAAGTATTCATTATGACAAATTGTTAGAATATAATGTTAAATAATCACTACCAATTCTAGCACATTTTTTTCCTGTCAAGAAAATGTTGCGCAAAGAACAATATTACCTTCCTCATTTATTGGTAGTCATCGAGACCTGACGCAATGTAATGAAGATGTATAGTTATTGTCCTTAGTGATGTCAAACAGATATTTTCCTTACAATAACATGCAATCCTTTTTAGAATGAAATATCATCTAAACTTGGCAATCTTCAAACGCCACAAGATCGTCCAGACTTGCTAACAAGAATTTTTAGAGCAAAATTTGAGTAGTTGAAAGATGATGTCATTAATAAAGGTGTCCTCGAAAAGGTTAAAAGTTACATGTATGTCATAGAATTTTATAAATGAGGTCTACCACATGTTCATATGCTACTAATATTAGAAAGTAATGACAAGTTATGTGATCCAGAAGATTATGATAGCATCGCTAGGAGAAAAATACCAAAGATTGAAAAAGAACCATAATTTTATAAAGTTGTACTATAAAGCACATGATCCATGAACCTTGTGGAAATCTTAATTATTAATATAAAAATTAAATCATAATCAGTTCATTGCTTTCAATACCATTATGAATGCTATCAATCGTCAACAAAGTCAAGTATATTTTTTTTGGAACGGGTAAAATATTTCTTTATTGTGCTTTAATTGCACAATTAAGGAGTCAAAACAAAATTGTGTTAGCAACTGCCTCATCTGAGATAGCTGCAACATTATTACCCAGTGGTCAAAGTAAAGATGACAATCATGTCTGTGTACAAATCTACGTCATTGTGATCATTAAAACTAAAATATAATTAATAGCTTAACATATAATTTAGACTTAAATAAAATTTATATTTCAATTTTTTTCAATTTTAGACATTGTGGCCTTGTATCTTAAAATCGTGACATTGTGCCCCAAATTTTAAAAATATATGAATTGATATCCCTTCAGGGAATTGCTGATGTTGACTGTTAATTGTAAGTGTATTGACAGTAACGTGTAAGAAATAGGTAATGTAACACACAATTATTATTTAATAAAAAGATTAATTTAACATTTTAGGGTTTACATGAGTATTATGGAGTAAAAGAATGCGGCATATGATACCCACGTAAACTGTAAAATGTCAAATTAGCCTTTTATTTAGCATTAATTGTGTGTCACATCACCTAATTTCTTAAATATGGTGATCAACACACTCACAATTACGTTAGCATTCATGGAAGGGGTATTAATTCACACATTTTTTAAATTTGAGGGCATCAATTGTATTTAAAAGTCTATAATTTATTTAATAATTAATAAATTCACATATTTTTTACTCATAAAAAATAAATTATACGTTAATTTATTAATTATATTTAATTAATAAATTAAATATAAATTAAAAAAATAAATTTATTTACTAAATTATAAGTAAATTTAAATATAAATTATAAAAAATAATATAATGGGGTACCCGTGGAGGCACCTGAACCTAAAAATACCGGACGGGAATTAAAATTCCATACCCACCTTCTTTAAAACCATCCTCGTCCTACACTTTTGGGGGACAGGGATGAGGAGGGCAAACCCGTCCTGTCCCGTCTCGTTGTCATCCCTCGGTCAAATTGCATATTCTCAATTTAAGATACCTATCAATGTAGAGCTCGGATCCTTTTGCTCAATAAATAAATAACCATACCTTGCAAATCTCGTTAGACAAACAACAATAATCATTTTGTATGAAGTACTCATGATTAATAGATATGCTTTGGAAACATTAGATCGATCATTAAGGGACCTTTTGGATCTTAATGCTCCATTTGGTGGGAAAGTAATGATATTAGGAGGGAACTTTCAACAAGTATTTCCTATTGCTCAAAAAGGTACTAAAGCACAAATGATTTAAACGTGTATTGTAAAATCTTCGTTATGAGCTATCACAAAGGTCCTACATTTATGATAAAACATGCCGTCATTACAAGACCATAATTTTGCTAATATCTTATGCGCATTGGAGATGGTATTGAGCCTACCAAATAGGATGACATGATTAAAATTCATCATCAACTTGCAATAACATAGGAAGGACAAATTTCAATACAAAAATTGATACAAGAAACATTTCGCGAATTGGAATCACACACCTAGGATGCAACTTATATGACACAAAGTGTCATACTGACACCGAAAAATGATGATGCCAACTACTTAATGACATAATTATTAGTCAATTTCAAGGAGAAGAACAAGAGTTGTTATCATTTGATGAGGTTGAAGGGGATACACAACTTATATCAACAGGAGTACTTGCACACTATAGCTCTAGGTGGTTTGTCTCCACATATTTTAAAGGTTAAAAAAGGAAAACATATATCCTAAATTAAGACTATGTAATGGGGCAAGATTATTGTGTTGAGGCTTTTTTATGAATATGTTGGATGTTGTAATCGTAACAGGCCACCGTGCTAGGAAAAGAGTTTTTTTTTTCTAGAATAAAACATAAGACAACAAAAAATGCAAGACTTCCCTTTGTGCTTAGTAGAAAAAATTTCCTATGAAACTGAGTTTTATAATTAAAAGAAATAAATCATAAGGACAAACCATACCAAATGTTGGAATTTAACTTCCATGACATATTTTCAGTCATGGTCAATTATATGTTGATTTATTAGAAGTGTTGGAACCAAAGGCATTGAAGCATAAGTATAAGGCACTTTGAAGTTTTGGCTTTGCTTTCTCTCTCTTTGTTTTTGCTCTTAAATGGTACCAAACACATTTATCGGTATAGTACCTGTATAAATCACTATGAAAATTCTCTCTTTTTTACACTCTTTAAATTTTAATTTTATTGAATTCTTGAAGCACTACTAACTGGGTTTTATGCAGCTGTAACTGGTACATAAGTTTTCTTGTAGTGGATCTAACTCTTTATCCTTTATACCTTGATATAGAATTTGGGTTTTAACCCAAAAAGTTTGGGTTTGATTTTTCATGTCTTATACCCTTTACTTTTTTATTCTGAATAACTTGTAAAAGCTTTCTTGCTAAGTTTTTTTTCATTTACACTTGAAACAATTATTGGAGGAATTAAGTTGATTGGTGCTTTGTCAAAAGAGTTGAATTCTTGAAAAACCCATTTTTGTGAGACAAGGTAGATTTTGAAAATTTCTAAAATTAGGCATTTTGAAACTACTATGACACAATTGAAGAGAAAAATTTTGAAAAATATTTTTGGTAAATCTATTCAACCCCCATTCTAGATTTCCCCCTAGGACCAACAAGGAGGTGTTTCTCAAGCTATCACAAAAATCCTTATTAAAGAAGGACAACTTGATGAAGAAGATAGAAACTTTATAAAAAATGTTGTGTTTAAAGAAATTTTGTTATCTCAAACTTAGGTACACACACACACACACACACACACACACACACACATATATATATATATATATATATATATATATATATATATATATATATCTTTTTACATGTATTTCTATGTCTGTAGATATATGTTCATATTTTCCTTACCATTTCACTATATTGATAAAATTTTTTGACAACAACTAAATTTTGTTGCTTGTTTATTATTGAAAGACAAAAAGATCTTACAATTATATGAAGATTTTAAAAAAATAGTCATTTGGACATGTATTTTGACAAACAAGTAATTAATTGACAACATATCATTATCTTAAGTTGTTTAATTTTGAATGATATAATTTTTCACACCCATTAGACTTATAAATTGTAGGAAAGTAAATTTTAAAAAATTGGAATATTTGGAAGATCAAGAATCATTTGCATCATTGTTCCCCATTAGTGCAATCCGCCTAGCAAGGAATTAAGCTAGGATCAACAAATGAGGAGCATGACTTGGATGAAGTTTAAGGAAACCTATTTTAGGCCATGGTCCATATTTTGTAAATAAATAGTCTCTTTAGGCTTATATTTGCGCCATCTAGTTCTTAGAAATTAGTGGTTTAGCTAGTTTTATTTTAGGTCTTGTATTTTGGCCTTTAGGTTTATTTTTCATTAGGAAGTGTGTTTAGTCTCTTTGTGGAGTGTGTTAATTAGTTGGACTTTGGTTAGGTGAGTTTGGATGTGTGATATTTATTATCCACACCCTTAATTCATTCTAACACCCTCCTAACCAACACATAAAGCATGTAGGAGACATGTGGGCCCCCTTGCCCTCTCTTGTTAGGCACCACCTCATGTTCTCTCTCCTACATGGCTTTTCTTGTTGCTTCTGATTTAAGTTTTAATTTTGGGTCTATCATGTCATCTTCCTCCAAATTCAAATTCAAATTAAGAGGGGAACATAGATCCATGAAGTTAGGACATTGTTTGGATCTAGTTAAATTAACTAAGCGATAATTAGCTCTTTGCCTAATTAACATGTAGTTAATTTAACTAATCCTCCTAATTAGAGCATGAATTGGATGTTCCTTTGCTAAACCCATAGATCCATCATGTGCTCTATATATTGAGCACTCTACCTTTTGTAAACTCTCAGCACTTATTTGAATGAAAATACATTTATCTAAATTGAGAGCTTCATCTATGAGTGTTCATTGTTCTCTCCAATTTGTGAGAGTTCTTCCTTACTATTATCAAAGGTTCCTTCCCTTGTGGCTTGCTGCACTTTTAAAGGCTTATCTACTTGCATGAGTGACGTCTCTTTACTACAACTCCTTATCTTATCACCTCCATTTCTACCTCAAAGAACCTTTATGAGCAAAGATCAAGGGAGAACGCTTCTTAAGGAGCTTCATGCTTTTGAGGATTGCACCACCCATCGACACCAATGTTAAATTTAAATCTATAGTTTTATCTTCTCCTTATGAAGTCATTTTCAATCAATTAAATTTTATTATTCTTTATTTAGGTTCACCATTTACAAACTTACTCTATTGGATAAGGTTGCACAGTAGTAGTAGATAAAACCTAACTTTGGAGAATGATTAAAAAAGAGTTATTCTCTCAAATGATAAATAGGTAAAATAATATTTTATTTGGTAATGTATGGTTAAAACAATATGATTAATTTGTCACGACCCAAATTCAAGGTTGTAACCGGCACATAGACTAACATCCTATAGAAAGGAAATAACAGTAGACTAAAATAATTGAAGATGTTAGCAACCTGCTTCTTACGAATCTGGATGAAAAACAATAGAAAGAAAGTAAGTCATAAAGACTTTGTGAGAGTCGGCCTAACAACCACCATAAACTAGAAAGGAAACATAATAACGCACAAGTTGTTCAATAAAAAAAATTCTTAATATAAAACTTACTATGAGTTCAATAAATGTCACAACCTCAAGTAACTTAATCCCAATATCTAAATTATTATGTTTATCATATCTAAAACAACAACAAAGTTTTCATATATATTAAGTAAGAAAATTTGAAATGAAATACATTAACGTGAAACATAAATCAAAATAAATGTAAATACAAGGGAGATTACTCATTTAGAATTATGAGGTAGCGATATCTCATTGATAGCTCTCTCCTCCAAGAGTGACCTCTCTATTGGGCGGCTTCATCTAATAGATAGCCCTCTCATCCTAGAATTATATCATATCTCAATGTAATATCATATAGTATCATATCATATCTTCAAGGCAACTCCGTCCGTTGATAGCCCTTTCCACAAAGTGATAGCTCTATTTGCTGGATAACCCTCTTCGCCTAGAATTATATAACTAGGTGTACCTAGGTCGTTATACAGGATTCTAACATGGATCCCCACAAAATAAATATCAAATTTATTCTATTTTCTCAAAATCCTTTCCAAATTAAATCTCTAATTTCATCAAACCTAATCAATTTAAACTTATAAAGCTCTCAACCTTCGAAATAAATTTCCTAGAGAATAAAATCAAATAAAAGAGTATGTTTCTCAAACTTATGAAGTAAAAAACATTAAAGTATAATAAAATAAATTAAAATGTAAATTATAAAATATTAAAATAGGGCAGAATGGTCGTTAAACCACTCATAACTATACAAAGTTAACCAAATTGCTTTCCAACAACTTCAAGAGTACTATGCAAGGTAGACATCAACAGATCTAAGCACCAATAAAGATTTCTAACATTTAAAATTTTTTATGAAGCTCTACCTATTTATGGGTAACCATGAAAATTCCTAAAACTAGTGTTCAACACTCTAAAAATAATTCTACCGAATACTAACATTTTTCAATAGCCTACTCTTTAGGTTACGAGTTATCAATTTACCTTAGAGAGCTAAAACAAGTAACCTTTACTGTGTGGGTATGCTTCTTCTTCCTCAAAGCACTATCCCTAACACCAAAAGTTACCAAAACTTAGTTTCAGAAAGAAAAAAGGAGAGAGTAGGAATTTTGGGTTTCATTACCTTTCACTAGGTAAGCAATTTGATAGTAAATGGAACACAAAAGGATGGGAGGATATGATAAGGAAATAAAATGAAATAGGGGAGAAAGGGAAAGTGAATCAGAAAAGAATGTGTGTGTGGGAGGGGGGGGTAAGGGGGGAAGGAAAGGGATGGGAACTTCCCTTTCATTTTTCAGTTTTTTTTTTCTTTTTTGTTTATAAATGAAACAAAACTTCTTTCAACTTTTATAGTTGATTGCTCATTTAAAACATATGTGTTCTAATTTAATAAGTGCAAAAATATAATGATCATCACACAAGTCATTCATCCTAGATTACTCAAGGTTGACAATGTTATACTTTAAGTGAATTCTAATTCATCTTTCTGTTAATAGGATGCTTGAAGATGTCAGTCTCACAACTATATTAACAAATTCAACAAGAGTGAAAATATCTTCATGCTTGGGTTATAAAAGTTATTAATATAATTATTACATTACTAAATTTATAAATAGTTAAATATGTCATATTATATATCATATGTAATTATTTATGTTGTAGTTTTTCAAAACTCAACAACAAAATGTGGACGATCTCTTTTACAAAGATATAAGGGGAATTATTGAAAGGTAATATCATCTAAACTTAAATTATTTATTATCATTTACTATCTCTTTCTTCTTTAGGTTAATAACTACAAATAATACTTTATACCCAATTTCACTGGAAAGCTCAAGATTCTCTTGAATTGCTGTCATTGTTTGGTCTCCCAATTAAAGAAGTTTTCATTACTCCAAAGCCATGATAACAGAATATAATAAGCAAATACATTTTTTTATATATGGTGTTGTTTTATATATTAATATGATCCAAGTTAAAATAATGTACAAAATTATACAAAAATAATAATATTTATAAATTGCATAATTAAATATATCAAATAAAAATAAAAATGCGAACATGCGCCTGTGTTTTTGCTAATGACAAAAGTACTAAAAACAACTATTTTTAGCTAGCAGTCCTATTTGTATTTAAATTAAAAATAAATAAATTCTCATTTTTAGAAATGGGTAAATATTAAATTTGGATTGTTGTTAATAATTAATAATTGTATATAAAATTCTAACTACTATAACGCCACACATTGTGAGTTCTTATAGCAAAAAAAATGTGAACTATTAATTTTACACTAACAAAAGGACTAAAAACAACAATTTTGACACAAATTCTAGAGTTTTCCACAATATCTTGTCGGTGTTGATGGAGTTGTTTCTGGTGATGACAAGATGTTGAGTGTAACACCCAAAAATTTTAATGGTAAATATTGGTGAATATATGACATTTACTGTTTTTAGTTTGTGTGTGAATCTAATTGTTCTGGTTATCAATTTCTTTGAAATTAATTTATGTCTACAGAGGAAATTAATTATTTTAAGTTGAGATTAAATTACTCTAGAATATGAGTTTAATTAATTGTTAATAATACAAAATATATTAATTAATTATGGTTTGAAGGAATAATTTTGAGACGATAAAAAATTCGATTTGTTTTTCTTTTTGGTAATAATTAATTTAATACAAGTAATTTATTTTAATTACAGTTTGGGCATTAAATTAAATTCTTTAATAACAATAAAAGAGAGAAACAAGTCAAGTTTATACAAAAAAGAGTAAATAAAAGAGATAGAGACAAAGTTACTATTCATTGATGTAACCCTATCTCCATCCTTTGTTTAAAAAAAAAAAAGGTTTTTCGCTCACCTCACTTACACTCAAAAAGTCAGATTTGTTATAAGAGAAAGGAAAAGGGAAGTCTCTCCATCTCTATCTCACTTTCTCGTATCTCCATCTCTATCTCGCTTTCTTCCATCTCCATGTCCATCATCTTCGTTTCCATTTTCATCTTCCTCACTAACTTCTCTATTCTCACTCTAATCTAAAGTAAGAACTTGAAATATTTAGGTTTCTCTCTCTTGAATCTTTGATTCTCTTCTCTTGATTCCTTTTGCTCACCCAATCTTGCTCTCTTTAGGAGAAACTTGTGCTAGAACTCACTCTCATATCTTCTAACCAAAATTTCTTGAGGTGAGGGGGGTTGAACCCAAACTTTGAGCTCTAATTTTTGTTGTTTTTCTAAAATGAAATTTGTCACGTTTTCACTACTGCTATGGTTCGTTCTGCTATATTCTAGTTGTTATTTTTATATTTTAACCTAAAAAATGGATTCCTTGGGTATGAAAACCTTGGGTAAGGCTTAAGAATCATCCAAAACAGAGTTTTCTAATAAAAGATGTGACTAAAATAAGTTTAAAGTTCTTTTGTAAAATTTCTCCTTTTCAATCTAAGAAGAATAGTACTCTAGGAGCTGAATGGGAATTTCATTTACTGATTTAGATGTTGAAAATTATAGTCTTATATGTGAATGTATATGTTTACTCTTTTCATCTGAGAAGGATCGGTTTAGGAGTTTTCTACTGCATGTATTGTTTACAAGATCAGATAGTGTTATGTTAAAACTTGAACTGATTATTGCATGATTAAATAATTATTTCTAAAACTCTAGGATAATTTTCTTATATAAGACCATGATAGTGTGACCTTTGACAATTTAACTGTGGCATGCGAATTTATTTTCTATATACATATATACTAAGCTTAGCACGTATTAGCTGAGTCAAAGGGTGTCCGATCCTTGGCATGCTGGTTAGGATGATATATTATTGTGGTGATGGTAGCTAATTTATTTGAATTGATTATTTGAATTATGTGGGGTGTGAATTTATAGACCTTATATTGATTGTTTATTGTATGAATAATTATTTCTTCTTATATTGTTAAATGTTGATATTTTTAGTAAATGGTTGTGTTGTTGTGTGGAAAGGATGAAAGAAGTATGATTTATGAGAAAGAAATATGATTTACGAGAAAGAAATACAATTTATGAGAAAGAAATATGATTCATGAGAAAGAAATATGGTTTATGGGAAAGAAATACAGTTTATGAGAAAGAAATATGGTTAATGAGAAAGAAATACAGTTTATGAAAAAGAAATATGATTTATAAGAGAGAAATACTGTTATGTGAAAGAATTCAAGAAATACGGTTAATAAAAAAATTATGGTGGGATATGTAAGAGGAATTGTCAAAGGAAAGTTTTGTAGTTTGAATGAAAGATTGAGTAATTGTTAAATTGTATTTTTCTTTAATTACATGTTGGTAGGATATATATATATATATATATATATATATATATATATATATATATATATATATATATATATATGTTGGAATGTTGCATGTTAGATATTTATATATGTTTGTTACATTAGAGTTTTGGAGGGCGGTGGAGACTCACCCTTACAACCAACATTTTTTAAGTTTAGATGATGCTAATTTTGATATTCTATAAGACTATGTAGCCAGATGTATTTTGTGACTCTTCTACCTCAAACACTTTATTCTTTAATTACAAAATAATTTAAAAATTTATTCATTTAAATCTTACACTTGACATTTAGGTAAAAGGATCCACATCACTTAATATACACTTATTTTCCAAACTATGATATTATAAAACATAGACATATAGGTAGACACGTTAGACTTAAAAAATTGTCTTTACAAAATTCTCAATTAATACAACTTATACTGAAATTTTAAATGATTCGTATACATGACAAAAAAATAATTCATTGATCCTCTCTAGCTCAATATCACACCTAATCAGAGCAGCCCAACAGAAATAGGTAAAGAAAGTTGAAACTTCATCACCCACGATATCATCAAGATCTTGCTCACCTGAAAATGGTGTTTAGCCCAAACAAAATGCAATAATAGGTAGCAAAGGAGTGAGAATAAATCTCACGCATGTTAAGACACATATATGGACAGTCAACTAAAGTACAACAAATAAACATATAAATTCATCTCACACTCATACATCCACATACATAAATTTATTCGTGCTAATGATGCCCATGCATGCTCTCTCAGGTACATGCTCGAAGTGGTCCTCTTCTATGCTAGTAACACATAGGTACAACCATCTCACCATAGGTCCACCCAAGTGAATCTTCCTCTACACCAGTAACACGTAGGTACAACCGTGCAACACAAAACAACCAAAGAAGATCTGGTCCAAATTATCACACAATGAACGCTCCTTACAAAACTTCTTCGACTACCATATTCATGCGTCATTTCATACACAACATAAATCATAATGAAAATATTTAATCATATTATCCCACTCCACCCCAAACCGCAGCTGGGATGACATCTAGTTAGGTACACCCTGACCATCATCATCAACATAAATAACAATATCAAATCTAATCATGTCATCACACTTCATCCCTAACTACAGGTAGGATGACACCTCATCAAGCACACTCTGACAAACGTCATCAACACATTATGCATCTAATTGAAATCAACATCAATATCACACATTGAAACAAACCCCCAATTCACACACCTCAAGTAACTTTCAAACATTCAATCATTCACGACATTCATAATTATAACATACATTAAACATTTAAATATATGACTATGAAAAAAAGACTTGAGCACTGCTAGAAAAAGTCTAGACTTTACAAATGATCAAATAATTCAGAGTTCTCACACTGCTAAGCAACAACTTAGACTTAACTCTTAACACAAACAAACTCTTCAACACAAATTATCCAAAGCACATATTGTCATGCACAAAATATAATTTATAATATTGAATATATTCACTTTCTCACATATACACATAGGATTATTACATTCATAGCACACAACAATATTTTCTATGTTTTGAATATTTTGTCACTCATTTTCTAATAAGTCTCTATGACCTTTTGGAGTATAAACGCGATATCTAGAGATTTATTAATTCTATGATATTATTTTTATCTAGTTTAAAATCTAGAACATTTATTTATAACTCTTATGTTGACCTCAAGGGCTAAAACAAACATTTACTATGTTAAAAATTGGAGGAAACATGAATGTATTGCTTAATTCTAGTAGTTCAACCTTTAGTCACTAATCTTATCATAACTTGAGCTATAAGTATCCTTTTGGGGTCAAACCCACATCATTAGTTAGATAACATCTAGGGCTACAACTTTCATGAAGATCACTTTCTCAAATTCCATCTTTTTCCTATTAGTTTTCTTGTCCAAAAATCATACATGTTGATTGTAAAATATGCTTAGTTATGACAGTTCGACCTTTAGTCACTAATCTGATGATAGCTTGAGTTCTAATTATCTTTTTGGGGTGAAACCAATGGAATTAGTTAGATAATACCTAATGCTACAATTTTCATGAAGACCACTAATGTGATCTTTGATGATCACGTGCCTAAAGGATCCTTTCTAAGGTCACTTGGAAGGGAAATGGATTTATGGAGAGGAAAGGAATGGGGTGAGGCGCCACAAATACTAGGTTTGATAAGCCAAAGGGGAGAGGCCACAAGGGAGGGGTCCCTTGATAACTCTTAGAAGTTCTCACAAAGGAGAAGGGGGGACACTCAAAGGTAAGAACCTCACAACCAATATGGTCTCTAGGATTAAATTCAAGTGTAAAAAATACAAGTGAAGGGAGGAGCTCCTATTTATAGAGGTAGCTAACCTCTTGAAGAAGATAACCTAAAAAAGAAGGGCTAAGATTAAAAGGAGAGATCTAAGGGAGGAGAATTGAGAAATAATTCCCTCCTTAGATCATCAAACTTGGTGCCCAAGTTTCTCAAACCAAGGGTCAAGATTCCTTCTTATTAGCTTAGGGGGTTTATGTAGGAAAAGAGGGGTGTAGATATCAAGGCTACCCCTTATTTCCTTCATAAAGACCCAAAAAGCTAAATCCACCCTCTAAATTCCTAAGATACCTCTTAAAATAAAAAATGGACTAAATACATGTCCCAAATTAAATTCCTAATGCTCCTCAAAATTAAAATAAAGGAAAATTACATTTTATTAACTAAAGTATCTAGCCTAATATCTTCACTCTCCACAAGAGGTGAAGTCTTCCTTTGTCTGCAAGGGCTAGGTCTTCTTCAATCCTTTTAGCCATAGCCCTAGTGATAGGTCCTTGGCTAGGCATGGTCACATCAACCACTTTCTCAAATTGCATCGTTTTCCTATCGATTTTCTCATCCGAATATCATGAATGCTGAAAGTAGAATATGTACTGTGATTTTTCATTGTTTCTCTCTCCTAAAGCTTCCTTAATCTTTCAAGGAAGCCTCTAAATTATGAAATTGAAATTAAATTATTCTTAATCAACTCTTAAGATAAAACATATGAAAAATAATGATAAACTAATGCTACCCTCATTCTCAATTAACCAAACTACTCCAACCGTCTAATGGATTATTACTATCGCTAACCTTTAGGGTATAAAAAGGGAACACCTCAATGGAAAATTAATCATTATACCTAGTTTATTTTATCTCATAATTTATAATCTATAAACCAACACATCAAATACAATGATAAACAGGCACACCAAACAATGATTAATTAATAATAACTTCATCTCCAGCCAACTCAATTGTTATAACCAATCACAGAGGACTACTAAAAGGGCACTACAATTATTATTATTAATGCAAATTCAAGATTGCTAGTTTATAGGGCATAAAAAAATAATACCTCCAAGTCATCAATCGAACAAAATTAACACAACGCTTCATTAGTTATATTCATAACTACTAAATACAGAAAAGCGAGCTAGAACAAACAAAACATTATTGTTATTCAAATACAAATCTCACTTAAACAAACAAGCAACTAGCACAGTTAGCAAGACTTAAAAGAAGCTCTTTCCAATGGTTAGTTGAAACATGTCAACAGAAAAGACTGCGTGAAAACATCTTTGGGCTCTAACTCTCTGTCAGAAACTGACTCAAATATAATGATAAATGAAACAACAATATATTCAAAAAACTATGCACAAATACATAGTAATTATAAGTATTCACTATGGGTGTCCATAACCGTTCAATGACATATATAAACCTATTGAAGCTTAGGGATCACTTCACTACCCATCTCTCTACACATGCTACATGTGAGATAATTTCCCACCCCCTTACCTCGAGTGGTAACCTTGGATGAAAATGATGTGTCTTCAAGTTCTCTAATGTTGTGCTCCTCAATCTTCCTTGAGAAGGTTCTCTCTGCAACTTTCCTCCTCTCTAACCTCCAGAGTAAAAAAACATTAAAACTGAAGTGTCATCCCCTAACCCATTTGAATACCCTAGGTTAATAGTTAGATTAACTGTTTAACACTAGATCCAAACTTAACCTTTAGATTATTATAATATTTATACCAACCTTTATTTTATTTATTTATTTTATAAAATCAATTCTTAATTTATTCTAATAAATATAAATATTAAATTTGTTTAAGTCTATTAATTTAAAATTACATATTTTTATTAATATTTGATTTCTCTAATGTGGATCCCAGTGTTTGGATAGATGTCTGCTCTGAAATTTGAGATTTTACTATTTTATACTTATTCAGTCATCTTAACTTTATTTATTTAATTAATTAACTATTTTTACTATAAATATTTGATATTTATGTTCTCTTGACATTTCTTTAAAAAAATTTTATATTTGTTGACTATGGAGTTTCAGTTTAAATTTTATTTATATATATATATATATATATATAATATAATTATAAAAGTATATGTATATGATTTAAAATGAGTTTGTCATTATAGGTTTTATAAAACATTTTTTGTATGTTCACCTTAAAATCAAGAAATATTTCAGCATGAAAATTTAATTAAACTTAAAATGATATAAAAAAATTTTATTTTAAAAAAGAGTAATATATATAGCCATGTGTTTTAGGATGCTACACTGAGAGGGTACGTCTTAGGAGGATCCATTGATGGATTGTGGTAGGATTGACTTGAAGATAAAGTTACTAAAATACTTAAAGTTTATCAATAAAATATTATTTATTATTATTTTTTATAAAGCAAAAAACACTATATATTAATATATATATATATATATATATATATATATATATATATACTAATAAAAGTTCTAATATATACAACTACATCATCTCTAAAAGAATGTTTTTAGCAACTTACTGTTGGACCATCCTCGATTGCAGAAAGCCAAAAGCAGTGTTTGACATCCTGGGTTGATAAGGGTGTTGAGGGAGGGAGCTTTTTATTTTTTAATTACAATGACGGCATAAAACAGTCAACTTTTTATTTTATTAACATTTATTAATTTGAAAATAATAATAGTAAATATACTTGTGATAAAAATTTTTATTATTCTTAAACAAAAATTGACACATATTTTTAAGAAGAAGAAAATAAAATAAAATTAGAAATAGAAGTGCAAGAATAATGACACAAATTTTAAGAATTGGTAGATTAAGAGAGATTCACTACAAATAATAAAAGTTATCTTATAAAATCACATGATTCTGCAAAAATCGAACAAAAAACTTATTTTCTCAAAATTTTCAAATTCAATCTCAATTTATTTCATCCAAAATTTCCGCAATGACTTAAAATGTAAAGTCTCTTTATTTTTATTTTTATATTTATATATATATATATATATATAAATAAAGAGACTTTTTAAAAAATGGTATCAGAGCCTGATTTAAAAAAATCTTGCTGAAAGTATATATATATATATATATATATATATATATATATATATATATATATATATATATATATATATATTCATATATAAGTATGCTCTGTGGTTGCGATTAGCTCGATCTGCTACATCAGAAAAGATTGTTGTTCAAAGTCTGTGAAATTCTGCATTTTTTATTTTCATAATTAATTTAGTTGTCGAAAGTTTTCATTGTTAACTCATATCATTTTCTGTAATCTTTTAAAAGCAGGTTTAATAATCTAGAAATCAGTCTAGTAATTAGGATGAAGCGTTGGTCAGCCGGTAAGGGTGGTCCCTGTAGTCAGTCGTAGAAGACGCAGTAAATCCGTTGGTTTAGCCTGGTGGTCCCGTTTCGGTCCTAATTATCTCAGAAAATGTCTAGATTAATAAAAATGCTTTCAAAAGGAAAAGAAAAGGTAGACGTTAATAATGAAGAACCGAAAGAAACTAAGTTAAATATGATACATAATGAATTAAGAATTCCGCAAATAGAACATGAATTAAGTAAATGGAATATACCTAAATTAGATATTAAAACTATTTATAAAACCTCTTTTAAAGATATGTTTAAATCCGAATATATCATTAAAACGGTTGAAAAAGAAATAGACTTAAAATCTACCCAACAAGAAATTCCCTTAATATCTAAACAGTTAATTATTGAGCATATAAAAGATTATAGATATCTGCATATAGGGTCAATACAAATTGCTATTAAACCCTTGTTCAGAATGGGTATGGATATGCCTTTGCTAGCCATCCTTAAAGATAATAGGCCAAAAGATTTTGAAAACCAAACTTTGGCTTTAATGGAAACTAATCTTCATCAAGGTCCGGTTTACATAAATAATTACCCTAATTACTCTATTGCCTTAAAAAGCCTTCATGAAACTAATAATAATATAATTTTAAGCATAAAAATTCTTGAAGAAAAATGGAATCAAAGTTCTTTTCCATTAACGATAGCTTACAGGTTATACTATAAAGCTATGAAGACTCAACTGACTCTAGGAGCTTTAATAATGTCACCTAAAGATATCACTACTATGTTATTAGTAAATCCCGAAAAAGTTAGTGCCACTGTTCCCAGAACTTTAAGACATGAAGAAATAACTTCAGGCTTAAAATGGAAATTAGAAGAAATTCTTCCTCCAGAAAAACTTGAAAATCCTGTTCTAAATAATATTGTTGAATTTAGGGATGGGGAAGTAGAAGTAGCTTTTGCTCCATTAAGAAGATCCCTATCATACAGATCTCCCCAGACCTCTTTTGCCACAGCAAGAAGGTCGATAGATAGATCTGGGTTCTCTATGCCTAGGTCTCTTCAATACCTGAGAACAAGGTCAGATCCCACTGTTCCCCAACCAGAATATGAAGAAGCTGAAAACCAGCCCAATTCTCCAAATTTTGAATCTGTACCTGGTCCATCTGAATTCAATCAGTTAAATGTTATTAAAAAATTTGAAATAAATAAAGATTTATTAAAAGAAGAATTTTTAAATTCTGATAATAAAGAAAAAAGAGAATGGTTTTTTAAAACTTTTTCGCAACAAGAGTTACGAGAATACCGAGAAAAATACTATAATTATTTAAAAGAAAAGGAAGAAAATACCCCTTTCTTTAATTGGTTTTATGAAAACTGTTTTAACAAACTTCAAATAAACATTCTCAAAACTGCTGAAAAGATTTGGAAAACTTCTAAAGGAGAAATTATAAGTATAGTCCCCCCGTTAGAAGAAGTAAAATTTCCCAATATTCAAAATAATGAAGTAGTCGCCTCACCTTTTAAAATGATAACTGAAAAAAGGGATATTTCTTTTAAAGATATTCAAAACTTGCATACTCAATTAAATTATACTAACCAAATTGTTCATATAATTGCAACTGAAATAATAGATAAGGATTTACCCCCTAAGAAGCTAGAAAGATCTTTAATTAAACCTTTTAAGTTTTTAGAAGAAGAGTTAAAACATATAAAATTAGGAAAAGACTCCATGTTAGACGAAATAAATAAAAAATTAGATGCTTTAAAAATTAGTAAAGTCAATACTATAATAGTTCCAGATGAAGAATTAGGAGAACATTTTAATAGAGAACAGTTTGACGATAATTTATATAAAGTTAATAAATTAAGAAGAAACGCTAGGAGTAGTTCATCATTAGGTCCTACCCCTAGGCCCACCACTAGGAATTATTATAATGGGCCCACTCTCCCTGATATTCAGTTTGAAGAATGGGAACTGGAGTCACCATCCTCTTTTGATGGCTCTAGTATCTATGAATGGAACATAGATGGCCTAACAGAAATGCAAATCCTTAGAAAAACTAATGAAATGACTATGGCAGCCTCGGCTTATAGGACTAAGCAAGATGCGGCTACTACGGTTAAGCTGCTTGTAACAGGTTTCACTGGCCAATTAAAAGATTGGTGGGACCATTACCTCTTAGAAGAAGAAAGGTTCAATATAATGAATAGTGTCAAGCAAGAAGCAGATCAGGTTATGCCCCTTATGGTAGAAACCTTAATTTTAGCAATTATCCATAATTTTGTAGGAGACCCCCAGTTATTTGATCAAAGGATCTCCTTAATTCTTCATACAATTAGGTGTAAAACTTTAGGAGACTTTAGGTGGTACCATGATAATTTCATCACCTTAGTTTTAACTAGGCCTGATTGTAGAGAAGCCTTCTGGAAAGAAAGGTTTCTGGCAGGACTTCCTTCTACCTTTGCCGATAAGGTAAGAGAAAGTCTGCCCAGGTTATATAATGATATCCCGCTAAGAGATTTAACCTATGGAAGACTTAGTACTGCTACCAAGTTAATCGGTTTAGAAATTTGTGATACCCTTAAATTACAAAATCAAATTAAAAGAAATCAGGAAATGGGAATTAAAGAATTGGGTAATTTTTGTAGTCAATATGGTTATGAAAAATCTATCCCTCCATCAGAAAAAAGAAAAAGACAATTAAAAAAGCATAATAATATTAGAAATCATCAACCTATCAAGGGTAGTAAATTCAGAAAATTCCCTAAAAAATCCAGCAAACCTAATAAACCTAATATAGTGTGTTATAAGTGCGGAAGAATTGGTCATATGAAAAAAGATTGTAGAGTTAAAGAGAAAATAAAAGCTTTAACAATGAGTGAGGAATTAAAAGAACAAATAGCTAATTTATTAATTTTAGAAGACAAATCTTCTGAGGAAGAAGAGGAGTTAATTGAAAATAATGAATTAATTGAAGATTCTAGTAGTGAGAGTGAAAAAAATATTCATAATTGTGAAAATATGGGACATTGTAATTGCTCTTTTAAAATTAATATGATTAAAGCTGAAACTAAATTAGCATTGGAAATGATTGATAAAATGGCTAATGAAGAAGATAAGTTAGAATATTTATTAAAATTAAAAAACATGATGATTGAACAAGAAACGGTCAAAGATCCTAAAGAAAAAGCAAAATTCAATGGATATAATTTTTCAGAAATTTTAAAAATGAACTCTTTAAATAAACCGGTTACCATAAAAGATCTTCAAAAAGAAATAAAAGATCTAAAACAAGAAGTGCAGGAGTTAAAATTAGAATTAGAAAATCTAACAGAAAAATTTAATAATAATATAGGTTCAACCTCTAATTCTCACAATGATAGGGAAGAAACAGAATTAATTAATCAAATAAAAATTCTTCAACAAAAATGGCAAATTAAAATAGCTTTAAAAATAGGAAACTCTTTTCATAAAAATTTTATAGCATTAGTTGATTCAGGAGCAGATCTAAATTGTATAAGAGAAGGGTTAATTCCCACTCCATATTATGAAAAAACTTTACAAAAATTGTATACTGCTAATAACTCTAAATTAAAAGTTCAGTATAAACTGTCTAATGCTAATATTTGTAATAAGGGAAAATGTTTGAAAAATAGTTTTATTTTAACTAAAGATATTACGGAAGAAATAATTTTGGGTACTCATTTTTTAACTCAAATATATCCTTTCGAAGTCTCTAATCAAGGAATAAAACATAAAAATCATCTTTTTGAATTTATAACTCCAATAAAATCAAAGGAAGACTTAACTTTAAAAGATTTAACTGAAGAAAATTTTATAAATAGAATTGAAAGTAAAAATGGTCAAATCAACAAATTACAATTAGAAATAAAATATCTAAGAATTGAAAACCAACTCAATGACAGCTTCGTAAAAAATAATTTTGAAAAAATTCAAAAGGATTTTGAAAACGAAATTTGTGCTGAAATTCTCTCTGCTTTTTGGGATCGAAATTCTTTTACTATTAAGTTACCTTACATAGAAGGATTTCATGAAAGTAAAATACCTACTAAAGCTAAACCAGTACAAATGAATAGAGAAACACTTAATTATTGTAGAAAAGAAATCCAGCAGTTTCTTGATAAAAAATTAATTAGACCAAGTAAATCTCCATGGAGTTGCTCAGCTTTTTATGTCATGAATGCTTCTGAGATAAAAAGAGGAGAACCAAGAATGGTTATTAATTATAAACCCCTTAATAATATTTTAAAATGGATTAGATATCCGCTTCCTAATAAACAAGAATTAATAGGAAGATTATATCAAGCAGTATTTTTTTCAAAATTTGATTTGAAATCAGGATATTATCAAATTAAAGTTTTTGAAGAAGATAAATATAAAACTGCCTTTACGGTTCCTTTTGGGTATTATGAATGGAATGTAATGCCTATGGGACTTAAAAATGCTCCCTCCGAATTCCAAAATATTATGAATAATATATTAAATCCTTACTCCGAATTTGCTTTGGTTTACTTGGATGATGTTTTAATATTCTCTAATTCTATTGAACAACATTTAAAACATCTCAGAATATTTAAAGAAATAATAAAGAAAAATGGTCTGGTTATTTCTAAAAGAAAAATAAAAATAGGTCAAACTCAAATAAGATTCTTAGGACATGAAATATTTCAAGGAAAAATAACACCTATAAGTAGAAGTATTGAATTTGCAGATAAATTTCCTTATGAACTAAAAATTAAAAATCAATTACAAAGATTTTTAGGCTGTATCAATTATGTAGCAGATTTTATTCCTAATATAAGAATTACCTGTCAACCCCTTTTTTCTAAGCTTAGAAAAAATCCAAAGCCATGGACAGAAAAACATACTGAAATAGTTAAAGAAATAAAAAGTCTTGTTAAAACTTTACCCTACATAGGAATCCTTCATCCTGACGCTAGTATTATTGTAGAAACCGACGCGTTTGAATTAGGATTTGGAGGAATTTTAAAACAAAAATTTTCAGGAGAAAAAGAACAGATAGTTAGATTCCATTCAGGTGCTTGGGTAAGAACTCAAATTAATTATAGTGTTATTAAAAAGAAATCCTGAGCATAGTTTTATGTATAAATAAATTTCAAAATGATTTAATGAATAAAGAATTTCTTTTAAGAATTGATTGTAAATCAGCTAAAGAAGTTTTAGAAAAAGATGTTAAAAATATTGTTTCAAAACAGATTTTTGCCAGATGGCAAAACATATTATCATGTTTTGATTTTAAAATTGAATTTATAAAAGGAATTAATAATTCCATTCCAGATTTTCTAACCAGAGAATTTCTTCAGGGCACTCCCCCGCAGCAATGAGACCCTCGAGTAAATCCGCCTTAACAGAAAATCAAAATAAATCTAAACCGTTAAGTATTTCTGATTTGGCCCATTCCTATGCAGTGGCCTCTTCCTTAAATACCCCAGAATCATCCAGAAAATTACCCGTATCTATAAAACCGAAAAAGGCCTCAGAGGTTTCATCATCTAAAAACACCTTCTCCCCTTTAACTATTTCAACTTCGCCTAAAAAACAAGAACCTCTACCTTCTCCAAAAGATTATCATATTAAGCATCCCTGTATACCTATTCTAAATTTAGAACCTGAACTTGAAGATGAAGAACCCTCCTCTATAATAAGTAAAATAGCTCCTACAGGATGGGCTTGGATTCCTGAAAACTTTGAGAAAACTATCATTTTTTATCAAATGATTCTTTTAGATACTAATTCGGTTGAAATAATTCCGGAAAAGGATCAAAAGAATCCATTGATAACTAATTATTCTAAACTGAAGATTTTAAAAGTTTTATGTTCTTCAGATTGGAATCAAAACTGGATGACTCCTAAGGGTTTTTCTAGACCTTTTAAGCCATCCTCTTTTAATTACTTTGATTACCAAAATGCTTAGTATAAAATCCTTTTTAATACCAATCCCAGGCATTCTTGGTACATTAGTTTTAAAAATGAATTGCCTATGAGATTGCCCTCTTGGTTTATCCATTGGGTAATTGATATAGGACCCGTAAAATCCATTCTTCCTATAAAAATAGCAAAGATGTATGCTAATTTCAGAGACTTGTCTTCCGCAATTCCGCCCAGATATAAGTTAACCAGTTTTCTTTCCAAAATGGGAATTGGATGGCTTATGCAACACCAATATCAAATTCATCATCATCTGGGAGAGCCATATCCAAAGCAACTTTGTTTAACTATAAAGGTATTTTGGTGGCAGAAATTTAATATTGAATATGTGGAAGCCCGGTTCAGAAATTTCAAGAATTATCCCTTAAAAGCTCCAGTAAAATCTGGTCCACCTTCTCCTGTTCCTTTAAAAATAGAAGAGTTGGTAGAAGGAGCATCAAGTAAAAAGGCTTTAAAAAAGAAATTGTTGGAAGTATTATCCTCTTTGGACTCTGAGGAGTCTGCTAGTGAAAAGGAATTAAGCGAAGAAGAAGAAGAATTATTCTCAGAAGATTGTTATGCCATGCAAATGGCTTAGGATCCTAACTTGGACCAGGCATAGCAAGTAATAAGTCAGAATAGTCAGCAGATTTCAGAAGAAATCCGTAAGAATATATTTGATTTAGTTAATAAACTGAGAAATTAAAAGTCGGTTTAGCCCAAGTGGGAAAGCTGTCTTATCTGAAAGATCAGAAATCATAAAGGAATATTTTGGTGGGTCCTTTGAGGTCATGTCGGTTGGCTTCTTTCTCAGATGTCTTCTTCAGCCTTGAATTTTGTGCCTGCCAGCCAAAGATTTTAAATTATTGTGTCGGCCACTTTAGCTCCAGCTATCTTCAGTAGCGTTGGAAGTCAAGATAGTCGGCAAAAAGACAAAATGTGTTATACACTTTGTTTAAAATCCGGACTTGAAATCCGATAAATGTATCTATAAATAGAGGCTTAGGAGGAGAAGAAAGATATAGCTCGACAGAGCCTTAAACTCTTCTCTCTATCTCCCTCAACCTCTTTGTAAATTCTCCTTCATTAAATAAACTATCTTTGTATAACTCATCCTTAGCCTTGCTGTGCCTCTGTGAGTATTACTTTAAATATTGCTTATTTCATTATTTATATATATATATATATATATATATATATATATATATATATATATATATTCTAACAAGACTTATCTAACTTGGCCAATGGGCCGTTCTAACAAACTTAGCTAACTTATATAAATAGGAAAATACACCACATTGTGGAAACCCAATAATGTCCCTTTTTTTGTGTTTTTGACGGGATTCAATAAGGTCCAAATTGCACAATTATAAGAGTTCCGGGAAAAACAAAGGCTCAAGTTTGAATTATATTACATAAACTGCTTGAAGTTTTCTTTCCTGCGTTAGAATTTAATTACAAATTCGGATGAATCTGTATGAATTTGTAAAAAAATTTATAATTTGTTTTTACAAGTCCAAACAGTTCTATTCCGATTTGTAAAAAGATTTACAAATTCTTTTACAAGTCTAAACAGATAGATCTGAACTTGTAATTAAATTTTTACTTTTGCACAAAATATTACTATATATTCTCTCTTGATTATGTGGTGTATAATAGCTCTAGACAGAAACTTCCAAGACACACATGCAATTTATCTACTTATCATTGTGAAGGTGTTGCTCATGTCTCAAATTATTTGTGAAGATACGTGGGCATTTTCTTTTTCAAAAGCCACATACTTGACTGCAACAAATAGAATATTGCATTAGCAAAAGATACATATACAAGTCCAGACAAATTTATCTGGACTTTTAAAAAAATTTTCAATTACAAGTTTGGACAGTTCTATCTGAACTTGTAAAACTCAAATATGGAGGTAAAGAGAAGCATGGAGAAAGAGAAGAAGGTTCAACATTTTTTTTTAACTAAGGCTATTTTAGAAATTTCATAAGGATGTGAAAAAAAACTCAAATCCTATTCTATTTGGCTTGCTTCTGCTGTACCCCCTCCCGTTTTTTGCTATATTTACTCGCTTTTGTCTCTAAATTTTTATCATCACTATTTTTATACCAAAAATACTTATATATATAATCTGAAAATTATATTTTTAAAAATATATTTTTTATTACTGTGGAATATAGAATTCATAAGAGTCCTTCGGAATGTATTTTCCAGATGTTAAAACTCAGTAACAAAAAATACTTTTCAAAATGTTTAAAATCAAAATTATAAAAATGTTTTTTAGAATGTTAAAAAATAGAAAGGGAGATACATAGAGATATTAGAGCACTTATTCTATTTGTAATACATAAGATTTTTATAACAATCTTCCAATATATTACAAAAGATTAGAGTTACAATTTTAAAGAAGAAATTTTGGGTTCTTATTTAATGTAATAGATCTAGTATGAAAAACTATATAAAACAAACCCAGACTAGTAAGACTTAATATCAAGTGTAATTGGTATAGTAAGTTATATGAAGCAAAAACACTTGATGTATGATAGTAGTCTATCAAACACAATAAATTGAAATTAGTAATTGGGTTTACATAAATTGCATTATCAAACTATTTCTAAAACCTTCAACTTTTCTCTCTAACTTAAATCTTTTCTTCTCTAAAGTAGGAGTGTTCACGGTTCGAATTGGTTTGGTTTTGAGGAAAAATAAAAATTGAACCAATTAATTTTAATTAGGTTGGGTTGGTTCGATTTTCTGGAATTTTTTTCATTGATCCAAACCAAACCAAACCTATGATAATTGGGTTGGTTCGGTTCGGTTTCAAGGAAAACCAAACAAAAAGTTAAAAAATAATTTTTTTCATTAAATTGTAAAAAATAATTCTATATCTTAAACTTCTCAAATCCATTAGTTTACTAAATTCATAATTTTATAACAAAATATCAAGTGTTTCATGTATACAAAATTAGTTAAATTAAACTATTAAAATAACACAATAAAATGCAAAATTTTTTTTTATAAATTTAAAGTATAAAATAAATTTATTAAATTTACTAACTTAAAAATATAAAATGAGGTCGTATCATGGTTTTGAAATGCGAAACCCTAAACAAAACAAGTTACTAAATTTACCAATTTAAAAATATAAAATAATATATATATATATATAGAGAGAGAGAGAGAGTTTAATTGGTGTACACTGTTAGTGTAAAAGATTTTTACACTGACAGTCAATCATGACTTTTCATTTATGTGACTTTTAAAATAATATTGAGTAAAGTCAATAAATTTACCATGAATGAAGGATTGTGATTGAATATCAGTGTAAAAATCTTTACACTAACAATGTATACCAATTAAACTCATATACATATAATATATATATATATATATATATATATATAAATAATACAATATATATGCTTTTGGGTTGGTTCGGGTTGGGTCAAAGTTTTGAAATGTAAAAACCATAAATCAAACCAGATATGATCTGTTCTGGTCGGTTTGGATCTGATCCAAACCGATTAAGTGAAAAAACTGAACCAAACTAATTGGTTCAGTTGGATTTACCAGGTTTGTTGGGTTAACCTAAATCGATAAACATCCCTACTCTATAGAGGATCAATTACAAATTAATTGAATAAGGGAGTAATAATTCTTGATGATCCATCACACTTACTAACCTATCAAAAGTTGGCAATTATTATAATAGAGTTTAATTGAAATTAGAATTCAGGATAACATCAAGAGTCTTACAAAATTGTAACATTAAATCTTCTTAATCCACAAATTTTCTCTAAATTCATAATCCTAACTTTTATTTCATTTTAATTGTTTGCATTATCACAAAATCAAACTTTAATATTTGTTTGGATCATAGGAAAATTCATTTTAATAGAATATCACAATTGATTCTTTAAGTTTGACATTTATACTTTTAGTTTACTATTATTATCGAGCGGAAGATATGTTAATCAAAATTTTCCAAAAGAAAACCATATTTAAAATGAAACTGGATTTGAATTACAAACTAATTTTAACACATTTATAAATCCAATCTAATTCAAAGAATATAAATTTAATCTATATTCATTTAATTAGATTTGAATTAGATATGAATTGGATATTTAAAATTTGATCTATCACAAACCTAGGTTCATTAAGAATGTTGATATATTTACATTTCAAAGCTTATTTGAAAAATGATTTGGTTTTTAACTACTTATTTGAATTAAGTTTATGAATAAGTTATTAATTATTAAAGGTAATTTATTTTGGCACCTTCTAAAAATTTTAAATTCTCATTTTATCCTCTTCTTGTTTATTTCATATTTCTCCCACCAGCCACCTCCACACTACCCAATGCCTATAACCCATCGTCACTTCCCATGAGCACCCCTCCCCCAAATCATCCTATGTTGTTTTATGTAGGGTGTTCATGGATTTGAATCTAGTCAATGAAACCGGCTATCTAAACCGAACTAATAATTTAGATTGGTTTTTTTGCTTGATCGATTATGGATCCAAACCAAATCGAGCAGAACTGATCATGTTTGATTTGGTTCTTGGTTTTAGCACTTCAAAATCCTGACTCAACCCGAACCAAACCAAAAGTATATATATTATTATATATTTATATATATTTTGGTTGTATTGAGTTGCTTTAAATATATATATATATATATATACACACAATTTGTTGTTTGTATTATATTAAATTGCTTCAATAGTTTAATTTGACTAATTTGGTATATATGAAACATTTGATATTTTGTTATAAAATTATGAATTTAGTAGATTAATATTTGAGATATAAAATAATTTTTTTATTATTTAATGAAAGGATATTTCATTTTTTAATTTTTTGATTGGTTTTTTCTGAATCCAAATTGAACCAACCCGATTATCATAGGTTCGATTTGGTTTGAGTCAGGAAAAAATCCTAGCAATCTGAACCAACTAAACGAATTAAAATTAATTGGTTCAGTTTTCTTTTTCTCCCAAAAATCAAACCAACCTGAACCGTAAACACTCTTAGTTCCATGTAACGCCCTCACCGCAAGCCACACCCCACCCCCACTCCCTCCCCCCAATAAATGAAAACTTACATTCTAGATCATTTGATTCAAAAATGGCACAATGTTTTATATGCATTTTGGATAATTGATTTATAATACATATCTAATGTGTCAAAGGTCAAGCTTTTTGAAACCGTGTTTACTATTTAGAACCCCTTGATCTAGTGATAGAATATTTTTTTTATATTTTAGATAAACTAATTTGGAATATAAAACTTGTATATTTCGATAAAGATATCCAAAATAGTGATAATTATTTAATATCACTTAATCTAAAAATTAAATAATGTTTTTATATTTGGAATCAGCTAATCTAAAATATATATGTCTAACATGTTTTAAATCAAACAAATTGTCCAAAATAGTAAGTGTAGATTCCATATGAAGTGAACTACATGCACACTTTTTATTTATTTTTTCTTTTATTTCGTTTTTGTGTGTGTTGAGGGAACTTTTTGGGCGATTGATTTGGAGGCGAGGGGGACTTTTGTTGTGAAACTGTTTTGTGGGGCTATGGGTGGGAGCATTTTGTTAGGGAGGGGGCTGCACCATCTCACTTAAGTGGCAAAAGCAGTTGTGGCTGGTGGGGGGAAGGAGGGAGAAGAGAACAAAATTGGTATTTTACATTTTATAAATGGTGTGGACAGTAATTTGGGAAGTGTGAAAAGAAATTAATTTTTAAAACTGTAGTGCTCAACTAGTAAACTTTTTTCTCGTAAAAAAAAAGAGTAAACTTTGAACGCATTCTTAGTCTCTAAGCCGAGACATACAGTCATTGCAATTTAAAAGGTAAGAAATAAAGAAAGGGATGAAAGTGATAGGATACGAAGGGTTTGAGTAAATAAATGTTCCCCAATTAGCTAATCATGTGCCAGTACTCATTGTCCTGAAGGTGATGCATATGTGGGTACGTATCTTATCTAGCAATGCCTCCGACAACGCATGCTAATGACATCGATGAAAGCTTCTAACGTAGCACATGTTATGTCTCCAACCCCAATTCCACACAGCAAGAGCAATACTTAATTTGTATATGCAATTATGCATTGCAGATTTGATCCCATACACGATATAACTAAGAAAGCATTAAATTAAGCAAGAAAACAATAAGATTGCGTATTTGGTTTGAGTAAGCAACAACAAGGGGTTGCGGTCACGGGTCACCTTGGATTATTACGGTAATCAAATTGATATATTTATGAAACCATATGGTGTACTTGAAATGAGTGAGAGTGGGAATCAATATTAAATTAAAACTGTGCTAATAGTATCCGAGTTAGTTCTAATCATGTGATAATTAATTAATGATGATTGTGATGAGGAAAGTAAAGAGTTGCATGGGAGAGATTGATAGAGGTGAAGGAGGCAAAAAGATGTAGGATTGGTCAGAAAAAAGAGATTAGGAATGATTTTAGCGATGTAAAGGAAGTGGAAGCATGTGATTGAAAGGTCCACAAGGATAAAAGCACGAGTAAAAGAGAAGGGTAAGGGATGAGGGGTTGAGAATAAAGTAAACAGTGGCAGAGATAGCAGTCTCACTCTCGAAGCACCAAGGGAAAGCTAGCTCCTATTTATTGCCATGTTTCTGAAGAAATGAATCCTAAGTTTTTAAATTAACCATGTGAGTTAATTTGCTCCTGCTGGTTACAGGGAATTAAGTAGGTCACATTAATTATAGGAGGAGTCTCTTATACACTTTCTCTGTGATTGATATTGAAAATCATCTGCATTTCTCTAATAACGTTAGATAGACAGACTCAGTCTCACAGAGCTACTGGAATGTACCTGTTTATTTTTTTTATTTAAAACATCATTCTTTTATTTCCCTAAATTAATTTCAATGAGATGTTGCAACTCAGATATGGGGTTAAGCTCCTAATTATTTTAATTCAAATATCAATTGAAGAAATTAAAAATAATATTAGAAGAATTTGATTGTACATATGAAAGGGATTTTGAATTCACACTCCCTATTATTTGAATTAACACACATTTTCATAAATTTTTTTTTCCAAATTTTCATTTTATCCCTAAACATAATTCCCCTTCTCTCTCCTTAAATGTCGAACCTCATCCACATATTCGTAGTTGTGTCTTGGTGCTACCTTCTTCTTCTTCATTTGTTCTTCTTCTTGAACTAACTTTTCTCTCCCTCTCCTTACAACCACTTTTTTCCGTGTTTTGTTACTACATGTCCTTCTTTCCTTTCCCACCTCTTTTCATGAAGCTCCTAAATCCTCTCCAACCAACTTTTGTCCGAGAGTCAAAAAAGTTTGAAATATTTTTTAACTATCCGACAAGCTTTTGTCGAAAAGTTAAAAAAAATTCAAAATTTTAGTTATACCTACTTCTTCATTGCAAAGTTTCTTCATCAAACTCAACACTGACTCACTCTTATTTGATTATGGTTTGGTATTAATTCAACAAGTTTTTCCCATTACCATAAATAATTTTGGTTTACTGGATAAGCATAACCTTCTTTATCTTCACCCGAATCATGACCATTTTTTAGGAGGCGTCTATATTTATCTTAAATGTTCCAAACAATATGAGAATAGAATCAGCAACATGTAAAATTTACATTACAATACTCTCCACAAACAGTATGTCGAAAAGAGAAAAAATTTGCCTCTCCGACAAAGGGTTTATAGGAGATGACATATTTTTTTTACATGGAAATAAGTTGAAATTCAAATTATGGGGAGTGTTAATTCAAATTTTCTAAACACAATGTAACGCAACCTACCGTTAAATGGGTGGTATTAGATTGAATTAATTGGGTAACAATTTTAAAAAATATTTTTTAAAAAGTTACATTTTATAATTTTTTTGTTAGTTTTTTTAGAATTTTTTTTTTTAAAAATAGACTATATCATTGTGATAATATAAATATAAATAATAAATTATAATTAGAAATTACATATCAAAACTAAAATAAATTAAAATTAACATATAACTAAATTTTCAAGCAATAATAACTAAAGAATCATCCGTCCAAAATAAAAGTAAACATAATTTGTCCAAGTTAACAAGTCATAAAAATATATACAAACTACACAATTTGTCCAAATTAACAAAATACATAATATCAAAAGAAACACATAATAACAAAACACATTATTTTACATAATAATAAATAATAATTTAATATGAGGAAAATACTTATACACTGTCAGTGTAAAAAGTTTTATACTGACATTCAATCATAATCCTCCATATATGGTAAGTTTGTTAATTTTACTAATTAATATTTTAAAAATCATATAAATAAAATGTTGTGATTAAATATAAGTGTAAAATTTTTTTGCATTGTCCATAGGTGTTAAAATCATTTAATATTGTTGTTAGGTTTGGTATCAAGTTTAACTTACTGAACTCGTCACTCAAACGGTAATAAATTGAGTTTAATTGGGTTGAGTCAGGTTTCACCCAGTAATAATAAAAACTCAACTTGACTTATTTAAGTTGAATCTAGATAGATTAGGCGTGCGGATTCCTAATTGAGGATTAAGCAGAATTCTTTACTTGGCATAAGATTTGACTAATTTTTAATGTTAGTTTAAGAAAAGGTTAGTCGAAGAGACAAGTAGTTGAAGAGGAAAGATTACTAAATAGTGAAATTGGATTACCTTAATTAGGTACTGAATGAAGATTAGCCCATTCACTAGCCATTTATTTGAGATGTTAATTTGATATATGGTAATTTGATAGAATTGGACTAAAATTACGGATTGAAGTAAACAGCCAAATTGAGTTTTGCCTCAGATAGCTAATGGAAAGTTATTTGGTTACTAAAGTGTATTTGATATTGTTGAATTAAGTTAATGTAGTAACATTGAGACCAATTGAAGTGGGGTTAAATCACATATGTCATTTGTGGGTTTAGAGATGCAATTGATGGTTAAGATGGATCAAGATAATGGTTCCAAAAAAATATAGAGATAGTTAATGGGACTTTCAACAGAAATATATAGGAGTTGTTGGATGTTGTAAAACATGCTTAAAAATCAGTAGCAACTTCCTAGTATTAAAAATAAACCTTGTAGTAATTTTACGACACAATTAATCAAATTCAAATCCAATTTTACTTTATAGTCTTTTTTAGTACTTTCTTTTATTATTTTTATCCTTTAATTTTGACTTGAATCTCTACTTATTTTTTTCATTTACACTAAGTGTTTATCGAAATAACTTCAAATTAAGAGTCAAATTTTGCTCTTGGTACCAATCATCTAACATTATTTTGGGATTATGTAAGAGCATTTAATTGATCTTTTCAACTGATTATTTTACATGAGGATAAACACTATGTTGAGATGTGGGCTAGTACAATTGTAAATACTTCTTTTCTTTGGTAGTCTCCAATTTGCTTCCTATTGATATGTCGATTTCAAAATTAAAAGGTTTTTGGTTAGTTGAAACTTGAACATTCTAATTTACTTGTTACTTTTTTTTTTAAGACAAATAATTGCATTCAATAATAATGGTAAAACATCTTAAGATGTGATTCTCACCACCATAACACAATACAATCAATGTGTATTTACTCCAACTATCTTGTTATAGTATAGATAGGTAGAGGTCCTACTCTATTTCTTCCATTTTCAGGAATAGTGTCTCATTACTATATTGGACGTTCAAACTTTCCCTATGAGAAAACTCTCTATAAACCATGAATCGCTACTGGAAGCATTGCCCACATAATAGAGACTTACCTTGTTGCCAATAAATTAATCCACGCCAATTTGATATTGTATAATTTTTTTTTATAAGTTAAGTAGTATTATTAAAATTGAAAACCTAGAAAAGCAAAAGACATGCCTTTCAGGTTGAGTACAATAGGTTAAAAATACATACAACACCATGAAAACCAAGGAAAAACACAAAGAACCTCACACATGACAAACAAATTCAGACTCCCATCCCTAGAACATACAAGGACGGGTTCATCACCTAGTCTACAAAGTTATGCATTATTAATTTCGCGGCTCGACTCTATTTCCAAGTTTTGAGCTGAATTGCAAGCACTATAGTAAACACTTCTGGCACTTTATTAAGGAAGACACATGTACTTTGTACCTTCCAAGGGTGCCAAAAACTTGCAAACCATACCAAATGTCAAGCCTTTCGAACTTCCTTACTACCACTAACCAGGCCAAGAATTGAAGTCTTTGTTGACGCATCTCTGTAACTAATGTCTTAGATACCCCCACCATACACATAACTTCATCCATACTTTAGTATACAATGAGCAAGCCAGAAATAAATGAGAGTTGGAGTCTAACCCTGCATCGCACAACCCACACCTGGCTTCATCATTGTTGATGATCCTACACTTCAACAAATTTTTTTTTATCAGTAATCTATCAGCTTCCAATTGTCAGGCTAGAAGTTTTACCTTTGAAAGTACCCTTTTATCCAAATGTGCTTGAAGAAAGAATCCTATTGTTAACCTGGGTCGTTTCCAAAATCCTGTATGCGGATGAAATTGAGTAAAGTCCAGATCACCACTTCCACTTATTTGGCACCCCAACTATTAAGCAAACTACACCCAATTGAGTATGTAATTCCTTCAATTCTGACTCCTATATAAATAGCCTCCTCTGTTATTCCCACTTCTACATCCTACCCCTTCTATCCCACATATCTATCACCAAAAAGTTTTTGTTGCAACTAGCCTAAATAGTCGTGTGTAAGAGCTTTGAAGACATCAATCTCCTTACAATGATACTTTTAGAATGCGAGATATTCTCCATCCCCAAGCCCCTTCCTCACATTTCTTGACCACCAACTTGTATTCCCTTCAATCTCATCTTCTACAAAACCCAAGTTCGGCCACCACCTAGAAGAAAAACTAACCCTATCTTCAGAGAACCCATATATTCACTCAAACTTAGATTTTAGTATTTCCACTCATAAGCTATTGGGTTCCACCCCTAATCTCCACTTCCCTAACAAAGCTATATTAAACTTTCGGGCATCCTTCAAACCCTAACCTCCGTTTGCCTTTGATCGACATACTTTCTCTCAAGATACCCAACAAACCTTTCCATAAGTAGCATACCTACCCACAAAAAATTAGTAAACAAAGACTGCAATTAACAAATGGTATATATATATATATATATATATATATATATATATATATATATATATATATATATATATATATATATATATATCGTCTATATATAAAGAGCATATCTAATGAAAAAGTCAAATTTATATGAGAATGGGAGAAGCAAATCTCATTCATTAAAAGAGGAGAGAGAAGAATATCTAAAAAATTGGATAAAAAAGTGGCAAATAATAAATACTAGAAGAGAGAGAATGAGTAGTTAATTTCGACCATTAATTTTTATTTTAATGTCTGATATTTGCTTCTCTCACTCATATAACTTTATCTTTCTCACTTTATATATATATATATAGACACACACGCGCTAAACTGCAATGTCCATATTATCATCCAAATTTGGTCATCATCCAAATGTGGTCCATAATCTAAGTTTGGTCTACTTCTAATATTCTTTGCACCTCTTAAACAACAATTCTACAATAAGATTTCACAAAACAAAAGGCATAAAACAAGTTCACTACCATATCATATAAGCACCTTACACTATAAAAATCACTAATTAACGGCAGCATTGTCCCTCACTAATTTGTTGAAAATCCCACATATATTTTGCGACAATTTTTTAATAATAATTTGTTGTAATTCTCTTACAATTCGCCATTTGCAAATTTGGAAAATTTGTCAGAATTTCATCATAAGAACATCCATTGAAAATTAGTGACTTTGCCCTCGTTATTCTTTGTAATTATTGTGTCCCTAATCCCTCGCCATTCTCTCGCCAATATGTCTTTGCAATTTTATCATTATAATCTCGCAATTTATTCTTTATAAATTCCCCATTTTGCCCTCATTTGCTTGGAAATTTTTTTTCACAATTTTATTATTACTTCCTCACAATATTTTCTAGCCATTTTTATTATTATTTGTTCTTATTATTTTATAACCAAATTTATTACTTTTTATTTGTTAATTTTTTGTAACTACTTTCTTTCAATTTTGTTTTTATTGTCTTTTTATATATCTAGAATACTAAATATATTTTTTTATTACAATCACAACAACAACTTAATTAAATACTATATGGTTCAAGATACTTAAATTTATCAAATATGTAGATGATTGAAAGTAACAATTAATAAAACTATGTAAATTTGGTAAAAAAAACAAATCTATTACTAATAGTGTCGTCATTCAAGATACCTAAATTATAAAATATTGTCATAAAGTCAAACAAATAAAATCTATTTTTGAGTGTTAAACATATATAAAAAGAGAAATTTAACCATCAGAGTTGAAAGTAAAGTAAAACATTATCATTTATTTTTGGTTGATGGTAGTGTTGGATTCATCAAAGTAGACAATATCTTAGAACGAAAGAACTCGAGTTGTGCTTACATTGTGCTTGCATTTGTGCCTGCATACTAATTGCATGTCTGCTACATGTGCTTGCATTTGGGTTTATAATGATTGCTGCAAATGATTGTGTTTGTATTTGTAGCTATCTTTGCATTTGCTCCTACATTTTCTCTTACATCTGAGACATTTGTGCAACTATTACAATTATGTCTCTTGTGGCATGTGTAGGATTTCCAGTAGATGGGCCTATTGAAGATGAACCCTGTGCAGAACCTTTAATAAGTTTCAAGCTATTACCCACACCATGAATTCTACCCTTTTTTTTTCCACCAGCCACTTGTAACCAAATGTCTGAGTCAACTGTAAGATGTTTGGATTTATCTTCTCCATATTTCTCTGTCACGACATTTTTATTAGTTTTCTATATGATAAATTAATAAAATTTTAGTGACATAGTAATAATTAACAAATAAAAAAGACAATATCCATAAAAAAATACTTACAATAAAATTCTTAGCTTTGCTAGAAACACATTCCCCATCTTTTCTCTTATGGACTTTGTGTAGAGTTTACTATATGTTACAGGACACTTGTACTTTTCCTCCTACAATAATATAATGAAATTAATTACGACTTTAATTATTCTAACATAAACAAATAAAAAGGAATAAAAATTAATCAAAAAGATATAAAAATAAAGACAAAGACATCATACAAGACAAGTACTATCCTAGGACAAAAGCATTTCTCAATCATCAAATCAATATAATCCACCAATTTTTTATGGCATAATAGAGCAAAAGCATGAAATTTAATTTCAATGACAAAACCTAAATACCATTCTTTTCAAAGTTTGTCCAAAGTTTCTTGATCCTCCAGTATGCACCATGGCATCAAGCTTAGAAGCTCTATTCATTTTTTACTTTAATAGACTTATTCTTCCACTTTACCAGTGTAAGGATATTTTATCAGTACGTCTCTATTCTCTAAATCTTAAGCATCATGATTATGTGAGGGTATTGCCAGTGTGGTGATAATTTCTTAAAAAATAAAACAAGAAAGGCAATAGAATTTAATTTAGTTAATATAGATTTTATATATAGACAAAAAAGTAGGAAATAGAATAAAAAGTAAACTAATTTGTGAATAGATAGAAAAAAAATAAAGAGGAAAAGTTAAATAAAAGCTTAAAATATTAAAATATCCATACAATAGACACATGTATGTTATTATTTTATACCATGACACCCCAAATAAATATAACATATATAAATAAAAGTTCATTAATTGAGAAAAAAGTTTACAAAAGTCCTCCAAATATTTTATGAGAAAAAGTTAACAATTCCAAAGTGAAGAAAAAAATAAGCCAACTTAAAAGGAAGAAGACAACTAGAGATACAAGTAAAACAAGGAAATGATTCAAAATCCTAATATAGTCATGAAGTCCCAATGCAATTTCAAGTATCACTAACCTTTACCTCTTCAGCATCTTTCTAACCTATATGCATTCAGCTCCAAGCAACACACACAAATAGGGAGTGAAATATTTACTCATACATATTTAAGTAGCATAAATAAGGAATACTTTCATCATAGTATATCACATGAAACCGCCCAAACTATATTAAACTCAAGTTATGCCAATGATGTTAATGCAATGTAACTCATGTATGCTCTCTTTCAGGTACATGCCCAAAGTGGGCCTCTTCTACGCCAATAACACATAGGTACAACTATCTCACATAGATCCACCCGAAGTGAATTATCTTCTACATCAGTATACATAGGTACAACCATGCAATGCAACACAACCTAAGAAACTTGCTATAGAGCGCCACACAATGAGCAATCCTTACAAGCTTTTTAGATTGCTATATTCATGCATCATGTCATATAATAACATAAATCACAATATCAATAATTAATTATCATCACAATCCATCCCCAATCGCAACTGGGATGACATCTCGTTAGGTCCATCCTGACCATCATCATTAGCACAACATGCATCTACTTATCATTTACATCATTTTCATATAATGAGATAACTCCCCAAAAATTCATGCACCCTCTCACTTATAATCATTTATTCAACCACCACCAGTAGAATTTATAAGGTATATCACTAGATATCACGCCACCACAATCCAAATCATCACAATTCACATAACATTTATTCTTATCTTACCATTTTGTTACATTATGTAGTCTAGATGTCATATCTGTATTTATGCTAATGGTATATAATTTTTTGTAAAATTTAATACAATTACTTAGATGTCATAACTAGTCTTGTTTTGAGGTTAAATTAGAAATTTGTTCTAAAATTTCAGGTTGTTTCATATACTAAATTAATTACTACTATTTAGTTATCCATTACAAATTTTTAATATTGTAGAACATGTATTTTATTATTTTACACTGAATTTAAAAAAAATAATATCCTTATTTCTAGATAATTTTCTTATAAAACTATATATATTATTTCCTGATAATTAATTACTGCTATTTAGTTATCCATTATGAATATAATTATATTTATAATCACACACAAAAGACTATCTTTACAATTCAAAGCGTTTGAATTCGTTACAAATGATTACAAATGTTAGTATTTTAATTCACATATAGTTATTTTCATATTTTATTAATATTTAAATAATTAAATATAAATTAAGCACTTTAAAATTAAAATTAAAATATTTAAGGAATAAAGAGAATTTCAAACATCTTAATTATTTGTTTATTATGATTTCAAATGAAATAAAAAAGTTATGTGAATAATATTATTAGATAAGAAATGCAGAAACTTTTATAATGCTTAAGAATTCTTTTAATAAATTTTGATATATTTCAAATAAATAAATAACATAAATAAATACTAGATAAATATAAATTTAAAATTCTAAAGGTAAAACCATATTAATTTATTGAAAAATTCTTATTATAATAAATAATAAAATTGAAATAAAAATTATCTAGAAATAAGGATAGTATTTTATTTTTAAATCTCAGTGTAATTATTTATGTCAAACCTAATTATTTATGAAAAAAATACTATCTCAAATGTAACTTCATTTTCTTATAAATTATATATTATTTAATTTATTATAATATATTTATTGATTCTCTTTTCTTCATTATAGTTTCTATATTAATTATTCATTTAGAAATCACACATAATATAGACAAAACTATTTCCTACTTTCTGTCTATATATAAAATTTTTAGATTAACAAATTTAATTTAACTATATAAAACATAAATTAGGTGTAACCCAATAGCGACTCTGATTGCTTCATAAACTTTGTTATCACCCTTTTGTAACAATCCTCATATACTATTAATCATGGCTCGTATTGGGTTAATAGTCTATAATATGTAGTTCATGTAACATGATATTTAAGAATCTCAAATATCCTTTTCCTACTTTAAACTCAATAAAACTTGGAGCAATGGTAATTACATTAAAATTAGGTGTTATACTGATAGGGACAATCACCACCCTGCCTTTATCTTTCTTATAGGCTCATGAGCATGAATATTTGAAGAAAGAAAAAGGAAACAATAATGGTGTGAAAATAAAAATATGAGTTTCTTAATTTTTTTAACTATTAAAATAAAATTATTTATAAATATTTTAAAATTGACATGATGTTATGGAAACTACAAAAATAATTTAATATTATCCAAAATATGGAAAATAATTATCTAAAACATTATCATTAAAGAATAAAGATGTACTAAGAAATTAAGGTAAGTATTTGAAGTTCATAGGGATTGCAAAATAGGTTAGGCTCGCTGACTCATTACAATTTAAGTGGGGCGAAATAGAGATTTTGTCTCATTTATGCGTTTTGACTCACCCCGTCAACTTGTAGACGGGCTTATGGCTTGTCACACTAAATATAATATATATTATAACAATTTTTATATTAATTATAAATTAATGTAAAATTATATATATATATACACGCGCGTGAGGAAATATTCATTTATTCTAAGAGTAAATATTTATTTTAATATTAAATAATCATAAATTAATGTAAAATTATATATATATATATATATATATATATACACACATACGAGAAAAAATTATTTATTATAAGAGTAAATATAAGAAATTTATTCTCTATCCCCACCCTTCATTTTCTTAAAATCTAATTATGTAATGAGTAACTAATTTTAGCCCTACATATAAAAAAAATTATTTAAAAACGTTATTTAATATAAGGGAAGAAAAGTATTCTTTAAAAAACAAAAGGAAGAAAATATTAAGTTATATTGTATAACATTATATAATCACAAGTTATTTTAATTTCAAAAATTGACATAAATCCGTCATTTTAATGGCCAATTAATTTGATCTGACATTGGTAATTATTATCATAATACCTAGCTTTGGTAAATATTAATTTGATTTTCATCGACTAATTTATTACATATTAATAATTTAGATTTTATATTATAATCAGACTAACAAATATTAAATTTAGAAAACCAAATTAGGGTAATTGTCTAATATATTTTGAAATAAGTGACAGGTAGGTTATTTTATACCTATAAAAGGTTAATAAACAGATGAAAGAGACTAATAATTTTATTCTTTTATAAAAAGAGAATAGTAATTTTATATAAAATTAACTTTAATTATTATTACGTTAATAAACTAAAGTAATATTATTAGAAGTATTAATGAAAAATAATTAATATTATGTTAAAAAGGAAAATATAATACTTATTATAAGATATATTTTTTTAATAAATATGACACTTGTTTTAGGACGAATAAAATACTACAGTAAAACAATTTGTTAATTTTATAATAGGGATCAAATTAATTTGTAATACCAATTTAAGATAGTAAACTGATTGGCAATTGTCCAAGTTAAGAACATGGAAAATTAATCTTATTAAGAATTGTCAAGGATAAGAACATGCAAAATTAATCTTATTAAGAATTGTCAAAGTTAAGAACTATTCATGCAAAATTGTCGGTGATGAAGTTGAAATGGAGATAATGATTTCACCTACTAGTACATTAATTAGTGTGACTAGTGTATATTGGGATTAGTTTTACTTAGTTGAGATCAGTTGTGTAAGAGTGATTAAGACTTAATTATTATATAAAACCAATTAGAAAGAGAGAGATTTGATTTGTTGTTTAGTGAGCATTAAGGACAAAACAGTTGGTTTGGTGAATGTTTTAATCATAAATCAACTCAAAAACCCATGTTTTCAGCGCAGTTTTCATTACAGTTGTATACCATTTTGGCATTTTCAATCATATATACTTAGAAGAATGACAGGGTTATAAATTTGAGTCGATGCTAGTGTCCATTTTAACTATAGGAGCTAAAAAAGACGCGTTGTCCCGGGAAGTCAGGATAAACAGTTAATGGGACCACCTTGTAGTTGCTTTCTTTGCATCCAATGAATGAAGAGTTAGGTCGAAAGGAAGCTTGATGTTGGGATTTCATGCACCCACCTCACTCCTTCACTTCTTCTGGTCTTCCTTCTAAATAAAACGAGGCAGAGAAAAATGCTGGAAAAGAAAAAACAACTGCCTAGTTTGCTTTCCTTGCAGTCCACCACCACAATACGAGAAAAAAGGATGATCAACAGACGATAAGTCTTTTTCCATTTTCTATTCAACTATAAAATAATCCATAATGCTCCAAACCATTACCTAGCTAGCCCTACGATTCTCCTTTCTTAAACTCGCTAATAATTTTCATATATTACTTGTTAACACATGTATTATCAGTATTTTATAATATATGTTTTATAGTTTATATGGATAAAGACCAATTTAAATCGTATTCATACTAGCCCCAATTACGTTACAGTACTTCTCTCTAATCATATTAATTAAGAACAAGAGTTAATTTTCATCAATAATAAAGAAAAATACTCTATTGTTACAGATATTACAAGAAGCAAAAGTTTTAAAAATATCTCCATTCAAAGTAATTTGATATTCTCGTATGCTCAAAAATGTAAAAGACGGGTACGAATACAATCATACGTTCATTATAAACTTTGATTAAACATCATCATAATCATATTGATTATTTTATTAAGTACAAACAGACTACTGAAATAATTAAATATATAAACACATTATCCTATTACAATGTCTCATAACTTAACATATTATTTATTTATCTATAGATGAATAAATATTCATAATTTAACATATTATTTATTTATCTATAGATGGATAGATATACACATAGAAAGAGAGGATCCATTTATTTATTATTAATTTTTTTAAACTTTAATGATGGTAATAAATAATTAATTTTAATCATTAGATTCAAAAAATAAATTGTGACGATAAATAGTAAATTTTATATATATGTGTATGCGTTTTTCAAGTAAATGAATCATCTTTCTTTTATAAACTAATTTTTTTTTTATTAAAAACACTAGGCTAAGCACAAGCACAAAGAACTACAAAATTATAGTACCAAACAAGACAACAAACTAAGCAACAACATAAATATTGGGTTCATAATCAATTCTGCATATAAATATGATATTAATGTAGTGTGTAACACCATTCCTACAAACTCAACTGCACCACTTGGAAAATTTCATCCACATATTGAGGATGCCCCTAAAATACATTAGTGTTCCTACTCTTTCAAATATGTTAAAGACCTGCAAATCAAAGAAAAGACCATGCACACCTTAATTATTTAAGTCCTCTTACAAGGCCCAAAAATTGAAAGTAATGACCTTGAATCTCATTGAGTAGAGTTGTGTTGATCCCCCACCAAGCGCATAATTTACCCCATACTCGTGTAGCTAGTGAGCAGTTGAGAATAAATGTTGCTCTATTTTGAGTGATTCACCACAAAATGCACACCTAGCAACATCGTCTTGAATTATCCCTCTCCTACGCAAGTTGTTGCTAGTTGGCATCCTATTTGCATTCAGTTGTCAAACTAGACATTGCACCTTTGGTGAACCCCTTCAGCCTAAGTTAATTTGTAAATTGATTCCTTTTCTAGAGGCAGATCATGCAAAACTACATGATAAGCGAAGGTGAAAAAGTAAAGGTCGAACGTATTTGCATCCTAAATCCATCCATTTGGTGACCCTTCTTGTAACATCACAACTTCTATGTTAACATCGCCAGATTTTCCTCCTCCGAAGCAAATAGCCTTCACTGCCAATGCCACCTCTAATCCTACCTTCCCCTTTAACTCCTTCACTATAATATTCTTGTCTCCAATTAGCTCAAACAACTAACCATGAGCAACACTTAGGCGTTGTTTCGAAAGCCATGTGTCCCACCAAAAGTGAACATTGTCATTGCCCAACTTTCTTCTAACATTTTAGACCACCAACCCCTATGTCCTTGACCTACTGGCTCAGTTGAGTGCAACTCCACCCACCATCTTAAGCATCACCTCCCTTTCTCTTCCCAAGTCCCATCTGGTTTCATATGCTTAGACTTCAAAATTCTTACACACAAATGATCAAGTTCTACATGAAGTTTCCACTTCCACTTACTTAATAAGAGAATATTAAACTTTTGCATATCACGCATCCCCAATACCACAACAACCTTTTCTGGGCACACTTTATCCCATGTCATCCAATGAGTCTTGTTACTCTCCTCCTGACCTCCCAACATAAAACTTATGAAAATAGTTTCGAGTTTGGCCAAAATAACTTTTGGCAGCATTGAAAAATGAGAGATAGTAAATAGATAATGCAGACAAGATTAATTTGAGCAGTATCATCCTATCTGTTAGGGAAATAAAATTTTGTTTCTAGAATGACAATAGTTTTCGAATTATATCCAACTCCAACTTTCACATCCTTTACTCTACTGAGCAATCTTTTATTGGTAGACACAAATAGGAAAAAATAAGCATGCTCCCCTTATAGTTTAACAGTGTACATATCATTTCTAACCATTGGGTAGACATATTTATTCCAAATTATTTTATGTTTATTCATCAAGCTAAATTTGTTGATTTTATCAATTTCACGATCACATGGTAACAATAAAAGCAAAGTTTATAATATAAAGAGAGAACATAGGAAGAAAACATACTTGACAACATATTAATAAAAAATCATAACTAATGAAAAATAAAATATTTTTTATTAATTTGGAAAAAAATAAAGAAATTGAATAACCAAATTGAGTTACCAATTCAACCAAACTGGATCACTGGTTATACCACATAGGCTGACCGATTCAGACTGAGTTGTGTAAGGTTAATCCAAATCACATCGGATTGATGACATGACTCGTTCAATCATCAACCCAACCTAGTTGAACCACATTCGAATTGGTTAGATCCATTTGGATTTTAAACTATGAAAAATAATATATATATATATATATATATATATATATATATATATTCATAAAAGATTAAAATTATATAAAAATCCTATATTCAAGTAATTATGCAATTAATAGACAACTTTAAATTTTAATCATTGAATAGTATAGATTTACTCATCTTATCCTCTTGTACAAACACTTTTAATCTATATATTTACTATTTAATAAAATTTTTATTGGATAAATTTATCTCAAACTCTATATTGAATTAAACATATTTATCATATTGATTATATTTACAAAATTTTAAATTAATCTAAAATTATTTATATCTAAAAAAACAAATTTGCAAGAACTAAAAAAGAAAACTATAGAACTTCCAAAGGTTAAAAATAAAAAGAATGTTACAGAAACTAAAAATGAAAAAAAAAAAAAAAGCTTAAAGAGACTAAAATGAAATAGAAAATAACTTATAAAGATTGAGAATAAAAAATTTACATGAATAAATGAAACCTGACTTATTTTTAATAAATATTTAAGGCTTAAATATGATAGAAAAAATTGTAATAATTTCCCACATGTTTCTTGTATCCAATCAACCAAAATAGAAAATAAATTTTTAATTTTTAAATTCATCACTTTAAATTAGAACCCACTCACCTTTTACACATATAAAGCGGAAAAAATTCAAATCCACCTAGGGCATACTTCATTCGTATGCCTACAACAAAATTAATCTAAAAAAAAAAAGTGAATATTGATATCTTAGATTGTATAATATTTAAAGTTTGATAGCAAGTATATGAAAAATCACGATTGGTTAAAAAAAATAGTAATATATTTTAAGTTTAAATATGATTTTGACTCCAATTTAACACTTTTTATTATATATTATAAGTCTTAATTATTTGTTTGTGTCCTAAAATTTCATATTTTCATTTATTTTACATATTTTTCAATTTTAATCCCTATAATTTTTATTATTTTCATTTTTAGACTCTTTAAGTTTTTTACATTTTTAGTCTTTATAAGTTTTTTTTAATCATCGTATGTTCTTTTTATTTTTAGTTTTTTTTTTATTTTTAACCTCTTTGTTGTTAACATAATTTCATGATGATATCATATTTTTGACAGAAGTATAACCACAATGACTAAAGATAAAATGTTAGGAAGTTTAATTTGGGACTAAAACTGGAAATGATTCAAGGATCAAAATTAAAAAGAAAAACAACTTACAGTACTATATTTATATCTTAACCATGTAAATATATTGATTTTTGGTGTCTAAAATATTTCTAAATAATATTTTCTTATACTCGAATTATTAAAGTGAATAATATTCTATAACAAGAAAATGGTGTTTAATTATAATAATTTAATTTATAAATACTATTATTATAATATTTTTATATTTTTTATATCCATATATTGTACGGATAAAATATTTTTATATAGATATATATTTAATAAAAATCCACTTGACTATTTAACTCATGTTAATTATACATTCTTTATATATATATATATATATATATATATATATATATATATTATGGATCAAATATCAATTATTAATGTTAGTTTTTGTCTATTAAGGCCCTTCTCTCTACATGTGAATTTTGTCACTAGACCAATCTTATAACTCATATATATCATTTTTCCTTTTTATCCAATTTTTTTAAATGTGAATGTAATTATTTTTTCCAAGGAGTGCATTTTTTTATAACTTACATTTCTTTTCCTTTCCTCCGTACCTATTGTAAAGCATAGGAGTAAACACAGATAAGGATCACATTAGGTTGAGTTTAGAAAAACCCAAGAGTCAACCCAATCATAACATATTGAGTTATGTTTTCATTTTTTTTAATTAAACATAATCCAACTCAACTCACCCTTAAATGAGTTGGATTCACTTGAGTTAATTGAATTATAATTTTTTTAAAAATTATAATATTTTTGTTAGTCTTTTTAGGAATTTTTTTTAAAAACAGACTATATCATTATTATAACATAAAAATAAATGATAAGTTATAGTTACAAATTACATATCAAAACTAAAATAAATTAAAATTAACATATAACTAAATTGTCAAGAAATAATAACTAAAGAAACATTTGTCTAAAATAGGTATAAAACAATTTGTTCAAGCTAACCAAGTCATAAAAATAAATACAAATTACACAATTTTCTCAGCTAACAAAACACATAATAACAAAATACATAATTTTAAATAATAATAATAAATAATAATAATAATTTAATATTATAGTCATGTTGGGTTGAGTTAGGTCTCAAATTTAAGTTACTGAATCTGTCACTCAACTCATAATAAATTGAGTTTGATTTGGTTAAGAATCAGATTTTATCCAATCACAAAAAATACAACCCAATCTACTTGAGTTGGGTTTGATTTTTAGGTTCTTCCACCATGTTAAAAGAACTTAACTATACATAGTTACCACCTTCCTTCAACAATCCCTTTTTCACCATACAACTCATATTTAACAGCACCAGTTTTCCTTCCACAATTACAATATTTAATAGCCATAATAATTATGTTTACCAGGTTTATGCACAATCTCAAAATCATACTCTTATAATTTATAAGTTCATTTCTACTATTCTGGTGTTTGAATTGTTTGGGAAAATAAATTTTTGAGACTTTGTTGGTTTGTGAAAATTCTGAACCTTTTTCCTATAAGATACTGATGCCATTTCTTTACTGCTTCTGCAACAACAAAGAGTTCCTAAATATAGGCTGAAGCTGCTTGCATCTTGAGGCTCATTTTCTTGCTAAATAACACGAGAAGATGTCCTTCTTGACTTAGAACTGCTCCAATTGTTGAGGATGAAGCATCAATTTCTATACAAAAGACTTTGGAAAAATTTGGAAGAGCAAGCACGAGAGTTGTGGTTATTTTTTCTTTAATTATTTTAAAAGTCTATGATGCCCATTCATTCCATGTAATTTTGTTTATGTTCAATAAATTGGTGAGGGGGAGCGGCGAGAGTGGTGTACTATTTAATAAATTTGAAATAAAATCCAATAAGGCCCAAAAAACCTTTTAGGGATGTGAGAATGTGGCTCTGGCCATTGTAGAATAGCCTGAATTTTTTATGCATCTAAAAAAACTGAACCACTAGAAATAATATGTCCCAAATAATGTACTGAAGTAATAGTAAAAACACATTTAGACATTTTAGCAAAGTAAGAATTATACTTAAGTAAATCTAAAACAAGGCATAAGAGATCTAAATGGGTGGAATGGGAGGTGTTGTAGATTAGGATATCATAAAAAAACACCAAAACAAACCGATGTAGATACTATTGTGAAAGATTGTTCATAGTCGCTTGAAAAGTAGAGGGTGTATTAGTGAGACTGAAAGGCATGACTAGAAACTCATAGTGTTTGTCACATGTTCTAAAAGCGATCTTATGCTTATCTAAAAGGTTGACCCTGATTTAGTGATAAACTGGCCTCAAATTCAATTTAGAAAAAACTTTAATAGATCCCAATTCGTCTAGTAATTCATCAACAGTTAGTATGTGAAATTTATCGTTAATTGTGAATGTGTTCAAAGCCCTATAATCGACACAAAAACTCCATGTGCCATCTTTTTGCGCACTAGTAAAACTAGGGAGGAATAGGGGTTGTGACTAAGAATAATGGTTCCCTTTGTTAGCAACTCCTCAAGGATTTCACCCATTGCCTCTTTTTGGGAGTAAGGGTATTGATAAGGTTTGATATTAATGGGCACAGTGTTTGAAAGGATGGGGATATAGTGGTCATGAGGTCTTGGTGGGGGTAAGCCTTGGGGTTTTTGAAAGACAACTTGGTAGGATAAGATAAGGTTTTGGAAAGTAATGGGTAGGGAGGAAACTATGCGTTCTAGTTTAGAAAGTGGTGTGTCTATTTGGTTAATGTTTTGGTTTGGGCAAGGTTCAGGTAGCTGTGTCAGGAGAAAAAAAATGCTATAGAATTGGTATTTATAGAGTAAATGAGTTGTTGGTAAGAGGAAAGTGTAGGGATTGGCATGGAAAATCTCATAAGAGTGATGCATTGGTTGTTATGGGTGAACAACAAGGATGAAACTGCAAAGTCTGTAGATATTGTGCCCAAGTCAGCCAACCATTCTACGCCTAAAACTAAGTCTTCACCCTCAATTGGAAATAAATAGGTGGGTATTGTAAAATGGTGATCTTGAATCACTACTGGAACTCTTGGGGAGAAACCCTCACAAGCTAAACAGGCTTTATTGCCCATCATCATAGAGAAATTAGGAGTATGATCAACATGCAATTTTAAGTGATTTGCAACCCAAGGTTGTAGTATATTATGGGAACTACCCATGTCTAAAAGCTTGAGTGAGAGCTGAAAGTGGATTAAGTCAGCTAGTGGATCTAGTTTAGGTCTGAAATAAGGATCTTATTCATTGAGTTCATCCTTTATAAGTAACAAAAACTTTCCCGAGGCATATTCGTGACCTACCACAAATTTTTCGTCACAATAATAGCATAAGTCCTTTAACTTGTGCTCCTGCATATGGGCTGAGGACATGCTTTTAATAGGCAAATGGCCATTAGATGGTGTAGCCATAGATGATGTGCGAGGTTGCACCCTTATTAGATAGGGGGTGGTTAAGGTGGCCTAGCAGAAAGTCTCAGTCTAACATCTCTCAATTTATCTTTAACAAGTTTTTCCATGCCAATAGCATGAGAAATGAAATATGGGTGTAAAAAAGTTAGTTCCCTTCTAATTTCTAGTATAAGTCTTGAAATGAAACATTTTAGAATAGCTTCCGGTGTGAGATCAATCACCCTATTACAAAGCCTTTCAAAAGACGTTTGACACTCAGTCACAATGGATGTTTGGTGCAACTTGAATAATTTTTCTTGGTGATTTGTGAAGGTTGAAGGTCCAAAACGCGGTTTTAAGGACTTTGTGAATGAATGCTAGTTTGTTAGTTTTTGAGTTTGTGTCATCTGCTTATACCAACTAAGGGCATCCCCTTCATGTAGAAATCAACCATTAAAACGCACTGGTCTAAAGGTACTTGGTAGAAACCAAAAAAATTGCCCTGCTTGGAATAACTAGTCTAGTGGTTTAGACCCATCAAACTGGTTTAGTTGGAGTTTGGGTGGGGGGATGGGGTTTTGTGAGTTTGGGAAAGGTAAAGGGGATACATAGGTTGTTTGAAATGGGTTGGGTGAGACAATGGGATTGGTAAGTGTGGGAGGTGGAATTAGGGAGGCATAGGGGAAATATGGTTCAGTGGTGTGGAAATGGGTATGGTAAGTGGTGGTAGTATAGAGATAAGGGGTGAAAAAGGGAGAAAGGTCAGTATGAAGGTTTACCTAGTGGCTCATTTGGTCTTGGAGGCTAACAATGATAGATTGCAGAGCATCTTGCCTTGAATCAATGGCTTGTTAGAGGATTTGATGGTGGAACTCCTGTAATTGCTACTGATTCTCCAATTGCATTTGGAGAATCCCTAATTTTTCAATGATGGCAAATAAGGCATCGACAATTTCCTTGTTATCATTTTTTGGAGGCATGAGACATCAATGAAAGCACCAATTGATAGGCAATGACGCATGCAACTACACTAGGCTACAAATTTAGGGCAAATACAATAGATTAGGGCAAGCATTCCTTGCTTTCATTCAAAAGAAAAAAGTCATATTCCAACAGACAACAACCCACTTAGGGAAAAACACACAACAAAGCAACAAAAAACAAGCAAGGAAGATAATAGGCCTAATAATTGTAGTCCTTGAGCCAAGTAGGTGGTGTGAATAGCATTTTGGTCTATCAACCATAATATCACATATTATTCATTTAAAGGCACATGGATACTATGAGGTGCACTCATCAAGCTTCTTATTCATTTATTTTGTATTAAATCTTGAATGAATGACGTGTGTGTTGTGTATTTACTTGGGAAATAATCGTAGGAGTTCTTTGTGAAGTCCACAATGTGAATCCTTGAGAGAGTGATGCTAGTGGTACTTGCAAATAAGACTTTAAGGCTTAAGTAAGTTAAGGTGGTATATTTCTATGATTAGAAGTGCAAATTACAATACCTCTTCATGACTTATATAATTAAGGTGTTATTAAGATTACGTTAATTGGATTCTTACTCCTTTAAGTGTTCATAGTTGTCTTGTAACCATTGCTCATTGGCAACTGTCATGAATGCTCGTGATTACTCATATGACCTTTACATGGTGAACTTCGGTGAATGAAGTTTGATACCAGGGTTTTACGTCTAAGGTGTGCAAGAGCATAAGGTCATCCACACAAGTAAGAGTGTGACGCTGCCCAATTAAGGTCTTTGAGGCCGAATTTTCCTAAGGCGACCATGACCAGGTAACCAAGGGCGATGTCCCTAGTAGTACATAAACAACTCAGGTTAATTCTTCAATTTTGTTTTCAACGTCCAACATTCATCGGTATTATGTCCAATGTTACAATTATATTAACAGTGCTTGCAGGGGTCAACTTAAGAAAAGCTTTGGCCAGAAAGGGGCAACTCGATGAGGTTTTCTTTCTATGCTTCTTCCTTGATATGCATCGGGCTATATTCATGGGTGTATAGTGGTTGTATGATTACTCTCTACCAAATTTCTTCTTGAAACTTCGATCATGAGATAGGCAAAGTTTATGGTGAGACTCCCTGTGGGAAGAGTCAACTTTCTGATCATGGGTTTTCAGGATCTTCTCCCTGAATGATGTGTATTCCTCCATGTGGATATAACCTGCAAGTCAAGTTATGATGTCGTCCATGTCCCATGCATGTCTTTTGGCAGAGACTATTCATAAAGGCACCTAATTTTAGTCCCATAAGCATAATGTGGAGGCGGCCTCTAGGTGGAGCTTATGAATTTTAATGGATGTGGTCGTGAACCTATCCATGAAGTCACATAGGGATTCTTGTTGTCCTTTTCGTAAGCTGGTAAAGGCAATAAAGGTAATGTTGTATGGGTGACTCGTAGTGTACTACACTTTGAACTTTTGGACGAGTTCTCTAAAATTGAAAACTGAATTGGCTAGGAGCTAAGTGAACCAACTCAGTGCCATGCCTTTTAAGGATGTAGGAAAGATGCGACAACGAATGACGTCGTTTGTAGAATACAGGTTGAGCTGGGATAGGTAATCATCTATATATGCAGTAGGATCAAAGAGCTCCTTGTACCTCTCAAGGGTCAATGGTTGCCAACTAAGAGTTAATGGAACATCCATGATTCTAACGACAAAAGGACATTGCTCGAAGTCGTCTTCAATGCCATGTGGCATGAACACCTACTCGTGGAGCAACCAGAAGGTGTGGAGGTACGACTTGTTATGGCAGGAGTGAGAGCTCGATTATGGTGGGGAGGTTGGCGGTGTGGCTGCACCTGGGAGGCATGGTGGTGCAGCTGTACCAGTGAGGTGGTGGTGGTGGTGCGACTACGCTATGGAGGTATGGCAGTGCAACTAATTCCATCGCGTTCATTATTGGTGTCGCCCCTGGACTAGGCACGTAGTTAAAAAATAGTCCATTGTAGTTCTTCATTTGTTTTCTTAGTTCCAAAATAGTTGGTTTTTCTACCATGGTTGGAATGTTCTTGTGGTGGTCGAGGAAAAAGTTTTACCAAGACCCCACGGTGGCGCCAAATGTACTTACCAGGGAAATAACTGTAGGAATTCTCTGAGAAGTCCACAATGTGAATCCTTGAGAGAGTAACGTTGGTGGTACCTGTAAATAGGACTTTGATGCTCAAGTCAATCAAGGTGGAATATGTCTATGATTAGAAGTGAAAATTACAATACCCCTTTGAGACAATTAAGGTGTTATTAAGCGTGTGTTTGATAAAACTAGCTGAAAAGCTAACTGAAAGTGAAAAGCTAGTAGAAAGTTGAAAAGCTAGCAGAAAGTTGAAAAGCTAATTATAAGTGTTTGGTAAAACTAGTTGATCAACTAGCTGGAAGTTGTAAAATGACAAATAAGGGTATCATTAATCAATAGATCAACAATATGGTATTTAAAATAATTATAATATATTTTAATAATAGAAAATAATTATATATTTAAATTATAAAATTTTATAATTATATATTTAAAATATAAATTTCTATAATAACATATTTAAATTATAAATTTATGTAATTACATATTTAAATAATAAATTTCTATAATTAATATTTAAATTATAATTTCTATGATTAAATATATAAATTTTAAAATTACATATTTAAAATATAATTTTTTATAATTATATATTTATATTATGAATTACCATAATTAAATTAAGGAAGGAGAGAGGAATGAAGGAGAGAAATGTTGTATAATATGATAAGAAAGAATTAGTGAAGGCAATGCATTAGTTAATAAAGGAAAAACACATAAACATAAAATTAGTTAGTAACTGAAAATAGAAAATCTTCTGGATTAGTAACTTCTTATAAGAGTTCTTAGATTTCTATTATTTAAACAAAGTTGAAGTCATTTCAACTATCATTTCGTGTAACTTTTCAGCTTTTAACTAGTTGAAATGACAAACCAAACATACTCTAAGATGACTTTAATTGGATTCTTAATTACTCCTTTAAATGTTTGTATTTGTCTTGTAACGGTTACTCATTGGCAGCTATCATAATGTTAATAACGACTTGTATGATAGTACAGGTAGATTCAAGTATCAAATCTGAACGTAAGAAATTTATAGATTACTTAGTTAATTTTCTAGTACCAAAGACAACAAAATGTTTCCTCAAGGAATCCAGTTGCATCTAGCTTGCTTGTGAATTATGATCATTAATCACACATTTCATACAGGAAATAAATTCGACCAACAAAAGAACAATAATGTTGCACAAATATGTATAACAGTTCCTATTTGTTTGTAGGGTAAAATTTAAAATTAAAATAATTTTTACATTTGATATTCTTTTTCTCTACATAATAAAAATTCTATATTTCGATAATATATATATATATATATATATAATAAAACAAAACATAATGTAAAACATAAGATTTTTAATTAATCTTGTTTTTATACTGAGACCTATTTAATTTTTTATTCAAGAAAGTCAAATACAATGTCAAAGAACTCAATCAACTAACTTAATTATTTAAAAAAAAAAAGGAATGTAAAATTGAAACATTGCGTATCCTACAATGCTATGCATGGGAAATCCATTCCTGAAGATAAGCCAGGCATTCACATGAGTGTTTAAAATATTAATAATTAATCAGAAGGTACGTTCCTAAATAATTTCTCCGTCTCATAAGTCATACAATTAGCAAATACAGTTGTCCAATGAAAAGGATATATTTTTTCCAAATTCCAATTGTGAAGACCATGTGAGTATAAAGGGAATCAGCAACAAAATTTTCCAGAGTTGTGAATATAATGTATTGAACAAAATTATTTTGTTTTTGTCTCTCATTTTCCTCCGTTCAAACGTTCTGTAGCCTGTAGCGTGATACAGTACGAATAAAAGCAACGCGCGTACAGGTTACAGTGCATGACTCAAAATTTCTCGCTGATGCTGGGACACGACCGTTGGGATTTTTATGTCGTTACCAATTTGTTTTTTTTATTTTTATTTTGCTCAGGATGCTAATTGTTGAGTATTTATTACGTGTAAAACAAAGGATGAGAAAATGAGGTGTGGTTTTACGGGTAGACAGACACATACGAGGTTGACAGTGACAGGCGAGGGGTGATTCCATGCTTAAAGTGGAATACTACAAAGATGAATTTATGAGCTGCCACTGCCACTGTCACTGTCACAGTCTCACCAATGGGCCCCACAATATTATTGATACTTAACGCCATGTGAGCAAGGACGCCACCCAGCTGGATAGGTAGGTCTTCCCTTTCTTCTTCCACGTACTCTTATAACGTATGCGTCTTTTCTTTCTGTATCCAACCTTATACTCTCCGCATTACAAATATTTTCCTCTTTACCACTGGCTGCTGCTTCATTACCTGTTTTAAATTCATGTTGATTACATTAAATAATTAGCGGAAAAGTTTTACAAAATTAGTTTTGTACGACTAATATACCATAAAAAACACCTTTCCTTCTTTATTGTTCTCTGTTCTCGCCTCTTTCGGTCTAATCTGGATCTTTAGTCATTTTCTTTTTTCAATATGCCCTCCCTCTCCCCCAACATAGTTTTGAAGAACCGAGTTAAAGTTGGCTAAAGTAATGGCTTCCAATATTTTACGAAAATAAGTATCGATCCTTCATTTAACTTGAACTTTTTGTTTCTTTAATTAATTTTCTCTGCTATGTTTGATTAGTAAATACTTGCATACAGCAATAAATATTTTCTAAAAGTAATTCTTTTTAAAAAACTGATGAAAGATATATTTATTGTACAGGACAAATTAATTTACTCAAACTAAGTAGAATCATTAGAACAACAAAGGTTTTTTTTTATAAGCTTATAACAACAAATGTTATTCAATTGTGTGCAAAGATATATGTATTTTAGAATAAGACAATTATTAAAACAAAGATAATACGAAATGTAAACATGATAATCATGTTGTATATGCCTAGGTAATATAGTTGAGCAAAATTCGGGGGGCTTAAGTGCGTGAAGGATGAGAAGCTAGAAACCTAAAATGTGTTGACGACATATGAGCACACATGCAAACGCAGTGTTACATAGGAATAAGAGAACAAGCATACACTATGGCACCTGTGAAATGTGGACGTCAGTGATTATGACTGGGTACCGTCAAAGACGCAAACCTCCCTCCTTTCTCTCCATAATGGTGTCTGTATATGGTTCCGCGTCACGTGGCTTTGTGCGTTGTGTTATTCCTTTTCTTACCTTTGTTCTCAAATCCACATCCCAACTAGATTACGTTAGGTTTGTTCCATTTTCTCTAGCTTCCTCTTTTTCAAGCCCACCCCTGCTTCTCTCCCTTTCATTTACTTTCTTTTCTTTTTTTAATTTCATTTTCCGTCTAAAATTAGGTGCATTCATTGAGCATTTTCTAAATTTTGGACCACATCCAGTATCTTTTATTATTTTTCTTTTTCTAACTTTTTTTTAAAAAAAAAATAAACAACAAGAGAAAGAAAATACTAGTTTGTTTGTTTGTTAATAAAATAAATTAACAGTATTCAGCAAAAAAAAAAACAACATTAATTAAGAGTATGTTTGGTTTAGTAATTGGACATTTTAAAAATTGTAAATGAAAACTTGCTTCCTTGTAACATTACATCAGACGAAAAGGGAACACATGTTAATTATTAACAAAAAATTTACGTAAAAACATTATTAACAAAAGATTAATGTTTCAGAAAAAAATACTGATGATAAATGTATCATGAAAAGATGAAACTCTCGTATTATTGTTAACAATTATTAAAAATGACAAAATTTTTTAATTAATTTTTATTTAACAAGTTTTATTTAAATTTTAATTATATTATAAAATATATTACTAAGCACATATATCTATTAATATAAAATTGTACTTTAATAAATGTTATAAATATTGAAAGAAATTTTTTTGCTATCTCTAATTGATTGAAATAAAATTGTTTCTATTTATGTGATTGAAGAATACATTTTGTGTGTGTATAAGAAAAAGAAAAAAGTGTGGGAATAAGATCATTGTTAAGAAAACGAGGGTGGGGTGCGGGTAAAATGGTAAATTCAGGAAGAGAAGATGCGGGAAGCCGGGAACACAGTTGTATAGGGTCGTTGAGGAGGGGTAAATTGGGAAAGAATGTGAGAAAAGGTTGAAAGCACGCGACCACAATGCAGTGAAGGTGAAGGGAAAATGATGGTGGTTGTTGTTCTTACAGATACCTGGCGCCCCTCGCTTCTGAGATCCTTTAGTTTCCACAACTACCCTTTTTCCCACACGCTAGTCACCACTTCTAATTATATTACTTTCTCTCTCTACCATTGTCGGAGAACACATTCTCTCTCTGTTTCACGCCTCTTTCTTTGAGCAACTGAATTCATCTTTGGTTGGAGCGTTCTCTCTCTCTCTCTGCTACTCTCTGTTACTACGCTGCTTCAGTGCTTCCTCATGGAAGCAGGGGAAGATTGCTGCGTTAAGGTAGCGGTCCATGTCCGGCCACTCATCGCCGACGAGAAGCTTCAAGGATGCAAAGACTGTGTCACCGTCGTTTCAGGGAAGCCGCAGGTGCACTTCTCTCAACTCAACGGTGTCGTTTAATCTTCACTATAGTCAACTATGAAAACGAACTGAACCGCATTGTCGTTGACTCGACAGTGTTTCAGTTCAGCATTCTAGCTATTTTTAACTTCCCCCTCCGTCAGAGATCTGGATCCGAAACTGCTTACTAACTAAACATGCGTTATAGAGTTTGGAATTGCAATCGCTTTTGTGATCTGATATACTTTCCTAATTTGGATATTTGACTTGTGTCTATTTCTGGCATGTGTCACTCTTGTCTAGGCTTGACTCCTAAGTTTCCGAAACGTTTTGGGCAAATAGGAATAGGACTTTTTTTTGGTAGCTACATTTCGTCTTGTATTTTCAACAAGAGAAGGGGAATCCAGTTATGCAGTTTCGCTTTTTGCTTCGCACGATCTTTAGCTCGTCAGTTACTAGTTTACTATGATGCAGTGTTTTGAGCAATTAACTTTTATATATATATATATATATATATATATATATAATATCGTAATAATTCACCAATCATTCTAAACAACTTTGCATAGGCACACTAATTATACATGATTGATTAGCAGGGGCAGGGAGATTTAGTTAATGAAAATAGCTCTTTAGTTTTTTTTTTCAATTGCTTGCTGCGTTATTTTTGCCTATTATGTTTTTCGTTGTTAAAAATAAAATTGCTCGGTTGAGTTGTATCGCGTCAGATATATCATCAGTTTTTTTTTTTCTTTTGTAATAGTAGGTCATAATTTCTTTATAAAGTTATCGTAGTGCATATTTCGGTATATGGCTTTTATCTCCAATTGAAATCTGTTAGTGATCTTCTTATTTTCATAGAAAAGTAGCGTTCAGCATATTTTTCTACTAACTTATTTGCATGGATGCAGGTTGCTTATGGTTTATTTTTAAGTCATTGCGCAACCTATATCTGAAACTCCCCAATAGTATCTTTTAAGTAGCAAAAAAATTGGCTTACAAAAAAAAATTGGCTGGGGAATTATACGCTAATTGTCACCATAATGCAGGTTCAAATTGGCGCCCACTCCTTTACATTTGATCATGTTTACGGAAGCACGGGTTCTCCCTCAAGTGCCATGTTTGAAGAATGTGTTGCTCCCCTTATTGATGGTTTGTTTCAAGGATATAATGCTACTGTTCTCGCATATGGTCAGGTATAGTTACTGCTAAAGGAAACTGAAGTCACAGGTCCGTACAGTAGTCTCTTTAGCATTTAACACTTCACTCTACTTCAGACAGGTTCTGGGAAAACGTACACCATGGGAACAGGATTTAAGGATGGTTGCCAAACAGGAATAATACCTCAAGTTATGAGTGTTTTGTTTAGCAAAATTGGGACCCTAAAGCACCAGATTGATTTTCAGTTGCATGTTTCCTTCATTGAGGTTTGTTGATCAGTTCATTACTGCTTCCAGCATGGTTTTCATTTAATTATGTTTTATGAAGCTAATAGATTTTTATGGGAAAAAATATTTAGATTTAGTATTTGACAATAACCTTTAACTGTGAAAAGATTCTTAAAGAAGAAGTAAGAGACTTGTTGGATCCCTCTTCCATGAGCAAAACAGAAACTGCAAACGGACATGGAGGAAAAATGACCTCTCCCGGGAAGCCACCAATACAAATTCGTGAGACATCAAATGGTGTCATCACCCTTGCAGGATCTACTGAAGTCAGTGTAACAACATTAAAAGAAATGGCAGCTTGCCTGGAACAGGGATCATTGAGCAGAGCAACTGGGAGCACAAATATGAACAACCAATCCAGGTTGATAATTCTTTTTTCTTCTCTTCTTTGAACGACACAAATTAGTTTCTATTCGTAAAATGTTTTTCGTCTCTTTTATAGATTCATAAACTACCTTTGCATAACATATGACTGCAAGATAGGAGATCAATAACCAGTTGATGAAATTGGACTTTTTTACTTTTAACATTTCTACGTTTTAAACTGTACTAACTGCTTAAGCATCTAACAACGAGATGGACTTTAAAATAAGCCATGTAAGAAATGTTTTGGCTTTTAGATTTCTAGTTATTATAGTGAATAATTAATTATTTTAATTTCTATCCACCAAGTGAGTGAAAAAATTTATACTGTCAGCCAAGCAGGAATTATCATTTGTATAACTTTAAAAATAGTTACTATAAAACGTTTTGTATGTTCAGTGCTTAAACAAATGTTTTTCCAATGAATCTTCCTGCAATTTACTTGCTGGTACAAATACAAGATTAAAAACTTTTCCCTCAAAGTGCCGTTACTGTTTATTCCGCTGGAGTTCTATTACTTATTCTTCTTTTTATGTACCAACTAGTCGATCTCATGCCATTTTCACCATCACGTTAGAACAAATGCGAAAGCTCGATAATCCTAGTGACAGCTGTTTAAATGATAACATGAATGAAGAGTATCTTTGTGCCAAGTTGCACTTAGTAGATCTTGCTGGATCAGAACGAGCTAAAAGAACAGGGTCTGATGGTCTACGTTTTAAGGAAGGTTAGTTAGGGGCATTTTTTCATCTTTATCCTTTAAGTATGCTTTTGAGAAAACATATTCACTAGTCCTTTAATCTTCCAAACAGGAGTTCACATTAACAGAGGTCTTCTAGCGCTTGGTAATGTTATTAGTGCACTTGGTGATGAAAAGAAGCGAAAGGAAGGTGTGCATGTTCCATATAGGGATAGTAAACTTACTAGGCTTTTGCAGGTTTGATATCTTTACAATTGCCTTCCTTTTTGCAGTTCTCACTTTTTTTTATTATGATGTAGAGGCTATTTTGTTTGGATAAGAATCAGTGTGCACTATATCTTTCATTTCTCCAAAATCATCATGTAAATCCATTTTTCACAGGAACTAAGATATGTACTACTGAATTAAACAAGATACTGAATCAGAACTGAAAGCATGAGCTTTATAAACATACTTTACGTGGAAAGGAAATTCTGAAAAAAGAAAAAATATATAAAAAAAAGGTTCTTCTGCTCATAATCCTGAATCTTGAATACTGTAAAAAAAATGTTCAATTTTCTGTCTCAAAATTGAAAATAAGCATTGTTTTAGAAGGATCATTATGATTCATTTTAAAAAATTAAAGCACTAAATTGAACTTTTTAAAAGATAAATAACCAGTCAAGTGGGTTTAGCTCAATTGATCGAGGAAAGTGTGTGAATTATTGTAAACTTTCTTATTATTTAGGATAAAAATAAATAAATAAGTGACCAAATTGAATATAATCCAAAACATAAAGGACAAAAGTGTGTTTTAGCCAAAAAGGAAACATGCATATGAAATATTTTGTATTCATATTATTCTATATTTATAGATGAAAGTTAAATGATTTTGCAGGATTCGCTAGGAGGTAACAGCAAAACTGTCATGATAGGTCAGTTGTTTCTCTCACTTGCTTTTTTGCCAACGAATACTATAATTGTTAGGCCTCTTAAGTGGCTTTTAGCTGCAAATAAACTTTTCTAATCTTCAGCATGGAGATCAATTACTAATATGATTTCTAACCCCCTTCGTCTCTTTAATTAGTTCACATTCATTGATGCAATTGTGTCTTTCTTATGAACAAAAGTAATAGGGTGGCTTGAAATGGATAGATGTATTAACAAATGCCATTATAACGCATAAACTCTTGATTTTGTATTTCACATTGTCAAACTTTTTCTCCCCTACTCAAGAAATACATTATTTTTCAGAAGATTTTAACTTTTCTGGCAACTTCTCTGTGGTATTAAATGATTGATGGCAAGAACTAGAATGCTCTGTTCTGTGTTTACTGGTTGTTCCAAACCTTTCATATTGCATCTTAATACAAATTGTTGTTAAATTTATGTTTTTTCTCTTGTTACATAAAACGACCTTTCTATTTCAGCCTGCATAAGTCCTGCTGATATTAATGCTGAGGAAACTCTTAACACTTTGAAGTATGCAAATCGTGCACGCAATATAAAAAATAAGCCTGTTGTAAGTTCTACATATTCTTTTCTGTACCCTGTTTTCATTTGGGAAAATCAAGACAAATTTGTTTTGGTTTATAGTTGCATGTTTATTCTTCTGCAGATCAATAGAGACCCCATGTCCAACGAGATGCTAAAAATGCGACAACAACTAGAGTATTTGCAGGCAGAACTTTGTGCTCGTGCTGGCGGCTCTTCTGAGGAAGTTCAGGTAGTTGGATCCAGTTAACTTGAATTTTAAGTAATGTTTTGATTTCTTCAATATATTTCCTATAATAGGGTAGTAGTTTATCATTAAATGTTTTAGTTTTATGGTGTACTATTGGATCCCAATGAATACTATCTAGTGTTGGTTATTCAAAAGAAAGGTGTCCTAGCCTTAATTGGGCTTTGAAATTCTCTGTAGCACTTATAGTATGATTACTTTAATCGCATACATATTTGTATTGTGTTTATCATAAACGTGTAACCATTTTATAACTGATTATGTAGGTGCTCAAGGAAAGAATTGCTTGGCTTGAAGCTGCTAATGAAGATCTTTGCCGTGAACTTCATGAATACCGCAGTAGATGCTCTATTGTAGAACAAAGTGAAAGGGAGGCTTATGTATGTCTTATACTTTATCTAACTTTCTGTTAATATTCATCTTCAACTTAAGAATATTTTTCTCAGATACTATTTTGTTGCCTATATTTGACCTTTCATCTCATCTTGGTATTTACAATCCACTTGTTAAAGTGAGTTCAAGTTATTGGTTTGATAATTTATGCTTGCATGGTTTAAAATTTTGTACCTTGTTTTTCAGGATGGTAGCACTTACATTGTGAAGGCTGATGCAGTTAAAAGAAGCTTACCTATGACAGAAGTTGAATATCCAATGAGTGAAACAGTCGGTAAGCCTCTTCTTTGGCCTTCTAAAAACATGCAGCTCCTTAGTTGTTTGTCTATCTCTTTCTATGCCACTAGTTAATCCAACGTTGTTCAAACTGCAATGATTCAGAGTACTAATTGCCATTTTAGCAGGTGATTCTAGGGAGATTGAAGAAGTAGCAAAAGAATGGGAGCACACACTTCTACAGAATAGTATGGATAGAGAGTTACATGAACTAAATAAACGCTTGCAGCAGAAAGAGGTTGTTTATCTGTAATTAGATACATATCTATGACACACTATTCAGCATATGGGAACTTAATGATTTAACAAGACAACAAAAGCATATCACTAGAGCAGTACATAGTTATCAATGCAGATAGCTTAATATGATGGAAGGCAAAATTCCACCATATAAATACACCATTCTAGCCTACGGTGCCACTATGGTGGGCCTACCTTCACAAATTTCATGTGTCGATTGGCAAAAAATCCACCACATCATTCCACCCTAGCAGTCATGGCACCGCCATTTACCATTGAAGCAGTACAATGATTTTTTACCAACATTATTGGAGAATTTAAAAACACTATAATTAGACTTATTGAAGTTTCTTCCATATTTTTTTCTCCTTCTCACGTTTTATTAATTTACTTATTGGTTTTGATGTCTGTACAGTCTGAGATGAAGCTTTTTGGAATATCTGATGCTGAAGTACTCAAACAGCATTTTGGAAAAAAGATCATGGAATTGGAGGATGAGAAGAGAGTAGTACAGGTTCATTATCAGATTTACAAATTTATTTATCGCTACAAAAAATATATATTCATGTATGCGCTTGATTTAATGCAGCGAGAGAGAGATTGTCTTTTGGCTGAAGTTGAAAACCTTGCTGCCAATTCTGATGGACAAACACAGAAATTAGAGGATATCCATGCCCAAAAATTGAAAGCACTAGAAGCACAGGTGCCTCATCCTCAAATTTTGTGTAAAAATTTAAATTGGAAGATTTTCTAAATTACAAAAAAAAAACTTTGAAAACTCTGCCCACTAGATTCTGGATCTGAAGAAGAAGCAAGAGAGTCAGGTTCAACTTCTGAAGCAAAAGCAAAAAAGTGATGAAGCAGCAAAGAGACTGCAGGATGAAATACAGTGTATAAAGGCCCAAAAGGTTCACTGTTGTATTTCTTCTAATCCCTGGTAGTAAAATCACCTAATATATTCTCTCCATTATAACCTGAATAATGTTGCAGGTCCAATTGCAGCAAAGGATAAAACAAGAAGCTGAACAGTTTCGGCAGTGGAAGGCTTCAAGAGAGAAAGAACTGTTGCAAGTATGTCAGCTTCCTCTTTTTTCAATTTATTGAATTTTTTCACACTCCTTCTAAATAGCATCTTAGTTTTCAATTCAATGTTTCTTTGTAAAATAATAAACATTAATTCATGCATAATTTAAAGTTTGAGTCCTGACTACTCCAAACCGTGCAGGTAACAAATAAAAAAGTTAGATGTATAGGTCATGTTATTTTTCACTTGTAATTGTATATACATTTGCTGTTAATGGGATAATTGATCACCTTGCCTTTGAAAAAGCAGTTAAAGAAGGAGGGAAGAAGGAATGAGTATGAAAGACACAAGCTGCAGGCTTTAAATCAGCGGCAGAAATTGGCAAGTATTTCTAAGTTGTTTGATTGCTACTATGTTTAAAACCATATTTTTTCTTTACATGGTTTATAAAATTAATCTCATATGTGATATGAAATTGAGTTTTTCTAATGCTGTTGACAAATTGGAGTGAGTTTATGCATTTATTCATAGACTTTCCCCCTTTACATATACTCCTGCCAGTATTTAAAAAGTATGTCTATTACCTTGGGAACATTGCTTAGTGTTTACATCATATTAGTAAATAATCTCTAATCTTCAAGAATGACAATTTTGTCTATATTAGGGATAAATATTAAGACTGAGGAAAATGTTGTGGGACAGATTTCCCCCTACCTAGTGGTATTTTTTAGAAGGGTGCAGAGGGAGTTTTTGCATGCTGTATGTCTTGATTACTAATAGAATGTCTGAGTCTTCCTTTCTATTTCTTCTTATGCTTTTTATTCAATTAAGTGTAATGAAAAATAAAGAAAAAATTGTTTTATTGAATTCAAGTCTTGATTCTAGATGTATGATAAGGTTCTATTTAGATGTAACTAAAATGTTGTTGTGTGGAAAGAATTGCTAAGGTGAGGTTTGTTTTAAGTGTTTTCTTTTTTCATTTTCACAAGAAACAAGAAACAGTAGAGAAAATATTTTTGGTTTTAGTTTAGAAAACATTTTCTTTAAAACATTTTCAATAAAAACTGAAAACAGAAAAGAAAAAGTTTTTTTCAGTGTTTTCAAAATTAAAATTAAATTATATGAAAAATTAATAACAATATTATAACTATATAAAAACTTTATATAAATGTATTTTAAATTATATGTATTAATAATTTATAATATTTTTACTAAATTCATTAAATTTAACAATATTATTTTTTAAAAGTATCAAGTAAAAACAAACATATTTTCTAAATATTGAATACTTGAAAATGAAAATTGTTTTCAAAGAATGAAAACAGAAAACATTTCTCAAACAAAATGCACCAAAATGCTATTGTATGGTATCAGTTCAGTTTATTTTATCATTAACGATAGCTATGTGCAAAACATTATTCCAGATAGATTATATGTTTGAGATAGATAAATTTGAGCAAAGATCAATGTGTGGCTATCTTCCAAAAGGTTTCCCCCCAAAAATTATGTTTAGAAAATGAAGTGGAATTTGGGCATTTCAAAAGTGTTTCTACTTGGTTATGAGTTATCAATGCACTTTATTAGAAATTAATACTTACTCATGCTTAAAATTAGCATACGTATATTTTATTCCTCCAGATGATGTCAAATATACAGAAAGTTAGTTCATTTTATTTTGTGTTGACTACTTTTTATGTTTTCCACTTAACATTCAAAATTCATAATGGGAAAAAGGAAAAGATTCATAGAACCAACAGTTGATGTTAATGTTGACTTTTGTGATTGTCATGGCAGATACAAGATTAACTGTTTGTGTTAACTAAACGTGTATATCTTTCAGGTTCTTCAGAGAAAAACTGAAGAAGCTGCAATGGCCACCAAGAGGTTGAAGGAGTTGTTAGAAGCACGTAAAACTTCCAGCCGAGAAACTTCAGGTGATTTTTTTGTGGACAATAATCATTTCAAGTTTTCAGCTCATTTTTAGTTATTATATATTCTCACTTGTATGGGATATTAAGAAACCGGGTTTTGGCTTATCAGGCCATGAGAAACAGATGTTCTTTTAAAATGTCTTAAATAGAAAGGACTATCTTTTAATGAAATGCATGGCGGTATCATTGCATGTACTCTTTTGTCTAATATTCAAATTCTTTTCCATCTTTCAGTTACAATGAACGGAAGTGGAACAAATGGTCAGGTAATGAGCTCTCCTTCCATCTCTTAGATTTGCTTCAATATCATATGGTCTTAACAAAGTTTTTGAGCTTCATCTTTAGAGCAATGAGAAGTCTTTACAATCGTGGCTTGATCATGAACTAGAAGTCATGGTAAAAGAGCATGAAGTCCGTTTTGAGTATGAAAAACAGAGCCAAGTGTATGTAGCACATGTTCAGTACTTATTTTTGTTAATGATTGATCTATTTGGGTAGTCTATAATTCTATGATGCAATCTTCAGGCGAGCTGCTCTTGCAGAGGAATTAGCCATGCTGAAGCAAGTAAATGAGTTTGTTGCAAAGGGTCTCAGTCCTCCGAGAAAGAATGGATTTGCCAGGTTAATTTTATTTTTTGAATAAATTTAATTTAATTTGCTAATGCCTAACTCTTAACTTCTCAAAAATACTGGACCTCTAAAATAATAATGTATGGAATATATGAATGATAACTGTTTTTTTTTTTTTTTTGTTGCTTTTAAAACTTATCTTTCCCAGGGCTTCCTCCATGTCCCCAAATGCAAGAATGGCCAGAATAGCTTCACTTGAGAACATGCTGAGCATAACGTCTAATTCACTTGTGGCAATGGCTTCACAACTTTCTGAGGCAGAAGAAAGAGAACGAGCATTCTCTAATCGTGGACGCTGGAATCAATTGCGCTCAATGGGAGAAGCCAAGAATTTGCTTCAATATATGTTCAATTCTGTTGCAGATGCTAGGTGGTTTGACCTAGACCTTTTTTTTCTCTTTATTTAGCATTTTTTTTCATTGCTCAAGAAATAAGATAACTGAACAGTTTTCAAATTGAACACAGAAGATGTATGATAACAAGCGGAACATATAACATCAAAAGTCGTGTTAAATTACTGTATAAACTCTTGTATTTTATTGAGTATTTTTACAGTGACATTGTCATTTGTAATACTGTATACCATCGAAATTTGAAGTACGAGTTCCTATGTTAACAATAGGTGCCAACTCTGGGAGAAGGATATGGAGATCAGGGAAATGAAAGATCAAATCAAAGAACTTGTCGGTCTCTTGCGGCAAAGTGAGATGAAGAGAAAGGAAGTTGAGAAGGAGCTTAAAGTGAGAGAGCAAGCTGTTGGAAGCACATTGGCTACACCACCTTCTGTAAGATAATTCTTTCTTGATGACTCATTATATGCTAACTAGGGATTTAGGATTTGATGAGTTCTAGAATAGATTCAAGCAAAAATCAACTATGTATTAAGGTGAATATATGACTAATTGCAGTGATCTCTGAAAACTATGCCTACTATTACGGAGTCAGATGCCAAAACTTAATCCTTTGGTGCTTAGTAGTTGATTGAAAGCTGCTCCAAGGCCATAAGCAGTCTGCAAATTTTGTATTTAGGATTTGATATGTTCTAGAGTAGATTTAAGCAAAAACCTACTATGGTTTAAAATAAATAAATAATTGTACTTATGTCATTCAAGGACATCAGATCCAAGCCGAAGAAAAAAAATTAGGCTTGCAGAAGTAAGAAGTAGAAGAAATAAGCCTTGGCAGGGCATTTAGGTTCATCAGTTCTTAGGTACCAGTTACCCATAAAAGGTCGTCAGTTGGTCACACATCTTGGTGACAATGAGATACAAAAGTCATTAGCCCCGAGTAAAAAAAAACTTGTATTCCACAGTCAGCCGCTGTACATTTTTGTTTCACCAAACAAGTATAAAGATTAATTCCAAATTTTCCATCTCCTTGTGTTTCAGTTCCTCATTTACTAAGCCAAACCTTGACAAATTGATCCAAAGACTCCCAAGATCTATCATATGAGCAGAATTTACATCTGACTACTCCTACCTGAATCAGAGACCTTTATTAGGATTCTGCCAATTATTTTTTAATGAGTTCCAGCAGATATTTTGTTGTTTCAGCAAACTTTTGGTTGCATTCTTTTGCTTTTGTATATCATGGCAATGATTGTCAAGTTCTTGCTTCATTTGTAAGTAGTTAACTACTTATCACCACTTAACTTCAACAGGGAGACTCCCCGAATCCATTGAAACATGCTGAAGACATGAAGGGGGCCTTATCTCCTTTGTCTATGCCAGTGCCTAAACAGCTAAAATACACGCCAGGGGTTGCCAATGGTTTGGTGAAGGAATCAGCAGCATTTGTAGATCAGGGTAGAAGGGTAAGTTAATCTTCATTTGAATCAGTTTAAATCTTTTATTGGATACGGATGTAAATTTTCTGTTAATGCAGATGGTACCCATTGGACAGCTGTCAATGAAAAAACTAGCAATTGTAGGACAAGCTTCTGGCAAGTTATGGAGGTGGAAAAGAAGTCATCATCAGTGGCTACTACAATTCAAGTGGAAATGGCAGAAACCATGGAGACTTTCAGAATTGATACGACACAGTGATGAAACGATCATGAGAACAAAACCACGCTCACAGGTTTTGCCACGTCTCAGGTGATCTTTTCTAGGATCAGCCCAGTTCATGTGGCTCAGTATTTTTCGACCCACAAGAATTATCCTAGACACATGGCATTGGAAATAACAGAGCACTAGGTGCAGGTAATAAGTAATAACCCTTATTTTTAAATTTATATCTTTGAAAAATTTCATGCGATCCAATGCGTCACTGCCAAATATATGGCCTTGCATATACCCAAAGAAAAACAGATGGTCTAGCAATATTATATCCTCCAATATCCTTCTTTTTAAATATGACTCGAAGATTTTATTCAAAAGAATTACTTTTATTGTGAATATACATTGATCTGTTCCTCGTTTCTTGCAACAGTGTAATATAATCGGTTGCTGAAGACATGTATATACCTGTCAGTCTTGAATAATGCTGTCCAGATCTTGGAAATTTTGCCATAATTTGTGCATATGGAGGAGCATCTCGGAGGTATGTTGCAATGTATATTTGGACAGGGAGATACCCAAATAATGAAAAAACAAAGAAGATGTCGCTTGCTTGAAGACATTCGTAGATTCTGCACAGAAATTATCGCGGAAAGTAGTCTGTTCATATACTAACACTACTAGAAACAAAGGGAAAATTCTTTTGTCAAGTCTTGGGAAGCTTATTGTGTATTTTATTCCTTATTGTAAGCGCTTACGGTCCTACTGTGTTTAAGCAAATTGATTTTGCTGATAGGTTATATGTTAGCATTTTGTTGATAGGTTATTTGTTGTATAATTTTAACTCTAGTGCTTCATGTGTGTAAAGAACATTAGCTACTATATGGAAAGACATTCTATCATACAGATTGTATAAGCTGCTATCTCATGTCCTCTTTAAGTGATAACCCTCATAATAAGAGCGACTCTTAGTCAGCGATGTGATGGCCTGCTTGTCCACTCTGGTTTAAACAGTAAGTCAACAGTTTAAATTATGTATTTTAGTAAGTAGGCTTTCAACCAATGGTCCGTATCAATAGGCATGGAAATAAATTAAGTTCTTATAAGAGTTTATGGCATAGTTTATATAGGGTATATAGCAAGTCAAGTTTTTTTAAGACATACATCGAGTTTAAGCTTTCATAAAAGTGACAGAGAAACAACAATAATAATAATAGAGTATACACAAAGCAAGCAAAATAAATCTCTTAAATTTGCAAGAATTTATAATGAGCAACAACAAATGTAGAGCAATAGTAAATCACCAAAATCACAAAATAAAACACTAAGATTTTAACGTAGAAAACCTCTCAAAGTAAGGGAAGAAATCACCGATCATCCAAACAAAAAAATAGTTTCACTATTATCAATAAAAAGTACAAGAGAATCTCAATCAAGTGCACAAACTAATGCTAACACCCGACTAAAAATTAAAACAATAGAGCTTCACAAATAGAAACAAAGAAGATGAAAAACCTCAAATACACTACTTATGTGCGAATTGAATATCTCTCATCTCAAATCTTGTTTCAATGATCTGAACCGTCAAAATGAAGAATCAAATGTTTCGAACTTGCTTTCCAAAAGCCAGCTCAATACAACTGTGAACGATTATGTAGTAGCAAATTTACGGTGGCAGCTCTATAAAAACAAGAAAGACTTTCTCTCTTCTTTTCTCTCAAACTACTAGTATATTTCTCTAACTAACGAGTTTCACTCTCTCTACCCGTCTTCAAAATCACCTTCTCCACTTAGGTTAAGTAAGACATCAAGTGGGCTTCACATAGGAAGGGAGTCTCATAACCAACAAAAAGCTTATTTAGTTTTTTCTATTAATCTACATTAATCCTATTTGAAGTTTTGTAAATTTATATCAATATTTTCTTTTTTTAACATTTAGAATAACCAATTTTATAAGGAGACTAGTATTTTTAAAATTATAAGGAAAAATGGTGATATGTATAGATAATTAGTTGTCTAATTTCTTGAAATTTCAAGAGTTTTAAGGGTTGTTTAGTTGCATTTTCTATTTTCTTATATTCCTAGAATAGCTTTTAGCCAATTTTTCAAATTTTCCAATTTCTAAAAAGTATAAAAATTTCAAAAAATGTGTTTGGATACATCTAGTTTTTAAAAATTTTTATTTACAAACGAAGAAAGGTTGTGATGGCAACAAATGGGTAGCGATAAAGGTGAAGAGGTGGTGGAGGTCGAGGTGGAAGGCGCAAAATGAGTATCAAAGAGTGACAATGATGACAGAAAGGTAGCGGAACGTTAAAGTTGGAGGCACAAAAGAAGCATGAGAGATGGCTGACAAAAACCTAATTGTCCTAGGTCTTCCAAAAACTACAAAAGTCTCCCTAATGTAATATAGGGTTGACCTAAGATCAAATCACAAGAAAACATACATCAACAAAAATCGCTTCTATCTCTAGCTAGTTTTAATATATTTTTTTTAACAAATTAAAAATGGGGGGGTTTATATTCAAAAAATATGCAAGAAAGAAAGAAAAAAATTCGCAGCAAACATGAACAAAATCGCAGGAAAATTTGAAATTCACAAGAAAACTAAAAGTGCAGAAACGGGAAAATTGCAAAAAAAGAAATTGGAGAAACCAAAAGAAATTGCAAAAACCAAAAGATTGCAGAAACCAAAAATGGCATAATTGAAAACAAGAAACAATGGCAAAATTCAAATCAGAATGCTTCTACACCTAGCCTAACATGCAACCAATCGATTACAAGAAAATGTCAATTCTTGATCAAGAATCATGCATAAGGGAATGGAGAGGCAAGGGAAGAATACAAACTTGGAGCCAATAGAAATCTAGAAAAACTGGAATCTGAAAATGGAACCTGGAACTAAAATTGCAATAGAACTCTCAAGAAAGAAAATCTTCTCCCTACAAAAAAAGTATTCTCTCTATCTTTTACAAAATACGAAAACTAATGATAGTCTTTGGTCCTTGAACCCCTGCTGGGTTTTTACTCACATGAATAATGGGCCAATATAAGGTCTAGATTTCTGCCCGAACTTCCAAAAATCCTCAAAAATAGCTCCAAACTCCAAAGCCCATTCACCATACATCCCAATTGAAGCCCTGAAAGTTAGGAATTCAATGAAAAAAGAATCTACCAAAAATAATGTCTACAGAAAAAGTTATAGCCAAAACATTAGACAGTGTCAGGATAGAAATAATGCAGAATTTAGTAAATATGCAACTTATAGCTATGTTTTATTCAAATTATTATTTTATGCATAAAAACCTAAATTTATGCTAAATGTATGAAATAAATAAGAAAGAACACCTTAGAAGATATGGCAAGAATATAAATATGAACATATAATATGAGTCATCAATGGCGATGGTGGCAGTAGAGAGATAGCGGAGGTTAGAGTGGGAGGTATAAAAGGATCATGAGAGATAACGACAGAGAAATGAAAAAGTAGGAGGCATGAAAAGAGCATAAGAGGTGGGAGCAGCAACAACAAATAAGTGACATAGGTTAGGGTGAAAGGCGAATGAGAGATAGAGGCAGCAAAAGGGATAAGAGAACTTGATGTGGTTAAAGACAAGACTATGTTTTCCAGTTTTTCAAATCTAGAAAACTACTTGAGGAAGATTGCCTTGAACCTTTCCTTTGTTTTTGTACAAATAGAAGCCACAATAGTGGTTATTTTTTTGTTATGCTAGTTACTAGTTTTTTGTTTTTAGGATTCTCCATATAAGGGGTCATAAACCCTCTTTGTACACACACTTCTTCTTAACTGATAAATCATACACATAATGATTTGTTGCCCCATGGATGTAGCCCAAATTTCTTATAGGGTGAACCACGTAAATTGGTTGTATCTTCTTTCTTCTCCTTTTTCATCTCTGTCTATCTCTTTTTCTACATGTTTTTCTATTTGTTTTTTCTTTTTCATAACAAATTGGCACTAGAGCTCTAGTTTCTATAAAGGGATTTGTTTACATGTTCTTTATAGTTCTTTCCTTTTCTTTTTTGTTCGAGAGTCCTAGTTTCCACTGCAAGTTAATGAAAGAACATTCAAGAAACATGTCTAACACCATCAGGATTGACAAATTCAATGGAAAAGCAACTTGAACCTCTGGCACATCAAGATGCAAGTTTTGTTGAAGGAACAAAAGGCTTGGGGTCCTTTATCTGATACACCAACTACTGGGAAGGAAGATCTTGTAGAACAAGAAGAGAAAGTGCATTTGCTAACTCTACTTTCTCTCGCAAATGAGATTCTTTATGAGATAGTCGATGAAGAAATGGCTAGTGGTTATGGTTAAAGTTAAAGAAACTATATATGACAAAGTCAAATTGCAACAAGCTACTTCTGAAATGTCGTCTGTTTGGCCTTCAAATTAAGGACTGTATATCTCTAAAGAAAAATTTGGATGAGCTGAATTCAATATTGATGGAACTTAGAGACACTGATGTCAAAATAGAATATGCAGATCCTGCTATGATTCTGTTATCATCTCTACCCCCTTCATATGAGAGTTTTGTAAGCTCGTTTGGTGTTGGGAATGAGTGCATCACCGTGGAGGATGTTAAATCAAGCTTGCATTCAAGAGAACTTCATACAAGGCATCTAGAAATACTGAGGAAAGCACATGGATAGGTTTGGTTATGTCAAATTCTGCCAAAAATATGAAGAAAAAGAAAGATAAAGGGAAGAAAAAGAGAGAGGTGAATCGGAAAGATATATGTAACTACTGCAAAGAACTAGGTCATTGGAAGAATGGTTGTCCCAAAAATAAGAATTAGAAAGCAGTTGCTACCATTGTCTAATAAGGCTTCTCATCAAAAAATGAATTAGTTCTCTCTATTGTAGATCACCATCAACATTCTGCAGATCAATGGGTACTTGATTTAGGTTGATCTTATCATATGTGTCCTAATAGGAATTGGTTTCAAACATATGAAAAGAAGTCTAGACATAATGTATTTATGGGTAATGATGCAACATGTAAGACAATTGGAATGGGGACAATTCAAATCAAAATGTATGATAGAGTTATTAGAACACTCCGTGAAGTTCATCATGTACCGGAATTGAAAAAGAATCTAATTTTTGTAGGAGTCTTGGATTCAAAAGGCTTCAAATGTAGTGTTGAAGGTAGAGTAATGGAAATCAAGGTTCTCGTGTGGTTATGAGAGGAATCAAAAGGGGAAATTTTTTTCACGCTTACAGGGTCTATCATTTCAGCTCAGCCTTGATTTCATTATTTTTCCATGTTGAAAAACATGGACCAGATCAAGCATATCTATGACATTTGTGTCTTGGACACATGAGTGAGAAAGGTATCATGACTTTAAGCAATCAACGTCTCTTGGGAGATCTTCCTATTAAGGAACTTAAGTTTTGTGAGCACAGTGTATTTGGAAAACAACATAGAGTGAAATTCCTAAAAGCATCTCACACTACCAAGACCATTTTGGATTACATCTATTCAAATTGTTGGGGGTCTTCCCGTGTTCCATATTTTAGAGGTGCTAGATTGTTTGTCTCCATCATAGACGATTATTCAAGAATGACTTGGCTATATTATGAAGAACAAAAATCAAGCTTTTTAAATATTTCAAGATGGAATATTTTGGTTAAGAATCAAACAAGGAAAAGAGTAAAATGCCTTTGAACTAACAATGGCTTGAAATTTTGTTCTACTAAGTTCAATAATTTCTATAAAGAAGAAGTCATTGCAAGACAATATACTGTTAGAAATTCTCCAAAACAAAATGGAGTGATTAAGCGTATGAACAGAACTTTGTTGGAAAGGGCTCGTTGCATGTTTTCTAATGATGGGCTAAACAAGAGTTTCTAGCTGAGGCAATAAATACAACATGTTATTTGGTAAATCGTTCTCCTTCTATTACCATAGATTGTAAAACTCCATTTGAGGTATGGTCTAATAAACGTGATAATTACTCAATTATTAGAGTCTTTGGTTGTCCTGCCTATTATCATATGAGTGAAGGTAAGCTACAACTAGATCTAAGAAAGGGCTATTTATGGGCTATAAAGATGGGGTTAAAGGGTATAGGATCCAGTCACCATATGAAAAGAGAATTATTCTTAGTAGAGATGTTTTTTATGAATCTTTTTGTTTCACCTGAGATTGGAGTCTGTTGCTTTAGAAAAAAAATGGTGATGTCTTTGAACAAATGGAGATTGAAATATTTCATGCAGAAAATAGAACAATAGGCTTACTAACAAAACATCTGAAACATCTCAAGAAGGACAAGGTGAAGAAGATAAAGCTGATTTGCATCCTAAAAAATCAGAAATTACAGTCAAACAGAGACCACATAGGCAAACCAATCCTCTGCAAAGATATGGTTTCAAAGATATGGTTGCTTATGCTTTATAAGTAGTAGAAGAAGTAGATACTCCAAAACCAACCAACTATCAAGAAGCTATTACCAACAGTTAATTAGCTAAATGGATTCAAGCTATAGGTGAGGAGATGGAATCTCTTCACAAGAATCAAACTTGGAAATTGGTCGAGTTACTTAAGGAAAAGCATGTTGTAGGCTATAAATGGATATTCAAGAAGAAGATTGGAATCCCAAGTGCTGAAGCTATGAGATACAAGGCTCAATTAGTTGCAAAAGGCTACAGTTAGAAAGAAGGCATTGATTACAATGAGATTTTTTCACCCATTGTGAGACACACTTCAATTGAGTTATGTTAGCATCGGTAGCACATCACAATTCAGAGCTTGAGTAGTTAGACATAAAAAAAACCATTTTTCTACATGGAGAGCTTGAGGAACATATCGTAATGAGACAGTTATAGGGATTTGTGGGTCAGGGAAAGGAAAATCATGTTTGTCAACTACAAAAGATTTTGTATGGCTTAAAACAGTCTCCAAGGCTGGTACAAGAGATTTGACAGCTTCATGATCAATCAAGGGTTCATTAGGAGTCATTACAATTTTTGTGCATATCACAAAAAGGTGGAGGTTGGCTCGTTGATGTATTAACTTGTGCATGTAGATGAAACACTTATTGCAGCTTAAGACAAGTGTGTTATTCAAAAGCTAAAAATCTCTTCTTAGTGGAGAATTTGACATGAAAGACTTAGGAGCAACCAAGAAGATTCTAGGTATGGAGATTTATCAGGATCGTCCTAAAAGGAAACTCTTCTTGTCACAAAAGGAATACATTCATAAGATTTTATTCCATTTTGGGATGAGCAAATCTAAACCTCGAAGTACTCCTTTATCTGCAAAAGAATGCTTATTTGTGGTTGTTCAACCACAATCTCAATCAGACCAAGAGCACATGTCTCGGGTTCCATACACTAGTGTTATTGGAAGTCTTATGTATGCTATGCTGTGCACTAGACCAGATCTCGTATACGTTGTTAGTATGGTGAGCAGATTTCTAAATCAACCACAAAAGGAACATTAGCAAGCTATTATGCATATTTTTTTATATTTGGGAGGTACATCAGATGTTGGCCTTGTAAATGGAGTTTATACAAGTTGTTATCTTGTTAGATATTCAAACTTCGATTATGCAGCTGATTTGTATGAAAGAAGATCTGTTACAGGTTATGCTTTCTGATACATTCCTTTGATCTCTTCAACCAAGGTTCCTTCCTCTAAGAAGATGGAGGATGGAGAGGCTAGGAAAGGGGAGGGTTGATGCCACTTTCAAGGAGAAAGATGTGTCAAAAATTTTATGATGTTTGCCACGAGGGAGAGGTCTCTTGATAAAAGCTTAAAGGAAAAGAATCTTCAAGAGAGAGGTTTCTCAAAAATGAGACTCAAGAATAATAACTCAATGGAGTCTTACTTCATTCAATCAAGTGTAATTTTTATAAGGGAGACTAGGTGTATTTATAGCCCAAAGAAAGAGCAAGGCACTCAAAACTAAGCAATGTTGGACTTTGTGCCTAATTAGGATTAGGATCACTAATCCCTCTTAAGCCACTAAAAGTGGCGTCTAGCCTTAAGCTTGGAAGTGTCACGGCCTAAACAAGGGGGTGTGGAAAGAGATTCACACTCCTTTGGGTTATTAGGCCCTCTACTCCCCTCACCTCCCTTCCTAAGCTAATTATACCCACTCTAAAAACTAGCATAAATGGCTAAAATACATGGCCCAAAAGGGAATTAAAAGCTAATTAACATTTACAAGAGAAAAACTAAGGACTATGGCCTAAAATATCTATCTTCATCATGAGCTGAGGTCTTGATGAGTCTTTTTTAGGCAAGTCCTCTTCAATCCTCCTAGCCATTGCCCTAATAAGAGGACCCTTGGTAGGTAGGATTGCATCATCACTATTGGAAATTCTTTGGTGAGTTGAAAAGCCACTTTACAACCTTTTGTTGCATTATCTACAACAAAAGCAAAGTACATGGCCTTAATAGAAGCAACCAAGAAGGCATTAGGTTGAAAGGGTTAATCAATGACCTCGGCATCACTCAAGAACATGCTTTGATCTTCTATGACAGTTTGAGTGCCATATGCATGGCAAAGGATCAAGTTCATCATGAAAGAATCAAACATATCAATGTCAGGTTCTATTTTATTCGCACTGAAAAGCGAATCAAAGTTCAGAAAATAGATACAAAACATAATCCTGCAGACATGTTTACAAAACCTATTCCTAGAAGCAAGTGCATGCATTGTTTGGGCTTGCTTAATGTTGACTATTGGAAATAGTCCTCTGTGGTAAGTGGCAACAGGTCTTATATCATTAATCATGAAATTCAAATGTTTCAATGCAAGGTGGAGATTTGTGGAAGATTGCCTTGAACCTCTCCTATATTTTTGTACAAATAGAAGCCATAATAATGGTTATTTTTCTATTATGCGAGTGACTAGTTTTCTATTTTTAGGACTCTATATAAGGGATCCTAAACCCTCTTTGTACATAGACTTCTTGTGAACTCATAAATTATACACATAGTAATTTGTTGTCCCGTAGATTGTGTCTTCTTTCTTCTTCCTTTTCATCTTTGTCTATTTCTTTTCTGCATGCTTTAATGTTTCTAGTTTTGCTTTTTCATAACACTACTTTTTATAGTTTTTTGGTTGTCTGAAAAACTAGTTTTCTATTTTTTAATAGTTTTCTTTTAAAAGTGGATCTCTATGTTTTCCAGTTTTTTTTGTAATCCTAGAATAGTTTTCTCAATTTTTCATAAAATATTTCAATCAAACAACCCTTAGTTTTTGCATCCATCAATTGGTAACTACAATCCTTTAAATATATTTCCTATTGGACTTTTCAAAATGTAATATATGGGTGCGCATACCAATTTGATGGGTGTGGAACCAAAACCCTTCCAAAAATTGTTAGTGTAGTCCTAGTGTGAATTTGTCGGCCGCTTTTTCCTAGAAAATTTCCCCTACATCTAACTTTTACGTTTCCGGTGTGGATTTGTGGGGCTTTTTCTTGAGAATTTCACCTTACATCTCCGTACATGCTAGTTTTACATTTCCAGAGCGCATGGTGATATTATGGAGATGTAGGAAAAAAAATCTCTTTTTCTGAATTCTTTGTCGGGTTCAACCCAAAATCAAACCCACTTATTAATGAAAAGAACGCAATGCACATCTATTTTAATTAACACTCAATTAACTGTATGGACTAAATCTGAAGGTAATAATAATAAATAAAAATATGTGAAACAAGAGACATGTCCCAGCTAACCAAAACTGACACTCTATTTTCAAAGTTAAAATAGAAATTTAATCGTTAGTGTTTATAGACTTACTGTGAATCCGGATGCACAATTCAGTAGACACAGTAGGTACACCCTCAGTTAGCCACGCGCTTGAAGAAAATAACATGCAGTGAAAGTGAATATGTCTAATATCACACCCATTGCCAAACTCATCCTTAAGATTTTGGAAGTGTATTTTTTGTAGGTATTCTAATTACAATGTAGAATTAAGAGTTTTTATAAATTTTTAAACAAATAATAAAATTTATTTAATTTCTTAGTTTATCAATTTTCAACCCAACTGACTTTTCCTCCGTAAAAAAACTAATTTATCCTCTAAGAATAGCATTTTAGCTAGAATCAGGCTTGAGACTTTCTTAATCAGAGAACTAAACACAAATCTCAATGAAGTTTAAAGCAAGAATGACAATTATTTACCCTGAACTTCACTTTCGAGTTTCGAGAACCCAAGAAGCAATATACAAAGCCCAAAAAGGGACGCTGTGCGCTCTCCACGATCTACAAAGTCAATACCAAGATGGTAAAGTCCATTTAACGAATACAACAAAGTATAATTTATGGATTTCTTTCTTAATATTTTTACCCAAGTTAATAATATACTACTATTCTGCCCTTCTATCCACGGTTTACCACATAATTAAACCAAAAAAATTTAGAAAAAAATAAAATAAGATTAAGGCATGGCATTACTACTGCGTAGGTCCAATTCACTAGTATCCTCCAATAGTACAATCTCTTTGATTTCCTGCAACATCTTCAAGACCTGCCACATAGTTGGCCTCTGCTCAGGCGAGGTCAAGCTACAAGTTGTAGCCACCTGGAGAAGCATGTCCATTCGGCTATCTTCACCTCCATTGTCATCCCTTATAGACCTCACCCAACTTGACATTTCACCAGGTGCCATGAATGGGAGCTCGGAGGGAAATTTTCCCGTCAGAAGCTCAAGCAACAAAATCCCATAGGCATAAACATCAGATTTGTGGGTTGGGTGATGATTTGGGTTGCGAGTCTCTGGAGCTCTGCAGGCTGCTGAATCCCCATCTTCATCAAATATGGATGCGTGTGTCAACACAGAAAGGCAATAATCTGTTATGCATGCCTCAAAATCAGGTCCAAGTAGAACATTGGACGACTTTAGATTGCCGTGGACCAGTCTCCATGCCTGGTGAATGAAGGCTAGACCTTGTGCTACGTCTTCTGCTATTTTTAAGCATGATGTCCAATGCAATGGCCTTGCCCTGCTTGATCTCGAACCTGCACCAAAAAGTTAGCAATTTTCAACAGATCATTTATAGTTCTTTTCAACGCACGAGTTTTAAACTTTTAATACAAAGCAAAAGAAACAGTAGCAATATTGGTGGTTGATTCAATGCAGTTTGGTAAGCAAATCCAGAGAAGTTCAAAATCGGAGTCACGCTAGATCACTTTTACCACACCATTTTCACCTAGAAAGACTAGTAGACGAAGCAATTATAGTAGGGTCCCCAGAAGGACATGGATTACATAAACGTCAGCAATTTATAAACACTGACCACCTTGGGTTCCACCTCCTGCATACTGCCAAAATGGTTCAGTGATTTTTGAAACTCCTTGATCAGGACGTGGGATCTTCCTCCTGTCTAACGGCTATAAAGATTTAAATGGCTTATGAATGCTTCGTACCGTCATCACCCCCACATAATAATGCCCATGTTCACCTTTCAAAGAAATCTACCTGTCTCGAATTCAACAGGTATCTGCCAACGTAATTAACAGCGACCCGCCCCAACTGCCAAAGGCCAAAGTCCAAATCTGAAAGTAAAAATAAAAACACCATTGCTATTTGCTGGTGTTGGAAAGAAAAAACCCTTCATCAAGTAACATGTAATAGCATCTGTCCGCATCACCCACACACAGGCAAGGACCCAAAAAAAGAAATGTGCAACAAACAGCTCGCTACACGACACATACCAGACACTTGGACAAGACTAGTCAATAGACCCATACTTTCCTTAATTAAATTCCCCACCCAATCTTAAAGTAATCAATTGATCCACACATATTAACACAAAAGCAATTCCTATGCAATCAGCAAGATTCTCGTTGTATCAAATCCAAGAATACAATCACATGCAAAAGAGAACTTCATAAACTTTCCACGCACTACTTACTATATTGTTCTTATCATAAAATACAGTCAGCAAAAACATATATTAAAAAGACAAAAATTAAAAAAAAAAAAAAAAAGAAATTGAAAGGAGTGGGTTCGGTAACTCAGTGAGTTTGAGTTTGAGAAGGGTACCGTGTATGAGGGAGAAGAGGCTGCCATTGGGCTGAAAGTCATAGATAATGAGCCGCTCATGCTTGGCCTGAAAATAAGCCCTGAGAGGAACCAAATTGGGGTGGCGAAGGCCACCAACGGCTTCCATGTGTCGTTCGAACACTTCCTTAGTTGCATGCGCCGCCATTTTGCCAGCATCAAGCCGCTTCACAGTAACCATCACACGGTTATCAAGAACCGCCTTATAAGTTGTTCCGAAACACCCTCTCCCTAAAAGCTCCGCAGAACCCTTCATCAGCTGCTCTAACGTATACACCTGCGCCTCACCCGCACAGAATACCAAACTCCCACTCTTCGCCACCTCCGCTCTCTTCACCTTCTCCTCTAGCTCCCTCTCCATTTCCATCCGCATTACCGCCGCCGCCTCTTCCGTTGCCGCCTCATCCGCCGCCATCATCCCCGACCTCCCATCCTTCTGGCTGCGGCTCCTCTGCTTCCTCACCGCTGCCGCGAAGCACGCCAGCGAGCAAACCAGAACGAACACTGCCGCCGAGAATCCGATTATGAGCGCCCGCCGGTCGCGGCGCTTCTTCTCGTACGGTTGCCGGATTATTCCATCAACGCCGTGCACCTGCGCGCTCTGGCCGAGCGCGGCGGGAGGAGGCGGCGCGGGTCGGAAAAAAGGCTGCGCTGGACGGCATTGGACGCGGATGATTTCGCCGCAGAGATTAGGATTGAAGGAGAAGGAAGAAGGCGGGAAACGGAAGAGCGTTGGAGTGAGGGGAATGGCGCCGGAGAGGTTGTTGGCGGAGATTTGAAATATTTTGAGAGAGGATTGGTTAAACGGAGGGAGAGAACCGTTGAAGGCGTTATAACTGAGACGGAGGGTGTGGAGGCGGTCTAGGTTGGCGAATGCGGTGGAGATAGGTCCGGAGAAATTGTTGTGAGAGAAATCCAAGTTTCGAAGACGGTGGAGAGAGAAGAGGGAGGGAGGGAGAGAACCAGTGAAGTGGTTGTTGTCGAGGAAGAGGCTTTTGAGATTGAAGAGACCGGTGAGGTCAGGGAGAGGTCCGGTGAGTGAGTTGTTCTGCAAGCTTAGGACTCGGAGCTGGTCGAGACGCGTGAGTGTGTTTGGAGGCCAGACGCCACCGAGATCTAAGCTTTGGAGAAGGAGACGCTGCACCTTTGGTCCGTTGCATTGTACGCCTTGCCACGCGCAGAAGCGGAGGCCGCCGCGAGTGACGGGGGAGTAATGGAGGTGGTTGTTGACGTCGGCTTTTTGTTTAAACGCGAGGAGGGCGGTGGCGTCCGGGAAAACTAACGGCGGAAGATGAGGGCGTTGGAGTTTGGAGCAATGTGCTTTGGACGCGTGCAATAACAGAAGCAGCAGGAACAATAGATGTGGAAGAATGCGGTTCGGCATTGCTTGACCAACCTCAGAGGAGGGTGAAGGGATTTAGGTGCTGTGATGTGAGTTACGTTTTTGGTGTGTTTTGGGGGGATTTGTCCATTTCATATGCAAACACTTTACAAGGTGTAGGAAACTAGGAAATAGGCTTTTAGGGGAGAGAGTACGTGACAAGAGGATGTATAGGAAGGAGTAGCAGGTATCTGAGGCAAACGTCAGAAATCACGTGAATATCAGGTACAGATGAGGAAAATAGTTCAGTTACAAGGCCAACAAAATCCCCTTCTTGTGCTTTGCCTCTCTAATCACTATCACTAATCACTAATTACTAATCACTAATCGCAATCTCATGCCTTCTGTAATCATATGTATGTTCTGTTCAATTTAGAAACACCCTAATATTTACCATTTTATTGTTTTCATTTTTATGTTTTGTTAACTACTACCTCTTAAGTCTTATCATCATATATTTGTAATTCTCAAATATATTTGTAAAGTGAATTTTTTTAAAAATAATTTAACATAGTAAAATTTATTTAAATTAAGATTTAAAAAACAAAATGGTTCATTAATTATTTCAAAAAACTTAATTATGTATCCTAATTTTTGAAAGATTCATTTAGCTACTTAATTAGTTAATTGATGCAATATCAATTCTTTTGTTAGCTCCATAATGGATTTAACAAATTTCATGCAATTAGGTATCCTAATTTTTGAAATATTTAATTATATATATTTGAATGTTTTTCGTTATATTCAACTTCATTGTAACATCAATTGTATTGAATTTTGATAAGAAACTTTTTCCGCATTAGTATATGTTAAATTACATTTTATCTACATGTTGGCCAAATTGATATTCTATGCTCTTGTTTTAATTTATGTTTACATCATTGGTAAAATAAATTTAAAATATTTACAATTAAAATCCTTATTCTATAACAATGGATAGTAGGTTGAAACAACAACAAAAATATTAAGGGTTCATCTATAAAGCTATGAGACACATGGAACAACAACAATAATTTTAGGAATTTCTCCATAATAATGTAATTATAACAAGATATGTATGACATGTATACTATAATAACAATCAATCTTAAGAGTCATTTACAATGCTGGGTCTATATCCATATTGGTGTTGAAGTACCTTAAAACAACAAAAATATTAAGAATTCTCTAATGATATGGATAATTTGACGACATTGGTGTAAAAAGAATTAAAAATAATTCTCTATAAACATCTCAAATTGATTTAAAAGAATATGACTTCACACACATTAGTAATATATAGTTTCAAAGTGCAATAAAAAACTTATTCATGACATAGAAACATTTAATAGTGAATAAAATTTTGAAACATAATTTAAAATCATATCAAAACAATACCAGTTAAATTTTATTTTGGAAATATTTATTTATAAATACAAAAACATCTACGGAGAATAATTTCATATTTTTATAATTTTATTTTGAAAAGTGGATTTTTGAATAATTAGAATTAGATAAACTATTTTAATATTTATTTTTATCGAATATATGCATATATTAAGCTTATTTTATGTAATATATTAATTAATCATCGAAATATTTTTTATGTAGTTATTCTTAATTCTAAGGTAAAATATCTATATGAAACCAAACACGGCACAATTAATATAGCGCCTTACTGCTTTTGATTGTTGGGCGGTAGCGGGGCACGTGAGTTTGTGTAAGCCTTCCTCTGTTCGCGGCCCAGCTCAACCTTTTCAATTTTGCACTTTCCAAATACCTCATTAATTAGTCCAAAAAATTCACTTATATATAAATTGTGCCGTGTTTGGTTTCATACAGATATGTAATATACAATGAGAATTATGATATTTAATAAAAATGTAAACATATATATAAATTAATTGTAATTAAAAATCTTATATCAAGTTACGTTAGGGCGAAGAAATTTATAGTGTAACCAAAAGTTGCACTTGACTTCTCAGCATACCCGTGAGTCATGACCGTTACATGTGATGGTGAGTTGTTTTCTAGTGTGTTTTTTTTTTTTTTTGCCTGATATAGCTAAATGCTAATAGCTACTACGTTTAATTACTTGCTTGGGTCTTGTATATATAAAAATAGTAATATTGGGATTGGATATGCATTTGTAGTTGTCACACCCAATATTATCTGAGGAAATTTCATGGTAACAAAAGGACATTGAGCGAGGATATAAATAAATCTGACAGTTGGATATTATTCATGTTGCATAATCAAGTGCTAAATCTTTGTTCTTTTCAATATTAAGGTGAAAGACGTGAAATTTATTTATTTCCGGATTATGGTAGAACCAAACATATTTAGAAAAGCAGTTTCGTTTGAAGAAATTCCAACACTGAAAAAGAGTAAGGTGTGATCTGATCTTGCCAAGCCTCTTTCTATCATCTCTCCAGGTTAAAATTACTAGTTATGACTAGTTCCAACGCTGGTAAAGAAAAAACAAAACATGTCAAAAAAAAAAAACTTCAAGTATAAAAAACACAAGTCAAATAAAGAAATTTCAGTTATTAAAATGTTTCGTTAAAAAAGAAAGTTGGTACAGTTAAGTGTCTTTATTTAGTACAGTAATTTGCTGATAGAAGCTTAATTTTTAATTACGTGTAAATAAACTTTATTACAAAAAAACTATTGAAGATGTTAACTTCTGATTAACAGTAAAAAAGTTATTCTTGATGTCAAAGTTGTACCGTCGTGAAATAAACAAAATCTAATTTTTTTTGGTAAACTGAAATCAACATGGCTGAATTAATAATAATTTGTATACAAAATGTACATTAAATATACAGTAAATGTGGAGTTTAATTTTTAATTTTATGCATATAAAAAAAATATGAGAAGCGAATCTTTTATATATAGTAATATTGTAATGATGATGTGGAGAATTTGGAAGGTAAAAAGGAACGAGTTTGGGAAATGGGAGGATAAAAGTTTTTCTGGTATGTGGCAGGAGAGGTGTATGAAGATTGAAGATTGAAGATTGGAAATTTGGATGCAGGGAAAGTGAGAGTACTTGAAAATAGAAGGACAGCTCCACCGCCAGGTTTCATGGTAAGATGTAATATTGGTCACTTTAAAAATGAAATTGAGTTTGGCATAGGCATAGGGATGTGGTTGTGGTTGTGGTTGAGGGATGCATGGTAGAGCCTAGAGGTGTTTTTGTGGTAGCAAGAGTGGATTTCAATTATTGCAGAGCAGAGGTGAATGTCTGAATGAGGGTGAAGCTGTAGCTTAATTTGCTGCCAATAATTCGGTCCTATTTGCAAATGCATGCTAGCTTGGTCTCTCACTCAATTTTAACTTCTTTTTCTTAAAAGATAACTCAAATAATATTTATATATAGGTTTTTCAAATTTTTCAAAACTTACTTTTATAGTGTAAAATTTAAAAAAAGAAACTTCTAAAAAAATCTTATCGGACCAACTTATAATCAGCTGGCTTATTTTCTAAGGAACTAAATCCTGACAAGTATTACTCGTGACTCATATCTTTTTTTCTTCCTAATTTTTATTTTTAAATAAAATCTCAAATTATATTATTGAAATATTCTCAATAAACTTTATCTCATATTTTATTATTTTTTATTAATAATATAGTTTGTAGGGATTATAACTTATAATGTTAGTATAATGATAAAACTCACTTATGAATCGTCAGTTTAAATCTTTTTACTAATTTATTAAATATTAACTTTTATTTATAAAAAATATATTGTTTCTATTCATGATTAAAAAGCTATTAATTAAAATAATTTTTTACATCTCTAAAAGTTAAAAGTTCTAAATATTTATATTTTATTATCATAATAAGTTTATGAAAATTAAATTAATTTTTTATAATATTTTTATTTTATAAAACACTTTTCATTAAAGAAGACAACTAATTTTAAATAAAAATAATATATTTTAAAACAAATTTTAACTTAAAAATATTTTTATAAGGTTAAAAAATAAATTATGAATAACAAATTTTAGTTATTTTTTAATTTTGTTTTTTCTCTAGCTTAAAAGTGATTTTTAAATAAAAAATAGGCAAAAATACCTGCAATCTATAAAAATTATTTTAATTTGTTAGAGTTTTGTTATGTAAGTGTTGCAGGTAGAGTTACATTATTATTAGAGTATATTACAATGGATGAAAATTCTATCTCTCCATTTTGTATCTCTTTTATGTTCTCGTCAATTAAGAAAATGTTATTTTATTTAATTTTTTTTTTTTGTAATTTTTTGTTATATCTTTATATTTTGCTAGATGACATGATATTTTTTTAGTGGTGAGAAAAGAAAAAAGAGATATAAGAATTTTCATCCATTACAATGTTGATTTTGTAAAGAGATATGTTATCTAACATAGTACCTCTAATTCATGCATTAACAAGAGGTTATATATTAAGAAGTGTTAACTATATACTCTCTACCATATTTCTTTTAATACGTACTTAGTTGAAATTTATTGTATACTAAAAAAATATAAGATATTTTTATAAATTTATAACATAATTAGTTATAAATTTTTATGTTGGTCCTATACTTTTCACCATATTCTTCATTGTATTGTTAATTGGTTTTGGTGGAAATAATATCGACATCTTGCTATAGCAACAAAATCAAATGATACAAGAAATTCAACAAACATAAATTAATTATGAAGACTAAATATATACTTTAAGTGAAGCAATCATATACACAAAATTAATAAAACCAATGTATACTTTAAAAAAAAGTTATAAATTAAAGCTTTTTCTCCAAGTTCTTATACTGCAACTGTGCAATTATAAATTTCGATTTCAAACTAAAATTACTAATTAAACGAAAATAATTTTGTATTATTTTTTACAGCGTAATTTCGTATTAGTTAATTTAAAAGATTTACCGTGTTAGTTTAAAACTTCAAATATTCAAAGTTATTAACTTATGAGTTAATATTTTGATACATTAAAGGATGAAAAGGGAAAGAAAATCAAGAACGATTTAATGAACATTAGTTTATTCAAAGAAAGACATGTTACACCATAAAAAAAGGACATCTTAAGCAAAATAAATGTTGTGAGTTAGTATAAATATATTTTTTGTCCATATTACACCATAGCAAAGGACATGTTAAGCAAAATAAATGTTGTGAGTTAGTTTAAATATATTTTTTTCTTTAAAAAATAGAAATGTTTTCATAGAAAAATTAATCTCTTACTAACCTGATAACTTGCTAAGGAGAGGAATTCATACTTCGGACCTCAATCCCCTTTGTGTGTTTTGTAATAGTGGGCCAGAAACCAAAAATCATCTTTTCCTACAGTGTCCAACCATCCAAAGGCTGTGGTATGAAGTTATTAGCTGGGTAGGGGTACATACCCCACTTCCGGAAGATATTAACCAGCTGTTTCTTTTATCCTCTGGGTGGGTCGCGGGAAAGCGGAAAAAAATGTGCAGATATGTCTTTTGGCTTGCTGTATGTTGGTGCATTTGGTTGTCCAAGAATGCTATCATTTTTCAAAGGTCTGCGTTGGAATCTCTGGATATCTTAACGTCGATAAAATTTTTGTCGTGGAAATGACTATTGTATTCCTTTGGTTTTACCACTCCGTGTATATTTTCTGATTGGTACTTTCATCCTAGACTGTGCTTAATGAATATGAAATAGAGATGTAGGTTAAGTGAAGCACAGTGTAGAACATCACTGCATGACTGTATATCGGTTGAAACATTTTGTTTCAGCTCTACCTTTATGATATAAATGAATACACTTTTGCTTTTCAAAAAAAAAACTGATAAAAATAATGAATCAATAGATCAGTGGTTCAACAATTAATTTAGTTTAACTCAATTTATATATAAAAAGATAATATATATAAAAACATAATATCACAAATCTTACTTTTCACGTTGGCAAGTCACATTAGAAAATTAAAAAAAAATGGTGAAAGTAATAAACGATGTCTTTCAAATTAAAAAAAAAAACAAATTCAACTTGGTACAGGTCGCCCGTTTTTGCTTGAACCGAACGGTTCAGAACATATCAACTATATATCTGGTTTGGAAAAACCGACTCAATTATGTGATGAGTCCTAATCAAATTGGTACAGCCAATCCATCCAAACCGATTTTTACAATTATGGTTTTGACTAAAGTCTTTTATAAGTTATTTTTTTATTAAAGTTCTTCTAAAACAAATTGGTTGAAGTCTTTATTATCAACAACCAAAGATTTTTACAATTTAATGACTTATCATATCATAAAAGTATGATGAAAAGGAATCACAAGAGAAAGGGGAAGAAAGGAGGCACGATGGGGTATTGTAGCTTTGTGGGCGAGGGAGACAGTGGGGTTGAGGTGAAGAGGAGGGATGTAGAAGTGGAAACGGAGGAATAGGAAGGAGAGATACGGTACGTTGGTTTTGGATTGCAGTTACAATTTTAATCCCACAAAAATGAATGGAAATGTGATATTCCATGGAAATAAGGAATCTTCTATTAAAGAAAAATAAAGGAATGTTACTATTAATAACACTTGTAATTTGAATGTTTAAATTTATTTTGAATTTAAAATTATTTCTGAGAATATAAATATTTAACTGAATGCACTTTCAAATATATTTAAGAATAACATTTCTAGTAATAACATTCTTAAAAACGTGTAATTCCTGAAAATACAATAACATTATGAGAAACAAATTTTACTAAATGATTAAAACTATTCACAATAGATATAAGCAAAATTAATTTTGACCACTTCAAATATTTTATCAAGCCCTGCCACTATTAATATGTTTTTATTATAATTTGATGATGAAATTTAATAAAAAAAGTTAGAAGGAAAAAAAGGCTTATTTTGATTTATTTTTTTTTGTGAAGGCATATTTTGATAATTTTACCTAGAAACTCCTTACAACAATCTCAAGATTTTATAAGGATTTATAACAATTCATTTCTACAAGTTAGAATAAATTGTACAAAATCTTTTCAAACACCAATTCAAGATCCATCTTATCCATTAGTTTTAGCTTAAAACTAGTTTTTGTTAAGGAAAAAATTATAGCTTAATATAATAAGTTATTGACAAATTATTATTTTATCTTCTAATAAATTATATTTATAAAATAAAAATTATATTGTAATTTTTTTTTAAAGAATTAAGTATAAATATTGTTTGAATCAATTTCTCTTTACAAATAATTTTTAAGCCAAAAAACAGTTTAGCCAAACAAAACCTTAATAATATGGTTCTTTATGCATAGACAATGGAGTTCTATCATCATGTGTTTGTAATTGGGTGCCTAATTCCAAAAGATAAGAGAATAAAATTGCATTTAAGTCTATCATTAATTTGATTGAGAATGAAGAAATAGAAAGAATGAAAATATTTAAATATTTGAATTAAACTTAAGTAGATGAAATATATGACCCGTTGTGAGTAGGGTGGAAATGGGTTATCGTACATCGAATGCCTATGGCCTAACATGCTTAATCCTTAACTTAGTTCAACTCATTTAATAAAAATGGTGAACTCACTTTTTAAAAAGTATTTTTAGTTAAATAGGTAAGACCATATACTTCACAAAAAGTCTATTAAGCCTAATAGGTTGTCCTGTTTAACAATAATATTATTTTTAATAAAAATATTATTATTAATGTGATAATATTATTTTAATAAAATTACAAAGCAGTTTACTTCACTACCTAATCATTTTCCTATTCCCTGACTCTATGACACTATAGGTGTTAAGTCACTAGAGGAATTGAAATTTTTATATTTGGTGATTGCAAAATAAAAATTACTTATGTTTTATTATAATATATTCAAAATGTACAAATGCATAGTAGATGCAGGTAAGAGTTGAGCAAACATGAAGTCAAGATAAGAATTTGAAGATGTAAGACAATAAGATGAAGTTGCAAGTGATGATAAAGACATAAAGGCATGATATGCATAGAAAATGTAGACTTGACTCACTAGATGCAAATGTAATCTAAGCATACATAAACCTAGCCAACTCAGATGCATAAGCGATCTAGTTAGACCCAATCAAGACAGACTAAGTCAAGGAAGATGCAAACAAAGTCAAGGAAGATATACATGAAGTCAAGGCAAATGCAGACAAAGTCAAGTCAAATGCATACATAATCAAGCTAGACACAAACTCAGTTAACCTAAATGCATATTACCTCGTGAAGACAAAGACACACTCTAAGAAGATAAAGACACATCCTTAGAAGATGAAGATGCAACTTCTAGTCTTATCATATGAAGAAAGGACACAAGGTATCAAGACGAAGAGACTGCAACAAAAGGATGCAACTGTTGTAAAGAAAGAAGATGAAGTATCTATCTATATATGAAGACAAAGTTAATCAAGATACAAAATACAGACCTCAAGATGCAACTACAAAATATGAAAAGGAAGACATAAGATATGAAGAGAAGGCACATCTTATCAAAACAAAGACCCAACATATCAAAATCAAGAATGAGACTTGTAAGATGAAGATTTATGAAGACTAGGGTGGAGGTAATGGATGTGGTATATTTTCGTTCACCATGACAAAGAGATAATGTGTATAATTCCATTCACTACAACGAAAATATAATGTTGTATAAATTCGTTTGCCACAATGAAGAGATAATGTTGTGTTGTTAATTATTTGAAATTTAAAGTTATTTCTATATTTATTATATTTTTAGATTTTAAGAGAGTAAATTTAAGTTTTGTAAAGTGAGATGCATTATGTATTTTTTTTATTTATTGTCATTGCAATCCTTTTTTAATGAAAAATATTTATGCTATATGTGTTTCTCCTTCCTTTCCACTTTGTAAGTTTGTATGTTATGCTCTCACTAAGTCCTTGTGACTTACTTCTTTTTCCCTTAGATATAAAAGTGCCTGAGTAGCAGACTTCCTAGGATTTGCCATTTTATATGGGAATTTGTACATCTTTTTTATAGGCTTTCATTGACTTAATGGAGAGTGTATTTTGGTAACTCTAGTTATGCAGCTACAATGGTATTAGATATAGCATCAAAGCTAGTGATAGGGATAGTGATAGATGATGAAATCTATGTATTTTGATATATATATATATATATATATATATATATTAGTTTATAGTTTGTACATGTTGTAAATTTTTATATTTTGAGAATTTATGAATAATATTTATGTTATGATGAAAGATCCTATCATCTGGCTATTGAATTGAATATATAATTAAATGAGATATTTTCTTTTACAGGTTACCTGAGTTGTAGTATGTCTTATTCTTAGGGGAGACTGCCAATTTTTTTTAATTCAAAGTTTGATCTAATGATGTATTTAATAAGATTTAAATCTCAGGTTAGTCAGACTATAAAGAGGAAGTTTATGCGTCATCACGACTTAGGGTGGGTCGTAACATATTGTGTCAGGGGTTAGCTTTTAGTGGTACTGATGAGTCAATGTCATCATGTAATAAAACAATTTTTTTTTTAACTTATAGATTTTCTTGCTAACCATAATGAGGCTATTCATAAAATTTTGAAGAATGCTCATGGAAATCTTAAGTTAACAACTCTTACAATACAAAAAGATATTCCTGGAGTTGTTGCTAGTGAAACCACTAAAGTTATACTTAAATATCTAGGAGATAATTTATTTGCTATTTTGATTTATAAATCTCGAGATGTCTCTGTTAAGGAACAAATGGTTGTGGTTTCACATTATGTGAATAAGAAAGGGCAAATTGTTGAACGTATTCTTAGTCTTGTTCATGTTTCTAATACTAATGCTCTATCATCAAAATCGGCTTTTGGAGTCATTATTTGCAAAATATGGGTTTAGTTTGTCAAGGTTACACGAACAAGGATATGATGGATCAAGTAATATGCAAGGTGAATTCAATGGTCACACAAGCTTGATATTTAAGGAGAATTGTTCTGTATTCTATATTCATTATTTTGCTCATCAACTCCAATTAACTCTTGTTATGGTAGCAAAAAAACATGTTAAAATTGCGTAGCTTTTTAATTTAGTTGCTAATTTGTCTAATGTTGTTGGAGCATCATATAAATGTCAAGATATTCTTTGTGAAAGTCAGATTGTAAAGGTGAAAAACACATTGTGAAAATGAGAAATTTTTAATGGATGTGGCTTGAAACAAGAAATTACAATCAAGAAGGTATGGGCATACTATATAAAGTTTACATTATAGTATACTACTTAATCTAGTTTCTTTATTTTCTTCTATGATTGATGTGCTTGAAATGGTTGAGGAAGATGACATTAATTAGAGCAAAAAGCTGAAGCATGTGCTTTGTTGAATTCTATACAATCTTTTGAATTTATTTTCATCTTGCATTTGATGAATAATATTTTAGGGATTACTTAGGAGTTATCTCAAATATTACAAAGAAGTAATAAGGATATTGTAAATGTTATGAAATTAGTTATAGTGTCCAAACAGAGATTACAAGATATAAGGGATGATGATTGATATTCTTTACTCGTTGATGTTTCATTATTTTGTTAAAAGCACAATGTTGTCATTCCAAATATGAGTGATACCTTTCAAACAAAAGGAAGGTCAAGGTGCAAAATAAAAAAAAAAACTATCTAATTTACATAATTTTCAAGTGTTGAGTTATTTTATCAAGTGATTGATCGATAACTTTAAGAGTTGAATAATCATTTTATAGAAGTGAATACTGAGTTGCTTCTTTGTGTAGCATGCTTAAATCTAAGAGATTCATTTTTTGCATTTGATAAGATTCGTCCTGCTAAATTTTATCCTTAAGAATTTTCTCCTATTGCTCTTTTGGCATTAGATAGTCAACTTGAAAATTATTTTATAGATGTATGTTCTGATAGTACATTTTCAAAACTAGGGAATTGCTGATCTTTCTATAAAAGTTTGTGGAGACTAATATATATGTTTTGTATCGATTGGTCTATTTGCTTTTAGAGTTAGCTTTAATACTACTAGTGACAATTACAAAAGTTGAAAGTGTTTTCTCTACTATGAATATCATCAAGAATCAGATGCGAAATTACATAGAAAATTAATGGTAGAATGATTGCTTAGTTACTTATACAGAGAGAAATATTTTTTGTAATATTGAAAATGAGAAAATTATTCATTGTTTCTAGAATATGAAAACTCGTAGTGAACAATTATGACATGTATTTACACTTTTAAATATTATGTTATATTTTTAATGCTACAAAATTTGTACTTATTACCCCACAACAAAAATATTTTGGATCCATTAAGGAGAACCGTAATATACTTTCTCTTTTGTATGTCTCCCACCCTTCTATAACAATGGACAGAATGTTGTAGGAGAATTCTTAATCCCTTTTCTCTTTTAGTGTGTTTTCCACACTTGTATGATCACAACCAAATTGATGTAAGCAATACCTTAATACACTTTCTCTTTTATCACGTCTCTCACACATATATGGGCATAACAAGACCATTGTAAGAAAATCTTGATATCACTTCCGTTATATTTACTTTAGCTTAAATATACATCTAGATTACAACTTTAGAATGTTTCCGAAAAAGTATGAAGACAACTTATGTGTTTTGAATGTTTCCATTCTGCCCAAAGTATGAAAACAACTTTAGACTACATTATTCATTACCTAAGTTACAATTATTATGTTTCTTTTTATGGCTTCGTATAAAACATCTTTTGGTTGTAGTAATTTTAAGTATTTTTTGAACAATTTATAGCACTATGTTATTTAATGAATTATATTAAATAATTAAGATAAGTTTAGTCATTTTTTAAGGTTGGAATGTATTAATTGAATTAATTCATACTTTTAAAACAATTATGGGTAATTAAATTTGTTAAGTTTTTTTAATTATTTTTTATTAAACCTAATTTCATTATTTAATGTCCAAGTTCTTTTTTCTAGAGTACGTTTAAATAATTAAGTTAGTTCACCATTAATTATCTATAACTACTAAGAAAAGATGATCAAATCTATATTGTATATGTAAAATCAATAAAGAATAAATTAATAAAAAAAAACTCAATATAAACCATAAAAATAATTTAATTAAATATCAATAGAATCAAATTGAGATTTAAACCCACACCTAAAATAAAAGGATATATTTAGACATAGTTTTAAGTACAAAAATAATAAAATAAAAGAGCATGCATAAACCAAAGTTCAAGAGAGAAATAAGAAGTAAAAACTGTACTTCTTGTTATTTGTTGTCCATAACAAAAGTTTAGAATTCTCAAGTAGAACAAAATGTTTTTATTTTAACTAAGAATATCTTTAGTGTAAGTTCTTGATTAGAAATCTTAAATGAAGATTTGAAGTTGAGATAGATATATGATTAAAGTAAAATTACAAGATTTTTATCGTTGAGATTGAGTTTCATACAAGATATCATAGAATTTGTACAACCTATAAAATGAACATACATTTTTTGGGGTGAAGCAAAATGTGCATACACATTTTGTTTAGATAATATATATTGGCAAAGGAAAATAAACATGTACATTTTGATACAAAGCAAAATGCTCATGTTTATTTTATTAACTATGCATTTTGTTGGGTTACTATTGGAGGATTTTCTTGTTTAGTATTTTTTTTCATTTCAATGTTATCATTAACGTTAATGTTAAATTATCTTTATTTTAAATACAATTTTATTTATTTTAATGTTTTGTTTTTTAATTAATTTTACTTTTTAAAATAAATTATATATTTTGTCAAAAAATAAATTATAAATAAAATTTAAATAGTGAATCCATTGTAGTACTCATACAAAATATTTTAAAATCTTAAATATAAAATCTTCCATTAAAAGAAAAAAAGAGAAAAAATTTTAAAATATATGTGGCATTATAGGGTTTACAAGAAAGTGATGTAAGATTTCAAATGATTTCTAGAGGTAAAGATGCTTTAATGAACTTCATAGGTTTTTAGTTCAAAAATAAAATAAAATAACTAAAATTGATAACGAAAAAATACATATTATTGATTATTTTGAATTATTTTCAAATTTTAAATTACAAATAGAAACAAACTATACTGTTTAGACATTCAATTAATAAATTAAGTGGACTCAATTAATTTTTATTTTTAAACTCATTTTTTATTTTTAATTTAGAATTATTTTTATCATGACATGACAAGTTTTCATCCCATGAAAATTATTTATTCCCCTTCCTGACGTGGAAAGAAAACAAGTGTCCTGCATATAGCCCTCGTGCCTTATTAAGATTTTTTATTTTTTTTTCAACAGAGGTAGAATGCCACATAGATAATTTATTTTTTTTCTACTGCCTCGTTGTTCAGGAGCCCTTGTTTTATTTTATTTTATCTGTTTAACCCGAATCATTACAGTCAGAAAGTTTAATTTAATAGAGTTATCATATCTTATGAGCACTTGGGGGTTCCGAGGCGTGGCTCTATAAAGGCATTATGATATAGCAGAGAGTGGGCGAATGAGGAAAAATGGGTAGTAATAGATTTTGTATGGGCAAGAAGACGATATTCATGGTGTTGGCAGTGTCGTGGGCATTGGAGATGTCGATGGGGTGGAATAGGAGCGATGAAGAGGTTAGGAGTATATACGAGGAGTGGCTTAGGAAGCATGAGAAGGTGTATAAGCATAATGTGGTGGTGGAGAAGGAGAAAAGGTTTCAGATATTCAAAGACAACCTCAAGTTTATCGAGGAACATACAAGGTTGGACTGAACCGATTCGCTGATATTAGCAACGAGGAGTACCGGTCCAGGTACCTGAATACCATGATTGAGTACCCCAGAAGAATACGGGTCAGACCAAGCAACCGTTATGCTTCGCGCGTGGGGGATAACTTGCCGGATTCCGTTGATTGGAGGAAACAAGGTGCTGTTGTCAGAGTCAAAGACCAAGAACAATGTGGTTACTACTCTGCTATTATTACATCTCTTTCTTTCTTTCTTTTGCTACTGCTCCTAATGCTATGGCTTATTAGTTATTAACTTGTTATCACTTTACTTTTTCCTCTTTCAAAATTTTAATATTTAAATTTGGTGGGATAATATATAAAACAAAATCAATATTATCTACCGTTGTTACACAAGGATTACAGTAATAATACGATCCATCGATTTAATTTATTAAATAATATTTATCTTTTGAAATTTAAATTAATATTAACGATTTGATTCATCAGTGCATATCCTACCATTCTTTTTAATGTAATATATTAATTTGGTTGATAACAGTAGTACTAATTTTTGTTCTTTTGCTAAGTGATCCAATATGAGTTTTAATAATATCACTTTGTATTTAAAATTTATAATAATTAATACATACCATATCAAATTTATAATTTTTCTATATTTCTGTCATTTCTTAATCATCTAATATCTTAAGCCACTTTATAACTCCATCAATATCATAGCCTATATATATTATGTACTACAAATATTCGTTTTTCATTTCAGCAAGTATAAACAGTTTATTTTTCAGTGGGTAAAGTCCCTTGGGCTTTTTATTCTAACAAGCAAATACATTTTATTAGGTCAAGAAAAAAAGAAAGAATAAAATTTTGAAGCTTTGAATAATTAGAAATAAAAAAAAATATCTTTATTTATTTGAATGAATGAAAATAAATACAAAATGTATACAATATATTTTTATATAAATTTATAATTAGGCATGAAAACTTATATTAAATTTCTAAATATTAGAATTTTATCAAATTAAACTAGACTTGTTATATTTTACTTATAAGTTATTAATTAATTATTATGCTTTAAATAGTAAGTTAATCTATTAAACAATTTTCAATTTTATGATTTAATTTTTAGGTATATTATTTTTATTAAAATTTTCTTTTTTTAATGTAAAAGAAATAAGTCAAATCAGGTCACTCGAACACATTGTTAATTCAATCGTCTAAGCTACCAATTCAACTGGGTTGGCCGAACCAAACCAGGTTGACTGTATAACTTGTTCGAAATATGACTCAATCTAGTTGGTGATCAATTTCTAGTCCAACTAAACTAAACTAGTTTGTATAACTATGACTTTAACAATTGTTTTGGCACATATAATGTACAAGATAACATTTTATTTTATATAAGTAAAATTTGTAATAAATTATTTTTTATATAAAGCATATTATAATTAAAATTTATAATAAATATTATTTAATATATAAAATATATTTTAACTATGATAAAAGAATATTGTGATACAAATGTTTTTTAACTATTGATGCTTTTGTTCAAAAACTATTATGTCTGCCCACATGTTACAAAAAGACAAATACATGTTAGAATCACAGAAGAGTAAACAGAAAAGACTCAAACCTTTTTATAAAAGAAAAAGGAATTCATTAATCATTCTGTAAAAGAGTGTGTTGTGAGTTTAGCTATGCAACACCACTCCCAAGTAGACAGTTACGTTGTTTCGACAATATTATGGATTGTGGCAATGATAAATTAAAAGACGTAAAAAAATAAGGAAATTTACCCAAAAAAATTGAAGAATAACTCCTAAAAAATCAATTACTCTATAATTGTCATCTCAAATGTCAATCATTAATCTTATAAACCAACGCAAAACTTATCAACATCTTTTGCAATACAATTTCTAGAAAACTTCACATAATATCACCTTTTCAATAATTACTCTAAATTAAGTCCATAATTACTCCAAATTAAGTATGCTTAACTATGAAATTCTTAATATATGTGCTATGAAAAAATAGATGCATGTTGTTGGTATAAGTAAGAGATGTGTCAAGAGTTAAACTCATATTTTACAATAATAAACCTAGTTTTGTTAGTTGTGTTATGTTTCTAATAGAGTAAAATCATTACTCCTTATGATTCATTTCATTTTATTAGTCATTTTAGATTTTTTACAATTTTATAAACTAACTGATGTTTACTTCTTTCCATGCAATAATTACAAGCTCAATTCAATATTACCCTAAATAAATATTCACACTAATCTAAATTCTTTTTAATGTTGTGTGTCTCAAATTATCAACTACCATAATTAATGAATATAATGTATTGGACATTTTTTTTGTACAATGATGAAAAGAAAGAAGGAAAAAAAAGGGACAATTAATGCTTTAAGAATTGAACTCCATATGCATAAGCAAAAAGCATGAACTTCATTTCTTGTGGGGGATTTTCAATGATAATAAGGTCTTTATCTTGTTGAGCCCCTTTCATAATAAGATAGTCTGCAGAGTTATTTTCTTCTTTCAGAATGTGTTGAAGATTAATTTCCCAATTCCTCCCCTTATGTAGTCTAGGATTTGCATAATTGTGATGACATATTTGTGGTATTGCACACAATCAACCAAGATAAGTTGAATTGTATGAGTAGAGTCAGAGAAGAAATCTATTTTCCTATAGCCATGATCCCAAGCAATTTGAAGTTCAACAAGAACCCCCATGAACTCTGCAGGAAGAATGTCAGCTATCCTTATGCTTTCATAAAATCCCAACAACCAAGAGCCATGAGAATTGCGAATGATGCCTCCAAAGCCTGTTATTCCTAGATTATCAAACAAGCTTCCATCTGTATTAATCGCAACATGATTGAATTTAGGAGTTATCCAAGTAATAGTCCAAGGCTGACTCTTAGGCATATCTTTATCATTGGAAGCCTAAAAAATATCAACAACCAAATTGCAGATTTTCTTGGCAACCAGTGAAGATGAAGGACGCTCCCCATTTATGACAGATTGATTCCTTGCAAGCTAAATGTTCCAGGGAACAACAGGGAAGTGATGCGGGAGATGTATGTTGTTATCACGAATCCAGCCTTTGAAATCCTCATCAGAAATAGATTGGGTAATGCGCATACCAATAGTTTGCCAAATTTCTTTAGCCAAATTGCACTCTCTAAAATAGTGGATAATTGTTTCCGGTTGAACATGATAGATAGAACATGTGCCAGTTGTAGCTAAGCCAAAGGCTGCACAAAGAAAATTCACAAGAATAGATTTGTGTCAAAGTTGCCAAAGCAAAAATTTATCTTCTCAGGTATGCGTAATTTCCAAATCCACCTCCAATCGAATTCTTGATGAGAAATTATGAAGTTGGTTAGCCATTTATATCCAGTAGATGCTGAGTAAATTCCATTTGATGATGTTGTCCAGTAGTATACATCTTTCAAGTTATCATTGAGATGCATTTTGTATTAAAGAATAACTTGCTTAGTTTGCTCAAGAATAATAATTGCAATTTGTTGAAGTCTCAAAGTTCCTTCTTTCCAAACATCCTTGATTCGCAAATTGATGTCTTGAATGTTGATATAATCCATCAACTTGCATAGTCTTTCTCCATTTATCCAAGGATCATAGCAAAATGAGGATTGACCATCTCCCAAGTGACAATTGTAGTCATCAAATAGATTCTTCTTTGCTTTCAACGTGGAGCACCAAACATGGGATTCTGCATTGTAATAGTTATTAGAACAGATTAGAAAAGATGAATCAATAGGATACTTGTGTTGAAGTAATTTGACTCAAAGCTTATCTTCATTGTTGGTCATATCCCATACTAACTTGCCCAATAAGGCAATGTGTTGGTTATAGGCTGACCTAACACCTAAACCCCTTGCATTCTTAGATTTAGTGATTGTCTCCCAATCGATTAAGTGAATACCATGTCCTTTATTGGTGCTTTAAAGGAATTTTCGGGTTGCACTATCAATCTTGCTGCAAAGATTATTAGGTAACCATTGAATTTACACAAAATAAAGAGGAATAATTGTTAAAACTGATTTGATTAAAGTTAATTTGCAAGCTTTGTTTAACATATTTCTCTTCCAAGATGCAAGCTTGTTGGATATTCTGTCAACTATAAAGTCGTAATCCTACACAATTCGTTTTCTTGCCTTAACCACAAAACTGAAATACTTACCAATATCATTAGTAAAACAAATATTAGAGATAGAAGTAAAATTTTGTTTTTTGATAGATGAAACTGATTTAGAGGTGAACACTCTAGACTTATCCATATTAATTGTTAAGCCATACACATTACTAAAATTGTTTAAGATCTTAGTCATGAGTTTAACTAACTAATTTATTGTTTGTCTTAATATGTATGCAAAAACTTTAAACCACTAATAAAATGAAATGGAGGAAGTATATTGGTTCATGAAATTTAGAGGTACAAATCAGTCCTTTAATAATTTATATTGTTATATCTTAAAATATTATCTAAAGTATTTTAGGGACTAAATTTGCGAAAAAAAGAATTCAGTAACTAACATGTTGAGAAATAATTTTCATGAATTTTTATAAGGAATACTTTGTGGATTTGCTTGTTTCTAATCCTTCATATCACAATTCACAAGTCTATTTTAAAACCCAATTTTAAAAAAAGTTACAAAAGTAGCTTTGACATCTCTATGCAATATCTTTATAGGTAGTTAAAACTTTTTCCCTTTCATTCTTATAATAAATCGTACTTTATTAAATTTTTTATTTCTTTTACCTGTTTTTCGTAAGCACATGGTTTTGATTTTCTTTTCCTTATCGTAAAATTTTGGTAAAATTTCTTAAAAAATTCGAATTGTACTTGAATCGATATTATTGCTTTTTTTTTTGTCTTACTGTATCTTGCTTAATTTTCAATGTTATTGTACCTATGTAAGAGCTTAAGACGTTACTTTTCTTTTACTTGTACATACATTTATGGTTGAAGTTTTTGTTGTTTTTTACAAAATAGAGGGTTGTTGGGCATTCTCAGCAATTGCTGCCGTAGAAGGAATTAACAAGATAGTAACAGGCAACCTAACAGCACTGTCAGAGCAAGAATTGTTGGATTGTGACAGAACAGTCAATGCAGGATGTAGTGGCGGGCTTGTAGACTATGCCTTCGAGTACATTATCAACAATGGTGGCATTGACACAGAAGAGGATTACCCCTTTCTAGGTGGTGATGGTATATGTGATAAAAATAAGGTCAGTTTTAACTATTATTCCATAAATTAGTAAATGCTTCTAATTGATACCCTGTAATACTTACATAATTTTTCTCATCTATAGAAAAATGCTAAAGCTGTTACAATTGATGGTTATGAACGTATACCTGCCTATGATGAATTAGCCTTGAAAAAGGCCGTAGCTCATCAACCAGTGAGCGTTGCCATTGAAGCATATGGCAAAGAGTTTCAGTTATACGAATCAGTAAGTTTCTTAATAATTTTTATTTCAAAAGTAAAGGACTAAAGGAACCTACTTACAGAGAGTTAAAATTAGCAATGCATTACATTTAAACTAATCAAAAGGGATATTATATTGAGAGTTTTGTTGGATTCTGAAATATAAATCACATTAACATAGCTTCTTGTTTACTATTTGTTTCAATTTTACCAGGGAATATTCACAGGAACATGTGGGGCAGCAATAGACCATGGTGTTACAGCAGTTGGTTACGGAACAGAAAATGGAATTGAGTATTGGATTGTCAAGAATTCATTGGGTAAGAAGTGGGGAGAGGAAGGTTATGTAAGAATGGAACGTAATATAGCTGAAGACACTGCAGGAAAGTGTGGGATTGCAATTCTGACATTATATTTTTTTTTTTTTTTAAAGGCAAATTGTATTATATTATAGCATAACATATAGAGCCGAAACAAAATGTTTCAACTTACAAACAGTACTAGAAAAGAAACTTTAGTGTGTTTCCCCTACCCTATGTACCTATTTCACATTCATCAGACACAATCTAGGATGTGAACACCAGTCAAAGAAAACACAATTATGACATTATATCCCATAAAGAGCTGCCAAAATGCCTTAAACCTTCATAACTCCGTCTAATCCCACTGGGAGTTTCAGTACTCATTTCCTAGCTAGCTTCTATCTAATGGGAAAAAATTATAGAACATAAATGTTTGTTATTGGGAACCGACGGATTATTGGTTGGTTTGTCATTTGCTTCACTCTATTTAAGTGTTGGTATCAAGTTCTCTATTCACATGCTAGTTTCGATTTCGTTATGGGTTTAGGGTTTTAATGAGGTTGTGTATTTTAAGATTCAAAGTATATATCATGTAGATACTATTTGTAAGTACTAAGATCATTAAACCTATTATTATTTAGATAATACATAGAAGCAAAATTCGAATTAGATTAAAGATGATGAGAGAATAACAAAAAAATAAAAAAACTTTTAAGAGTCTAACTGTCCAAAGCATAAACAATGTTTTTTTATCTGAAATTAAACATGTGTTAAAGAGTTTCCAATATATATAATTCATATATCTATTTTAAAAAATAAACAACCTATTCGATCTACTACCGTACAATCATAGACACTCATAAATAACAGTCTAACGATAAAAACTCAAGGATATTTGGTTTTACGTATACAATTACTATTGCTACACAACTTTATCTTCTTTTTTTTTCAAATATAAATCTCATGCTCAATCTGAATTCACTCTATGGTCATATAATGTTAAATTTATTTTCATATATTAACTGCTGCTTCATTGATAATCTCAATAACTATAATTTTTTCTATTTATTTTAAGAAATTTTGAGCCACTTAACTTATTATGAGTTTAGAACATGGTTAGTTTATCATTTCAATTAGCTGAAAACTGAAAAATTAGCTGATTTTTTTTTTCAATTAGTTGAATATGGATTCAACTTCATTTGAATAGCAAGAAGTTAAGAAATTTTTTAGGAGCTTCAACCTTTTCAAAAAATCTACTAGAAGTAGTTTTTTTAAAAGATCTTTTATTTTCAACCACTAGTTGATTTTCTTTTACAATTTTACTCTTCATTAATTAAATGTATTCCCTCCTACTAATTCTCTCTATTCACATGATACAACTTGTCTCTCCTTCATTTCTCTCTTTATTGATGTAATTATAGTAATTTATAATTTAAATATATAATTATAGAATTATAATTTAAATATGTAATTTAAAATTTATATATTTAATTATAGAAAATTATAACTTAAATATATAATTATAGTAACTTATAATTTAAATGTGTAATTACATAAATTTATAATATAAAATTCATAATTTAAATATGTAATTATAGAAATTTATAATTTAAATATATAATTATAATAATTCATAATTTAAATATCTAATTAATTTATATTATTAAAATATATTATAATTATTTTAAATAACTCGATCTAATGATCAATTATGTCCTTATTTATTATTTTACAACTTTCAATTAGTTTATCAGCTAGTTTTACCAACACTTAAAACTAGCTTTTAAGCTTTTAGCTAGCTTTTGGGTATATTTGGCAAAATTAGCTGAAAGCTGAAAAATTAATTCAAAGCTGAAAGTTAAAAAATTAGTTGTAAGTATTTGGTAAAACTAGCTTATAAACTAGTTGAAATATGTAAAATGACAAATAAGAGCATTATTAATCATTAAATCAACAATAAAGTATTTAAAATAATTATAATATATTTTAATAATGTAAATTAATTATATAATTACATTATAAATTATTATAATTATATATTTAAATTATAAATTTCTATAATTACATATTTAAATAATAATTATATTTTAAATAAATATATAAGTTTTAAATTACATATTTAAATTATAGTTTTCTATAATTATATATTTAATTATAAATTACTATAATTACATTAATGAAGAAGTAGAATGAAAGAGAAATGTGTTGTATCATGTGAGGAGAGAGATTTTTTTAGTTGAGATAATATATTAATTAATAAAGGGGTAAAATTGTAGAATAAAATAAGTTAATAGCTAAAAATAAAATATTTTTTGAAAAAACTACAAGTAACTTTTTTTAAAAAACTACGGGTGTCTCTTTTGAAAAAACTAGTAGCTTCAAAAAAAGTTGCTAGCTCTAAGTTATTCATGGGGAGCTAAAATTATTTCAACTATAATTTTAGTTAAACTTTCAACTAATTTAAATAACAAATCAAACACATTCTTTAACTTTCAGTTAATTTTGTCAAATATACTCTTAATCTATTTTTTCCTCAAATAAATGGATTTAACAATATGAAATATGTTTTATTTTCTATTTTTTACTATAATTTTTATTTTTTTTTTATTTTTATTTTGAAGAAATAACTTACATGAAGACTAAAATAAAAGACTTATGGACTTCCTTCTTCAATGAAAGTTATCTTGCCCATATAAAAAGCAGGAATAATAGAAAGGGAATTTAAATTAACACTCCCCACATTTTGAATTTACACTTACTGCCACAACAAAATACTTATATGTCCTTGTATAAAATTCAAGAAAAAATTCTTATAAATTTTTTTAAAGTCTTCGACAAGATAAGAAAAAGAAGTAAAGAAGAAATTATATAACCTAGAACATCTTCACCACAATATTAAGTTTTTTTATTTTAAATGTTTTTTGTATGAATCTCACCATTTTAAAATCTATTTTATTTTTTACTTCAAGGGAAGATTACATTGTGTTATCTTAGAATACTTTTGATTGACCTTATAATTTTTATTCTTAAATATTTTGGGTTTAGACATAAAATAGAGATAATGAAATTTTTTAAAAAGATAAATATTTTTTACAAAAAAGATAGGTAAGAATATAAATTCCCTAATAGATTGGGGGTAGTCATTCTGTATTCTCTAACTTGGACCGTTTAGAATTTCTAAGGATTCAAAAAGGACGTTCAAGGTGGAACTCAAGTTTCTAGCTTTAAGCATTTATGAAGTTATTTTTTCTCTTCCACTTTGGTGATCAGTAGCTTTGTCATAATTTTGTTTTTAAAAAGTGTCTTGTTGAATTAACGGAGAAGAATATTTACATGAAAAAAAGGCTCATCTGCTGTAAAAAGGTTTTTACACTGTGATTTCATCACGAACTTTAATGTACGATAGATAAGTCATATAATTTGTAATTTATTTATAATTATGTCATTAACTTTTATTCTTAAGGGACGTGGAAGATTTTAGCCTGTGAAAACAAATTTCCTAATCGAGAATAAAATGTAAGAATCCTTTAATTGTTTTAGTACCCATGTTATGCGCTATGGCGGAGCATGAAGAGAAGACGTGAGGAAGCCAAAATAAAATTAGAATTAAAAATATTTATAAATTAAGCTGATAACTTTTATAATTGTTTTTGTAAAAGGAAGAGACAAAAGTTTTTTTTTTTTTAAAATAACTCATTATGCAACTAATTTTCTACCAAAACCAATTGATAATGTTTGGTTAGACAGAAAAAATTAAGCTGAGCTGCTTAGGCTTACTTATACAGGATAAAAACATTTTGTTATCGTATCTCATTTTTTACATCAATTTCATTAAATGATATCACGTTTTATAATTGATAAAATAGGAAATAAGAATAAAAAAGAGAGATTTTACATTAATTTATTCAAGTCTAATTAGCTTCATATATCATCAAAACAAATTTTAACTCATCCCGCCTATATATATATGCTCACAAGTCATTTTAGTCAATGAAATATTAATTTTAATTTTGAAATAAGTAAAATTTGTTTGGAACAAAGTAATTTTTTAGAAGTCAATAAAAAATATTTTAAGTACAAAGTTTATAATTTTCTAGTTGAATGACATTTTTTTAGTATCACATTTGGGTGATTTTAATTTTACAAATTCTGGCAGTAAAAAAAATTCTACAAATTCTAATTTTTTTTAGTTTAATTACAAATTTCTTATATTAAAAATAATTTTGTTTGAATTTTATGAAATCACTATAAATGATAAACTCTTTGTAAATATTTAACTTACAGAACTAAGGCCATTGATTAAACTTAAAGAATATGTACCACTTCTTCAAATTCTAGTTCTACTAATTAAGTATCTCATAATATTAATATAATATATTTCTTCAAATTAAATAAAGGTATGTGTCAAATATAACAAAGATTAGTTTTGTGTTTTTTATTTGGTAAATTATATTTATTCACTGCATGACATGGTAATTTGTCCTGTCAATTGATTGCATTAAATATTATATGGAATTAGGCTAGAGAGCATGATGTAAATGAGAAGATTGAAGAGACTCTGAAAATAATTTTATTTTTCTTGTGAAACAAATTATTTTTCAAATTTTAATTTTTAAAATATCATTGATGTATATAAATTTATATATTTTTTAAAATTATTGTTCTTTCAAACAAAAAATTGTAACAAATATTATTGTATAGTGGATGACTATAACTCAGTTGATTGATGATCAAATACATTAATTATGGTAAACCGTTGACCCAACAAAAAAGTTATGAATAATAACGATAACCGATCTTAACAACCTACTTTATATAACATATGTAGTCACACTGTATTTGATACCTAATTATTCCCGTGAGAATATCTAACAAAACAAAGTGTGTGTAAGAGAGTTTGTGTACACATAAATTGTTCCTACACAGGAGTTGTCAAAGAAACAGTAGTGTTGGGGACCAGGGCTCAAATACTAATTGTCGCCCAGAGAAGCTTGACGTTGAGTTGCTGACTTCAATTATCACTATTTCGTTTTCAACACAGCCCCACAAGATGGAACACCACGATTCTAACTTCTAAGGATAGGCCACAGTGTTCATCCTTCCCCACCACGCCCTTCTAATCTCTAACTCCATCCTATCATAGGATCATGACTCCAATAAAAGTTGGCATAGCCACTTATGTATCCTAATTGAATTTAATTTCCTCTTTAAATTCCAATTATGGCGCCATATTAACTTGCTAGCAGGAGATAGGCGGCACCAATATCTTTTTCACACTATAGATATAAAGTTGCAAAGTTTAATGGACTTTTCTTCTAGATAATGTCTGCACTGCATTGATCATTACATAAATGCGCGCAGAAAGAAACAGTAACAGTGGTCTCTATGATTGATAGATTGTCGGCCACCCATAAACATAAAACAACACATTGTGGCCAAGTGAAAGAAAATAAATAACTACATTTCTTGACAATTCTTATTAAGAGTCATTAGGGTCAAAGTTCCTATCAATTAAAATCTTCCAAATTCATGCTACTTATTCAAGAAACCAATTCCTTTCTGATCACCTTCATGGGTAGGATGAAATTCGCAGTCCTCGATCTTCACTCTCTCAGTAGTGCTTTGTGTCCCTGCATTAGGGATTTGAGTGGAATTATGAGGTGGGATTCCAGATGGTAACTTTGATAGCAAAGCTCCAAAACTGCAAGGTAAGGTCGGTAAAAGAGGAGGATTTGAACAAAGAGAAGTTCCTTGTGCTCCATTCTGAGGGGTGTTCCATACCATGTCATATTGAGGCATTCCATTGCTTTCTATGAAACTAGGCTTCACAATGTACGGATTTTGCATGGGTAGGTATGGTCTTTGAATACCAAATACACCAGCCATGCTTTGAAGGTGGCTGAATTGCCTTTGTATGCTGATGACCAGATTCAGGTCCTCTGCAATCTGAGGAACATCTGAACTAATTAATAATTGTGGAGATTTTGCATGAATGGAGAAACATTGGGGGGGTGAGAAAGTGATGTGTGTACCTTGTTAAAAGAACCCAATTGCACTACGCCTTCTCTGACCGCGATTATGACTATACTCTAACAAAGTGAACTAATTGTGTTAAAGGTCATTAGCTTTTTCTGTTTCTATGACAAGTTTGTGAACAATTTTTTACCAACCTGAATGCCTGAATTGAACTGAAACTCCCACGCCTTTGGTTGCTGTTAAGCATTATCAAGACAAGTACCGCGAAAATTAAAAAAATGAAAGCGTCAGGCATTAAGAAATGAGAGAGTGTGGGAAATGTGAAGAAATATATTACAAATTGCAATCAATAATTTCTGTTTTGTTTGAAATAATGACTTCTCTTACAGGCTCGACTGAAGCATTCCATGAAGCAATATAGCTAGCTTCACACTCGTTATGATTCTCATTGTAAACCCATTTGTGACTATTATCTGCTGCAACTTTTCCCACTAGTCTGCAGATATATATAAATCAAAAGATGGATTATTTTGTCTCCCTTGTTTCACATGAATTTTTGCAATGCTACTTTTAGAAAACAGAGTACAAGACAATGAATCTTGTTATAGCAAGAAAATGCAAAGGGAATGTCAACGCTCACCCCTCTCCATAATTGTAAACCTCGTGGGACATTTTGAAGAATACGTCAGCTCCAAATCTAGCGTTCAAGTAACCACTACCACTCTTCCTTTGCTCGCATTCGTTAAAATCGCAGAATCCATCTTCCCAGACAAGGATCCTAACCAAGGAAACCTCTTTTGGGTTGGTCAAAAAAGAACTACTGAAACGAGACATGGATTTGTGTGTCATAGTTGCATACAAAATTACCAGTTCCTTTTATTTCCTTTGGAGAGATCAAGAGCACTTCCTCCAAATTCCCACCTACAAACACAAACAACATAAAGCCAATTAATGTGTATTTTGTTTTTGAATTTGGTGACTAATTAAATTTCATTTATACTTTGTATATGTTGTTGGGTGGTACATTTTATTATATTATGCTATATATATATATCCATTACTTACCTTGGTGGAGGAAAGTTTCGAGGTAATATCCTCCAGAATACAGCATATACCCACTTAGAAGAAGTGGAAGAATTGGGAGAAGTGCAAAGTGTTCTGAGAGTCTGCTGCAAGAGACAATTAAGCAAAGGTAATCCACTTTCCATCTTCTACGGACACGGAGTAAAGAGAGTGGGGGAATGAATGGAGGCAACAAGATTAAAATTTAAAAGGCAAAATGCAAACAAATTGATGGTACCCACTGGCCTCTTCCAGCAACCAAAGTGGGGTGATCATGCTTCCAACACACACTCTTGTAAAAGACAATTCGACTTGTTGTAATTTTTTACGGTGGGACCTCGACCTTCACATTTCCCTTTCCCACTTTGCCTCACTCGTCAAGCCATTTATAACAAAATTGAAATGCTAAAATTAAATTTGTTAGACTTAGATATTTCCATTGCACGGGCTGGGTTAGCTACCTCCTTCTCTCGTCACTTTTTATCTCATTCCATTGTCTCCCAATAATATATTCACTTCCTTCCACTTCACCTGTGTAATGAATATTCAACAGTTAACCGTTGTTTCTGTTTCTATTTGTTATCATTCGGTTATCATTAGTTGCTTCTTTTATGCTCAGCATCAGACTAGTTACTTCATTATTTAAAGACTATTGTACTATGACTCTAAACATGACTAATTAAACTCTCTATTCTATTGTATTTGTATTTGTATGGGACATGGTAGGAACAAAAAGATACAAGAGAAAACATCTGTGATAGTTCTAAGATTCGCTCGTTATACTTTTCTTTCTATAGCTGAACTGGGTTAATAGTTAGATTTGTTCAAAAAGGCAAAATTGTATGTCAATTGAATTGACGTGTGCCACTTTAAGAAAAAAAAAAAACCTGATTATGAGATTGGGATAAACATTTACCAGATCTGTGCTTCATTTAAATGTAATCCACACGAGTAGAGTCTTATGATATCGTGAACAGGAAATAGATATTTATAAAAGGCTTCTCTCACACTATATCATTTACTATAATGTGATTAGTGTTTATTTACTGTTCTCTCTGTGTGATACACTGATACCAAGTAAAAAAAAAAAAGGGTCATAATTTTATAAAACTAACTTTCTATAAAAAAAATTATAAAACTAACAATATTATTAATATTATATTAAAAAGTTATTTATTAAATAAATGACTTTCTTCGTTTCAAAATGTGTTGATTATAAAAAAAAATTAACTTGACTTAATCCAAATTTAGTAACATAATGATAGAATCAAGCTTCTATGATCTAGGATCCACCTTATTATAAAAAAGCTAGATACATGAAAAGGGGTGCACATAATAAAGAGAGGGTTAAAGTAATAGTCAAACTCAACCTGTAATCAATGGACGTAAATAATAAAGGAATGAGAAACTTAAAAAGAATCTCTTTGCACTTCACAATTCAACTTGGGTCCACTATTTTACTCTTTTCCTAAGCCCTAAAGTCCTACAAAACAAATGTGATCTTATAATTGAGGAATCAACTCAAAAAGTCAACTATACAATTATTTATAAGGAAAACTCTAGCATTTATAACAAGAAGAATTAGACTTTCCTATACTCACAAACTCAATAACAACTTGAGTCTTCTATCTACATCATTGGTTCATCCTTCTTATATCTCTCCTAAACCATCTCTTGGAAGAAAAGATTTTCAAGTATCCTTTTGAAGTGGTCCTTGATAGGATTGCATAACATAACATGAAATTATTTATTTAATTCATATCATAATTAATGTTAATTTAGTAATAATCAAGTTTTTTATTTGAAGGAACAAACAAAATTATGGATTTTACAAATTTGGAGGACAAAATGTCTTTATTTTTAATTAAGAAAACCAAAATTATGGATTTTTCAAAAATTAGGAGACTAAATGTTTCCATTTTAAATTAGGAGGACTAAAATTAAAGATTTTGAAAATAATCCATCAAAATTGCATTTAAGCTTACTATATAATATTATATCCCAAAAACAGTGCTGCTTTTTTTATATAGATAAAGAAAAACTAATAAATACACACAAGAAAATAATGATATGACAAATCTAACATTGAAATGAATATTACATTTAAAATTTTAAGTGACATTATTAGGGGCATAAGTAAAAAAAATATAATTAATATTACATTGTAAAATTAAATGTGACACTTATTTTAGAATAATTTAGGACTGATAAAATACAATATATATATATATATATATATATATATATATATAAAAAGAAAGTTAATCCATGTACTAAAAGCACTAGTTAAATAACCATAAAGAGAAAATATTTTATTGAAACACATAAAATTGCACTTACCTATAATCTTGAATTACGTTCACATATCAATCCTAACAAAACTTGCTTCATTTTAGTTCCTTAAGCAATGCCGGTAGATAATCCTTAGCAAGACCTTATAAAAATACTATAAGATAGGTTTAATTTTTTGGCACAAATTCTAAAAGCCATTATTATTATGTTTCTTTGTAACAATGTTATGGTCGAAAAAACAAAATATTATTGAATAAGAAAATCTATTAAAAATAATAAAGAGCGAGAAAATAAAATACTATCTTAAAGAGAAATTCTATTCAAAAGAATATAGGATCGAGGGTAACAAAAGATAGTAGAAATCAAGATACAAAGTGCTAATTAGAGGATTGAGAATATGGTATCTTGAAACTAAAGAAGAGACTATGAAATTAACAGGATAGAAATTTTGTTGCTTAAACTTTATCAACAAAACCTAAACAAACTACTTAAATAAATTATATACTAAATTTATTATAATAACTGCCTATGAAATAATAATCAATTTTATCAAGAACATAAAAATATCGTTTTTATTTGAAAGTAATTACAGCTAGTTGGAAAAGAAAAACATACTTTCACAATTTAAAAGTTTCTCAAATAAAATAAGTTGTTTGATTTTTGAATTAAAATAAAAAATTTATTTATTTTTTAATTTTAATTAAATACAAATTTCACAAAAAAAAATTATATCTTTAATTATTGAAGTATAATTCAGTGTTCATAGATATATTTTTTAGATCTTTTATTAAGGGTTACTCTCAATCAAGACTGGAGTTAATAGTGTTTTAGATAGAGGTGATATATTATGAAGATTATGCTCCACTTCTTGTGTTGAGAAAGAGTTTAACTTAAGAGTCATTGATGGGCATGTTGTGTGATTTTGATATTTTAAAACACCAAATTAGAGTTAGCTAGTAATGAGCTATGACACAACTATAACAGGTGATCTAGTTGTGGTATCTGTTTAATGCATTTCAGATTTTTATGAGTGTTACCTTATTTTATTAGGTATGGAGATAGGTATTATTAGATTTGATTAATTGGGTATGAGTATTTGACTATTTACTATGTATCCAAACTCGTAATAATTATATAATAAGTTTAAAATTATATATTTAATTAAAAATTTTAATTCTTAAACTTTAATTTATAACTTCTTATTATTAATAATTCTTTAAATACTTTTTAAATTAAAATATAATTAATAACTTAATATACATAATTTATTTAATAATAAATAAGTAAATTGTAAAAAATAATATAATTAGTATCAAGTAATATACCTGAAACAAAAAATACCAACAAAAATAAAAAATAAAATTTAAAATTTCATACCTAAATTCGTCCCACATTTTTACAAAGACAAAAAAAAAAAAAAAAGTCAAACTCGTCACCATTAGTAAGTTTGTCTGTGGGAGAAGTGGTCGTGTTCGATGACAAATTGACAATGCATTTGTGTTTCATGTACCCTCAACAAAGCACCGTGCGTCCCCCTCTTATTAACTTCCACATTCACATTAGTACTACTTACCTGTTGTACTTCCACGACAAGACAAGCTAATTTTAATTTGGGCTTTATCTTGGAAGCCCATTCGATCACCCTACCTCCTTCAATGCAATCTCTCACCACCTCCTGATATTAGGGATGAAAATGGTAGAGAATGGGTAAACTACTATATTACACATTTCCATACTTACATTTAAAAACTGACCCATAGTCACTTTATATCTGTACAAATATAAAATTTAATACTCATCTCTTTATTGGATGGATACTTATATATTCACATCTACATTCACCATCCTCACTTTTTCTTGTATAAAATAATATATTAATATCATATATATATATATATATATATATATATATATATAAATAAATAAAGTATAAAACAATAATATATTAAACCAACATAATTAAACAAATGTAAATATTGGCCAAACATATTGATGGGCGGTGGCGGCGCAGTATACTTAGGTTTTGATTCTTCTAAATTCTCAATCTCACATTGGCTCCTCAATTCTCAAAATCTGAATATAAGATATAATATATTATGTATAATTAATTATATATTATATTACTATAATGTGTGAGACTATTGGCTGTGCCGCCAGTCCGAAATTTCCCTTCATTGAGATATATATATATATATATATACAGTGCTGAGCAGAGGGGTGATAGCATAGTACTTGTCACCGCTCTCATACCCCACAAAGTTATGCAAATAAATACCAACTTCGCACCGATACTTTCAACTGCAGGTATTTACTTGTTCCAATTTAGGGTATTCTTTGCGGGTATGTACAGAGTTCGGTTCCATTTTGTAATCCTTATCTGTTATTTTTAGTTGAAAATTTTATTGTTACATCAAAATAAAAGAATATTTTAGGCTAGATTTCTAATTTTACTCTTTCTATTTTTTTTTTCAAATTAATAATTTTTGTCCTTCTATTTTAATTTTTATGATTTTAGTTCCTTCATTTTTTTTCTTGCAATTTTAGTTCATTTATTTTTTATTTTCACAGTTTTAGTATCTCTATTCTTTTTTAGTAAATATGTCACTAAAATTATGAATTTTAGTAAACTAGAGAAACTAAAATTAAAAAAACCAAAAATTAGGAACTAAAATTATGAATTTTAAAAAATGAAAAGAGTAAAATTATTAAAAAAAACACTAAAATTACCAATTTTAAAAATAAAGATATCAAAATTACAATTTAACTTATGCTATTTTAATATAAAACACATATATTTTTATAGTTTAAAATTTATTCTACCAATTTTTAAATCAAAGGGTGCATATACAACACATCGCTCGTTAACAAAACTGAAATAGATTCACTTAAAATGAATAATAATAGAAAAAAAAAGGTCATCTTGCATGTATCATAAGATTAATCTTTTGTCAACGGGTCTAGCTCACCCCTTGACACTATCTTTAACTTCTATTAGAATGATCAACAGTAAAAAAAATTATTCTTTTAAAAAAATGCATGTAATTGGTAAAAAAATACCAAATTAAGTCAGTTAAAAATTTAAATTATTATTGAATTAATCATTTAAAGCATTTTATCACTAAATTAGTTCCTTTAAAAATAATATTATTAAATTAGTCGGTTAACAATTTAAAGTGTTTTAATATTTTTAAGAGATAACTACGGATGCACCCTTCATATTTAGTGAAATTACAAATGCATTTTTTTCTGTTTTTAAATTACACAAAGCTCCTCATTATAAATGTATCCCTTTCCTTCTCAAATGATCTTAAATCCATTAAAAAATTGGGTTAGGTACTGGTCATGTGATTTTTAATTAAATTTAAAAGACAAATTGACTCTTCTCTCTTTCATGAAGCAAAATCTTCTTTTTGTCTTCCCATTTAATGATTGTGTTATGAAGAAGGGGGATTTTCATCCATTAAATGTGTATATGGTATGTTATCTCATTTATTTTTTCATTATTATATTTTTATTTTGTGTAAATGTGATATGAGTTGTTCTTTTTTTCAAACTTGGTAGCAATGACAATGTAGATAAGAAAGATGTCAGCTGTAAAATTTGAAAAATATAGGGGTACATGTGTAATAGCATACAACACTTAGGGATATATGTATAATAAATTTATTATGATATTACATTATATACTCCTAAATTTTGTATGATATTACACATGCACCTCCTATATTTTTCAATCTTTAGAGTCAACACTTCTCTCACCTTCATTGTCACACTGTTACGAAGATTAAAAAAAAGAACAATTCATATTATGTTCACACGAAATACAAACATAATAATATAAAAATAAATGAGATTAACATAGAATATACACATTTAATGGGTGAAAGTTTGTTTTCTCCGGCAAAACAACATGAAATATTAAATGGGAAAACAGAGAGAAAATTTTGTTTTATGAAATGAGAAGGATAATTTTGTCTTTTAAATTTAAATAAAAATCGCATGACGCCCTATCTGTTAACAGATTTAACAACGGTTTGAAAATGAGTGATACATCTGTCATGAGTACCAAAAAATAAAGAAGTCTGTATAGTTTAAAAAAAAAAAGAAAGAGGTACATCTATAGTTACACTAAACCTAAGGAGATGCATCCATAATTATCTCTAGTTTTACGAAAAATAATATGGAAACAAAAATACAAAATTAAAAATAAATTATTTTCACATATTATTTATAAAAGACTAAAAAGTCAATAATGATATAAAAGTTGTCCTGGATAGTGTTGCACTTTTTTTATTACTGTAATTTCTGTCTCTTTTATCTTCTTTTCTCTTTTCTATTTTAAAAATAATGTAATGCACGGTTCTATTATTAGTTATTTAAAAATTATAAAAATATCATTGATAAGCTAAATATCTTAATACTAAAATTACAGTATTATTTTAGAAAAACGAAAACACGGAGGTATGAATGCCATGGGCCGAGGAAGCAAACGGATTGACAGCTACCACAACAGAGACGAAGAGAGTCCCACCCACCGTTCTATCTTTTCATACTTGTTCCCCATTTATTATCTCCTGAATCATTCCAGCTATAACACTCCATTGGAACACAATTATTTTACCACTCATTATTAGTTACCTAGCGGGGTTTGTTTCACACCACATTTACTATATTATTTTGAAAATGATATTTTACAAAATACTATTATTGAAAATCTTATTGTATTTAGTAGATAAATATTATTTCTGAAATATCTCTAAATTTATTTTAATTTAAAAATAAAGAATAGGCAGAAAGAATAGAATGGAAGTGAAAATAACTTTCATGATTCTCTTGTAAACACAGAGATTTTCATTTTTTATTAGAATGTTCATAATAGAAAATATAAGTAATACATATTCTCGAAAAGCATTTAAGGTAAATTGAAACAAACACATTCTTAATATCTTTATATTTTCATGTTTTGTATTTGATTTTATACTTTAATTAATGACATGTAATATGATTATCAACAATATGTTTTAGACTTACATAAGTTTTTTGTCTGCAAAGTTTTATCAAAAATTATTTTTGCTTCTTGAAATTAAAAAATATTTGTTTAATCCCTAAAATTAATTTATTTTTTGTATTAACATTGTTCGTTTATCAGTTCCAATGTATTTTATCGTGTCACATGTGAAATTGAAGATTGAGGTAGTTAGGATTGAGAGAAGAGTGATTCATGAGTACAAAAATATGTTTTTTGTCAATAACTTTTTCTAACGATGTTAACAGAAGGAGAAGACTTAAACAAATTTCAATGATCAAAAGTGAGATTTTTATGAAACTTTAATATATTTTAACATAGGAGAATGTTAACGAACACAAACTTTATTTTTAGTTTGAGGGCATTAACAATCATCATCAAAATTATTTGACAAAAAAATCATTATCTTTTATCTTAAATAATTTATTTACAGGACATTATAGTCATTTAATATTCAAATAACTATTAGAAAAAGATTAAAAATAACAATCTTTTAAATATGAAAATACTTAAAATTCAAATTAAAATCTTATTTAACCATAAATATTTTAGAAATGCTATGTCTATTATGAAATATTAATTTTCATATCCTAAAATATCTTAATTATTGTCACCACTACCACTACCACTAAGGCTGACATCGCATTGCCACTATCATGTTGTTCTTACCATTATCATCATGATCATCACTATCATCACTGTTATTAATGTCATTGCAACAAACAATTTGTGTTGTCGTTATCGCCTCTACCATGACTATTATTGTCACACAACAATAATAAGGGACAAAACCTTAAGGGGGTTGTTTGCGGTGGTGGTGAGTTTTCGGTTTTTAGTTACATATATTATATATAAAGTGAATCAAAGTATATTATTTTGGATAATAATTTTGTAGGTATTGGTGCACCAAATATATAACAACAAAAAAATAAAAGGATAAGACAGTTACAAAGGAGATAATAACTATTAGGAGATAATGCTGCTAGGAGATAATGTAAACAATCTAAAGATTATAACTAGTAGGAGATAATGTTGCTAGAAGATAATACCAACAATCTAAAGATTATAACTACTAGAAGATAATGCTGCTAAGAGATAATGTCAATAATCTGAAGATTGTAATTGCTAGGAGATTATAACTACTAGGAGATAATGCCAACAATTTGAAGATTGTAACTGCTAGGAGATAATCCCAACACGCCCCTGCAAGATGGTGGTGGAGGAAGCCATACCAATCTTGGACATGAGCCATTGATGACAAGATAATCCAAGCGGTTTTGTGGGCAGGTTTGCAAGTTGGTGGATAAAAGGTATGTGAGCAATAGAGAGCTCCGGTTTGGCAACTAAGTCACGCACAAAATGGTAATCGATGGAGATATGCTTCATGTGGTAGTGGAAAACAGGATTGGCACAAAGATAAGTGGCATCGATGTTGTCAGAATAGAAAAGAGGATAGCTAACAGGGTAGGTGAAGTTCTCAGCATAATTCACGTAACCAAAGAAGTTCAGCTATCGTAGACCCAATGGTGTGATACTCAGCCTTAATGGAAGTTCTTGCAACTATCTTTTGCTTTTTACTCGACCAGGAGATGACATTGGGTCTTAAGTATATAATGTAAGCCATGGTAAACTTCATGTCAACAGAGTCACTACCCCAATTCGAGTCGCAAAATGCTCGAACAGTGAGGTCCGAAGAGCGATGTAGGTGAAGATCATAGTCAAGGGTGCCTTCGAGATATCGAATAAGGCATTTAACAACTTGCATATGTAACATGGTGGGTGTATGCATGTATTGGTATAACTTGTTCACATAAAAGGCAACGTTACGACGAGTGAGGCAAAGATATTGGAGGGACCCAACAAGTTGACAATAGATTTGAACGTCACAATCGGGCGTGTCATCAAAGGTGACAAGTTTGATGGAGGTCAACATAGGAGTAGAGACCGACTTAGCATCCGTCATAGTAGGCTTTTGAAGGAGAGCACTTATATAGTGATGTTGGGTGAGAAATAGGCCAATGTCAGTGGCACAAGCTCAATGTCAAGGAAGTGGTGTTGGAACCCTAAGTCCTTAAGGGGGAATTTAATGGCAAGGGCACTTTTGAAGAAGGATAGAAGAGCCATATCATTTCTGGTTAGTAGAAAGTCATCAACGTAGATGAGGAAGTAAGCAAGAGGGGTGTCTTTCTTGTAGATGAATTGTCGAACTTGGAGTTATGAAAGCCAAAGTTGATGAGGAATTCCTTACGAGAGTGAAACCAAGCCTAAGGGGCCTGCTTGAGGCCATATAGAGCTTTATGGAGCTTGCATGCATGGTGAGCATATCGAGGGTTGAAAAATCTGGGGGTTGTTTCATGTAGATGTCTTCATCAATGGTGACATTGAGGAAGACATTGTTCTCGTCCATTTGAGTGAGAGGCTAGTTATTTGAGAGGGCAAAACAAAGAGCCAACTTGATGGTTTGCAATTTGATATCAGGGTTGAAGGTGTCATGATAGTTAATACCAAGGTGTTGGTGAAACCTTTTTGCCACTAGATGCGTTTTGTAACATGCAATGGTGTAATTGACGTGTCACTTAAGATGATAGGGTCACTTGTTATAATGATATTGAAATAAGCTTGTTGGGGCACCAAAGTTCAAGGGCATTAGCAAGAAAAGCATTAAACTTATCAGACATAGCAGTCCTTCACTCAGCATGTTTGAGAGCTTAGGCGTAACAGGTGCACTTAATGGGTTCTGGGGTCAGAAACTTGGTGACCGATTTAAGTTTCTTACGTTTACAGATGTCAGCCTTAGCACGAGTTGCCATGGGGTCAGTAGAGAGCGGAAGCGATATTACTACTAAAGACAAGGTATCCTAATTGCAAGCAGATGAAGGGGAGGTTGGTGTGGAGGGGGAGGGGAGGATGAATCCTAATCGGATGATTTGGAGGAATAGGTAGGCAGGGTTGGTGGTGAGTGATAGAGGCAAAGGTTGGGGTTAGTGGTGGAATATTTGTGGGTTAAGTTAAGAGGGATGAAGAATAGGAGGCAAAAGGAAATGTGTCTTCTATAAAGGTGACGTGGCGATAGGTATAGACTTTATTGGAGGATATGTTGTACTAGAGGTAGGCACTTTGAGTGAGACTATAACCTAGGAAGACATAGGGATGAGACTTGGATTGAAGTTTATTGGGTGTATAATGTGCAAGCCAGGGAAAGAAGAGAGACCCAAAGACACTAATTTTAGAGTAATTTGGTGGAACATGAAAGAGAATTTCAAAGGGAGATTTCTTGTGGAAGATGGGGTTGGCCAGGCAATTAATCAGGTAGGCGGTTGTTTGGAGGGCATATAACCAAAACTTAAGAGGTAGGGAGGCATGCTGAAGGAGACACCGAACAGTTTCGACAAGGTAACAATGTTTCCTTTCGGAGAAACCATTGTGCTCATGTGTATGGGAGGGAGTGGTTAGATGAGAAATGCCATGGGTTTGGAGAAAATAGTGTCATTTGATAAATTCACTTCCATTTTCACTATAGAGAGTTTTGATTGGACATGAAATTGATTTTCAACTAAGGATTTAAATATTAGAAAAATGGTAGAGACATCAAATTTAAATTTAATGGGAAAGAGCCACACATATTTAGAGGAATAATCCCTAAAGATAACATAGTACAAATAACCATTTATTAAGGGAATTGAGGCGGGACCCCATACATTAGAAAAAATAATTTCAAGTGGTTTATGACTAACTAAACTAGACTTAGAGAAAGGAAGCTTGTGGCTTTTACTAGCTAACCAATCTTGACACGTTAGAGACATGGGATTGTAAGGGACAGTTTGTTTCAGGATTTAAAGGTGGGGATGACCAAGATGGTCATGTCATAAGGTTGCGGGAGTGCAATTGTGGACATGGTAAAGGTGAGGGGTGAAGGGAAATGCTTGCAACTTGTACATCTATACTTCAGTCTTTCTGCGTAGTTGTACCACTCTCGTGTCTAAGCTCTTTACCTTGAAATGCCAAGGGAAAAATTCAGTAGAGACAAAATTATTTTGACATAATTGGGAAACCAAGATTAGATATTGATTAACATAAGGGACATGTAAAACATTGGTCAAGTGAAGAGGATTCATAGAACTGGTTAATGTTGTTGAACCACAATGTTTTATAGGGAGACCCCTTTACCATTAGCAACATGGAGTTGATCGGCCTCGGAGTAGTTAGTGGAGAGGAAGAAGCAAGTGAGATCATTTGTCACATGGTGAAAGGCACTAGAGTCAAGAAGTCAAGAGAGAGGAGAGGTGTCTTCAGTGTGGGCCATGTTGGCTTGATGCTTCAGATGATCAATCATGGCGAAATGTCGTATGTAGAGTCCTACTCATGCTTCAGTCCCCCCTACCCGATTTTGAGTTTATCGAAATCTGGGGGGGTTTGTTATCTTAAAAACGTTACCAATGGTGGTAGTTTAGTAGTCCAAATTGTGAGTTTTTTGTTTTGATGGGTAAATCCTTATTGAGATTTGGAAAATGCGTTTTTCTTAGTCAAAAAAGGCCATAGGATGAGTTTTGAGTTTTAAAAGGTGGGGTATGCTAGCTCATTCAGAGATAGCTCAATAGCTTCTTAGCTCTAGCTGCAGGGAAGGAAGAGGCCTACTCAATTCCTTTCGGGAATTGTGGCCTCGGGGGGCACGGGGAGGAATGCATAGGGTAGGCGGCTCCCTAACTCTTAGCTTCCTAGCTGCATAGCTCTCTGCTAGCTCCTCTGTCCGTACACGCGCATGTAGAGCTACACTTCGGGAAGCTACGCTTCGCTTCGAGTTACTTACTACCAAGAGTTAACGATAGCTCGCTAGAGCTATCGTATTCGTATATATATATATATATACTTATACTCTATCTCTAGCTCACTATCTAGGGGAGCTCGCGTAGAGTTGATAGCATGTTTTGGTTGTATGGCCTCGTTTATCACAATATTGACAAACAGGTATAGAATGTTTGGCACCCTAACCATGGTCACAAGGGGATGGGTTGTTGCGGTTAGAGACTACATTGTGAGAGCATTTGGAAAGGCATGAAGAGAAGGGTTGGACTACTTCCAATAGTGAAAACATCCAACATAATTAGCAGTGGTAGGGAACACTTGTTGTTGCCATTCATCACATTGCATGAATCTCAAAATTGATAAGTTTATCAGACAATTTATCAAAGAGCATAGGAGTATCCCTTGTGTGAATGGAGGTAGTGAATTCGCGAAAGGAAGGGCAAAGGCCATTAAGGGCAATGATGACGAGGTCGAGGTCATCAATTGAGTGGCCAATGAGAGCAAGTTCATCCGTAGTGATTCGAATCGATCGTAAATACTTACTGACACTAGAAGTGCCTTTGGAGATGTTAAAAAGATGCTCCTTCAAAGACATCACTCGAGTACGAGAATGATTGCCATAGTGCTTGTTGAGACATGTCCAAGCCTCGACAGAGGATGTAGCAGAAGACATGACAATTTAGGCATCGGGGTTGCATGAGCTAAGTAAAGCAAGGAAGATGTAATGGTCTTGTTGTTTCTAGAGGCAGTAAGCGAGGTTGAGAATGGTAGTGGTGCCACCACTGCTAGAAGTTGCAGAAAGGCATGGTTTTGTGTCATCAACAAAGCCAAGGATGTCATAGGCTTCAAGGAAATGGGTGATTTGTGCATGCCAAGTATGATGATTGGTTGCATTTAGTTTGATGGGAAAGGTGGATGTAGTGTTGAGTTCAATCAGAGGTTGCACAATGCAAATAACCATAAGGATCAAAGGAGACGTGGTTAAGCAAAGGGATAGTCTGATACCATGTAAAATGAATCAAAATATATTATTTTGGATAATAATTTTGCAGGTGTTAGTGCACCAAATATATAGCAACAAAGCAGAAAAAAGATAAGACAGTTATAAAAGAGATAATAATTGCTAGGAGATAATGCCAACATTATATAAAGGAGGAACGATCATTTTGAGTATGCATTATATATAGAGAGAGAAAGAGACATACATATGAGAGTAAGGTATCTAATATGAGAGTTTAAAGAACAAATCTTAGTCATTAAATAAAAATTAATAGTTGAGATCAAATCGTACATATTCGCTCTTTTTTTTTCTTCTAACATTTATTATTTGTCACTCTTTTTTCTCTCTCCTCTCACAATGACTGAGATTTTTTATATATTTTTTTCTTTCCTCTAGCATTTTGATTATGCATTATATATAGATAGAGACATACATATGAGAATAAAGTATCTAATATGAGAGTTAAAGGAACAAATCTCAGTCATTAAAATAAAAATTAATAGTTGAAATCAAATCGTATGTATTCGCTCATTTTTTTTTTCTTCTAGCATTTATTATTTTTCACTTTTTTTTCTCTCTCCTCTCACAATGACTGAAATTTTTTATATCTTTTTATTGTTAAAATTTAGTTAGAGCTAATACAACTATAATAATTATTTAAATTAGAGAAGATTTTATTACATCATAGTACTTCATTAAAAATATTATCTAATATAGCTAAATAATGTTTAATATTTAAATTACATAAATATTAGAATTTTGAAAATGGGATTGCCATATTTACATATGTTATTCAAATTTTTTCCTCTCTATGAACATAAAATTTGAGTTACATGTTTCAGCTATTGTATATAGGGTGCATTTCTCCTTTTTGTGATTCAACAACAATGTTATAGATTTTATTAAAACGTTGTGGTATTTATCACAATGATGTGGTATTTATCACCGTGATGTGGGAGATGTAGAAACAAGTTATTGAAGTTGTTTAAAAAAACTTAAGTTAGAAAAACTATTAATACATTATGCTACTTCATTAAAAATATTATCTAATATAACTAAATAATGTTTAAATTTAAATTACATGAATTTGAGAATATTGAAATTGGGGTTGTCATTTTTACACATTTTATTCAACTTTTTTCTTTCTATGAACATAAAATTTGAGTGACATGTTTCCATTGTTACTATTGAAAATATATTGTATATTTATTCTTTTTGTTTGTCAACCGCAACCTTGTGGGTTTTATCACAGTATTGTGGAATATGTCTAGTGTAGCGCATTGTTAGCTTTTTTTTAATGCATCAAAGACAAAGATATGTGATTTATCACAGTATTGTGGACAATATAGAAACAAGTTGGAGTTATTTAAAAAAAGAAAACTCAAATTAGAAAAACTTTATTACATAATTATGTTACACGAAACCAACTTATATCTTGTCATTCTAATAATGATTTCTAATTATATTTTACTTATAAATTCTAAATTGTTAATTTTTTTGTTAAGATTTTAAAACAATAGTATGAATTATAACTCGTTTTAACTCTGCACTTCATGTGTGACTACTATTATTCTTATTGTATATAATTTTTTATTTAAACCTATATTGAAAATCATTTTTTAACTGCTACGTCAAGAAAATAATTTTTTAACTAATGATTTATAAAATAACTTTCAGATAAAAGTAATTATAATTTACATATTAATGATACCTAGAAGCAGTCCAGTGACTTGTGCCCTAACACGTGTGTTGTACTAGTTTTTAAGTTAAAAATATTAAATTAAAATTATGACGTTATTTTCATTAAGATTATTTAATGTGATAAATAATTAAAATAACACATTAGTTTTATTAAACCATTTAATGTGACTATGACAAAATAGGTAAATACTTCACACTAATATCATGTTGACAAATATAATAATTTATGTTAAAATAATTATATAAGGTTCATTTGGTTTAACTAAATGTTTTGTTTTGTTTTTTTAAATAATTTTTATTTTTAAGTTTTCAACATTCAAAAATAAGTTTTTTTTAAAATAAATTTTTTTAATTTAATCAATTTTAGTAAAAATATTAAAATATTTATATACATAATTTAAAAGAGTTTAATTGGTATACACTATCATGACCCTTCATTCATGGTAAATTTATTGACTTTATTAGTTACTATTTTAAAAGTCTCATAAATAAAAAGTCATAATTCTCAGTGTAAATATCTTTTACACTGACAAGTGGATACTAATTAAACTGAATTTAAAATACATTTATATACAACATTTATTATAATTACAATATTATTTAAGTTTTTGAATAATTTTGATTTTTGAAAATATTAAAAACAACTTTTTTTTTAAAGATGCATTTAGAGAAAATATTTTCTAAATTTAACCGGACATATTCTGAGAAAATGAAAACCTAAAATGCTAAAAAACGGCACCAATATTCCTAACAGTATTTATAACAAACCAAACAAATTTTATCCTTCTAAAAAACAATCATTCTCATTATTCATAATTTTCGGACATAAAAAATACTCCTAAAAACTTTATTGCCATTTGAACACATTGAAATAACCAAATATGAAGTGATACTCAGGTCAAATTGTTTGGGGAAAAAAAAATCGCGTTTGAGTTTGAATTCTGTTGGTGAAAAAAAAGTGAGTGAAGGAAAAAATCACTAAAGAAAATCATGCAAGTTATATAATAGTTATTTTTAGGGAAACTTATATAACGGACGTCTAATAGAAATTAGTTATGAATGTAGGAATATGATAGAGGGGGGAAACATAGTCTAATAGAAATGGATCGAGTTGAAAATGGGCTGGGACTCTAGTGTGGTTGGAAGTCCATTGAGTGTGTGAAGCGTTACGAGATTATGAGGTTCCAATCAGCGAAGGACCCACACCAGCACCATCACCATCACCATCACCTTCACCTTCACCTTCACCATGGCCTCTCCTCTTCTCCTTAGACAAGCTCTGCTCCTCCGCGTTTGCTTCCATAACTACCATTGCTTTACCGCCGGAGCCGTCGCCGCTCGTCAGCGCCTATGGTGCAGCGCCGCCTCCAACGTTCCGTCTGACGAGGCGGAGGAGAAAACAAACTCCGGCGGCATTAGCAACAGCTCCTTTGCACGGAAATCTCAGTACCCGTCGCGGCCGGAGGACGACCCCGATTACCGTAAATGGAAGGATAAAGAAGAGGAGATTCTCGGTGACATTCAGCCTATCGTTGTTCTCGCCAAGGATATTCTCCACTCCCGAAGGTCGCTTCCTAATTTTGCGTCTACAAATTGCATTGTCAACTCTTTTTTTTATTTTTTTATTTATTTATTTATTTATTTATTTATTCTGTATTGCAGGTACATTGATGGAGCGCGATTGAGTATGGAAGACGAGAAAGCTGTAGTTGAAAAGCTACTCGCGTACCATCCACAATCTGAAGATAAGATTGGGTGCGGCCTTGAATCCATTATGGTACATGCTCATTCTGAATAGTGATTTCTATTTCTCTTGTTGCGCACGTCGTCATTTTATAATAATTCCAATACCACTTTCTTTGTGTTTTCCCGTTATTCTGTCATTACATTGCTGCCTTGACTTTACTGTGCCTTATTACTAGTTTGCTATTGCAACTTCTCAGTCTCTCTGTGCCTCACATGACATTTAGTTTAAGCAAGGATGATCTGTTTATACGATATTTTGAGCTATATTCCTATTTTAATACTGATGTACATCACTACCCCGGTGATTGTGTTGCCAGTATTAGGTGTATCGTGTATAACTGTATTATGATGGATGGTTTACTAATGCCTTTGAATTCAAGATTAGTGAAATCTTAAAATTTACACAGACGAATGTTGAATTAGATAGTGCTCATAGCACTCGTTTTTTGTATTTTGCAGAAGAATATATAACTTTAAAGCAAATGGTTGCCACTTTATTAGAGCTTAGTTTGACCATATTGGTTTTGTGAGCAGTTAGAATCTGCACTCCTGGCTCTGCGTAAAACCATGGTTATTTCAAGCCTGACCAGGCAGGTAGACATCTGGCTTACTTCTGTAAGATACTGGAAATACATTTAAAAATTCTCTAAAACTGGCTACAATGGTTGCTTGGTTGGTTCAACTTGTTAGATTGAACAACATCAACTAGAAGGTCCTAGATTTTTCCCTTTTGGTTGCCCTTCTTTGAAATGTCATTGTAAGTACCACTATAAGCGCTTGCTGAGTTTCTGGCTTATCCTGACCTTGCAATATGGCCCCTTACCCTAAAATTTTTTAACTAATGATAAACCAAACCTTAATTGTAATTTTGGCTTTTCATGTCAGTTTATTACATTGTTCCTTTTCTTATATATATTTTCAGTTCAGGGCTATTTTAGTCTTTTTTCCTACTGGTCTCAGAATAAATGGTGTAAACTTTGGAAGGTGATGAAGCTGATTTGTGAAAAATCCATTGGATTAGCTGGGGTAAGATTTGTTAGCAAACGAGGTAGGTGGAGTAGGTTTCCAAGACATACTTTTAAGTTGGTTGTGTTGGCTACGATAGGTCTGAGACTCTTTTGTTACCCCGATACTGCTTAGTAGAATGTTGAAAGCCAAGTACTCAAGGAATATTTCTTCAATTTACCCATATGCTAGTGTTCAGTGCTTCCAAAGTTCAAACAGCTGCTATTCCAGTTCTTTGAACCGATCCCATGGCTTCCAAATTCACTTAGCCTCGCATATACCCAACAAATCTTTAATCCACCCCAAATCCAAACTCATTATATCCAAACCCCTTGTCTTTATGTTGTATGTAGCCTATCATACTTTGTTACTCACTTACTCTTACTCTTAACACATAAGTTTGCTTAAGTAGAAAATTTAATCAGATGGTATGGCAGAAATGTCAAATGCTTTAAGGTTATATTCAACCCTTTTATTTGATTTTGTTTGACTTTTTATTATTGCTAACTGTTGGCTGCCTGCCTTAAGCAAACAATTATAGGAAATTACCACTCACTATCAAGCTATTGCAAGTTGAACTGACCATAAGGATAGTTGTGGATCTAACAACAATAAAATAAAGAATAAAATGCAGCAATGCTGTAGGATAAAGTGAAAACTATGAACGATTAAGTGGTTAGGCATTGGAATCCTTCAACATTCATTTCATCTAATCTCACTGCTCTTTTATTAATGCCAATTGCTTTGAAGCAATCTTCACGTGTGCTAGAATAGGTAGAATCCAATTGCATCGTGAAAAACCTTTCTTTATCAGCATCCTAATCCCTTAGGCGAAACTCATTTAAAGATTATAGTTCAAGTACTCATGAGAATGCATTGGTGATCAGTTGGTCATGGGTCTGAATCTGGAAACAACCTCTTTCCATGCTAGGATAAGGCTTCATACAATGACTCTCCCTTATATATTTGCTTAAGGAGGAGCCTTTTGGTACTTGGGTACATTTAGTTAGTTTTACTTATAAGAATGCAGATGAATAGATTTTATTCCTAGATATGTGAAACATATAGTTCCAAAGCCCAATGTAGCCCTATATCCAATTCCGTTGCTATACCAAAGGTAAAACATCAATCCCATGGTGATCCATCAAAGAAACATTAAGAGCAAAATTAGAACATAGATTGAATGAAATTGATCTAAAATCTATAAAAGTGTTAGTTATAAATCTACAAGAAATGCAGATTTATTAGGCTAAATTAACAAATAATTATGGGAACAAGTGTTAGAATAGAACATTTCTTGTAGATTTATAACTAACCCTCCGAGGAGATCACAGTTCTAGTCTTGATTAAGCTTTATACCTAAAAGCTGAAATTAAGAATAGAATTCTTAAGCAATTGGTAACTTGCCCCTCCATTCATGTAGAACAATTTGGTGACCCAACTTCAATATCTGCTTGCTTTCCTCTTCATCATCATTCATAATGCTACTTGACTCCTATTTGCAGTCTGTTGATTGGGCTAACTTGGTGGTTTCTATGAATTAGTACCATATATTTAAATAGTTGTAAATTATGTCTTTTTTGATAAATCTTCAAATTAATTTACAAGTTATATCAGAAAGATATTAGCTTTAATTGAGCTTCAACCCCCTTTATCCACCAAAAAAATGTATTAAGTTAATTGTACTTTTGACCTATTTAGACATTTCCCTAAGGCCTAATATAATTGATCCAAGTAACTCCCCTTGTTACTTTTTGGTTAATTAGGTTCTCTTTTGATTGTGATGGCAGTGTGCAATATCATTTCATTGAAAGCAAAATCATTGAAAAAAGGAGTTCCACATAATCGAATTTGTTTTATTGCCTTGCAGCAAATTCAATGTGCCATAATTTTAAACTGACATAGGGAGTAATTTATCAATATTATAACTATGTGGACAACGTTGTAGAAATTGAAACAGGAAGGATAAAAATCACATTTTAGTGAAAACAAGAGAAATTTTTCTGTTTTATTTTGTTCAATAATGTAACGTATTTTGAAGGAGCTGTTATCTTCTATTACGATCTAGGTTACCACCTCAGTTAGATAAAATGTCCTTACCTATTGTGCCGCTCATAGATACATTAGGTATATTTGTGCTGGATCCTTATGAATTTGTAGATATGCTCATTTACATTTTAGTAAAAAAGATATACTTTTATTCTTTAATGGCTTGGTTATTGTTAAAGATTAGATATTATTCCTTTATTTATAATTAGATAGTAATTGTCTTATCATACACTTAGATATAGCTAGCTTAGTTGGGCAGTTAGTTTCTGTTTGTTAGGGTAATTATAGTTAGTTTAAGTTCTTAGAGTTAGTTGTCTCATTTTTCCTCTCAGATAATTGACTGAGAAGCATAATTTTTCCTCTCCTTTAATTCAAATTTTCTTTCCTTGCTTTGCACCTTGCTGTGACCATTCGCGATGCCTCACGGTTTCTTGAAATTGAAGATTTACTTTTTATTACCTATTATTAGATTGATACTTAGTCATGATTAGAGAGATCCTATGTAATCTCAATAATAATCTCATTTGATCCTATTTGCTCATTATATGGTATCAGAGCAAGTTATTCTTATTCTTAGTTTAGGTGTCACGAAAAGTTTTGTCTCATCGGGGACTGTAGGTCCCAGATGGGCTCTCTGCTCATTATTTCCTTCAATAATTCGTCTTAGTTTCGGACTACTACTCGTCGCTAGAGTTACATGACCTTTCCTGCTAACAACTCGTTGACATACGCCTCTCCATTGACAACGCCTTGAAAGAACCATCGATGTGCTCTCACGCACATCCTTTTACTTGTGCAACTCGTCATCAAGGTGACTAGTACATCATTGCACCTCTGCCTTTGTTTGAGGTCACTGTGTTGCGTTCTTGTTAGTCTATACCAGAGACCATTCCTAGAGATTGTCATGTCACCCATGTGTGCAGCCAACTCAGAACACTATTGCACATGGCCCCAAGCAGTGTCCTAACGTGTCAAGTTCATGCACATGATGTTGGACACACTTCCAGAGATTTTTCTCTTATTTTTCCGCCTCATGGCGTGCTTTATTCATGGATGAGTAGTATCTGTCGATTGTTGCCATTGCGGTCCTTCATTAGTTGTCGTCGAGCTGTTTATCCAGCAACAACTATAGAATTGGAATTGCTTTCATTTTTATTCTTATTCAATTTATTAGATTGAAAGTTTGGTTCATAGCAAACATATATGCTTCAGTTAGCTTGAGAGAGAGTGTTAAAGATTAGAAATTATTCTTTTATTTATGATTAGATAGTAATCGAATATTTCCTCCCTATTACTTATTATTAGATTGATCCTTAGTCATGATTAGAGAGATCTTGTGTAAATAAAGGCATTATGTTCATCCAAGACACATTAATACACATCTACGGTCATTACAATTTATTGATAAAATCATTTTTATGCAGATTGGTTCTTGCTTAGATGATACTTGAAAGTTTGCCTTCCAAATCCTACTATTGTGGAGAATAACACTTCATATTTGGATTTACTTTATCCATTACAAATTGCTTTAATGTGATTGATTTGATAACTAGTTCTTAAACCACCCCCTCCTCAATTAAAATTGATAACTAAGGCCATTAATCCAATCATGTCCTCACGAGGAGTCAAATTCTTTCTTCGTTTTTCAAACTATTAACTTATATGTTTTGCATATACATTTCCTATTTTATTAAAATTTACATGTACCAACCTCACGACTGGTTTTTGCTATTATTATTTGGATTTGTTTGTCAATAATCTGCAGTGGTTACCCTCTGAAGCAGACAACTAGTGTAGGATATGGATATGTAACTTATGTTCTTGTAGGTTGACCGTCATCCGCAATATCGACAATCAAGGTGTCTTTTTGTAGTAAGAACGGATGGTGGCTGGATAGATTTCTCCTATCAGAAGTGCCTTCGGGAATACATTAGAGATAAATATCCTACTCATGCAGAAAGGTTTATTCGACAACATTTTAAGCGTGGGAGTGGTTGATGTATATATATAATGGAATTTGTATACTTTGGTGTGCTGACTGATTTTTGCATCTGCTTTCCCACCTTATTGTTCAGTGGGCTATCTAGATTGTCAATGGTAGTGGATAATCATTGACTGGGATATCCAGCATATTATGAAAGGATAACAAAAAAATATTGAAGTGAGCTTCACTTTGTTGACTTGTAGAACATTTTATTGGCGATGCAATTTGGGGGTTAGGTAACTGATTGTCGGTAAAGAACAGAATTTTGGTTTTTAACCACCTCTAATATTATAAGATATTTACTAGAATTCAATGTCGTTTTTTTATGATCTTTGCATTTTCCTTAATGTTGCACGGTCTGTTTTGTTTAGCGTTGAAGTTTTAACCCCATAAATTTTTGGAGGATGCTTTCACCTGGAATGTGGATTCATTCCCAGAGACCAATGGAATGGACGAGGTAAAACGCATCCGAATCCAGGGAGAAGCGTACGATTCTACTTTGTACCTTTCTGGATTATGGATTTGGATTAAGGTGTCCTGTGTGCAGCAGTTATATAAGTCACGGGCAATTTAGGAGTGGTTGAGATCGGACATGTACAAGTCAAAATTCAATCAGAGTCATGACCAGCTAGGTTCTGTAGGACTCTGCGCAAGTCAAAACGGAGGGAAACTATGTCTGGCCTACTTCTAGATTTTTAGCTGAATGTGTTTCTAAATCCCAAGACAATTAATTATTTTAGTTTAGATAATAAGTCAAACATTCAAAGAAATTCAAGTTGTAGCAGTATGTCGTTAAGCCCCAAGTGTTAAGCATGATCTATTGTTTAAATTCTGGTAATTAGAAATTTAGAATGTTTCTTTAAATTTTAATAACAAATTTTATTTTAGAACTAATGTGACGGTGAGGAATTTATTTGAATAGTTTACCAAAGGAGGGCTGAATTTAAACCTAAACCCTCTTTTCTTTTTGGCATTTGAATCTTGAAGAATTGATCAACTTACCATCTGGGTTCTGGTAGAGCAGTTGGTTTCCTCTTGTGTAACTGTTAAAACTTTTACCCCAGGGGAGGTAATGTACAATTCTAGATGCTGGGGTTCTTTATATTGATTAACAGAGGCAAAATAACGGGTTGTGACTTGGAGGGGTACGAATTACATTCTCCAATTAAAGAGTTAATAATCATATTCTTATTCTACGTTAGGTGGTAAAAATCTTTTGCAATATTAGACAATGTAATGATTTATGAAAAAGTATCGGATACGCTCTTTATCCTTTTTCCATTAAAGCATAGAATCAAACCAAAAGAGTATGGGAAATTTCTTATGCGGATGAAATCGCCACTGGCTTAGAATCGATGGCTATAAACTCAAAAAGGAAAGATTTTCACCCATAACAACAATTTGAACTGTAGCACCAATAAGATGAAATAACATAGCATCCCATAGCCCCTATGGTCTCCCTATCAAACTACTAAGCCCTCTGTCTCATAGCATACTATACTCCATATAGCAATGAGAGAAACAACTTGGTCGATTAATCCACTATGGTCTAAGTGGTGGGCTCCATTGAAGATGTAAGTGGAACTTGTGGATTTGCAGCATAATACAGGGATTATTTGTCAAAATATAACTTTCATGTTATATTTGGTGGTTCATCACACACATCAGGTGTCAAAGTCACTCATTCGGCCAAGTGATCAACTCAACGGGTATGATGGTGGCACATAGACCTGGATTTACAATCTCTTATATCAAAGGTCTTTCTAATGGTAGGTCCATACAAAGAGTCCTCTTAGAAATACGGATGATTAGTAAGCATGTCTTGCAATCGAGAGTTCATGGTAGAGCAACAATGTAAGAATAGAGCATGAAGGAGTTCTATAGGCTTCCGTTAAGATATACTCATTGACTAAAAGTAAATGGAGGGTTTAACCATTATCCTTTATTTGAGAAAAAGATTGATAGGTACAAGCAAAGTCTCACATCATCATTCAAACAAGAGAGTAAACATGAATTTATATATACTGAAACATCTTTATTAGTGAAAGGTTTTTTGGATGGTAACGGGAAATAAAATTGTGAGAACTTTGATTTAAAACCGACAATATCTTACTAATATAGAGATATTTGTAGATGTTCACAATCTTTAAAAAGATTTTCAAAAATTAGAATAATATTTTCAAGAACCAATTCAATATGATGGTAATTTCACAGTACCTAGATTTAAAGAAGTAAAATCACTAATACATTATAATAGCAAAATAATAAGCTTGAATTTTAGAAATATTATGTATGTTAATATTTGTTAAACGCTAATAATTCTCCTTTTTTGTTTAATTTTTATTAATTAAAAATAATAAATATTTAAAATTAAACATAATAATTTTCCACTTAAATCCAATGGTGAAGCTCAAGTCACCATGGATGTTGCACCAACGTTCTTCCAAGGTTGTTCACGACTGATATTTTTCCTAGAATCTTGACGCTATGCATTTTAAGCTCCAACGGTATGATAGAAACACAAGCTTCTAAACCCTAAATCCTAAATCCTAAACCCAAGCTTCTACACCTCTCCGCCTCCGCCAAAGTGCTCAACAAATCCTCCAATTCAAAGAAGCAACACTCAGATTTCAAGAATCGAAGCTCTATGGCTGGGAGGGTTTCGCCATTACTTATACCAGGACTGCCATTAAATTAAATGATTTTTATTATTGCGTAAATATGATTAAAAACCTTTCTATCCAACATCTCCACCTCAATCTTCACATTACGTGAAAAAAAATAATAAATGTGTCTAACATATCTCACATGGATTGACCTATCTAAAATGCTTGTCAGTTCAAGCTGTCCACTTTATTTTTATTATAAATTTTTTCAATTTAGTCTGTTCTATTACGAGTTAATGGATTATAGGGATTCATTCATCAACCATTAAAAATTATTTTTAGAAAAATTTAATCATTTAAAAAAAATTAAATAATTTATGATAGAATTATTTTTAAATTTTATGAGTTTGAAAATAAAAAATTATTTAAATGATATTGTCCAATAAAAATCTACATTTACAATATTTCAAATATTAGTTTTAAAATATAAAATATTAGTAAAATAATTCCAATAAACTAAAAAATATATTTTCATAGAATATAAGTCAAATAAAGAACATAATAATTTTAAATTTTAAAAATAAAAAATAATCATATTTACATAATAATAAAAAAAAATCAAATGTAAGTAGATTAGTTAGCCAACTGAGTCCACCATAAATTCAACCTTGGTTGCTCAGGTCATAAGTAGGTCAACCCATTTTTCGTATATGGTTATCTCTTTTCAAAATTTTCAACCTGTCTTGGCCCAAACCCATGGTAGGCTAGACTAGCCCACAGGTCCTGCCCCGTTTTGATAGCTCTGCCACATCTATGTTGTAATATCCACAACCTTGTAGGAAATGGCTTGAGTAAGAAAAATTCTCTCACAAGTACTCCACATCCACATTGTAGTGTTCATGCCCATATCCATGTGGGAAATGCACGTAGAAAGAAAACCAATTCTTATGTATCATGTAACTAACAACATACCTAGATGTAGGGCTATTCAAAATTGAACCAACCCAAACCAAAAACCAACCAAAATAATAAAAAATTGATAAAAAACTAAAATGGTTTAGGTTAGTTTGATTTATTAAATTTCTAAATCATGTGGTTCGATTTACAGTTTAAAATTTGAAAATCAACCTACATCGAATCAAACTGTATTATACATAATTTATATATTTTTTTCTCCTAAATAATATCTAGTTTAAAAAACATGACACGATTCATGTTATAAACATATTCATGTGGGAAATAAATCATGGTCAATAACACTACTATAATTTCTACTAATTAAATATGTGGTGAAATTTTAATTTCTAGATCATTTTGGAGCAGGGTTGATTTTTAGTAAATTATCAATAGATATTTAAATAACTCTTACAGTAAAACAAACAATTTAAGTATTCTTAGAAGTATTAGAAAGCATATTAAATAATACTTAATAACATATTTTCAAAACAAAACCAAATTAAACCGCTAACGATTAATTTGGTTTGGTTTAATTCAAATTTTATAATACTTTCAAACCAACCAAACCAAAGTGCACTTAATTTTCTTGTTTGTTTTAGGTGATTTTATTTTTAAAAACCAAACCAAACTACACCACAAACACTCCTGCCTAGATGAAAGAATCCTTATGATTATCACATAACTAATTACATACCTAGATAAAATGAGTCTAATAAATTAGATAAGTACCTAGATGAGACTTTAGAGAGGAATCAAGAAGAATTGAATGTGTTGAAAAGACCTATCTTATAATGTAAGACCTGTATGTATAATGTAAAACCCATCTATATAACATAAGACCCATACGATAATGGCAAATTTTAATATGCATTTGTGTTGTTTGAAAAGACTTTTTATCAAACTTCTATCTTCTGTGTGCTTATTAGAATGTCTCTTTCTCATGGAAGGTTCTTTTAAAGCATCACAATTCTCTTACTCCACAAAAGGTGGAAGCACTTTACATGCAAGATTGGCTAAAAGGAACATTATCACTATTGATTCCAAATGAAATTGAGGAATTTCAAGAGTTTGAGAATGTTGAAGGCAACAAATTTGTTTCATACTATATTATTTTATTGTATATTTTTTTTCTGATAACTAAAGTTATTTTTCTTCATGTTGTAGAAATTGTTCCTAACCTTAACTATAAATGGACGGTTGAATGTTTCTTATTCAGCTCCATTTGTTACATTTGTGATGATTAAACACTGAAAAATGTTTCTTTTTAAATTTATTTTAGTGGTTAAGTGTTTATTAATTTGATTTTGACCTTGTAATTCTTGTTTAAGATCTTTGTTTTGACCATGTGATTTGGAATTTTGGGTCTTTGTTAATAGACACTATTTTATAATAATAAAAAAAAGATTGTTTCTATTTTCCAACACATCTCATTCTCATGCCTATGTGATGATTTCCTTATCACAAAAAAACATCCTTGACATTTCCCATACTCTTGTGAGATGTTGCACAATCTTATCGGAAATGCACTTAGTAAAAAAACACTAACTGAAGCTTTTCACATTGTTGTACCATGTCCACAACTATGTTGACAGGAAAAAAACCCAATCTAAAACCAATTCAAAGCAAATTCAATTTAGAATTAGTTTAAAACCAATTCAAAATCAATTATACAAAAATAGTTTAATTTTGAATTATTTTTAAAAATAATTTGTTTTATAATTTAAGAACAGAACTATTTCAAACAATTCAGTTCAACTTTATTAGAAGACTGATTTATGTTTACTCATTAAGGCTTGTGGTAAGGTTGGTTGCTCCACATTGGCAAAAATCGGCGCACGTATATGTGATCAAAGAAATAGATGGTTGATAAAAGTTTGAGAAATTCTCTTATTATTATTTATAATTAGAGATTGGCAGGCTGGTAACGCGATCTGCAAAACCCGCAATCCGCAAAACTCAATCGTGAAACCTGCATTTTAAACAGACTTATTATATTTGAATCTGCAACTATTCCGCAAAATCCGTGGAGGCCCTTGAGCCAATCCATATAAAAATATAAAAAACTTTTTTAAAAAATAATACCAATTTGTCTCATTTTTAATTATTATAAAAATTCAATATATATGTAAAGTGATTCCATAATAAGTTACAAGACAATAATTAAGCAAAGTTAGAGTATTTATTACTTAATAGTTAAATATTAAATGTTATCACAAATAATTAATTAATTAATTAATTATAATATCAATTATTAATTCTAAAATATAAAATATAATAGTTTAAATTTAAAATGCACACAAATAAAATATAATTGCGTTCAAGTATAAAATCTTATATCTCAATTTTTAAATGTAATTATAAAAGTATTGTATTTTTTTTTTTACTTATGACACTCTATTTTTATAAATAATATAATATAATTTTTATTAAAAATTAATTATGCAGGGGCTCATGGAGGCCTGTGGGTTAACCTGAGAATTTTGCAAGTAAAACTTAAAAAATATATATATTTAAATAAGTTTAAAATTTTAAGAGACATACTATACTACACAGGTAGGTAGTCGACATGCTTAAACTCACATGTGCATCTATATCTACATATGGTGTATTGCTTGTGTGGCAAAAGGGATGTTTCAAAGCGTTGATCATTGAAGTACTACTTGTTGGACTCCTATATAATTTCATGTGTAATCAAAATGAGTGCTTTGAGGAGACTAGTCATAATTTTGACCATATGCAAGAATCAAAAGTGGAAGAGGGGCTAATATGGGAATCCTCATTTTAAGTTTCTAACGGGAAAAATATTTTTAATTAATATTTATTATAACGGTTTGTTATAATTTGTTTTAATAATAAAAATATTAAATAAAAGAAAAAAAGAGTTACAACTCAGAAAAATATTAAACACTACGGCTTCGTTGACACTGTTAGCCACTTATTAAATATTTCAATAACTAATTTGGGACTTTCCTCTCAAACCAAACTCACACTATGAGACAGAGAAGGACAAATTGAATACTTTTAAGAGCCAATCCAAACTAGGGGTTTTCAAGATACAGTTTGTTATGATTTTTTATTTAAAATTAATTTGAAACAAATTATAAAATAAAGTGTGGTTTAATTGGGTTTAGATTAATTATAAAATTTAAACTAATTTTTTGCGCTTTGATTTTATTTGATTTTACGGTTTAAAATTTCTATTAGTAAGTATTAAAACATTATATAAAAGTAACAACCATTAAAGTTAAAGTATAAACAATCAATTTATTTAGACATTACATACATTCTAGTTGTTGTCGTCAAATTGTATTTAATGAAATTAAATCAAATAGTTTTGGTAAGATATGTATTCATCAATATTAATTAAAAATCAAGTCAAAATCTTATAAACTTAAAAGATAATGAATAATTGTATACATTTTATTGGAGATTGAGTAATTGATTTTGTGCAGTTTCAATATCTCAAACCACAAACAGAACCAAATCGCGCTGTTTGAAAATTATAAAAACTAAACTATCCCAAACTAAAGCGGTCTTTTGCAGTTTTCAGTTTGGTCAGTTTTCAATTCGGTTTGAGGTTCGATTTTGAACACCTCTAGTCCAAACATAAGAAAAAATAGTTGGTTGTCGCCAAAATAATAACACCACGAGTGTTCCCATGTCAAAATAGATCAGTTTTGAAGTAAAATAAATTTCAATCAAATAAATTTTGGTTGGATTAGATCAAATTTGATTTATCAAAAAATTAGTTGATCCAATCTAATTCGATCTAATTAAGAAAATATTAAATCATATCAATCCAATGGATTACAAAAAAAAATCATTTTTTTATCAAACATAAGAAATAAAACATTTACATAAAAATGTGTAAATAAAATGTTCAACATACATTTAGTTTTTTAAAATGGAAAATAAAAGTATATTAAGTAGTTCCTAAAAAAGTCAACATGTATGGAGAAGGGAGCAAAGAGAAGATGTAAATCCCTTCACTAATAAAACTAATATATTAACAACTAAAATTTGCATATAAAAAAATTTTAATTACTAAAAAATCCATTTATGAATAAGTGTTGTGTATATCAGTTAGAAGTGGGAATGAGAAAGGAGTTGAATAATGAGAGTACAATACTATGAGAGAGTTGTGAGTAGATGTGAGTGTAAATCATTGTAATTAGAGTCTGTGTAACTTGTTATTTTAACTAGCTGTAAGATAGATAAAATAGTTCCAGTTCTCTTTTAGTGAGTAAAAAGCTAATAATTTCTTTAGGCAATTAGTACTTACTATTTTTTCCTAAAAAAAATTACTACAATTAATTTTTTTTAAAAAAATCTTTTATTTTTAGCTACCAACATATGAATTTATAATTTAAATAATATAATTATAGAAATTTATAATTTAATTATAGAAATTTATAATTTAAATATATAATTATAGTAATTATAATTAAAATATTAATAAATTTATAAATTATTAAAATATGTTATAATTATTTTAAATATTTTATTACTTATCTAATAATTAATGATATCTTATTTATTATTTTACAATTTTAAACTAATTGATTAACTATTTATTTATAATGAACACGTAACTAGTTTTTAAGCTTTTACCTTATTTTATAATTTTAGTTAATTTTTCAGTTATTTTTTCAAATATATTCTTAAAACGATGAGAATACGAGCTTGTTTTTGTTTTGTTGAGTTTATTGATATTTATAACTTTATAACTAAATATATTAAATAAAATTTATAAATAGGTCATCAGTTTATGGATCATGGTATTTGTAAAATGCAAACCGTGAACCGATGATATTTATCAAATCAATCCGAACCTGTAAAAACCTCTCATAAATATAGGAGGCTAAGAGAACACCAGAAAATGCTCAATGATTCAGGATACACCATTGCTGTTAAAGAAATTGCCCGTGCTTGTTGAACTTCTACTATCTAACACTGTAGTACCTTCTTTGTACCCTTAGCTTCTTCATGCACACCTTCTCTTATTTTTTATTTAACTTAATTAGATGTGCTTGATAAATGTTTTTCGTCTTATACATTTTTAGAATGGATAATGAGTCTAATATTATGTGTTTAATGTCATCCTTATATCCTTTATTCGTTTTATTTTATTTTTATTGGTATTCGTTTTGTAATCTGCAATTTACTTGTTGACTTTTAATTACTATATTAATAAATTTTTTTGGCTTATAAAAAAGTATTTTTATAATAATATTTTTAATTTAAAGATTTTTCTTTCGTAAAACCTGTCTTTAACCGTTTTTGGGATTATCTAGTTTGCAAATTTATTTCCATTGTGCTCATCCATTATTAAGTAATTTTCTATTTGGGTTACCACCTCGGGGCTTTTACCTATGGAAGTAGCTAGGTCCCTTCTTTGGATGAAAACCCATTTACGAAATTCACATTACAAAAATATTTTCATTTGTTTGTATGGAAATGATTATGCTGCAGACTAATGGTAAGTAATTAAGAGTTGGATTTGTTTGAATTAAGGATCTGATTGCCATCCAAAATAACAAAAGCCACCCAACCCAACATGGATGTACATAGTGTCCTTTAATCATAGTCTCATATTTATCGGAAATATCCGCTTTTGATACTAACTTTTTAAAATATTTATTACATCTATTTTAAAATTAAAAAAAAGTTATTTTGTAATAAAAGAGATTCAAACACACAATCTCTTACTCCTAAAACAATTTTTTTACCACTAGACCAACCTTATAACTTTAAGCAATAAATTATTTTAAAATATTGATATTCAACCTACATAATTATCCAACTATATTTACAATTTATAATATATATAATATTATATTATATATTATATACTATATATTATATAATGAAAATATAACATTTTGGTGTCCACATTTTATGCTTCTAAACATGATTGTTTTCACTTTGGCAAATATAATTTCTCCCTATTAATATATGCATATTTTTACAATTTCCACCTTTTCACAAATCAATCTTCCTTAAACACGATTAATATATGTATACATTTCATGATAAATGTTCATACAAATACACAAGTGCGACAATATTTTGAATTTTATTCAAACTCTTTTCTCTTTCTATTCTTTTATATTTATTACATATTTGATATATCCATTGATGATCTAACATATTTTTATTATGTTATCATAAACAAAAAATATAAAATTAATAAAATATATTTCAAAACATGTCAAATAATAAGAAATGTGAATACACAATGTCATAGTGTCTATATTTTTGCTAGTCATATAATATTGACATTCTGTTATTAAACACACATATAAGCTTTTCACGATCACAAATAATTTCCTGAAATTTATTCTATCATTTAAAATTTGATTATGGAGATACCGCATGAGCCATCTTATCCACAAATTAATAAAAGTAACTTTTATATGATCACAATGTCCGGAAATATACTAAGATTATTTGTTAAAAATTAAGGTTTTGAACAGATTAATTATTATTTAAAGTTTGGCTTGTAAAAGAATCATGAGATAATAGAATTAAGAATGACAATAGGTATGGGTAGTGGTTACCCGCTACAAAATTTGTCACCCGTCACCTACTAAAAACCTTATCAGGTCTTCATTAAAGAAATACTTGCAGGTTTTCTAATACTTGTGGGTATCCATTGGTACCTACGAATATTTTAAAAAAATAATTTTTTTTTAATTAAATATTTTTTATAAAAAGTTTTATCAAATAAATCAGTATTTGTTGGAAAATTTAGAAATAAAATTATACTACCTTCTATAAGATTAATTAGATTTAAAAGTATATTGATATAATATATTATAATAAATATTTAACACAAATAAATTCTTCATTTTATATTATCGATATTTTTATAATAAATAATTTTATTAGTTATGAAGTTTCATAAAAAATAAGATTTATAACAATGAATTTAGATAATTAATATTTTAATTTAATTTATTTCACAAAAATATTATTTTTTTAACTTAAATATTTAAATATAAATATATATATATATATATATATTATTTTAGTTTAATGGATAGCAGGTAGCTTAGTGGGTACGGGTACTACCCGTGCTCGTTAAGGAACAGGTAAAAAAAAAATTCATACCCACAAATGACGTAAAGGATTCCTTTATCTACATGTATCCGCGAACACGAATTTTTTTATCTTCCCTAACTAGGATAGGTCAAATTAAACAAACAAGAACATAACAAAAATTTAACATTTTGTTGTTAATCAATAAATCATGATACAAGTAATATAACTATCTATTCCTAGTACAAAATATTCGAAGCACATATATTTTATTATCTATATTTGTATTTAAATTAATTTTTAATATCTATTATTTACAACAATCTTATTTCTACGTATTTTGTTTTAAATTTATATTATTTATTAGCCTACAAAAACCTTAACTTTGTCATGTCGAGTATTTTGAATTCAGCTTGCTTTATATATTTATATTTATATTTTAATTATATTAAGACAAGTAATATTAAAAATATTTTAATAAATTTAATATTATTTGTTTTTATTTTCATTGTTAACATAAAGATAAAATATTCTCGGGAGTTATAAAGTTGGTCTGATGGTAAAATGAAAAAATTGGAAAAAAAGAAATTGTGAATTTGAATCTTTCTACTAAAAAAATTAACATATTAATAATTAACATTTATTTTATTAAAAAAATAAAAAAATTGTCGCATAAACCGAGCTTAAACGATGAAAAACCATATTTTGTAAATTTAACATAATATATATTAATTTTACGATTTCAAAACTTTGTGATTTTAAAGAATCTAAACATTTGAAGGAGGTTCGAATTAGATTTTAATATTTTTTATTTTTCTAAAAACAAAATCTACTGATAAAGTATTAAATAATTTTGAATTGATGTAAAATTTTGTACATATTATATGAATTGAACTTTCAATTCAATTTTAACATAAAATTATTCAAAATTAAAAGTTATTAAATGATATAATATTTGGTGAAGTTTTACGAGTGTCCTTTTATCCCTCTCTATTTTTAATATTTTTTTAAAACTTTTGTATTACAATTTTAAAACACTTTTTTGTCTAAAATTTAGATTCAATTTTAAATGTCAACTAATGGCTTCGATATGTGGTGATGCTCAGAAATAACAGCATGATCATGGTCATTAAAAAACAATTTCTTTCTTTGTTGTTTACAGTGTTTCTGATAATATAACTTTTTAAAAGGATTTGTCCAAACAGTGGGATAGCAATTTTGCATGCTGTTTCCACAATTTTATATATTCAAGAAGACCAAAAGGTTATATTATACAGTTTCTACAAGAACAGCATAGTCATTAAAAAAGCAATTTCTTCTGTGTTGATTACAATGTTCCTTAATCCTCATAATATAACCCTTTAAAAGGATTTGTCCAAACAGTGGGATAGAAATTTTGCATGCAGTTTTTACAATTTTATATATGCAAGAAACCCAAAAGCTGCAGCAAGAAAAAAATTTACTTAAAAATGAAAAAACTCCTACACAGAGTAACAAGACGACATCATTAAGACAATGGATATACTAAGTCATTACTCATGTTACCTACTACTAAAACTCTTCATTTCCTTACCTATTGCATACTTATATGAAGTCATAGACTACGATTAAGATGGTCTTTGCCATTTAAATCGAGCCAATTGAGATTATGCAAATAAAATAAAGCTGTTTGATCTGCAAAGTCTTTTTTAAATATTCTCTACACCTAATCAAAGTGTCAAACAAAGCTGAAATCTCCTCTTTAAGCTAAATTTATCATCCATGTACATTCTTGCAATACATTTATTTAACAGAGTTGTAATTTAAGGAGAGCCATAAAGGAATAAACACAAGACTTTATGGGAATTTAATTACAATTAATTCAAACACTTGAGGAAGAATTTTATTATGCTAGTTGACTACATGAGCTTCTTCAGGCAGTTGAATGACAAAATATTGCAAACTTAATTTTATTCAAAACCAATTTTATAGATAGTTATTTAAACATAATAAGTTATTTTATTCAAATTTAATTCTGGTATCACTGGAGTATCTCTTCATCTAAAAATAAATTTAACAGGAATATCGTTAGTGTTATTTGATATGCTATATTGTGGGGTATTTGGTTAGCTAAGAATATTATGATTTTTAAAGGTGATCCTTTTATTGTAGAGGATGTTTGACAATTATTTCTACAAAGGATATAGTTGTGGATAAAAGGGCTTTACAATGCCCCTTTAGTATCTTTCGTTGAATGGTCTACTTTACCGAAGCTATGTTTCACCAGGATTGGGAAAAGGTCTACATAAATTTTCCACAGGATTGATTTTTTCATTATGTGGCTTTTCTGAACATTGTATTTGTGTGGGGGTTAGTATTATTTGTTGTCTTTAGGTAGATGTTGGTTAGAGTTTTTACTTTTGCTATGTACGTATAATCTTTTGTAATATCTCTTTGATCATTCCTTTTGACGAGTGAAAATTTTGTTTTCTCTGAATAAATATTTATTTTTTAAAAAAAATAATTATTTAAACACAATTTGTAAGCTATGTTTATAAATTTGAACAAGTAATTATTTAAACACAATTTGTAAGCTATGTTTATAAATTTGAACAGTGACAATTCTCACTATAATAATTTGTGAGTCCTAAATAGCAACTTTTCATGATTTTAACCTGGTCATTCTCACTAGAATAGACTAATTTATGAGCACTAAAGAGCATTTTTTCATAATTTGAACATAATTAACATTGACCAATATATAATTAATCAATTCTTAGATGAGTTTATTTAAAGTAAAAATAAGATAAAATAACTAATTTATTTACAAGTGTTCTTAATAAAAGGAAAGATTTTTATGTTTGGGTATAATATTTTTTTTAATTAAAAACACCTTAGTTTTAGAATTTTATTTTTTGTAGAAATTTATTTTAAAAAATTACTTTAAGTAGGTTCTTGTAATATAATTTTTTTAATTTTTTAACTTCTATCTTTTTTAAAAATTTATCTAATTATCTAAAAAATTATAATAAATATTCATTATATTTAAATAAATATTTTTCTTAAAAACTTAAACAAGCTCACCCTTAATTTAAGATTATAAGATTGTTCATGTGTAAAAACAGTAAAAAAAAATTATAAAATAAATCTCTTTACTGATAAAAACTGAAATATTAAAAACTAATATTTATCCATAAAAAAAAAAAAACTCACTCGTAATCTATCTGGATATTAATTTAAATTTTATTTGTGGAATGGTGGATATTTTAAGACACCATCAAGAAGCAAGGTGTACAAAGTCCACATTAGCCAGAGCCAACACTTGTCGTTGTGTATGACAATCTTTATCTTACAATGGAATAATCAGATAATTTTTAATTTTATTAATAAAATTGTAGTTTTGCGTAAGAGAAAAGAGAAGGTCGTGAGAAATGAGAAAAGTCAACTCGTGGGACATTATTACATTGTATGGGCTTTATAGTAGTGATGTTACCTTACCAGCAATTATGTACTGTTGTGCGATTATATGATTATTACTGGGAAAACATTATCATTAAGCTCTGACTCTATTTTGCGGACCCATCTTCAGTGCACTTCACCAGCTGGATCAAGATCTTTGTGGGCCATCATTTCATATAGCACACATTCTATCATTAACTTCTATTTATTTTCTTAGACAGATTGCGATCATGAGTTTAAGGATTCGGAGAAATTAATAAATTCAAACAATTACAGTGCTTCTTTTCCAGTAAATTGAAACAGTTATAGTACCCGAAAAAGCCAATTTGGGAGTTAAACTATATTCTTATGGTTGATTTCATTGATTTTTTACTGCTTGATTCTCTCAAAACTTTAAAATTACTATTATTTTATCTCTCTGTCCCGAGATAAGTGTTGGATTTGAGAAGAAAATTGTTACTAATAAATACGTTATTATTTGTTTCAAAAGATAAGTGTTGTTTTTGGTTATTTTAGTCAGAAAAAGAAAATATATTAAATAAATTAAGAAATGTTTTATAAAATTAATATTATTATTAATATTACATTTAACAACTAATATTTTTAAGATTTTTACATTAAAATCAAGAAATAAAATAAAATTTTTTAATCCAAACAAAATAATTTTTTAATCCAAACAAAATAGTCAGTCTCAAGGTTTCCTTTCATGTTCTACTTCATATATGTGTGAATTAATTAAATATTAGATAAAAAAGTAATAAACATAATTGTTAAAAAAATAATTAATGTTCTATTGAATATTAAAAATGACAAATATATAAATAAAAATATTTTTTTGAAAAAAATTGAAAATTAAAAAGAGACATGGGAAGCATGTGTCTGTAAAAGAATTTTAACTAATGCAACACGAAAATTATATCAGAATTGCGCTTTTTTAATCATAGTAAATAGTTTTTCGAAGGTATCTACTAAAATAGGTTTTTTTTTCTATTTTTTTTTTCTTGTTTGGGTGAAACTAATTGATTTGACACAATAAGGATAATTTTGTCCTAGACGGGTGATAACAATTCAGTTGCGTCAACTTGTTAATTTTTATTTTTTATTTTGTTTACATTGTACAATGGCGTCAAATTAAGTTAGATCATTTGTGCGTTTTTTTTTTTTTAATTAAACTGGTACCAACTAAGTTTAGGGAACTTTTTTTTTTTTTATTTTACTGCAAAAGTGACATCAATTGAGTTTAGGGCACTTGTGTAAATTTTTTCTTTTATATTTAACTGGTTTTGCGAACTCAAGGTGGACAACCAGTTAAATTTTTAACAAATTAGTGTGGTAAGGTAACTTATAATTTACTTTTTTTTCGTATTACAGCGTGAGACCAACTCAGTTCACTTAATCATTTTTTAAAAAAATTTAATTGTTAAAGGTTCCACAAAATTACTTCACTTCATTTTAATTTTTAGACTCACTTCCCTTAACCAATTAATTTTTTTGCAAACATTTTTTGGAAATTTATTTTAACTGTTAATTCACTTCACTGAAAATTTAACTGTTAAAGTTTTCCAAAATCAGTCAATAAATTTTAATTTTTTTAACTCACTTCACCCAACAAATATAAGTGTACCTATGATAGATTAGTTTACTGGTTTATTCAATTAAAAGTCTTCTATAATATTTATACTAATGACTAGTGGCACAACCTCTTAAATAGAGTCTATCTATTACACCTTATATAGTTTAGAAGAAAAAAAATCAGTGAACTGATTTCTATTTATTTAAAAGTTTTTTCTATAATAATCAATGAACTTATATATTCTAAAACTTTCAAAATTGTTAGTTTAGAAAAACTTACATAATAATTAAATTTCCAAAAAAAAAATCGTTAAGTGAAGTGAGGAAAAAGAATTAAATAATTAAGTGAAGTACGAATGGTCACGATTTGGATTGGTTCAATTTTGGGAGACAAATAAAATCAAACCAATTAATTTGGGTTGGTTTCGATTGTTAGAATTTTTTCCCTTTACCGGAACCTAACCAAATTAATGGTAATCCGGTTGGTTCAGATCCAGAGAAAATCGATAAAAAAATTAAAGAATCAAATTTCTATATTAAATTATAAAAAAATAATTTTATACCTCAAACTAGTCAAATTAATTAATCTACTAAATTCATAATTTTTTAACAAAATATTAAGTGTTTCATATATATCAAATTAAATTATTAAAGCAACTCAACACAGTGCAACAAACAAATTGTATATATTTAACACAACTCAATACAAGTAAAATATAAAATAAATATATAATAATATATACTTTTGGTTTGTTTCGGGTTAGTTAGGGTTTTGAAGTGCTAAAACCATGAACCGAACTAAACATGATTGGCTATGCTCGGTTTGATTTGAGTTCAGACTTGATCAAGTGAAAAAAAATGAACCAAATTAATTTATTTGGTTCCACTTATTGGTTTCCTCTGGTTAACCCAAATTGATGAACACCGAAGTTAGTCAAAAAATTAAAATGAAGTGATTTTCCAAACTTTAACAGTTAATTGGTAGGATGAACTGAATTGGTCTCACTAGTGTAATACGAAAAAATAAAATTGTACAAGTTATCTTATCTGTAACATCCCAAATTTAAAATACAATTCTTGATATTTCTCATTAATAAAATTCAATTCTTGTATAATCTAAAATTCTAAATAATGAGACTCAACACTTAATTCCAATACATGTGATATCCTAAAATAATTACTAATATACTTAACATTATTAACCATCAGTCCAACCCTTCCAATACAATATAAATCTCAGAATATTAAAATCAAACAATTAATGGATCATTACATGCACTATCCAAGTTTGTCAAGCGAAACAGATCGCTCAGCGAGAAACAGGATATCTTGCCTAGTGACAATAATCACCTAACGAGAATTATGTGTAGAATTGTTCCAATGAAGGAACTGTGCTTAACGAGATACATCGTTGTGCGAAAACATAATTCAATTTTTAACAATAAAAACTTTGTGTTGGGGGAGACTGATCCTCGCTAAGGACAAATCCAATAAATTTTTCAACAGGAACAATTTTGCGCTAGGCGAAATTCCTTGTGGGTGCAAAGCCAAGAATTACATTAACAAAAGTAACTTTTCTTTGGGCGAGACTTGTCACCCAACAAGACTTTGCAATATGAAAAACCTCAACTGCATAATTTCAACAATTAATGAACCATAAAATCATCCAACTACCTGCAACATTCTATCATGCATATTTACATTAAAATTACAAGTACAAAGCTAGAATCAATCAACACATACCAACATAAAACTTACTTAAAGAATTATATTTTTAGAGATAAAGTCAAAGGTTAGTTTTCTTATCCTTATATAGAGAAACATGGTAGTTATGTTAGTTACTCTATTTTTAGCTTTGTTCTGTTTTAGCAATTGCTATATATATATTCATATAGCGAGGTTGATAATCATATATATTCAATTTTATCTTCTCTGCATATGTGTACTGTTACACTCAACATGGTATCAAGAACTTTTACAATCCAAATAATAATGAGAGGTGTAAGAGCTAGTTGCCACAAATTTAGTGTGTGAATCTGCTTTCTTTTCTTCATTTTGTTTGAGTGAAAAGTGCCTCTGTGAGTGAGTGATTCTTCAGTTTTGGGACTGGTTGCTGCGATTGAAAGCTCTTGATAGAACAAGAACATGCTAAAGGAACCTCTGGTTGAGCACACTGTCAAGAAAAAGATAAAGAAAGCCTAAAGGTGTAAAGAATGATTGGAACTAGTAGCATAATACAAGGATCCCTGCCAGTATTTGGTGGAAAGTTGTTTGACAATTGGAAAATCAAAATGCTTGGGATGTTTGGTTTCCAAGACATTATTGAAGTAGTAACAGCGGTATTTGAAGGCCCTAGAAAAGGTGTTACTAATGAACAGAGGCAAAATCTTAAACAACAACAAAAACTGGATAGTAAAGCATAATTTCTCATTTACTAGTGTGTAAGCTCTAGGATTTTCAATAAAATCTCCAAGGCATCCACCTCCAAGGAAGCATGGGATATCTTGGTAGAGGCATATGGTGATGGTGATAAAACAAGAAGGTGAAATTGCAAACCTTGAGAAGACAATTTAAATTTCTCATTATGGAGGAAAATAAGACAATTGCAGATTATTTTGACAAGGTTCAAGAACATGTCAACACCATGAGGGCTTGTAAGGATAGTATCACAAATTAGCACGTAGTGGACAAAATCTCGAGGACATTGCCTCCAAGATTTGATCATGTGGTAGTTGCGATTGAAGAAACAAAAGTCTTGGATGTTATGGAAATTGAGGAGCTAGAACATTCCTTTAAAGCATATGAACTCAAGATTAATGAGAGAAAGCATAATCAAGAATAGACACTTAAAGCGCGTTCAAATTACTAGGAAAGAGTAAAGGACCATGGAAGGGAGGTAAGTCAATCAACAAACAGAAATCACAAGATAAAAAATCTAGTGATGCAGGTGAGTCTTCCAAAAACAAGTCAAATAATCAAAACCAAAAATAGAATACTCACTCCAATGGAGGCAAGGAGTTGAAATTTGATAAGACGAAAGTGAGATGTCACAACTGCTACAAGCTTGGTCATTTTGCCTGAGAATGTTAGAAGGAGAGGGAGCTAAGAACAAGCCAAATAATCGTGCAAACTTGGCACAAGATAATGCATCAAATTCTAAAGTAGTGATGCTTATGACAAAAATTAGTACAAATCCCTTAGATGACACATCATGGTATCTTGACTCTAGATGCTCTACTCATATGACAGGGAGGAAGGACCGATTCATAAAGATAAATTATGCATCTCAAGAGAAGTTAGATTTGTTGATAGTCGTAGCCTGACTGTAGACGAACTAGAAAAGTGGAGTTGAGAAATCATGATGGCAGAGAAACGGTAATTGAGGAGGTATTGTATGTTCTTGGATTGAAAACAAATCTCTTGAGCTTGGGTCAATTACTACAAAAAGGATTTGCTATGACAATGGAGGAGAATTGCCTCAGTGTTTTTGATAAAAATAAGAAACTTTTAATTCAAGCTACCTATCACAGAATAGGACTTTTCGGATATGAATGGACACTTTAAAGATCAATATTTGCTAAAGATCAATATTCATTTATTGATGATTTAACTAGAAAGATGTTGGTATATTTGCTAAAAAAGAAAAGCATAAGGTGTTATATGTCTTTAAGACATTCAAGTGCATGGTTGAGAAACAAAGTGGAAAATTGATCAAAGTTTTAAGAACTGATGGTGGAGGTGAGTACACATCAACTTAACTCAATAAATTATGTGAGAATGAAGGATTATTACATGAAGTTACACCTCCCTACACACCCCAACATAATAGCAAAGCTAAGAGGAGAAATAGAACTTTGTTGAATATGGTAAGATGCATGTTAAAAAGTAAAAATCTACCAAGCTACCTATGTGCTAAATAGGTCTCCCATTGAGAGCCTAGAGGGAATAACACCTGGGAAGCTTGAGCTGAGAATAAATTAAATGTCACTCACTTAAGAATATTTGGTTCAACTTGTTATGAACATGCCCCTGATCAATTAAGCAAAAAGCTAGATGACAAGGGTGTTCCACTTGTAATGATTGGCTATCATTTAAATGAGGCTACAAACTGTTTGATCCAGAGACAAGTCATGTATCAATCAGCAAGGATGTAATAATTGATGAAACAACAAGCTGGGACTGGAAAACAACCTCAAAGGAGTCAACATAGTCCAAGATTCTACTGGAAGAAGGACCCTCAACTATGCAAGTGGATTTTGAGAATCAATCAGTGAGAAGATCCTCCAGAATAACTAAGCTGCCATCTCATCTAAGAGATTATGAATTGTTCTAGGACTCAGCAGTTACCTTAAAAGAAAATTTGGTGCACTTTGCACTTATTGCTAAAGTTGAGCTTATTGAATTTGAGAAGGAAGTCACAAATACGAAATGGTTGAAGCCCATGCAGGAAGAGATTGACTCCATTAAGAGAAATCATACCTGAGAACTGGTAGAACCACCTCAGACTAAAAAACCTATAGCTTTGAAGTGGGTCTACAAAGTGAAAGTAAATCTAAAAGGTGAAGTTGTGAAGCATAAGGTTGGACTTGTGGCAAAAGGGTTTCTGCAAAAAACAGGAATTGATTATGGTGAGGGGTGTGCACCAGTGGCCATAATTGAGACAATTCGACTTGTCATGTCACTTGCAACAAATGCCAACTAGTTCATGCACCAATGTGATGTTAAATCCGCCTTCCTTAATGGCCCCCTTGAAGAGGAAGTGTATGTATAACAACCACAAGGATTTGATTTTATGGTCCAAGAACACAAACTGCACAAACTCAAGAAGGCCTTGTATGGGCTTAAGCAAGATCCAAGGGCTTGGAATCGAAGAATTGACAATTTTCTAAGTCAAATTCGTTTTGAGAAATGTGTCTCAAAACATGGAGTTTATGTGAAATGTTGAATTTCATTGTGAAACCAGAAAAATTAATTGTATGTTTATATATCCATGACCTTTTAATCATAGGAAGCAATGAAGAATTAATAACTCAATTTAAGTTTCAAATGTTGAATGAGTTCGAAATGAGTGATCTGAGACAATTGAGCTACTTCTTGGGAATTGAATTTAGAATGACTCAATATGGTATTGTTATGAATTAGTCCAAGTATGCACAAGATTTCCTTAGCAGATTCAACATGCAGTAGAGTAATTCAGCAAGCACACCAGCTGAAGTCGAACTGAAGTTGGAAAAGGAAACAGATGAACAATCGGTAGATCCTACCCTCTATAGGAAGATCATTGGAAGCTTAAGGTACTTGAGCAATACAAAACCTGACTTGAGCTTTGGTGTAGGATTGATTAGCAGGTATATACAGGACCTAAAACAGTTGCATCTACTTGTTACAAAAAGGATACTAAGGTACGACACAACTGGTTTCAGGATTCTATTTCCAAAAGGAGAGTCTAATGCTAGACTAAAAGTAATTAGATATTCAGATTCAAACTGGTGTGGAGATAAAAGTGATAGGAAGAGCACTACAGGGTACATTTTCTTTTATGGAGGGACATCAATTTCATGGAGCTTTATGAAAGAACCAGTAGTGGCTCTATCATCGTGTGAAGCTGTGTACATCGCAACCTCTAAAGCAACTTGTTAAACAACATGGTTGTGCAAGATAAAGCTACTTGTGGACAACAAATCAACAATTGACCTAGCAAGACACCCAGCTTCTCATGGAAGAAATAAATGCATAGAGACAAGATTTCATTTCTTAAGGGAGCAAGTCAGCAATGACAGATTAGAGATAGAGCACTACAGAACCGAAGTACAACTTCCTAATATACTTACAAAAGCATTAAAGGTTGAAAGGTTTAGGAATTTAAGAAAGTTAATTGGAATTGTTTGTGTAAACACTACTTTGACTTGAGGAGAAGTGTTAGAGATAAAGGCAAAATAGGTTAGTTTGCTTATTCCTATATAGAGAAACATGGTAGTTATGTTAGTTACTCTATTTTTAGCTTTGTTCTGTTTTAACACTTGATATATATATTCATATAGCGAAGTATGATAATGATATGAGATATATTCAGTTTTATCTTCTCTGTATATGTATACTGCTACATTCAACATATATCTCAAGTTTCAGCTTACATACATGTATATATTATATCATGTTCAAGTGTTCCATTCTCATTTCTACTATCCAACACATCGAGTTTAATGAATTATATTACATTATAATCAAGCCATAATTCACATGTCATAAACTATCTTTAAACTAAACAGATTTCATCAGCATAACTAGGCTATCCTCTTTAATTTGTTATCCCTAACCTTTAGCTCTAGTATTGGTATCTGCTCCTATGCAAGCACGACAATCATAACCTTACATAAAACACATACAAGCAAGGGTAAGCTAAAAAAGAGTAAACCAATTCAATTAAAATAAATTGTAACTAACGTAATTACCTTAGTATACTAAAATCATTAAACAACTCAAATACACTTACATTCCCTTTGAACATAAGAACACATGTACAATTACATCATCATCAATTCATCGAACATGTCAACCACACTTATATTTCCCCTGAACATAAACACACATCTACAACAAGTTGATAAGAATTGACATTTTTCGAAAAACACATATTGAGCTTGGATACCTAAGCAACCTAAAGACTTATCCACTGAAGTCTAGGCATACTCATTTGACAACCCTCCAATTTTTGTTTGAGTAAACCACTCTAGGTACTCCACTAACACCTTGGATAATGTTGACCTATTTGTATCCTTGATTGAATGTACAACACACATTTCAATCAAGGCTAAGTTACCCTCTGTAACAACCTTTATTCAACAATTCACTTCTTCATCAAATTCAACACACATTCTCTCAATTTCAAATAAAGCGTTATTCATTTATTTTCCAGTCCAACACTAGAACATTCATTTTCCCACATTCACAAAGAACAAGTAATTAATTCAACAATCATGTCATGAACAACACTTCCAAAAACATATTTCATCTTAATTCACAGAACATCCAACTTCATAAAATACTCAATTAAGATAAAAATTTATTGACTCACAATCAATTAACTTTTCAACATTTAATCATAATTTCTCAAGTTAAAATAAAATATTTAGCTTCCCTTACCTATTTCTCCCTAATTGAGTTGATTTTTGTGAAAAGGAGAAATCAACCATAGCAATCACTCAAATTCTATAAAAAAATCTCAAAACCAAACAGTAACCTAAGAAATTTAAATTTTAAAAGAATTGTCTTTCTAATAGAACAATCAGATTGATAACAAATGGTAAAAGGTCTGAAGAATTAGGATCAGACATATCTATATTGATGAACATTCAGAATTAAGATCAATGAAAGATATTGTGTCAGGTTCCATCAACAAATTGTTAACCATGCATCAATGTGAAAAATTAGTGGTGAAAGAGAGAAGATTCAGTGATGAAGAAGGATGGGGAACAAGAAAAGAAAGAAAGAAGAAAATGGGTGTATTTAGTAATGTCAATTTACTATTTGCACCCCTCCCAAAAGAATTCCAAAAATTCCCCGAAATTAAATCTAAAATACCTCCAATCAAAGAAATAACTATTATACTCACCTTACTAAACATTATTTAATATTAATCGCAGAGCATTGATGTAATCATTTACTCCTAAATTAATTTATTAATCAAAACAATACTTAAATTTAATTTCTCTTTCTATTTATTTTACACATTTATTTATTAATAAAATAGGCATTTACATTACTTGAGCCTATTTGTAAAAAAATTAATTAGTTTCCAACACTAAGTTTACAGAACCAATTTATGTTGAAAAAAGAATTTGCACAAATGGCCTAACCTTAGTTAGTGCCACTTGTGCAATGTAAAAAAATTAAACGAGTTGTCAATACAAGTTAGCGCAATCAAGTTAATTAAAAAATTTATGCACAAATAATCTAACATGAGTTGACACCACTTGTGCAATATAAAAAAAATAAATTGGTTGCACACAATGAGTTGATACATCCAATTTAATTTAAGAAAAAATTATGCTCAAGTAATTTAAAATAGCATTACTTGTGTAGTGTGAAAAAAATTAAATTAGTCATCCATATTGAATTGTCACAAACAATTTAATTTTAAAAAAATTATACAAGTGACCTAATTTAAATTAACACTACTTGTGCCATATAAAAAATTAAAAAGTTAACATAATTGAGTTGGTGTCACCACTATAAGACAAAATTATCCTTTATTGTGTGAACTCCACCTAAGAAAAAATTTTACAAAAACAAAAAATTTATATTTTAACCTTTGCTTTCTAAACTTACATTATAAGAATTCCCTAGAATGATAAAATAAAAAAGTACCATAATTGATTTAACATTTTTGTATTGAAAAGTGATAATTTTGTTCGTTGAATATGCTTCAAATATATTCTCAAATAGTACAATTTAAGTAGTTTCTTATTACAAACCTATGGTTAAGATAAAACAATTTGTCAATAAATCATAACTCTTAATTTTATTTTAATAGGTTAGATTCACATTTAAACATGTTCAAAATATTTTTATTCACAATCTAATGGTGTACTAACACTATGTTTGTTTTCATATTTGAACAAAACACAAACTTATTTGTTTAATCCAATTCAACAAAACACAAATTTCTTCGTAAAGATGACTTTAAAGTTAGAATAACAACTAATCAAATAGAAAGTGAGCATATTTGGGTTGATATTATATGATGAAAATTTTTTATTTAAAATGTGTCTCATTTTATATCCCAATCAATTAAAATAATATGTCAGTTGAGACAAAAAATAAAATATAAATTTGGGATAGATATTAAAATCTCAAGTGATAATTTTAATTTCTTAAAAGCTATACTAATATGTTTGACTTTTTTTTTTCATTCAATTTGAAGTAAAATTGACAACAAACATCAACTTTATAATTAATACCGAAACAAAAAATAAGGAATAGCGTTTATTTGGCTGTAGAAAATGACGTCGAAACACGATATATAGGTGGCAGTGGTAGAATGTGTAGAAAGGGTTGATGAGTCCCAATAAAGGGGTTTTGGTCCTTTATGATCCTGCTACGCGATTGAAATGTGGAAGAAATCAGCATGAGGCGCTCTCGCGGATCATTGAGGTTGAGGGAGTGGACATGTCTGACTTTGACCAGCATAAAGTGCGTGTCGCTGTTTCTGTCTTAGAAATCACTTATAGACTAGCACACTACTTTGGGGAGAAAAGTTAGAATTAGAAAAGAAAACTCATAATGATCTTGTGATAGCAGCGTTAATTAGAAAAATATGGATATTGCTTTGGCCCCCAATAGTAGTTAAGTGGTGAGATTTGGTACTATAGTTTGGTGCACAGGAGTAAAGAGCAGTGAGAAAAAGGGTTGCTTGTTGCGTTAGTGGTGGGGTGGAAACCACGAATAGGTTCAGGTCTTGAACAATCAACAACCACCACGATATATCTACCATCACCTTTCACCATTCACCTTTCACCTTTCACCACCTTCACTGATTCTGTCTCACCTCACCTGCTTGCACTATCTATCTATCTAGCTGCTAGCCCCCCCTCCCTTTTCTCTTTATCTGCCCCCCACTCCACCCAACTTCGTTTCTCGGACAACGAGCCTACAAAAGAGGTTGTAGTAGAAGAATTTCAAATTAAATTCATGCAACAGAAAAGAAAGAAAGCAACATCTCATCACACACCCCCCCTACACCCAGTTAGTTATTACAGCTATAAGCACTGCCACTAATTTACTATTACTATTAATAATTTTTTACCGTTGCATGCCATGCCCATGAGGGGAAATTCTTCCCAACACATGCTCTATCTCTCTCTCGTAGCTCTGATTCACTCCTACTCCTACGGTCAGCTGCTCTGTTGCAACCATTTATTGTAATGGGGCAATATTTCAGAGACATCTCTTTATCGTACCACAAAAAGAAGAACTGCCTTGTCCTTTCTGTTGTGTTATATATTAGTAGTAAATTATGTTGGGAAGTGTATACTTCCGTAATTGTCACATTGTGTTTTAGTTTTCAGCCTCTGAACCACGGGGAATCATGCTCACAAATCACGAATCCCTTCCAAGACCCAAGCTACAATCTTCTTTGGACTTCCGCAATAGATCCACTGTGAAGACTCAACGGGATTGCATGCACTTGATGCAAACATATTAAAGTTTGCTTATATATCTAGGCTGAGACATCATAATATCAAATTTTCAGGGGGGTAAAAATGAATTCATAGGTCCGATTCTTAAATTAAAAATGAATTCATAGGTATTACAGTATAAGACGACATTCCACCCAAGAAATAGGAATATACTCAATATGGGATGACTCAACATTTATTTTGGCGTAAAAGTAAATAAACTTAAATTCACTTTTACTCTTTGTAATTTGTTTTCTTAGAAAAATTTATTACACCTTTCATTGCTCATATTTTTCACATTTTACATTTTTTCTGTTGTTACTATGTCATTAATTTTTAATAAGTAACTTACGGTAACGTGTGTATTTGGATCATATGCAGAAAATTCAATTGGATTAAATTTAACTCGAATTTGTGTAAAAACAATTCGGTTTCACAACTTTCAATGCATTCAAATAGAAAAGTATGTATCTTTATGGATTGGTTTCAATAGGTGTTTTAGCTATTTAAACAAAAATATAAACACACTATTATTTTTAGTTTAACTAGAGTTTTATTCTTTCTTTACTAATGTGAAAAAAATAATACCAAATATGTAGGTGTTACTTTTAAAGAAAATCAAACTTTGGTTTGCAACTCAAAATAGGCATACAACCAATCTCTTTAGTGATGATATTATATAAATAATTTTATAAATAAATAAATGTTTTAAATAATATCAAATTCAAATAGACTCAATTTTATAAAAGTCTAGATGTTTTAAGTTCAATCTAGCTCTATAAATCTATCAAACCTACTTAACACATTTCTTTAAATTATGTGCTAACTCATCATACTACATTAAATGTATAAATTAGATTGTTTGGTAGAAGTTATTTGAAAGTGAAAAATTAAAATTTATGTAAGTGTCATAGTTAATAACTTGTACCTAAAATAATATGTGATTGGAAATGAAATGAGAAAAAAAATTCAAAATTTGTCATAAATCCCTTCTAATTCTTTCAAGCGTCTGATAGACTATATACTTATATTTCAAATTAAATTGAATATACTATCAGTTTAGTTAGTATAATTGTTGGTATAAAAAAATTATAGTAATATTTAATAATAATCCTTAATTTATACTAAATTTATTAATTTTATTAATTAATATTTTAAAAATTATATAAATAAATTATTTTGATTAAATGTCTGTATAAAATTTTTTTGCACTGTTAATATATACGAGTTAAACTCATATATTATATACTTGCACCGATAGTCCAATACAAGTATTTATATATACTAAATAAAATAGTTATGCAATTATATGTTAAAAAATTATAATTTGAATACAAAATTCAGATTCTTTTTTTCCAGCATCGATATTTTGGTACGGTGGGTATATTGATTAAAAAAAAATTCACCAACCGTGGTGCTTGTGCTTGATAGAAAAAAGAGTAATAATACCATTTGTCTATTTCTTCTATTTCAATGAAGTATTTTTGCTGTTTAAGGAAGTATATTTAAATAATGAAGAATAATATAGACATTTAATCTATTATTTATTATTTTAATCTATTTTACGTTTTTTTCTCTTTTTATCCCTTCTTATTTCATACCAAACACTTATATATTATCACATTAGCACACTATCAATATGTGTCAGTAGAAATGTTGGCAAAACACTAGTTTATTAAAAATATAATTCTCGGTAGGTTTCATCCATCATTTAATGTTTCTCTCTCATGTTTTGTAGATTTTAACAATTCTCAATTAATGCCATAAGGTATCAAGAACATAGTGTTAGAAATTGTGTTGTTAAATATATTAGAGTGATATATTAAAAGTGTGTTTGATTTATATTTTAACTAGTTAAAAATTGAAAAGTTAGTTGAAATGGTTTGAACTCCGTTTGGATAGCAAAAACCTATGAGTTTTTTTTAGGAGTTACTAGCTTTTTAAAAAAAGAGTTTAATTGGTATACATTATTAGTATAAATTATTTTTACATTGACGTTCAATCATAAATTTTTATTTATGTGACTTTTGACGTACTAATTAGTAAAGTCAACAAACTTACCATGAATTAAGGGTTGTGATTGAATGTAAGTGTAAAAATCTTTACACTGACAGTGTATAGCGATTAAAATCTTTCCAAAAGAGTTTAATTGGTATACACTGTCAGTGTAAATGAATTTTACACTGTCGTTCAATCATAACTTTTTATTTATATGACTTTTAAAGTACTAATTAGTAAAGTCAACAAACTTACCATGAATTAAGAGTTGTGAATGAATGTCAATGTAAAAATCTTTACACTCACGTTCAATCATAACTTTTCATTTATGTGACTTTTGAAATACTAATTAGTAAAGTCAACAAAATTACTCTGAATGAAGGGTTGTGATTGAATGTCAGTGTAAAAATTTTTGCACTGACTTTCAATCATAACTTTTCATTTATGTGACTTTTAAAGTACTAATTAGTAAACTCAACAAACTTACCATGAATGAAGGGTTGTGTACCAATTAAACTCTTTTTATACACTGTCAATGTAAATCATATAATTTTTACACTAACGTTCAATCATAACTTTTTATTTATGTGACTTTTAAAGTATTAATTAGTAAAGTCAACAAACTTACCATGAATGAAAGGTTGTGATCAAACGTCAAAGTAAAATACCAATTAAACTTATTCCAAAAATATCTCATATTTTCAACTACTAGCTAATTTTACTTTTACACGTTTACCCTTACTTAATTAATGAATTGTTTTTCACTAATTCTCTTTCTTCATGTTATACAACCCCTCACTCATACATTTCTTTCTTCTTGATTAATGTCATTATAGTAATTTATAATATAAATATATAATCATAAAAAATTATAATTCAAATATATAAATTAAAATTTATATATTTAATTACATAAATTATAATTTAAATATTAATTATAATAATTTATTATTTAAATATATAATTATATAAATTTATAATTTAAATATGTTGTTATAGAAATTCATAATTTAAATATATAATTATAAAAATTTATGATTTAAATATATAATTAATTTATATATTAAAATATATTATAATTATTGTAAATACATAATTGTTTATTTATTAATTATGTCCTTATTTATCATTTTACAACTTTTAACTAGTTGATTAGATAGTTTTACCGAACACTTACAACAAATTTTTCAACTTTCGGCGAACTTTTCAACTATAAGTTAGATTTTCAACTAGTTTTTTCAAATACACCCTAACATGTTATTATCATGTCATCAATTAATAAAGTATCATATCAATAATTTTCATTAAAAATTAATGACAAACTAAGGCTCTGTTTGGTTAAAAAAAATAAAGAAGGAATAAAGTATGCAAAGAGAAATAAAGTATAGATAAAATCAACGTTTAGTTGTTTAGTTTAAGAGAAATTGGTCAAAATAAATAGAGTGAAAATAATATAAAAAGGTTGTTTGAGAAGAATGAAAGGAAGAAGAAATAATTTCATAAATATTCTAAAGATACCTTTTCTCCCATCAGTTGTACTTAATGTAATAATATAATATAATATAATATAATATAATATAATATAATATAATATGTAAAAGGAAAGTGTCAAACTATAACTATAAATTTGTTCAGGTTAATCAAAATAAGACAATAATGTTCATAAATGAAATATACAAGACCCATATAATTTTTCAGGTCATGTTCCGAGTGATTTTTGGTTTACAGTTTTGACATTTATAAAAATAAAAAAATTAGTTTTGTTTTTAAGTTTTAAAATTTTTAAAAATATTTTGTCAAATTTTAACTTACTAAAAAAAATTTCATCTTTAGAGATTGAAGATGGATACTCGATAACTGATGGTTAGAGATAATAAGGTAAATGTTGGAGGTAACGACTAGTGACTGATGATGATCGAAGGTCAGAGATGACGACGAGTAATAAACGGTTGAAACTAGTGGCTGATGAACAGCGGTTGAAGGTGGCCAAGGTGAGAGACAAACAAATGTTGTCACAAGTGTGTCATGGTTGGAAGTTGTGGTCATTGACTAATTGTCGAAGGTGGCGATTAGAGGCAACACCTAGTGACTAGTAATTGGAGGTTACATTTTGTGACTGACAGTTTGAGGTGTCGCCAGTGACTAGCAGTGGATGACTCACGATCGAAAGTAACAATCGATAATTGAGTGGTGGCTGAAGGTGGTGACAAATAGTGAAGATTAACGTCAAGTGATGAACTTAAATAAAAATCATAAAAGCAAATTTTATTATTTTTAAAATTGGTGAAAACTGTTTTAAGAATCACTAAAAAACTAAATTGAAACCATTTTTGACTTAACATGTTTATGTTTTTAAAATTTATTTTAAAATAAAAAAAATTAGAAACTCAAAAGAAACTTTTTGTATTTCGACATTTCAAAATAGTGATATGTCAGATTTAATTTCACTGATTTAAATCTAATTGTTATTAGAGCATAAAGGTAAACCAAAATTAAAATTTTTTCAGAACATAGAGAATCAAATCTTAAAAAAAATATTTTGAGGCTAAAAATTACACATTTGTGAAACTATTGGAAACAAAAATGAAATTAAGCAAAAAATGAATATTATCTAAATTTGTAAAAATAATTTATTAAAATTGTTATAGTTTTGTTTAAAAATTATTTGTAAACAAAGTGAATCTTATCTTACACTATTTTTGGTTGTTTACATAAAAAATAAGGATAGTATCTTTATGGCCCTAATAAAAAATAAATATTTTATTTCAATTATATTAACCGTTAATTTTCTTATACTTTTAACTTAATAAGATGTACACTTAATTTCTATTACAATAAAATAGTTAAATAAATTATCTTTCAAAATATTTTTATATCATTATTTGAATCAAACATGACAACAAGTTGTGAATTCAACCAAATATTGTGATTTTCAGAGTGTCTAATGATAATAAAAATGGCTAAAAAAATTGCTAGAAGGAAATATATCCAAACAAGTTTTTACCTCACAAAGATAAATGCAAAGCAAACTCCTTAAGTTAGACATTGCAAAAGTCAAAAGATTTAACAAGGCTTAAGGAGACCGAAGTTTAACACCAATAGTAAAAATTGCTTTTGGAGTAGTATACCAAGAATACAATTGGGATGACAAAGATAGAACTTCATCATTGCAATTGGTTTCAATTGCCATTGGAGTCAAAGTAGTCAATAGAGTTAAAAAAGTCATTAGAGTAAACTAGTCGTTGGTAGTCAAAGTGGCTATTCGAGTCAAATTAGTCGTTGGTAGCATAGTTTAAAAACTAGAGCAACCTAACTAATATGATTGGTTGGATCACAAATTAGTGATGCAATCAGGTCAAGTTGATAATTAAGTTAACCATGTCAATGACACGGGTTGATCCATATTGACTTGGTCATTCATGTGTGATTGCGGATATGCTATCTACTATGTTTTATTTGTTATTATATTTCTTTTATTTATTTTGGAAACCTAGCTTTATTGTTACTATGTGATTGTTAAAACTGTAAATTTTTCATTCATATACTATATAAATTGTTTGCTATTGAAGGTTATGATTACAAAATATTATAAATTTATAACTTGCTTAGATTCTTTGGAGTTCATGAATGAATTTAATTTGAACCTAAAGGATGAGTTTTTTAAATTATATTTATTTTTTATATTAATTAATTTGAACTTCAAATATAATTTTGTGAAATTATAATTATTTATGATGCTATATGTGATTTTTTTTTGTATATTATTAAAGTCAGTGAATGAAATTTTTATTTTCTTTATTAAATATGGGGTTATGCAGGTTAATTACTGACTTCCTCGATTCAACTTATCACCTTGTGATCGAGTGCTTGAATAAGGTAAACCTCTTGGCCTATTTTTAAAACCATGGTCGGTAGTCAAAGTAGTTGTTGCACGTCAAAGTAACCATAATTGCTGGAATTAAACTAGTCATCGAAGTCACGTTTGTGAGACATTAGTTTTTCTATCTTTTATTTATTTTTTTGAAAAAACATAACCTAATATATTATTTATCTCTTTTGTAATTATTTTTATAAGCTTTTTGAAGTTGTTTTGTCATTAATTATTTTTAGACTAAAATACCTTTAGTTACTACTTAATAAATATCTTCCATCTTATAAATTGAATGATATGATTAAAACACATTACTTAATTAATTAATTAATTAATTAAGTAGAAAACAATTAAGTAAAAAAATTGAATGATATGATTAAAACACATTACTTAATTAATTAATTAATTAAGTAGAAAACAATTAAGTAAAAAGAGAAAGATATGGTATTTCAATAAAATTAAGGGTAAATTTAAAAGTTAGTCTTAAATTTAATGTTCTCAATTATATGAACCAAATTTCTTACAAAATATAAATTGGATAAATATATTTTATATTTTTGGACGAAAATAACATGTTCTTATTTAATAGTCCTTCTATTAGGATTACAAAGTTGGTTTAGTGGTAAAAGTCAACACGTGAAGAGAAGAAAGAAAAAGGTCTTGAGTTCGAATCCCTCAATTAACAAGTAAGACAATAACATCTAGGGATGTTCACGGTGCGGTTTAGTTCAATTTTTATTGTAAAAGTTACTGAACCAAACAAGAAAATTAATCTCACTCTAAAACTACATAGAAAATAAAATTTTATTATATATCTAACTAGTAGAAATTATAGTAGTATTATTGACCATTATTTATTTCCTATATAACTATGTTTATAGCATGAATTATGTTATATATTATAAATTAGGTATTATTTGAAAAAATATAAGAATTATGCATATTGCAATTTGTTTCTTTTTTGGTTGGTTTTGAGATCTTAAACACAAATCAAAACAAATAACGTGATTTACAAATTTAATAAATCAAATAAACCTAAACCATTTTAATTTTTTATTGATTTTCAATTTTTTCAACACCCTTACTAACATATAATATTTGCCTATAAAAAAAATATTCCCTCCACCAAAAAAATTGGGTATGTTAGATTATTTACCTAGACTAATAAATTAGAAGAAATATGGTAGTAATTACATTGACAAATTAAATTGATTATCAAAGAAATTAATAAAAACTAAAATATAACACTTATTTAGGATAATTTTTTTAACCATTTAAAATAAAATTCTTGTTATTTATTTCACATCTATATCTATGTAATCTAATTTCTTTTGTCTTAAATAAAGAAAGCCACGTGTAACAGTTAACAGTTATTTATTTTTTTTACGGCATGTAACATTTATCTATTGTTTTTTTTAATATGACTGTTAATTTTTGTTAATAAATAGATTTAAAAGAACTATCTTTTCCTCTCATTTGTCCATTTTACTACTATATATCAACAACCTTATAACGCAACATTTAGCCATTGTTAAGTGTTAAGGTAACAGCAACCTCTTAACCATCGTTAACTGTTAAGCGTTAACCATGAATAAGGGGTGTTTTTTTTTTTTTTAAGAAAAAAGAGAGAAAAGTAGTGAATTGTACAGTTGTAGCTGGAATTGGGTTTAAAGAATCCATAAGTTAATCGACACTTAAAAATGAAGGGGCGGAAGAGGGAGGAGGGGAGATCCATTAAATTGTAGGGTACAATTGTGACGTGTCGAGTAATTGCGGTGCGGGTCGAGAGAATCCGAAGAAAAAGAACATTGGTTGGGTTTGGGAAACCCGGAAATAAATAACAGTGTCTCGTTTATGGCGACTGCTGAGTGGTCTGGTCTTTTTTCCTCTCGTCCGAAGTAGACATGGCAAGCTGTCTCACCCTGACTCAAGTCCCGTCTTCAGTGAATGGAGATGCCATAGGAGCATGAGCATTTCACAGGCTCCACCCCATAAAGTTGGCATGGGTAACCACCATCACTATACAGCACATGAAACCAGCCTATACTGTTCCGAGGAAAACGTAGGGGGAGACGAATTCGACGAGCAGTATAGTTATTACCCATGCTCCGATGCTGAGGCAAATGTTGATAATAATAGAGTAATAAAGTCCCCTGATTTGTGGGACGAACAAGAGTTGACATGGCTGTTGGAGAGAGAACAGCTAAACCCACTAAGCACCTGTCTGGAAGGCAATCCCGCTTTGGAGAGTGGTCGCAGAGAAGCCGTTGAGTGGATCCTCAAAGTGAACTCCCACTACTCCTTCTCTCCCCTCACCGCTCTTCTTGCTGTCAACTACTTTGACCGTTTTCTCTTCAGTTGCCGCTCTCAGAATGCCATTCCCTGGATGACTCAGCTCGCCGCTGTTGCTTCTCTCTCCCTCGCTGCCAAATTCGAGGAGACCCATGTTCCTCTTCTCCTAGACCTTCAAGTATCACTCCCATTCCTATTTCCAACTCTAACTTCGCTATTCATTTAACACATACTTAACACCCTTTCATTCTCTCTAGGTGGAGGACACTACATACTTGTTCGAACCCAAGACCATCAAAAGGATGGAGATTTTGCTCCTTTCCACTCTTGGATGGAAGATGAACCCTCCAACCCCTCTCTCTTTTCTTCATTACGTCACAACAAGACTTGCTTCCAAGAACTATCATCTCTGCTCGGACTTCCTCACCAACTGCCAATCCCTTCTTCTCTCCATTCTTCCAGGTATCTTTCCACATTAAATTAAATTAAATTACTGTAATGCCACTCATTATTGTTTGTTTATAAATTTCGTTTTTCTCTTTCATTTTCCAACGTTGCAGATTCTACCTTTATGAGTTATCTACCATCTGAATTGGCATCGGCTACAATGCTGCACCTTGTGAAAAGCCTGGAGCCTCGTCTAGAAGCAGAATACAAGAGGCGCCTCTTTGGCATTCTCGGAATGGACAAGGTTCATTGACGTTAGCTGTTTCGTTTAATTATGTTTTTGTCTTTAGTTTCAGAGTAATACTCATAGGGTTAAATATACAACAGGAGAAGGTGAAAGAGTGTTGCAAGATGATGATGCGATTGTGGTCAGGGTGCGAGGAGCAGGGGAAGCAATGGTGCATGAAACGCAAGTTTGGGTTGGTTCCAGGAAGCCCAAACGGCGTGATGGACGTGTGCTTTAGCTGTGATAGCTCCAATGACTCATGGGCCGTGGCTGCTGCATCGGTGTCTTCCTCGCCGGAACCTTTGTCAAAGAAGAGTAGGGCCAAGGAGGAGCTTCTACCAAACCGGCTTTAATTTCAACTACCCTCCCCCTCTTATGGAAACATACTCTTACCCTCTTATGGAGTATGGTCTTTCTCTGCTTTAGTAACCGCGTATCTTTCTCTTTCTCTTTTTGACGACCAAGTTAAATTGCCCACCATCTCTGCGTAGCATCACTTCCCCCTCTTCCATAAATTAGATATTAGACCTCTCATCCCTGTAGAACTGGAAGCAGAGATTGTTGGCATTTTATATAATATTAATCAATTAATAATAGTATATATGATCAACAAGAGTATATCAATCGACTCAACTGTACTTATTATTATTATTGTCTTTTACTTCATCCAAATAAATCTAGTCGTATGCATAGATTCTTTGATAGTAATGAGTCACTCCATGTCAAAATCTCAGCCACTTCCAATTAGAAAATTAGAAATAAAAAAAACATTTGTGCTAGGTGGGTTGTTTTTGTTTGAGGATTTGTGCTAGCTGGTTTACGTTGAAATTAAAATATCGAACATGTGAAAAAGGAGAGAGTTGCGCGCTGAAAGATTTACGGGAATGCTTGTGGGAGATTGTCGGCCACAGATAAATATTGAAATGAAATGCAGATATCAATGTCTGATTATTTATTGGGGGTGTTGACCTCGTTAATTGGGGTGAATTCAGTTTGCGTTTCTATTGCAATTATAGTAAAAAGTAGTCATACCAGTAAGCTATCCAGCTGTAATTGCATTCGTTAATGTTTCTATGCTTTTTATTTTTATTTTTTTATGCTTCTTCAATTGTTCTCAAATTTCTAAATTTTCTTTTACTTGTGTCTTTTTGTTATTTGTAGTAAAAAGTAATAATGGCTCATGCAATGAACTATCCAGCTGTAATAGATACCTTTTTTGTTCCTGTCGTTTTTATTTTTTATGCTTGTTCAATTGTTCCCCAATTTCCAAATTTTCTCTCCGTTATGTCTTTTTGTCAGGGCAAAAGCTAAGGTGGACCCTTGTCTTCCTCATTGTAGTGTTTTGAGTATATTGGTGGTTCTGCTGACAAGTTCCAATAAATAAGTTTTCACTCAGTATTATTCAAAATTAAAAATCAAACCAGCTTGACATTCTGAAAAGATTTTCGGTAACGTATCATCATATCAATTTCGAAAAGATTAGTTTGTCGGATCTCCTTATAGAGACAGACGTTGGGACGTGTGATGAGGGATATTGCACTTGCATGGATTGTTTATCTATTTCCCCTAAAACTAAAAGGAAAAAATGGCAAGTATTTTATGCTGAGTGGTTCAAGTAACATTGGGCATTTGTTGGTTTAATATAACAAGCAAAAGAAACATAGGGGAAAAAAGCCGTGCCAATAATCTTTTGCTTTGCTTTCACTACTTAAAAAAGAAAGCATTTGTTGGGAGGCATGTCAATGGATTTTGATTTTTGAAGCTCAAAGTGAAAAATTCGTTCTCATCCTTTCTCGGAAGCACCGCAATGTTTAATTTATTGGAATTTCATATTTCATATATATAATTAAACAAAGACCAAGCCAATGAAGGCAAATCAATCAAGCAGTTTGATATATTATACTACTGTCCAGGGATGATATCCCATGGGCTACATATGTTTTTTTTTTTACTTTCACTTGCTAGCATTTAATTTTTAATATTTGTTAATTTTTCATTGTGGATTTTATTCAATACACACTTTTGTTACAGATGTACAAGAAACAAAGTATAATACTTAAATGTATTATATATCATTAAATCCACGTAATAAAATGTTACTATTAATTATAATTTTTTAAGAACATAGTAGTAACCTAATGTGTACTGTGTACACATTTTTCTAGTTGTAGCAGAGCAGCAAGCTAGATTAAAAAAACTACAAATTGGCCGTCTTTGAAACCTTGTTGGTTTACTTGGATGAGTTAGTGTACAAAAATATAATACCATGATAATTTACGTAGAGAATAAAATGCGATTGAAGAAACAAGTGACTAACGTTTAACAATTGCCTTGCTTGGCAAAACAATTTTAATTTGTAGTGGATCTTGCTTCTGTCTTGTTCATAGCACGCAAAAGACACCTTCGAAAGCCCCTGCATGTGCCTTCCCTACCTTATTAAAGGGGACCATTACTTGACTTTATTCCCTTTCTCTATATATGTGCACCTTTGAGTTTTTCAAAGGGAGGTTGAGTGTCGTTGTTGATATAACATTGAGAAGAAAAATAAATTCACATTTTAATTTCACCAACAAAAGTGTGAGTACTTCCATAATGTTACACTGTATTATAGTCGATGGATTAGGATCTTCTCGTGTTAACGCCTGACAACAATATCATATTTTTCATATTTATTATGTCATACTATATTGTATAAATATATTATCAAATACCTATAATTTTAAAGTGCGTGCTAATGACAGCAAAGAAGAAGGGAGATGGTTTTCACTTTTCAGAGCTAATTTCTTGTCTCTCACTTCTATCATACATGGGAAAGAGTTTATTAGCTAACTGAAAAGGAAATGACAAAAAAAAAAAAAAAAAATCTTATGTTTGTATAACTAAAACAGCCCAACCAAACGCACTTTCATCTTAAAAATACACATAGAAATCTCGTAGTGAATCTATAAAATACAATATGATAGATGCATTGTAGATTTGCTGAAAATTGTATCATGATCTGAGTAATAGACAATTCATAAGGATAATGATATTTATACTACTTTTTAAAGTAAGATATGATGTATATTTCCTAAAATGCATATTTTCTTAATATATAGAAAATGAAATATTGGAAAATTCATTATCTAATAAAGTAATTATAAAATACAAACAATAATCGGCGTCATTGTCGGGATTTTTAATGTAATAAATAAAAACATTGGCTAGTTTGGGTTGATGTTGACCGGGTGGCATGATATCTAATTTCCTGTGGGGTGCGATTTAGTTCATTGCCAACTACAAGATATGTCGCATATCACACTCCTTATTTTGCAAAGCATTACAGTAGATTAGATTTTATTTTCCTTTTTTACAAAACAAAGCATGAAAAACCTTGCTATCAAATTAGTGATAAGTATAGTTTCTTGAAACTTAACTAATGAAGATTAAATTCATATTAGCTTTAAAAAACTGTTTGCTAACACAGTTGAGTCAGCCATTGTATAAGTGTTGGCGGAATAGGTTTGAACATTAATTTTTGTGGGAGCATTTGTTGACAGACATGTCTTTCACACTTAACCTGCGGTATAGGAGGTGATTTGCCATTTTTTACACTTTTGTGTCCACCAAATTATAAATTCCATAAAAACAAAATTCACCGAATTCATTCACAGATAGCCATGGGGCGACTTGATGCTAACAACAAAATAAAGTTAAGGGATTAAATCCTGAGAATACTGTAAATTAATTTTGTCTTGCCTACCAAATGAATAATGAGAAAAAGAACACTTATAAGTTTTAAGGCACCGAGTCCCATAAAAAGGGAAATGCAAAGAATAAAGGAGAGGGATGTTGAAATTTATGGGTACCGCATCATCTTGCGATTTTTGTTTGGGTGTGCCTTTGTTGTTACTTGTTAGCAAGTAAAAGAATGGAATTCAATAGTGTGTGTTTCAACCCAAAAAGAAAAGTAGAAAAAGACAATGATAGTGTCCTGTGGACAATCGGCGAAGAGAGACACATAATTGGTTACTTCTTTGAAATTCGAAAAGCGGTGGTAGGCACCCTTTGACCCGTTCAGTTCTACCATTTTATTTTTTTACAATCATATTTTATACTTTTATTATGGAGTGCTATATCCTGTGCTTTTCTTTTATAACTTAAACTGTCAAGAATTCATCCTTTTTTTATTTTCATAAAAAATATACGAGTGTTTTAGGTAATGCATTTTGAAAAATTTATAAGTTATTTAACTAATTTATAATTTTGTTAATTTGAAACACAAATTTATTTTAGTAACTTATAATTTATTTTTATAAATTATTTTAAATAGTTTAAATGCACAAATTACACTTTATCTTCATAAAAAAAGTAGGATAAACTCTTATCTTATTCTTATATATGTTTGATATACATCAAAATAAATCTTATCTTACATATGAGATGAACATATTATGGTAGAATAGGATATAAAGAATATTAAAATGACAAAATTACCTTTATTATAAAATTAAATATAATTTATTTTTTTGAATTTTCAATAAGTACATATAAATAAAATTTATTTTTTTATAAAAAATATTAAAATTTATTTTACAAAAAAATAAAATTGTTAATAAGTTTTATAGAATCAGAGTTTGCATTTGTTTAGATACCTTTTGTTGAAGTACAAGAAGATAGTGACAACAATTGCTCCAAAACTTACCTCCATCGTCACTGCCTCCCTTCAACCTGTAATAAGCGATTTTCTTTGTTCTTTCCCATTACCCTCACTCTCCACACAATCCTCACATCGATCTCTCAAAATCTCCAGCTCCCTCTTTGAAGGAACCACCGTCATGGAATCCTCAGCGTCATTGTTTGGCCTAGATGAGCCCTAAAAAGGGGCAAACATCTTGGTGGAGGTACTAGAGCGGACGTGATAGATGTGTTCGCATACCCCGATGGCTTGTTGACGGAGAAATAAAAACGTGAGAAAAAATAAAAAAAAATGAGAAAGAAAGATGACCAGAGAAAGAGAGTTAACAACAAGAGAGAAAGAGGAAGAGAAAGAGGGAGGGAAGAGATTGACCAAAGATTGAGAAGTTTGACTGTGAGAATGTAAGGGTCAATGTAGGAAAAGTCGAGCTCAAGAGAGAAGATGGAAGGACAAATAAAAAAGTAAAAAATGATCATATCCTTTTACTTCTAACCTAGTTCCGCCCTTTCAGGATAAAAATTACACTAGATAGTAGGATAAGATAAACTGATATTATCCTATCATGTTGGTCTAATAAACAATTAATATAAAATAGGTTAGATAAAAGATTTTCTACCCTATTCCTTATCCGGTTCACCAAACTAGCTATTAATGTAAATTATATAAATTTGACTCATTAATTAAATAGGCTTACTTTTTATTTAGAATATACATTAATTAACACACCGAGTAAGTGCGCTCATGAATTAAATAATAAAAAAGTTAGAAAATTTATTTTAAAATAAATTAAACATATTGACAAAACATTAGTTTTTTGAAATTTGATAAAAATTAAAAAATATCTAACATAAGATAGATAAAAATTATAATAAAATATGAATATATTAATAAAATTGTAAAATATAAAATAGAAATTTATCTACATTGTTCTAATATAAAATAAAATTTAAATATTTTAACTTTTATACCAAAAAATTACAAATATTCAAATACTAAAAATGTGACGGATACATTCTAATTAAATACTAAGTAATAAATATGCAAATATTTTATTAAACAATCAAAATATAAAATGAAAATTAATATTTTAAAAATACAATTAATATGAAGACCGGCCTGTTTAGGACTTATTTGAAAATACTTTTCGAAAATCATTTAGAAAATAAAATAAATTTTTTCATAAGTTAATTTTTTATTGATTTGATTAAGTTTTTAGTTCTAAAATTTGAAATAATTATGTTTTTAGTCTCTAAAATTAAAAAAAAAAAGTAGTTCGCAAATTAGAATATTAATTCTTTTAGTTTGCTTCAAAGAGAGATTAATTGATTTGAGAATAAAAAATTAATATTCAAATTTGAGGAACAAAATAATTTCCTTTGAATTTAAGAGACCAAAAGAAAAAATAGAGTTACCTCAAATTTTAAGTAAAAAAACAATTAAACCTTTTTTATTTATATAAAAAATCTCTTATAGAAGAAGTATATTTAGATAAGATTTTGAAGTCTTAGCATACGTAAACTCACTTTAAAGGAATGAGACTAAAGTCTGTCCCATATCTAAATTGATGGTGAATATTTTCTCTACGAATATATTATGTTGGAAGATATCTGTAATATGCCCTAAACTCGTAAAACCAGTTCTACACTGGTACTCGTGGGTCAATATATTGGTGCGATTAAGCAATCATACATCACTAGCTCATGCCTCATGGTCAATCATAATCCACCTTTTCACCTCTCCTATTGGACGGTCATGGCCATTTTTGTTATTCGTATAAGTCATGGCGTGCCAACACCCCACAGGCTTTTCAACCACTTTCCATGACCTATCTTTATTAATATGAGATCCACAATGGGTAATCTCTACTCGGCATTTCTTTTGTTTTTATTGTTGTTAATATTCTTCTGTTATTTTCTTTTCTGTCTTTCTCAAATTCTTGTCCAAGGGAGAGGGGTCCATGGAAATTGGACCCTACACTTTAAATATGCATCTTTCTACAGTCAAAATTCACCGCATGAATGTATTAAGTATGGAATGTAAATTCCAGTTTCAACATTCTATATGATTGAACTCGGGGAAATAATTGATCCGAGGAACTATAGAACATCCTTTTTAATGGAAAACTGAAAAGTGAATGAAATATGATTATTATAAATGAGATGCTGAACATGGAATAGCAGAAGAAAGAATAGGGGACATGAAATTTGGATGCAATAGAGGGCCCCCCTATACTTATAATAGAAATTATAGAATCTGATTTGGGAGCAGAATTGAAGGAACGAGACCATTCGAATTGTCAAGTTACCAGGAGATGAGATACACATTCCGTGCGTGACTGTTATAATGGTGAAGGACCCCTGTGTTCTCTGCATTGTGACAGCCTCAACGCACAGGAGAGGTAAATACAAAATAACGAATGGAACGTGATTTGTTTTTATTTCCTTCTCAAAATTTATTTTCTTCTTCCTTATCGTGTAATTGCATAAAGGCTTAGTCACATGGTGCACGGGATAAGTATCAAATGGGCCTGTGGGCTTGGGCTGGTGCATAGTGTTGTCTCTTGGGAGCTGTCACGATCTGAACCTGAGTAATGCCAAACACTGCTACTCAGTACAGTTCTGCATTAACTAGATCGACCATCTTCTCTTATTGTCTTTGCGTGTAAGGGATCCCACATCTTCTCTTATACCATCATTTAATTATTTCCTGTGAACACCTTATGCAACATTTGGAAAATCAGGATCCTACATGTGGTCCAATTAACGTTTTCTTATCTTCAAAACGCAAAAGGATAGCTGGCCTGGGAGGCTTTTGAGGGAAAATATTAAAAAGGGTTTCCAGTGCCAATTCCAAATCCTCTGAGCATGTAGCCTTTAATTAAGACGTAGTAATCCGAATATTACCAAAGTATCCATGCGTAAAAAATAAAGGCCCTTCTCATGGTTTTGGCTTTACGTACGTAGTGGTAAACAGATTCGATTGCTTTCCCCTTCGAAGAACAATCTACCTTAGGTTATTCCCCTATCCAAGATAATTGTCCAAGTAAAAAGTTCTTTGTAAGAAAACAAAAGGTTGTCAGCTAGGTCAACGTATAAGAATATCAGATAATAACAAACAGTAACATATATGCAACAAATTTCTTATTCTGTCACGGCTTCACACACGTGAAAATTAAGTTACCTTGCGTTGTCTTCAATTGGGGAATTTTACTAGAAAATGTGGCAAGCATATCCTAGCTTAACTATCGTTTCATCCAAAAAAGAAAGTGTTATTTGGATATTTTAAGTTATTATTAGTTGTATTTATTCAAATGACATGAATATATTTGTAACGTTTGCTCCCTTCGTATTTGGATTTTTGGATTGATTATACTGTTTATTAAAATCTTTCGTGTATATTATGGCATCATTATATATTGAATAAAATTAAAGTGTAAAATATATCTGTGAGTAACATAAAATTTTTTAGTATATGTCTTTAATACACTTACTATTGTTTTTTTTACATTACTTTTAATATTTTAAGAGATTTGTGTAATATTATATATTTTCTGTCTAATAATTAGAGATCTCATATGATTAGTGATGTGAAACAAATAATAATATATAAGTGAGATGTAAATCTTATTTTACAAATCAATTTTTTAAGATTAAATTATACTCAATTTTTTTAATATGATATCAATACTTATCCTAATATTAAATTTTACGCTAATAATATGATCAAATAATAATATATAAATTACAAGCTGATTTTATAAAGTTGAGTTAGTTCTAATGTCACAGTTACATGCGGGATATGTTTACTTTCATTGTTAGTTATAAGTATAATATTTGTTATTCTATATTTTTATTATTTCTATTTTTTATGTACACATTAAAGGTATATTATACATAACTTTCATGTCACACATAAATACTTTATTATATAAGTACAAAACTTGTCATTTTTTTTACTCTTTTCCAATTTTAACATTTGCGGAGAGGGGAGTATAGTCAAATTGTTACCGTCAATCAATGTAAATGAATCTTGCTGGTACAATTTATAACTATTTGTGTCTTTTAATCAGATGGTTAATTATTTAAATCTTGATAATGTCACTTTTGGAGAAATGATTAATCTATATTCTATACCAATATTATGGATTACAAAAAAAAATTGTTATTTCATAATTTTTCTCAATGCAAAATAAATACAATACTTTTATAATTTAATTTAGTCTTTCAACTTTTTTCCATTCAATTTAACTCTCCAATTTATTTCATGTTACATTTACCCTTCCATAAATTTTTATTATAATAATTATTAACTTTTTTTTTGAAGTTATAATACACTCTTGCTATTTAATTAGAGTATCAATATACAAAAAATGGAAATAAATGTAAAAAAAAAAAAATTACCCATTATCATTCAAAATTGGGTTATTTCATCACCCCCATTTCCCACTCTTTCGTTTTGTTTTTTTTTTTTTAAGAATTATTCCGTTTTTTAACTTATATCTTTCTTTGTTTTTTTAATCACCACATAATTTCTCTGCTTTTTTTTAAAAAAAAAATAGAAACATCTCTCAACACATAAATAAATAGAAAATTTGATATTAAAGGTAAATGGCCTATTTTGCCAAGTTTTACTGACACAACATACATGTAATTTGCTTCCTGCATAAAGAATGAGAGTGAAAATGACCTTGTTAGGTTTCCTTGTACACTTGCAAATTTCCTTGACTAATGGGTTTAGGTTAACAAGAATATTCAATGATAAAAGACTATTGCTTTACTAGCAAATTATTGAGTGAGATAATTGTGAGTTGATGATTTTTTTTTAAAGTTTTTTGAAACAGTGTGTGTTTAATAAAATTAGGGTTGAAATAATTTTTAACCCAAATTTTGAAACACATTTATATTATTTTTTAAAATCAAGTAAAAGGTTTTGTAAATTTAGTTTTTAGTTTTAAAAATATATCACTATTTCATAGTGGATTACCATCATTATCACTACTACTATTGTTGTTACCATCATTATCACTACTACTATTGTTGTTACCATCACCATCACTGTTATTGTTGATCCACCAATATCATTGTTGCATGGTTGCTTATATCGGAGAACCAAATGAATTTCTTGGCGGGTAGGTAGATTTTGGATGATGTCTTAATTGCTAATGAACTGATTGAGGATGCAAGGAGAAGTCAGAAGGAACTAGTGTGTTTCAAGGTGGAATTTGAAAAGGCCTACGACTTAGTAAGTTGATAATTTTGTGGTATATCTTGGTCGAATGGGATTCAACCCACAATGGATTATATGGTTAAAGGAATGCATGGGATCAACAAGGATCTTAGTGTTCGTAAATGGCAGTCCAACTAAAGAATTCGAGGTGAGGAGGACACTTCGTTAAGGAGACCCCTTGTCACCTTTTCTTTTCGTTTTAGTTGTTGAAGGCTTAAGTCAAATGATAACGAAGGCAGTAAAGTTAGCAATGTGGGAGGCTACTCCATTGGGAAGGGAGGTGTATGCATCTCCCATCTACAATTTGCAGATGATACACTATTATTCTACAGAAGGAATTAGAAGTCCACTGAGATGCTCCAGTCATTTTTATAGTTGTTTGAGTTCATATTAGGAAAATGGTGAATTTCCACAACAACTATCTTTTTGGGGTGAATGTATGGAAGGAATGGTTGGAAACGATAGCTCGCTTCTTGAATTGCAAGGTGGGAGCACTGCCCTACTAATATTTAGGCTTACCCATAGCTGCTGACCCTTCAAAGCTAGCCATGTGTCAACCAATGTTGAAGGTGGTGAAAAGGAGACTGAAATCTTATTATCATAAGCACATTTCAATGGTTGGTCATGTGGTGCTCCTAAAAGTCATTTTATTCGCCTTACCAATCTATCTTCTCTCCTTCTTCAAGGCTCTGAAAGTTATCATATTTGCTTTACACTTCATATTTAATAAATTTCTGTTGGGTAGCAAAGACAATTAGGAAGGTTCATTATTTGTTATGGGAAAAGGTTTGTAAGTCCAAGAAGTAGGGGGTTTGGGACCGAGAAACATGAATAATTTTAATCTAGCCTTGTTAGGCAAATGAAAATGGAGGATGCGGGTGGAGTGTGAAAGTTTTTGGGCTAGATTGTTACAAGCTAAATATAAACATGAGGATGAGAGCTGGGTGGAGAGTGGCCATCAGTGTTCTACCTGGTGGAAGAACTTACACTCAATAGAGATAGGAGGTGGAGACAGTAGATATTGGTGGTCAACCAATGTTCGGCGTAGGCTGGAGGATGGCAGGAAGATCACTTTCTAGGAAGATAGATAGGTAAGTGAACATAGTATGTTGGAATGTGTTTCCCTGCCTTTATGGGATTGCTATAGATAAACATGTTTCAATTGTTGGGAAGAAGGATGAGGGGTTGGGATGAAGGTGGTCTTGGAAAAAAAAGGTTGTTTTCATGGGAAGAGGAGTAGGTAGCAGAGTTAGTTCGAAAGATGGAACATGAATCTTTGTCTAGTGGGGTCCCAAACGAGTGGGTGTGGACTCAAGATGTGTCATGTCTGTATTCTGTATCTTCAACTTACAAGCCTTTATCTCTAGATCCGGACAACATAGTTGACAACATGAGCAAGATATTTTGGGTGAAAGGAGTTCCATCTAAGGTTCAATTCTTGGCTTGGAGATTAGGAGCGGATAGGCTACCAACTGGGAACAATCTGCAGAAGCGAAATAAATTTAGTGCAACACAATTTATGTTGGTTGTGTGGATCACAGGGAGTTAGAAGCACACTTGTGTACACTATGTGACACTTCCTACCGAGCTTAGCAAGAACTATGCGACTAGTGGGGTTTTACTACAATGTTACCTTGATAAGTCAATGACCATTACTACTACTTTATGGGAACCGTAAAAGGTCATCAATCTTTGAGGAAAGAGTGGTCATTTGTGTGGTTCACTGGGATTTGGCAGATTTGGAAGACAAGAAATATATTGGTTTTCAAGGCTGAAACCATAAGTATCCAAGACATTGTGTAGACAACTCAACTCAGTGCATGAGAGTGGTTGTCATGCTGGAAAAGTTACATCCCATACATTTGCAAAATGGTTGATGAATCTTGTTTTTTGTGTGGATGGGTGACAATTTTCTAAGCCTAAATAGGCAATGAGGCGACTAAATTGTTTGTAAGCTTTCATGTCATTTTTAAAGCCTATTTTTTATATTATGTAAACATAATAGAAGACATACCTTGTGTTTTCTAATTTTTTAATAATAACCTGTTGCTTATAAAAAAAAAAATATCATTATTGCATAATCATTGTCGTTGTTATTATCATTATGAATCACCACCATCCTGACTATCTTTATTTAACTTGAATAAAATTTCCTTTCGTATAAATAAAAAACTCGAATAAAAGACATTGAAATTATTAGTGCTAATACTTAATTAACGTTCATTTTTATATTCTGCACCTAGATTTGAAGCACACTTGATACACATCAACTTTATAAAAATTTGCTAAAAATTTTAAACTTTTTTGTAATAAAAAATTTTGGGATATCACCCATTTTGAGTTTTTGACTTCAACCGCTACCATAATAGTATTTTCACCGTTGAAGTTTTATTATATACTAGTAGAAAAAGTGAATCATACGAAGTCTTCCAAAGAAAATTGTTATCAAATTAAAAATGTCATCTAGTTGTTTCTTTTGAGGCTGGCATTTTAACCTTGTACATATTTTATATATCTACGAAGTTGATCATAACGAATAATTCGTAAAAAATTACCTGCAGCAAGTTATGTATGAAAATAACTGACTTTGCTAACAGATAAATTCGTCGGTAATTAGATGAAAGTATCTCACAGAAAACATCTGTTGAAATTTTCAAAGCATTTTACCCACCGAAAGTCTATTAGGATTTAACGATAAAAAAAATAATTACCTTAGATAGTAATTTGTTGATATCTTCAAACAAAACTAGATTTCTTCTATTGCAATACAGTGCATAACCTAGTTTTTAGATACACAAATTAAATATGCTTAAGCTTTTATAACCAGTTAGAGTAGGGCGATTTTCAATTATAAAAATAGGAATACTACGAACAAGAATCAGATTCGAAAACAAAAAAAAAAATGAAAATATTGATCCAAAATTCTTTAAGAATGTACTTGAGTAATTATAATTCTAAAATAATATGAAATTACATCAATACTTACAGTCAACTCACTCGAATTGAATCACAATACCTAATTTTTAAAAATCTAATAGGTTGAAATATATTATAAATTCATCATCTAATCTCATACAATTCAGATTAGTCAATCTAAATGATCATAAATCAATTCGTATAAAAACCTAATTAGAATTTTGTACAAATTTGAAAAGCAAAAAAGAAGTAGAAAATTGCAAAATCGCATGTAGAAAAATGTAAAAATGTAATTGGAATTCATATTCTAATGTTAGATTGCATTGAAAACGTCAAATCAATTTAGAGTTTAGTATTCCATTTGAGTTTGTAGAGGAAGTAAGAAGGAAGAAGAAGAAAAGGGAACAAAAATGTATAGAGAAGAGAAACAAACTAAATCTAAAACTGCATTATGAAAAATAGAGAAGAAGTTATTAACAATTAGTTGACGTTTGTTTTGAGTGTTTTTTGTTTTCATTTTCAGAGAAAATAGAAAACAATAGTAAAAATATATTTGATTATAATCTAGAAACATTTTTGCTAAAAATATTTTCAAAAAGCAAGTGAAAACAGAAAAAAATTGTTTTCTGGGTTTTAAAAAATTAACACGATGTGAAAACTTAATAATAATATTGTAATTATATAAAAAAATAGTATATAAGTGTATTTTAAATTATATATAAATAATTTATAATATTTTTGCTAAAATTTATTAAATTTAACAATATTATTTTTTAAAAATAGAAAATATCAAGCAAAAACAAATATGTTTTTTTGAATGTTGAAAACTTAAAAATGAAAACAGTTTTCAAAAAATGAAAATAGAAAACAGAAAACATTTTCTCAAACCAAATGTCACTTTAATTATTATAGACTGTTCCTAAATTGGTCTTTAGATTCAATACTAAATCTATCTCTAAACTGGACTTTGGTCCAAAATGAAATTTACAAAACACAAAATCCAATAAAAATTACTGAAAAATAAAACTTAAAATACAATTAAAGAAAAATTAAAAAATAATCAACCTAATGTAAAATTCAATTCAAGAAATTCCAATAACTTGCCAAATAAGAGAAAATAATAAGAAAGACTCAGTCATAATCCAAATAAACATGAGTTAAATTAAAAATTAAAAAACAATTATAAAATTAAAAAAAATTAAAAAGAATATAAAATATAAAATATGTATAATAAAATATTCTATGGTTAACTTTACCAAAATCTGTTGATAAAAAATATTGTTATAGGCACATTTAAATAGACACCCTGAAAAAACTTTAGAAAAGCAACCCGATCTCTTAGTAATATTTGTAGTAAACTCAGCCTAGACCTTCCTCGTAGAGCTCATAGAGAATTTGTTTGAAGAAAAAACTAAAATAGCAAATCTTAATTTAATGTTTGAGGGAATAATTCAATTAGAAAACTTTTAGAAGTTTTATGCAATCAAACATTAAATTTAAAGATTGTATATTGAAAATTTACTTAAATTGAAAACTATGTTATATTATGTTATGCATACAAATTACAGCACCCATGATACTACTTATTACTAAACGGTTAACGTGGAACTCTGCAATGCTGAGTAGCTTGTGGAATGTGTATTTCCTAAACTAGTTTTGTCTTATGGAGACCGAAAATGACATTATTGGCGTCGCGAAGGATTGAGCCAACGCCACTGTTATGATGAAAAATTGGCCGTAATTGCAAGCATTGCCAAAGTCCAACCGAGGCAACTAGTTTCTGCAGAGATCGATAATCAATTTTGAACCAACTTTAACATTCATTGCACTTTGTCTCTCTCTCATTCCACTTTTCACCTGTTATTATTTTGTTTCCAACATTAGAGCCCAACTCAACAATACGGTGAATTCTATTTTAGGATGCCTCTTCCAGACTTTCATCACTTACCATATTAATTTTATTTTATCCTAACTTTTTACTAAATGATTTTTTTTATTTGTACCAATAACACGAATTAAGCTATCAAGAGTATCTTTTCTAAAACAGGTATTATTTTAAAATTTTAAATATTAAATAATTGTTAGAAATCACGTTGGTATATATGTTAATAAAGTATTTTCGTAATAATCAGCATTTTCCTAAAATGTTTTATCCCAGAAGTTTTTTTTTTTTTTACCGTCATATGAATTATTTATTAAGTATATTATGATACCCCAGGTAATAAATAATAACGGAAAAACATCTATTACATATTTGCAGGAACCACAACTTGGGAAATTGGTGAGAGAATACTGGACTTTTGCTGAGGGCTCGGGGTGGAAGATGTATCAGCTGACGATAAAGTTAAAAGGATTAAAAGGGTCATTAAAAAGTGGAATGAAGACATATGGAGGAAGGACAAGAAATTTCTAGAAGGAAAAGTAAAGGAACTGGAAATAGTGGACCAACAGCTGCTGACAGGAGGTGAGTCAACTACCAGCTTGAGGCATGATATCTTGTTAAATTATTGAGGGAGAGCAAGAGTGATTGAGCACTCCATTTTGTAGAAATTCAGGGTGAAGTGGGCTTTAAATGAGGATAATAACACCAGGTATTTTCATAACTGCTTTAAGGCGAGATGCCATGCGAATAGTATTTTGGTTATTCAGACGGAGGAAGGGTGGTTGGAGGGAGTCCAAGATATCATAGGGAAGGTATTAAATCATTTCTCAAAATTATTCAATGAAAATGGGATGGAGAGACCAGTAATAGATGAGGTTCAGTTTAATCAATTATCATAGCAACAAAGGCTTTTTATAGAGGAGCCTTTCTCAGCGATGGAAATTAAAGAGGCGGTATGGGCTTGCAAAGGTGGGAAAAGTTCGAGACTGAATGGTTTTGGAATGAATTTTATAAATCTTGCTGGGAAGTCGTTGGAGACGATGTCGTGAAGGTGGTGCATGAGTTTCACAAATCAAGGCGTTTACCGAAAGAGGTAAGTTCTTCTTTTCTCACTCTAATTTCGAAGGTGAGCAAACCTTCAAAGCTACCTCAGTATAGACCTATTTCTCTAATATCGAGAGTTCACAAGGTTATTTCAAAACTGCTGGCATTGAGGTTAAAAAGAGTGTTAGGGGGTTAATATCGAAGTGTCAGACAACTTTTCTGCTGGGTAGATCGATAATGGATGGCATGGTTGTGGCAAATGAAATCGTAGATTGGGCTGATAGAAAGAACAAATCTTGCTTTGTTTTTAAAGTGAACTTTGAAAAGGCCTATGATTTGGTTAACTGGAATTTTCTTGACAATATGATGGGCAGGATGGGATTTGGAAGGAGATGGAGAAGGTGGATAAATAACATTGTCATATGTCTATTCTTGTAAATGGAAGTCCCACTGTTGAATTTAAACCGGACAGAGCATTGAAGCAGAGGCATCCACTTTCTCTGTTTTTGTTTTTGGTGATCGCGGAAGCACTCTCCGGACTTTACAGATTGGCTATTGATAAAGGAGTGTACAAAGAGATTAAGGTAGGAAGGCAGGTGAACTTCTCAGTGCTTCAATATGTAGAAGACGTACTCATGATGGGGGAAGCAGATTTGCAGACAGTGTGGTACCTGAAGGTGATTCTGTGTGGGTTTGAGATGACATCTGGATTGAAGGTAAATTTTAGTAAGAGCCAATTCTACGAGTTAAATGTGAATGATTTTTTCAGGAGGAAAGTGAGTTCTATTTTGAATTTTTCTGTACGCTTACCGCCTTTCAAATTCTTTGGGGTACCGTGGGAGTTAACCCAAGGAGGGCAAAAGTGTGGAGGGGGACTAGGTGTTAAGTGTTTGTGAAAGTTTAACTTGAGTTTGTTGGCAAAGTGGACGTGGAGATTCGTATAGAAGAAGAATGTAATATGGGGGTCGATGTTGTGAAGTAGGTACAACTATTTTAAAAGATTCCTAGAAAGACCCAGAACATTCTCTAATACTTCTTAGTGAAGGAGGGATATATGGGATATTGATGGACTAAAGGCGGTAAGGCCATGGTGGTTTGATAGCAATGTGAAGAAGCGGGTAAGGAATGGAAATGACACTTTGTTCTGGGACAAAATTGGTTAGGCAGAGGAGCGATAAGTAAAATGTTTCCCAGGCTGTATGGAATAATGGAAGATAAGATAATCACCGTTAAGGAGAAATGGTGCTCAGGGGTAGTATCTTCAGGCTGGAAGTGGGCTTGGCAGAGGGAGTTATTTGTGTGGGAGGTGGAGCTATTACACTATTTGGAAGTGTTATTGTAGAATGTGGCACTTCAGGAGAACGTTCCGGATACTTGGGAGTAGATTCTGAGCACATATGGAGGATTTTTGGTAGCCGAGGCATATAGGGCTCTAGGTCGGGAGTTGAATGACCCAAGGGCCATTAATGTTGACTCATACGTGCTGCGCAGAATGTGGAAGGACATATTCCCATCTAAGGTGATCATTTGTTCTTGGAGGATGTTAATGGATAGACTACCCACCATTGATAATCTGTTGAGGAGAGGAGTGAACATTCCTACACTTGGTTCAATATGTGTGCTTTGTAAGAATGGTATTGAGAATCGAAATCATCTATTTTTAAGGTGTCCATAGGTTCAAGTGGTGTAGTACAAAGTGATTAGCTGGCTGGGGATTCAAGAGCCACTTCCAGGAGACTTGAACCAACTTTTTCTCTCATCCAGTATATGGGTGGTTGGTAAGAGGAAGAAGAAATGTATGTATGTTTTTTGGCTAACTGGTTGTTGGAGTATCTGGATATCCAGAAACTCTATAGTATTTGTAGAGCATTTAGATATATTGATGTCTATTAAGGTGCTTTCCTGTAAATGATTAGTGTATTCATTTAGCTTTAATAGGGGGTGCATATTTTCAGATTGGTAGGTAAATCTTAGGTTGTGTATGTTAAATATGAAATAGGGGTTCCTAGTGGATTGGAGTAGGTGGATAGGAAAACCTTTATGCTTGGGATTGTTAATGTTGAAACCCTTTGTTTTGAGTCCTTCCATATATAAAATATAGTATTTTGCTCTTAAAAAAAAATAGTCAAAGCAAATTAACACTTCCTCGTACGATTAGAATTCCCCTTATTTGATCCAATGATAGTAAGTAATACAACCTAATTTGCAATTAGAAAACTTATCTCAACTTATTAAAGTAGTAGTCAGGTTGGACATACCATTCATAAAAAGATACTGTTGACTTTTTGTAGTATTTTTTTATCTATAATCACGAGCTTTGCAGAAAGTATTAATACATATTTTTCATATAAAAAAGTTTTCCTTTGAATACCACAAAGTTTCTCGCAAACAAGATATTTCACAAAATAAAAGTAATATTATACTTATGCTAATACTAAGTATGTGTGTTATCTTATTACCCCTTAATTTATAAATTTCAAGTAGTTGATATTGATATTTCTAATATTGTAAAGACAAAATAGTTATGTAACCCTATCGCGCTTCGTCCATACCAAATGTATCGTTTTACAGAAGAAGAACAAGTTTTATCACAGAAGTGACAAATAATTACTGAATAAGAATTCTTTTCGTTGCGAATTCGTAAATAATTAGAATATAACATCGGGGTCAAGACTTGACAATACGCTAGCTTTTAAGCTAATTTCTATTATATGTTTTTTTAATTGTTATTTCAGGCTTTCAGCTTCAAATTTATAAAACTTAAATATTTAAATTTCGTCTGCTAATGTTTTAAATTTATAGCTGTCACTCTGTTAGTTCGAACCGTGACTCTTTGTTACGGGCTTTACAGCTGTACTACCACAGCCACAGAATCCCGTTTTAGTAGAGCTTTTTTAATTTAAACTTGCTTTTTTTTCACTGCTCTTCCTTTTTAATTTTTAAATTTTTTATTATTAAAAAATGTTTGATACAAAAATTATCCTTACGTATTGAAAATAGAAATAAACTAATATTTTAAAAAAACTTGCCTGATCACTTGATTCATTTTTTAGCACTTTCAAAAATATTTTGAAATAATTTATATTTAGAAAAGTAAGTTTTAGAATACAATATTTGGTAGGTGTGTGTAAGAAAGTAATTTTCAGAATACAATAATGTCTTTCAGAAATTACTTTCTAGTTAATATTTATGAGACTTTATTTTTGAAAAACAATTCTCAGAATATAAATTATTGCTCCAAACCAAGATGGCCCGTTTTCGAATGGAGATAAACCCAAGTACATATACGAGAAGCAAATTCAGGCCCAGCAGGTGGAATATTATTTATATCAATATCCAAATGGCTACTGTCAAATACACCTCCACAAATTGTTAACCATATATCCTTTAAAAAGTATCCCTCTCCATAAATTAATAATTCTTATTAAGAATAAAAAATGACAATAAAAATGTTTTAATTATATTTGTTAATAATTATTTATTCTTATTAATATTAATTTTAAAACTAATACATATTATAGTGGAAATTTCAAATTTTTGAGATCATCACTGCATTAATTTAAATTAAATTTCATTATCTTATAATTTTTAATATTTTAATTGAAATTTAAATATTGATAGTTCAAAACAATCATTAATTAATAATGATTTTTAGTAATAATATTGTTCACTAATTTTAGTCTTTATTTTTTTTTAAAAAAAGACATTTAGTCTTTCTATTTATTTAAATAATTTGGAAGAGGCAAAAAAATATTTATTTAAAATTAGTCTTAACCTCAAGAACCGGTGACAATTTTGTTTTCATCTTAGGCTAAATTGGGCTCCTTCCATAATAGCCTTCACAAGGTGGAGGTAGGAAAATATCAACTAACTCCAACTTGGATAAATTCAGACGAAATAGTCGTGGTGGAAAGTGCTTTGGTGAAAATGTCAGCCAATTAATTTCTAGATGAGATAGGAAGCAAACACATTAATCTAACTTAAAATTTCTCTCGAACGATATGGCAATCAATATCTAAATGCTTTGTGCGTTTATGAAAAATCGGATTGATAGCTATGTGTAAAGCACTTTGATTATCACAATATAACAAGCTTGTTTAGAATAGGAAGTTTGAAGATCTTTTAGTAAGAAGTGGAGCCATTACAATTGGCATGTGGCAAGAGGAAATAACACAATACTCAGTTTCAGTAAATGAACAAGAGAAAGTCTCATGCTTCTTTGTCTTCCAAGAAACTAGAGAAATTCCAAGGAAGAAATAGTAACCAGTAACATATCTTTAGGAGTCAATGCAGGTGGCCTAATCAACATCACTAAAACCAAGTATTTGAACAATAGAATCTCTCTTGAAGAGCAATCCTTTCCCGGGACAACTTTTCATATAGCGAACAACTTTGGTAGCAGCTCGAAAATGAGCTTGAGTGGGATTGTCCATGAACTGACTTGACTGTTGGGTGGAAAAAACAATGTTAGGGATGATTGCTAGTGAGGCATAAGAGGCGACCAACTAGGTGTTTGTAAAAAAGAGCATTAGTGAGGGATTTACTGGAATCTTGGTGCAAGTAAAGAGAACTATCCATGGGCATGGAATATGGTTTTGACCTTAGCAATCTCAAGTTTTGAAGATGATCAAGGCAATATTTGCATTGACATAAAGAAATGCCTGCTTCTGATTGAGCAACCTTTAATCCCAAAAAATATTTTAGGCTACCAAGGTCCTTAATTAAAAAATTAGAATGAAGAATAAGTTTTATGTTGTGCATTTCTTCAAAAGAATTTTCAGTCAACAAAATATCATCAACGTATATGATTAAAGCAGTAAAACCAAATTTTTCAGCCTTAGTAAATAAGCTATGATCAGCTTGTGTCTGTTGATACCCACAATATAAGAGTATAAGAGATAGTTTTTCATACCATTTTCGGCTTGCTTACTTCAAATCATATAGAGATTTTTTAAGTTTGCAGCACTGGGATGATGAAATGCCATTGATACCAAAAGGAATAGCCATGTAAACATCTTCTGAGAGATCTCTGTGTAGGAATGCATTACTAACATCAAGTTATTGTAAATCCAACAGTTGATTGAGACTAAGGCAAGAACAACGTGAATTGTAGTCATCTTCACTATAGGGGAAAACGTTTCAAAGTAATCAATCCCCTCAATTTGAGAAAAACCTTTCGCCACAAGTCGGGCCTTATAATGCTTCGCATTGCCTTCAGGAAGCCTTTTGATTTTGTAAACCCATTTACATCCAATGGGTTTGATGTTGGGAGGGATATCTACAATTTGCCAAGTGTTGTTCAACTCTAGCACCTTCATCTCATCAACCATGGCTTCAGGTCAACAGTTGTGTTGAACCTCCTCTTGATAACTAGGTGGCTCAAGCTCAAATGATAATGACGAGACAAAGTGACGATGAGATGAGGAAAGACGAGAATATGATGATTGGGAGGCCATTTGGGGAAAATGTTGCAGTAAAAATTAGCGAGATATGATGGCTTATTACTTGGGCGAGTGGAGCAACGTAATGGTGAAGGTTCGGATAAAGAGGTTTAAAAGGGGGAATTTTAGGTGTTGTTGTCTAAACTGGTTCAGTGGATGTGGTGGCTGAATTAGGCTCTCTTAATGTGGTGTTTTCTAGATCGGTTGGTGTGGTGTTATTGGAATTGGGCTCACTTTCTTCAAGGAATGACAACATGTGAGGAAGTTCTAGTGTTAAGTCTGAAATGGGCTCCTTAGAAAATAAGCTTGGGCCAAAAAGGAAAATTCATTTCATGAAAAACATTTCTGGAAATAAAAATTTCCTTTGTGTCTAAATCATGAACACATATCCTTTGTACCATTTTGAAAACCTAAAAACACCCTTCTTTGTACCATTTTGAGAATGTTACATATGTTTTTTGTTGTCCCCACCTGTGAGTGAAATTCATACCTGTACCATACTCATGTAGATATCTGTGAACAAAATGTCTGCAGACACTTTTATATTCACAATTATTTTAGCAAAAGAAGTATAAAATGTAATTTTTTTATAAAACTATGGTGACACATTTTTTTTAACTAATTTTATTTTTTATTAAATATTGCATCAAACTATACATAAAATTTTAACATAAAGCAAAATTATAAGTTAATAAAAATAATTTGCCAAATAGGTCTAAATAATATCCAACACCCTCAAATCCAACAATTCAATACCATAAATTCAAACAAAAGAATAAAACAATTCAATTTTCTTTAAAAAAAGCTTTTTAATCTTATACAAGTCATCCTAACAAACTACAAATGCTAATATTTAAACAAAAACACTTTAATTCACATAAGTCATCTAATAATTATTGAATTTATATAGTATTTTTACTATTTTACTCTTGACGGATATTAATATTAAATAATTATTTGCGGGACTAATACCTTCTTATCCATACCCATTTATTAATATATGCTATGCCTGTTAAAATATCCCTAAATATTTGTCTTCAGTGTTCATTAATTATTCGTAGGAGATTTTATTGGCAATATCCACCCATACGATTAATTTTGTCATTTCTATGCATATATTTGGTTTTTGTTTTTAAAGTTACTGGTTATAAAATTCGAGATTAAATAAATTATTTATAAAATTTATTTTTCAAAGCGGAGATCTTTTTGAAAAATTTATTTTACCTGTAACTTAAATTTGCACTTTGAAAAACAAACCTGTACTGAATGTACGTGCCGACAGCATGCTGCTGCTTTTGCATGGTAGGTACCGACATTATGGCGTGAAGCATGCATGGGTAGGTTTTTGCATGAATTGAGTGTACACCTCCATTTATCTATGTAACTTATCACGGTTCATATGGACTTCAATATTACTATATATTTTAGTTTATACTAAACACGTTTTTTTACAAGAAAACAGATTAGTCATGACTGGCAAACATCATTTCCATTACTTATGAAACGCTCAAAACTATGAAAAACGTTCTGCTCAAAAGTCTAGTTAAATTATTTGACAAATGTGAACTTTTCTAAAAATTATTGGATGGTTCTGCAGAACCATATTATTTAATTATAGTCTCAGTTAATAAGTATGTAATGTATAATTAATTAATCAATTTAATTTAATTATTAGACTAATAAAATAACTATATGTTATGGAATTATTATTTAGAATTATAAATAACATGAAGGTAGGAATTATGTAATAATTTCTTCAATTTCCTTTACTTTTTACCTATAAAAAAATTCATCATTGTATTAATTTTCTAGAAGCATTCTACGTGAAATTCATTTCTTGAACTGGGAGGCACCTAACTTCTACATATGTCTCGTATTCTTGATCCAGTGTTCAATCTTCAAGTTAAATCATCCATTCCCCCTCCACTTCTTTACCCCGAACCACATTGAACGTAGCTGCAGGTATAGTATTGCTGGTTTAACAGAGCAAATATGGTAAACAGACCTACAAGGGAGTCAAATCTAGCGAATTGAAAAGAGTTAATCTTTCACATCGTAACAATGTTCTGACAATTTTTTGGAAAAAATTGTTTCTAAATTGTGATACTTAATTTTTGAGGTGGGGAACGAAATAGAAAAGAAACAAAAGGGAGAGAAGCACGCCAGAAACATGTGTTGAAGTGGAAACCTCCAACTGATGATAGATAGGAGAAGTCCAAATATACTAATGGAGCCATATTCCTTCAACAAAGGCTGCTGTGGTAGCCCAAGAGTGTTAATTGGTGTTCCAAAATACAGTCACTGCAAGTTTTCCCATGCTGAGGATTCTAGTGTTTGGCAGGGGATGCACACACCACGGTATTCTACAGATTATATTATATGGGTTCGTACCATTATTTCATTTATAATTTTGATTAATAATAGTTTATTATTTATGAATTTATTAGTATAATCTAAAAGATATATTGATTAATTTTTTAATATAATTAAATTAATTAATCAATTTATTGTTGAAAATAATAGTGGATTGGTATTAATCAATTATATTTTATTATTATCTGGCAATTTAAGATATGGTGATAATCATACCTTATAATATCTTTATGATTATTTGAATGAGATTATAGTAAGATTGACTTTGTGATGGGTTGAGTCAATCATAAAAAGTCCATTTGAGGGGTCTCTGCCTACCCTAGGGGATTATGAATTTGTCATCCCATTAAGCAAATTACAATAACAAAAATACACATTCTCTAAAAATAATCCCTGAGAAAGTAGGTAGTAAAATCCTCAAGAGTTCTTATTGAACTCATATCTCTACAATAATCATTCGTAGAGGTTAATGATTTTTTTATATCCTATCGGTAGTAGGATTTTATTGACATAAGTTATAGTGCATTGTAATTTCCTTAGGGATTCTCTGTTAACTGAACTTTTAGAATTACATAATGTTTCCCTATTTTTGTAATGTTCAGTTTATTTTCCTCATTTGATCATGTTTAGTTATATTTATATAGAACCAAAATTTACACTCTCATTTTCTTTTGTTATAATGACTTATAACCTTTAATTGGACATCTTTTTCATAAAAAAAAAAACAAATGTTCAAATTCTCTTTCCTCTATCCTTTTATATTTAATTCTCTATACATACTATAATCTTGTATCTATTGATTTAAGGTTTCCTTTTATTTCCTTCAATTGGTATCAGAGCCAAATTAGATAATATTATGGTTGTTTTCTATTAGAGAATTATGGTTGTTTTCTATTAGAAAATTAAATTTGAATTGAAGATTTTTTGTGTTATTAGTGAAATTTTATAATATAGTTCACTGTTATTTTTTTCACAAAAAAAAAATGACGGTTTACGCTACTCGTTATTGTTAAAATAACATGTTAAAGTTTCATTCTCTTACTCTTATATGGGTAAATTATATATTGGAACTTCTTTTTAAGCGCTACCTCTTTAAAACCTAGTTTTCTTTTAAATAATTACGGGGTAAATTGTTTTCAAAATTACTTAATGATTTTCTTTTTTTTTATGTTTGACCAATATGAGTCATTTGTGTGGGCAACATAATATATTTGTGTTAACTTTACTTTGGAAAGTATTAATGGGGTTGCATGGACTCATTTTTATACCCATATTTTTGTGATTTGGTCAAGGGAGAACTTTATTGTTTTGATACGATCATGTATGATGATTCGTGTGTTAAATTCATTCTCAGAAGCATTGAAGGTGGTTGCTAATTTTTTATATTCTTACTTTTTCAAAAATACCATATTTATTTAATATTTTTATATTATTGGTATTTTTTAGTATAAATTTTTTTTTATTAATTCAATATTAAATTAAAATTTTTTTACTATTATAATCTTGAATTTTTTACCTATTTTTATTGTGATAATTCTTTACAGTATTTGTATTCTCCAATTATACTGTACTCTCTTTAATATTAAATTATCATTTATAAATTCATTTTAGGTTATTTTATTAATTATGCACAATCTTAATTGTCCTTCTCTTATGAGCATAATTTTCTTTATTAATTTGCATTATTATTACTTTTCTATCATGGGTATAATAATGTGAATTTTGTATGTTGGTCATATAATATATATGATTAACATTATACAAATTTATTGGACAATATGCATAATTTCTTTTTTTCATTTACATAATTATAATTTCAATATTTTTGCATTGATGATAACTATACTCTATCGGTGTATTGTTATTAATGTAATTTGGTGTTATACAATGTACCTTTTTTGGCTTATGTTAATGATTTTTTTATATCCTATCGGTAGTAGGATTTTATTGACATAAGTTATAGTGCATTGTAATTTCCTTAGGGATTCTCTGTTAACTGAACTTTTAGAATTACATAATGTTTCCCTATTTTTGTAATGTTCAGTTTATTTCCCTCATTTGATCATGTTTAGTTATATTTATATGAAACCAAAATTTACACTCTCATTTTCTTTTTGTTATAATGACTTATAACCTTTAATTGGATATTTTTTCCTTCAAAACAAAAAAAAATGTTGCATTTTTTGTGGTGCAAATTTTCTATATATATTGATAAAGAAATAGTTGAATTTTATTTAGCCCTCTGGGTATTTTTTTGTTATGTCAACTTATTTTTTCTTTATCAAGTGAAAGGATTTTGTATATTAGAATTTTAATTAATATCTTATAAAATAAATTGTTATGATATAAGATTTTTACCTTAAATGTCCAATTAATCATACATGTTAAAAAATAAATGTTCTTGATAAAATTATTTTTTCTTATCACATTATTTGTGATCACATTGTTGGGATGTATATTAAGGATTTTATATTGGTCTCTTGTAAAATATTTTTTGTATAACAAACTCTCTATTAATTTGCAATATTAGTATGAAATTCTTGTAAGGACAATATAGGAATCCCAAATTTTAAGAGATTAATTTCTCATACCATATTTTATAATATTGTTAATGGTATTCTTGTAAAAGCTAGAGGCTTTATTTTGGAATATATAAATAAACCTATGTCCATTATAAATTGTGATGAAAGTTAGAGACTATTTATTATTATATCCTTAATATATGCAAGAATATGTCCCATTCTTCCGCTGCGTGTAATCATGTTTTATTCTCAAGTGTGTGTAAATATTATTTATTGTAGCACTTGATTTTTGTTTATGATTACTTGAGAACTTGCTTATGATCTCATATTCTACGTAAATTATCAAGTGATCCATTTTCTCACTCATGTAATTATTTTTTCAAGATCCTCATAGGGGTCAATATTTTTGTAAAGATAATATGTAGTTAATTATGAAACCATTTGTGAGAATTATTTATTCTTATGGATGAATTTGTAGGTTTCATATTCTTGTTATTTTAACCACTTCTCTCATTAATCATTTCGTTATTCTACTACTTTCTAATTCCTTAAGTAGAATAATAGTGAATTTTAATTCACTTTTATTATTATCTTATAAAGTCATCATCCCACTATCACTAGAACTTTTAATACTAGTGTACCCTAATTATAATCCTAATATTTTTTTGGTATATTGAGGATTAGTGGGAGTATATATAATATTGTATTATCTCTCGAAACTTATATATTTTTTATTGTCATATAATTGTGTGCACATTTAATTATGATATGACATATTCTATAGGGCTTCTCTATTTATTTTTGTCCTATTTTTATTGAGATACATAAAATCCATTGTATCTTCGTAGACATATTTAACTGATGTTAAGGTCATTCTGTTGTGTACTGCATATTAATCCTTTTGGCATACAATTATGCATTGTGCATCTCTTTTACCCAATTTTCATATTTTAATTGATCAAAATTTTAGAAGTATATAATTTTGTATCATGTCTCGAGACTTATCTATCTGTATTGTCATATATTTTTGTGCACATTTAATTATGATATGACATACTTTATAGGATTTGACTATTTATTTTTGTCCTATTTTAATTGAGATACATAATTCATTGTATCTTAATAGACATCTTTAATGGATGTTAAGAGCATTTTGTTGGACATTGCACATTAATTCTTTTGGTATGCAATTAAGTATTGTGCATTTCTTTACCCAAAATTTCACATTTTGTTTGGTCAAAATTCTATAAGTATATTGTAGATGCAATACTCCTATCGAGTATGATTTTCTACTTTATAAAAAAGTGCTTATTATGATAGTACTCCTATTGAGTACAATTTTGCACTATTGAAGTACTTATGAATTTTTTTTGTTTGGACCAATTATCTAAGTGTTTGCTCAATTGATATTTTGTGGCCACAATAATCTGAGTATCATTTTATATAAACTAGGTGTCTATGTGGTTTTAGTAGGGAATTTATGGATTTCCTACTTATCTTTATATTCTTACATAGTCACTCATTTTTGAAACTCAGATTAGTTAAATGTCAAATATTATAGAGCATTTATGTAGCCTATATGTAATTACATATGTTATTGGGCTATGATGAATAATTAGATGCATGTAAATTATGCTTTCTCACCTATATAATTTTTTGGACTCAAGTAAAAAAAATTATATTAATTAAACATTTTTTTATTCACTGATCAAATACTTAACTTTGGAGTTTTATAACTCATATGGTTTGGTTAAGTTTTGATGTCTTAGATCAGTGGGAGTCTGAAAACTTTCTTATGAGATATGTGTGAAGTAATATCATTTTAGTAACATATCTCTTAGCATTTTTGGATGCTTGAGACCATGTAGTATCATTTTATTGAACTAGATTATTCTATATACTTTATGAGAAATATTTGTTAATGTGCATGATATATATCCCTATCGGATATTATTTTGTAGCTCAAATTTCTCATTGTCTAATATAAGATTTGTCTATAATTGTCATTCTAGCTTAATGATTTATCTTTGTATTATTGATTAATACCATCCAAGTGGAAGAATGTTGGAAATAATAGTGGATTGGTATTAATCAATTATATTTTATCATTATCTGGCAATTTAAGATATGGTGATAATCATATCTTATAATATCTTTATGATTATTTGAATGGGATTATAGTAAGATTGACTTTGTGATGGGTTGAGTCAATCATAAAAAGCCCATTTGAGGGGTCTCTGTCTGGGAGATTATAAATTTGCCATCTCATTAAGCAAATTACAACAACAAAAATACACATTCTCTCAAAATAATCCCTTAGAAAGTAGATAGTAAAATCCTCAAGAGTTCTTATTGAACTCATATCTCTACAATAATCATTCATAGAGTTTTTTTATTCTTGAAAACAAGAATTTCAATTCAATATATTTGAGGTACACAAATTCTCTTTCCTCTATCATTTTATATTTAATTCTCTATACATACTATAATCTTGTATCTATTGATTTAAGGTTTCCTTTTATTTCCATCATTTATATGTTCCATAATTATATTATATTCATCGGTATTGTGTAATAATTTCTTGTGGTTCTGTACACGGGTGGTGTGTAGAGTTAGAATTAGATCATAAAGTCATATTCTAGAAAACAACAATAAGGAAATGGAAGCCATGCCATTAGGTACGTTGCCATGCATATACGTTGCAATTGGAAACCCACAATGTCATGGTATTCTATCTCTCTAACACGAAAAGTTTAACAACCTTCCTATAACCCCTTCAATCAGGAAAAAAAAAGTCAAACTCTTTAAATCAGAAAAAAATGGCCCTGGTATATACCTACAAGTAAAACCCCTTCCATCATTCCAACGGATTCATTCACCACTTAAATTTATATAATTAGCTGAGAAAATAAAATCCTTCACCAACGATCTAAAATTTACAATTACATATTCAAGATCTAGACAATTTCAAATCAGACAACTCATGCCATTTCAATTTTGCTCCTATAAACCCACATGTATGATGCATGCTGATTAGAAAAACAACATATATCATGTATGCTGTAAGAAATGGCATTTGCAACTTGGACCCCTAAACGTGTTTGTTTATCCATTGAAAGCTGTGTTGAATGCCAATCCAAATTCCATTGAACTGTTTTAGCGTGCAAAATTATAATTCTTTATTGTATAATTTATGTTCTGTATGTTGTTTTTCTTCTATCCTTCTTGTGCACGCTTTTTTATCATACTTTTTTATCAGTCTGATTTTTTTTTACATCTTATTATATAAAAGAATTCAAAAGAATATTTTTAAATATATTATATTATTCAAATAATTTTTCATTAAATATAAATCTTTTTTTATTATGAATATATTAATAAATATAGGTACCTATAATGTAAAAATTTTTACACTGACATTCAATCACAGCCTTTCATTCATGATAAGTTTTTTGACTTTACTAATTAGTGTTTTAAAAATCATATAAATAAAAAGTTATAATTAAACGTTAGTGTAAAAATTCTTTATACTAACACTGTATACCAATTAAACTATAGTTTTAATATATATATATATATATATATATATATATATATATATATATATACTAAGTATATTTATAAATATATTTACTTAAAAAGTATTTTAATTTAATACAGTTTTAATTACTTTATTCTAGATTAATGTATCATTTTCTCACCTTACACCTAAAACTTAACCTAAAAGAATTATATATTTTATTAATCAATTTATCATAAACGAAATGTTGGTATGATATAATTTTTTTTAAAAGATAATACACTCATAATATAATAAATAAATTACTTTCTTAATCTAGTAAGACACTTTTTAGGGCTTTAAAACCCACAATATTTTAGACGCAATGACCTTAACAATATTCTAAAACTAACGATTGAAACATTGGTATTAGAAGAAGTTAATAAAAGATTTTTGTTACACATTTCATTTGAAAAAAAAAAGGAACCAACATAAATTAAGAGCTTTTAATAATCAATCTAAAATAATTCATTTTATAAAATTGAGTGATTAATAAATGTCTATTTTAAACTAAATCAATCAAAATTATGGATTTTAAAAAATAAGGGACTCATTGTAAATGTTTATATTTTAAAACATGGAGGCCAAATTAAGAGACATCTAACTCTTTATATTATTTATTAGTTAGTTTACTTATATATATTTTATTTGAATTCATATTATATTAAATATAATCAATACAAAAAGATATTTAACCAACTTCATTTATCATTACAAGATTTGTTTTGTTATGTTTTTTTTCCTATACTCTTATGTGTATCCAACAAGAGACATTGTTAATCCATGTTTGATTTGAAAAATAATCATGGGATAACACAAATTAAATTATAGAGAGTACGGAACAAAAATTAAATACTTTTAAATTAAATAGATGGATCAAGTAACATAATTTTAGCTAATCTAATTGAGCTTTAATTACTCTTTTACTATTTTAGAGAACTTTATTATCTATAAATATATTTCTTAATAAAATTAAGTAAGTATATCTCCGTCCCCTACTTTTTCAATTATTATTTTTACGGGTGTTCGTGGTGTGGCTTAATTAAGTTTTTATTGGAAAAGTCATCTGAATCAACACAAGAAAATTAAGTGTAGTTTGATTTGGTTCGGTTTGATAGTATTATAAAATTTGAATCAAACCAAACTAATCCTTAGTAGTTTGGTTATTGGTTCAATTTTTAAAATATGTTAAGTATTATTTAGTATGATTTCTAATACTTCTAAGAATAATTAAATAGTTTGCTTTACTTTGAGAATTGTTTAACTATTTATTGGTAATTTAATAAAAATCAATCTCACTCTAAAACTACCTAAAAAATAAAATTTCACCACACATATAATTAGTAGAAATTATAGTTGTGTTACTAACTATTATTTATTGGGTTGGTTTTCAAATCTTAATCTGCAAATTGAATTGTGTGGTTTAGAAATTTAGTAAACCAAACAAATCCAAATTAACCATTTTGGTTTTTTATCGGTTTTCGATTTTTTATCAATTTTTGATTTTTAATTTGAGTTGGTTTGGTTTTTAATACCCTAAATGTAAGGTTTAAAATAGTGTCAGTATATATGTTTTCAAACATACAGGGATGTTAGTGTAATATTTTTAAACTTAAAATTAGTCTGAGAAAATAAAGAAAAATGAAATTATATATAATTTGATAAAAAATGAAGAATGTTGTTGTAATTTACTCTTAATTTTATAGCTAGGATTAGAGCTTATAATTTGGGCGATTTAGCTCGGGCCAACCCATCAGACTTTTCAAACAAAATGGATCAAACAAACCCATATTTTGTTAGGACTATATATTTCTAAATTTAGTCTGACCCTATATTGGACTATTGGACAAAAAATGAGTCTTTAAAAAAAACAAAATTCAAATTTTTATTAAAAATAAAACTAATTTTATAATACAAGTTCAAATAAATTCAAAATAACACACTAAATCAATAAAAAACACATCATAAATAAGTCTAAAATAACATCAAAATATATTTATATGTATATTTTAATTTATATAAATTTTAGAACAACGTAATTTTTATTTGTTAAAGATATATTATTAAATAAACATCAAACGTAATTTTATATGTAATATATATATATATATATTAACCATATGTATAAATTGACTAAACATACTTTTTATGTTTATGTTTTTAATAATATATTATATATATTATTAATGTGTATTTTTAAAAGTTATGTATTTATATTTATATATGGGCTTTCATGATTACAGAGCTGGCCTAGCCCAAATCTATTTACATAGTCGGGCTAAATGGACCGGGCTAAAAAGACTCATTTCTATTTGAATTTCCTTTTTTAGAATTCAGTCTAGCCTAATTCATTTTGTAGGTACGCAGGCTGACCTAACAAACTAGACCTATTTTAACAACTCTAATTACAATGTATTTCAAAGATGTATTATAATAAAAATAAGTTGCAGGAATACATAATTAATATAGTGTCAAATACTATTATCAAATTAAGAGACAAGTTCAATATGTTATACGAAAATCAGTCAAATTCAACCATCATCTATTAACCCTCGTTTAGACCATGATTTCTTAATATTCTTACATATGATATTATATTCTATAAGAATTAAATTTACATAGTATTTATTTATATTCAAATTTTATTTATGTATTACTATTCTCTTAATTTATAAAATTTTTTTAAATAAAATCTTATAATATATTTACATATTAATAAATATGCGCAACCAATCAGACTCGTATACACGCGTGATACTGTGCTAGTTTTATTATAGAACGAATTTCATAAGTAAAGTTTTGATAATTTAAATAATTTTTCTTAAATATAAAACTTTTCTAATTAAATAATAATAATATACAATATTATGTTAATATTGAGATGATAAATTCCTTTAAAATATAATAAATTCTTATATTATATATAATTAGTATAAAATTCAAGTTTATAATCATTTTTGCTACATTTAATATTTTTAGTAATTAAAATAAATGAAATATTTATTTTAATAAATTTTTAATTTTTAAAATAGGATTATTAAACATGTTTAGTTTTATAATTATACAAATTCTATTATTTTTAAGGATATAATTTTACTGAAAATTAATTTTTTTCTAAAATTTTATTTTATTTTTATCTTGAAACCGCGTACTTCCCAACTCCTCCCAAATTGTTTGGAACCATGCTTTTGTGCCCGTATTTGTTATATCAGAAGACCTCAACTCAAAAGTGATTGCATGTTAAAAAATTAAAATTATTAATCAAAACAATAACCAAAGTCAACCCTCCCCAATTAAATACAAATATGCAGAATAATTACATAAATTATTTAAATTCGTAATGAATTTGTAGAAGCGTAGAAGTATTTATTCAATATTATTATAGGACAAAACAAAAGTACGATAAAATCCGTATAAGTAATACCGTGTAACATAATCGATAAACAGTCTTATTTTTTCAACATGAGGTTAGAGATTGTTAACGTAGAAAAAAATAGTAAGAGATTATCTTTTAAATAGATGCTTGTATTTCAAGAAATAGTTAAAACTTCCATCTAAGAATATTGTAAAAGAAAATGTATCAAGAGATTAAATAAAGTTAAAATATAAGAGGCATTGAAAAAGTTGGAGAAGCACAGAAATAGAGATATAAGGACAAAAAAAATGTGATGGGAATCCTATGGAAGACACAAAAGAATAACAAAGTGTCGTTATGGATGCTGTGAGTTGTGATACACACACGAATGTTGACATGTACGAATCCCACATGTTCATAGCTCCGAGTACTATATGGCTACATGTTGCTTTATTCATCACTTTTCTTCTTCATTTCCTCCATGCTTCTAGTTGAACTTCCACCCCAATGACCACGTCTATTAATTATGATCCTCCACACTCCCTCAGCTCCAAGTTTATAGTGTTTTTCTTTCTACTTTTCCAATTCTGTCCACCTTAATTTATAGTGTAACACTCTGTTTGGAATAATGTAAGATTGTTGAAAGATTACTCATTATATATAGAAAATTAATTTTGAAACTCATAAATAGCCAAATTTAATCTTTATATTTGTGTATATGCAGAGGTAGTGTCTCTTTAGTTTTAATAGGTTCCATTCGTTTTTTACGGACATATCTTATGCTTTTTTATAATATATTGCTTGATTTATAAAAAGAAAATTTTTATATTTGTAGATGAAAATAGAACAAATAGTAACATAACAAAATATTAAATTATTATTTTTTCTTCTACCCACTTCTTTAATTAAGAATGTTTGTATTTTATAGAACTAAATAATATTTTTTGAGCTAATTACATATGCATCATCTAAGGGGTATTAATGTAAAGTTTGAGAGAAATACTGAGTAAGGTTTTCAAATATACAGAAGGTACACTCATAATAAATACATAAAAATAAAAAAAATATGTGTAATGAAAAAAAGAAGAAGTATATATATAATTTTACTAAACCTTACGAGTTGCACTCATAATTAACTCATATTTTATTTATTTTCTTTATTAGCAAAAAACTTTAAAATCATTTTAGTTTTCTTTTTCTTTATCTATTTTTTGTGAATATTTGCTCTTATCTAAATCAGCAAAAAAACATTAATTTTAAAATAAAGCATGTAAAATTCAATCCACCTAGTTGTTTTAAAAAAATATATATGAGTGAATCAAATTAGATTATATTATAATTAAAAAATTTGAATACTTAGGCATTTATCATGTAGAAGCCAATGACTACTTATCAAGAAGACGACCAATAACCACATGTGAGAAGTATGATTGGTAACCGCAAATTAAGAATACTTGTAAGTGGTGACAAAATATTAAATTATGAACTTAAATAAAAATAAAAATAAAAACCTAAAATCAAACTTTATTATTTTTTAAATTAAGTAAAAATATTTTAAAAATAACTAAAAAATTAAATTAAAACAATTTTTTCGAATACATTTTTACAAGATATAGAAATCACACCAAGAGGAAGTTCTACGATAAAAAGAAGTAATTGCTGTCGCTGATGTGGCCTGCCCTAAAAGCTGGGAGGTGCTTGTCAATTACTCAATTTCCTACGCGGTACGAGCACTTTTGTTTATTTTTGTCAAAATATATTTTCAAATTTGATATCTCGTAAACGTGACACATAAAGCCACACGTATCACGGCTTTTTTAGTATTTTCAATTTTTATATGGAATTTTATACCTTCATGTCATCTAATTTCCTCAAGAAATAATGAAGAACTTACTATTAACTTTCAAATTAAAATAAAGTTGTTTATTAAATTAACCAATATTAGAGGAAAAATAATATATTATTTGACACATTTTTTGGACATTATTAACTATTGAGCGAATTTTATCTAGTTTTTAAATAAAGAGTGGACTTAAACTATTTAACCATATTTTTTTTTTGTAAAATTTATGTATCAAAAATTGTTTTTTGACCAAATGTATAAAAAAAATGTTAACAACGAAATTTTGTGAAACGAAATCTATATGAATCTTTTTTTTTTAAAAAAAAAAAAAACTTCGGGACTTAATAACTAAATTGGGTCAAATAACAAAACAAGTATCAAATTGGTCCATTGATAACATTTATCATAATAAAGTACACGTGTTTAAAAAATATTACTATTTTATAAGACAACTAAAATATTCCTACATATTTAGTCATTTAACTATATTAAATTGAATTAGTAATTGCTAATTTGAGATTAAAAAGCAAAGAAGATATCTTTGTTTAATTATTTGGCTGAGTTTTGGTCACAGATATTGATGGGTGATGAGTCCATATATATCGGATTAGCTCAGATTTAAGGCGATCATTAGTCATCTTATGCAGTCCTTATCTTTCCAAATATATCCATAACCAACACAACTTGATCTTTTTTTTCTTGACGGGCGTGTTTAGCATTGAAGCAGCTACTTACTGACTTTTTTACAAACGTAGTATAGTTTCGAAAGTAATTACCATTAGTCAAGCCTCCAGGCAATTCTTCATAAGCATAGCATTGAGGTTGACACATTCGCTGTGGGAAATGCTGCTCCATGGTTGACGTATCCATGGGACAACAACACGTGATTAACAGATGTTGGAAATTACGAGGATTTGGCGCGCATCTCACTTGTAGGATTTACCTTTATAGTTAACGGTTACTCATTCAGATGCTCACTTTCAACATTTTTCTTTCAATGCATGTACAATTAAAAATATTTAATTTTATATTTATTAAAAAATAATTATTATCATTTAATTTTACTGATTTTAAATATAAAATAAGGTTATTTTTATAATACTTTTTTTTCCCTCTTGATAGAAGTTGAAGACAGTATCAGAGAATTTACAACAATTCAAACACCTTAGTCAACAAAATAAGCTAGACCTTTGACTTTTATTAAAATTTAATATTATAAATAAAAAGAAATCATAATTATAATTAAATAAAAAATATTTTAAAATAATAAATTAAATAAAACAAAATTAATTAAATTTACTTATATTCAACTCTACCACAAAACTCAACCTTTTGTTTATATATGATTTCATAGAGAATAGTTAAACTACATTATATTAACATTAATTATTTCTAAAGCCACACTAGGTTAATAATTATTTCCTAAAACTATACTACATTTGTAAAAAAGATGTTACTTACTAGTTGAGCATGGAAATAACGCATTAACTGCAGGTTAGTTAGTCAGAAATCCTACTTCACAATTCTTTATGGCCACATATTTTTAGTGTAATTATATATAATTTTTTATTTTTTAATAATTATTTTTGCACTTTTGAGAGTTTTAGCATAAGATTTGAGAGATGTTGGTGTAATATTTTAAAATATATAAGAGTGAAACTATAATCAATACATAAAAATAAAAAGTTTTATGTAATTTAAAAAAAAAGAAGAAGTAGATAACATTTTTGTAATTTCACTAAATATGAGAGAGTACATCCATAATTTACTTTTAATATATTACTTTCAAAGAAAAATATTCATGATTCATAATTTCTTTTTAAAAGACAAAATTCTATTTAACAATAATGAGACAATTTTTAATGACATATCATTATTATAAAAACTTGCATAGATACAGTGAATACTTATAGCAGCAGAACAGAAATGTTCAAATGTATCCCCTAACATAAATTAGTTGACCCCTAAAGTCTTAATAAACTATCCAAATGTAAATTTATTAATTCAACACTTTAAAATAGATATTTTATATAGTTCCTAAGAGTCTCCTCCCATACCTTAGAATAAAAGTTCAAAATTAATGCATTTCTATCGTGCAATTTTTTTAAGATAAAAAAAAATTGTTAACAATAAGATTCATAAATTTGCCTTAGGATAAAAATACAAAATTTTGATAATAAAGGAAAATTTAGTTATTGAATTTAATTATTAATAATATTTTTTTATTTCCATTTTAAATTATAGCTTTCACTTCAGAATAATCAAATTTGAAAAAAAAAATTATCCTTAACATAAAATGTTTAGTACTTTTCATGTATGTATATTCACTTTAAAATTTAATTTTTTTTTTCAAAATGTTCAATGTGCTTTTGATTTATATATATATATATATATATATATATATATATATATATATATGTAAATCAGATGTTCCTCTTTAATTCTACTTCTTTATGTTTATTATTCATATATTTTTAATTTTTAGAATTAAGATTTTTATCCAAAATATTATCATCTTATGTAATGATTAATAGAAAAAAATAAAATATGGAAAAAATTAATTAAATCATTTTTTACTTCTTATTCTCGTTAAAATGTTTTTATTTTTGTCTACATAGTGTAATATTATACAACACATTCATTATATTTTTTATAATATTAAATATTTTCAGATGAAAATTTCATCGTTGAAATTATAAATTATAAACTCAATATGCCAACAATTAAAATAAAAGACACTAAATTATAAAATTAAAAATCAATAAATCTTTTTATTTTATCTTCTTTATTAAGCTAATGTTTTAAAAATAGTTAAGTAATACTACCTTAGTATCTAATTATAAGAGGATATAATAATTTTTTTTTATTTCTTTTATAGGAGGTTCTGTTACTTTAATATTTGGGAGAATGTTATTAATAAACATTAAAATTTACAAAATTTTATAGTTAAATGTGATTAGTAAATGAATTCTCGTTTTAATAATTCTTAATGTGTTTTTATTTTATTTAGAGGATAAAAATGTTTATCAATGTTTTAATTGATATTTTATTTTAGGTAAAAAAAATTTAAAATGAAAATAAAATAATTTTAATGTTGTTTTACTTTTTTTATTTTAAAGCTGCTAAAAATTAATAAATAAATAAAAATAAAATATAAAAATTTTAAGAATATAAAGTAAAAATGTTAAAATTATTTTATTTTTAAGTTTTTAACCTTCAACAACATTAAATTGAAAAAATACTTAAACAATGTTAAAAAATTTTATGTATAATTTTTTAAAGTTTGTGGGTGTGTATGAAATAAAATATCAAGTTTTAAATTGTATAACATTGATGGAAATTTTTGTCCTTTAAATAAAGTAAAAACACATTAATACTTAATAAAATAAGAATTTATTTAATAGCGCAATTAAATATATTTTTTTTTGTAAAATTTAATACTAATTAATTATTAGGAGCCTATTTTTTTACTAAAATACCTTATTAATTTTAATACATTAGGGAGTTATAAACTTGATTTAACAATAAAGTCGCACGTGGATAAAAAAGAGAATAAAAAATTAGAAAAAAGGGTTAAATTAAAAAACATTAATTAATGTAGCATTGGGTACACATTAATACATGACAAAATAAAAAGTACTAGTCAATGTTGGTCAATTCATTGGTTAATGTAATATTTAAGAATACTATGAAATTGCATGTTACAATCATTTTGGGTCCAAAGAGAGAGTATTAATTAATGCATTCTAAATATTAACAAGTGAGAACGACAGGATAGATTTTTAAGGGGTGGTGAATAAGGTCGAGTTGGATTAAGTTTTTATTTTTTTTTTTAACATAACCCAATTTGTTATTGAATGAGTTGAGTTTTATTGAGTTAATTAGGTCACAGTTTTAAAAAATAATTTTTTTAAAAAGATAAATTTTAGAAGATTATTTGTTAGTTTTTTAGATTTTTTTTAAAATAGACTATATCATTGTTATAAGATAAAAATAAACAATAAATTATAGTTACAAATTACACATCAAAACTAAAACAAATTAAAATTAACATATGACTAAATTTTCAAACAATAATAACTAAAGAAACATTTGTCCAAAATAAAAGTAAACACAATTTGTCTAAGTTTGTCAAGTCATAAATACTAATTACATAATTTTGTCTAAACTGACAAAAACATAATATCAAAAGCAACACATGATAACAATATACATAATTTCAAATAATAATATATAATAATTTAATATTACGGTTGGGTTTCGAGCTCAATTTATAAAACTCGTCATCCAACCTATAGTAGATTGGGTTGGGTCAGGTTTCAACCAATCATAAGAAAAACTCAACCTAATCTGCTTGGGTTGGATTGGGTTTTTGGGTCGTTCAACCTAATGAACACCCCTATATATATGTAGGGGTTCAAATAACACCCTGTAATTTTAAAAGTATTATACTCAATATTAACCATTAATTTTTTTTTAAATCTAACAATTCTAATTGAGTCTAAATTCACGATGAGATCAAATATTTATTTATTCTATCTTATTTCTATTTTAAAAGTAATATTATCTTTAATTTTTTAATTATTCGATGATTCTCATCCAATTATTAATTATTTCAAATGCAAAACCAAATAGATATTTAATATTTCTACCTCCAATAACTAATCTGTATTAATATATGATTAAAAAAAATAGCTTACACAAAAATTCTATTTTGCTAATCAATTAATTAGAATTCAGTCTCCATTTGTTGATTATCTTAATTACATATCACAAACAATAACATTATAAATTTTGATCAAAATGGAAGATTAACATATTTGATTTATTAATAATTTCAGTTATAAATACTATTTTAGTTTTATACGGAAATCTTATAGATTTATAAAAATAAAAACTAGTTTTGGTTTCAAATTTTTAAAAACAATATTGTTTTGGTTTTTAAATTTAAGACATTGTTTATGCTTTTTCCTCCTTAGAGATCAAAAATCAATGGTAACTATTGAAAATCAACATTGTTTTTATTACCTGATTTTCAGTCTCTAAGGAGGAAAAATCATAAACAATATCTTAAATTTGAAAACCAAAAGAACGTTGTTTTTAAAAATTTTAAAACTTAAAACCAAAACTACTTTTTTTTTTATATAAATCTATAAGGTTGTAATGTAAAACTAAAATAGTATTTATACTTGAGAAGGAATAGTCCAACATAAGAGAAGAAGAAACTGAGTTAGTCTAAAAAGATTATTAATAAATCTAAGATGTTTCTTTAAAAAAATCAAATATGTTAGTCTTCCATTTTTGTCAAAATTTATAATGGTATTGTTTGTAAAATGTAATTAAGATAGTTGACAGATGGAGATTGAATTATGATTAAGTGATATAACTAGAGTGCCATTAGCGAAAAATTAATAATTAGATAAGAATCAATAAAAAATAATTAAAATATTAAAGATAAATTGATTTAGGATAACATTACTTTTAAAATAGAAATAAAGTATAATAAATAAAGATTTGATTTCATATTGAATTTAGAATAAATTAAAATAGTTAAACATAGAATTTGTTTTTTAATTTTGAGTGTAATACTTTTAAAATTACACTAGTGTTAATATTGATGAGAGAGGGGAGCCATATATATAATAATCTTAACCGTTAGATTTGACGAAAATGAAGGGTGATGTTGATGAGTAAGTCTTTCATACTTACTCTTAGAGTAAGTGAATTATCTCTCTATATATTCTTTATATATATAGCATATCTAGTGAGAAAATCAATATAATATAAGAGTGAGAAGAGCAAATCTCAATCATTCAGAGAGGGAAAGAAAAAAGAGTAGCAAATATTAAATGCTAGAAGAGAGAATGAATAATTAATCTTAACCATTAATTTTTATTGCAATGGCTAAGATTTGCTCTTCTCACTATCATAATTTTGAAATATATATATATATATATTTCAAATAACACCAGTGTAATTTTAAATGTATTACACTCAATATTAACCGTTGAAATTATTTTAAATTTAACAATTCTAATTGATTCTAAATAGATTCCATTATATTTTCTTTTTATTAATATCCAAACTAATTCTTTTTTTTTAAATTCAAATGAATCTTTAGTTTAATAGTTTCTTTATTTAAATAGATAACAACTTAATATTATTTACTAAGTAACTAAATTATTATACACATAGATAATCATTATTTATTAATTTATTTTATGAGATAATTTTTGGTTTAAAAATTTGAGGATGTTATAGTTCTCTCCCTTTTAAGAATTTCATCCTCGAAATTATCCAACTCAATGTAAAAGACATAAATAGTTTCATAGATTTATCTAAGGAACTATTGCACTAATAAATAAAGAAACTTTTAAAGTTAAAGTGGTGTTATATGAATTAAATAAAAAAGTATTAAAATAAATATTATTAGTGCAATAGTTTATTAGATAAGTCTACAAAACTATTTATTTCTTTTACGTTGGGTTGAATAATGTTAAGGACAAAATTATTAAAAAGAGGGAGAAATATAATATTCTCAAATTTTTAAACTAAAAATTATCTTATAAAATAAATTAATAAATAATGATTATTTATATGTATAATATTTAGTTAATTCGTAAAAATAATATTAAATTACTATTTGATTTAGATAAAGAAACTACTAAACTAAAGATTCATTTGAATTGAAAAGAAAAGAAAGAATTGTTTGGGATATTAAAACAAGAAAATATAATAGAATCTATTTATAATCAATTAGAATCGTTAGATTTAAAAAAATTTCAACGGTTAATATTAAGTGTAATACTTTTAAAATTACATTGATGTTATTTGAACTCTCCTTTTATATTTTATTATATATATATATATATATATATAAGGCATATCATTTGATAGTAAGATATTTTATATTAGTTATTGAAATAAAAATTAATTGTTGAGATCAAATAGTACACATTCACTTATTCTCTCTTATAACATTTATTATTTATAACTTTTTTTTATCTCTATTTTTAGATATTTTTCTCTCTTTTCTCTCATTGACAAAAATTTTTTCCTCTCACTAATGAGCAAATTTTCTACTATATTTCCGGCAAGCGCACCAGTCATATGTAGTATCCGATAAATATATCGGATCGATCCCACATGGACTAGATTAATACTTTGAGAATCTTAACATTAATTGCTTGCAAGATAATAACAAAATTGATTTTAAATTTTCTAAGTTGCGGAAAGTAAAGTGCATAAAAATAAACTAAGAGAGTAATATGATGAGAAGCTTGGTAGGATTTTAATTTCACTTTGTCATCCTCTAATGCATAAATACAATATCAAGCATCATTCATTACTGAGGTTCCTATCACTCGTAAAATTACTCTTACTCTAATTCCTCAGAAGTAAGAGATTAAGCTATTTGAGCTTTAGATCATGAATTCCTAACATAATCTAAAGTCAAATAATCCGCATTAAGAAAAGAAGTTCAAGATAGCCAATGAGTTTTACTCTCTCTCAAAATAAACCTCATTGAGAGTTATTCTTATTTCGCAAGCAAAATCTCTTTCCCGAGTTCATCCAACAAGCAAAATCCAACAAAACATACATAGAGAAAATGCAAGGTAAAGAGGAAATCTAACAATGAGTTAATAAACTTAGATTAATAGAGCAAAATATACAAAAATTCAGGACAAAGTTACATTAAAACTCTAACCAAAAGAACCTAGCCTTCTATGGAGGTGGAGAGCGTGATTCATGGCATGTGGTTACAAAATATGATATAAATAAGGTAGAATGAAGGTGGAAGACATGCTAGAATGAAGCCCTAGGGTTAGCTAGTGTATCCCCTCATAAACCTCACAAGACACAATGTGGTTTTGTTTGCGCATGGACATTGGGTGGCCATGTTGTGAGTGTTAGGCGCCATTAGTGGAAAATAGCCCTTCCCGAGTTTATGGGCATTGGGTGGCCACTTCACAGCCACTAGGCGCTTGCTAGCGCTTGGCGGCCACTCGTTGGCCGTTGGACATGGGTTCCAGACCACCAAAAATCCCTGATTCAAAATTTGAACACTGCAACAACATCAATTAGCCTTCAATTCTTTTGACACTTCCTCTAACATTTGACTCAAATAATAGAAAACAAGAAAATAAAATTAAAATATGTACAAAATTAAATTTATAATTAGTTTTTCTAAATATCCTAATTTTTGTATAAAAAAGAGGAAACCAATGTTTTAAATGAGTTGCAATTAGGATAACTACTATATTTTATGGGTATAAAATAGATCATTTAGGTAATTATCACTCTTTCTCATATAAATTTGAGTTTCGACATATATATATATATATATATATATATATATATATATAAATTACGAGATTATATGTCATTATTTTAATTTCACTAAAACATAATAGATACAAGTTGTTACTGGTTCTTACTAACGAATGTTAGTTAATGTAATCTTTAATAATATTAAAAAATGGCACGTGACAATCATTTTAGTTACAAAGATAAATATTTTTAGATTAGATTTTCTTAATCACCTAAATTTTCATTCTTTTATCAATTTTTTTATTCCTTCATATCTTAATTCACTTCAATTGATTTTTTATTATAATTTTTGTATTCTACGGAGATTTTGTTTAATTCTTTAAGGATAAAATATCATCCATATTTTAATGATTATTATTTCTTTTGATTTAGATATTGATTTATGGATCTATTTATTATACTGATCAATATATACTAACGTAATTAAATTATTCTAAAATATATTTAAAATAGAAAATATTTCTAATCAATAGAATATTTAAATGATTAATCTATCAGTCTTCAAAATTATTTTGGAAAATGTAACTATGAATTGATTGATCTGAGATGTATTTATAAATTATATGTCCTGATAGTATGTAATTAGTTTTTATTTTTTATTTTTTACCTTCCTTGTTATGCCTACTAACTTAATTGATATTAATATTTTTTAAAATTTATTTTAATTACCATTTTAATAAAATAATCGTTTAAAGTGAAATAAAAAGAATAATTTCTATTCAAGTTAAATTTATAACATTTTGTTAAAAAAATTACTATATTTTACACATAATTTCTTATTACCATTTTAAAAAATAGAGCAGAAAAGTTCAACATAAATTTTTCTTAGCCTTATAAGAATGAAATCTTTAAGAAAATAACTATTTAAATTGGAAACAATATTATGTTTATTAAGAAAAGAGGAGATAAGTTTATAAAGTCGGGGCCTTAGTAAATCCATAAATTACTATCTACACCTCCTTAAATCATATTTCCTAATACTTTCTATAACAATAACCCAGCAACCTTAGTTCAAAAAAATTTCATCATAGTCATCCCTCACCCTACTAAGCATCACTTTCTCATAAACCATTATTTAATTCACTTAATTCCAATCATATTCATAATTAAATAATTACATTTCATCAAAATAAAATATATACATAAATATTTCAACTAAATATTTCATAATTAGTTTATTAATTACAGTTAAATTAAATTTAATTATTTATTTTATTTATTTCACACAATAGAATATTAATAAAACATAACCTTACCTCAATTCCCCTCCGCATAAAAAAAAAAAAAAGAGATGGAGAGAGTATATTGTAAAGAAAAGTTATTTAGCACACTAGTTAATGAGTTGGAGAAAGTATTTTGGTTGGACGAGTAAAATTGTTCTCATATATTATTTTGAGTTAAATTACATACAATTTTTACTAAATAAATACTTTGTCATTTTATATTCTTAACCTGTGTTCAATTGCCTGAAAAGTGGGAGTGAAATTTACCGGTGCAAGAAATCGAGGAGAAAAATAGTATTTTTCTAGTTTGTAAAAAAGAAAGTAATAAAAAAAAGTCAAGAATTTATGGGTCCACCTATTTTTCTTTTAGGTCAAAATAAACATGAAAAATAAAGAAAGGACAATAGAAATTGGTTCTTTCAAAATTACCCATTTTATAAAATGCCGAAAACATGATTTTTGCTATAATTTATTATTTTAAAATTGTGTTAGAAAGTAATTTTTTTATAAATTCATAATGTCATATAAAAATTATTTCGTATATCAAGAGTTTGAAATATAAAACTTCTATATAAAATTAAAAATATTATGATCGGTTATATTTTTTTATAATATTTTTCATAATATTATTGTATTGTTGATTTTAACTAATTAAACATATTTATAAAAATTAAAGAAAGAAAAAAAGTTTTCACGAAAAATAATTAATTAAATATATGAGAAATTTTATGATTATAATTTTTTTAATTATAATTTTAATTTTTATATTTTCTCTAGTAAACAATTCTTATTTCAGTCTACTTCATCTACCTTGTTTTTTTGTCATTCATTACATTTCATGCAGTGAACAGAGCGTGTCTGCGTGTGCCCTTCCGAGGCTGGTTACCAAGAATCAAAGCGTAACATAAAATAATACTGACTGACCGTTTCATGGTTCTGCCCAAGCATTTACTGCTGCTGTCTGTCCTTGTGACATTTTTTTTAAAATTATAAATATCCAGAGGAAAAAATAATACTGTTCGAGTACTGTAAAATTAAGTGGCAAACTCTCATTGAAACATTTAATTCAGCTGATGTGTTAAGTGCTTATCCAAAATTTACCGCTTCTAGTAATTAGTTTACGTATTTAATGATTGATAGCTCTTTTTTAAAGATTCTACTGTATTCTTTTAAAAAGTTGTTATTGCCAATTAGTAGTAGTACTGTATTTTTATTGAGGAATTGAAAATAAAAGAATGGTTACATTAAGAAATTCATTAAGGAAATAAATGATAATATATTTTAATGAGAAATTACTTCTAATTTCTTAACATATTGATAAATACTTATTAAAATAGTGGTATTTGAAAAGGAAAAGAAAATAAAATAGCGATTCAAGTAATGTGGGGTCATGGAGCAATCAGTGATAGTTTCTAGGCGAATCGAGGAGATACCAGATTCCCTCGATTAAAATATTGTTACAGCTATATTCTTCCAAATAAATACTGTATCCGTGCAGACTATGCAGTGATAAATTAAATGAGGTCAAATATATAAAATTTTAGTTAATAAATATACGGGTAATTTTATGTAATTATATAATTTTAGTTTTTCATATTTCAGTTATGCCAGTTAGGTCTCACAGTATTGCAGATGTGTGATTTTAGTCTTTGAAGTTCCAATTGTATCAATAGGATCCATTTGGTATGTAAATGTGTGATTTTAAGTTTGTGAAAAGTTGTTTGGGCATGAAAAGAATGAAAAATAAATATATGGATAATTTTATAATTATGATAATTTTGGTTATAGCTTCCCTTCCTTTTACATAATTTTAACTCAATCAAATAATTTGAATTTTTATTCTATTTTATCTCTTTTTCTTTTATTTTTTTATTACACTTACTTTCTTTATAATTAATTGAATAGACTATTCTTTAAATATAAGTTGTTATATATATATATATATATATATATATTAACAAGAATTATGTTGATCTATTAAAAAAAACTAAAAGTCTAAAACTAAGCAATCATGACATCTATATTACATTATTATATTTAAAATTTTGCATTTTTAATACTTAAAAGAATAATTCAAAAACAATGAAAACAAGGTAAAGTTTTGTTTGAGAAAATATTTTCTATTTTTATTTTTTGTAAATTGTTTTAATTTCACATTTTTAAAGTTTCAACATTCAGAAAATATTTTTGTTTTCACTTTTTATTTAAAATTATTATATTTTTAAATTTAATCAATTTTAGTAAAAATATTATAATATATATATATAATTTAAAATATATTTATATATAATTTTTTTATAATTACAATATTATTATTAAGTTCTTATATAGTCTTAATTTTTGAAAATGCTGAAAATAACTTTGTTTCTATTTCACCTGTTTTTTGAAAATGTTTTCATAGAAAATGTTTTCTATATCGTAACTAAACATATTTTTTCTACTATTTTTTGTTTTCTGTAAAAAAAAAAAACCACTCAAAATAAACACTACCTAAGCAAACAAAGGTGTTGTTAAGTCTAGCACACCTGTGCTACGTGGGCTTCGAGAAAGACATAAAAAAGCCTAAATCCTCTTATAAATAGAAGTGAAGAAGACAGAAGAAGGGGACTCGCTCTGACTCAGAAGAAGAATTAGGTTTGTGGCCTAAGAGCTGAAGAACGACAAGGAAACTTTGGGTTCGAGGTAATTCAGAGTGCTTCATACACTAATTGTTTATCTATCTTATGTACTCTATTTTTGGGAGAATGTTTGACTTTATAATACCCTGAGCGAAGCCTTTTCTTTTGTAGTTATGATGTAGCTCTTTGTAATTTCCCTTTGCATTTTGCATGATTATTTAATGTCATTCAATTATTAATTTACTTCTCTATGCTACTCTTGTATATCCTAACTATTGGAATATTCATGAACATTAATATTTGAATGTTAGTTGCTTCTTAATTGTTTGAACAGTCATGATCATTGATGTTTGAACAATCGATTTGGGAAGTAAGTGGGTAGATCAATTAACATCTTAATTGTTTGAATAGTCATGATCATTGATGTTTGGATGATTGATTTGTGAAGCAAATAAGATCTTATCCTAGTAGAACTGACCAAGTCGTTGGGCAAACCTCTGATTGGTAAAAAGGAATCGGTCTTAATTTGGAATCCACCATGGCCATTGGGGACGACAAATTAGGATTATAGTGTGGTGTGCATGACCAAACTCATTGCAACAAAACTCAGTAAATTATCAATAATCATTGAATGATAAATAATAAGATTGCTTAGTAATAAGGAGCAAAAACATTATAGTGAAATCACAACTCTGGAACTCAATCCATTGCATTCTAAACCAATTTTCTCTTTTGTTTTGCTTACTACTTTGAATCTAAATCTTTGTGACTCAATATCCATTGATTGTTTTCTTTATCTCTTAAATTGAATTAATTGAAAACAAGATCTAGTTCCTTGGGCATGACATCTGGACTTAGGTCCACTATTACTAATGTGTAGGGTTTGCTTGCCCTTAATTAATGATATTTTATGCATCATTGAGAACTGAAGAATTAGGGTTCCCTTCCATTGTAACCCTAAATAAAAATGAGCCAACTTAGATTTCCATAATAATAATAAATATTTTAATAAACTTTATAGTTATTTTAATTAAATAACATTTTATAGTTATATTGGATAATAGTAATAAATTAGTTAAAATGGAAATTTTATATAAATTAATTAATGATTATCATAGCTTGGAATGTTAAAATAATTATAATTATAGGACAAAAGTTTCTCTTAAAGTCCAATTATATTTTTTGATACAAAATAAAATAAATTAAGGAACTAAAAAAATTAAAGAATGAAACAAACAAATAAAAACTTATTTCCTTAAATTTATAAAACTCACTAATATCTTAGACTAAATTGAAACTATAACACCCTTATTTTCATAACTAGACTGTTATATAATTTAATTGCAGTTTAAATTGTAGAGCTAAACACTTAGTGAAAAACTTCTTTTATTTGAAAAATTCTCTTTTTTGGAATTATTTTAGCGGATTTGAGGCAGTAACATATAACTTTTTTCAGAAGAAATTCGCTTAGCGAAACTTAGGTCGCTCAATAAGAGTAGATAAAACCAATCTCGCTTAGTGAAAACCCTTATGGCTTAGCTATGTGAGACAAAGTGCTTGGACTTTATGCACCATTGCTAAGCAAAACTCCCTTTGCTCAGCGAAAATACACATAACCATGTTCGCTTAGTGAACTAGATTTTGCTCAACGAATAAGCATAGCTTTTGCTTATAAATAGTGGTCATAATCTTGCAAAATGGGAGAGAAAGGGGGAGATTTTGGAGAAGAAGCAGGAAGGGGAGAACTCTTAGGAGGAAGGTTAAGGTTTCAAAAGTTCTACATCACTCTTCATCAAGCTCTGACTAAGGTAAGGGAAAATTGAGATTTATAAACCTTTGTGGTGTTAATCTTAATAGACTTATGTGTTTTTGCTACTTTCATGATTATTATTATTTCTAAAACTAAGTTTTGGGTTGTTTGGTAATATACTAATGCTTAGTAATATCTGACTATGCTAACTTTTATCTTCTCTAAATATTATTTTGGGTCCTTTATTAATATTCTCTAGATATTGATTCTGGTTCTTTATTGTTATTCTCAAGATATTATTTCTGGTCATTTGTTTAATTTTTCCATATATTACTTTTGGTCTTTTAATTATTTTTTCCAAATACCACTTCTGGTCTTTTTTTATTATTTCTATATATTACTTTTTCTCCTTTATTCATATTTCCATGTATTACTTTTGGTGCTTATTTATTATATTTCAAATATTACTTTTGGTACTTTGTTTATTACTTCCAGATATTACAGTTTGAAATCTTGCTATTATTTAAGCTATTACCTTTAGTGATTCTATAAAATTATTTCATTATATTATTTTTTGGTTTGTGGATATGATCTATTTCAAGTTTTACTTTGAATCTTATTTTATCACTCTCCATCACAAAGTAAATTACGATAAATTTTGGTTTCTTCAACTTTGATTTATAAATAACTACTTTTGGAATTATTGATGACTATCTTATAATTTTATATGTATATATTATATTCAAAGATTAATAGTCATATGTTGAATACTTATGGGGACATATATTTATATCTTATTAAGAAGGATCTTGTGAATATAGTATTTTTTAAGATCCCAAAAGACAATCTAAGTATGCTCCCTGATTGCATTTTAACCTGATCTTCTATATCAAGAAGATATCTTTTGGTATTAAAAATTTCTTAATATTATGCCACGATTATTATTGATTATTATTCATGAAATAGAAACTGGAGATAAGAGATTAATTTATATATCTATTGTGATATTTTAATTTCTTTTTTTATAAATGATTCTGTGAATAATGATTGAAATATAAGTATTGTGTGATTTGTGATGGTCAAGTCTAGTAACCTTTGAGACTATGTTAAGAAGTTGTGAGATGAACTTAATGAAGTTATAGGTTCCCTTATGAGAGTACCAGGTAGGTGCATGAACGTCATGTTTTGAGAAGTCATAATTTGGTACACTGTGAGATGATAGGAAAAGACCAAGTTAGGTCCTAAGATGGTTTTAAATAGATGAATATGTAGCCATTTGGATTGAGATTGTTCATCAGGTGAGTGGATATTCAAGGTACTCGGGATAGAATATTCCAAGATTTAAAGCCTTCATTAATTGTTCAACTTCTTAAGATTAGTAAGATATGTCCTTCTTAGAATAAAACAATATTGTTCGCCCAATTGGCAGGTGACCAAAATATTGTGATGGGTAGTTAACCCAATTGGCAGGTAGCCAAAATATGGATTGTTATCTCAATTGGCAGGTGACCAAAATATTGTTATGGACGGTTAGCCTAATTGGCAGGTCGCCAAAATATTGTTATAGGTAGTTAGCCCAATTGGCATGTGACCAAAATATTGTTATGGGTGGTTAGCCTATTTGGTAGGTGGCCAAAATATTGTTATGGGTGATTAGCCCAATTGATAAGTGGCCAAAATAGTTATGGGTGGTTAGCCCAATTAGCAGGTAGCCAAAATGTTGTGACTAGTCGAGGACCAAGATGTGGTGATTGGCAAGATATTGAAATTATGTTATAGGCAAATGACTCGTTTTCTTGAGAAAATTATTTTTACCAAACTAGAAAAGGATATACAACTATCAATTACTTCTCAAGCATATTCTAGATGATTGAGGTGAATCATCATAGGTTGGTTATGGATCCATACATTGAGTTAAGATGGATTGAGTTAAATTAAAATGAGTAAGGTCAGTCTATATATTGAGTCATAAGGTCAAATATAGCCCCCTTGTTGTTTGTTAAGTTTATTAAGATTAACGTTGATGATTCATAAAAATCTCACTCTTCTTATGTGTTTTCTTTCATCTATTCTTTTCATATATGTTCAGGGTACAAATAAAAGACAAACCTGATCAGCAGGACACACTAAAGGATCTAGAAGATTCACTTTGAATATGTGGATTCAAAAACAAATTACTCTTTAATGATTGAGTAATGATAGATTCGTGAGAAGTTCATTGCGTTGATTTGGGATCATGTAAGAAGGGTAGTAATAACAATTATTGTATTTTATATTTTAAGTATTTTATAATGATGTTCTATGATAACTACATTTGACTCGCAATATTTATAAGAAGATTGTGATTCTTTATGTGAGAAAAAATTTTGAAAATCTTATCGTGTTTTATAAATATTTTTTGTTATGAGTAAAAGAATTTGTAGGGTTATAGAAACAAAATAATCTTAATAACTTAGTAATTATGAAAATTGAGTGTTATCAATCAACAATCTTACTAATTAAGTGAGAATGATGTTAAATATGACATCTAAGTAGAAAGAACAAGCTAGTTTACTAGTTAAGTGAGAATAAATATGTTATTTCATTTTCTAAAATGAGATAAACGTTGCTTTAAATTTAGTTAATAAATAGCTATAATGATAATAAAGCAAGGTTTAATAATATTCGTTGCATCAGTTCAAATGTACTACACTTGATTAGAGTTAATTTAGAAATAAAGATACCAACCTTCAAATAAAGAGAAAACATCCACGAATCATAATCAAAAGTAGTTTATAAAAACTACAATTGCTTTTAAAAACATAAATGAAAATATTCTAAAAAATTCTATATATTATTAATTATTGATAAAAATAACTTGTATAAAAATCATTGCACAGAAATTATTGTACAATAGTGATTAGGCGAAAAAAAGTATACAATATTCTCTTGTAAAACTAAGAAATAGTGAGTTATTATTAATAAAATTTAAAAAATAATAGATAGTTTTGTAATAAATCAAATATTTTTCAATAATATTAATTTCAATAAATAATTAAAAATATGATATAAAGGAAAGTTTATAAAAAAATAATTTAATTTTAACTTTTAGACATAAAATAATCTTATAATATTTTTCATCATTTTGGACATAATACTAACCTATAAAATAACATAAAAACTTATAATTAATTGAAAAATTTTACCGACAATTTTTTTGTCCGTAAAATCCGTTGCTAAATATCCACCATTCATGTTCGTCGGTAGACTTCGTCGCTAAATATGTATGATTCATATCCATCGTCGATAAATCTGTCGGTAACTACAGATAGACTAAAGTTGTCTTTAAGTCTGTTGGTAAATAAATAAATATAAACAAATATATATCTGTCGGAAAAATTCGTTGGAAAATTTAAATTATCGAAAAAATTTATATCACAGTAAATATTTGTTAGTAACATAGTATTGCCGCCGTCTGTAGTAATCTTTCGTTAATAAATTTTTTCTTCTAATATTATAACTATATAAAATATAGTTGTATATCACATCATTAAATTATGATTTATAAAGTGATTATTTTTTAACATAAAATATTAAAATAATAAATTATAAAATATAATGTTTTATTTTGTAAAATTTTATAAAATAGGGATAATTTTAAAAGATTTTAATTTCATTTGGATTTTTTTATGTTTATTGTAACTAAAATAAGTAAAAAATGATATTTTATGACATTTATTATTAAGTTTGAATATTTACTTATATTCAAAACTTAATATTTATTATTACTCTTAATTTATAAACTATAGTTTTAATTAATGAAATCTTATATTGTTTACATGTTAATAAAAGTTTGCAACCCATCAGGAGACTCGTATGTATGCATTCTTTGAAAGTTCTATTACAGAACAAATGTCACAAGTAAAATTTTTATAATTAATTTAAATAATTTATTTTTAAATTTTAATTAGCATGTATTTTTTACATTGAATTGAGTCGTAATGATAATTTTTTATTTATTTATATAATTTTTAAAGTATTAATTGATAAAGTTAATAATAATAATAATAATATAAAACTTATTTTTATGTTGATAATGCATACTAATTAAATTCTTATTTTTAAATATAAAATTTTTTATTATTAAATAATAATAATATAGTAATAACAATAATATACAATACGATGCATTGATATATATATATATATATATATATATATATATAATATTTACATGATATATAAAGTATTTATTGAAAATGGATAAATTGATTATATATAATTTATTTAATTAGAATTTTTCCTCATATATATTTTAAATAAAATAAATTAAAAATACAAGTATTAGAAAAGAAGAATTAATATAATGTTCAATGTTATTAACATAGTATTTATTTACGTATTTTAAAATATCATACTTTGTTAGCAGAACTTAATACTGTTATTATTTATATATATTTTTTATTTAATATTTTAATTAAATTAATTTAAAAATAAAGTATATTTGTAAGTTTACATTAAATTTATTTATTAATTTATAATACTAATAAAATTTAAAACAAATTATATAATAAATAAAACACGATGATTTAATTGTCAAAATGATATAAAATTGTAAGAAAAGTTATACAAAAATAAGTAAAATAACATAAAACAACACTTTAATTATTCAGCAAAGAATTATGAACAATTTAATTCATCATTAAATACAATTAATACCATTATATTCAATAATAACTTAGATAAATAAAAATTATAGTTTTCATGTATGTTTCATTTTTTATAAATAAATATATAAAAATTTAAATACAATTTAGAAGTTAAAGACAGTGTCAAATTATTTATAACAAATTATACACCATGTTCAACCAAAAGTTAGATCCTCTTGATTTTAAATGCAATTTATATAATGTTGATGTTGATTTACAAAATATATAAAGTATTTATTGAAAATAAATATATTGATTAGAAATAATCTATATAATTAATATGAAAATATTTAATTTATTTTCAATGTATAAAGTATTTTCATGATATATTATAAATACGTGATATATCATGTGAATACTTTATTGATATATAATGTATTTATTATAAATATCATGAATAAGTTTCAAAATTTTACATAGCTTTTTCAATATAACAATCAATGCTAATGTCATTAATTTTTTGACAAAATCATTAAATTTTTATAATGAGGACAAATGTACAATTTGTTCAATTTTTTACTGATAAATAAATATATAGAATATTTAAACATATTATGACTTTCTTAATATTTTAAATTGAAAAAGCGAATAATATTTAAAAAATAATAAATAAAATGAGGAAAAAATATAATCATTTTAATGGTGATTAACTCTCCCATCCCTAATTATGACATTGAAGGAAAAAACAAATAAACAAAAATGTAATTAGATACACGAGTTATAATATAATTAAAAGGTAATTAAGGTGAAAATATGAGCACTTTTTGTTTTAATATTAAGAAAAAGAGAGGATAGTAGTAAAAATATGTTTAGTTGTAATTTAGAAACTCTTTTTTTTGAAAATTTTTTTAAAAAATAATTAAAAATAGAAAACAGAAAATAGTTGTTTTAAGTGTTTTCAAAAGTTAATTAACAATATAAAAATTTAATAATAATATTGAAATTATGCAAAAAAATTAAATTTTTTAAAAATATATATAAATAACTTATAATATTTTTGCTAAAATTTCTTAAATTTATTTTTTTTTTAATTCACAAAAAATAATTTTATTTTTAAGATAAAAAATATCAACTGAAAAGAAACATACTTTTTAAATATTGAAAACTTGAAAATAAAAATAATTTCCAAAAAATGAAAAATAAAATAAAAAACATTTTCTTAATTCAAATGCCACCTAAATTTTTAAAAAAATATAAATAAACAAGTTTATGAGTTTAATTGAAATATTTGAAGTATTAACAAACACTGATATTCAGTAATTACTTTTCATACTTTTCATTTTTATTTACGTGACTTGTAAAGTGCTAATGAGTAAAGTAAAAGAATAGATTTACCATGAATGAATAAAGGGATTATGATTGTACGTGCCTATCAAAATCTTTAGGGTTTAGGGTTGTGATTGAATATGAGTGTATACATGTTAAACTCCAAGTTTATTATTAAAAGTTAATTTCATATATTTTAAAAATTTCTCGCCGCGGTTCGTATTTGTACAGTATATATAACTATTTTGAAATAAAATAAAATTTTAAAGTTTTTATTAAATGTAAAAATATAAATAGTATACAGTAACAATATAGCTTTTGGCTTTTAACAAATTAAAAATCACTTTTTATATCTCAATATATGAAAGAATTTGATTCACCTCATTCAATACGATACTTGAAGTATTAAAATAAGAGATTATTTGATATTTATTGACACTGACATCTTGATTATATTTATTAATTTACGGTAAATTTGTTAATTTTATTTATTTATTTAATATTTTAAAAATCACAAATTAAGAGATACGATTTACGTGAGAACAAAAATGTTACTCTTAAACTGATATGATTATCAAAGTAAAAATAATTTATAACTATAAACAGAATTAGAAGAATTTGTTTGAATAATGATTGTCCTCTGTTCCCAATTGTGTGTGAGAGAAAAAAGGTCAGATGACAGCAGGGATGGGCGCAGAATTTTGACCGTTTCTGAAACAGCCAAATAGGGGTATGTTGGGAATAGTAAGCCATACGCACCCTTTCCAATCCTTCGTAGTTAATAGGAAGCTATCGTGTCCAAGTCAGGGGCGCATTGGACAACCGGATTGATGCACCAGATACCACCGGTTACTAATTAAGTCCTCCCCCAACCCAGACCCAACCAAATTTAATTGTCCCTCATAGACATTTTCAAATCCGAATTTGCCTATAAAAGCACCAACCAAGTTCGTCTTCATCCACGCACAAAGCAAAAATAATTGACAAGCTAGGTAGAGAAAATTATCATCATGGGTGGTTGGGCTATAGCTGTGCATGGTGGCGCTGGTGTGGACCCTAATCTCCCACCACAGCGTCAGGAGGAAGCCAAACAACTCCTCACTCGCTGTCTCAATCTTGGTATCTCTGCACTTCGTTCCAATGCTTCCGCCCTCGACGTCGTCGAACTCGTCGTACGTTTTTCCTACCCCACCCAATCTTTACTCTTGCATGTCCTTCCTTTCCCATTATTATGTCCCTAAACTAACTTTCACATCATTCTTGGTGCATGGCTATTTCTCATTGCATGCACCTTTTGACTACATTACCTAAATAAAAAGTCAAAAGTTTTAAACTGTCGTGTCATAGTTTAATTTCATTCTTAACAATATTGTGAGAAATCAAAGGCAAATGCAAGTGGTGCAGTTGTATCCGTCGCAATCAAAACTGCTATCCGGCAACGTTGATTACCAAAAATATTGTCTAAAATAGGAGAATTATGTGGGAATGGGTGGTTGTAATAAATTAAATTATGTGGGGTGTCAGGTACGGGAACTGGAATCGGATCCCCTGTTCAACTCAGGGCGTGGATCTGCTTTGACAGAAAAAGGAACAGTTGAAATGGAGGCAAGCATCATGGATGGTTCGAAGAGACGTTGCGGCGCGGTTTCGGGGCTGACCACCGTCAAAAACCCCATTTCACTGGCTCGCCTTGTGATGGACAAGTCACCACACTCCTATCTGGCCTTTAGCGGCGCTGAAGAATTCGCCAGAAAACAGGTACCAGTTCATTTTCATTTTCATGTTGCCTCGACATTTTACGGATAGATGCAACCGTCACAGCCTCAGTGGCTTGACTGTGTTAGGGCGTGGAAGTTGTGGAGAACGAATATTTCATAACTGCTGATAATGTTGGGATGCTGAAGCTGGCGAAGGAAGCAAACACAATCCTGGTAAGCAGGCATTTAATGAAAAGGAAAAAAGAAAACATGGAAAGTGTTTGGTAGCGGGAATAAAAAGATGGAATATTTGTGATGCAGTTTGATTATAGGATTCCAGTGGCAGGGGGAGCGTGTGGGGTGGGGGTGGAGAATCCGCTGCAGATGAATGGACTGCCAATAAGCGTGTACGCTCCGGAGACGGTGGGATGCGTGGTGGTGGACGGAGAGGGTAAGTGTGCGGCTGCCACGTCCACAGGGGGTCTGATGAACAAGATGAGCGGTAGGATCGGTGACTCACCTCTCATAGGGGCAGGGACTTACGCGTGTGAGCTGTGTGGGGTTTCGTGCACGGGTGAGGGAGAGGCAATCATACGTGGCACGCTGGCGCGTGAGGTGGCGGCGGTAATGGAATACAAGGGATTCAAACTTCAGGCGGCGGTGGACTTTGTCATAAAGCACCGTCTCGACCAAGGAAAGGCGGGGCTCATTGCCGTTTCCAATTCTGGTGAGGTTTCCTATGGCTTCAACTGTAATGGCATGTTCAGGGGCTGCGCAACAGAGGATGGATTCATGGAGGTCGGAATATGGGAATAAATAAATCTTCTCTTTCGCCTTGTCAAGTGTCAACCTTGCTTCTTTCTTTCTTTTTTTTTTCACCTTTTTTGCTTCAGCTTGTAATTAGCTCTTGTTTTCGCTCTCAGAAATGGGAAATCAATAATAATATTTTCTTTTCTTTTATAATATCCTCCCATCACATGTTATTTTGAGTTTCCTTCCACACCATTTAAATTTCCTACACTGCAACATAAGGCTCATTTATTATTCCTCAGTCCCCAAGTCAGAATGTTGTCTTCTATTCAACAGAAGGTTAATTTTTTTACATACCTACTCATATTTTTGGTTTTTTTCTTGTCATATCAACACTTTAAATTCTCCTCATTTTTGTCACAGTGAATAGTATTTTATAAAAACTGTCCACATGCAGTATGTTATGTATTTTTTATTTGGGCAGCCAATCTCTATTTGATTCAACTAATGATTAACTATAATTTTTGTATCCTATGGATTACTGTAATTTCAAATTAAAGTTGTCAAGAAAATATGCTATATTAATTATAGATAAATAATAAATTAGTATATGTAAAAGATTACAAATTGGCAATAAATTAAAATGTTATCATATTCATGAAAATCATGTTATAAATTTAAATTAATTTAGCTTAATTTATGATTGACAATAAATTAATATATATACTGTAATTAATTTCTGTTTAATAACAATAATATAAAAATGTATTTTGATTTTGATTTTGATTTTGATGATAGATTTTTTAGTTTATATTAAAATTGTATATGGATTAAATCAAATTTGATTTTTATGTTAGATTGGACACAAATTAGTAGGCTCGTACTACTATATTTTAATTTAATGATATTAGTTACATTCTGATTATATTAAATGAAAACATCATTGCTATATTTCATATAATTTAAAATATTAATTAAATCAAATATATCTTATTTTATTTATTATCATTATTTTAAAAACATAGAGAAAATAATTATTTATTCCTCAAAATTGTTCATTTCCGTATTTCTTCTATCACAATTACAATTGCTTTTAAACTATTATTATATTAATACTAGGTTACATAGCTTTAGTTAATATTTATATAATAATAATTCAACTCTATTATATGATATATAAAAATTATGTTAAAATTTATTGATTAAACATATTTGCATCACATATTGAGTTATTGATAGTATTATCAATTAAATTATTTTTTTTATTATAGCAACTAGAAATATTGTACTTTCAACTAGGAGTATTTATTAGGTTGAGTGACCTGATGACCTAATCAAACTTAATCCAACCCAAAGTGATTTAGTTGGATTTATTTTAGATTAGATGAAATCCAACCCAACCCAACCTAACCTGATTAGACTCAAACCCCTATGGGTTGGGTTACAGGTTGAGTGAGTTGAACTTGAGACCCAATCCAATACAACTTAATAATAATATTATATTATTATTTTAAATTAAAAATATCTTTAATAATTTAATTTATAACTCCTGAGGAGAGATCATCACAACACTCTACACTTCAAGGGCGCACTTTCACTCTAACTAACTAATGTTTATTAGTGGATAAAAAATCAATAATGAACTCTCAACCAATAGTTTAAACTCTTTTAGGAATTGATTCTTCACACTATTAGAGTCAATAGTTTGTTGTTTATTTTTATGTTATAACAATCATATATTTTATTCTTTTAAAAAAATATGATAAAAATATATAAAAAAACTTATAAATATTCAATTTATTCTTTTAAAAAATATTTTTTAAAATGATGACTCAATTAACCCAACCCGTTCAATAGCGGGTTGGGTTGGGTTGAGTTTAATGAGAAAAAAAAAATTCATTTCACACCTACCAAAATTTTATTTAACACATACTACTTATAATTTTTTTTAAAATACCAATTTTATCCCTTATAACCTTAACTTTAAATACTCTCTCTCCTCCTATAGTCTATTCTCTCTCTTTCTCCCTTTCTTTCTTTATTTTCTCTCGTCTCACTCTCTTTAATCTTCTCTCTTTCCTCTTCCATTATTATTATTATTATTATTATTATTATTATTATTATTTAATATTTGTTTTAAATTTCAAAAAATAACTTTATTTACCTTTTCTTGAGTTTTTTTAAATCGAAGAATTTTACTAACTAAAAATATATTAGCTTTTTTTTCTATATTGTATAGTTTCAATTAATTAAAATATTTTTAAAAGTTACATATACAAAAATATAAAATTAATTTTTCTAATCACACTTTTAATGGATACAAACATAAAAATTAAAAAAAATTATAAGAATTTGTCTTCATCTTAATTTTCTAAAATTTTATATATTATTTGATTGTTTTCTTAGTTACTAACGTGAGCCCACGGAGATGAAAATATATTTCTATAAATTACATTCAATATTTTTTATTAGATGGTTTAATACTTTGTTGATATATATAAAAAAATATGGTGCAGGGTAAATTTGTGCAAAAGTGAGAGAAGGTTATTATTAATGTATAGGGAAAACCGAAGAAGATTATTATTAATGTACAGGGTAAAAGCTTCTCCGGTGTTTGAGAAGTAAAATTTGTAAATTTTTTTACTCCTCCAATTTGTAAAATTCTATAATTGAATGTATTATTTTGATAATCCATTTTTAAAATATTTACACTTTAAAAATTTAAATCTAATTTCTTAATGATATCATAAATTTAGATTTTTATTTATTTATGAGAGATACTATAAATATTATTTACGGACTTATAAAACATAAAAAATATTATTTATGGGAGACAATATTTTTATTCTCTTTTCTAGCCCCACTCCCTTATTTCTTTTCTTCCTCTCTCACTTTCTTATTTATTATAAATATTTTCTTATTTATATTACATTAATTAGTGTGGTAAAGTAGAGAAGTAGGGGAGGGAGAGGTTGTGAATTTGAATCTCTCCAGCGACAAAAACTAACATATTAATAATTAACAATTGATTTATAAAAAAATATTACATTAATTAGTTATTATAATTCATTTTTATTTCATTTAATTTTTTTATAATTACCTTTTTTTCTTATTAATTTATATAATTTAAATTAAATATTAACAATTTTTTTTTTTTAAAAAAATTTGTAGTAATTTCTATAATTTTCTGGAGACAAAATGTTACTCAAGAGTAATAATTTTATATGATTTAATATAATTATTGTAAAATTAATCTTGATGTTAATTTCTATAATTTACAATAGTTACTTTATAACTTTTTTAAAAACATTTATACTAAAAGATGGTTTTAATTATTATTAATTCAGAAATAAAAATAACTTTACTCATGATTTAACCTACAAATATTTTTATGGGAAAAAATCTCAATAAAAAAATTTAATGTAGTTAATTATTTTTAAAATAAATTTAATTATATTGAGTTAATAATATCATAAATTTCACAAGAAATGAAATATTGTCCAAAAAAGATAATTTTTTGAATTTCTAGCAGTTACTTTATAACTTATTTTTGTTGAAATGTTTATGCTAAAAATTAATTTAAATATAATTAATTATTAATATTATAAACTAATATTTTTCCAGATAAAAAATCATGTTCTAGAGTAGACCATTAACGTCTACGATTTACTGTAATTAATTTGTTTTTAGTAAAAATATACACCAAATTACTTAAATCTTATTAGTTAAGGATGTTATAAATTAAATTTTTTAGTGATGATAGAGTCAACAAATAATATTTATAAGAAATAAAATTCTGTTCAATAATGTTAATTTTTATAATTTCTTATAATTATTTTAAAATTTATTTTGTGAAAATTTTATATTAGAAATAATTTAAATATAATATTTTAATAATATCTTAAACTAAAAGAAGCTCAAGAATATTAATTTCTATTGTTTATTGTGAATAATTTATAAGTTTATTTTTTAAAAATAATAACTTAATATGATTGGTTAACAATATCATAAACTAAAGTAATTATAGTTATGATAAATAGTACAATATTTTTCACAAAAGACAAAATGATAAAAATATTAATTTGTATAACTTAACATGATTAAATTATAATTTATTTTTTAAATATTAATACTATAAAATAATATAATAACAATTTAATTATTAATATTATAAATTTAAATAATTTTAGTTATAATACAAAGCACAAATATTTTTATAGTAGACAAATGTCCCGTTTGGAATAACTTATAATATAAATTCTTGAATTCAATAAGTTATTTGTGTTTGTATATAAAAATTTAAAAGTTCTTATATGAAAATAAAATGTTTGAATATATATGTATAAAACGAGAGAGACAAAGGGAGGGAGAGAAAGATGGGAAGACGAAGAGGGAGAGAGGGGAGGAAAGGTTCACGGAGGGAGAGTGAGAGTGAGAGAGAGAGAAAGAGAGGGAAAGAAAGATGGGAAGATGGAGAGGGAGAGAGAGGGAAGGAGGGAGGGAGGGGAGGAAAGGTTCAGGGAGGGAGAGTGAGAGTGAGAGAGAGGGGGAGAGAAAGAGAGAGACTCAATAGCAAGTTTTAATCATGAGAGAGACAAAAGAAGTGAGAGGTGGGAGTTGGAGGAAGTGCGAATTTTCAATAAGTTTAAAAAATATTTTTAAAAGGTTATTCTAGATAGCTTATTCAAATAAGCTTAAAACAACTTATAAACCCTATAAATTTATCCAAACACTTGTATAAGTGTTTATATGATAAAATAAACTCAAATAATTTATAAATAAGCTCTTCCAAATTGAGTCAAAGTCATGGTCACATATGTTAATTTCTAAAATAAATGTAATTAGGATGTTAATTAAACAATTTTAGTTAGAATAGAGACTTCTTTATTATTGATGATAGATAAATATTGGTTAATACAACTAGTTTATACTAGCGAAAACGTAGACATTGTCGCACCTGTGTATTCATATTTCTAATTTGATATGACATAATAATTTTAGAAAGTTTTAATTTAATATGTCTTTAATAACATGATAGAATATAAATAATTCACATGTCATTTTTGTATAATAATTTTAGTTTAGTATTTTTTTGTTTATGTTAATATGATAGAAACATGTCAGATCATAAACATATTATCGCGCATGTGTATTTTCATTTCTATTAAAAATATTTATGATCAAAATGATACATATATTAATGATGTTTAAGGAAAATTGATTTATTGTAAGGTAGAACTTGTGAATATATGCATTTATTAATATGAGAGAAATCATAAAATATTTATAAGAGTAAAATAGTTGTAAAATGTGAATACCAAAATATCCTATTAACATTTTACAACTATTTTACTCTTATAAACATTTACGGATGTTGGATATATATGTATAAAAGTAAATTTTTCTATAATGTTATAATGTTGATCTAGTGATAGAGTTTATGTTTGGATAGAGAGGGGTCACAGGTTCTAATCTCTCTAGTGGTATATATATATATATGGATATTGGATATATATGTTTTAAAGTACAATTTTCTACAATGTTATAATGTTGATATAGTGGTAGAGTTTATGTTTAGGAAGACAGATGTCGTGAGTTTTAATTTTTTTTATGACAAAGTAGTTTATTTTTTAATTTTGAAATAAATATAAATGTAGAATAAGTATTTTGAATAGTAAACACCATAAGAGGAATTTTCTTTATTAATAGTATAGATAAATTAATGTCATTTTTTTCCTTTTAAAATATTTGTACTAAAAAATGTTTTAGATCTAACTAGTTAATAGCCATAAATTAAAATCATTTTTTATTGTGGAGAATGCAATTTTTTTTCACGGGAGACAAAATTTAGCTGAAAATGTTATTTTTATAATTAATATAATTATTTATAATTTACTTTTTTAAATATTTTTACATAACAGAATTTAATTCTAATTATTTAATAATTTGAAAAATAAAAATAGTCTTAATTAGGATAAAAACTACAAATATTTTTTAAGAGAGATGGTCAACAATTAATGTTAAATTCTATAATTTATTGTGGTTACTTTATAATTTATTTTTGACCTAAACATTATGAATGAAAATAATATTTTATAATAGAGAGTATAAATATTTTTCACAAAAGATAAATTTCTACTAAAAATCATTAATTTCTATAATTTTGTGTAATTTAATTTACTTATATATTTTTCTAAAACTTCTTGACTCAATAGATATCCTCAATTCTATCATTACCCACCTTGAATTCAGTTTCGATTTCCAGAAGCAAAAATCACTCCTATTTTGATCTAGAAGTTATTTTTTAAAGCCAAAAATATTATTAAGCGCAATCAAGAATTTATTTTATTGTGATCCAAAAGAGTAGTATTATGCTAAAAAAAGATTGATAAAAGTTTGTTAAAAAAGAAAAAAGTGGCAGAATCCATTATGAAAGAGTGGCGGGAATTCTACTGAAAATTCACTTTATTTTAGGAGCAAAATCACAAAAATAAAATGGATGAAATTGAAGGAGAAATAATCAAGACATAATATTATTTTCCTAGTTAAAATTCCATATTGCTACAATTAACTTTGTTAACTTGGAAAATTTTTTCTAATTAATTAGTTACTTGCTACCATAAATGTTGTAATATAAATGGTACCTATGAGGGCAAGGAACACAACAATTTTTAAGGACTAGGTTTTTCAGGTTAAGAATATCTTCTAGAAATTCAATTGAATTCCTATGAGTAGTGAAATGTAAAAAAAATCATGACACACTCGATTGCTCAATAAGCTATGAACTCTTTTTTCTATGTTTAAATTTTACTTGTTATCTATGTTATTAAACAAGCACATCTTGTATTCTCTATGTAAACTCTTTGTTTTAATAAAGTTTTTTCTTATAAAAAAACTACTAATTTCATAGTTAATCTGAAATTGTTCTGTAGTTATAAGTTTACTAACTTCATAAATTAGGTAAAATTATATTTTATAATTTGAAGTATTAAATTGATTGGATCTTATAATTTAATACTTCATTCTCATTTCATATATGTTTTGACCTTATTATTTTCAAAATAAGTGATATGACGATTTTAAAATTTCAATATCTAATTATGACTTTTTGCTTTTAAAAAATTAATATTTTTTAAAAGACTCTTTTTTTATATCTATTATTAGTGATTTGGGTATTAAAAGTTAAAACATACAATAAATATATTTTAATAAAAATATAATAAGGTTTGAATTCTATTGAATATTTCCTATTACCGTTAAATTTCTTTTTAGTTATTTTAAATTTTTATTTTAATTAGAATTTCACTTATTTGTATGTCATTTAGGCTTAGTATTTGTATTTTAAGTATATTTTTACCATATTTAAATTTTTCTATGCTTTTGGTGTTTTATGATATGATTCACTAGTATTTACAGTGCTTTTGGACTGATTTAGAATATTTGAGTGAAGCTTGGAGCTTTAAAGGCAATTTGGAAGAAAAATGAATTAATTAATAAAATTATAGAAGATTGTACTCCATGCAAAATTTACAATCCTTTATGTAATCAATTTAAATTATTTTATTTTTGAACCCAGACATTAGGAAGCATGCTATGCTATTTTAAATAGAAAACTTTGTTTTGAAGCTAGGGGGCTACAATGATTGCACAGGGAGAAGGCTTGGAGGTAGGGATGACAAAAATACCCATACTCTGTGGGTACCACCCTGAACCTGCCCCAATTTATCAGCTTTGACCGAGCATGAGTCGAGTATTACCTGATGTGACGAACAAGATATGAGTACGAGTATGGTATGCGATTACCCACCTTGTTTCTGAACCCGTACCCACCCCGTTGTAATTTTAATAATTATATAATAAGTTTAAAATTAGATATTTAATTAAAAAATTTAATTCTTAAATTTTAATTTATAATTTCTTGTTATTAATTATTCTTTATATACTTTTTAAATTAAATTATAATTAACAACTTAATATATATAATTTATTTAATAATAAATAAGTAAATTTAAATTATAAAAAATAAAATAATGGGAACTCGCAAGTATACTCGAACCCGAAAATACCCAACGAGGATAAGGATTGAAATTAAAACTTTATACCGCACTTTCTGGGGATGGGGAGGACGAAACCCGCATCCACCCTGCTTACCATCCCCACTTAGAGACTCCTTTCTTCCCTTTCACTCTTTGTTTTTCAAGTTTGATTTTTTATGTCCTTTTTATTTTTCCTTTTTGATACTCACATCTATGTGTTAGTAGAATCTTTTTTATTCTAGGATTGAGTTTAGCTCTTAACTTTATTAATTACTAATTAAGTATTTTTGTATTTTTAATGAGTTTCTCATGATTTCTTTTCTATTGCTTTTACCGATGCAATACATTTTATTATCATTTTTGTAGTCATTGATCATTAGGGAAGAACTGAAATAAGAACTTAATTGTTGAAACCCAGGGAAGGAACTTAAGAATTAAATTAGGTTTAACCTTTTGAGAACTCAATGAATTAACAAAGAACTTAACGAGTTTAATTGAATATAGCTACCATGAAAGTAAGTTTTTTTGTAAGCCAAAGAATTTACTAAAAGACTGAACACAAGCACAAAAAATGCCTATGATTGAATACAAAAAGAGAATAAAAAGTCATGGATGCATAAAGTTACAAATATTAACTCATCCACTCTAAACAATAACAAAGATTCATAACCTACTCTATGTAGGAGTGTGACATAATTTAACAAGTTTGACATCGCTCCCTTAGCTGAGCCATTTGCACTATTTCCTGGACATCAACCAATTTATCTTAAAATATCATCGGTCATGTTTCTAACCTTCCATGACTGCTAGACACTTTGGAACCACACAAAAGATCATGCTCACCTAATCTCCTTTTGTCCATCAACAAGGCCCATGAATTGACAATAATGCTTCCAAATGTAGAGATTCCTAACCATTTGCATAAGGCTTTGCCAAACCTAATACACAATAGCACACTCCATGAAAAGGTGTAGGCTTGTCGCCATTGTGTAGCCACAAACTCTGCATAACCCATCACTAGGTTGTAGAATGTCCCTCCACACCAAATTATGCCTAGTTAATAATCTATCTAGCTCTAGTTGCCAAGCCAAAAAATGAACTTTGGAAGGAACTCTTGCTGCCCATAGTAACTTGAAGAAGGGATGTGATGGTTGTGAACCTCTCCTTGTATTGCCTTGTAGATCGACGTCACTGCGTATTGCTTAGAGCTTTCCATATCATACACCCACCTGTCACACACATCCTCACTCAACGTAAACCTTTCTAGCCTCTATGACATGTCCTCCACCAACTCCTCCTCTCACACAAATAAACCCCTTCTCTAATTCAACCTCCACCCTTCTTTTAACACATTCATGCCTTTGACTAATTCCACCTTATTTGCTGTTAATTCATACCACCTTTGATACTTATCACATAACTTTTGCAACCCTATCCACCTTTCTGTCCATAACAAGATATCTCTAAATCATAGGGAGAAATAAATGAATTTTACCTAAAAATAAAGTCTATACAAGTTAATAAATTTTTTTTATCTATATTAAAAGGTAGTTTGTATAATTGAATACTTTTATTCTAAGTTGGAGGTCTTAGTTATATATAACTTTACCTACCAACATTGCAAATTGTCATAACAAAAATACATAATGATAGTAAAAAGTGTAAAATGACAAGAAAATAAGCTTCACAATATAGGAGGCAAAGACAAAGGGAATAAAAAAGTTTATATATTTAGTCCGTTTTACCTAACGTATCATATGTCAAAGACGGGTGGGTTGGTTTGCCATCTATCTTTAACTTTTTAAATAAATAATAAATTCTAAATAAAAATATTAAAAATATAAAATAACAAAAACATAATATTATGGTTTCTCCTTTTTTTTTTAATTTTATTCGATCAAAATAAAATATTACACTCTAAAAAATTAATTTTTTCAAATTTAATTTTTTCCTTTATTTTTTTTAAAACCATGATAGTTACGAGAAATAAATCTTAATTTCGTTTTATCTTATAAAAGGTGTATTAAAATAAAAGTTAACTTTGATTTTATTTTTTTTCTCAAAATAAAATAATATATTCCAAAAAATATTTTTTAATATTGATTAGAAAAAATTAAATAAATATTTTTTAGAATCCAACAAGCTGGTTCAAGGTATTTAATTAATTATTTGTCCACCTTTACCATGAGGACTCAACTAGTGTTTATTCACTTTTGGCTAGCTAAAGGCATGACAAACAACCTTCTTTGACACCCTATATCTCAAGACTATCATAAGAAAATCATTTAACATTGTAGGGAAAAGTGTCCATTAATCAAAGCCTTTAGGTGACAATTATTAAGTCATTTTCTTTGGAATGTTGTTATTTAAAGAAAAAATAATTTACTTACCTACGGATGATTAAACTAGGAAAAACTACTTTAATTAAGAGCATTCTTATAGAGAAATAATTACTAAATTTTTTTTGACAACATCCAAGCATGAATAACTAAAAAATTTCTCGAGCCTAAACCAAACTTAAGGAGGAAGTTTTTTTTTATTGATAATATAATTCAATATTATTATCAAACTTGGTTCAATCATGGACTTAATCGAATTAAGAGATCATAGAGTTAGGAATTAACTCAAGAATCAGAAATTGACTCACATAATTCCACTAATATTAAAAACTATAAAATGATTTGTAATTTATATAATTTTATATTTAAAAAATTATAACAAATAATCAAAATTATAAAATAATATAAAAATTAATAAAATAAATTATCTTAATTTTTTATTATATATCTATTAAATGATTTAAATTATTTTAAAATTTTATAATATATATATATATATGCGAAAAAACTTAAGTAGTGTAGTGATATATTATATGTTTATTAACTTCTAGTACGTGATTTTAAGCCTATCGATGTCACTTTTATAAATTGATTTTGTTTTTCTTGAAAAGCTACAATACATGCATTTATGACAGCGTGCAATACTTAAGCATATGAAAATGTGAGTGCAACCATTTAGACGCATGCAACTGTGTGGAGAAAAACCAGCCGATGAAAGCGTGAGTGCAGACATCTGGATGGGTGTAGTTGTATGAACAAAAGCCGGTTCAACTGGATGAATGAGGATCCTTTATTAAGTTCTGGACAAATGACTGGTTTTGAGTTTAGCCCATTGAATTAATTGGTCTATCTGAGTGGAGTTTTATAACTTAATACAATTTATTAAATTATTATAATGTTATAAAAATATTTATTTTTAATTTTTGTGATGCAAAGTTATCTATAAAAATATTGTAATTAATTTTATTTAACATTTTTTTCTATAGAAAAGGAGAATCAATTTAAACTTTGTTGGGAGATTATAGATGTTAGTTAAAGTTTTATGAAGTTTAGCTTTGAAAAACTTCTTTGAGGTGAAATAACTGATATTGTATCCGTTAACATTATTCTGGAAGCTATATGTGCATTAAGAGAGTAATTTATTCTTTTTATATAATTGAGATGTAACTTGATTTATTATTTTCTAATTCTATAATTTATTTTAAGATATTCAATCTGAAAATAAATATAATCTATCAATATTCAACTATTATATTTTAAAGATTTTTTAAGGTTTGGGCATTTTTTTTCCAAAATTTTATTCTATCTACTGAATTTAATTTTTAGCAGAAATATCTTAATATATTTTAAATTGTTCAAATTTATTTTGGAATATAGTAATTATTTTATCTATAATGTATAAAAAGTGTTTAATCCTAAATGATTCTTGAGGATATTTTAGAATTTATTCTCAATACTTTCTTCTATGACTATATCAATCTCAAATGTAATTTCTTTGGAAAAAATGAATGCATTTTGAAATTTATTTTTTCTGTACCTTTAAAATAAAAAAGTAAAAGAAGACTTTTTAATTATTCAATAGTCTCATCAATGTATATATATTTTTATAGTAAATATTTACTAATCAGGTTAATGTCAAATAATATGTGATACCAAATAATGATTCCTAATAAAAATTCAAAATTTTCAAGCACATAAGTTGCTAAACACACAATGACATATTGACAAGAGATAAGAAAAAATAATTGGATATTGACTAATGACACTCAAAGTAAATTTCAAGTGGAAGTAAAATTCAAGAAGGATGTTTGCTAGGAGAGGAGGTCTGGGGTTTAAGAATATTGTAAGATATGTTGAATTTTAATGTCACTTTGTTGGGTAAATGATGGTGGAGACTTCATGTAGAATGTGATATTTGTGGGCGAGGATTTTACGGTCTAAGTATGAGTCACCTGATAGGAGTGGGATGTGAATCATAGGGATTGCTCTAGATGGTGGATCGACTTACAATCAATTTTGGTTGTTGATCATGTTCATATAGATTGGTGGAATGAAAGTGCAAAAAGAACGTTGGGGGATGACAGTGCATTAAGATTTTGGAGGGATAAATGATTAGGGGATCAAAGCTTAAATGAAGAATTTGGAAGACTTTTTGGGTTAGCCGTGAAGAAAAACATCTCAATGAAGGAATTTTTGGGGAGAGGAGGGTGCTGAAAGAGCAAGCTTTTTTTATGGGAGTAGGAACAATTGGTGGAGTTAAGGAAATAATTAGAAGAACCTCACCTAGTTGTCAATGCTCGAGATGGTTGGGTTTGGACACTTGCGGCATCAGGAAACTACTTAGTGACTTCGACTATAAAGTTCTCTCTGAGGATAAGGTTCGTTAGATGGACAACATTTATGAGATTGTTTGGGCAAAAGGGATCTAGCAAAGGTTCAATGTATGATATGGTAGCTAATCGTACATAGACTTCCAACAAGAAATAATTTGCACAGTCGCTAGATTATTCTAATAAAATCTACTAATTGTTCCTTATGCGATGATTCACCAGAAGCAGGACAATATTTGTTTAGAGGTTGTAAGTTGGTTGACAGGGTGTGATCAAGAGTATGTGCCTGGAGGAGGATTTCCTTGGTACTCCACAAGCACATTCGAGACTTGAGCTTTCAATTTTAGGGTCTGTCAACAGAGGAATAAAGCTGAAACCTTGCTTTTTTGGGTAGCATATCTAGAAAGGCAGAAATGAAATTATTTTTAAGGGTTAGTCCGTTAAGGTGGATTCAATCGTGCATGCAATTAAAATGTGCTTGTGGAAATGGTGTCACACTACTATGTTCTCATGTTTTGTGTTTAAAGTGTATGTTATTCTAGATTGTAATCTCTATTATTTTTTGTTGTAGGAACATCTTGTATTCTTTTACCACCGATACTTAATAATATCTTTGACTTATAAAAAAAAAGAGCAAAGGATAGTGAGAGAAAGGAATAATATAGATATAGAAACTAAATTAGAAATAAAATACTACTCAGTTTCTTTGGCTATTAAGCTATTCTCCTCTGAAAAAATAAAAAGAGATTATTATTTATTGGGAGAAAGTTATTACTCATTTAATGTTATTTGTAGTACCATAAAAAGTTAAGAGTCACTTAGACTATTTTAATTAAAAATTATTTATTAAATATAATTTTAATTTTTGAAAAGTACATTGGTACTAAAAAATATTTTTGAGACCCAAAGCATTTGCTTTAGCTGCTTGAGCCTTAGGTCAGTCCTGATTCAAGGCACACATATTTTTAGTTTAGGCTATATAATCAGAATTAAAGAGATATTATTTTTAACCCATGCTATATTATTCTATTATGTTAGGTGGGTAACAATTTGTATCTCTTAGTTATTACTTATTTACGTTAATACCTGGCAATTGATTTTAAATTCATTGGTAATTGGTATCTTAAGAGACAATAATTTAATTAAAGTTAATTAATAATTATTTTTCTTGTATTGTAAGCATGTAAAGTAAATTATTAATTGATTTTAGTAAGAAAAAAGAGAATAGGAAGTTACAAAAAAAAAATAAAATTATCACAAATATACAGAACCTATCCAATCAGAACTTATCTCTCACACTTTAAAATCATTAAAAAATTAAAGCAAGTGTGATAAAATTTTATTAGTTTAATTGGGTTTATCTCAATCAAATTTATAGTTAGATTGTTTAATATTTAGATTGGTTCAACTAACCTACACCCTAACTAAACAAAAGATCTAGTTGGCTTATAAATTTCCAGAGGTTTTTTTTTTCCTCCAAGAGATAATGTTTCAAATTCATTTTGACCATCATGTTCATTGCTAAATATATAAAAGAAATAATTTCTCTTCTCAGGTTTTACTTATTTATTTCCACAAGTAAAAATGAAATCATAATAATAGAAAAGAAAAAAGTATGGTATAAAATAGGTGAAATAATAATAAAAAATAATTCATAGAGTCATCAACAAAATTAATACACATTTTACACTTATAATATAGTTAAAAAAACATAAAAGACTAAACATACTTTTGTTTCTCAATTTTAGTTGAATTTTATTTTTATCCCAAATTTAAATTTATTTTTTTAATTCTCTAATTTGAAATAAATACATTTTTTAAGTATTTCCTACTATTAAAAAACAACCACAAAATTACGTATCAAAATCATAAAAATTTAATTAGAAGGGATTAATTTAATTAGAAGGGATTAATTTTTTTGGACGAATTTGAGAATTAAAAATATAAAATTTTATTTGATGGACTAAAACTATGTTAGGGACTTGGAAATATAATTAAACCATAAAAAATCATGTAAAAAAAATTTGAGTATAGGGAAACAACTCAATAACGTTATTTAATCCTAAAATCATGGAAGATGTTAATAATTTAAGAGTTTAATTGGTATATTATAATTTTTACACGGTAAATAAATTTGTTGATTTTATGAATGAAGAGTAATGATTGAATGTCAATATAAAAATATATTGGCAGTGCATACTAATTAAACTCATAATTTAATGTAAGAACAGAGAAAAAACTAAAATAACAAAGAATAATCAACATATTTTATTTATTATTTTCACAATAGTATTTACTAAAATAACAAAGTGTTTTCGTCATTTAGAATTTAATAAAATAAAGATCTTCGCCAACTATCATGTCTATCCTGATTTCATGAGTTCTAAAAGCCATGCAAACTTGGGTACAGGTCACAAAATATGTTGTTTTTGTTTATCCTGATCTTATTATATTTTCCATAACTATCTCATGGTGGACGCGCGTGTATGATGTCCAACTGTCCAAAATCATGGTCTTCATATATTTTATTTCAACAAATTGACATTGGTTCAAATTCAAAATGATTCTGGACCCTCTAATACGTGTTGGGTGTTGCTCCACCTTCCCTTTTATAGTTATCTCTTCGGAGTCAGCGGAGACTTTTTCTTCTTTGCTCAACAGTCAACTACTCCGGATCATTTTTTTATATACAAACTAGCGACACAGTTCACTTAATTTAAACAACTCTTAATATTCATCGATCCTCTTTTGTAGATTCGGATTTGATAAACAAGATAACATAGGATAAATTATCACATTTTATTTCAAAGACTTATTCGTTGACCCAATGACAAAACAAATTTATTTACCTATTTTATTTTATTTATTTATAAAATTTTTATAGACAATAAAGGTTGATTTGGAAGCGAATAAAACAGGATTAAAAATTATTTACGAGGAGTGCTACCATCACAATTTTTCCGCACTTCTCTTAACATACTTTAAAATTTATCAAAAAACTACAAAATTAGAAAAAGACAGAGTTAGTAAATAACAAGTGACTCATATAATTTATTATTTTTAATAAATTTCAATCAATAATATATAATATGTTAAATAATGTGTTGCTAGCATTTTTTATTGTTTCTCACCCATCTTGAATCTCATCTTCTCTGCTCTATTTCCTTTTTTTTTTAATCTCTTTCTTTCTCGGTATGCATTTCGTTTACAGCCTCACGACCCAGGCTGAACTTCGAGTTCCTAATTTCAGGTTGAAACTCATGATTAAGGTTGTCGTTGCATCTCCAATTTCTAGCAGATTTACAATTTTTGTTATATCATTGCAATGTTGAACGTCTACAAAATATATGATTAAAATATATAATATATAAACAAGGATAATTCTTTCTTTATAAATTGATTTTGCAAAAGATTTGAAAGATAAACTAGTCTAATAACAAAGTTCACGTAAAATAAAAAAGGAGAGGGATTCTGAATTCTTTCCCAAATAAAATTATTATACTAACCAGTAACGATTTCCTATTAAAAACTTTGAAGTAAACTTCTCTTTTTATTTCTTATTATAATTTTATTCACAATTTTTTTATTTTTCTACATAATATGCGTTGAGTGACAGAGCAAAAAAATTACTAACAATGTTTAAATGTTATTAAAATAGGTACGACCTAATTAACACAGTAGGTTAACACGTGAATGATGGAACTATTAGGTTAGTTGTTGAATCTTGACAGGGTATATATTTAAACTTTTTTTTAAAGATATATATTAATTGTTAATATGTTAATTTTGTTATTGAAAAAATTTAAAATCACAACTTCTTCTTCTTACCTTCTCTATATATACGGATTTTGTTACTAGACCATATTTATAACCCATGCTATATATTAAAACTTATAAAAAATATAATATTACTAACATAATTTGTTCAATCTAAACTCCAAATTTATGATCAAAATAGATGACTTTAAGTCTAATTGTATAGATAATAATAAAATAACTTATTATAAAAATCAATAACTTAATTTTAAATTTTAATAATTAGGTATGAAAACTTATATAAAATATTGTTCCAGAATTAGAATTTTATAAAATTAAACTAGACTTGTTATTTTTCACTAATAATAAGTTACTAATTAATTATTATCATTGTGGTGGTTAATTTGTTGAATAATTTTTAAGTCTATGATTTTATTTAGTTGTGTCCTTTTTTATTCAATTTTATTAAATTCACACTTAAAAAAAGTCAAACTAGGTAATCTAGTTCAACCAAGTCAAGTCATTGATTCAACCACGTCAACCAACCGTGTTTATCAAGTCTAATCAAATCAATTGCATGTTCAATCCACAATGCGAATTGAACTGGTTAGCCGGTTGACTCTCGATCCAACTAGTTAGACTAAACCAGTTTATATAACTATGTTTTTTAAGTTTTTTTTTTTTTATATTCTGTCTCCCAAAAATCTATTACTTTAAATACAACTTGATGTGTTGATCTATTCAAAATATTATCACATATTAAAACTTAACATTTATTATATATTCCAATTGAAGTTATTAAAACAGGTTTAGTCATTGACCCAACCAAGATAGTAGGTTAATGGGTTAGTGATCAAACACAATATATATTAAAAAATTATACAATATAATATCATTAACATAATATTGATAAATCAATACTTTAAAATTAAGTTTAGTAGATGAGTTTTTCAAGTGTAATTGCATAAACAATAATTAAAAAATATTATAAAAAATAAAAAATTAACTAATAAGTTCTCATAATTAGGCATTTAAATTTACATAAAATATTGTTTGAGTATTAGAATTTTATTAAATTAACTTGTTATTTTTCACTTATAAGCTACTAATTAATTATTATGATTTAGTGGCAAGTTAATCTATTGAATAATTCTTTAGCTTTTGATTTAATTTTTTGGAGTGTTTATTTATTTATTTTTATTAAAATTTACATTTAAAAAATAAGTCAACTAGGTCAACCCAATTCAACAAGACCGAGTTACCAATTCAATCTTCTTGGGTTGTCAATTTAACTTATCCAACCTACCAAGTTGACTGGGTTAAGACAGGTTGACTTTGTAATTAATCTCAAGTACAACTCAAACTTATTACCTAATCTATTTCTATCATACTGGCTAGGTCGAATGATTTTATAAATTTGATGCCAACTTTAGTTCATCTCACTAATGACATTGTTTTTGGAGTTTTAACTTACATATGTTATATGTTGTTGAATATGATATTGATATAGAGTAGTCATCATCTATAATAATGACTAACATCATCACTCACAAAGTGAGTACTCCCCTTCCAAAAATATGTGTTTTAATGCAAACTCACCTAATCATGATATATAAGATATATCATCAATGTATTACTAGCAGGGATGAAAATAGATTAGGCCATAGTAGACTTTTCAGAAATGGGTCTATTTGTTTTTAAAAAATGTAAGGCCCAAAATTACCTTATTATCCATCAAATATTTTCTTTTTTGGCATGACTTTACCTTTTTAAAAGTTCAGTTTGACCAATAAATCTATTTAACTGTCTATTAAATATATTAAAAATCACATGGGTTAATAGACGAATTTTAAACAAACCAACAAACTAAATTTTAAATAGGCCAACATGTTAAAAACAATATTAGATCTAGTTTTAAATATAGAAAATAAAAAATTCAAAGTATTTTTTATTTATATATAATATAGATAATTATTTTATTATGATATTAAATATAAGTGTAATGTATATAGTAATTTTTATTATATTTAAATAAATAAATACACGGCCTATTATGCTCAATAAGATTTTCTTTTAAACACAAACCTAGCCTATTTAATTAAATAGGTTTTTTTATCTAATCCTAGCCTTTTTATTAAATAAGTAAAGTTGAGCTAGATTTTGAATAAGTCAGATAATAGGGCCTATCGATTCTTACCTTTAATTACTAGTATTAGTAAGTGAATCATTTTAATTTAATAAAAGGATTAAGATGAGACTTGATTTTCTTTCTTTTTTTTTTTATGAAATTATTAGATAGTTTTAGACTATCATATTCTCCATGGTTTCGACCAATAATAATTTATTTATTATAATTTGATAGATGTGATCGACACACTTTGTAAGATAAATGATTAATTTTTAAAATTTAATTAAATTGATCAATCAAATATATATATTGTGTGATTATTACTCAATATCACAAATAACATAATATTTTGAAATCATGTAATAATTTTTCTCGCTTTACTAAGCAATTGACTACAGTAGAAATAATTTCTCTCAGTTTGAAGCCCAATGCCGATGAAACATCTATAAGCACTAAGTAAGCTTTAAGACATGTCTTGGTCCTGGTGAGCATACTGGACATAACTCACCTTATTTCTTACACACACATAGATAGAGATATACACATATTATATTTTATATATATATATATATATATATATATATATATATATATATAATATAATAACTTCTCCCCTAAGTCACAAGAAATAATGGATATAATATTGCATATACAAATAAGTCAAAATATTTGATATTATACATATTACAAAACTCGTGACTTAGGAGAGAAGTTATTTGTAACATAATGTGAATAAACTTGGTTGGTAGTCAAAACACAACCTCTTTGCCTTAGCCTAACATGCCTAGTGCCCACCTTCACACCCTAGGGACCCAAAGGATCTTACTAATATCAAACTTCATAACCTTTCCTCCTTATCCCTTATCAGAATTCCCCAATTTTTGCATCCATAACCTCTCATCTCAATCCCCAAATCCATGTCCCGTGATTCCTTGATCGCTAGCACCAAAGATGCATATAAAACCCAAACTTGATTACAAGATAAGGTAATGAAACAAACACCATACCTAAAAAATACTGATATTCTTGATCTAGATAACCTATTATTGGAACACTTAGACTCGAAAACATGGATTAAATTAATTTAGGATTAATTATTATTAAGAAATACATGTTGGATTAATTTATCATAACAGTAAAGACAACTTTTTATTTAGAATAAAGGAAGTACTTATACTTTAAATTGAAATGGTTCATACACCGACTCTTGAGTCTAATTGCATGATTGTGTTTATGGCTTTTTGTTCCTTCTCTTAAGTAAAAGAATGTCATTCGTAGTTGAAGTACAAGTTGTACCCAAAAGAAGATAAAAGTATACAAAGTGATTTGAAGTAAACCAGAAAGTTTACAGCCGAATGTGTTTATGCCTATAGGTGAAAATAATAACGAAAAAAGGAATGTTAGTATAAGAAAGTTGGGTACATAAATGTGAGAAATGTTATGAACAAGAACAAGTGGAGCATGTAAACATAAAAAGTAGAATTATATAGGTTAACGGCCTCATTACGAATTGGGCTAAGATTGTGATTTAGATTTGAAGAGGGTACGAATTGAAGGAATGCATTAGCCATCATCTGCCCGAGATGAACCTGGGCCTGGGTCGAAAGGTGTAGCCCATCGGGCAGAAGGGGCAAGCCATGAGCGTCCACAGTCCTCAGGTTTAGGAGGTCAATGCTCAGCTGTGCTTGTCTTATTACCTCTATGTAAGGGCCTGATCCAGATGCCAATGCTACCTACAAAATGAGATACAAAAAAATTAAGAGACAAAAGGGAAAACAAAGCCGAAGCTATGAAGATACTTTTATTTTGCACTCCATAACAAGGTCTATTTTGATAGATCAGTTGATAACATGAATTGAAGGGATTGGGAATCATCCAACAGGCAACCACCATTTATTATATTGCAACATTCAACCTTAACCTTGTTCAAGAGTAATAATGAAATTATAAACCTCTTACACTCACAATCATAAATGCTCATTAGTATGAATTTTATGGTAGTTGTATTTTTTTTCCTATAAAAAAATATTAATAAATGTTAAAATATTAATTTTTCTTAATCTGGTATCCAATCCACACTTTTCTACACTCGTCTCCCTCCTTATGTAACACAATCACGTTATAATTCCTTCATGCTAGTTATGTAGTATGTAAAAAAAATCTAATTCAGATTTATCGGCGTATTTTTAAAATTATTGAAATAATGTAATTTTCTTTTACACTTAGTGCATAAAATTTTATAAAATGTGTATATTTTTATATTTTCTACTGGATGTTAGAACAATTAATGGAGGATTTTAAGATAATTTTTAGGTTCAAGATTGGTTCTTTTCAAGATATTCCACTATAGAACCTAAACAAATCACCAAGGTAGAATATGATTTTTCACCAAAAACAAGAATTGCTAACACTCATTTTTTAAGTTAAATGTGTAGGATTAATTTGAATTTATAAAAAAGTATCAATGGAATAAAAAATAGATATAGTTTTTATAACTATGTTAAATTGAAAAATTTATACAAAATACCTTAAGACCTAAAAGAAAATACATATATTTTCCCTTTTTATGAATGAAAATAGTCCAAGCAACTTATTTACGGGAGTTAAAATTTGAGCTTATTTAGTGGATTCTTTTAACCAAAGATCGTGCTTTAAAAAAATAAGATATAATCATAATAATAATTTAAATATTAACAATTAAATTCGTGATAACAAATATAAATTAAGAAGGATTTGAAATTTTAATTATTAATTTCTTAATCATCATTGAGTATGTCATATTTAACTTTCTAAAATATAATCCATAATTTAGATAATTCAAATAAGTTAAAAGACTTAAATCTAGTTAAAAAGTACACTGTACAAATAGATTTCGAGAAAAAATACAAAATAGATTTAATTAATTTTTATATAGTATGACAAGGAATAATGCTTCATGAAAAAAATATTTGGTAACAATTTTATAATTGATAATTATATCTGTATTTATAATAATAAAAATGAAGAAAATACTTCAACAAATATTTATATTTAAATTTTTAAGAAACTTATTTTATAAAAGAATTTTTTTATCCAAAGGATGATGTACTGAAATTTGTTAGGGAGGAGAATGTAATCCAAGTGGTTACTGATAATGGTGATAACTTTAAAACATGTGGAGAATTGTTGATAAAAAACAGGAGCATTTGTTTTGAATCATGTTTGTGATGGAAATAAAAGGAAACATTAAATCAATAGATACAAAATTATAGTATGTATAGCCAATTAAATATAAAAAGATAGAGGAAAGAGAATTTGTGTACCTCAAATATATTGAATTGAAGTTCTTGATCTTCAAGAACAAAAACCCTAGGAATGATTATTGTAGAGATATGAGTTCAATAAGAACTCTTGAGAATTTTACTACCTACTTTCTAGGGGATTATTTTAGAGAATGTGTATTGTTGTTGTAATTTGGTTAATGGGATGACAAATTTATAATCCCACAGGGTAGGCAGAGACCCCTCAAATGGGCTTTTTATGATTGACTCAACCCAGAGTCAATCTTACTATAATCCCATTCAAATAATCATAAAGATATTATAAGATATGATTATCATCATATCTTAAATTGCCAGATAATGATAACATATAATTGATTAATACAAATCCACTATTATTTCCAACATTCTCCCACTTGGATGGTATTAATCAATAATACAAAGATAAATCATTAAGCTACAATGACAATTATAGACAAATCTTATATTAGACAATGAGAAGTTTGAGCTACAAAATAATATCTGATAGGGATATATATCATGCACATTAACAAATATTTCTCATAAAGTATATAGAATAATGTAGTTCAATAAAATGATACTACATGGTCTCAAACATCCAAAAATGCTAAGAGATATGTTACTAAAATGATGTTACTAAAATGATATTACTTCACACATATCTCATAGCAGAGTTTTAGACTCCCACTGATCTAAGACATCAAAACTTAACCAAACCATATGAGTCATAAAACTCCAAAGTTAAGTATTTGATCAGTGAATAAAAAAGTGTTAAATTGATATAATTTTTTTTTTGAGTCCGAAAAATTATATAGATGAGAAAACATAATTTACATGCATCTAATTATTCATCATAGCCCAATAACATATGTAATTACATATAGGCTACATAAATTCTCTATAATATTTGACATTTAACTAATCTGAGTTTTAGAAAATGAGTGACTATGTAAGAATATGAAGACAAGTAGGAAATCCACAAAATCCCTACTAAGACCACATAGACACTTAGTTTATATATTATAAGATATGATTATCATCATATCTTAAATTGCCAGATAATGATAAAATATAATTCATTAATACCAATCCACTATTATTTCCAACATTCTCCCACTTGGATGGTATTAATCAATAATACAAAGATAAATCATTAAGCTAGAATGACAATTATAGACAAATCTTATATTAGACAATGAGAAGTTTGAGCTACAAAATAATATCCGATAGGGATATATATCATGCACATTAACAAATATTTCTCATAAAGTATATAGAATAATGTAGTTCAGTAAAATGATACTACATGATGTCAAACATCCAAAAATGCTAAGAGATATGTTACTAAAATGATATTACTTCACACATATCTCATAACAGAGTTTTAGACTCCCATTGATCTAAGACATCAAAACTTAACCAAACCATATGAGTCATAAAACTCCAAAGTTAAGTATTTGATCAGTGAATAAAAAAGTGTTAAATTAATATAATTTTTTTTTGAGTCCGAAAAATTATATAGGTGAGAAAGCATAATTTACATGCATCTAATTATTCATCATAACCCAATAACATATGTAATTACATATAGGCTACATAAATTCTCTATAATATTTGACATTTAACTAATCTGAGTTTTAGAAAATGAGTGACTATGTAAGAATATGAAGACAAGTAGGAAATCCGCAAATTCCCTACTAAGACCACATAGACACTTAGTTTATATATAAAATAACATTCAGATTATTGTGGTCACAAAATGTCAATTGAGCAAACACTTAGATAATTGGTCCAAACAAAAAAAAATTCATAAGTACTTCAATAGTGCAAATTGTACTCAATAGAAGTACTATCATAATAAGCACTTTTTTACAAAGTAGAAAATCATACTCGATAGGAATATTGCATCTACAATATACTTATAGAATTTTGACCAAACAAAATGTGAAATTTTGGGTAAAGAAATGCACAATACTTAATTGCATACCAAAAGAATTAATGTGCAATGTCCAACAAAATGCTCTTAACATCCATTAAAGATGTCTATTAAGATACAATGAATTATGTATCTCAATTAAAATAGGACAAAAATAAATAGTCAAGTCCTGTAAAGTATGTCATATCATAATTAAATGTGCACAAAAATATATGACAATACAGATAGATAAGTCTCGAGACATGATACAAAATTATATACTTCTAAAATTTTGATCAATTAAAATATGAAATTTGGGTAACAGAGATGCACAATGCATAATTGTATGTCAAAAGGATTAATGTGCAGTACCCATAGAATGACCTTAACATCAGTTAAAGATGTCTACAAAGATACAATGAATTTTATGTATCTCAATAAAAATAGGACAAAAATAAATAGAGAAGCCCTATAGAATATGTCATATCATAATTAAATGTGCACACGATTATATGACAATAAAAAATATATAAGTTTCGAGATATAATACAAGATTATATATACTCCCACTAATCCTTAATATACCAAAAAAAAAAATATTAGGATTATCATTAGGGTACACTAGTATTAAAAGTTCTAGTGATAATGAGATGATGACTTTATAAGATAATAATAAAAGTGAATTAAAATTCACTATTATTCTATTTAAGGAATTAGAAAGTAGTAGAATAACAAATGATTAATGAGAGAAGTGGTTAAAATAACAAGAATATGAAACCTACAAATTCATCTATAAGAATAAATAATTCTCACAAATGGTTTCATAATTAACCACATATTAATCAATCTTTACAAAAATATTGACCCTTATGAGGATCTTGAAAAAATAATTACATGAGTGAGAAAATGAATCACTTGATAATTTTACGTAGAATATGATATCATAAGCAAGTTCTCAAGTAATCATAAACAAAAATCAAGTGCTACAATAAACAATATTTACATACACTTGAGAATAAAATATGATTACACGCAGCGGAAGAATGAGGCCTATTCTTACATATATTAAGGATATAATAATAAATAGTCTCTAACTCTCATCACAATTTATAATGGACATAGGTTTATTTATATATCCCAAAATAAAGCCTCTAGCTTTTACAAGAATACCATTAAAAATATTATAAAATTTGGTATGGAGAAATTAATCTCTTAAAATTTGGGATTCCTATATTGTCCATACAAGAATTGCATACTAATATTGCAAATCAATAGAGAGTTTGTTATACAAGAAAATATTTTACAAGAGACCAATATAAAATTCTTAATATAGATCCCAACAATGTGATCACAAATAATGTGATAAGAAAAAATAATTTTATCAAGACCATTTGTTTTTGCACATGTATGATTAATTGGACATTTAAAATAAAAATCTTATATCACAACAATTTATTTTATAAGATATTAATTAAAATTCTAATATAGAAAATTCTTCCACTTGATAAAGAAAAAATAAGTTGACATAACAAAAAAATACCCAGAGGGCTAAATAAAATTCAACTATTTATTTATCAATATATATATATATATATATATAGAAAATTTGCACCACAAAAAATGCAACATTTTTTTTTTGTTTTGAAGGAAAAATGTCCAATTAAAAGTTATAAGTCCTTATGGAACAAACAAAATGAGAGTGTAAATTTTGGTTCCATATAAATATAACTAAACATGATCAAATGAGGGAAATAAACTGAACATTACAAAAATAGGGAAACATTATGTAATTCTAAAAGTTCAGTTAAAAGAGAATCCCTAAAGAAATTACAATGTACTATAACTTATATCAATAAAATCCTAATACCGATAGGGTATTAAAAAATCATTAACATAAGCCAAGAAAAATACATTGTATAACACCAAATTACATTAATAACAATACACCGATAGAGTATAGTTATCATCAATGCAATAAAAAAAATAATTATATCACAAAATTCACATAAATGCATACAAAATAGTGAAATTATAATTATGTAAATGAAAAAATAAATTATGCATATTGTCCAATAAATTTGCATAATTTTAATCATATATATTATATGACCAACATACAAAATTCACATTATTATACCCATGATAGACAAGTAATAATAATGCAAATTAATAAAGAAAATTATGCTCATAAGAGAAGAACAATTAAGATTGTGCATAATTAATAAAATAACCTAAAATCAATTTATAAATGATAATTCAATATTAAAGAGAGTACAGTATAATTGGAGAATACAAATACTGGAAAAAATTATCACAATGAAAATAGGTCCAAAATTCAAGATTATAATAGTAAAAAAATTTTAATTTAATCTTGAATTAATCAAATTTTTTTATACTAAAAAATACCAATAATATAAAAATATTAAATAAATATGGTATTTGTCAAAAAATAAGAATATAAAAAATTAGCAACCACATTCAATGCTTCTGAGAATAAATTTAACACACGAATCATCATACATGATCGTATCAAAACGACAAAGTTCTTCCTTGACCAAATCACAAAAATATGGGTATAAAAATGAGTCCATGCAGCCCCATTAACACTTTTCAAAGTAAAAGTTAATACAAATATATTATGTTGCCCACACAAATGACTCATATTGGTTAAACATAAAAAAGGAAAACCATTAAGTAATTTTGAAAACAATTTACCTCATAATTATTTAAAAGAAAACTAGGTTTTAAAGGGGTAGCACTTAAAAAGAAGTTTCAATATATAATTTACCCATGTAAGAGTAAGAGAATGAAAATTTAACATGTTATTTTAACAATAACAAGTAGCATAAACCCTCATTTTTTTGTGAAAAAGATAATAGTGAACTATTTTATAAAATTTCACTAATAACACAAAAAATCTTCAATTCAAATTTAATTTTCTAATAGAAAACAATCATAATTCTCTAATAGAAAACAACCATAATATGTATCTAATTTGGCTCTGATACCAATTGATGGAAATAAAAGGAAACCTTAAATCAATAGATATAAAATTATAGTATGTATAGCCAATTAAATATAAAAAGATAGAGGAAAGAGAATTTGTGTACCTCAAATATATTGAATTGAAGTTCTTGATCTTCAAGAACAAAAACCCTAGGAATGATTATTGTAGAGATATGAGTTCAATAAGACCTCTTGAGAATTTTACTACCTACTTTCTAGGGGATTATTTTAGAGAATGTGTATTGTTGTTGTAATTTGCTTAATGGGATGACAAATTTATAATCCCACAGGGTAGGCAGAGACCCCTCAAATGGGCTTTTTATGATTGACTCAACCCATCACAGAGTCAATCTTACTATAATCCCATTCAAATAATCATAAAGATATTATAAGATATGATTATCATCATATCTTAAATTTCCAGATAATGATAAAATATAATTGATTAATACCAATCCACTATTATTTTCAACAGTTTGTTGCGCATTTTATTGATTTGATTTTTGAAGATTTTAAGACGCATTTGAATGTTCATCAAGTTACTATTAAGAAAGGAAGAAGGATTACTACTACCTACATTCATAGTAGAACAATGTTGATTTCTATAATGAAGTGCATAAAAGGAAAAGATTTGATTAAGCCTAATATGACTAAATTTGTCACAACTTATTTAACCTTAGGTTGTCTTCATGAATTGAAAGTATCATTGATGAACATGTTTAGTTCTAAAGAGTGGAAAGGAAGCATGTTCAAAACATCTCAAGAAGGGAGAAGAGTAGAAAATGTGGCTTTGTATAGTCGGTTTTGAAAAAATATAATGACATGCCTTAAAGTTGTTGTCTTACTTATGGTAGTCATTCGATTGGTCGATTTTGATGAAAAATTTGTCATAAGTTTCATGTATGATGAGATGGATAAAACCATAGAGAAGATAAAGTGAAACTTTAATAATGTTAAGAAAAGGTAAAAGTGAATTGTCTATTTATTACTCTGTTTTAGTATAACATTTTATTTTTTTATGTAGTTATGAGCCTATTTGTAAAATTATTAATGAGAGATGAGATCATCTGCTGCATAGACCTTTGCATGTAGTTGCATGTTATTTGAATTCTTATATTCATTATGAACCTAACTTTAGACATGATGACCTTGAGGTGAAAGAGGAGTTGCACATATGCATGAGAAAATTAGTTAATGATGTTGCAGAACAAAACAAAATTAATTTGCAATTTGTTGAGTTTCATTTTGTTAGATGACTTTTCTCTATGGAAAATGCTAGAGAGTCAAAGAAGGCTATGCAACCTGGAGAATGGTAGGGAGATATTTGGAGATGAAACCCCTAAATTGAAGAGATTTACTATCCGTGTTTTGAGCTTGACTTCTAGTTCTTTTAGTTGCGGACATAATTGGAGCTCATTTGAAATGATAATTCAAGTTTATGAATTATGATGTATTAATGTTATTTGTGTTATTAATTTACTTCATTTTATTAAGAAAATAAAAAATTATTTTTAATTATAGGTTCATACAAAAAAAAGAACCACTTACATCAAAAGACAATGAATGACTTGGTTTATGTGATGTATAATTTGAAGTTGGGGAGTAAGCAAATTAAAAAAGCTATGGTGCTTCCATTATAAGATTGAGTCTAATGATGAATGGATAACGAAAGATGGATTTAATGATGAGGTTGAGTTGCTAGATACTTAAGGACAAGGTGAGGGTGATGGTAAAAATGTTGAATTGGTAAGAGATGTTGTAGGAAGTTTAAGTGATTCAATTGTTGATGCTTTTGATTTAGATAATTTAGTTTTGAGAGAACCTGATGATAGTGATGCATAATCTGAGGGACATAATGATGAAGATAATAATAATTAATGATCTTGGCGATGCTGAAATTAGAGGATTGATCATGATCTATGAAAACATTTGACATTTAGTTATTTTTGAATGTTATTATTTTAAGGACTTATGTTTGGAACTTATGTATGTAGATTATGGGCTTATATTTGGAACTTGGTGTAGTTTGCTTTTTGAATGTTATTATTTTAAGGAGATATGTGTGGAACTTAGTCTAGTTTGTTTTTAAATTGGTGTAATTTGACTATCAAGTATGGACATATTTATGAATTATGACACCTATTATGCCATTATTTTTTTATTATATTGTTAAAGTGTTAAATTAATTATTATATGTGTCATTTATAAGTATTTAATTACTAATTTATATGTGAAGTAAACTCTTATGACTACCGGTCATCGGCTGCCACCTTTGACCACCGGTCACCAATCGCCACCTCCAATTGATGATCACAGGTGGTTCCCTGTTGTCATATCTAATTGGTGGTTATTGATTGTCACCTTTGACCGAAAGTCACCGGCTACCACCTTCAACTGTTAGTCACCAGCTGCCATCTTCAACTGTTGCTAATCGATTGCCACCTTTAACTGCCGGATCACCACCTTCGACCGATTATCACCGACCGTCACTTTCAACCGTTTGTCACCCTGCCACCTCCATTCTCCACCTTTGGCATCAACTGCCACCTTTGACTAATGGTCACTGAACGTTGATTTTCGGTATCCAGGAAAGCAAGATTCTACAATTGTCAAAATTTGAAAACAATGTTTTAAAATTGGAAAACAAAACATGTTTTTAAAAATTTAAAAACTTTAAGGCAAAATTAATTTTTATTTTTATAAATTTGGAAACTACACTAAAATTCATCCTAACATGAACTTAAATACTTTAATTTTTCTTTATAAGTAATGATATTTTTTGTTTATTTTAATATAAGTATAACTTTTTTATATATTTTAATATAGACCGGATCATGCTAGCATGCTAGTAAATCAATATAATAGTAGTTCGAGTAGTGATCTAATGTTTTCATTGAATTGACCACTAGACCAATTTTTAAAAATATGATTTTTTTACTTTAATTTAAAAACAACTTTTAAGTTAAAATAAATGGAGTAAAACTATACTTTATTGAGGGTTTTTTTTTAAAAAATTGGGAAGAACTAATTTCGATAAAATTATTCTCATCTGATAAACGTAACTAATTTCTATAAAGTTACAGATTTGTCATTAAAAGAAATTATTCTACAGGTTAAAACATACAAGAAACAAGACGAAATCCTAAATTTTTATTAGAATATGGTATTACTTGACGTGATCATCTTGGTCGCAGTATGTCAGCATCATAAATGCCTATTGTCTCTATATCTTCCGGTTACAGGAAGGTCAAACCTGCATATTTTGTATACTAGCACTACCTATTTCTTATATACCACAAAAAATAATGTTCACCTTAGATTACAAGAATTTAAAAAATCTATGATGAAAATATTAAATGCAGAAATTATAATTATACAATCAACATTATATTTTTAGTAAATAAGATAGATGAAAAAAATAAATACGTGAATTGAAATATAAAAATATTATGAGTTCATAAACATGGGATATCGAGACTGGATTATCCAAGGCTTTATCCCAATCACTTTCTTATAAATAAAATGTTAGTTACCGGACAGTTCAGTTTTACTAATTGTTGGGACATATGTGGTCGACATTGCTTCGGTCCTAATTAAACAAGTTGAAGAAAAATAGTATATCAATCGCAACTACGTTGTGTTGAAAATATGTAAGCAACAAACGGAAGTTGAAACCAATCTATTAATGAATAATTAAATATGCATAGGACGAAAATAATACCTGGATTATGGGAAGCAACGGAAACTGCAGATCACGACGAACATCCAAGAAGAACTTGTGGACTCTTGTTTGGTAGAATTGAGAATCGTGTAGATTGACCGTATCGGTCTCTCCTTGGTACCACAGCAAAGCACGAATGGTGCCACCGTCACGCAACGATGCCTTGGCCCTCTTCATCATATGATTGTAAAGCTCTTTTCCGCGTTCCCACTCGCTTATGTTGGTGCCTCCAATCGCGCAAGGGACCAAACCGATTACACCCAATTCTGGGTGCTTTTCCAACACCCAGTTGGCAAATGCCATTCCTGGACCCACCCCATTTGTCTTCTTAAAATCGATATCCGCGCTCACTGGCTCACGCGCTTCCACCCACGTTTGGTGCGCGTTGAGCCTCAAAACTGATGGGTTCGGACTCGACTCAGGTGGAACCACGCCGTCCCAAGTGGCGATCCCCGTGCTGGTGTCGTTTATTACGCCGCCTCGACCCGCCATGTTGCTCTGACCCGCTAATATAAATATGTTCCTATCATAGGCTTGTGCCTTCACTTCCCATGCTTGAATCACACATAGCAACCACAACAACGAAGGCATGCTCTCTATGGAACCACCTCTTTCTCCACCCTTACATTTCCACTTTACAATTTATATATATATAATCACAACCACTTGTGTACTTTTAAAGATACTTACATAATACACATTCTTTTCTATTGTTGTAAACATAACATTTGCCAATTGGGATTTTCTTTTCAGAGTGGATCTGTTACTACTCTTTAATATTTTAGGATGGTAGTACTATAAATAATGTCATTACCACGTGAAACGAATTTTTTGTTGTATAGGTTTCTTTTCTTTTTTTTTTTTTTAAGGAAAATTAAGGCTGGGTGTGAGGTGTCAAAATAAGTCAGCGATGCTCGCCTTAAACGTGTTTTAAATGTTTGTTGTAGTACAAGCTATCCTTATGCCTATGGAAAAAGTTCCATTTCCGCGCGCTCTAGCGGCACTCTGCCGCGTCTCGACCATTCCAGATCCCGTCGGATCTTGGGCTTCGGCGCTGCTCTGCGCGCTCCTGCGGTACTCCGCCACTGTCTCAAACCGCCCAGATCGCGATCTGGATCGCGTTTCGGCCGCCCAGCTCGCGGCGAATCTTGGGTTTTCAGCACTGTTCCACCGGGCCGCTCGCTCCAGCGGCTCTTCATCGCGTTTTCTGCCGCCCAGATCGCAGCGGAGATCACGCTTCGGCACTGTTCCACCGAGCCCCGCGCGCTCCAGCGGCACTCCGCCGTGCTTCGACCCGCGCAGATCCCGTTGGATCTTGGCCTTCGGCACCTCCAGGGCCGCCCGCTCCACCGCCACCTCGCGCGTTTAGAGCCTTGCCCAGATCTGGTCGGCGCTGCTCTGCCGGCACTCATTCGTTTTTTGATGCATCCCGACCACTTCTTTCTTCTTTTATCTCAGCAAGAACTCGAATTTAAAACGGCATAGAAAGAATGATGGTTGCAGTAAAATGAGAGAAGAAGAAAGAAATGACATGAAAGGATAAAGCTGCACCAGTGGCCTAGTGGTAGAATAGTACCTTGCCACGGTACAGACCCGGGTTCGGTTGCAAGTGCAATATAATAGCGCTGCTATTTTTATTAAATTTAAAGGACTGAAGCGTAAATATTAAAATTATTAAATTTTTCGAAATTTCATAATATTGGAATTTATTCAATTTTGAGATGTATTTTTTGAATTATTGTGGCATATTACTCTCAAATTTTTTGAATATTGAATTATCACTTACAATATGATTTTTCTATTAATTTGCATTGTAATGACCTGCCTATCGTGGGCATGATGATGTGAATTTTGTTTGTCATATTTTAAGATAATTAAAATCATATGAAATAAAGCATGATTTATGCTATTAATTTACATAATTATAATTTCACCTATCGTTGATGCATTTGTGTAAATTTATGAATAAATATTAATTCATTATATTAGTGATAATTATACCATATCGGTGTGTTGTTATTAGTATAATTTGTTGTTGTACAATGCATTTCTCTTGACTTATGTTAATGTTTTTTGGTACCCTATCGGTGCTAGGATTTATTAATTTAAGTTATAATGTATTGTAATTTGTTTAGGGATTTATTTTAAGCTGAACTTTTAAATCACTTTTTTTCCTTTATTGTGATGTTCAGTTTTCTTCCCTAATTCCGTCAAAACTCTAAACGGAACAAATTATGAGGACTGGAAAGAATCATTAGATCTCTACCTGACCATTGGCAATCTGGACTTAGCATTGAGGACGACGAGGCCTGCGCCTCTTACAGATGAGTCCTCTGAAGCTCAACGAATTTCTCATGAGAAATGGGAACACTCTAACAGAGTGTGCCTGAAGGTGATTAAATTCACCATGGAGAAATCTATCAGACAGAGCATTCCAGATCTTGATGATGCCAGTGCCTTTCTGAAAACAATCGGTAAAAAATTTACAACCTTTGATAAGGCACAGAAAAGCCAATACCTTTCCTTATTTGAGAAGACCAAATATGATGGTGTCAGCGGTGTACGTGAACACATTATGAAGTTAGTACATTTCTATAATAAGCTGAAGTCTCTCAAGGTTGAGGTTGGTGAAGACACTTTAATTTATCGCATCTTGGAATCTCTGCCTTCTCAGTTTGACATCATGAAGACTTCATATAACATTCAAAAGCATGACTATGGAGTGGATGAATTGATTGCAATAATCACCCAAGAGGAGGAGTCAATGAAGAAGAATAAGCCTAATAACATTCAGTTCGTTGCTTCTAGTTCAGGTGTTAAAGGTGCTAACAGATATAAAGGAAAGAAGAAAAAGGGTACAGAGAAAGCAGAACGACATTTAGAACCCAAGAAGAAATTCTTTAAAGGTTCTTGCAAGTATTGTAAGCAACGTGATCACAAGGTCGAAGATTGCTTTATTCTGAAAAAGAAAGAGGAGAAGCGAGGTAATATGCTAGCACTAACTTGCTTTGAATCTAATGTGGTTGATGTTCTCCAAATTCCTGGTGGTTAGACTCAGGGGCTACTATTCATGTTGTGAATTCTTTACAGGGGTTCACAAGCCTGAGGAAACCAAGTGATGTTGAGTCGAAGATTGTTATGGGAGATGGAGCTGGAGTACCCGTTGCTGACATTGGAGTCGTCTCTTTATGTTTATCCTCTGGACATACTTTATTATTACATGATGCTGTTTATGTCCCTTCCACGAGAAGGAATTTGATATCAATTTCTGTTTTAGACAAATGTGGATACAACTTTTATTTTGGTGATGGAAAATTGGTGATTTATTATAATTCAACTGTTGTTGGTTCAAGAGTTTTGCATGACAGACTTTACATGTTAAACGTAACTGATATGTCAGTTAACTCCATTAGTAGGAATAAACGTAACAGGATTGATGAATCTTCTTCTATGTTATGGCATAGACGTTTGGGGCATATTTCTAGGCCTCGAATTGAAAGACTCATAAAAGAAGGGATTCTGCATGATCTTGACTTCTCAGATTTTGACACTTGTGTTGATTGCATCAAGGGAAAGTTCACTGCCAAAACCAGGAATAAAAGTTCAAATAGATGTGACGATGTGCTACAATTAATTCACATAGACATATGTGGACCTATTACTCCTACTGCTGTGGGTGGATATAGGTATTTTATTACCTTCATAGATGACTTCTCCAGACATGGATGGATATATCTTTTTCAGGATAAAGCAAGCTCTCTTGAAGCCTTTAAAACTTTTAAAGCCTTTGTTGAGCTGAAAACAGAAAAGAAAATTAAGTGTGTAAGGTCTGATAGAGGAGGAGAATATTATGGTCATTATGACGAGACAGGAAGAAATCTAGGACCATTTGCTCGATTCCTTGATGAATACAGAATTGAAGCTCAATACACCATGCCTGGAACTCCTGAACAAAATGGCGTTGCTGAGAGACGAAATTGAACACTCATGGACATGGTGAGATGTATGTTATCACATTTATCTCTGCCAGAATTTCTTTGGGGAGATGCCTTGCGAACTGCTATGTACATTCTTAATCAGGTACCTAGCAAATCTGTGCCCAAAACTCCTTTTGAGCAAATGACTGGAAGAAAGCCGAGTTTGAGACATTTCCATGTATGGGGTTGTAAGGCAGAAGTAAGACCTTATAATCCTAAACAAAAGAAACTTGATCTCAAAACTATTAGCGGTTATTTCATTGGCTACTGCATCGGTTCTAGAGGATGTAGATTTTATTGTCCTTCTCACTCTACATGAGTTATTGAATCTGACCGAGCAGTTTTCTTTGAGGATGATTTAGACAGTGGGAGTTACACACCTTGATTGATGACCCTTAGAGAAGATCGAACCATGCTTCCATTACCATCTTATTTTCTTCCTACAGACATCTCAACCCCAATGGTTCACACAGATGAACAAATGACAAAGCCACAAGTTGATGAACCACAACTCAATGATCAACAACTTGATGATGTTGATGTGGCCCCATTAAGACGATCTCAGAGAATACGCCGACCTTCTATACCAAATGACTATGTTGTATACCTTCAGGAGCACGAATATGATCCACATGATGATGACGATCCTATCACATTTCAGGAAGCACTTTCTAGTTCTCATGCTTCTGATTGGCTAAAAGCTATGCATGATGAATTGTCTTCCATGTCTCATAATAATGTTTGGGATCTTGTGGACTTACCAGCAGGTTGTAAGCCTATTGGATCTAAATGGGTCTTTAAGACAAAACGTACTCCAGATGGAAAGGTTGATAGGTATAAGGCTCGATTGGTGGCTAAAGGTTATAGTCAACGGGAAGGCGTTGACTATAAAGAAACTTTTTCACCAGTTTCAATGAAGGACGCACTCCGAGTTGTCATGGCTTTAGTTGCTCATTTTGACCTAGAGCTACACCAGATGGATGTAAAGACAGCTTTTCTGAATGGAGATCTTGCTGAAGATGTCTACATGGTTCAGCCTGATGGTTTTGCTAAGGCAGGCAATGAGCATTTGGTGTGTAAACTTAAAAGGTCCATTTATGGACTGAAACAAGCATCTAGGCAATGGTATTTAAAATTCGACCAGGTTGTCACTACTTACAATTTCAAGGAAAATGTTGCAGACCAGTGCATTTACTTGAAGACTAGTGGGAGTAATTTCATCCTTCTCGTATTATATGTCAATGACATTCTCCTTGCTAGTAGTTGTATGAACCTATTGGTTGAGACAAAATCAATGTTGTGCAGATATTTTGATATGAAAGACCTTGGTGAAGCTTTTGTTGTTCTAGGCATCCAAATTCTTCGTGATAAGTCACGTGGCATAGTTGGATTGTCTCAAAAGGGATATATCGAGAAGATTCTCAAGAAGTTCAACATGAATGCTTGTTCCCCATGTGCTGCACCTGTGCAACATGGTGACAAATTATCTAACAAACAATGTCCTCATAATGATGAAGAAGTGGATGCTATGAAGAAAATTCCATACGCTTCTGCTGTTGGCAGTTTGATGTATGCTCAAGACTGTACTCGTCCTGACATTGCTTTCATCGTCAATGCCTTAGGCAGATACTTGAGCGACCCAGGTTTGGGTTATTGGAAATCTGTTAAAAGGGTCATGCGATATTTACAGGGAACCAAGGATCATATGTTGACTTTTATGAAGTCTGATCAACTTCAAGTCACTGGCTATTCTGATTCTGATTTTGCAGGTTGCCCTGATGATCGTAGATCTACTTCTGGCTTTATTTTTATGATGGCAGGAGGAGCTATCTCTTGGAAGAGCGTTAAACAGTCTCTCACAGCTACCTCTACCATGGAAGCAGAGTATGTTGCTTGTTTTGAGGCTACTCGCCAGGCCATGTGGTTTAAGAAATTGATATCTGACTTTCACATAGTTGAAAGTATTTCCAGGCCACTTGTAATTTACTGTGACAATACTGCTGCTGTGAGTTTCTCTCGAAACAACAAAAGCTTTACTCGTTCAAAGCATTTTGATATCAAGTATCAATTTGTTAGAGAACAAATTCAAAGTTTTCACACTCGGATTGAAAACATTGATTCTGAGGAGATGTTAGCAGATCCACTGACTAAGGCCTTAACTGTTGGAATTTTTCTTATTCATGTAACTCACATGGGTTTAGTCAAGGCTTTTGATGTATTAAGTTAGTAGGAGTCTGATTCTCTTTTTTCTTTCAGAGACATGCTCTAGTTGATGTCATTTTGTTCATGTTTCTTATTAGCATTTTATTTATGCTTGGACCATTGTAGTGTCATTTATGGGACTGCATTATGCCATACATTTTATGAAAAATATTAGCTAAATGCAAATGATTAATATCCTTATCGGATATTTATTTTGTTGCTCAAATTTTTCATATCGTTAATTAATATATGATATATCGACAATTGTCGTTTTAGCTTAATGATTTGTATGTTGATTATTGATTGACACTATCCAAGTGGGAGAATGTTGAAAATATTGTGGATTAGTATCACTCAATATCTATTATCATTAACCGACAATATAAGATATGATCATTATATCATATGGTTATTTATCTTCTAACCGACAATATCTTAAAATATCAATATGGTTATTTAACTGGGATTACAGTGAGATTGACTCTGTGATGGGTTAGGTCAATCAAATTAAAAGCCCAATTAAGAGAGGTCCCTGACTACCCTGGGGGGTTATAAATTTGCCATCCCATTAAGCAAATTTACACACATCAGAATTATTCTCTACAATAACCCCTCAGAAGGTAGCCAGAAGAACCTCCTAGAGTTCTGTTCAATAGTGCTCATGGACATGAATACCAATTCAGGTACACATTCATTCTCATTCGCATACTATAATTTGTGTCTAGTACAGTATAATTCAAAACCTACTTTATACTTTCATCAATTGGATCTGTTACTGCTCTTTAATATTTTAGGATGGTAGTACTATAAATAATGTCATTACCACGTGAAACGAAATTTTTGTTGTATAGGTTTTTTTTTAAGCAAAATTAAGGCTGGGTGTGAGGTGTCAAAATAAGTCAGCGATGCTCGCCTTAAACGTGTTTTAAACGTTTGTTATAGTACAAGCTATCCTTATGCCTATGGAAAAAGTTCCATTTCCTTGCTAAATTGGCCTAAGTGGTCAATCATAAAAAAACGAATAAAGTTGATTAGTCAATTAATAATATCTTCATTATTAACATGTGGATATCATTAAATGATCATATATTATGAATGAATATTGTGGGATCATATGGGTCAGGTTGTTGAAGTCCATCTTCAGTTTATAAGTTTTTCAGTTTCGAAGTCCTATAGGAGTGAAGAGGCCTGTCGGGATCGTATGGGTCAGGTTGTTGAGATCCACTTCCAGTCCACAAATCCTTCAGCCTCAAAGTCCTATTGGAGTGAGGAGAATTCTATTTGTCAGGATCGTGCATGTCGGGTCGTTGTGATCCACCTCCAATTCAGTAATGAAGCTTTAATTATTAATGAAATGTTAGGTGGATTGTATGATGATCTACAACACAATGCATGTTTGAATTGAGACCATCCATTATTCTTGGCTAACCTGCGATGAACCTCAGATTTACATTAGGGTCGCGGAAATGTGCACTAACCATTAATGCAACTCATGTCTACATTAGGATCGAGATGAGTTATTAAACTGGCCTGCAATGCAACTCAAGTTTATATAGCGGTCGAATGTGCTCCTTGCCGACCTATAATGCAACTCATGATTGTATTAGGGTCAAGATTTGCTTGTCGACGCCCTACAATGCAACTCACAGTTGCATTAGGGTCGAATTTTGCTGTCGATGACTTGTAATGCAAATTAGGATTGCATTAATGCCAAAATTTGCTATCGACGACCTATAATGCAACTCACAATTGCATTAGGACTAGATTTTGCTGTCAACGACCTATAATGCGACTTAGAATTACATTAGGGTCGAAATTTGTTGTCGACAACCTGTAATGCAACTCATGATTGCACTAGGGCTTGAATTTACTTACGACAACCTGTAATGTAACTCATGATTGCATTAGGGCTAGATTTTGTTGTCAACGACCTTTAATGCAACACAACATTACATTACGACTAAAATTTGCTATCAACGACCTATAATGCAACTTGTGATTGCATTAAGGTCAAAATTTACTTGTATACAACCTGTAATGCAACTCATGATGTATTAGGCCGAATTTTGCTATCGACGACCTGTAATGCAGCTCAGGGTTGTATTACGGCCAAAACTTGTTGTTGACGACTTGTAATGCAACTCACGATTGCATTAGGACCAAATTTTGCATGCAACGACCTGTGTTGTACATCTCTCTGAGAACTGTCATATGATTTGGAAAGTTTGTCTAGAACAGAAACTGATAACAAATTGAGAAAAACTCTTTACATAGACAATTATGATTAAGAAAAATATCAGATCAGATTGATAGATCACAAGTTTAATAATGTAAAGGAAAAATTATCAAGTCACTAAAATTCGGGTAGTTAGGAATTCAAGTAATTTGAGTCAAGTCATACCTTTAAATCTTATCATTTTGCTAATTATCGTCACAGAAATATTGTGGTTTTTGTTATTTTTCTAATATAGCATAATAAGAATTATATTGATGGAATGAAATGATTGAAATAATATTTTTATTGTTACTTAATTTATTTAATTAAATGATCTAGTGAAAAGAATTTAATTTGGTTGCTAGAGAAAGACACCCAATTTTTGAGTATACCTACATATATCTTAAAATTTTTTTATATGTACAACATTAAATATATTAATCTGTTTGATTGATTAGCAATCATTAAATATAGTATATAATTATATTAATCTATTTTAATTGATTAACAATAATTTTTATTAATGTACGTTTAGTATTAATCCATATATATATATATATATATTAAATATAGTATTAATTCATTTTGAGTATTGAATATAACATTAAATAGCATTAAAAATATTGTTATATATATTGGTTTGTGCATTAAAAATTATAGAATGTAATAGCAGTAATATATTATGATTACTCGAAATTTGTTTGAAAAATATATAAATATATAAAAAAGGAAAATACTAAGTCAAAGAAGGGATCTAGAAAGAGAACTTACAAAGGAAGAGATAAAAGCTGTCGTTTGGGAGTGTGATAGTTTCAAGGCTTCAGGGCTTGATGGTTACAATATGAAGTTTGTGAAACACTTTTGGGACTTGCTAAAGGTGGATATCATTAAGATCTTGTCAAATTTCCATAGGAATGGGAAGCTTCCTAGGAGGGTCAATGCATCCTTTATCTCACTGATTGCTAAGAAGGAATGTTCTGGAGGTCTTGAGGATTATTGGCCTATTTCTCTAATTGGTGTAATCTACAAGATTATAGCGAATGTGTTAGCCCACAGGTTGCAGCTGGTGATGCCTACTATCATCGAGGAAGCAAACTGATTTCCTTGAAGGTATGCAATTACTAGACAATGTTGTTATTATAAATGAAGTCATCCATGAGACAAAGCAATGTAAGAAACCCCTACTGATATTTAAAGTGGATTTCAAAAAGTCATATGTTTAGTGAGTTGGCCTTTCTTGTTCTATATGATCAAGCGATTCGGGTTAAGAGATAAATGGATTAGTTGGATTAAAGAGCGCTTTTAGTTGTCATCAGTATATGTCCTTGTTAATGGTAGCACAACTCAAGAGTTTTGTATGCAACGGGATTGAGATAGGGGGATCCTATGGTCCCCTTTCTATTTGTTGTAGTGGTTGAAGGGCTTGGTGGCTTGATTAAAAATGCACTCTCTAGTAACCTCCTCTCAAGAATCAAGTTGGGGGAACGTGATCTTCAGGTGGTGATTTAGCAATACATGGATGATACTATTTTCATGGTGTCTCTAAAGCTTTAGAATGTCTATACTTTGAAGAGTGCTCTTAGATACTTTGAATTAGCTTAAGGACTAAAGATCAATTTCCACAAAAGCAGTTTGGTGGGTGTGGGGGTGAAGTCTCTGGATTTGTTGTCCTTTGCGAGAGTACTACATTGTCGGGTTATGCATATATCATTTCCCTATCTAGGGGTTCCTGTGGTGGCCAACGTGAGGTGTGAGCGTGTCTAGAATCTGGTTCTAGATAGAATGAGAGTGAAATTACTATCGTGGAAAAGGAAAAATTTGTCTCTGGGGGGTGGATTTGTTTCATCAAATCTACCTTATCCTCCATTCCATTATATTTTTTTCTTCTTACAGGATTTTGAAGAAGGTGACTCATTCCATATAGGCCATGCAAATGCAATTTCTATAGGGTGATCAGTAGACTGCCATAAAATAGCTTGGATCAAATGGGAGATAGTGTGCAAGGGTAAAATTCAGGGAGGTCTTGGATTTAAAGATGTGAGAGGCATTCAATAAAGCTCTTCTTAACAAATGGCGTTGGAGGATCCTTTACGGGGTAACTCCCTTTAGATTAAAGTTCTGGAGGCTAAATATAGGAGGGATATTAGATAGGATCTAGTAGTCAAGAACAAGAAAGACAGATCATAGTGGTGGAATGATATCCTCAAGGTAATGTCTGAGGAGTGGGTGAGTGATTGGTTTTCGGGTAAGGTCAAACCCTTGGTAGGGGGAGGATCACTATTCAAATTTTGGGATGGGGAGAGGAGGGTGACGGGGGATCTCAAATCTCTATTCCCTAGATTATTCCAAATCTTTAATAAGAATGAGGCTACTATATTTGATGTAGGTGGATGGGGTGTTGATGGTTGGGAATGGAGGTTTAGTTTGAGCATGACACTATATAGTTGGGAGGAAGATTGAGTGAGGGAGTTGAAGAGAGTTCTAGAAAGAGTTTGTGTGAGGTGGGAGGTGGAGGATGGATGGAAGTGGTATGACAATAATGAGAGCTCTAGTTAGTATTATGTGAAGGAAGGTTATTACTTAACTTTTAGAGTTTCTCAAGGTAATATCTCTCAATTCTTCAAAAGGCTATGGAAATAAAAGGTGTTGTCTAAGGTGGTGGCCTTTTCTTGGAAGGTGGCTCACAACAAGAATTGGCAAAGAGAAGTATTCCTCTCTCTTCCAATGATATTTGCCCAGTACGCTACATACAACCGGAATCAGAAAGTCATCTACTATAGAAGTTTAGTTACCTAGTTTGGATGAGTGGCTATATGTGGTTAGGGTACATGTCTGTGTTGTCATCAGAGTGTCAGTCAAGCTTCTGATAACTATTGGGTGTCTTTAACATTAAAGGGAAAATATCCTGTGCTATACTTGGTATAATTTGGTTAGCAACTCTGTGGGGAATTTGACTTGCTAGAATTATTGTAATGTTTAAGGAAGAATCCTTTATTATAGCAGAGGTATGACAATTGTCTCTTCAAAGGGTTTAGGTATAGATTAAAGGCTCTTATAATGCTTCGCCAGTGTCTTTCTATGATGGTTTACTCTACTTGTACTATGTTTTGATAGGATTAAAAATATGAATTCTTAGATGACCATTGGTTAGGGCTATGTATTTGATTGTGGGGTGTCTTTGTTTAATGGTTGTTTATTATCTATTAGGTTTTTGCATGTTTGGCTTTGGTTAATTTTTATTGTATCTGTAACTCTTTGTCTACCCTGTTACACCTTTTGACATGGGTAGATATTGCTATTGCTAAATAAATTTTTACATTCTTAAAAAAAACATAATATATATAAAATACTAAATCATATACCTTAAATAAAAATGTATTAAAAACACAATATATTTAATATAATTAAAAATATATTAAATAGTCTAAATTATATATATATGCACATTTTGAGTATTGAATATAACATTAAAAATAATGTTATATATATTGATTTGTGCATTAAAAATTAATAGAATGTAATAGCGGTAATAGTGCATATATTATGATTACTTTAGATTTATTTTAAAAATATATAAAAGGAAAATACTAAATTACATACCTTAAATAAAATGTAATATATATAAAATACTAAATCATATATCTTAAATAAAAACGTATTAAAAAGTAATATATTTAATATAAATTAAAAATGTATTAAATACTCTGGATTATATATATATATATATTTAATTTATTTCACTCCTTGGTTACTATATATACTCATTGAGTATTGATTTTTTTAATTAAAAAATAAAACAAGAAATAATGTCCTGACTTAAACCAAATTGTAAAAGAACAAACACATTAATCATTCATTTGTATAAAAAAGTTAATGCGAATGAATAAGTTAAATGCGTGAATCACAAACAATAAAAAGATAATTATTTTTTAAACAACAATATTGTTTTATTAAATAGTCAAAATTATAATTAAATGTAGTAAATCAATTTTAAATTTAAACCAGATAAATTCAAGCATGCAAAAATATTTTTTAAAAATTTTATGAAACAATATTTTGTCTAGATTCAGATAATAACAATATTATTTCAATTATTAAGTAGATAGATACTTTATTATTCTGTCTAGAGTTAAAATTTTAAAATATTTCTCAATTTTTAAATTGAATGAAATTGTTTTAAGTCACATTAGCTTGACTAAAAAAAGGAACGAATTTCCTATATTTCAGCAAGGTCTTTTTCCAATGTTAACCTAAAAGAATAAAACATGTATTTGTTGATTTTATCTATGTAATTATGCAAAATTTAAAACCGTAACCTTTCCAATGTAATTGATCTAGAGTCGTTATATCAAGTGTAAAGACAAATAGGTGATAATAAAAGAAACAACGAAGAGGAGCAGGGCATACACCACATTAGGGAGTGATCTCGAGAACTTTGTGTGATCTCTCCCACAACCAATAAAAATTGTTTTTATTAAAATTCATTTGAATTATCATGCACGCGCACCAATAAAACAAAATTTACAACACCTAAGATATACAAGAAGAATCATGAATAATCTTTAGCAATCATTCGTTACTATAAAGAAAACAACAGTGGTTTGATCAACTGGTAGATCTGTGTTTCCTCATCGATTTTTTGTTGTACCTCTATAAAGTAGATCTGAGCCTCCTAACATCTTATTTATGAGAGATCAGGGCAAACCACCATATGTGGATCTCCAATTGATATGATATGGAATAAATAGTCTTGCTCATGGTCCACTCTATCCTTTCATGGCTTTTGTCTTCTCCAATCTTTCGAACCGTCGACAGAGACCAAGTAATTGCCATTTTTAGAAGTTTAGTGGTGAAGGTTGCCGACTTCAATTTTATCGGCTCCCACTATGGTCACCAAATGTTCTGGAGTGTATTTTCAAGTAGGATTAGGGCATTTGTCTTAGGCGGCTACTAAAAAATTCCTCCTTTAAGGTTTCATAGTCTTCCCTTTTCTATTGATCTAGGTACCCTCTTCCCTTCCCTGCCGATCACAAGTGATCCTTTATTTAATTTTGTCTTCGTTATTAGTCGTCGACTGTCATTAAATGATCAAATATTGTGCGATCACGCGAGTCAAGTCATTGAGATCGATCTCCTATCTAATTTTTTAGAAATTTTTAAAATATTTTGTAATTATTCTTTTTTTAAAGATATACTTTTTTATTAATTTAATTGGCAATGTTTTCCCCTTTTGTTTGGTTATCGATTCAACAAAACGTCATTTTTTCTCAATCACTAACCTTAATTCATCGTGCACCATTTTTTTTTTTTCATTACCAAAAACTTTGTTTACCATCACACACATTGAAACACACCATTTCACTCACTAAGTAGTTAAAAATAAAACAAATTCTCCCCTTATTTAAACAATTACCATTCCCCGGTTTCTATCTTATTTTTTATAGGAAATGTTAGTTTATTAGTGGAGGGATTTGAATCCACAACCTTTTTCTCTATCTCTGCATATATAGACTTAACGACTAGACCAACCATATAACATTCATAACAATTGAGACCTGCCCCCACTTATCTCTTATATCATTTTCTTTTCTTTCTTTAGAGTCCCTCTATGTCATGACTTCCTATCTCATCTTCCTTATTTTTCTCTCTCCAATAGACAAAACTCATCAAAATTCTATATTCTTGTGGTCTATAATAATGGGAAAAGTGATTTAAGGTGGATAAAATCCATGCATTCTCATCTCTTTAGAGTTCTCTATTTTATCTTTTTGAGATGAATATTTAATATTTTAAACATTAACAAGTAGTTTTACACCGTAGTTTTTTTCTTTTGGACAAGCATTTTACACCATAGATTAGTTATGGATTATCTATTAGATGTAAGTAATTCAATTATTAAGATTATGATGCTTCTCTAAAAATCCCTTGGCATTTCAATTTGGGGGTTTTATCTAATTAATCAATTTTTTTTAATGTTTAGATTCCTTGGAAAATACATTGATTGCTCCTGTTTACAATGTTGAAAGGTTTTACTAGGTTTTCTTTATGAGAAGCTACCCTACCTAGTGGAATTTTTAATTATTTTTAGGGGAAATAAGTAATTATTAAACAAGTCATTTTGATGATTTTTTGTTTCTATTAGTAGCTAAGAATAAAGAATAATATTTAGATTTGCATTTGACTTGATTATTTTTTTACCTTTGGTGATATGATGAATATTTTAGTAGCTTTGATAATAATCTATTATTTTTCCAATTACCACAATGAAGAGATAATGTGACACTGTTAGTCATTCATATTTTAAATTTATTTCTATATGTATTATTTCTAGATTTCAAGAGAGTAAATTTTAGTTTTGGAAAATGAGATACTTTTATTTATTATACATTATTAAATGTGTTTAATTCCTATGCAACTATAATGTAAGAGAGTTTTACACTGGTGTTCAATCATAAACTTCGTTTATATAAGTTCATAAGTCATTTTCTCTTATTAAATATCATTGTAATTCTTTTGAATGAAAATATTCGTGTTATATTTATTTTTCCTTCCAATCCACGTTGTATTTTATGCTCTCACTAAGTCTTTGTGAGTTACCCCATTTTCCTTCCTTTTCTCTCAAATGCTATCGTGGATGAGTAACTGACTTTCTAGAGTTTACTATCTTATTAAGGAATTTGTACATCTTTTTGCTAGGCATCCATTGATGTAATGGAAAGTGTATTTTGGTAACTCCAGTTACGCAACTATAATAGTAACATATATAAAGACAAAGCTAGTGATAGAGATTGAGATAGATAAAATATCTTTATTTTGGAAATATTGAGAATATTAGTTTATAAACATGTACATGTTGAAAATTATGATGTTTTGAGAATCTATGAATGATTATTATGTCATGATGTTGATCTTATCATATGGCTATGGAATTGAATATGTATATAAATATAATTTTTTTTACATGCTACCTAAATTGTGGTTTGTCTTCTTTTTAGGGGTCTTTGTTGAAATTTTTTTATTTCAAAGTTGATGTCTAATGGTTTTTTTAGGAAAGTTTAAATATTAGACTAATCGGGCTATAAAGATGCGGTTTTGGAATATGAAGTTTTGGAAAGTGCTTTCGAAAATATGTATTTATATTATGAGAAAGTACTTTTTGAATAGTCACTTATTCTTAAATAAAGTACTTTCGGGTGCTTTAACAACTTGATGACCAAATCAATTATGACATCTATCATCTCTTATTCTTAACCAAAGAAAAAAAAATAGGAAATTCAAAATACATCTTTGATTCTTCTTAATATAAGAGAAATGAAAAAAAAAACACATTTTGTTATAATAGGTACTATCTTTCTTGTCTAATATAAATTTGATGTGACGGCAAAAAATGACTTGAAAATTAGAGGAAGTTGTCACTAATATTTATTAAGAAAAATATTGAAAATCTTAAAAATAAAGAATGGTCTATGAAAATTAAATAACTTTAAAATATATTTATTTCACGTGTAGGGAAGATATTCACACCCTACAATGTTCGTGATAAAGGTTGTTTACCTTTAACACGTGTAAAATTAAATAACTTTAAAATATATTTATTTCAACCCTTAAAACAAAAAAAATATTTTTTATTTTATTATTTTAATATTTTAACAAGAATTTTATTATTGAGAAATTTATTTTTTATGAAAAATTATTAATATTTTTATCTTTTTAATTAATTTATTTTTTTTATATTTTCGGGCTTCACAGAAGGGTGCTCCTACTACTATGTTTATGTAGTCCTTCTTTAATTAAATTTGTGCATTGACGTTTTTTATTTTTTAGTTTTATTAAGATTAGAATTTTGGAACTATCAAAACTCATATGTCCTAAAAATTAAAATTCACAAGTGTCTAAACCAATTTATTAGAATATCCTTATTTTTATATTATTTTTATTTTTTAGAGTAAAAATAAAACTTTTTTTATTATTTGTTAATATTTTTGAGATGAGATTTGAAAATAAAAGTTGTCACAACTTATATATCAAAATCTTGGGAATAGAAAGATATGACAACTTATATCTCAAATTCTCATAACTAAAAAAATGTCACATCTAATTCATCCTTTTATTATAAATAAGATGTCCTGAGAGTTTGATTTCTAATTAATCAGAGTAAAAGTATTATTATTAAATCCATATTTAATGTATTTGAAACAAATGTTTTTTAGAATAGAAAAGGAACAAGAAAGAAGGGCACCAACGTTTGCCTTAGAAAAATCGGGATTGAAATCTTTTAATCAAAGCAGAAAAGAGGTGAAGAAATCCCTAGTCAAAATGGAGCAGGACTACATCGAGTAAAGCCACCAAATAAATGTTTAAATGTGATTTCAAACAAGGTGATTTCAAACAAGGGTGCTCCTACTACTATGTTTATGTAGTCCTTCTTTAATTAAATTTGTGCATTGACGTTTTTTATTTTTTAGTTTTATTAAGATTTAGAATTTTGGAACTATCAAAACTCATATGTCCTAAAAATTAAAATTCACAAGTGTCTAAACCAATTTATTAGAATATCCTTATTTTTATATTATTTTTATTTTTAGAGTAAAAATAAAACTTTTTTTATTATTTGTTAATATTTTTGAGATGAGATTTGAAAATAAAAGTTGTCACGACTTATATATCAAAATCTTGGGAATAGAAAGATATGACAACTTATATCTCAAATTCTCAGAACTAAAAAAATATCACATCTAATTAATCCTTTTATTATAAATAAGATGTCCTGAGAGTTTGATTTCTAATTAATCAGAGTAAAAATATTATTATTAAATCCATATTTAATGTATTTGAAACAAATGTTTTTTAGAATAGAAAAGGAACAAGAAAGAAGGGCACCAACGTTTGCCTTAGAAAAATCGGGATTGAAATCTTTTAATCAAAGCAGAAAAGAGGTGAAGAAATCCCTAGTCAAAATGGAGCACGACTACATCGAGTAAAGTCACCAAATAAATGTTTAAAGGTGATTTCAAACAAGGTGATTTCAAACAAGGGTGCTCCTACTACTATGTTTATGTAGTCCTTCTTTAATTAAATTTGTGCATTGACGTTTTTTATTTTTTAGTTTTATTAAGATTTAGAATTTTGGAACTATCAAAACTCATATGTCCTAAAAATTAAAATTCACAAGTGTCTAAACCAATTTATTAGAATATCCTTATTTTTATATTATTTTTATTTTTTAGAGTAAAAATAAAACTTTTTTTATTATTTGTTAATATTTTTGAGATGAGATTTGAAAATAAAAGTTGTCACAACTTATATATCAAAATCTTGGGAATAGAAAGATATGACAACTTATATCTCAAATTCTCAGAACTAAAAAAATGTCACATCTAATTAATCCTTTTATTATAAATAAGATGTATCAGAATAAAAATATTATTATTAAATCCATATTTAATGTATTTGAAACAAATGTTTTTTAGAATAGAAAAGGAACAAGAAAGAAGGGCACCAACGTTTCCCTTAGAAAAATCGGGATTGAAATCTTTTAATCAAAGCAGAAAAGAGCTGAAGAAATCCCTAGTCAAAATGGAGCACGACTACATCGAGTAAAGCCACCAAATAAATGTTTAAAGGTGATTTCAAACAAGGATCTGCAGCATATCTTGTACTAAGTATTTCCTCTCACTTTTATATTTACTTTTTTCTTTCTCTTCTTCTCTTGTGTGAGATTATGAATTAGGTGCCTCTTGATATGAACATTAATACAATTGCTTCAATGTAGGGGTGATCTTGATTTGGGTGATTTGAAAAAAAATATTTTTAGGGTCAAAATTGATAGGAAGAAGGTTTTTCATTTTTGGATAAAGAAACATGGTCATACATTATTTCCAGTCATGACTATTTCTTTGGCCATTGTTGTTTTTCTTTTTTTTGTTTTGTGTCTTAAGTTTACTTAGCATAATTTTCATTCAATTTCTTCTCCTTTTTTAGTTTTTATTTTCTTTTATTTTTTTCTTAAAAGACTTGTCTCAAGTAAACCAAATGCATGACCCAAAACATCATAAAATTGCCTCTATACTTAAATTTCACCTAGTTGTTTTGCAAAATTGGGACGAAGTTAATAACAATAATCTTTATTTTGGAGAAGTGTTTTTTTTTACAGTGGTGGGTGGGAATGGGATTCAGGACAATGGCAGAGACATAGGGAAAAAAGACTAATTATGCAAATTATTCAAATAAAATTTTCAAACCAAATACCGGAAAGATTTTTTCGTTGATACAATCTTATATGTTAACAAATATGTCAAATATGCATGATGAATTAGTTCCTAATTATTTATATTATTTTTCTCTTTTTTAATTTTTTAACTAAAAAATAAAAAAATATGTGATGAAATTAAATATGATATCTTTTTGTATTGTCTAATACATGTAATGAAATATTATTGACATTTTCCATTGAGAAAATGAATAGGTAAATGATGATTATGAGCGATGAGATTTAATACATGAAGGGAGAAGCTTACAAAAACAAATGCTATGTGTGATTGAGATGTGTATGCTATTCATCCCTCTTTTAATTATCTTTCCTTTTCATTTTTATGTTGTGTGAATATGAAATTGAGATATTTATGGATAAAAAATGTGAATGAGATGGTAACATGATCCCAAATGGAAATGGATGAACATTTCCTTTTTTATATATAACAAATGCATGTTTAATGAAATACATGTTTATAGTTAGAATGTATGATTAAAAATACTATTTTCATTTTTTTCATGATGAAGTGCATGATTATGTGTTTTTAATGCAATTCAGCTTAATTATGTTTTTAGTCCTTTAGTATTTATGCTTTTAATTCCTCGGAGAAAAAAAACTTTCATATTTAGTTCTTCAAATGAATAAAATATCCTTTTTTATCCTCTTGACTGTTTTTCCTTATTTTAGGTTTCTTTTTGTACAATGTGACCCTTTTTTCTCAAAAAACACCTTTTTTTGTTATTTTTTATTGCTAAATTCTAAGGACTAAAAGCACATTTTAGCAAATATTTTAAATGATTTTTTGTATTAATGGTGTCATAGTAACAGGAGGTGTGAAAAATTATCTCTCATGTGGCATGTGTAGGGAAAGTGGGTAGTGAAGTGATCCCTAAGCTTCGATAGGTCATGAAGAAGTATTATATGTCTTACTAATTTATTTTCTTGGACTGTTGTATTACATATACATTATTGGATTATTTGGATGTGATGTTATGTGGGCATTTGGGTTTTCCCTTTTTATACCCTAGAGATTACTACCATAAACACAATAATGAGAACAAATGACAACCTAGAATCAATGTATTTGGTGCTCTTGAATAGTTATTAGATGTCTATATTAATTTATTTATTTTTATTGATGAGTTTGAGGTATTTTTTTATAATACCCTATAAAGTAGTGTTCTTGAATCGGCATTAATAATAACAATTGTAGTGCCCTTTTGTAGTCCCTTGTGATTGGTTATAACAATTAAGTTAGTTAGAGATGAGGTTATCATTGATTAATCATCGTTTCGTGTCCTTGTTTATCATTGTATTTGGTGTGTCGGTTCATATGATTATGAATTATGGGATAAAATAGAACTAGGTATAATGATTAATTTGGCATGAAGGACTTCGATTGAGAATGATTTAATTTTAATTTTATAATTTAGAGTGTGCTTTGAAGGATTAAGGAAACCTTAGGAGAGGGAAACAATGGAAAATCATAGTGCATGTCTTTGGATGAGAAAAAATGATAGGAAAACGATGCAATTTGAGAAAGTTGTCTTCATGAGAGTTGTAGCTCTAGATATTATTTAACTAATTTTATTGGTTTCACCTAAAAAAGATACATACAACTCAAGTTATGATTAGATTAGTGACTAAAGGTCGAACCGCCAAAATTATGCATACTTCACAACCAACACTTATGATTTTCATATGAGAAAAGCAATAGGCAAATAATGTAATTTGAGAAAATAGTCTTCATGAAAGTTGTAGCACTATATGTTATATAACTAATGGTGTTGGTTTCACCGCAAAAAGATACGTAGAACTCAAGTTATGGTCAGGTAAGTAACTGAAGGTCGAACTGCCAAAATTAAGCCATAAATTCATGTTTCTTCCAATTTTTAACATAGTGGATGTTTGTTTTAGCCCTTGAGGTAAACATGAGAGCCATAGATAAATATCCTAGATTTTAAACTAGATAAGAAACAATATCATAGGATTAATAAATCTCTAGATATCACGTTTATACTCGGCAAAGATCACAGATACTTATTAGAAAATGAGTGATGAAATCTTCAAAACTTAGAAAATGTTGTCACTACAAAAAAAATTTAACTTATACCCACACACATTTTTACCTACACACACAATTAAGTGTAGGTAAAACTAAAAGTAATTTTTACTTGCAAAATCTTAGTATAGGTAAAACTCTTACAAAAGATTCTAATAAACATAATTGGATGTTGATCTAACAAAAAATTTACTATTTTATGTTAAATATTTAAGAATGAAAAAAATTAAATATAATTTAATAGTCTAGAAAATATTTTTTTACTAATATTTAATTTTCATATTTTTTAAAAAATATTAAATAAATTACTCATGGCCAGTGGATGGAGTGAGAGGTGAGAAGTGATGAAGAGCTTGTGATTATTGAACAGTGGTCACAATTCACAAGTTATTTTCAATATAATTAAAATTTATAAATAATTTAAATTTAAAACATAAAAGAAAAATCACTGAAAAAAAGAAGGCAAAGGGTAGGGAAAGGAAAGGAATAAATAGAGTTGTGAAGAGTTAAAAAGAGATAGGCAAGTGAGAAAGAAGAGAGGAGTGAGAGAGTGGTGGGAAAGTGCTCCAACCTTTGTTTCTTCTCATATCTTCCATGGAACAGGTGAGTGTTTGCCCAATGCACTAGTCTTGGATTCTCACTTTCCCCTCACAATCGGTTTGTCATTTTTACAGTACGAGAAGGTGGAAAAGATAGTTAAGGGTGCATACAATGTCATTTATAAGGTTCATAACTGCACCACCAATGAGACCATCGTGCTCAAGAAGATTCACCTCGAACAGGAGGATGAAGGCATTCCAAGCACCATCATTCACAAGATCTCTCTCTTGAAAGAGATGCACCATAGGAACATTGTTAGGTATTCTCTATTCTTTATTTCCTTCACTATCTTTTTATTCCAATTCCATGCTTCTTGCTCTCTTCTATTTATCCACAATTCCTGTTTTTTGTTTGCTTCATGTTGTTCTTCCTTTTATATAGGGTTTGGATGTGTCCACTTCTTATTTGTTTTTCCTACTTTAATTCCTTTTGTTTGGTGTTTGGTGAACTAATTGTGGTGTTTGAGAGACTCTCCAATTGTGATTTTTTTTTGTAGAATTGTTGATTGTATTATGTGTACACAATTACTCCAATTTTATGTTTTGACTCCTGCTTTTTGTCTTACTAAATTTTCACATTGTTTGTATGGATTTTTATGTTGAGTAAATAATGGATGCATTCATACTATAAAAAGTTTTTAAACTGTTACCCAATCACTAATTATTAGTACGATAAGTTTCTTGGCATTCAAATGACATATTTCTAATCGTTATTTTAATTATATTATTTAAAATAAAATTTAATAATAAAAAAAAATATATTTAATTTATTATTTTTTAATATACAGAGTGTGCACATGATATATATATATATATATATATATATATTATATGACTTTTACCTACAGTTGAAGACTCTAAGTACAAATTAATGACTTTTACCTATACTCAAGGTCTATAGGTGCAAGTTAACATCTTTTACCCATACACATTTCAAACTAGAAGTAATGTTTTTAGTGATAGTAAAATGTAAGTGTAGGTATAAGAGTATATCTATAGATAAAATTGATAGTGACAGACATTTAATTGTTGTTGTATGACCCTTTAAAGTTGACAGAAAAGACATCTGTAGGTCAAATACTTTTATACCTTTACCTATAGATTTTAGAATTTTATTGATATTTTTTGTGTGTATAAGTCACTTTTCTTATAGTGTGTGGTGAATAATGTAATAATCCTACATGTATATGTGAAAAAATTAATATATTCAATATTATAAATGATATTTTGTGCATAAGAATATGTGTTTTGGATAATTTGTGTTGAAGAGCTTATTTATTCTAAGAGTTAAGTCTAAGTTGTTGCTTATTAGTGTGTGAACTTTGAACTGCTTGACCATTCGTGAAGTTTAGACTTTGTCTATCAGTGCTTAACTCTTTTTGCATAGTCATATATTTAGATGTGTAATGTATCTTATAATTATAAGTGTCATGGATGATTGAATGTTTGAAAGTTATTTGAAGTGTGTGAATTAGGGGTTTAGGTTTGTTTCAATGTGTGATATTGATGTTGAGTTCAATTGCATACATAATGTGTTGGTGACGTTGGTCAAAGTGTGCTTGATGAGGTGTCATCCCAGCTACGGTTGGGGATGAAGTGTAATGATATAATTAGATATTGACATTGTTATTTATGTTGATGATGATGGTTAGGGTATGCTTGACGAGATGTCATCCCAGCTGCAGTTGAGGGTGGAGTGCGATGACATGATTACATGTTAGCATTATGGTTATGTTGTGGATGACAGGACGCATGAATATGATAGTCGAAGAAGTTTTGTATGGATCACCCATTGTGTGGTGCTCTTCATAGGTTTTTTTTTGTTGTTTTGCATTGCACGATTGTACATACGTGTTATTGGTGTAGAAAAGAATTCACTCTGGGAGGACCTATGATGAGATGGTTGCACTTACATGTTATTGACATAGAAGAAGGCTGCTTCAGGCGTATACCTAAGTGAGCATGCATGAGCCTACATGTTATGTATGTGGATGTATAATTTTTGTCATGGGTGTTGGATGAATTTATATATTTATTTGTTATACTTCAGTTGATTGTCTATTATCTTTATATGTGTCTTAACATTTGTGAGACGTATTTTCATCCCTTGAAAGTTACATTTTCAAGTGTGCAAGATCATGATGATATTGTTAGTGATAAATGATTCCGATTTTCTTTACTTTCTGTTAAGCTACTTTGATTAGGTGCGACATTGGGCTAGAGAGGATAAATTAATAGTTTTTTTGTCAAATATACAAATCATTTAAAGTTTCAGTATTAGTTGTGTTAATTGAGAATCTTATAAAGACAATTTTTAAAGTCTAACATGTTTACTTGTATGTCTATGTTTTGTTATATCATAGTTTGGAAAATAAGTGTATATTGAGTTATGTGAATCCTTTTATCTAAATGTTATGTCTAGGATTTAATTGAACGAATTTATATATTATTTTGTAATTAAAGAATAAAGTGTTTGGGGTAGAAGAGTGTTACACCATGTATGATTGGACAAAATGGAATCTAGTTCACTTTTAATTGTTTTTTTCCAAAAGTTAGTATCAATACAAGTTATAGCTTCATTATATGTTTTTGGATGTTCCTCAATAAAATAAAATAAAAAGTAGATACAAAATCATTTATCTTATAAACATAATTGTTTTCCATTAAGAATACAATGACAAAGTTAGGTCTAAAACTGTTTTCTACTCTTTACCTTTTGCTTCTCCCAGGTTAATAAGTAATTTTGTTTAAAGGGAAGGAATAACTAATGAAGAAAAAGGAACTAGAGTAGAACGAGAGGAAGTGATCACATCATTCACACGTTTCTTTAATGGAAACACATGCTAAATTAATTATACATTTCTAGATTCACTAACAAAATTATCATTTAAACTTAAGAATCTATATGCAACACTATTTTCAACATATCCACTAAATACACAATCAAAGGTTTTGGTTCCAATATTAGTCCTTTCGAAATATGGTATGCTCACCTTAGCTAGATATCCCCACACATTCAAGAATGCCAAGTTTGGTCCAAAGCCCTTCCATAGTTTATAACATGCCGTTTCTAATTGTTTATGAGGGACTCTATTTAGTATAAAACATGTAGACAACACGCCTTCCCCCCCACATTTGATTAGACATTCCAGAGCTAAGTAACATGACATTTATCATTTCTTTTAGTGTTTGATTCTTTCTTTCAACTATGTCATTTTGTTGAGAAGAATAAGGGGCACTAGTCTCATAGACGATTCCATTCTCATTACAAAAAGCCTTAAGAGAAGAAGTGATATATTCACCATCCGTATCAGATATAAGCCTATTTATTTTATGGTCCAATTGATTTTCAACTTCTGTTTTATATTCCAAAACATCTTTCTAGCTTCATCTTTTGAACTTGGAAGATAAACTTTTGTATATCTGAGAATTCATCTATAAATGTCACATAGTATTTTTCACCTTCTCTACTAATAATGTCTTTAAAATTAGCCAAATTTGAGTGAATTACTTTAAGTAATTCAGTAGCTCTATTTGTGATAGGTTTAAAAGACTTCTTTACAAATTTGGCTTCCACACATGTCAAGCACTTAAAGAAGCAATTTGTATCTAACAAATTAATTAAATACATATTTCTAAGTTTCTTAATGAAAATACATTCATATGACCTAACCTACCATGTCATATATTTACAGACTCAGCAATAGAAGCACAACTAGCAAAATAATTATTATTGGAAGCAACAGAAAAAGTATTTAGTACAAACAACCCATCAGCAAGACATCCCTTCCTCACAAAGTCCCCATTCTTAGTTATTATGACTTTATCAGCTTCAAATACTAATTTCAGTCCAACTTTATTAAGTAAGCTACTCAAAACTACGTTTCTAAGTAGTGAGGGAACATATAAGACATCATTTAAAGATAAAGTTTTTCCTAAAGTAAGTTTCAAGAGAATCTTTCCTTTATTGTGGCAGAGTTTGACATAAAGGCACATTCTCCATGAAAAGCATCCTCAAAATTGTGGAATAGCTTTTTGTTTGAACATAAGTGTTTGGAAGCTACAATATCCAAAATCCACTTAACTTTGTTATCAACCAGATTTACCTCTACCACCACAACAACTATTACTTCTTCATTTTCTGTCAAATTGGCTTGGGGTGGAAATTGTTCAGAGGTTTTTTTATTTTGTTTCTGTTGCCACAAACATAACAAGAAATCTTATTTTTCTGAATTTTGTTGTTGACTTTATTGAAGTTGAAATGTTTCTTTTGCTGCCCCTGTTTTTGGAATTTTTCCCTTTGTTTTTGGACCTGTTTTGATCATCAAATTCAACGTTAGCATTGAATGAGTTCACAAATTTTGTGTCTTTTGTAAGGGTCGAATGAGAGTGGTTTTGTGTGTGTTTTTTAACCCCCCTGAACCCCTATTTAATAGAAGGATTTTATTCTGCACAGTTAGTAAAATCCCTAAAAAATAGGTACCTATATCCCACCAAGATGCCCAACCTTTAGAAGAAGTTACAAATTGGGAAAAATCCAAACTGAATCATAAATTTATTTGAACCCATGACTTTGCCATTGAGCAACAGTAACTATATATATATATATATACACACACGTGTATGTATGCATGTATGCATATCACGCATGTTTTTCCATTGGTACATATATTAATTATTCAATGTTTTTTGTTTATTTATCATATTTTTGTGATAATTCCATGAGATAACTCCATTGGATATGAGGATGAAAATTTAGATATCTTCATCAAAAGATAGGGAAGATAATAAGATGTCATTGTAGGGAATATGAACTCATAGACCTTTTACAAATATATCTTTGTAAAATATGAACACTTAGTTCTCAGAATCGAAGAGCGAGATTAAGTGATCATGAGCATCACTATATTTTATTGTGGATTTATGTGTATGCATGAGGTGTTAATTAAAAACTATTTTCTTATTGCATATAAATTATTATTAGATATTACTTTGTGAGTACCATGGTTGAATTTTTTGGAATTCTACACCGGTAGAGAACAACATTATTTATGAATATTTTTGGAATTTGTTTTAATTTATTCACTGGGATTATCGTCTTATAAAGAGTATTGCTTTAGGAGACAGAAAAGGAAGAATGTTATGAAAGTGTAAGAACGATATTTCCAAGAATGTTATGTCAGCCTCATAGAGTTGTAAGAATGTTATGAAAGTATAAGAATGATATTTCCAAAATGTGTGATAACATATTTTTCTAAATAAGTAGTCTGTCAATAGAGAAAAAATCAAGTTGTGACCCATTTAATTGATTACATAAGTGGGTAATTGGTTAATTTGATCAATAAAGACTATATTAGTCCTTTTGGAATCTAGTAATCATGTATACAAGTTCTAACAATCTATTAATTAAACAAAGATTCACCAAAGCTCAGTTTTTGACAATCTAGTAATTGATTAACACAATGAGAAACTTGAAATTTAGTAGAATTTCTCTATTTGAAGTATAATTGACATAGTCGATTATGAAAACAATTAATTAATCAACCATGATCAATATTCACGACATCTTTGCTCAGATCAAGGTGTAAAATATTTTTAAACATTTGAAGAACAAACCTTGATTAAAACTAAGATTTAAGATTAAGAACATAGTTATGGCTTTTGAAGTGAAGTTAAACTTAAAGAATATAAACTAAAACACGCAAACCTAATAAGTTCTAAAACAATTAATACAATATCACATCCATACATGTTTGATATATTTCAAAAGAAAAAATTATGAACTCAAAAACCGAAATAAAATAAGGATTATGACCTTCATGTCCAACAGGAAATGAACATGTAGAACTTCTACTTTAGAGTTACTAGATTTGTACGATCAATCCATCAACAATATAACAAATAAGATTATTATTAGTTGTCTTTTTTTTTTTGGATAGACAAATGTTAATTATTAATATGTTAGATTCTATTAGTAGAGATATTCAAACCCATGATCTCTCCCTTCAACCTTTTCCCCACAAGTGGACATTATTACTAGACCAACCTTATAACCCAATATTTTTAGTTGTTTATCCTTTAATAATGTTTTTAGGTTGTTCTTGAAGAAAAATTTATTGTCCATTGGATAATTGGATGACCATGGATGCAATATTCATGTTGAAAGTGAGATCTTGAAAATGGCGAAAGAAAATTCGATAATTAAGAAAACATAAAACACCATTGCCAATTTATACATGCTTTTCGGAGATACGTTACAAGAATCATAATCAATAGTTATAGAAGCAAGCAAAGAAGAAGCAATAACGATGTGGCATTGTGGACTTTATCCTATGTCAAAGTAATGCTTGAAAATCCTTATGAAATGTAAACTCTTTTCCAAGCTTAAAGAGGTTAATCTACCTTTTTGTGAGCACCATCGGATAATCTAACAAACAACATAAATTGAAGTTTTCTAAAGCAGTTACCCTAAGTAAAGACATACTAAACTATTAATTCTTATGTGGAGAAATTGCTAGAAGTCACCGTAAATGAAACAAAATATTTTGCATTGTTATTGATTATTACTTTAGGAGATTGCGTGTATATCCCATTAACAAGAAATGTGATATGTTTTCAATATTCAAGAAAATCAAAGCATGAGTGAAACCTGAATTGATAAAAGGATTAAATGTTTAGGGGACAGATAATGAAAGATGTAGAGAGTGATGTTTTGCACTATTTTGAAATGAAAAATATTAAAAAAAGTTAAACTAGGTTTTTGATACATAAATTTTTTAAATTTATAGTTTTTGTATATATACTTTTTGTTGACTAGTCAAGGTATACAAACATTTTTTTTGTCCAACATTGTAGTTCTTTCGTTTATTTTAACCGTTAAGTAGTGATGTATCACTCTAATTATTATTATTTTATTTTTAAGCATTAAGTAGTGATGTGTCACTCTAATTATTATTATTTTATAGGTAAAATATGTTTTTGATACATGAAACTTTTTAAATTTATGGTTTGGTATACAATCTTTTTGTTAACAGATCAAAGTATACAAACATTTCTTGGTTTGAAAAAATCTGAGAAAAAAGATATATTTTGTTATAATCTTTAGAAAACATGTTTTAAAATTAATTAAAAAAATAACATTGTGTTTAAAAAAATTATTATGAAAGAAAAATTAGAAAAATATTATTAAATAAAAATTTAAATTGAAAAATGTAATTTCCATTATTGTCTAATGAAACAGAGGTGGGAAAAATAAAAGGAGAAGGGACAACAAATAAGAAGGGGGAAGAGGTATTAAGCAAGGAGCGGACTTTACATGGGTGTAGGTGGGGAGGTATGTGGGAATGAGGTAGTAGAGTAGGTAGAAGAAGTGAGTATCAGAAGTATGGAAAAGAAGATGAATAATATTTTTTTTTTTAATTTGTGATGACAAAAACTACCACAAAATGTAATAAAAATATTAAAAAAAAAATAATAAATGAAGTAACATATAATCGCATAATAGCAAAAATAAATAAAAAAACTAAGATATTAGACGAAAAAAATATTTTCATATCTTGATCAGTCAACAAAAAATTTGTGTACTAAAATAATAAATTTAAAAAAGGTTTATATACAAAAAACATAGTTTACTCTTGTTTTATTAATTAAATTTTTTTGTGACATCACGACTTAACGACTAAAATAAACGAAATGACTAAAATGTTAGACAGAAAAAATATTGAATTTAATTAGTATACACTGTGAGTATTTTTACTCTGACCTTCAATCACAACCTCCCTTTATTCATGGTAAGTTAGTTAACTTTATTAATTAGTATTTTAAAAGTCATATAAATGAAAAGTTGTTATGATTGAATTACAGATCGTGTATGCGAATTAAACTAAAAAATATTTGTATTTATTGACCAATCAATAAAAAAATTATATACTAAAATCATAAATTGAAAAAATTTTATATACGAAAAAAATATAGAATATCCTAAAAGAAATGAGACAATAGAAAACTAACTAGGTATAAGAATAAAATAACCTTTAAAATGTCAATTGGTGATCGATCTTGTCTCGATGCGGGCTTGAATTAGACTTGGCTTCCTACGTCAATCGATATATGATATGTATCGTATTTGCATTCGTGAGCAAAGGCCAAATTGGGTTTTTCAAGCGGTGTTTTATATATTACTACAATATAAGTTAAAATAATGGATAAAATTATATAAAAATAATAGTTATCTATAAATTACATACTTAAATATATCAAATTAAAATAAAAATGTGAATACATAGATATGGTAACGTTTGTATTTTTACAAGTTATATATAATATAAAGATAATAGACATTTTGATGTGGATATTTTTTTTTAACTTTTTTTTTTAAAAATATAATTTCTTCCATTTAAAAAAATGTAATTTCTCTCATAAGTAATTACATATTTTGAATTCCAGTTAACCTCTTTCTCCTCTCCATTTTTTTAAATTTATTGTTAAAGGGAATCTGATATATTTTTATCATGTTAGCATAAATAAAAAAATAAAAATTAACGAAATATATTTCAAAACATATTAAACTAAAATTATTATACATAAAGTGACACAATAAATTATTTATATTCTATCATGTTATTACAAAACATATTAAATTAAAATTATTAAAAAATCCTAAAATTGTTATAATATATTCAAATAGAAATGCAAAAAATACACAGACATGGTAGCGCATAGATAGACTTTTCTTTCTCTTCGTCTTAGGAGATGGATCTTCTCAATTGAGAAGATCCTCTATATTGATAATACACATTCTACTTGACTGAACCTAATTCTAATTGTTTTATTCTGAAGCAAAGAGATCCATGGGTTTGTCCTATTCAAATATTCACAACCAAGAAGTATTGAATTATTTTTCCTTTTCGGATAGGCCCTGAAAGAAGAATGAAGGTTGGAATACCAATAAGCATAAATTATTGAGTTAACCTGACTCGAAAGTACATTATCCATTTTAGGAACATTCGGTGCCAAAGTCATTGAATGGGTAAGTCGTCAATCCCTAAAATGGATTATGTAATGCACTTTATCCACTGGGTTATGGATGGGTATTTTACCAGAGGTTTTATTGTATCAATCTACCCCTGTGTAGAAGCATTGTTTTTGCTAGTAACTATTAGAGGGAATAAGTCTTTTGGTATTCATATGTTTTATTGTTTACTTTACAAATATAGTGAGACTACTCATAACTTATCTAGTAATAAATTATAATGACATAACTCTTAAGTCTTAACTTTGTTGTCACACTTGTCTCTTCCATGATTTTAAAACTATTTTCATTCTTTATTGTTTTTTGTATCTTTCTTCTGTTTTTCCTTTTTCATTCATCTACATTTTTCAACCACTTGATTCCCATGTAATGAAATAGAGATGCAAACACACATGAAAAATAACACATTTGTTTTCACTAGTTGATTATAAAGAAAATTTAGGTGGAATGAATCACTCAATTCTCCAATGGGCTTGTTAGTAACTGCCTAAACTACCTACTTATATATAGGTAAAATAGAACTGTTATCTTAATTCCTATTTTTTCTTCATTTTTTATGTAGAAATATGTTACTTAGGAAAATTAGTTTTAATTTTACATTTGTGCATATTTTATTTTTATTTGTTGTTTTCCATTACTAGAGACAAGATTTTAAGAAAGTTAGAAGAAGTGTCAGAAGAGTTCAAGCCTAATTGGTGTTTTTTAATAACATGATAGAACATAAATAATTCATTGTGTCATTTTGTATGTAATAATTTTAGTTTAGTATGTTTTTTTTGTTTATGGTAACATGATAAAAACATGTCAAACCATCAACAAATATATAAGATTTGCAATGAATATGAGAAAAATGGAGCGAGAAGAGAGTTTGAATAGAATTAAACATATTGTTATCCATGTGTATTCATATTTCTATTAAAAATATTTATGATAAAAGATATACGTAAATAATCTTAGTGAAAGTTACATGATACTTTTACTATAATTTTTTTTACTAAAGAAACTTAAATTCTGACTTTTTATTGATGAAAATAGAAAGTTGACTAAGTTGTTTATCCATAATAAGTATTTTTAAAGCTTGAGATTGACCTACAAATCCTGGTTTGGTGTACATACATGTTTAAGAACTTAGTTTATAATAATTTAACGTGAATGTATATGTAGGTAAATATATATATATATATATATATATATATATATATATAATATGTTCTTTATAAGAATTAAATCTAATTTATTTGTATAAATTTTTATTATTATTCAAAATATGTTAACCACATGTTATCCCAACATTCCACCTCTAGGTTGACCATAGTGTTTATACTTATTTATATGATCAAAATAGTTTAATACTTCATCAGACCTCATATATAAGTAAAAATATTTAATTTCTCATAGATGAAACTTTATTTAATTTTATAAATTTGATGAAAAAAAACTTGAATTATATTTCCTAATCAACCTTAATAGTTCTCCCTCACATTTATGAGTATTTGCATAGGAGATAATACATTTAGTTACTTGGTCAGTCAAGGTGATAGATATTAATACACATGACTTTTATGTTTTCCTATTATGTGTTTGCTTTGTTTTACCAAGAACTAACACACTAACACTCCAATGGAATTTGAAAATTAATGTCAAATCTTTTCAATTGAATTTTATTTCTCTCACGTTAATTTCCTTTAAATTAAAATTAAAGAGTTAAACATTACAAAGTATAGGATAATTTTGTTAAAGTGTGAGCAATTCCTTTAAAGTAAATGTTTGTACTTTATATAAAACATTGTGTGACCCTTAATAGTTTAATTGGAGGACACAAAAACTCTTTATACTTAGTATAAAATAGATTTTTTTGAGCATTACTTATCATTATTTATTCAAGAATTAATTTTTCTTGGAAACTCATATCTAGAAAGCTTGTAAAAACCATTTTTTGAAAACTTAATTAAATGTATTTTTGGAAAAGTTAGCATTAAATAAGGTTAAGTTAGTTACAATTTGTTTATAATTAACTATGAAGTATTTTTTTTTTAAAGGTATGGACCAAGGTCAACCTCTATAAGGAGTATTTAACATAACATCTTTTATAACTTATTTAAAATAGAGTTTAATTGATATATACTGTCATTATAAAAGATTTTTACACTAACACTTAATCATTACTTTCTATTTATATGACTTTTAAAGTAGTAATGAGTAAAATCAACATTTACCATGAATGAAGGTTGTGATTCAATATTAATGTAAAAATCTTTATACTGACAATGTATACCAATTAAATTCTTTACAATATATTTTGTTAAAGTATATTTAAATAAAACATATTGTCAATAAACTTAATTATAAATTTTAGTTTGAGTCTTTATTATCGACGTGATTAATAATTAAAAATACAAATAAATGTAAAATTTTAATTATTAAAAATTTAATATAATAACAATACTAACTGAATATCTACTCCATGAAAAAGGTAAAAAAAAAACTAAATAGATTTTATACAAAGTCTTCATCTATCTATTTTTTATAGAGGCTTGGCAAGATGTTGAATAGATTTTTTTTTATTGATGCTTGTGATAGAAGTTGAAGATAGAATGAAAGATTTTATAACAACTCACATGTACCACCATATTCAACTTAACAAAGTGTAGAACAGATATATCCGTCTTGTCATTTGTCTAAACCATGAAAAATGTTTTGAAAGAAATTTAGATAAAAAAATCGTGGGAAACATTTTCTCACGAGAAGTGTTACTTTTAAAAATTGATATAAAACATGAAAAACCAAAATTTTTAAATAATATTTTCAAAAACTTGAAAACTTTTCTCCCATGAAACACTCCTTACATCAAAAGAATTTAATATTGCACTATGTGTCTTGATATATTTTTGTATAAAAACTGACAATAACTCACAGCTAAAGAATAAAGAAATAAATATAAAAATAGTTAAAAGTATAGAGTTTATTATTTTTAATTTTAAATTTTATTTTAAGTTAAAGTGAAAATTTTGAGTTTTAAAAAATAAATAGAAGTTGGGTTTCAAAAATTATTTTTTTGTTTAACATCTTCTTAATTCAAAATTGTTTGTTAAATTTTCATTTTAATTTTTTAATGAAAAATATATTTATAAAATAATTTTTTAGAAGATTATAAATATTGTTTGATGTCACTTTTTTCTCAAATATGATAGCTTTTATAATTCGAACCTTATTTAAAGTTAGAGTTAAAAAGTAAATAACTTTACCTTTAAAAAGTTAAATATTTTAATAGATGTGTAAGAACAAAAAGGTTACATAAAAAAAGAACTTATATAAAATTTAGTAATTATTTAAAGACAAAATCCTAAACAAATATAAATATCAAATAGAATATTTTCATTTAATAATTATTGATAGAAATTATAGATTATAGATAATTCAAAATAAATATTGGTTGTAATTTTATTGAAAATTACTGCATAATTAAGAGATGGGATCCTTTAAAAAGTAAAAAGAAGAGATGAGATCCTTTAAAATTCTATTTTTTCTATAAATTCAAAGTTATCACAAAAATTGTACTAATGATTCAAAATATATTTTATTGTAACTCCACAATTAAATTTGAAATTGTTTCCGTTAGATATATTTAATTGGGTCAAACAAGGAAAAAAAATCACAAGAGTTTGTTAAAAACCTTTCAAAACTGTTAACGTTTAGCAATGAGTGGGAGTTATCCGGTAGGTTGGCGTGATCCATTTAAAAACGTAGCATTAATTAATTAATATTTGATTTTGGTATGATTGAAAATCCATTTAGTTTGGTAATGTGATGGAGGAATGGTGGCAGTTAAAGAAGATATCTATTAGTAGTAAGTTGGGAAGGCAAAGGTGGGGACATTTGGCGAGAGATTTGGTCCCAAATGAGCATCAGAAATTAGGGTTGGGACAGAGCAGAGTGGGTTCATTTTCGTTGTGTGAATTTGTTGGAGAACTCAACCGCAGCCATAATGGGCGCAAACCGAGAGCGTGTGTAACAACGACGGATTCTCATACCACAGGCACACATGTCACTTTCACAGCTGTATGCTAGTAACTACCTCGTCAAGATAAACACACAGCTCCTAACCGCTGTAACCGGTTACCTGCACCGGTTTCACAAGTCATCCATATCACTTTTCTCTCTCTCATATCATATATATATGTATATATATATATTTATACACAACCCTTTCCTCCTAACCTCGTTCTAATAACTTGTTTATTTATAATAATTCCATGGCTTCGGCAACAAAGGAAATGGATCGGATAAAAGGGCCGTGGAGTCCTGAGGAGGACGAAGCGTTGCGGAGGTTGGTTAACACTTACGGCCCAAGAAACTGGTCTCTCATAAGCAAATCCATTCCGGGTCGCTCTGGAAAGTCCTGCCGCTTGCGGTGGTGCAACCAGCTGTCACCGGAGGTTGAGCACCGCCCTTTCACGGCGGAGGAAGATGAAACCATCATCAAGGCGCATGCCAGGTTCGGGAACAAGTGGGCCACAATAGCTCGCTTCCTCAATGGCCGCACCGACAACGCTATCAAGAACCATTGGAATTCCACACTCAAGAGGAAATGCGCCTCCGAACCTCTCTCGGACCCTCAGCCTCTCAAAAGATCCGCCACCGTTTCGGGAAGCCCCTCCGGATCCGAATTGAGCGATTCGGGTTTGCCCGCAACGCCCACTTACAATCATCTTGGGAGGAGCGTGAGCGTGGCCCTCCTTCCCTCGGCTCAACTAGCGGAAACTGCGTCCTCGGTAACTGGTCCAGCCACGTTACTGAGTTTGTCTCCACCGGGATCCGATTCGTGCGATGCAGGTAATAATAATGGGCCGGGGCCCGGGCCCATTGGCGAGCCGGCCCAGGAGATGACGCTTAGTTGGGAGAAGCAGTTGCTGAATGACGAGTTTATGAAGGTGATGCAAGAGATGATACGAGTTGAAGTGAGGAATTACATGTCTGAACTGGAACGTAACGGTGTCCGTATACAAACGGAGGCCATTAGGAGCGCCGTCTTCAAGAGGATGGGAATCGCCAGGGTTGAATAGACAAATGTGAATTGCAGACAGCAGAAAATTAAATTCAGAAAATTAAGTGAAGGAAAGGTCATTAGGTCGTTTTTTTCACTGGCTTAATTAGTGTTTTTTTTTTCTAAAGGAAAAAAGAAAAATGGTAATAATTTTTTGGCTTGTACATAAGAACATGAGGGAGATACAATTCAAAGAGTAATCATATTTCGGAAACACAGTCTTATGAAGTATAAAAATATTCTTTTAGTTTTTTTATGAGAGAGAAATTATGCAGCCAAAACTTTTATCTGCTTTCAGATATTTTAGCTGAAATAATGATATATATGGTATTATCTCATGTCCTAATTATTAAATTACTAGGTAAACTTATTAAATTACATCAACATTAAAAAATAGATGAAATATTCAGTTTTAATTAATTTAAATTTTAATTGTGTATTAGTATTTTATTAGCCGATCTAATGTTATCAATTTTTGGCACTCTACTTCCGGAACATGGGTTAGTCCCTTTTATTAAATCCTATTTGAATTTATTTTATCATATAAACATTTATACATGAATAAGTTTATAAAATTATTTATATAGAATCCATAAATTGTATTTAAATTTATTTAAAATTTGCACTCATCTTTGTTATTAAATTTGTATATAGATATTATTAAATTTGTATATTTCAACACAAATAGCTTATTCAATTTAAGACGTTATATTATAATTTTCTTATATAGAAAAATTTCATTGAATAAGTATTTATAAGCTTATCTAAACAAGATCTTAATGGTATTGCCTTGTAAAGAGGAGCAAGCCAATAATTTATTCCTTAATAGAAAGGATTAAAACTAAAAAATGTAAATAACAATTTTATTATGAATTAAAATAAAAATTAATATTTTTAAAAATTAAATTGTTATTTAACCCAAAATAATAAGTAAAAGATTTCTTTATTTACATCTTTAATTAGAAAATCTTAACCTTTAATAAATAAATTATTCCTTAATAGAAAGGGTTGAAACTGAAAAAAATTATAAATAATAATTTTATTATGAATTAAAATAAAAATTATTTATTTATATCTTTAGTTAGAATCTCTCTATATGTATATATATTCAAACACTTTATTTTTATATAAGTGTTTTTAAATTTGTATATTTAAATATAAATAACTTATTTTATTTAATAGGTTATACTATAATGGTGACGGATTTAGAAATATTATATTGTGGGAGCAATACTTATTTATATATATAAATTAATGGGGGCAATATTTATATTGTGTATTAATTTTTACAGTGTATGAGCATTATCTAATTATATATATACATAATATTAAAGAAAAATTAAAAATTAGTTGGGAGAAATGCCCCAATAATAAAGTGGATTTGTTGACTATAAGTTATTATGTAAAACACACTTATTGAATAAGTATTATACTATAAGCTTATTTAAATGGAGTCTTAATGTTATTGGCTCGTAAAGAGGAGCAAGCCAATAAATTATTCCTTAATAAAAAGAATAAAAAATAAAAAAATTGTAAATAATAATTTTATTATGAATTAAAATAAAATTTATTATTTTTAAATATTAAATTGTTATTTAAGCCAAAATAATAAGTAAAAGATTTCTTTATTTACATCTTTAATTAGAAAAATCTTAACAAGACTATATTAATAAATACTTTCTTCAAATAATTAACCATAATAATTGTATTATTAATTGGTTATGCATGAAGGGTAAATTGGTAATAAAAAATGTTTATACAAGATAATTTTTTTAATTAATTCTTGTATTATTAAGTGGTTATGTATAGAGGGTAAACTGAGAAATAAAAGATGTGTATAACAAAAAGGTTATTTCTTTTATTTAATTATTATTATTATTTTATTTCTTTTGAAAGATTTTGTTATTGATTATTAATTGTTATAGATGAGTAGTTTAAATTAAAAGAGGCAATTCTTTTTTAGTGAATAAAAAAAAAATAAAATCAGTTAACTCATTTATAGATTAAGTAGTGTGTATTTAGCCAAAATATCCATAACAATTACACATGAAGTGTTTGAAAAAATTAGTAGAAAAAATTAGCTAAAAGCTGAAAAATTAAGTAAAAGTTGGTGATTACTAAAAGTTCTAAGATGACAAATAAGTATATCATTAGATCAATAATAATATATTTAAAATAATTATAACATAATTTAATTATATAAATTTATTACACATTTAAATTATAATTTATTATAATCATATATTTAATTATAAATAATAAAAATTGTATTATATATTAGGTAATTTATTTATAATTTTAAAAAGTTACATTCTCAATAAAATAAATAAACACTTTATTAAAAATAAACATTTGAATAATTAAAACTATAATAAACAAGTGTAACGATAAATTAATAATCCAAAAAATTATAATTAAAAAATATCATTAATTATTAGATCAATAATAAGATATTTATAAAAATAGTAATTAATACCAATATCAAGATAAGTATATTATCTAGCACTCCACAATAAATTAGCAATGTTGTTGCGAATAACTTTCATTCCATTAGATCTCTCCTCCATGATTTGATTGGATGTTCATGCATTCTACTAAGTATCTTCCATATTTTGTTCCCTGTCCAAATGATCTTTTGATTCAACTTCGAAGAGAAGAATGTACACGATTGAAAGTTTCTTGAGCATTGTTTGAATATTCATATTCATATTGTGATTGATGGTAGGTACCTTATCTTGGGATAAGGTACTAAATATCTTTTTTTTTTTGTCTGGATATCCTTTATCACCAAATAATATCTACCTATAAAAAGAGAACAATATGTTTCACATTTGTATCAGTTGGATGGGAAGGATCGACATATGATGCATGTGTTTTTCTTCTTGCTATTAACACACTGGAATTGAAGTTTCTGCAGCTGCCGCAAGGTAATTTTATTAACAATTCTTTTGTTATTATAAGGTCTATGTAAAAATAATCACTTATATTTGTTTTCTTTTTATAGGTAGATATTATTTGGTGAAAAGGATATGCAGATAAAAAAAAGATATTTAGTACCTTATCTCAAGATAAGGTACCTACCTTTAATCACAATATGGATATGAATCTTCAAACAATGCTCAAGATCGTGCACATTCTTCTCCTCGAAGTTGAATCGAAAGATCGTTTGGAGTATGAAGAAAATATGGAAGATACTTGGTAGAATGCCAAAACACAATGTAAAAATCCAATCAAATCATGGAAGAAAGATCTAATGGAATGAAAGTGATTCGCAACAACATTGCTAATTTATTGTGGAGTGCTAGATAATATACTTATCTTGATATTGGTATTAATTACTTTTTTTAAATATCTTATTATTAATCTAATAATTAATGATATTTTTTTAATGTTATAATTTTTTGGATTATTAATTCAACGTTACACTTGTTTATTATAGTTTTAATTATTCAAATGTTTATTTTTAATAAAGTGTTTATTTATTTTATTGAGAATGTAACTTTTTAAAATTATAAAGAAATGACCTAATATATAGTAAAATTTTTATTATTTATATTTAAATACATAATTATAATAATTTATAATTTAAATATGTAATTACAGATATTTAAATATGTAATTATAGTAATTTATAATTAAATATTTAATTATAAAAATTTATAATTAAATATATAATTATAATAAATTATAATTTAAATGTGTAATCAATAATAATTAATGATATACTTATTTGTCATTTTACAACTTTTAACTAGTTAATCACCAACTTTTAGCTAACTTTTCAGTTTTTAGCTAGTTTTTTCTTTCTAATTTTGCCAAACACATCATATGTAATTGTTATGGATATTTTGGCTAAACACACTACTTAATCTATAAATGAGTAAACTGATTTTAATTTTTGTTGTATTCACTAAAAAAGAATTGCCTCTTTTAATTTAAAATACTCGTCTATAACAATTAATAATCAATAACAAAATCTTTCAAAAGAAATAAAATAATAATAACAATTAAATAAAAGAAATAACCTTTTTGTTATACACATTTTTTATTACTCAGTTTACCCTCTCTACATAACCACCTAATAATACAAGAATTAGTTAAAAAAATTATCTTGTATAAACATTTTTTATTATCAATTTAGCCTTCATGCATAGCCAATTAATAATACAATTATTATGGTTAATTATTTGAAGAAAGTATTTATTAATATAGTCTTGTTAAGATTTTTCTAATTAAAGATGTAAATAAAGAAATCTTTTGCTTATTATTCTGGCTTAAATAACAATTTAATATTTAAAAATAATAAATTTTATTTTAATTCATAATAAAATTATTATGTACAATTTTTTCATTTTTTATTCCTTTTTATTGAGGAATAATTTATTGGCTTGCTCCTCTTTACGAGGCAATAACATTAAGGCCCCATTTAGATAAGGTTACAGTATAATACTTATTCAATAAGTGTTTTTTACATAAAAACTTATAGTCAACAGATCCACTTTATTAATATTGGGGCATTTCTCCCCACTAATTTTTAATTTTTCTTTAATATTATGTTTATATATAATTAGACAATGCTTGTACATGGTAAAAATTAATACACAATATAAATATTGCCCCCATTAATTTATATATATATAAATAAGTAATACTTCATTCATCCATGTTTGTCCTGTTTGAAGTGAAGTCATGCATGGTTCTTTATAAATATATTTATAATGATATGTTGCTATAGCATCCATTGCACATGACGAAATATTTGAATAAATTGAAAGTTCTATTTTCTTTTATTCTCTTCAATATCTATGATGTACCTAAAAGTAAAACTCGTAATTAAATATTTCATAACAAAGCAAAATACATAGTTACAAATAAATTTACATCAGTGTCAACATAAACTGAAAGTAAAGTAAATATTCATGTATCTTTAACATCATTATATGTCAACCAAACTTTCCTAGCCTCATCATTCTCGAAGCTTAGAAATATTTATCGTCTTACTTCATTCTCAATGAAAGAAAGTGCAAAACACCATAACTCACTATCCTTTTCCAGCACAAATTCATTAACCATACGGTTGATAACTATTATTGCTGCCAAACAGTAAAACTAGCAGCATTATACTTACTCACACTACCTTCTGACTCTATTAACTTTACTGCTTTGGTTGAATTTGACACCAATGTATTAATTTGACTATCTAGCTTCAATTCCCCACTTGATTGCCTCCTTTTGTGTTTCTTTTTACCCAGGTTGTTAGACATGTTTTAGGTTTATGTAAGTATGCTAATATGATCACCTTGACTGATGCATTCATCCCAAGCAAGGGCCCAATCACAAGGATCATGGCTAGGAGGATAGAGGAGGACTTGGTAAGTTGAGAAGGAGGAAGACATAAACTCTTTTTCAAAGTGAAGATTGGTCATAGCCCTCCTATGGGAAGAATAATTTTTTAGGACATAGTCTTGCTAGTTTAGGGTTTTGTTTGAGTTGGTCGTGTATTTTAGCCTTTATGTCCTTTTATTTTGTAAATGGGAGGTTCATTTAATGCTTGGGTGTAAGTTGATTAGATGGGCCTTGGGAGGATTTTTGGACATTGTTTCTTCTAAGAACACCCCAAAAATAATCTTAACACCCCTCTAACCAACTAGGAGACATGTGGGATCCATTTTCTCCCTCCAAGAGGCACCTAATCCTCCTTCTCCTCCACCTAGGCGCCTACTTGGCTGATCTTTAACCAACCAAAGTTGAATTTGAATTTTGGAGTGCTATGTGGATTCCCTCCAAAATCAAATTTAAATTAGGGACAAAGATCCACTTAGTTAGGATCTTGTTTGGATCTTCACCTTCCTTAATCATGTGCTAAGTATGCTTAGCATAACTAACACATGATTAAGCATCCTTGGGCCTTGATTGGTGAGGTGGATTTCCATCCCTCCTCTTAACCCTCATAGCATTATAAATTCATACTCTCTCCTCCTTCTTCTTTCTTTGAGGGAATTCTTTGAGCTTTTATTATGGGATCCCTCCCTTGGGGCAAACTCCTCTACCTTTGGGCTTATCTTCTCTAAGTAGTGCCCTCAACTCCATCTTCTAGTCTCACCATACTCCATTTCACAACTTGAAGAAACCTTGGGCGTTGATCAAGGGCAAGCATCAAGTGGATGCATCATGTGGTATCAGAGCTAGACTTCTACAAGGTCATAGTCCTCTACCTTTTTCTTGTTTAATTTTGTTGAGTTCTTTATCTTCTTCTACTTTCTATTTCCACAATTTTACTCTAGTCTTTCCTTGTTGTCTTCTTAATTTTTAATTCTTGTCTTGAAGTAATGTTTAGCAGATTTCTCTTAATTGATTCCATGCTTACTTTTATTTGATGCATTTTATTTGTTCTTTCACTTGCATCTCACCATTTCCCTTCAAGATTCCGTGTATATTCTACCTTTTTCTTGTTGTTTGTGGAATTTTTCTTGGATTGGATTGCTTAAAAAGTGGTTTATAGCAAATCCACACGGCTATGGCAAAAGACATAGCGTTGTGGTCATCACTTTAGCCTCCTCACTTGCATCTCACCATTTCCCTTCAAGATTCCGTGTATATTCTACCTTTTTCTTGTTGTTTGTGGAATTTTTCTTGGATTGGATTGCTTAAAAAGTGGTTTATAGCAAATCCACACGGCTATGGCAAAAGACATAGCGTTGTGGTCATCACTTTAGCCTCCTCCTTGCATTCATTATGTATGCCTTTATTCCCTTGTTTTTGCTATGTTTTTAGGTGTTACATTTTCAGTTTTTAATCTCAAGTATTTTTTTATTAGAAGTCATGTTTATTCATTATATTGTCTCCTAAATTTCCTATAGGTTTTAGCCTCTTTTTAACTTTTACAAAAGTTTGAAATACTCTTGAAATTGAGCTTCTAAGTGGTCATCCTCTAAGTCTAAATCTCTTAAGCCTGTCTTATGCTTTTAGTTCAATCATTTTCCTATCTAAAACTTCAAAAAATTTATAGCTCAATTTCTTCTCTAAATTTTAGTATCCTAAGTTGAATTTATAGTAGCTTTGATGTATTTATTTGAAGTGAAAATCATTTGTTAATTGGAGTTGTCTTTTGCAGTGTGTTTTTTAGCAAAACTTGTGTCAAAACAAGTTATTTCTTTCACAAACCAAGCACCTCTAGACTTACCTTAAAACACTTCAAATTTTGGTACATTTTGAGCTACTAAAATTTTTCATTAGTTGAACTTGTAATTTGAGTTTTGTGGCCTTTTTCTTATCATTCTCACAAGATTTTATGTTCCTAATTCTCCTCACAAAATTTGCAATCAAAATTGGCATTAGGTACATCTAAAATAAAATTAAAAAAAATAGTCAAAAGAATTAAAAAAAAAGAATAAAAGTGATAACGAAAAAAAAGTCAAAATATGATAAAAAATGATGTACCTAATATATAAAATTAGTTGAGTTGAGGACTTGAAATTGTGTGTAATTGCTTGATTTTCATCTCTATAGCATTCGGTCACCTTGCTTCTTTTAGTGCAAGTTTTTTGAAAATTTCTTGAGTCATTTCACATTTTAGTCCTTCATTCACTTTAGATCCTTTCTAAGTTTCTCATCATGTGCTTGCTTCCTTTCTAACCTTTAATGTTAGTTTGTCTTCTTCTTATTTTTTCTAGTCTTGTCTCAAAAAATTCTTCGACTTGGATAGTGTCCCTTATTGTGGTAGCTTTTTCATTGCCATTTTTGCTTCAAAATTTAGTCTACTCTTGGTGCTTGTATTTGCTTGTGTTTTTTTAGTGCCACTAGAGAAGAAAAGCTTGGAAGGTGGTGTTTGATACAAGGGTAACATCTTGGGATTATGAACAAGATCCAAAGAATTGGATCAAGGGAAGCAAAAAGGAGCGTGTGAGGCAACCTTGAGGGAGCTTGGAGTGAAGACCAATTTCATTGTTCTTTATTTTTTCTTGTATTCAATTTTTGAAGTGTTGACATCCTAAGGGATCACTCCATTTTTTTGTAATAGTTTTTTGGTTTGAGTATTTTCTCGAAATTAAGGTATGAAGGAGGAAGTGGTACACCACCTTCTGCACCTTATAAGAGCAAGTTTAGATCCCTCTCTTCTACATTTCTTACTTTTATTTTTCTTGCAATACGTGTAGCTTGAGGCTTGAGTTCCAAAGACCCACTTGGCCTTTTAGGGAGAAAAACAAAAAAGGAGAGGAAAGGTTGCTTGTTGTTTTTGACCTAACCTTAGTTCTTAGATTCTAAGCACAATGTCTCACCACTCACATGCTAGTGTTTCAAGTAACAAAAGTGTTAACCAAATAAATCCTTCTAAGTTTAACTCTCTTGACCACCTTACTGTGGATTTTCGTGAATGGATAGTGGAAGAGAGGTTGAGGCGTGAGGAAAAAGAAGAGAGGAGAATAAAAAAGGGAGAAAGAAGACAGAGAGGAAAGAAAAAGAAGGGAGAAATTGGAAAGAAAAAGACAAGAGAAAAGATAGGAAGAAGAGAAAAGAAAAGAAGAAGAAAGGAGGAAAAGAGAAGGTAAAGAGAATGAGAAAGAAAAGAAAAAAACATAGAGTATGGGTCTCCTTCTAGGAAGTTTAGTGAAAGAGAGAGTATTATGAGGAAAGGCCTAGAAGGAGAGGGCATTCCATTCTCATGTGCATGAACATATGGCCCCAACAAAAGAGCCAAGAGTTAATCTTCCTCCATTCCATGGAAAAGAGGATGTGGAAGCCTACCTTGATCGAGAAATCAAGGCAGAACAATTGTTTAATTGTCATGAAGTGAGAGTGTAACATCCCAAATAATAATACAAAACATATTAGTAATATTCAACCATTTAATTCCCTATACTTAAACATGTTTCATACAATCAAATTATGCACACACTCCAAATTATTTACCAAAATCATAACATACTATTTGCATAAAACATTTCATGTCCTTTTCCTACCAAAACATGTTAAAACATAACTTATTTAAACAAGATATATAAGCTGTCAATTCTCCATTAAAACTTAACTATTAGATAACTAAAATATATAACATAACTTCAATCAATCCATACATTCAGCAATTTGAAAGCTCTAGCTTATATACATAGACATATTCTAATTCCTAAACTATTTCAAACACAAAACGAGTAATTCCGCTATTGCCACTAATACGCTACCAATCTTGCTAATCTGATCTCTACCGCCATCACTGGTATCTGCTCCCATGCAAAACACGATCATCACATTCATACAGAATACACAAACATTGTAAGGGTAAGCATAATAATACATAAAATTCATAATATAGAAAACTTAAAAATCACAATATCATCAATCAAATCAATCATACTTATATTCCCCTCATAATTTTTCAAAGTTAAAACCAAGAAAAAAGCTTCGCTAACCTATTTCTCCTTTTCAAAGCTAACTCAAAAGAAAATGAGAAAATCCACCCGAAGAAATTCACAGAAACCTGACAAAAATCCCAATGTAAATAAGAACCTTAGAAATCAAGATTTTCGATGAAATTTCCTTTTTAACAGGAACAACAGGATCGAAAATTATCAGAAAAAGGTTCGTCGATTCAAAATCAAACTTACCTATAACAGCGACCACTCAACAACAGGAGTTATGGAAGAGACCGTGTCAAAATCTGTCAACCAAAAGCTTCACATGCAAAGGATGCAATAAAATGATAACAGCAGATTAGAAGCGGCAAAGAAGAAGAAGGAAAGAAAAGAGAAAGAAAAAAATAAAAAAAGGAAAAGGAGGAAATAAAAAAGGAAAAAAAAGGAAAATGGAGTGGGGTGAGTTTAGTGGATTTTGACTTATTATTCGCATCCCCTCCTAAACAGATTTCCAAAAACTCCTTAAAACTCAATAAAAACTCTTCGAAATCAAGAAATAATTATTATATTTCACTTCCCACCTCCCATTATTTTAAAAAAAATAACTAATATTGATATAATAAATAAACTCAATTATTCACTCACTGCTATACTAATATAAGATAATTAAACATTTAATTTCCCGTAACATTTATTTCTTTTCGACTAATAATCTATTAACTAAATTGGTCCTTGGCAACCTTAAGCTTCCAAAGGCATGCCATGCATTAGTGGGTGGGTTTGACCAATGAAAGAGCCAAAACTCATATACCCTCCATTAAATGTTGAAATGATTTGAAAAGTGCTCTAAGGAGAAAACATATGTCTTCTTACTATGAGAGAGACCTTTTGGATAGACTCTAAAGGCTTAGGCAAAAAAACCTAAGCATAGAAGAGTATAGACAAAAGATGAAACTCCTCATCTTAAAGGCGAGCATAATTGAGGAACCCAAGGTCACCATGACTAGGTTCTTATGTGGGTTGAGCAATGAAATTACAGATAAAGTTGAGTTCTTCTCATATTCAAGCCTAGATCAATTGGTAAACTTTGTATCAAGGTTGAGAATCAAGTCAAAGAAAAGGAATTAAAAAGGATTCTCAACCTTATGCAAGAAAGGACCAATTCAAGGGGAACTCTTCCAAGAGTTTCCCCAAGGAAGATTCATCCAAGCATTCCAAGGACCACAAAGCATCTCACTTAGAAAAGAAGCCCCCTACTACTAACTTCCATGAGAAGCAAAGTAGTATAAAATGCTTTAAATGTCATGGGAGAGGCCACATTGCCTCTCAATGCCCCAACAAGAAAATTATGATCATGAGGGACCAAGATATTTATAGTAATGAGGGTAGCTCACCTTTCTCCTCTAGTGAGGGTGAGGAAGAAAGGGGTTATGCATCGTACTTTGATTGTGAAGATGCTTATGCATATGAGGGAAACCTCCTGATGATTATAAGGCTTCTCAGAAGCCAACCTTTGGAGCTTACCCAATCTCAAAGGAAGAACATATTTCACACAAGATGTAAAGTGAATGAGAAAGTGTGTTTTCTCATTGTAGATAGTGGGTCCTATTGCAATTGTTGTAGCTCTAGGTTGGTTGAAAAGCTAGCCTTGACTCTACTTCCCCACCCAAAACCTTATAAACTTCAGTGGCTCAATAAGCAAAGGGAAATGCAAATCAATGAACAAGTGAGTGTTAATATCTATAGGGACATATAATGATGAGATCTTATGTGATATAATCCCAATAGAAGCTGGCCATATCTTACTTGGAAGGCCATGGCAATTTGATAAGAAAGTCATTCACCATGACCATTCCAACTGTCGACACATGGTCTACGAAACCAAATTTTGGATTCGGGAGTCTATTACGCGTAGGGAAGGTATTAGCACCTTACGACGTCTGTCTTAAGGACGGTTGCCTCTAATTAAATGTGCAAAACTAGATAACTTTAAAAATATTTATTTCACCCTTAAAATAGTTGAAATATAACAAATAGTTTTTATTTTATTTTTGCTTTTAACATTTTAATGAGAAAATTATTATTGAAAAATTTATTTTTATAAAATATTATTAATATTTTAATTTTTTAATTGACTTATTTTATTTATATTTTTTGAGAGCTTGACAGGTGTAAGTTCCTGCTCTTGCGTATCTCCATTATTTCATTTATATTTTTATACATAGTTCTTGATAATGGTTTGTTTATTAGGTTTTTTATTTTTGTAATTAATTTTATTTTTGAGTTTATTTTAAAATATTATTATCGCAACCAAATTAGAAGTGCATCCAAAGTAGTTAGGATAATTATTTAGCATTGCTGTCAAATCAAAAGTGCATCCAAAGTGACAATTATTTGTTTTAAATAATTTAAATATCATGACAATGATTATACTAATCAAGGTCTTATAAAAGAAACCAAATTAGAAGGGCATCTAAAGTGGTTATTTTAGTTTTCGTAATGATCAAATTAGAAGTTCATCTAAAGTGACCATTATTACCTTTTTCTTAAGTAATTTAAATGACGTAATAATATTTATTACAACTAAAATTTATAAAAGACCAAATTAGAAATGCATCTAGAGTGGTTCTTTTAGTTTTCATAATGGTCAAATTAGAAGTGCATCTAAAATAACCATTATTACATTTTCTTTCATAATTATAACTGCTAAAGGTTTTATAACATTTAAGTTGGAAAAATATGTAAAATAGTTGTTATAGATTTTTATTTTTTTTTAATTAATATTATTAACATTATTATGGTTGTTAGATTTAATTGAAATCTTATTAATCGCTATTTCGAATACTCGTAACATGTTAACTAGCAAAAGGTAAATGCAAGAAAGTGATAGAATAAATAAAATAAAAAAACATACAATTTATACTTACAAAAGGCTAAAAATAATATATTTTGGACTTTAAAATGAAAGTAATACGTTTAGCAAAAACAGTGGCACAAACAGTAAACAGAGGTGGAAAACAACAAAATGAGTCATGATATAAAATAAGTGTAAATAGTAAAACAAGGGAGGTGCAGATAGCACCTGCTTATTGTTGGACCTGTGGCGCAAATAGCGAAAAGTAGGGGTGCAGATAGCGGCAGGCTACATGGACCCAAAATGGGGGGCACAAATAGTAGTTGTGCGGTGGTAAACTTAGTAATACATGAATTTTTTGGAAAAAAAAGTAAAAAATATGCGCGTCCCCTCTAAGTTACCTTCTTATTCTCTTTTTTAAAAAGAGAAAGTATGTTGCAGAAAAGGGGGGAAGCGTGAAGGAAAGAAAAAAAGGGGATCGGTTTCTGCCGGTGGCCCGTCTACGGTGGTTCTTCTGACGACACTGACACCACCGGAACTCATTTCCGGTGGGGTTAAAAGGGGAAGCAATTTTTTTTATCCTATTTCGAATATTTTTTTAATTGGATTTTAAAAAGAGTAGTGTATATTAATACTTGTTTAGCCTTCAAAACTTTCCTTTTTTGCTCTCCACCTTGTCTTTTTCTTCTCCTCTTCCAAGCTATTTCTTCTCATATGAAAAAGTAACTCCCTTTTTAAAAATTTCTTCCGAAAAAAGTCCCCCTTCTTCTAATTCAAGTGCCTCCTTTTATAGAGTCAACTTAAAATCGTTTTACTCACAAAATTTTAAAAAATTTTATCTCCAGATTTTGTTGGATTATGTTAGTGATGTAGCTGAGGCAATGAGCATCTCCATTGATTCAGAGAGCTCAGGCATGACAATGGCTCAGGTTGACTACTCTCCTTTCATTTTCATCCTCTGATTTCTGTGGTTTTTGTTGTTATTATTTTTTATTTTTCCATGAAATTTCTATCTTGAGCTCTCTGGTACTGAGGTGTATTCTGAACATTGTTATATATGTTGACAATGTATGGAAATGACATTTTATTTTTTTTTCTGGATTTTTTATTTTTTTTATTTTTTTTAAAAATGGTGCGTACACCAACCAAATCATTCTCACTCATATGGATAAACACATAATATTGTATCCTCTAACACCTGCTCAGGTGGCTGAGGATCAACTTTTCATGAAAACAAGAGAGTTGAGGAGCATAAAAAAAATCAAAGAAAAAACTTCATCCCTAAAGCTTGAAAAGGGTATAGAAAGTGAGTTGGAAGGTAATGCCCCTTCCAAGAAAGTTGTGAGTAAAGAGAGCCTATTTGCATAAAAAATGAATTTAAAAGAGGCTCCCTTAGCTAACAAACCTTTTTATTTTCTCCTTTGCAAAGAGGCATCTTCCCTTTCTTCCCTTGTTTCTTCTGCTGTAAGAGCTACTATAGAAATTGAGCATAGGAATCTATCTCAAGGGGTTAAAGAGCTTTTAAAAGAATTTGCTAATGTATTCCCTAGTGAAGTCCCAAAAGGGTTTCCTCTAGTTAGGGGTATAGAACACCAAATTGATTTAGTTCCTGGGTCTCACCTTCTCAATAGGCCTGCCTATAAGACCAACCCTATGGAAATAAAGGAGTGTTAACCCTTGTGTAGTGTCAGTCTTGCTGGCGTCCAAGAAGAATGACAAATGAAAGATGTGCATAGACTGTAGAGCTATCAATAACATCACCATTAAGTGCAGGCACCCAATCCCTAGATTTGATTATATGTTGAATGAATTGCATGGAAAAAAATATTTTCAAAAAATCATCCCTATACTTGAGTTTGTTAATTGTTTGAATAATTTTTTTAGTAATTACGTAGAGATCTTTATTATTTCATTATAACTAATATACATGTATAAAATTACTAATTTTTTCACTATAATTAGCATAAATATATAAAGTTACCAAAAATAAAGTAAACATATTATTTTAAATAAAATATTATATATTATTGAGTTTTAAAAATTAAATATATTAAATACTCAAATAACTTGATACATTTTGAAGTTGTGTTAAATACTCAAATTATTTTGCTAACTATGCATTTTGTTTTCTCATTAACAAAGCTTGAAATTATGACTTTCTTCAAGAAATTTTAGTCCAACTTCTTATGGGCTAAAATATTTATGTTTATTATTTGTTAATGTACATAATCTAATTTAATATAATAAATTTAATCTAAATAAATATTTGAAATGATAAAATAATAAAAATGGGGTAAGTATATACTCCATGGATTAACCACAAGGAATACGACCTAGCCCATGTGGCTACCACGCCGAAAAGATTTCATACCGCGTTTCGAGTTTTCTTTCCTATTCTCTCAATGAATTTTTTTTATTTTTTTAATTGAAAAATAAATTAAGAATAGCTTAATAAAAAGAAAAAAATGCATTTGTCTTACCTTAACTACATATTAAATTTCTTTAAAAAGTATAAGATACAAGAACATGAAATTTTCACATGCTAACAAGTGATATTTCTTCTTTTTTTATACACAAAAAGTATGATATATATTTGTTGTTCTTACTAGAGCAGGGTGTAATCAATCTCTCCTTTCCTCAACCCCTTAGTGATCATCTGGGAGATATGTGGGTACCTGCAAAGATGACTCTGATACTCAAGTCTATGAGTGTCGGAGAGGGACAGGTAAGTATGGTGTGATTACGCACTATGAAAATTTATCCTCCTTATTTCCCAAGGTCAAAGGCCATCTTGGGGCAGTATTATATATGGTAATTGGATTGGGTCTTCGATTGGATTAGGTACCAAGTTGGGTCATTGGAGGTGATACACTAGTCTTCCTAGCACCAGGATTTGGAGTTGAAGAGGAAGGATTAAGGTAGCTCAAGAAAAGGATGTGGCATGCTCTAGGATTGTGCTAGGTGTCACTTTGATATTTGTGGCTCCTTCTTCAAGGGGAGTGATGTTTGAGTTATGGAGAGTGAAATAATGATTTTTCGACGAGGGTTTTTATTAAAAGTCAAGGGGTGTGGTTCGTTTTCCATATTGACACTCAAGGGTTTTCTATACTCGAGTATATCTTTTTCATTGTGTTGGCATTTGGCTCTTAGCTCAACTCTAATAGTCTTTGTTCAATGTCTTGGTATGCATTCTCCTCCTTCCACTTAGTTACTTTACTTTCTCTCTTTTTATTTGGTAATGTTCTTCTTTATGGAATCCCACATTAGTTGTAGTAGTATTAGTGATGAGGGTGAGGGTACTCTTGTCTACCATTGAGAATTATTGGTGGAGATAGATAATGAATTTGAGACGAAATAGAGTTTGTATCCTTGATGAAGGGGCTAAGATCAACAAAGCAAACTATAGTGGTTGACAAAGGTTACGTTGGGGAAACTTAGGCGTTGGTTGATGTTGTGGGAGAGGATGGCAAGGGTAGTGACGAACGTGAGAAAGTGGATAAGGACATGGGCGATAAGGAAGAGGAGATGGAGATCTAATCATCACGAACGGGGCAACAACAAGTCAACTTCAAAAGGAGGTAAGGGAAAGAGGGAAAGGAGTAAAATACTTGTCGATGATGCTTCCCAGGTATGAGTGAGTTACCGAGGAGGTTGCATTGAAAAATTTGGGGTAGGTCGCATTAACAGGTTAAGGTGAGGTGCAATCTATGGTTGTAGAATATTATGAGTGCTTCCCGTATCCAACAACACCATAACTTTTAGGCCATCAATCTGACCTATAAACTTAAGTGCTTTGGGGGATGGGAAACCTGATAAGGCTTAAGGAGAGAGTTGAAAATAGATTCGATCATGGGTTTGTTTAAGGAAGTATCTTTATGGTTGTATCATCCTTATCTTCATCATCCAGTAACAATAAAAAGTTTTCAAATCTATATGTTTACCCGTCAACAAATTTCTCATCACAATAATAACAAAGGTCATGTGCCCTTTTTTCTTGCATTTGGGAAGAGGATATTATTTTAAGGATAAAGAAAGAGTGAATGATGGTAACGAGATGGTGGGGAAAGGTTTAGACAAGATGGGTAGGAAGTGGAATTGGTAAAGTGGCGAGGGAAGTGGTATTTGTTGTCCTTAATTTTATCCTCAACTAATTTAGCCATGCCAATAACTTATTCAATAGAGTTGGGATTGAGAATGAAAAGGTTATGTCTAATATCAATGTTCAAATTAGATAAAGCAATTAAGAGAAGCCTTAGAGGCCAAACCATAAATCCTATTAGATAATGTTTCAAATACAGTTTGGTATTCTGAAATAGTACTAGATTGACAAATTTTAACAGCTTTGTTTGATGGTTTGTCTTAAATTTAGAAGAAATAATATCTTATTATTTTAATAATGAGATACATCATATATATATATATATATATACACACACACACACATGAGACTGTTGCCTATTTGAGGAACAAATCCTTGTAATTGTGGGATTGTTATTGTAGTAATAATAGCAAGATACAACAAATATACATAATTAAAATACAGTAGGAATAATATCTAAAACTTCCTAAAATATATTTTGACACTCCCCCTCAAGCTAGTGAATAAGTGTTCTCCATTCCCAGCTTAGATATAATTCTTTTAGAGTTACTGTTGTTCAGCCTCTTGGTGAGTATGTCTGTAAGTTGACCTTGAGTGGACACATATGGGGTGCAAATCAAGCCACTGTCAAGCTTTTCTTTGATAAAACATCTGTCCACCTCAATATGCTTAGTTTTATCATATTGTACCAGATTGTGGGCTATACTAATTGCAGATTTATTGTCACAATATAACCTCATGGTTCATCCCACTTTATTCTTAAGTCTTCTAATATAATCTTCAGCCATAAAAGTTCACATATTCTTCGGGCCATTGCTCGAAATTTTGCTTCAGCACTAGATCTAGCTACCACACTTTGTTTTTTCCTCTTCCAAGTTACTAGGTTTCCACCAAGTAAGGTGCAATATCCAGTAGTTGACCTCTTATTCACAACTGAACCTGTATAATAAGCATCCATATATGCCTCAAGACTAACATTCTTGTTTTGTTTGAACAAAATTCCTCTTCCTAGAGTCCCTTTTAAATATTGGACAATTCGAATAGCAGCTTGTAAATGTGCTTCCTTTGGTTGGTGCATAAATTAGTTGACTAGGCTCACAACAAAGGCAATATCTGGCCTAGTGTGAGATAGGTAAATGAGTCTTTCCACAAGTCTTTGGTACATTTCTTTATCCGCAACAACATCCTCCTCCACACTCCCCAACTTTATATTTGGGTCAACTGGTGTACTTGCTGGTTTGCAAGCTATCTTACCTGTTTTTTCTTTAGCAAGTCGATAATATATTTTTGTTGAGATATGAAGATCCTTTTCTTGGAATGGGCTACTTCAATCCCCAAAAAATATTTTAGCTTCCCTAAGGTCCTGATTTCAAATTCCTTGGCAATGCATAGACTCAACCTTTGTTGTTCCTTTTTATCATTCCCAGTGACAATGATATCACCCACATAGGCCAATAGTACTGTTAGTCCCCCTAAATCAGAATGCTTGATAAATAAAGTGTGGTCCCCTTGGCTCTGTTTGTATTTAAGGCTTGTCATGACCTTGGTGAATCTCCCAAACCATGCTCTAGGTGATTGTTTCAACCCATATAATGCCTTTTTTAGCTTGCAAACTGTGTTAGCCTCAATCTTCCTTGTATACCTGGGTGGTACCTCCATGTATATTTCTTCTTCAAGATCCCCATGTAGGAATGCATTTTTTACATCAAATTTTTGCAAGTCTCAATCATGGTTTGCTGCCAATGAGAACATTACTTTGACTGTGTTCATTTTGGCAATTGGTGCAAAAGTCTCCAAGTAATCCACTCCATATGTTTGAGTGAACCCTTTGGCCACCAACCTCTTCTTATACCTCTCAATCTTCCCATCAGCCGAGTATTTCACAATATAAACCCACTTCCACCCGACAGGTTTTTTCCCAGGTGGTAGGGTGACTAGCTTCCAAGTATTATTTTTCTCCAATGCCTTCATCTCCAATTCCATGGCTTGTTTCCATTTTTTGTCGATTAATGTCTCAGATATAGAATAAGGTGTAGTTGTGTTTAGGCTTGTGACAAAGGTTTTATGGGTAGGTGAGAAATTTTCAAGAGATAGATAATTTGTCAAGGAAATTGGGAGGTTTTATAGGTTGTTGTTTAATGCACGTTTTGGTTCCTTTTCTAAGGGCAGTTGAGAGGTCCAAATTATGATCCACTTGTGTAGCTGGTTTTTCAGAAAGAAATTCATCACAATTAGCAGAATTAGAATTTATAGGATAAAAAAGATTTACCTCATCTAATGATATAAGGTTGGATTCTTAGACATGAGTAGATCTTGTAATGGTCTTTCCTCTTCGTGTGTACACCAGATTTTCCCCAAATTTTGTATTATCATGTGGTCTAGTTGTTGTTCCTGCATCAGCTGCTGATCCTACAAGTGCAGGAATTTGATTTACCTTTACTTGTTCTTCTTCAGCTTCAACTTCACATATAGTGTTAGTATTCTTTTGAATTTCTGGTCAAACAGTATTTTTTCCAATTTCTAGTCTAAAGGACATATTTGGTAGTATGGAAGGCTCATCTTCCTCTCTTAAATTCTCCCCCTGAAGATGAGGTTGGCTAAAGTAGCTTATTTGCTCATTAAAGGTAACATCCCTTGACATAAAGAATTTTTGGGATGGAGGATAAAAACACTCATATCCTTTTTGTGTGGCTGGGTACCCCAAGAAAACACATTTTATTGCTCCTGGGTCAAGTTTTCCCCTTCCATTACTATCAACATGCACAAAGGAGACACACCCAAATATTCTAAGTTGAAGCTTATTTGTATGGGTATAATGAGTTTAGGACTTCCATGGGGCTTTTTAAGGATAAAACTATAGAGGGTAATCTATTAATTAAGTAAGTGGTAGTGAGTATGGCTTCCCCTCAACATTTTTTTGGAACATTATTTTGAAACATGAGTGCTCTAGTTTGGTCTAGTAAATACCCATTTTTCCTTTTCACAATCCCATTTTGTTGGGGTGTGTGTACACATGAGGATTCATGAGTTATCCCTTCCTTTTGGCAAAAAGAATTTAGGGTATGATTGAAGTAATCTTTGGCATTATCAGACCTAAGTTTCCTGATATTAACCCCAAATTGATTTTTAATCATTGAAACAAACTGTAGGAAAACAGAGCTAACCTCAGATTTGTGTTTAAGAAGGAAAAGCCATGTTACCCTTGTACAATCATCTATAAAGGTTATAAACCATTTAGCCCTTGAGATATTAGGGACATTAGAAGGGCCCCACATATTCGTATGAACAAAATAAAATGAAGTGCTTATTTTATTGCTAATAGGAAAAGGTACATGTTTGTGTTTGGCAAGCTTACACACTTCACAATGAAAACTCTCCATATTTAAATTTTTAAACAAGGAAGAGAACAGTAACTTTATGACTTGAAATGAAGGATGTCCTAAAAAAGAATGAATCAACTATAATTTTTTCTTTACTAGTTATGGCAAACTCGGATATCAGAGAATGACTCTCAATGGGCAGATTTAGATCTTCCATGTAGTAAAGGTCATTCCATTCTCTAGCATGTCCAATCGTCCTCCTCGATTTCTTGTCCTGCAATATCCAAGAGTTGCTATGAAATATCACATTACATAAGAGGTCTTTTGTAAGTTTTTGGATAGATATCAGATTTGTGGACAATTTAGGGACATGAAGAATATTTTTTAGTATTATGGTTCGGGTTATTTGGACATCTCTTTGTCCAACTACAGTTATAAGAGTTCCATCAACTGTGGAAATTTTTTTGTTACTGGGACATAGGGAATATGCAGAGAAGTGTTTAGGGAGTGGTGTCATATGGTCTGTGGCTTTAGAGTCTAGAATCCAATAATGGGTAAAGGGTGTATTTGAGATATTAAATCTACAAGAAAATGGGAACTTACCAGAGTATGTCAATGAACACATACCTGTGGGTTTCTCCAATTTACTAAGAAAGGATCTTACTCTCTTTAACTCCTCATGGTTGAGTTGGATGGATCCTCCTTGACTTTTAGGACCAGCACCAACATGAGCTTGCCCCCCTCTCCTTGAAAGGCCTCTTTTGTGTCCCCAATCTTTGCTTTTAGGTTTTCCATGCAACTACCAACATTTGTCCCTTGTGTGGTGTGGCTTGTTGCAATAGGTGCACCATACTCCTTCATTTTTCTTCTCCAGATTTGGAAGAAGGCCTACTTTCTTTTGTTCTGCAACCATGGTTACTGCTCCTTCAACAATCATAGCTGAACTATCCATAATTGGGGTCTCTAGCATTAGGCTTCTTCTACTCTCTTCACTCCGAACAATTGTCACTACTTCATTGAGTCCAAGAACCTTCTCCTTTCTCAATATTTGAATACTGACTTGATCATATTCTTGATTTAGGCCTACCAAGAAGTCATACACCCACCTTTAGAATTGTGAATCCTCAGAACACTTGGTGTTTATAACCATGTAATGATCCAATTCCATCCATAATGATTTGAGTTGATTAGCATATCCAGTGACAGTTTTACTACCCTGTTTTACTGCCATAGTTTTTACCTTCACCTCATAAATTTGGGCAGCATCCTTTGCCTTAGAGTAGGTTTTCTCTACTGCAATCCATATTACCTGCGCAGAATTAAGGAACATGAATCTATCGCTGATTTTTGAAATGATTGAGTTCCATAGCCATGCCATAATCATGGAGTCTTCTTCATCCCATGACTTGAATTTGGCATCTTCTTCAACAGGGGCATCATCAGTTAGATGGCTAATCTTTCCTTTCCCTTTCAGGATGATCTTAATGAGTTGAGACCATTTGAGATAATCTTTTTTCCTTCAATCGATGGGTTGAATGGACATTCTGCAGCTCACCCGTATTCTGAAACTTGTTTCCATTTTCCATTTTAGCCATTACAAATATATGCAATTAAGGCACAGAAAAATAGATCGATTCAAGAATAGTAAGTAAGCACACAACAATAGAAGCTGTAATGAGTGTTTGGGATCACATAGCAATGAAGGCTGCGATGGAATTCTAGGGTTGTTCAGCAATGAAGGCTGCAATCAGATCACAGTCAGTGGCTCCCAAGGATCAGGAGCTCTGATACCATCTTAAATTTAGAAGAAATAATATCTTATTATTTTAATCATGAGATACATCAGATATATATATATATATATATATATATATATATATACACACACAGACACACACAACCTATGAGTTGCCTATTTTAGGAAATAAGGACAACCTATTCTAGGGAACAAATCCTTGTAATTGTGGGATTGTTATTGTAGTAATAATAGCAAGATACAACAAATATACAGAATTAAAATACAGTAGGAATAATATCTAAAACTTCCTAAAACATATTTTGACAGTTTGTGTACAAAGAGGGACCAAATCGTAGATCCAATGAACGAGTAAAATAGTCCAAATCCAAAAACTAATGGTTTTGTGTTATCCACTTAAACTAGCTTAAAGCATCACCTTTCATATAAAAAGGAACCATTGAAAAGTTAAGGTGGTGGGACTTGGTAGTAAATAAAATATTGTTCCTTTTGAAATAGCCAATCTAAGGGCTTCGTACCATCAAATGGGTTTAGTTGTAGTTTAGGGGGTTGGATATGAGGTGGTGGGGGAGGTGAAAGAGGTGGTGATGGCATGAATGTGGACAAAGAAATGGTAAAAAAGGTTGGATTAAAATAGGTGAATGTTGATGGTGAAATGAGTTCGATAAAAAGGTGGAAAAGGGGGTAGTTGATTCAAGATGAGAATAAATGGAAGTATAAGAATAACTTAGAATAGTAAATGAAGGAATAAACAGGAGGTGGGCATTAAACTGGTCTGGGAGGTTGTGAGAATGGATGGTGTTCTATCGTGATTCAATGATCAGTTGAAATAGTAGGTAGTGATCCTCCTATGCAGTTGATAGTGAGCATCAAACTGAGATGGTATGACTGCAAACTTTTTAGTCAAAGCTAAGAAGGTATAAAAAATGTCCTTGATATCGTTACATGTTGGAGGCATTATGATAGAGATGAAAGCATCAATGTAAGACTCTGATGAAAAACTTGAAGAAACTAGGATTCTAAGCTACCATAAACACTTAATTTCTAGATAAATTCTCATTGTATTTCATAAAGGAGGATGATTCCTTAAAAACCATACAACATTGGAACCCTAGACACAAATAATAGAATGAGCTCATTTAGAGAAAGCCCAGAAGAACAACTAAAATAGAAATTAATAACTCAGTCATTTGAGCCTAAAATAGTTTTCTAACCATGAATGGGGTGTGAGCCGAGTACTCTTGCTAACATTATTAGAGTAAATAATAACCAAAAATTAGTGTAAGCAATAACAATAGTTAGCAGTTGAGTCAACCTGGGATTTTAAGAAAGTATATGAAATTAGGAGATACATGGAATGGAAGGGGATCTTTTTGTTGTAAACAGAAAAAAGTTGGCGACGCACTAGAGGTCCCGAGTGAAGTTGATACTCGATAGTATTTTGTCTTGGTGTCTTCGTTATGGATCCATGTAAGAAGGTGCCGAGCATGTTTTGGTCAAAAAAAGGGTACCATGCGGGGTCGCATCCGGACGAAACCCACGAATTTTTTTATTTTTAGAAATTTTCAGATGCAAGAAAATAAAGGAAATAAATATTAAATTATTAAACATTTTTCTTCAATTCTTCATGTTTTTTATTTCCTCTTCAATAAAATAATAAAAATTCTTGAATGTTATTTTTTTTTTTGTTTATTTCCTTGTCATTTACATCAGTAAAACTAATAGTGATCTGAATATGTTCATCGATTACTTTGGATTTGAAAATAAAAAAAAAAAAACATCGATAGATTTCTTTAACATTTTTTTATTCTAATTTATTAACATTTCACAAAATTTCTAGTTAAAAAAAATTAACTAAATCATATTAATACTAAGACACAATTTTTTAAAATGATTTAATCCTTTTTATAAGATTTAATATAATGTATATCATATTATTCTTTTTAGAAAAATATTCTTGATTAAATGTATTTCTCTTACTTCAATATAAATATTAAATAATTTCATTCTGTCTTTTGGAAACATTAAATTGGGATACATTAGAAAGAAATATAAAACAAACACATCTTTATTATTTTCAAAATCTAATTTCTTAATATTGGTGAAATAATTATTTGGTTCTTATAATAAAGATCAAAGGCAAGATTTGTTTTTAAATAAAAAATAGTTTTTAAATATTTTCAAACAATGTATTTTTATTCAATTTTTTAGTGTTTGAAAAAATAAAATAATTATATTAATTACTAGTTGTGTTTCATACCATATAACTAATATATTTAACTAGGAATGACAAAATATAATGAGTCAAACATCTAACTTGGAAGTTCACCACAATTTTGACAAGGCAGACAATTCATATAGTCCACAAATTAGTCTTTAGATTTTTAAATATGAATTTGTAAAAGAAAATTGTCATGACATTTTAAAAAAACCCACAATATAAGATTTACTTTATATATTTTTTATTTATTTTATAAAATCATAACTTTGTCGATAAAAAAAATGTAATATTGTTATAATTAGTTTCATGTTATTTCTAAAAAAAAATACAACTTTTGTTTTCAGTCTAACGGATCAACCCACCCCATCCACAAGATGGGTAAAATCTGTGCAATAAAACATACGAGTCCATCTAAACCTAATTTGGCAGCCAAGCGAGACCATTTTCCTATCCCTCTCTCGTTAGTTCATATTTCGCTATTAATTTTGGTAATGATTGTGCTGACTGAATACGAAGATAAACATGGACCTGTGACAATTACAAAACGTATAGCAACGGTGTCTAGAAATAAAATAGCTGAAATTTTAGCGTGAAATTCAAGTTGGAAAGTCATGTATTAGAATGTCAAACTAAAAATAAGACTTAATTTAAGTTTTATTCTTTATATTTTATTTTTATGTTTGGATTTTATTTTTCTAATTTTAATTAAAGTTTAAGTAGTATACACAGTCCGTGTAAAATTTTTGACACTGACATTCCTTCATACCTCTTATAAGTTTGTTAACTTTACAATTAATATTTTAAAAATCATATAAACGAAAATATGTGATTAAATATTAGTGTGATATTCTTTTAGACTGTCAGTGTATATTAATTAAATTCTTTTAATTATTCATATTTACTTTCATATTTTTAATTATTTAAAATCAAGTTTTTTTATTTTAAAATTCCATTCAATAATTAAAAGAAATATAATGAAAAATACCATTATCGTGGATTTGTATAGATTTAATTACAAAGAAATAATGTACAAAATAAAAATAAGAAATGAGAATACGAGTGAAAGTCAAGATTAGGCATTAGTAATTAATTTTAATATGATATGTTTTTTAATTTCCATTTAAAGCTTGTTATTTTAAATTTATGAACAATATTTTTTTATAAAACAAATCTTACATAATCACTGTAATTTTTAAAAATTATTTAACATTAAAACATTTAATTAAAATAAAAAATAGAAATAAAGAATGACTTCACCTAAACACTAGTTCTCATATATGCATTTCGCACTAAAAAACTTTATAATTTTTTTTTTTATCTTCTTGATAGGAATTGAAGACAATGTCACACATTTACAACAACTCATGTATCTTATTCACACTACCAGATACATGTGATTTAGTAACATTAAAAAAATATCGCTAAATCATAAGAAAATGTTACTAATATGATTTAGTAACATTTTATCAAATGTTGCGTATACCTTATGTTACTAATGATATTTAGTAACATTTTTGCATATTAAAGGTAACATTTATAAAAAATGTTACTAAAAATTTTTAGTAACATTTTTTTTAAATAAAATGTAACATTTTATAAATGTTGCTAAAACATTTTAGTAAGATTTTTTAAATAGAAAAGTAACATTATAAAAATGTTACTAAAAACATTTAGTAACTTTTTTTAATAAAAAGATAACATTTCTAAAAATTTTTAGTAATATTTTTTTTAATATAGGCAACATTGTAAAAATGTCACTAAAAATAATTAGTAACATTTTTTAAATAGATAAGTAACGTTACAAAAATGTTACTATTGCAAATGTTTTTTAGTATTTAACAAATGTTATTAAATTGTTTATTTTTAAAATAAAATAAAATATAATTCATAATAAATATTAAATAAATTTTTACACTATAACATAAATTAATATTGAAAGAAATAATTTAGTAATAAAAAGTCATGGAGAATGAAAAAAAGATTCAAGAAAATTAAAGCATAAGCTTGTAATTGAAATATTATAGCACACATCAAAATTCATTACATCATAATCAATATGTCTAAAATTCATTACATCGTAATCAATATGTCCAATACATCAAAATTCATTACATTAGAAATTAACAATCCCGTAAACATCATTACGTGCAAGTTTAGCAACCCTGCACTGCATTAATAAAAAGAATATAAGTATCAGTACAAAAGGCAACAGAAGTATAACAATTCCAACTAACTATAAATTACATTTCTTTCCTTGATTAGTTTGGTTCAATTTTTTCAATTGATCGGTCTGGACCTGATACAAACCAACCAAAAACAAACATTGGGTCTATTCCTAGTCCTCCAGCTTGTACATTCTTCGTAATCAATATTTACACATACTAATTACCATAAGCAAGCAACCGTTATGCAGTGTCACACGTGTCAGTGGCAGAAGAAAATAAAACTACCTATTGAATTATATACATGGCTATGTTGAAGGTGGCAGAATCCGCAAACAAAAGTAGAAAGCATTAAAATAGAAAGAGAAGGAAAATATTATAAAGCTTTCCAAATGAAGTTAAAGGCATTTTGCATGCAACCAAAGGGGGTGGTGTCTGTGATTTCTAACAAATAAAAGACTTTGACTACTTAACATTTTCAATTGTACAAATATCCTACTTCTTAATCAAGTTTTGTACTAACAAACCACTCAAAGTTGGTGACACAACAAGGATACTCTATCCATGTTAGCTATTTAAGATTCATAATTAGTGATAATTTTGAATGATCAAAGGATATAAATATTAAAAGCATTCACAACTGCTCAAATAAGTTAATTAAGTGTCTCAATTAGCAAAAAGATACTTTATGTATAATATAATGAAAAGTTTGGAACAGTAACTGAGAATGAGATGCCAGCCAACCAGAGTCACTCAAGACCAAATAAAAAAATTGCACTAGGAATTGTTACCCAAAATAAAAAAGAAAGCAATAGTGACAAGGAAAGAATAAAACACTGAACAATAATTATAATAATACAATTAAAACTACAGACACTTTTTATTAATAACATGCAACTGTATTTTTAAATAGAAAAAACTGAATTATACTTATATCCAATTGAAACCCATTGATACACTTAGTAAATATATTGATATTAACAATATTATTAATTGTTTAATTTAGATTTTAGAAACTATTAATATTAAAAAGAAGGAACTGATTACTGAATGAAACCAGTTTAAAATTGCAATATATCTAAACTCTACTATTTCTTAAAATGAGGAAAGAATAAGGTGATTCTTTTTCTTTGGTTAGATGTTTCCTTATCTGCTTTAAACCATCGGAAAACAAAACAACGGGCTAAGGAAAAAAAATACAAAATAATGGAAGACTACTCTTCCTATATTTATAAAAAAGTAAATGAATAGATAACTCTTCAACCCTTATACTTCTTCCCACCAAAAATGTATCGTCAACTCGAGACAGAATCATGCCCTACTTGGAACTTTTCCCTCTCTCAATTTTTCCGACCAATTTAAGCTTGATGACTATTTTTTATTCACAATCCTTTTCACCTTCATTAACCAAGTTAGTTAAAGATTATAATAGAAACTTGGTGGAAAACATCTCATGAAAGTCTTCCAACGGATAAGTTGCTACTAAATAATACTATAATGAAAATGAAGCTGGCTGGTCCACATACAACAAACATAAAAAAAATAAAAAACAAAATTCCTGGAATAAAATCCATATGCCTAAAGCAACTACAATGCTAATTTACCATCTCTTACCAAGAATTTGATATTACATAACCCACAATATCAACTCCAAAGATATGCCAACAAGCACAGAAGCAAACAAGGTATCAATCAAGCACAAATGATAATAAGACAGACAAACATCTCATAGAAGAAACTAGAAAGGGAAATAAGAATAGATAAAACAATTATCAACTGTAGCTTGGGTAATTGATGGATTCTTAGCAAAGAGAGCCTGCAACAAGAAAAAATATCAGTAAGACAGTAACTACGAAACAGAGAAAAACAATCAGATCTGAGATTTTAAAATTAATAAAAAAATAAAAACCATAAGGATCTGAATCGGAAGGTAAAAGAAGGGCACAACTATTACCATGCAATCGGTGGTGATGAAAGGATCGTTAACGGCAACGAGTTCAACATCGTCTCTCTGAAGAGTCACCCTAGCCACCAAACGGCCAATTCTTCCAAATCTTGTTACATTTCAGTTAATAAACAACGAAAATGGAAAGTAGAAAAATAAGAGAGGAGATCTAATGCAACAGAAGACAGATCGAAGGAGTTACCGTTGATTCCGATCTTGACCTTGCCTGATCCATGGAAAGAAAAGAAAAACGAAGAAAGAGGGAAGAAAAACGTTAGATCAGGAGAAAGGGAGTGGAGAGGAAAAGAAAAAAACGGTGGTTAGTTGCATACCCATGACTGCGGAGAAAAAGAGGGGTTTGTTGGAGTAGGAGGAAGTAGCAGAAGTTGAGAATGGAGCGGTGTGTGAGAGTGAGTGACTGAGGTTAGGGTTTTAATAATGCAAAGAACGAACCTCGGAGAGTCGAATCGCAGAGAACGAACCTCGGAAAGTCGAATCACAGAGAATGGACCTTACAGAACGAAATCGCAGAAAACAAAATGTAGAGAAACGAAAGAAGGAAAACGTAACTTAGAGAATGAAACTTAGAGGACGAAATGCGAAGAAGTGAAATTGCGGAGAACAAACCTTGAGCCAAATTGCAGAGAATAAAATTTTGAAAAAAAAAAAGCAAAACTCAGAGACATCTAAGCTTTTTTACGGTGAATAAAAAAATAAATAAAAAAATTTAATAAAATTATTTTTCCACTAGTTTCTATTCAACAAGTTTTAATTTAAGTATTTAACTAGTAAATTTATTAGTTTTAAAATATAGTAAAAATTTAATTGTTTATTAAAATGTAAATAAGTTAAAATTATAAAAATAAAAACATTAAAATTAAATTTATATAAAACAAATAATAACAAAAAGTACTTTTAAAGAAAAAAATAATATAATTAATGAAAAATTTTAATAAGAATGTATTTTTTAAAAAATAAAAATCTTTAGTAACATTTTTAAAAAAAATGATACTATAAAATGAATTAATTTTTTCTATAGTAACATTTATTTAAAACATGTCACAATATTATAATAATATTATCTACGGTGACATTTATTTTAAAAAATGTCACTATAATATATAAAATTTATCTATAGCAATACTCTTAACAAATGTTACTAAGAAAATGTCACTAAATATATAAAATGTAGTAGTGTCAATTATACCCTTAACAAATAAAAAACTCAATAACTCATCATTACACAGAAATAACCTAATATATAAAAAACATTCAACATATTACTTAAAAACAAGAAAATGTAACATTAAGCCTCCAAATTAAAGTCATAAATAAATATTACAAAAGATAATCATCCAATATAATAATTATTCAAATTTATATTATAATTGTTTAACAAAAATCTAATTAAACTTGTACATCATATGGTGACAATACACTCCAATGCCTTTCAAAATTTAATTATATAATAGTATTATATAGAAAACACTCTTTAAAAGTTATCAAACTCGAAAATTTATGTAGACTTGTAAACTTGACTCATAGGTTGGTAAGAGTTTAATTTATATAAAAATATATCTATAAATATAATACAATTAAATATATAAACAATATAATAAATCAAAATAGTAAATCATATATTTCACAATAATTAAATAACTAAATCTAACATTGCATGATTATCAAATAGTAAATTCAAAATGTAATAACAACAGCATAGTATTCTCATTTATGTAGTATTAAAAAATGAAGATTTGATGCATGTTCTTAGAAACGAGTGTATTTCGATTTAAGAATGAAACACTAAATAAAAATATGTTAAAATCTAAACTCATACAAAATAACCTAATTTATTAACTTGATGATTCGAATAGTAAACTCAAGAGTTTCTAAAATTTATTATATAACAAAAATATTGAAAAGAGATCTATGTGATCTCCTCCATTAATTAATATCTATATATATATATAATATCTATATACTTGTTCTTAAAATATAATATTAAAATAATTAAAAGTTAAAAAAATGTGAGCGAAAATCTATTAAGTGAATTTCAATAAGCCAATGTTCAATCTGGATTAAAACATACAAATAAATTCAAGTCCAAGTTTTATAAAGTTAATGATAGTAATTTTTTAAGAAAAATGTCAGTAATATATTCTTCATAACACACTTTCTCTCCTAATTTTATAATTTTCAATAATTTTTAACTAATAATAAAAAATGTTTTAGAAAGAATGTGTCAAAAAATATGTTAGTGACACTCTTATTTTTTAATCATGATATTAGTATAAACAATTCATAATATGTGTCAAAACTCTTATGGTACTCAATGAATATTTTTCTTTGTCAACAGTAGATAATCAATTGGATTAATCAAATACTATTTATTTATTTTAAAATATTATATTAACCTTTCAAACCCTAGACACTAACATTTTAGGAGAAGTGAAAATAATACTTAAAAACTTTTTTTTTTGTAATTATACATAATTTCATGAAATTTGACGTAATTTGTTAAAAAAAAAGAAGATATCAACACCCTCCAGTAGCTCGCGCTGATTAAATAAACATTTTAACATATTCAATATATTTATTCACTTATATTATATAGGATATTTTTTATTAGTAAAGACAAACTATATAGGTAGGAGAACAAGATGTACTCCAACTCATACAAATAAAATACTTCTTACAAAGTTCATGCACAGTTAAGGGTTTAATATTCAAAAATTAAAAAAGAATTGTTTTTCACCTTTTGCAATTAGCCGGTTAATCATGTTTTTCTTACAAGACAAATACATATTATTAAAAAAAAGAATATTAGATAGCAACATCAAGATGTGATTGTCTGAAAGAATAAGATGATAATTTAATAGAATGCAGAGACTCATTCAATAAATAAATAAGATGATAACTTTACTATATAACCTACTTCATTCCTATGTTTGCAACAGCATAACTTGAACGACCCATCAATGTTTTAAATTTTATCTTTAAAGATTGTATGTTTTCTAATTTTTTAAATATGTCATATTCTCATAAAAACTAAATAAAAGATCAAATCTAATTCAATATTTTTGAAACTTTAATTAAACCTAAAAATTGACAATAATAACCAAAAATCGAATCATAAAAGATTGTGGATACATCTCACCAATCATATAAATGATATCATACTTGATTTCCAGGGTATTAACATGTTTCTTCATGATTAAAATCTAAATTTCATAAGTTCATAAAATATTTAGCATTTAGATTACAACTTCATTTTTAAATATAATATTATTTCTATACAGTAAGTAAATTGTCAGATTCATATCGATGGAAACTACATAACTAATCAAATCTTTTAAATTTCTTTGATGTAGAAGTAGTGCTAGGCAACATAATTAACTGTTTTTAAATGGATGGAGTCGATGATGAGTAGGAAATCTATTGTAGACATTTACATTCGTTATAATGTAAAAGTAAACAAATGAATAATCAAATCTTATGTTATCCATTCGTCTACTTCCTTATTCGCATAATTAAAAAGTCACATTATTTTATAAATTATATAAGAGATAAAAAAATTATAAAAAAATAAAATATAACTTATTAAATGATATAACTTTTTTATTAGTAAAGAAAAAAAAAACACAGAATGAAAATAGAAAATTTTTATCTCTGTTATAAATCATGTGTGATAATTGAATAATCATACAAATAATTTGTTTTGTTAATGCATAACTTATTTCTTTTTAAAAAATTATGAAAATTACATCTAGAGCTTTTTTTTTTCTAAAATATTCAGTAAAATTTGATATCAAGAATAAAAACTACTGATAGAAATAATTTTAATTAATTTATGAAGACATTTAGAATGATATTGTTACATTGGGCGAAAACCGTTAAAATTCATTTTATTTTGTTTATAACCCTAAACCCTAAAGAGAATATTTTTTATTTTTTTTCTCTTCATAGTTTATATCAAATGAGTTGCGCACACTTATCAATGTCTCAATATTGTATTTTGAATACCTGTGAACATATGAAAAATAGAAAAGTAAGAGGATAGAATTTACCTCGCATAAAACGGATGGAAATGCTTTATCCTAAATTATTTCAATTTCTCTCTCATAACTGTTATGTTACTTAGTGAATTTTTTTATAATTTTTTAGTATAACTATATTAATTTATATCTATATATCTATATCTTCTATATATAAAAGGAAATAATCCACTTTCATCTTATTCTTATAAAAATTATTCATTTTAATAGAAAAACCAAGTGAGCATTGTCTCATATATTTTAATTTTATTTAATAAAAAATAAAACAACTGTCATCAGTTTTTAAAAGAAAAAAAAATCGTCAAATTAACTCCTCAACCACATTATTATGTGTAACTTCTTGACTTTTCTCATCTTTCTCATTTTCTTTTTCTGTCTATCCTTTCCCTTGGTTTTTAAAAACTTAAATGTATTTTTATAATGTATATTATTAATTTTGCTACAGGAATTTCGCTTTACTTTGATGTAAAATATTTTATTCACAATAGCTTTCAATATAAGATGGTATTTTTTAATTTTAATTTTTGTAAATTATTTTTATTTTATAAGGTGGTATATTTTATATTTTATCTATAACAATATACAAATCTATAACAATATATAAAAATAATAATTCCTTTTCATGTTTAATTTTATTAATACTTATTTTGTCAAATTTTAAATTATAAAAATTTTCTATTTTAATTATAAAAAACTTTTATTTTTTTTACCTATTTGTAAATAGAAACTGCCCATTTGTAAATTATAACTACTAGAAGTCTGCCTATTTTCTCTTTTACTTGTAGACTTCAAAATTTGCACACACTCTTGCTGTGTGACGAGATGATTATATAATATACACAATTCATTTGTAAATTATAACTATTTACAAGGTTTCAATATTTTTATTTTCTTTTATAATTTTTTAAAACTATAACGGTCCATTTTTAAATTATAAAAACTATCCAATTTTATAAAGAAAAATGGTTATCTTTTTGTAATTTTTAAATAAAAAATTCCCATATTTAAATTATAAAAACTGTCTATTTTTAATTTTCTATAACTATATAAAAAAACAACACTCCTTTTTCATTTGTAATTTTTATTAATATTGATTTTGTCTATTTTAAAATTATAAAAACTACCAAAATAAAAACTACTTATTTGAAATAAAAATGGTCCAGGTTAACCGTGCATAGCAGTTCAATTAAATATTATACACACACCGGCTCAATTAAATAAAAATCCTATCTCAATTCAAAACGGTCAATTATCACTTTATAATTGTCACAATAGTACTATTTTCTTTAATTTGTATTTTTTTACATATTATGTGTATCTGATCATATGTCGTGATCTTTCTATGATTTTGCATATTTATTAATCTAATGTTTTAGTTGAGTTAAATTGATATCTTGTAAAACTTTCTTGATATATTAGAAAAAATTATATATAAATTAATTGAAATAATTTGATACAAGTAAAATGAAAAGATAAACTAAGTGAATAGGTGTTTTCTTGTAATGAAATTCGACAATATAATAAATATATTGTCAATATTTTTACTTTTTCATTATGTTAAATTTGATTTATTATATCAAATTTTTTATATATATGTTTTGCTTGCATTTCACGTAAAAAAAACATATATTAGTTATCTATTTTTAATATGAATAATTTAAACAAAATAATGTTACATAATAAATTTGATCTATTTATTAATTTTGATAATAGGATAGATTTGTTAAACACAATAAAAATGTAAATATATTTTGCTAGTGGTACTAATAAGAGCACTAATTTGACGAACAGGAGTTTTTATTTTTATTAGTAGAAATAGGATTTCCGTGGGCATAAGACGTCAGTGGTCCCAATATTTTATTTTCTAGTTTAATAAAAGTGAACGAGAAAACAAACGTGAAAATGGGTAGGGGTGGTGGTGCATTTAAGCACGTAAGGAGTTCCGCATGGTGGTGTACGAGAAAACATTGGTGTAGTTTATGCTCTAGCAATGCAGCTTCAACTCTTGGTCCTTCTCCTGTGCGTGCCAACATCGTTTGGTATTGGCAGTAGGACAGACACACTCTCAGAAGGGTCGTCACTTTGGGTAGAGAAACAAAGTGAGAGGCTGGTTTCGGCAAACGGAGACTTTTCCGCAGGCTTCTTCCAAGTCGGGGACAACGCCTTCTGCTTCTCCGTATGGTTCTCAAGGTCGAAACAACCTACCGTTTTATGGATGGCCAACCGTGACGTCCCCGTGAACGGAAAAGGCTCACACCTGTCACTTTGGACGAACGGCAACCTGGTTTTGACGGACGCTGGAGGAGCCGTTATCTGGAAAACCGAATCTCTCTCCTCCTCCGAGCCACGTCTAATGCTAAGAACCGACGCCAACCTCGTTCTCCTCAATTCAAGAAACACCACCCTTTGGCAAAGCTTTGACTCCCCAACAGACACCCTTCTCGCTCTCCAACCACTCACCGAGCGAGCCACCCTTGTTTCCTCCCGAAGCAACACCAACTACTCCACTGGTTTCTACAAGCTTTACTTCGACAACGATAACGTTCTTCGCTTACTTTACAAAGGTCCTAACTTTTCCAGCGTCTACTGGCCCGAGCCCTGGCGTCTTCCCATTGACATAGGCAGATCCACCTACAATGTTTCCAAAACCGCTTTCTTTGATTCCTTTGGAATATTCACTTCCTCTGATGGATATCGATTCATCTCCACCGATTATCCAAGAAAAGTGTACAGAAGACTTACGATGGATCCTGATGGTAACTTGCGTTTGTATAGCTTCAACCAGGTGCGTAAGACGTGGGATGTCACGTGGCAAATTTTTCGCCAGCCATGTACCGTTCATGGCATCTGTGGAGCTAACAGTATGTGCACTTATGACCCTTTCATTGGAAGGACTTGCTATTGCTTGAAAGGGTTTAAGGTTAAGGATTCTAATGATTGGACTCAGGGTTGTGAGCCTGACTTCAATCCTTCTGATTTTTCTTGCAATAGTGGTGTGGCTATGGGTTTTCTCCATCTTAGAACCACGGAGTTGTACGGCTATGATTGGAACGTGACTCGCGTCACAAGCTTGGAGGAGTGCCTAAATATATGCCTCGCACTATGTGATAAATGCACGGGTGTTCAATTCAAGTTCAACGATGTTGCTACTTATAATTGTTACCCAAAAACGATGGTGTTCAACGGAAGGGATACCCCCAATTTCGACGGGGAGATGTATCTAAAACTGCCGAAAGCGATTTTGCGCTCGTCTGCCACGCCTATTAAGCATTCTCTTATGAATTGTCCCATTGGTTTGTCTCAAAAGTTGGAGAGGTTTTACCCAATGCCTAGAAGAAACTCGACGTTAAGTTTCTTGGTTTGGTTCGCTTGCGGGATTGGGGTGTTTGAGATGTCCACCATTTTCCTTGTGTGGTTCTTCTTGTTAAGAACTAGCAAAGGACCTGACGCGGTGGATATGGATCAACAACGGCATCTTCTTTCGGCCACGCGGTTTCAAAGGTTCACCTATGCGGAGCTAAAAAAGGCAACAAAATGGTTCAAAGAGGAGATTGGGCGGGGCGCTGGTGGGGTTGTTTATAAAGGGGAATTATATGATAATCGTGTAGCGGCTATTAAATGCTTAAGCGAAGCAACTCAGGGAGAAGCTGAATTTTTGGCCGAAATAAGCACAATTGGCATGTTGAACCATATGAATTTGATTGACATGTGGGGGTACTGTGTTGAAGGGAAGCATAGGTTGTTGGTTTATGAGTACATGGAGCATGGATCCTTAGCGGACAATTTGTTATCTAACACACTTGATTGGAAGAAAAGGTTTAACGTTGCTGTGGGTACAGCCAAAGGTTTGGCTTATTTACACGAAGAGTGTTTGGAGTGGATTTTGCATTGCGATGTGAAGCCTCAAAATATTCTCCTTGACTCAGATTTCGAACCCAAGGTAGCGGATTTTGGTTTGTCAAAACTTTTAAATAGAGATGAGCATGGGAGTTCAAATTTTTCAAGAATAAGAGGGACTCGAGGTTACATGGCTCCGGAGTGGGTTTACAATCTTCGAATTACATCAAAGGTGGATGTTTATAGCTATGGGATTGTGGTGCTGGAAATGGTGACGGGAAGGAGCCCTATGGATATGCAGAGCCATGAGGACAGTAAGGGGGGCATAGAGCAGCGTCGGTTGGTGACGTGGGTTACCGACAAGATAAACCATGGACCCACCCCTGGATTTTGGATTGAGGAGATAGTTGATCCCAACTTGGAAGGCCAATATGTCTTTTCGCAAGTTGAGATTTTGGTGAAATTGGCATTACAATGTGTGCAAGATGACATGCTTGAAAGACCCTCCATGAGCCAAGTTGCTGAGACGCTTCAGTCCTATCAAAATTAACTCCTCCCTCTTTAGTTATTCACTTATACATCATCTTTAATTCTTTTTTGCATTTTTACACCTTCTTCTTGCAATTAGAGTTTATGTGAGTCATTACTTCTTCAATATCATTCCTACTTTTTAATATTTATTTTAATTCAATTTGGTCTTATAAGTTTTAAACAGCTTTAATATTATTTCACTTACAATTTTATTCCACAATAATTTAGATAGTTTTAATGTTATTGCATAAAAAATCATAGTAAATATAAGATAAAATTGAAATTATTTTTAAAAATTTTAATTTAAAAATAATAGTTTAACAAAATTAAAGTTTTTAAAAAATAGTGAAATATAAAAGATAATTAGGTCATTTAATGACTTCAATTTTTTAATTTTTCATCTAATAGGTTTGATTCAAAAATAATTTTAATATAATAAAATTTAATTTAAAAGTGGTTAATTTGAATCGAATGAGTTTTGCATTTATTAATCTTATTATATATTTTTTCAAAAAAATTAAATACATAATAAATTATATATTATATAATAAAAATAATTAAATCAATTATCTCATTTATAAGTTATTATATATATAGCTAATAGTAGGTATAAAAAAATATAGCTGATTGTAGAACGCATATTTAATTTAATTTAAAATAAATTTACACAACTTAAGAATTATATTTATATATATTTGATCAAATAGTAGTTAAAAAATATATTTAATTAAATAATATTTTTTTAAAAAAAGAGTAGTTATACGTTATCTTTAGAAATATATAAACAATAAAAATGAGTCTTATCATAAAATTAATTAAGAATAAAATTATATATATTTTTAACAATGTGTTTCGAGCACAACCACATAATTGATATATAATTGATACCACATAGAATCCAAAACTTTAAAACAATAGGTTTGTGAGGTTTCGAACTTATATATTCTTAACTTGTCAATTTTTATTGAGCAATCATTCTATAAGTCTCTTCCACAACCCGGTGCTTGTTTTAGCCCATTGAGTGTCCTCCTTAATATGTACATATTTTCCTTATGATTTTGTATCTCAAAGCCTTGTGGTTGGAACACATATACATTTTCTTCCATCCAACAAGGTAGATTTCAATCACGCGAGAACACTTCCTTGTGGTTGTATCAAAACTAACTAACACCACCTATACATGTTGTATTTTAAATGAGTCAATGAAATCAACCAACCTTCTTAAGGATAGTCAAAAATTCAATTTGGTCCACCCACCACAACTTTGTGGGTTAAGTGGGTTGACCTACTAGATTTAAAAAATAATAGTTTTTTTAAGTGACATTTTTTTATAAAAAGTGTGCAAATAATTCAAATAAAATTATAAAAATATTAAAAGCATGTGAATGATTCATATAAAAATAATTTTTCTTTTTTAAATTAATTTTTTTTCATGAAAATCAAGAATTCTTTTGAATTTTTTTATTCGATGAATTAAGTTGATTGGGCTACCAATTACTTTCATTTGGTAATTTTTTTATTTTTATTTTTGTTTGACCTAGCCTGAGTTGAACTCATGGATGGTTGAGCTAACTTACTAGATTGGACTTATTTTAACACTTTTACTTCCCTACTATCAATTTCCTCTCTTTACAAAAATATTTTGTCAATTAGGCGTATACATGAGGATTGAGCCATCTAGATGCACCTTAACCTTATGGACCCGTATCACATGTATAACTTTCTTTTGTGTAGGGTAATGATGATACTAACTACCATGTTCTTCTCAAATGATTTTAATTACTCTTTCATAATCACCTAATTTTGATCTTTGGAGTTATTATGTGAAAGAGTCTCACACTTGAGGGAGAGATTCTTATAATTCAAATGTGAAAGTGAAGTCTTACGTTAAGTAGAAATGGACAAGTTAAGTATTATATAAGTGAGAAGAGATTCACAAACACATTCATTAACTAAGGTTTTGAGTTTAATGTAATGTCTTGTCTCACTTATGTGGCTAACTAGCAAAAAATTTTCTAATATTTAACTCCTTTCAAATCCCACCAGCAAAGATACATATATCGATCATCTTAATTAATTTATTGCTCATAATTTTTTTTTAATTATCAATATAGATGGGGGTACTTTTTAAAACAATAAATTGCATCAAAGTAAGAATGGTTATTTTAAATAATTTAAAAAGTTCTCGAACAAACTCTTTTAAATATATCTTTCTTAAAATTGCTTCATTTAGCTCTGAAAAAATTTATAAGCTAAATTTTTTTATATTATTCTAGGTAAAAGACGTACTTGAATCACTTTCATGTGAATTTATTAACTACATAATGGAGATGATGATTTCTTTTTTAGTTTAATTAGTGTCCACATTTAGTGTAATCAATTATAACCTTTCATTTATAGTAAATTTATTGACAAAAGTCATGGAAATGAAGAGTTATAATTAAACATAAATATAAAACTCTTTTATTCTATCACATACTAATTAATTAATTTCTTGCTTATTCTATCGGTTTCTATTTTTATGTTATAAATATACTAATACAATAAGATAAACATAAGCCAACTTAATTCTTATAGTTTTTTGTTTTATTTTATTAAGCAACTTCTTTTAGTTAAGATTGGTGTTTATTAGAGAACACGAAATCATGTCCCCCTGATTTGATTTTCTTAATGTCTTTCAAGAAAGGTTAGAATAAGCAAGAACTTGTTTGAAATCATATCCACATAATTATGTTCAATTTTGATACAATTTAGATAAGAGATAATGTAGCTTGAAATCACTTTTTTTTAAGGCAAATTCATTCGGTAATAGTTAATCCCACTAGTCACAAGAAATGACTAAGTGAGACTCCAAAAAATACATCAGTCAAATTACTCAAAGACCTTCTTACAAACAATTTCTCAAGACCCAAACATAAAACCTCACACCATACTATATAACCCACATAAATTTGACCTTGTAACACCCCACAGGCAGAGCCAGAGTCAGGAGATTAAGATTTTCTTAACCCTATCATAGATAAACATAATAGCGGATATGATGACCATTCAACAAACGATATAAATTGCATCTTACACGAGCACTTAACTTATAACCAAGTTTTTTGCATAACCTTTTCCAAACTTCTTCAACTCTAAAGAGATCACCTTTAAAAATCACTTCATTCTAGGCTCTCCAAATTTCCCACATAATTGTCATCCAAATAATACTTAATGCCTCAAATACATGCTTACCAGCTAAATTAATAGTCTCCAATAGATACCAATAGCTAGATTCATGGTCAGGGGGCAAACACAGAAGCAAAACCTAACCATTTATAGCAGAACATCCAAACAAGGTAACTGTATCTACAATGAAAAAATAGATGGCTCATCGATTCAAACATCAAACCGCAAATAGGACAAGATACATAATCAACCAACAAATTTTTTCTCTTTGGTAGTTCTAGCTTTATAGGAATTCTGCTCAAAGAAACTTTCCAAGAGAATGCCCTTACTTTAGATGGAACCTTAGCTTTCCATATCCTTTGCAAGAATATAAACTCAACCTACTGGCGAGTTCCACAAGATAAACAGTAGGTTTTCTTTACTGAGTATACACTTGCATTCCCCACATCACTTGTTTTATAATAGAGATGTATGTGAGATCAAAACGAGTGATTAGTTTGATAATAATTAATTGGTGTTGATTATGAAGGTAGAGAAGTATTTAAGAAAATGGTTACCTACATTTTTAAATATTAAGTAGGGATAGAAATATTCTTGTAACTATCTTGTGTTCTTATGTTCACACAAAATTTAACTCATTAAATGAAATGAGATTGTTTGATTCACAAAAGAGATAAAAATTTGTATATCTTAAATATACTTCGATGTTATCTTTTTATTAATTATTGATACTAGAATTAATGTATCATGTGGCTTGTATTGTTTATTCTTTAAAGAATGCTAACACGAAATTATCGTTATAATTCTTTTTCTAGCTTGTAGTGGTGAAATTTATCTCTCCGTATTCGAGAGTGAAATTTACCAATTTTTTGGTTGTCAATAGATTCTAGAATATACATTAGAAACATTTTCCAATAGTCCAAGCTTAGCCTCCAACTAGGACAACAAACGGGAAAGATTTCACTCTATATCTGGATTCTAGTGTCTTGATTTTCTTCATCTAAAAAAAAAACAGTGATTTTCTTACATAAATTTTTTTTTTTAATTTTCCGTCCTTTTATAACCACCATAAGGTCCATATATAACGCAATGAACTTTTTAGAGAAATGTTGTTTTCACAAATTATTTTCAGAAATTCACTTTTTTTATCCTCCGATATATTTCTCTCTTTTGCATCAAATGTCTCATCATCCCTTTGTATTTTAATCTTTCGATCGACATGAGTTTAAGTGTAAACTCGACTTTGTATATATTTTAGTTGTAATTAATCTTTAAGATCGAGATTGATTATCATTATTGTGATTTTATTTCTTTCTCCTTATTAAATAATGTGATATTTTATGTAAAATATAAAGAAAAATACGAGAAAAACTGTGAGAATAAATTCTTCTTATATTTAATTATGAGTTCCCATCCGACTTCCCACTATGATTATAATCTGAATTTCAACAACAAAACAGAGTTGATGGCTCATGGAAACCACGAACACTGAACTAAAACCATCCCCCGCCAAATTCGGGTCAATTTATGGCAGCTGTGATGTGAGTGTGTTATAATAATAATAATAATAATAATGCCAAATCAGCAATGCAGACCTATTTCATTATCTATTTGTCCCTATATTTGTTTTTATGAGTTTATGTACCTAATTTCGAAAAGTCCATTGGAGTCATGCAACCACTATACTACTATGTATCGTATAAACATTTTATTAATCAAATAATCCAATAAAGATAGAATTGGCATACCCCACGACCGGTAGCAACTTGGCAAATGGCACTTATTTTATGCTTCAAGAGGTGAGGTTGGTCAAGTTTTTTTGTCCTTTTTTTGGGGCTTACTTCTGCATCAACGCGTGCCACACATTCGTCCATTATTTCTTTTCCCTTTGAATTAATCATATCAAACAGGAGTTATAAAGTTTGTTATAGTAACAAAGTTTGAGAAGGAGAGAGAAGTAGTAAGTTTCAATTTTTCATTAATAAAACTAACATATTAATTACTAATTTTAGTTTGTAAAAAAAATAATCATTACTAATTATGAATATAATTTTTTTTACAATTTTTAAATGAATGCTTTATTATTCAATAAAAATTATATTGTGTTTGTCAAAAAAATTATAATGTAAAGTTTGTTGGGTATCAGGTTTCCTTTCTGTATGGAGAAAATGCCCAAATTGAGAAGTTCACTTGATATTTTATTTAAGTTAAGTGGAGAAAGTATTTTGACACAAGAGAGTAGACAGAGAGAAAGAGAAAGAGAGACGATGATACTTAAACACACTAATTGTTTTGAGAGAAAAGAAGAGAGAAAATTATTCTCTTTTTTATACAGAGTTGCAATAGTAAATTCACCACTATAGATTCGTTCATTATTAGATTGAGCTGATTTTTGGACAACACATCCATAATGTATGTTTCTTCATTATGACCGTTCGGATCGTTGAAAAGAGGTTTAAGTTGAGAGATATTTAGTTCGTATAGCAGTAGTGTTTTTGGGGGTTTTCATCTTCCTTTCTCTATTTGTGAGTTTATTGCTTTATTGTTTGAAATTGGTGTTGACACTTGATTAAGACTCTTTTGTACTCTTTATTGATAATAGTGGAACTATTTCTTTGGTCTGGACAACCCATGGTTTTTACCCTTGTTTTGAAGGGTTTTCCACGTTAAAATCTTGGTGTCCTATTGGTGATTGCTTAGTATTATATTTTTGTTATTACTTCTCATAGATTCTTGCAAGATAGAGAGATTTATTTCCGTTGCTTTGTTTACAGTTTGTTACAAACTTATCTTATTGCCCCCATCAGAGTGGTATCAGAGCTCTTTGATTTTGGTATAGGGCTATTTGACTTGATTGAATGATGGAGGGAAATACAAAATTGGTTGTTTTGAATGACACTAATTGTCACTTGTGAAAGGGCAAGATGAAAGACTTGCTATTTGTGAAGAAAATGCATATTCCTATTTTTTATACTCAAAAGCCGGATTCTATGTTTGAAGAACAGTGGGATTTTGAACACCAATAGGTATGTGGTTTTATTCGGAAATTTGTAGAAAACAATGTTTATAATCACATTGCTAATGAGACACATGCGAGAACGTTGTTGGAGAAGATTGAGTCCTTGTATGCTTCTAAATCACATAATAATAAATTGTATTTGTTGAACTATCTAATGAATTTGAAGTACAGGGAGAGTTCTTCTATTTCATATCACTTGTGTGAATTTCAAGGGCTCCTAGATCAGTTATCCGGTATGGGTATCAAATTTGATGATGAAGTTTTGGGACTATGGCTATTGAATATTTTACCTGAGTTTTAGGAGACATTTTAGGTTTCTATGACAAACTCATCCCCTAATGGTGTTGTTTCTTTGCAAGTGACAAATAGTGGTGCTCTTAATGAAGAGATAAGAAGGAAGGCACATGGTTCTTCATCTTACCCTGAAGTACTTATCATTGAAAATAGGGAATAAGTCAAAGAAATGAACTGAAGGGTGGCAGAGAAAAGAGCAGGAGTAAGTCTAAGTCCAGATACAAGAATGTGAAATGTCACTATTGTCATAAGACAATGTATATACCGAAATATTGTTTTTTGTGGAAAAAGGAGAACAAAGATAAAAAGGGTAAGCAGAAAGACAAGGATCATGATGATGATAATCGTGTTGCTACTGCTACTTATGGTGATCTTGTTAATCTTTGCGATAATGAGTTATTTAATCTTGTATCAGATGAGAGCATGTGGATTATTGATAGTAGTGTTACACTGCATGTTACACCAAAGAAGGAGTTTTTCACATCTTACACTCCTGGTGATTTTGGAGTATTGAATATGGGTAATAATGGTGTGTTTCAAGTGATTGGTGTTGGTGATGTTTTCCTAGAAACTAACATGGGAGTGCAGTTGTTGCTCAAAGGAGTCAAACATGCTCTTAATGTTCGTTTTAATTTGATCTTTGTGCAGATGCTTGATGATAATGGTTATGATAATCACTTTGGTTCTGGAAAATGGAAACTCACCAAAGATAACTTGGTTGTGGCTAGAGGGGAGAATATTTCTAAATTGTATTGGACAAAAGTTTTGGTGAATGCCATAGATATGGAGGCATATTTGTGGCATTGGAGGCTTAGTCATATCAGTGAAAAAAGGTTGAGCTGCTTAGTTAAAAGGGATGTTCTTCAAAGGCTAAAAAATGCAGAATTGGAGAGATGTTCTCATTGCATGGTTAGCAAGCAAACTAGAGTATCTTTTAAGAAGCATCCTCCTTTAAGGAAGTCAGAGTTGTTGCAATTGGTGCATTCTGATGTTTGTGGTCCATTTAAGGTAAATTTTTTTAGTGGTACACTTTATTTTGTTACCTTTATTGATGATTGTTCCAAGAAACTATGAGTCTATGACTTACAAAGAAAATAGCAAGTGCTAGAGAAATTACAATTTCATGCTTTGGTTGCAAGAGAGTCAAGCAAGAAGCTGAAACACGTACTGACAACGGTGGTGAGTATTATGGATCCTTTGATGTTTATTGCAAGCAGCATGGTGTTGCACATGAGAAAACTCCTCCTAAAACTCTTCAGCTAAATGGTTTAGCAGAGAGGATGAATAGGACATTGCTTGAGAGAGTGAAATGTATGCTCTCAGATGCTAAATTACCTAAGCATTTTTAGGGTGAGACACTCTACACAGCAGTGCATGTTATTAATCTCACTCCTACTATTATTCTTAACAGTGAAGTTCTAAATAAATTTGGTTTGGGAAAATGTGAGCTATGATCATTTGCGTGTCTTCGGTTACAAAACGTTTGTTCATATTTCCAAGGATGAAAGATCCAAGTTGGACGCGAAGACAAGGTAGTGTATCTTCATTGGTTATGGTGAAGATGAATTTGGCTACAAGTTCTATGATCCTATTGAGAAGAAGATTGTTAGAATTTGTGATGTATAGTTCATTGGAGACCAAACCATTGAGGACATCAATAAAGTGGAGAAGAGTACACCCGAAAAGGATGGAAATCTGACAGATGTTGATTCTATGCAATCGCCTATTCATGATCTAGATAATGTTAAAGGTAGTATTGAACATGGTGAACAACAAAGTATTGGTGTTTATCAACAACTTGGAGATGAATTAGATGTTCTTATTAATGATGACAAGGAGAAGCATGAGAGATCACTTGATGAGAATGTTTATGATGTACCTGAATCCTCTCAAGTCCAACTCAGGAGATCTAATAGATAAAGACAATCATTTACCAGGTATTCTTCTGATGAATATGTGAATTTGATTGATGATGGAGAACCTGAGTATTTTGAAGAGGCTTTAGAGAGTGAAGAAAAGCAACAGTAGCTGGATGTAATGCAAGATGAGATGAAATCCTTGCATGATAATCACATTTATGACTTGGTGAGATTGCCTAAGGGTAAGAGGGCATCAGAAAACAGGTGGATATTCAGGGTGAAACATAAGAATAATTCTATATCTCCAAGGTATAAAGCTAAATCCAAACAAAGAAAGGGTGTTGATTTCAATGAGATTTTCTCATATGTGGTAAAGATGTCATCCATTAGAGCAGTTTTGAGTTTGGTAGCTACTCTTGATTTGGAGGTAGAGAAAATAGATGTGAAAACTGTTTTCCTTCATGTTGATTTGGAAGAATAGATCTATATGAAACAACTTGATGATTTTTAGGTTAAAGGCAAAGAAGGCTATGTGTGTAGACTGAGAAAGAGTCTATACGATTTAAAACAAGCTCTGAGGCAGTGGTATAAGAAGTTTAAGTCTTTTATGTGTGAGCAAGGCTACAAGAAGACTACTTTTGATCATTGTGCCTTTGTTAGAAAGTTTTCTGATGACGACTTTATTATCCTATTATTGTATGTTAATGACATACTTATTGTTGATAAATATGTTTCTATTATTATCAGGTTGAAGAAGCAATTAGGCAAGTCATTTGCCATGAAAGACTTGGGAGCTGCTAAGCATATTCTTGGTATAAAAATCATTTGTCATAGAGAGAAAAGAAAATTGTGACCATCACAGAACACTATATTAAAAGGGTGTTGCAGAGATTCCAGGTGGAAAAAGTTAAGGCTGTGAACACTCCTCTTGTAACTCATTTTAAACTGAGTATTAAACAGAGTCCTTCAAATGAAGCTAGAAAATTAGACATGGAGAGAGTTCCTTATGCTTCTACAGTGGATAGTTTGATGTATTCAATGTTGTGTACGAGACCTGATATTGTTTATGTTGTTGGTATAGTCAGTAGGTTTTTGTCAAACCGAGGTAGAGAGCATTGAAAAGCTTTGAAATGGATTTTGAGATATCTTTATAGTACTATTGATAAGAAACTTTGTTTGGGAGGTGATAAGCCTATTTTGGTGGGCTACTCAGACTCGGATATGGGTGGATACATTGATTCCAGAAGGTCTACATTGAGTTATTTGATAAAGTTTGCAGGGGGAGTTGTGGCTTGGCAATCTAAGTTGCAAAAGTGTGTGGCTTTGTCTACTATTGAGGCAGAGTTCATTACAATTACTGAAGCATGCAAGGAGTTGGTATGGTTGAAGAAATTCTTGCGAGAGTTTGGTTTTGTGCAAGACAACTATCCATTACTTGTTGACAATTAGAGTGTTATCCATCTTGGTAAAAATTCAACTTTCCATTCTAAGTCCAAACATATTAATGTACGATATCATTGGATATGTGATGTTTTAGATGCTAAGTTATTGGAGTGGTTAAAGTTCATACTGATGATAATAGTGTTGATATGATGACTAAAGCACTGTCAGGAGGAAAAGTTTGAAGTCTGTTGTCAAATCGTCGGTTTGGCGGTTCTCTGCACATAGTGGTAAGGGGGAGATTTGTTGGGTATTGGACTCCCTTCCTATGTGGAGAAAAGGCTCAAATTGAGAAGCTCACTTAATATCTTATTTAAGTTAAGTGAAGAATGTGCTTTGACACAATAGAGTAGACAGAGAGAAAGAGAGACGATGATACTGAAACACACCAATTGTTTTGAAAAAAAGAAGAGAGAAAATTATTATCGTGTTTACACAGAGTTAAATCGTAAATTCATTATTGTAGATTCGTTCATCGTTGGATCGGACTAATTTTTGGATAGCACAATCAGAATGTATATTTCTTCATTATGACTGTTCGGATTGTTGAAAAGAGGTCTGAATTGGGAGATATTCAGTTCGTATGGCAACAATGTTTTTTGGAGGTTTTTATCTTCTTGTTCTATATTTGTAAACTTATTATTTTATTGTTTGAAATTGGTGTTGACATTGATATTGTTATTGACACTTGATTAAGATTTTTTTGTACTCTTTATTGATAATAGTAGAGATATTTCTTTCGTCTGAACGACCTGTGATTTTTACCCTTGCTTTGAAAGATTTTTCACCTTAAAATCTTGATGTATTATTGGTGATTGATTAGTATTACATTTGTATGATTGCTTCTCATAGATTATTGCAAGATAAGAGGATTTTTCCGTTGCTTTGTTTATATTTTGTTACAAACTTATCTTATTACCCCATCAAAGTTCACTACATAATAAATAAAACCTTTATTTTATCAACAAAAATTATATTTCGTAAAGGTAGTCTTTCATAACATGATAACTTATTTGAGTACTCATTAAGAAAATATGTATACATTTAGTTTTTTTAATCGTGTATTGAATAAGATTGTTCGCAAACGACGATATTTATAGTAAAAAAAAAAACTTTTTAGAAAAAAGAAAAAACTCATTATTTCATAAATTTAAATATATTTTAGAAAATAATTATATAAAAAGAATATTAAATAGCAACTTAATTAGTTTTACTTTTTATCACTAAAGTATTATGACGGCATCCAACAAATCCAACCATGGATTTTTAATTATTTTTAAATTAATAATTATTGAAGCAGATCTTGAGAATTTTTTTACAAAGATCCAAATCTCCATATCATATCTCCTCTGCACTAGTGGTGAGTCTTGGAAATATCAAATATTGAGGTTAAGAAGATCTCACGATCCTTAGATATGTTCTTAGAATTTTGCAATTTTGATTTCTTTTAAAATAAATTGCGATTCTCTTATTTTCATTTTATCTTCCATTTTCAATTGCGTCATTGAAAAAATTCTTTTCCAAGTAAAAATTGGTTCCGTTTGTGACCATTAATACTTGATGGCTGGTGCAACAACGTATCTTCTCATATAGTTTTCTCATAAAAATAAAACAATAATATATTAATGTTTGTTAAGTATTAGTAATAAGTTTATTATTTATGGTTGCAAGTATTGATCAAATTATCAAAAGAAAATATTATATAAATAAATTTATGATTAATTATATATAATTGATTTTGAGGATTTTTTTACATACTTAAATAAATTTATGCGGATTATTATTATTATTATTATTATTATTATTATTATGTGTGAAAACATGAAGTTAGGTGATATTTTATAAAAAAATTAAGGTAAAAGAGGGTAAGAGTGTTTTGGAGTTTTGTAAAAAATTATAAAAATTGAAGGTGTATGAATAGGAAATAAGTGGACGGTAAAAGACACTGTCCAGTTGTGATTGGGTTAATGAGTCGGCTGCCAAAATTTGAAAAAAAATATTTTTTATTATTTTCTTAAAATTATATCTAAAAAACATTTTTTATTTTCTCAACAAAATCATCATCTTACAAAAATAAATGGAAAACTACAAAAAGTAAATTTTTAGGTTGATTTTATTTTTTTGACAATGATATGATTTTACAAAAAATAAATAGTAAATTTATAATAAATTTTATCTTATTTTTTAATAAAATCATTTTTATAAATTTTACTTTAATAATTTATTTTATGTTTTAATTATTATAATTATTTAATTAATTTATATAAATATAAAATTTTTAAAAATAAAATATAATATTAATAGTTTGACCGAGTTAGCTTATTGTATTTTTTACCGCTAAATTAACTATTAGACATAATAAATCAAAGTAGACCGGTGAGTTGAACCCTGCCCGTTTTACCTCTCCAACCATGCTGCAATCCTTGACTTTACCTCCACTGCTAGCTCAACGATCATCGTACATTAAAAGAATATAAAAAACAATAATTAATTAGAAAATCTCATATGAAATAATTTAATTTAAATTTAGACACGTTGGCTGCTGGGATCTGTGGAATTGAGAAACCAAAGAGACAAATACAACAACATACATTTAGAAAATTCACTAAAGCGTACATAAATTACTAATAAATTAATAGGCAACTAACATTTGTCTAAACATTTGAATACCAAATTGAATAGGCTGCACGCAATCATGTAAGTCATCTGGAAATGCTTGCATAAATATATTAGATAAGAATTATCATAACAGAAAATAAAAAAAATAATCTTAATTTTGTGAACTTTAAGAATTAAAAGTGAATATTTTATTTTTTGAATATTTATGTTCCCTGGGAATCCTTTTAAAATATATTGTATGAAAAATTTAGTTAGAATTTAATTTGTCAACACTTCCCTCTATGATGAAAAAATAAAAGAATCATGATCAATATTCATTAATAAAAATATAAAAAAATCTTTTAAAAAAGTAGTTTGCAGATTTTGAATTTAGAAGTCAACTATACGTAAGAAAAATATTAGAATCTCACTATTATAATTAATTAAATGTGTAAAATTAAATAAATTTATAAATATCTATTTTATTAATTGATTTTAACATTTTAACAAGAACTTTTTATTGAGAAATTATTTTTTATAAAAATTATTATTATTGTATTTTTACCTTTTTAATTAATCTATTTTAATGTTTTTGAACTCGACAGAAGTAGCTCTTACTGTTATGTACCTCGAGGTGCAATGGAGAATCAAAATCAATGTAGTTCTTTGAGATAATTTGAGTGGTAGAGAGTTTTTTGTTTTCATAAATTTTAATATTCAAATATTTATTTTAAAATATTTTTACTGACCATATTCACTAATAACTTTTTATGTTTTACTATATCTGTCAAATTAAAAGTGTATATGAGGTGAGCATTACTAAACTAGAGTAGCTTTTATAATGACTAAATTAAAACTACATTCAAAGTAGGCATAATTAAAACTTCATTTTTATTTTAAAATATTCAGAAAGAGTTTCAAACAATCAAATTAGAATGACATCCAAAGTAACTTTCATCTTTCTTTTATAAGTTTTACAATAGTCAAATAGAAGTGAAGTGCATATAAAGTGACTACTTTTAAACTTCATGTTTGAATTTAAATAATTTAAATGGCATAATAATAATAATTGTAACGATTAAAGTTTTTATTAAAACCAAATTAGAAATGGATACAAAGATATTATTATTAAAATTTATAGTTTTTTATAATAATCAAATTAAGAGTACATCTAAATTAGGTGATAATTACTAACTTTTCATAACTTTTACTATAATCAAATTAAAAATACATCCAAGTGATTATGTTAATATGCAAATTATGTACGCTATTTAGCATCTATCATTATGTTAATTATACATTGCTATATTACTAGTATTTTACTGCTGAACGCGTGAACCAATTAACACTTATTGTTTCAGCTTAATGAGTGGTCTTGAGTTTGAGTTTTGAGTATATAACTCTGTTAAACATTTGGAGGAGGAGTTTAACATCACCATCCCATAATGCTCGAACACCGTTACTTCCACTTGAAGATATATACATATGATTAAACAAGAAAAAATATTTTAAATATTTTTTCTTTATCATGGGTCATTAATTGAGATTTTTTTACAAAATAACTCATATCTCTAATTTCTAACTAAAATGCATATCTTGTTTATGATTTTACCGATTAATATTTTAAAAATCATATAAATAAAGAATTGTAATTGGACGTTAGTGTATAAATTTTTTGCATTGTCAGTGCATATTAATTAAAGTCCTTATTTATTTCATTTTACATAAATAAATTATGAAAATAGAAATTAAATATATATATATATATATATATATATATCTTTATAATATGAAATCCTTATGAAAGAAAACTAACTATATCATATCTTAACATAAACAATCAATTCAAATATAATAAATCATAACGATGTGTAACTCCAGAATTCTGATTAATTTCAAACAATACCTTGATTCAATAGTAAATATATGTAGTTTTTTATTTACTAATTATAAGGTAATAAAAACAATTCAATAATTAATTTACTTTCTTATTAGGATATGTTAAATTAGATAATATATTTTATTATATTCATACATATGTTTTCAAATTCAAAGAAATATCATAAAACTACTAAGTTTGTAGATATACTTTTGATAGGTTGTTGCAGCTTAACTAGAAGATACTTTTTTTATAGGTCAAAAATTAGTTGTTAATGTATTAGTTTTTGTTAATAGGAAATTCGAACCTACAACCTCTCTCTCCTCCATCTCTCTCTACTTTACCATACCAACCTTATAACTCAAACTAGAAGATACTTGTAATTAAATAATAAAAATACTATTTTTATCTCATTTTGCTTCCACCACAGATGTCAGGAGTAGAACGGTCAAAATGAATAAGTCTGACACATTTAGTCCGACCCACTTAGTAAATGAGTTGAGTCAATCTGACTCATCATTCATTCATGCTTTAAAAAGTGAGCTCAGCTCAGCCCACCACGGGTTGGTGAGTTGAATTGGTCGACCCACCAACCCGCTGAAAATTAACAAAAAATTATTTTTTAAGAAAAAACTTTGCCTATTTTTAAAAACATTAAAATTTAAATAACTTATGATAACATTATTTTAAATTTCATGGGTTTAAAAATAAAATAAAAATATTTAAATGATATTCTCCACTAAAAATATATCTATAATGTGTTAAATATTATTTTCAAAATATAAAATATTAATTAAATGATACTGATAACTAAAAAATATATTATAATGGAATATAAATCAAATAAGTAACACAATAATTTAAAACTTAAAAATAAAATAAAAAATAATATTCACATAAGAATGAAAACAATATTTAGGTGGGTTGGTGAGTCAACTCGACTCACCACGGGTTCAACCCAGGTGAGTCGATTATAAGTGGATCAACCTGTTTATTTGGATAATAAGTTTTTTTTTAATTTTTTAGTTCGGCCTGGACTCGTGGTTAGCTAAGCCAATCCATGGGTCTGAACACATTTTAACAACTCTAGTTAGGAGGAACTTTCTAGTGTTTACAAGAAAACAACATAAACAAGGAAATAAGAGTTTAACACCTATGCATGGTCAATATAAAAGGGTTTTACACTAGCAGCTAATTACAACCCTTGGTTGACATAATTTTAAAATTATTAATTGTTAAAGTTAATAAATTTACCATATGTATAAAGAGTTGTTATGAATTGTTGACAATATATAAATGTTTTTCTCATAAAATAACTAGCCTTCATTCATTAATTGCTCAAAAGAGATGAGATAACTAGGAATTACACGAGACGAAGTGGGCATGAGTAGTGGTTACCCGCTACTCGATTCACCACAAAACCCCACTACCTGCTAAAAATTTGTCGGCTACCAGTTATAGAAATATGTGCGGGCTTTTTTAAATACTCACAGGTACCCACAAATATTTTTAAAATGTAATTTTTTAGAAAACTATTTTTTTATAAGAAGCTTTATCAAATAAATAATTTATCTTGTTAGAAAATATAGAAATAAAATTATACTATTTTCTACAAGATTAATTAGATCTAAAATTAAATTAATATAATATATTATAAAAAATATTTGATACAAATAATTTTTTTACTTTATATTATCGGTATTTTTATAATAAATAATTTTATTAATTATTAAGTTCTTATAAAAAATAAGATAGATATCAATGAAATTTGACAATTAATATTTTAATTTAATATATTTCATTAAAAATATTATCGTTTTTAACTTAAATATACATAGCATTTTAATTTAGCATGTAGTGGGTACCCATAGGTACGAGTACTATGATACCCATACATGTATCCGTTAAGGAGCAAGTAAAAAAAACCATAGCTACAGGTGACAGATATTCATTTATATTATTTATGCGGGTATTTTTACGAGTTTTATCCATGGTATCTACACGAGTTTTTTTACCATCACCAGAGATAACAATATAAAGAAGAAAAAAAGATTTAATGGGCTAAAACAAAGGGCCCGAACAACCATTGCTGAAAATAACAAAAACATTAAATATAGTACTCAGACAGTTTCTTTTAGAACTCCCTCATTTCTTATTCACACTCCCCCAATGTTTACAATTTTTCGCAAAACTCCAAAACATCCTCATCCTTTTTTACCCTAAGTTTTTTGACAAAACATCATCGAACTTTATAGCTGTATGTGTATCTCTACTCAACTCTTTGAAAGATTACATTGACTTCTTCATTTCACATCTTCACTCTCTTCAAACATATATATCTTTTCACCTATATTTTTAGGAACTTCCTCTGCCATCTATGTCGAAGAGGGTGAGAATGCTCTTTCAAATATGTGGATAGAGGTGTGTGTACAGCCGTAAAACTAAGTGATACTTTTTCAAGAAACTTAAGATAAAAGAGAGTGAGAGTGTTTTGAAATTTTGCATAAAATTATAAACATTGAAGGAGTGTGAATAGTAAATAAGGGAATGCTAACAGAAACTGTAAGTACTTGATCCACATAGGTTTAGCAATACTGCGTTTTTCCTCTTCAGGCCATGCTAATAACAAATTTTACAATAACAAATTTGAGACAATATAAAAAAGGAATGGCCTATTATATTATTTTATTTTATATGCTTAATAATATTTTTTGTCCTGTGTAAAGTTATTCAATTTTGTGTCACTGTTATTTTTTATTCAAGGCCATCTACCTAATTCTTTAAATAACTTTAACCGCATTCCACTTTTATTTTTATTTTTAGATCAATTTTATCCTATAATTCTTTAAATAATTTTAATGTTATTTTATTATTATTTTTAGATTTTATCTCATAATTCTTTAAATAATCTCAATATTATTCATTTTTTTTATTGAAACTAACACGATAACATAATTAATGTGTACTATTAACAATAATTTTATCGTTAAAAAATTGTTGGAGTATCACATTAAAGTTATTCAAAGAATTTAGATATTACCAATATTATAGTGTTAGTTTTAATTTGATAAAAGAAATAACATTAAAACATTTATGAATTGGAGAATAAAATTGAATAAAAAATAATAATGGAATGAAATTGAATATATTTACAAAATAACAAGGTAAAAAATATAATTAAGTATATGGAACATGTTAACAATAATTTATTTATTTGATAATTATACAATTTTTTATTTTTTATCTAGTAGGTAGTAGATTTATAGTTAGTCACATAAACCTAATCAACTAATTTTATTAGTTTTATTATTTGTGTAGGAATGATAAAGTCTACAAAGAAAACTAAAGGGAAGAATTTTTTTTATTTTTAATTTATAAAATTAAGGTAAAAATTTTTAAAAAAAAAAGGTATTTGGTTCTGGGAGAATATAGGAGAAGGGAATTTATAAAATAAAAAAAAATGTTTGATTCAATTTTAAGAATGAGAGACAAGGGAATGATAGAAAAATTACTTCTCACCTCACCTAACCTAATATTAGCTTCGTTTTATTAGTTTTATTATTTGTGTGTAAGAATGGTAAAAGTCTACAAAGAAAAATAAAGGGAACATTTTTTTTTTAATTTATAAAATTAAGAGAAAAAATTTAAAAGAAAGTATTTGGTTCAGGGAGAATATAGGGGAAGGGAATTTATAAAAAAAAAATAAAAATTTGGGTCAATTTTAAGAATGAGAGACACAAGGCAAGGTTAGAAAAATTGCTCCTCACCTCACCAAACTTAATATTAGTTTCTTCCAATGTTAGAGATATTTGGAAGAGAAAAAAATCAATTAACAGAATTTTATATGGTCTTGGTAAATTGTTATAAATCATATTACAAGTAAATCTAAGTTCAATCTTTGCAATCTTTCTAATTTTTCATAATGTCTATTAAATAACCTACGTAATTTTAATTGGTCTAAGCCTAGAGTTAAAAATTAGTATTTATAATTATGATAGTGGGACTTTTTCTACAAAGGTATGAGAGGTGCACTAGAAGAGAAATTACATCAAGATTGTTCCACATTAGTGTGACATATTCTAAAGAGGTGTAGCAAACACATTGAAGGAAAAAGTGCATAGACATTTACCGGTAAGATGATGTATAATCCACATATGTTGGAGAGACATTATATATTGCTTATAGATAAGTAGTCAATTAGGCTTTTAAATATAATAAGAATGAAAAAGTAATTAACTTTAAAAACGTTCTCCTTCTCCTATGAACCAAAAAGAAACAACGATATAGTTATTTTTCCTCCCACCCCTTCCCTTCCATCCATTGAACAATAAATCAAACATGATATGTAACTAAAACCCTCCTCTCAAACATGGATGAAGTGACTTTGGAGTTAGTGATTTCCTCTTGTTCCGATTCATCATTAGATTAATCTAGAGTCCATATTTTCTACTTGCTTTATAATATTAATTTAATTATTATATGATTTATTTTTTATATTTATATACTTTAATATCATACAAAATATTATTGAGTGGGTAGATTAATTGGTAAAAAATTATTATACTAAATCATGAAATACAATGGTATCTCTTAATTTGTCAAAAAAATTGTTCATGATAAAAAATTCTCAGAGATTATTAATACCTATAATTTTTTCATAATTTTACAGTCATTTTTTTCTCAAATTATAATTTAAACAATATTTGAGATCGAGGAAAATATCTGGTCTACCCATTAAATATTTGATGTGAATTCCCCTTGCCAAGAATTCAGAACGGACCGATTAGGACTATTTGTTAGAATGGAAAAACAAAAAAGTAAGAATTGGGGATGATGGTGGTTTTGGGGGAGACACCACTTTCGGGAAGGAAGATAAGTCTCAAAGACGCCACAAGGGGTGGAAGGCCCTTGATAAGTCTCAAGCTTGGTTCAGCCAAGAACCTAGGAGATACACTTTCTCAAGAAAAGTTTTATCCAAAGCAAAGTCCCTCTATTTCCATTGAAATACAATACATATAGGAATTTCATAAAGCCAAGAAATAAATGCACCATTTACTAACATTGATTGAGGCTTATTTATTAAATAACCTCCCTACTAGTGCATATGAAAAAGCAACAGCCACACTGAAGGAAAACTAGACAACCACTAAAATTCAACACTCTAAAATAAAAGAAAAATTAAAATAAATTATTTTTAAAGCATGGCAAATAACACAACAGTACCAACACTTTTTACAACTTTATTTAATTAAACACACTTTGATTAAAATAACTTTGCAGCAACATCCTCTATTTCATGAATCTTCAATGATGACCATGCATTGAATTAATTTTGCCTCTATGTCCTTTTCATTAGGTGCAGCTTCCAGAATTGTTGCTACCACTTGTTGTAAAGCTTCTCTTGCTTTCCTAGCTCTTGCCCTTGTGATAGGTGTCCCAAGTCCTTCAAGCACCTTACTGTCTTTGTTTGTAGTTGTGTCTTCATCATTCCCTCCCTCTTGAAGAGGATTTGTCCTCAAATCTAAGGCTTCTTCTTTTGCATTAAAAGGAGACAAATCAGATACATTAAAAGTTGCACTTGTATTATACTCACCTGGCAAATCAATTTTGTAGGCATTGTCATTGATCCTCTCTAACACTTGGAAAGGACCGCCCGCCCTTGGTTGTAGTTTGAACTTCCTTTGTTTAGGTAATCTCTCTTTTCTCATGTGTACCCAAACCCAATCACCAGGTTCAAATACAATTCTCCTTCTTCCCTTATTAGCTTGCTTGGCATAGCTCTCTTGCACCCACTTTTTGCTTATTAATTCATCAATTTGCCTTTGTATTTCTTGGGTCTCTTGGGGGTTGCTTCTATATGCTGGTCGATTAGGTAATGAAGCTCTAGGAATGAGATCAATGTGATGCTCAATTCCCCTTAAAGGTAGTAATCCGTTAGGAACCTCCTTTGGAAACATATCCTTATATTCCTGCAAAATAAATTCAACACTAACAGGGCCAAGTTTTTTAGAGTTAGCATAAACATAATTTTTGCAATACAACACGTAAAGTGGTTTTTTTGCAAGCATCACCCTCTTCACCTCACTCTTTTTTGCTAAACAACTCTTTTTTCTTTCAAGTGTTTCACTTTTGTTCCCCTTATGTGTTTCACCCTTTTTATTTCCACTCTTTTTATGTGTTTCACTCATCTCTCCTTTTTCTTGCAACTCTTTCTTTTTTATTTCTTTTTCTTTTTCCCACAACTCCTTTTCTCTCATTTCTTTTTCTCTCAACTCTTTTTCTTTTATTTTGTTTTCTTTTTCCTCTTTTCTCTCTTATCCTATTTTTGTTTTCAACCTGATTAAATCCTTAATTGCTTCTTTAGGTGAAAGTAATGCAATTCTCAATTTGCATCCTTGGTGCATAAAAGAAATTTTATTTGTTTTTTCATTGTAATTCACATTTCTTTCAACTTGCCATGATTTACCGAGAAGTAAGTGGCAAGCATCCATGGGCACCACATCACACAACACAACATCTTCATATTTTTCAATGGAAAACTTCACTTCAACTTGCTTATTCACAGATATGCCACCATTTTCACCAAGACTTTGAAGTTTGTAAGGTTGTGGGTGTGGTGTAGTCGCTAAATTCAATTTGGTTACTAATCTTGAACTAGCCAGATTGGAACAATTTCCTCCATAAATAATGATTGAGCAAATATTTCCTTCAATTGAACATCTAGTTTGAAATAAGCTTCCTTTTTGAATCTCAACCTTACCCTTGACCTTAATAGTTGCAATCTCATTGTCCCCCAAAATTTTTCTTTTCTTGTTTGGACAATTTAAAGCAATATGACCTTTAACCAAACATTTAAAACATTTAATTGTATTAATCTTGAAAGTAGAAGAAGTGCAAGGGTTAGGAACGTGTTTACCACTTGAAGACTTTGAACCTTGTTCCCTAGGTAAGGAAGATCCCTCCTTCTTGGACTTGTCCCTCCAATTTGTGTTGTTAAAATTGGAAGAACCCCTTCTCATAGTTCTCTTCCTTTTGAGTTGTTGTTCTACCTGTACAGCTTTGTGCAACAAGTCTTCTAACTCAATATATTCCTGCAATTCAACAACATCTCTGATTTCATTATTTAATCCACTCAAAAATCGAGCCATAATGTCCTCACTATCTTTATTGACTTTAGCCCGCATCATAGTCATTTCCAGGTCTTTAAAATACTCTTCAACATTCCTATGGCCTTGAGATAATTTCTGAAGTTTAAGCTTCAAATCTCTATTGTATTTAGTTGGCACATATCTCTTCCTCATGATGGTCCTCATTTCAACCCATACTATTGGTTCTTCATTTCTCACCCTTTCTCTTTGATACTTGTTCCACCAAATAAGCGCATAATCAGAAAATTCAGCAGCTGCCATTTTAACTTTTTGCTCCTTTGTATAGTTGTTACAAGAGAATACATGTTCAACTGGATCACCCTTCTTTTTAATGGGGGAATATTTAGCTTCACTCCTTCAATCCGGTTTCGCCTAGGTTCACCATCATTATCTCTTCTTCTCCTATTCTCCTCATTATTTCCACGATTCTCAAGTACCTCAATCCTCCCATATAACTCCTCTGTATGTTCTCTCAACATTCTTTGTACTTGGTTTGTAATTGCTTCAATCATGAGTCTATTACCTCCTCCATTAGGAGGGGTTTCTTCACCTCCTGTACCTGCCATTTAATCAGAAAAAATAAAATTGAAGTAATAGGCCCTCACCACTCTTCTCACGTGTTTACACTCAAGAATGTACACTCGTGTTGAGTGCTCTCTTTTCTGGCTTTTTCTCTAATGTGCACACAGCCTTTTACCTCTCTTGTACTTTCCTTGGGTTCTTAAAAAAATCAAATAAGACTCTTTTTCTTCTTTTCTTATTTTTCTTCAAGAACAGTCCACACAATGTAGCAAAAATTTGGTACGTATCAGATGCAGTTTGGAAAACAGTTGAACAACAAAATTTACCAAAAAAAGACTCCAATTTACCCTAATGTATCAGACTTCAAACACCACTACCTCACAAAATAGCGAACGCAAAAGGCCAAACAAAAACAAAACTCTAATGCAATTTAATTCCCTAAACAGTTGCAGAAACAATCCTTCACAAAAACAGCCAATATATCACCTTACAATTGGTTAAGTTTCTGTCCTAAATAGATGAATCATTCAGCCACAACCTTTTCTTTTTTTTTTTTTTCTTCTCTTTTTTTTTTCTTTTCTTTCTTTTGTGTTTTTTTTATAGGCTTAACTTTTGCAATGACTTAGGCAGGGTGATTATCAATATCAGATGATGTTATTGGCACTAAGAACAAAAGGAAGGATGTTACCAATTTCTCCAAGCCATCCAATGTCACGCCACTGTATCTCACGCTGCATAACTCCGAAGTGAACGATTCGACATCCAGGTGAAAGTTCACGTTCTGAGGAGCAATCTCCACTCACGAATCACCGAAATTGACTCTGTAAAATGTGAGTTATGAGTGAAAGGAAATTGCGTCTCAGACAGCCAAGAACTACGCCCTAGAACCTTGAAGCAGTGTCCAAAACCTAGTCCTAACAACTAGCTCTGATACCAAATGATGTGAATTCCCCTTGCCACGAATTCAGAACAGACCGATTAGGACTATTTGTTAGAATGGAAAAACAAAAAGGTAAGAATTGGGGATGATGGTGGTTTTGGGGGAGACGCCACTTCCGGTAAGGAAGATAAGTCTCAAAGACGCCACAAGAGGTGGAAGACCCTTGATAAGTCTCAAGCTTGGTTCAGCCAAGAACCTAGGAGATACACTCTCTCAAGAAAAGTTTTATCCAAAGCAAAGTCCCTCTATTTCCATTGAAATGCAATACATATAGGAATTCCATAAAGCCAAGAAATAAATGCACCATTTACTAACATTGATTGAGGCTTATTTATTAAATAACCTCCCTACTAGTGCATATGAAAAGGCAACAGCCACACTGAAGAAAAACTAGACAACCACTAAAATTCAACACTCCAAAATAAAAGAAAAATTAAAATAAACTGTTTTTAAAGCATGGCAAATAACACAATAGTACCAACACTTTTTACAACTTTATTTAATTAAACCCACTTTGATTAAAATAACTTTGCAGCAACATCCTCTGTTTCATGAATCTTCAATGATGACCATGCATTAAATTAATTTTGTCTCTATGTCCTTTTCATTAGGTGCAGCTTCCAAAATTGTTGCTACCACTTGTTGTAAAGCTTCTCTTGCTTTCCTAGCTCTTGCCCTTGTCATAGGTATCCCAAATCCTTCAAACACCTTACTGTCTTTGTTTGTAACTGTGTCCTCATCAATATTATTTTAAAGTATAAAAATATAAAGCTAAATTAATTAATAAATTAAAAAAATTTTAAATAATTAAAAAATATACCCATTAGATTAATATATAATAGTTCATAAGTAACAAAAGTTGTCAAATGACAAAATTATCAAATCAGACATAACATTTGTTGTTTTTGTGAAACACAAACGTAGTATTTCTAAAAATCTATTATTAATTCAAACTAATTAAAATTTACTAGTATAAATTTATGTTTTTTAAAAAGAAATTTAAAACATTGATATATTATTAGTGTTTTAAAAATATGTTAGAGAGTATGTTTCCTTTCCGTCAAAGTTTTTTTTTTTTTTATGAGGTGTTTCCAAACTAATTAATACGTGGACCAATGCTGCGAAGACACATAATATGATGCACCACTACATTCTCGGAAGAAAATGTGCTGCAGAGTTGTTGTCACCCAGTCCAGTGAAAGCAAAACCTAGCCAATCCCAAAACAAAGAAGACCGAATCATATCCAATATTCACGGAATCAATCAAATGGAGGAAAATATTAGTTCTGGACGAAACAAGTTATTGTCACCCAATCTTATGGTAGAGAAATCTAGTCAGTAGCCAATCCCAAAACGAAGAAGACCCAATCTAATATAGTATTCTCAGGTAAACAGTCAATGGAGGGAAAATATGGCAGTAGAAATTCTAATTAAATAGAACGTAAGCTTGTACGTAGAAATTTGTGTTGTATATAATGAGGCTGTGAGTTTTAAGTGGAATCCAGCTACCTTTGCTTAATTGCGCGATTGTGAGAGACATTCCATGGCTGTGATATTGATATACACCCTCTCGTTCTTCCTACTCTCTCTTGTTTTGTCTCCACAACTTTCATCTTCGGCGGTGAACACTATGTATCAAGGTTCATCCATCTCAGTGGAGGATGCAAAACACTTCATGCTCTCACCAAACGGAATCTTCTCTGCTGGTTTCTATGCCGTCGGCCAAAACGCATATTCCTTCGCCGTTTGGTTCTCCGAACCCCACGGCCAAACCCAAAACCCCACCGTCGTATGGATGGCAAACCGTGACTGGCCCGTGAACGGCAAGGACTCAAAGTTTTCGCTACTTCAAAACCGCAACCTTGCCTTAAACGACGCTGACGATTCCCTCGTTTGGTCCTCAAACACCATTTCTTTGTCCACCGTGGCTGTGCGTCTCTTTCTTGACAACACCGGTAACCTCGTACTCCGTGAAATCAGCGGTGCTGGTGTCGTTTTGTGGCAAAGCTTTGATTTCCCTACGGATACGCTTTTACCTCTACAAGTCTTCAAGAGACACGCGAAATTGGTCTCTTCTAGAAGCGAGACTAACAAGTCCTCTGGGTTTTACTCCTTGTTCTTCGACTACGACAACATTCTTCGTCTTCTTTATGATAGTCCTGAAGTTTCTGGCCTTTATTGGCCAGATCCATGGTTGGCCCCTTGGGGTGCTAAAAGGGCCACTTACAACAACAGTAGAGTTGCGGTGATGGACACCCTCGGTAATTTTAGTTCATCAGATGATTTCACTTTTAAAACTTCTGATTACGGCGAAGTTATCCAAAGAAGATTGACAATGGATTACGATGGAAACATTCGTGTTTATAGTCGGAGACGTGGTGGAGAGAAATGGTCTATCACATGGCAAGCCAAAGCCCAACCGTGTACCATTCATGGTATTTGTGGCCCCAATAGTTTGTGCTCTTATCATCAAAATTCTACTGCCACGTGTTCTTGCCTTCCCGGGTATAAGTGGAAGAATCATTCCGATTGGTCTATCGGGTGTGAACCCAAATTCTCTAATCTTTGCAACAAAATCGAGTCTCGGTTTGTGTATATAAGCAACGTGGAGGTATACGGCTATGAGTCTCGGATCATGGAAAATTACACGCTGAAGCAGTGTCAGGAATTCTGCCTTCAATTGTGCACTTGTAAAGGCATCCAGTATGGCTATAGCTTTGAACGTAACACTTATACCTGTTACCCGAAGTTGCAACTGCGTAATGTGCATCGTTCACCGTATTTTAATGCTGATTTGTACTTGAAACTCCCAGCAAACAGTCCATATTCTTATGAGGGGTCCATACACGAGCACAGTCCTCATTGTTCATCCAGAACAACACAGCTTGAGAGGGAATATGAAATGGGCCATGAAAGCAGATATGTTAAGTTCTTGTTTTGGTTTGTAGGGGGAGTGGGTGGACTTGAAGTTTTGTGCATATTTCTGATTTGTTTTTTTTCAGTGAGAAGAAGGGGGCAACGATATCGTCGTGTAGATGGAAGAGTCTATAATCTGGCCATGAGTGGTTTTAGAAAATTCAGTTATTCTGAGCTGAAACAAGCCACCGAAGGGTTTAGTCAAGAAATAGGAAGGGGTGCAGGAGGAGTTGTATACAAAGGTGTGTTGTGGGATAAACGAGTTGCAGCAGTGAAGAGACTGAAGGATGCTAATCAAGGAGAAGAAGAGTTCCTCGCAGAAGTAAGCAGCATTGGAATGCTAAACCACATGAACTTGATTCATGTGTGGGGGTACTGTGCTGAGGGAAAACACAGGCTAGTGGTGTATGAGTACATGGAGCATGGGTCTTTAGCAAAAAACATGGAGTCCAATGCACTGGACTGGACCAAAAGGTTTGATATAGCCTTGGGCACAGCAAGAGGTCTAGCTTATATTCATGAGGAGTGTTTGGAATGGATTCTACATTGTGATGTAAAGCCCCAAAACATACTACTAGATGCTAACTATCATCCCAAGGTAGCGGATTTTGGGCTTTCCAAGCTGCGAAACAGAAATGATACTAGTACACGCTCTAGTTTTTCAATGATTCGAGGAACACGAGGTTACATGGCTCCTGAGTGGGTTTTTAATCTACCAATCACAGCTAAAGTTGACGTTTATAGTTACGGAATTGTTGTTTTGGAAATGATCACTGGAAGGAGCGCGACAAAGGATAACGATACCTCACATAGTGGAGTGGAGAAGCAGCAGCATCTCAGCCTGATCACATGGCTTAAAGAGAAACAGAAAAATGGATGTGCATGTTTTAATGAAATCTTGGACCCCACAGTAGAAGGAGTTTATGAGGAGGTTAAGATGGAAGCTTTGGCTAGAGTGGCTCTTCAATGCGTGGAGGAAGGGAAGGACAAGAGGCCCACCATGAGTCAAGTAGTAGAAATACTTCACAAATATTGTAACCGTGATCATGATAATAAGTGATACTCACAAAATGAGTATCATAAGATAAATTATTATACCCACAACGCTTGTTCATCGTACAAAGCCAACTAAGTGAATACACATGTAATATGGAGTGGATAATTTTTTTAATCCTACAAATAGTTTTAGTTGAAATATCACATGTGAGTAAGTTTCTTTCTATTTTTTTTACGGCGTCATATAATTAGTACTAAGACTGCATACCTTTTATTCTGTTTTTTAATTTTTCTTTTGTCAATAAAAAAATCGAGATAATCTTGGAATAAAAAAAATTAAAGTTACAAAAAAGTATTAAAAAATTATAATAAAATTGAGTAAAGGCTGAACTATATTTTTTAGTAAGACTTAATTAATTTTTTAGTGTTAAAATTTGACTAAATTCCGTTTGTTCCTTGAAAATTAAAAAAAAAATGTCGTCCTAAATTTAGTTAAATTTAGTCCTGAAAATAAATATATATTTGAAATTAAGGACAAAAAAAATTATTTTCAATTTTCAAGATCTAAAAGCAAAATTAGTCATTAGATTAAAAATTTAATTAAGTATTTTTTTTATAGACAAATGTTAGTTGTTAGTGTATCAATAGAGGGATTCAAACTCACGATCTCTCCCCCATCTCCCCAGTTACCACTAGATCAAGTTTATAAGTCCCAATTTAATTAAGTATTTTAGTAATGAATAGAATTTTGTGTAATGGTTTCTCCTTCTGTTTTTAAGTTAGAGACAAAAATATATAAGGTGTGTTTGGCAAAACTAGATGAAAAGCTACTTGAAAGGTAAAAAGCTAACTGCAAGCTAAAAACTAAAAAAACTAGTTGTAAATGTTTGGTAAAATTTACTAATCAACTAACTGAAAGTTGTAAAATGACAAATAAGAGTATAATTAATAATTAGATCAACAATGAGTTATTTAAAATAATTATAACATATTTTAATAATATAAACTAATTATATATTTAAATTATAAATTTCTATAATAGCATATTTAAATTATAAATTTACGTAATTATACATTTAAATAATAAATTACTATAGTTAATATTTAAATTATAATTTCTATAATTATATATTTATATCATAATTACTATAATGACATTAACAAATGAGAGGAAAATGGAAAGATGTTGTATAATGTGATGAGAGAGAATCAGTAAGGGACAATACATTAATTAATAAAGAATAAACATGTAAAAATAAATCAGCTAGAAGTTGAAAAGTAAGATATGTTTTAGAAAAACTACTCAGAATAGCTTTTTTGAAAAAGCTAATAACTGTTAAAATATTTCTAGATCTTTGCAACTTAAACAGAGATGAAATAATTTAAGTTACAATTTCAGCTAATATTTTTTAACTTTCAACTAGCTAAAATAATAAACTAAATACTCTCATAGTTACAAAAGTGTTGGTTGAACTGGGAAACCATATGCTATATTTGAAAAACCTATTAAGTCTCAATGAAATTTCAAAAAATCAACCAGCATCTAAAATTGAGGGTCAATTAGTGTTTTCTTTCCATAAATGTTACTTTTCCTTTTAGTTGAGATAAAAAATCAACCAGCATCTAAAAAACTCGTTTTGATAGTGTTTTCTTAAAATAGTTTTCAAAAATAATTTTGATTTTTAGTTTTTAAAAACTAAAAAACAAGAACAACGTAATTTTGCTTTTTAGTTTTCTATTTTTATTTTTGAAAACTCAAAATACAATCAAAATATGTTGTTTTTGCTTTTCATTAATGAAATTTTAGTAAATATGAACAAATTTTTTTCCATTTTTACATCGTCAAAACAATTTTTAAATAACATTTACTAAACAAGTTTTTTTTCTTTTCTTTGAGAAAACAGTTTTTGAAAACTATTCTTGAAAACTATATTTAAAAACTAAAAAACAAAATTAAATCAATCTAGCCCTTAATTTTCTCAAACTCTTCTCATCACAGTCGGACCTTTGTTAATTTGAGGTGGACAAATGCACCCCCTCATAAAAAATTATATTTTGCACTCATTAATTTTATATGTTTGAATTTCCTCTCATATTTTCATGTGAAGATAAATAAATTATATCTCCTATTTTAATATTTATACTACTTATTTATGTGTTTGAACCCATTATATATATTTAATATTATTTTATGTATATTTTATTTGAAAGTTTATTTTTATCTTTTTTAATATACATGGTAATTATTCTTAGATTTTTTAAAATAAATTGTTCCCACTAGTTTCAAGTCCTAGATCTACTTAATAAACTTTGTTTCAATAGTTAAGAGAGCAACAATTGGTTGCTTCTTAGACATCCATCCTAATGTTCCCAAGCTCAATAAGAAAACATAACAAGATCTACTTGTAAAATCTTCTTCTCCTCTTGCATAGTCAGAATTTGTGAAAGCAAGCAAGTCTTCTTCCCCTCCCTTCTTGTAAAAAATCCCAAAGTAAATAGTTCCCTTTAAGTACCTTAATATTCTTTTAGCTGTTTGTAGATGCAACTTAATTAGTTTTTATGTATATTTGCTAATTAAGCTCACACTATAGATTATATCGGAGGTTGTAAGATACATCATACTTCCAACAATTTTCTTGAAATAAGTGTCATCCACAGTTGCACCATCAACATCTTTGTTAATCTTAAAACCTAGAACATTGGATTTTTTACATGTTTTCTCAAACATTCGAATCTTCATCAAGATATCAGTGGCATAAAAATCCCTTCTAGTTTTTACAAAACTTCAATGTCATGGAAGAATCTCAGCTTCCCTAGGTTAGACATGTTAAAAGCTTGCATTCAATGTTTCTTTTGATGATAAAATTTTGTTTATTTGGAAATTTTTTAAATCTTTTCTTCATGAATTGGGACTCTGCATGGTCGAACTATGCTCTCGGTGCTTGCTTCAGATTGTACAAACCATGTTCTTATACGTCCTTACCTAATTCTTTGTGAAGGAACACAAATTTGATGTCCAACTAAAAGATGTGCCATCCTCTACATGTTGCAAGTGCCACGATTATCCTTATTGTATCCATGCGTTCAACAGAGGAAAAAACTTTAGAATAATCAATTCCATATTGTTAGGAGTACTTTTTTGCCACTAATCATGCTTTATACTTATCAACTTCACCAAACTCATTCCATTTCTTTTTGAAAATCCATTTCACTCCAATTGTTTTTGCTTCAGTTGGGTCCATGAACCCCTGAGTTTGTTTCTTTTCAATTGAGCTTATTTCACTATCAAATGCCATTTCTCTATTTCCCATGCTTCATAGCTTCATTAAATGAAGTTGGATCATCACTCGTAATGTCTTGTACCATGTAGGCCTCTATTTCTTCTTAACTCTAACCACTAATAAATCCTTCCATCCAAGTCTGTGCCTCCTCATTCTTCCTTTAATTGCATTTGCATTTGAACTCTTACTTCATTCCCAGCATCACCACCCCTCACATTATTCTCACCACCATTATGGAACTCCATGTCTTCCTCTAAACCATCACAATTAACATTACCTTCATGTTCTTCCTCACACTCTCATCATTATTAAAACCATCATCGCCCCAAACCAATTATGATTCTATTTATTCTTTATAATTTGGTCCCCAATCCTAACTTTTATCTTCCTCAAACACTACAACCTTACTAACTCCAATCATGTTTATCTTAAGTTCAAAAAATGGTAACCCTTTAACTCATCACTCACACCCAACATGATACAAGGAAAGCTTTTATCCTCAAGATTGCTTTGTTTTGCCTTTCGTATGTGCACATGTGTTATGCAACCCAAAACTCGAAGGTGTTTTACTGAAGGTTTGACTCCACTCTAAGCTTTTTAAGGAATGATGTTCATCATAGCAAGTGTTGGACATCGGTTTAGCAAGTAGAATGTCTAGTTTATGACTTCAACACAAAAAGATTTAGGAAACTTTTTTGAAAAGAGCATGAATACACCATATTCATCATCGTTCTATTTTTGCATTCTACTACTCTGTTTTGTTGTGGTGTATATGTTGTAGTAAATTGTCTTTTATCCTCTCTTTTACACAAAATGATTTGAAATTACAAGAATTAAAGTCTCCTTCTCTATTTGCTTGCAAACACTTGATTGATGCCCTTGCCTACCTTTCCACCAATTTCTTCTCAAGTCTTGAAACACTTCAAGGCTTCTAATGTTTCAAAGAGAAAATAGACCTAACCTTTATGACTATAATCATCAATGAAGCACCAGATGTACTTTTTTCCACTATGTGATATATTGGCTTTATTGATCTACAAATATATACATGTATTAGTTTTAATACCTTACTAGCACACCTTTCACTCTTCTTACCAATAGCATTTTAGTGTTGCTTACTGGAAAAACAATTTTCACAAGGAACATTTGAGGCTTCCAATTGAGGTAGTCCATGGACCATTTTGTTTGTTTGTAGTGTCTTTAATCCCTTGTAATTTAAGTGTACATATCTTTTATGCCAAAGGTACATTTACATAGGAGGAAACATGCATGCATTCTCCAATAGTGGCACTGAAGTTGGAGCTTTCATTGAAAAGAATAAGCATACATTTGGTACTCATCTTTGTATATGAAATCAATCCATTGCATGAATGGTATTGCATATCCCATTTTTTATGAGAATGGAAAAACTTTTTTTCCTGTAACTACCCATACTCAACAAGTTGTTTCAAAGCTCAAACACATAATATACATCTTGAATAAGAAGCAGTCTCATTAAACACCAATCTAACACTACTTTTTCCAACTATATACACACTAAACAGAATGCTTATGTTCTTCTACCATGTTAGAGAACATTCCTCTATCTCCATACATATGATTAGAACATCCTAAGTTTATGAACCATGCATCATTCCTTTTGGCTTACTTTTCTTCAACAAAAACCATCAAAAGAAGTTCTTTTTTATTCAATTATGTGTAATTTGACCTTTTGTTCCATTTAGGATATTCATATTGAAAATGCCCCAAATTGTGCCACTTAAAACACTCCATTATGGCCTTTGAGAGTATGTTAATCTTCCTTGTTCTATACTACTTACCACCTTGATTGTTTATTCACAATCTCTACTTCTTCTTTTAAACTTTTGTTCATGAACCATCAAAGTATTTTTTAAGCTCATCAATGGACATCGCCTTTATGTCCTTTGACTCCTCAGTCGAGACCATAACATAAGTGAATCTCTCTGTCAATGTTCAAAGAATTTTTTCCACCACCTTCAAGTCAGTCATATTCTTTCCTTTGCTCTTCATTTTGTTGGCCGACCACTATCATTACTCTAGCAAAATATGTAGTAATGGTTTCATATTATTTCATTTCAAGCACCTAAAAATTCTCTTCTCAATGAATTAAGAAGTGACTTGGAAATGCGTATGTCCAAGACTTGTTCAAAGATGGATATATCGATGGCCTGAAAAATATAATACTTGACTTTAAGATCCTTTGTCTTGGTGTTCTCCAATTATTGCAACTCTGCATCAGTCAACACAACCCTTTCACTAAGTTCCTCAAAACTAGTTTAAACCAAGCTCTATGAATAGTTGGCACAAAGAAGATTTTCCATCAACTTACTCCAATAATTATAAGGTAGATCATCAAAGTGGTGGATTTTGGCTGAAATCTTTTTGTTACTCATCTTTGTGTTGCACTTTCTTCTCTCTTAGCTAAGTTACGACTTAGTTATACATATTAGGCCCAATGAGGGCTCTAGTAGAGCTATCAAAACATGTCAGTCTGGTCCGTTTAGCCCAACCTACCTTAACCCACCTAATAAAAGAGTTGGCTCAACCCAGCTCACCAATCTTTTATAATTAAAAAAGTGAGCCCGGTCCGGCTCACCACGGGTTGGTGAGTTAAACAGGTCGGCCCATAACCCACCTAAAATTAAAAAAAAATTAGGAAATTCTTTTAACTATTTTTAAAAATATTAAAATTTAAATACTTTATGATTGCATTAATTTTAAATTTAATGAGTTTAAAAATAAAACAAAAATACTTAAATGATATTCTCTACTAAAAATTTATATTTACAACGTTTTAAATATTAGTTTTAAAATATAAAAAATTAATTAAATGATACCAATAAACTAAAAAATATATTTTAATGGAATATAGGTCAAATAAGTAACATAATAATTTAAAACTTAAAAGTAAAATAAAAAATTATATTCATATAATAATGAAAATAAAATTTAGGTGGGTTGGTGAGTCAACCCAGCTCACGACGGGTTCAATCTGGGTGAGCTGTGTTGCAAGTAAGTCAACTCATATATGCAATACAATAAACTTACCTTTTTTTTTAACCTGACTCGAACCGTAGTGGGTCGGGCCAACCCACAGGTCCAAGCCCGTTTTGACGGTTCTAGGCTCCAGTAACAACTTGGAAAGAATAAAAATTGTATATGCAACTTGCAAACTTATTTATATTTTATTAAATTCATAGTGGTTGTTATATAGCCTTTACAAAACAAAGTTAGAAAACATAACGCTGAAAAATATCTCATGTACCACTACGTGATTCTAAAACAGAATCCTAGATATCAAAAAACCAACAAAAATTAAACTTCTAATTTATAACAATAGTAACATCAAATTACACTCTAAGTTGAAACACCAAAGACCTCTTCACATAATGGGTTTTATAGGTTGTGTAATGGAAACAACATTTTGTCTAAAAGAACATTAGAAGATGTTTAGGGAAGCTTTCTTCGGGGTTTTCATCTCAAACAACGATTGTTTGTTATTGGAGTGCATCTCCATGAGACAGCTACTGCTTGAAATTGAGATTGTATTACTACTTAATGAAGCTATTGTTGCTTCATGTTAAAATAATATATTTAATATAGAAATCACTTACATAAATTAATGATGAAAATAATTTTTATTAAAATAATATAATTAATATGAAACTATGGGTGTTTAAAACCGAACCAACCAATACTAAAAACTGAAAATCGATAAAAAAAATAGAAACGGTCCGGGTTTGTTTTGTTGACTAAATTTCTAAACTTCGCTGTTCGGTTCAGTTTACGGTTTAAGATTTGAAAAGTAATCCAAATCGCAATATACATAATTCTTATGTTTTTTTTTTTCCAACCAAATAATGCCTAGTTTAGAAAACATGACACAATTCATTTTATAAACATTGTCATGCAAGAAATAAATAATGGCTAGTTAGTAGCACAACTATAATTTCCACTAGTTAGATATGTGATGAAATTTTATTTTCTAGGTAGTTTTGGAATGAGGTTGATCTTTATTAAATACCAATAGATATTCAAATAATTCTCAAAGTAAAACTATTTAAGTATTCTTAAAAGTATTAGAAACCATATTAAGTAATACTTAATAATATTTTCAAAACCAAACCAAACTGCTAACAATTGGTTTAGTTTGATTTGATTTGGTTCAGATTTGATAGCACTTTCAAACCGAACCAAAACAAGTCAAATCACTTTTAATTTTCTTGTTTAATTCAAGTGACTTTTATGATAAAAACCAAATCAAACTGCATTGCGTAAACCTTTATTGGAACTACCTAACACAATTAATGAATAATAAAAAAATATAAAAAGTGTATTTCTTAGAGTTTCTTAGTGTTTTTTATCATTATTCTTACCTTTTTATTAATTTATTATATTTTCAATTTTGGACAATCTTACATTTTTATCCTTTAAAAGAAAATAAGAGAAGAATGGAAATTCTAATGATTCAAATGTTGGAATATAGATCATCTAACATACATCATTAGGTGTGAATTATTTATTTATTGAATATTCAATTAAATTTATTTATTTTAGCCGTATGATTGAGTGTCCGCATAGCACGTCTTTATAAAAAAAATTACAATTGAACACATTAAAAAAATGTGAAATAGCTTCCAGGTATTTTCCATAGACAATCCAGTATTTCTTGATTTTTAAAACAATTCTTGGTTCAAAATCAAACCAAATCAAATTAAAAATTACAAAAATAAAAAATCACAAAAAATTGTTTTAATTTAAGGTGATTTGATTTTTTTTAATTTTAAACCACACGGTTCGATTTAGTTAGCGATTTAACATGTTAAAATCACATCAAATCAAATCATTCATCTTTAATTATTTTTTTAAGTCTCTATAATTTTAACTTAATTTTTAATTAAAATTTTTAAAGTTGATAAATAAATATCTAGCAAAACTATTTAATTTAATTTCATCAGATAAATTTGATGACAACAATAAAATGTTCTTTAGTAAATATCATGTTTAAATGAATTAATTATTTATATTTTAATTTTAATAATTACTACTTTTATATAATTTTGTTAGAAATGAATAAACTTATATACAATATTAGAAATGATTTTTTTTAATTTATTTTTTAATATTTAATAACTAATTTTAAATCGTAAAATCAAAACAAATCAAACCTAGTTGGATTTGATTCAGATTTTATAATTAATCTAATGCGAACCAAATTCTACATTTATTTTTAATTTGATTCGAACTAATTTTAAATTCAATCGTACCAAACTGCACTGTGAACATCTTTAGCGCCAATTAATTTGCACACTCAATAATATTTTTTATGATTTTAATATATATATATATATATATATATATATATAACTAAATTATAAAATGCTTTTAAAGTAAAAACATGTAGAACATTAAATTAATCTAATAGTCCCGTAAGTCAGGAAAATCATCCGGTCACCGAATCCATACTCGATACTGGAATGGGGCCAGTCTTAGTTGAATTGTAAAACCACATGCTATATTTAGAAAAACATAATAAGTGTCAAACAAATTTCAGAAAACCAACCACATTTAAAATCAAGGGTCAATTAGCGTTTTCCTTACATAACTGCCACTCTCCCTTTACCCTCAAAAAAAGTAGAGTTCCCAAAACTAAGTTTTAGACTTGGCAAATCTGACTTCAACATTTTGATAAGGTAAAGTGCAAATGTGACAAGCATTCTATACCAGCAGAAGCTCTGAGAAAGTATGTACAAAGCAAAATCAATTGACGTCCACAAGCCTAGTCACGATGTTTGATTGTTGGAGCTGTTCTCAATATATTCCGCAACATGATAAGTAGAAAGGAAAAATGTGCTCTGATGTTTTTGTAAGAACCTGCACCATGAAAAAGAATTATTTTCCCATTTATATCCATCACCAAAGACTTCTAAACTAAAACTAGGAGGAAAAATAGAAACCTGAGAAAGTCAAGTAGGTGTGTCTGAAGTTCTATCAATGTCTCCTCTTCAATGCTAGCATGAAACAATAACTCGGGCAACTTAACTTCAAAATTCAAATCCAGGAAAGCAAAAAAAAAAAAAAAAAAAAAAAAAAAAAAAAAAGAGCAAGGCACTGGTAGTTAGAATCCGAAACCCAAAGTATTGAAAAACATAACAATAAAGCTATACAAAATGCAGACTTGATAGAACCATAGGCTCATAGCAATAAACTCATGCAAGGCTGAAAACAAAAGGCAAACAGTTTTCTGTTCATTCAGAACAGAATAACCACACTACCATATGTATTTCCATTACCAACTTGTTGCAACAATGAGTGGAGAGTCGTGGCAAACTAACAAAAAGTTGAACTGGAAACCTGTCATATAGTAAGCTTGTCTTGAGTTAGACAAGCAAGCATACCAAAGAGGCGTAACAAATGCTCAGCACCATATATAGAAGAAGGAAAGACATAGGCTGGACAAGCCTCTTGGTACTGTTTGCGCTCAATCTTGTACAAGAGCATCACTGGCAATGCTTTGTCAAAGTAACGGCACAATCCTTTCATAATTTCTTCAACTGATTCAACCAACCTATGTGAAGTTCAGTATAGAAAGTATAAGAACCATAAGTAAAATATTAAGACAGTAGTTGTACCAAAACAGGACGGTAGGATGATGAATTCAAAAGGCTGAATAATTACACAACTTCAGAAGCAGATTGTAGATGGAGTAATCAAACTGAAACTTAATACTTGGATATGGCCATGACCAGACAGAAAAAGAAAATTGTATTCCAAAAGATACTTAAAAGAAGCGTAAATGATTGGTGAGAAGATTGAGGCAGGGGGTTATTCTAAACAAAAATAATAACTTCAGTTAAAATAATTGTTGGCTCCAGGTTTCTGTCCACACTGCTTAACTGTTTGAAATAATTTGACACACACTACACTAAAGTTCCAAATATAGAAAAAGTATTTCAAAATCAAGCTTAAAAAATGGAGGGTTATGTTAGCATAAACTTACGAGCCACATTTCTTCAGTCTGGAATCAAAATAATTTTTCAATATGTCTTTCACATTAGGAGTACGGGGAAGTTTAACGAGCTGCAGAGGAAATCAAAACATAAATTCAACAATTTGAAAATGACTTCCTAGAAGTAAAACTATGTTCCGTAAGACTGTAACAATTAACAAGGTATATCTGTAATATCAACTTGTCCCTAGAGAAGATGAGGCACTGAGTAATCTTTGTAAACTATATTAATATACTGAAGATGATAATTGATATCGCTACCTTGCCAAGATGGGTAATAAACTCACAATCATCAACTAATTGTTTCTTTAGTGTTGGAGGAATTTGAATGTTGACAAGCTTGTCAGGATCAACCTCAGGTTTAGCCTACAAATAATCAAGCAATAAAACTAACTAAATTTATACTCTATAGGCCAAAAATAAATGGTGAAGAACCATCCCCTTACACTAGAACTGTCCACCTAATTTGACTAAAAGTTTATATTGATGCGGATGTGTTACATAAACTTTCAAGAAGAGTGGATATATGACACGTGCCCTACAAAAATTGAAATTTAAAATGAGTACCTTGACGACAGATTCATTCCTTCGTTTCCTGCCTCTCGAAACTGCATTTCATTTTATTCTGAAATGTTTCAGATAAATACTAGGGATATATACTGACATAAAAATTGATTTTTTTTTCATATTTATTTGCATGCAGTAATAAACCATAAAGTCCTTTAAACTATTTTTCAACATAAGCTAAAATTAAGAATAACTAAAAAGAAATATATTGACTATTAGATCATATATCTTTTGACCAAATGATGGCCAACTTTAAATTAAAGAGAAGAACTTAGTACAGGTGCATGGCATTGTACATATTCAGATGTACATTTTGTGTGGAGCTCAAACTAAGCACAAGAATTTTCTAGCATTGGCCCAAATATATATTTAGAAATTCCTCATGGAATGAAATATTGTAAAAGATAATTCATTGAACTTTACATATTAACTAAGATGACACGTAAATACACATTTAGAAATTCTGTTCTGTTGAAACTCACCCCCTTAAATAAAGTGAAAGATGTAACTATAAATGAAAAATTCAAGAGAATTAGTTTTCACAAATGATAGGCTACTTTTGAGTTGCTACTAGTCTATTAAAAAAAAGGTCTAAAATTATTTACTCTAATTAGTGAATACAAAGTCTAAGTGTTAGCATATAATTGCAACAAGTTTGATGACAACCCCCAACTACTCATATAAACATCAAGTAATATCAACTGATCCCCAATTCCCAATGGAGTCAAATTATGAGGTTACCAGTTCCTGAACATGGCGAAGGTCTTGAACAAATTGTTTCTTATCATGCATATTGACTATTGAGTATGGCAATGCCTATATAGAGACAAATTATAAAGCATTGTTCAAGAACTAAATAGCGTCTAACCTACAGCAAAAAGATGCATAAACATATAAAAAGAAATCCACCCAAATAGACACAAACACGTTGAGTCATCTGCATCTCAGTCTACACACCAAGAAAACTATGATGAACATTTTGGTTGGATTCCTAAATGGCAAGCCAGACCAGAGAAACCTCTACATTCTCCAATCAAGAACAACACATACAAAATCCAATTTCAATGCTATGCAGCTAATTAATTTGGCTTTCACACAGGCACAACCTCCAATGCAACAAATGAATGGAATTAAAGAAATATAATCTGACCGTTAGTACTCTTGGATTTAGTGAGAGGACCACGCGGGACTTTTGCATTCTTATCATTGCCATGCTTCTCGTCAAGGGCATGTTTCTTGCGCATATTTTCCTCAGTGTGTTTCATCAAAAGATCCGTGCCCACCCATTCATCCCAACTGCACAAAACACAAACTAGAAAACTAATCCCGCAGCTCTCAAGTCTCAACAAAACGTTGAATAAGACAACAACATATCTACGCTCACCTTTTCTTCCAACCCTGAAAAAAAAAGAAGAAGAAAAAAAGAAAGAATTTAATTGAGAAAATGAGAGGGCAGAAGGTAAAGGAATTGTCCATTAAAAGGAGAGAAATGTTAAAGCGCTTACGAGATAATGAACGAAGAACTGCCAGCCTTTATTGTTTTTGTACTGAACTTGCTTAACCTTTTAAACAAGAGAAAAAGTTTGGGTTTCAAGAATCGGAGAGTAATTTTGGAAATAGTGGTAAAAAAAAGAAAGAAGAGAAAGGTAACCTTGGCTTCGTAAAGACAACGAGAGTGGTGAGCTAAGACCTTTTCTCCTTCGGCGTAGGAAGGAAGGGAGATATGGTTGTCATGGTCAGTTTGAGTCTGAGTGCTGCTGCTGCTATTGGAATTGTCGGTGCTTGTCTTGGAAATCCCCATTTCCATTACTTCCTCTCTCGATTCTCGATTCTCGATTCTCGATTGATTGTCTTTCTTCCCAACCAACAAAATCAATTTCTTTCCCCCTTAAACCCCCCCACTTGTCTCCTCTTTTCTTCTCTTTTTCGTCAACCAGGAAAACCCCCACTCTATCTCAATGGCCTCTCAATTAACCAATTTAATCACAATTTCATTTAATCTACCAAAAAATAAATGTATTTGAGATATCATTTATAATTAGTTAATTAGTTAAGAAAGTGTTAATTCTCTTTGATAAGAAAATAGCTTCTTTTTGTATGAAGTGATGAGGAAATTATTAACAGTTTTTTAAGTAGCTACTATTTTTTTCTAAATTAGCCTTTTCTTATTTTTTGTTACTAATTAATTTTCTTTTTCAACTTTACATTTCACTAATTAATGAGATGTTCCTCAATTATTTTTTGTTCTTATATGTCACAACCTTTCTCCTTTATTTTCTTTTTACCTTCATTAGAATTTAAATTTATATTTATACTAATTTATAATTTAAATGTATAATTATACAAAATTATAATTTAAATATATAATTTTAGAATTTATATATTTAATTATAGAAAATTATAATTGTAGTAATTAATAATTTAAATATATAATTATAGATATTTATGATTTAAATATGTAATTATAATAATTTATAATTTAAATATGAAATAAATTTATATTATTAAAATATTTTATAATTATTTTAAATACATAATTATTTATCTAATAATTTATTTTACTTTAGTTTTACTTTTATCAAACATTTGCAACTAATTTTTTCAGCTTTCAATTAACTTTTCAACTTTCACCTAATTTTTCTAGGAACTTATCAAGGACCAAGATTTCCTGCGATCACTTTATGACGGAAGGAATATGCAGTCCCAATCTAATGACTAAAACTTTTGGCATTTTATATTTTCTTATATTAAATTTATTATTGTAGTTGAGATTTTCTATTAGCACCACCGATGCGAATCCATTTTCGTGTGTCAAACACATCCTTTCAAACCTTGTTTTCAAAGCATCACAAGGTAAAAAAGTAATTCAATAAAAAAAATTACAACTTTTAATAATTTTAAGATAAATTTAAAAAATAAATATAAATTTTCAGTAAATTTAATATTATTACTAGGTTTAAAGAATTTCAAATTTTCTTGTATTATTTTCTTGTTAACGTTACCCAAAAAACATTAATTGACAATTAAAAAAAATTTGACGAATGTTGTCAAAAAAACTTTTGGTCAAAAAGCATCCATCATTGATATTTTTAAATTATTAAATATAATTTAATATTAAAATAAATTTCTATTTTTAATAGGAATTTAAATACTTTACCCATAAAAAAATTAAAATTCAAATAAATTTAAATTACTTTATTAAAACAAAATATTTAGAAAATAAGGTTATTAGGATTAAAAACATTTCAAATTTCATATATTTTAAATTTTTAATATTTATAAAATAATAAAAAATCATGATTAAATATCAGTATAAATACACTGAAAATATATATTAATTAAATTAATATAAAATACTTTATTACTTAAGAAAGAAATAGTACGAGAAACAGTGGCTGAGTGCATCAAAAGGCTTAACCTGTTATCGGAGAGAATGTGTTTTATTTTATAACTTTGGCTGAATATTCACTTCAACAAGTCGACGGTACAATAAAGATAGATAAAGGAAATGTTTTATTTTATAACTATTGTTGAAAAATAAGTAACGTTACATTAAATGCTTCACCGAATTTAGTAAGAAACGAAGTCTTACCAAAGGTATTAAAAAGCTCCTCCTTATTAACAAGAGTCATATTTTTATCTAAGATTGTAAATACCTCAAGGGTTGACATTATAAAGATTACTCATTTGTGAAATTTTTATTTTGTATATTTTTGTAACTTTAAAAAACTTTCTACTTGAAAATCACTTAAAAGCTCTCTTTCATATCTGTACATATTATATTTTTTTGAATAAAAAATAATAAATAAAAATAAAAAAGCAAGAAAAAATTAAGAATAAAAATAACCTAAGTGAATAAAAGAAAAGTAATTTTTCTAGCCTCAGACTAAAAATTTTTTAATTTATAATATTATTATCAAATTATATTTAAAAAAATTAGTATAGAAAAAATAATTATAAAGTATATTTTAATCCAATAAAATTATAAATTATAAATTAATATAGAAATTAATAGTATTGAGCATAATTTTGTTTCCTTTAAATAGTATTTATAGATTCTATAATAATTAATTTATTTTAATTTATTATATTATTAACTAAAATAGAAAATATAATAAATAAAACATTAAATAACATATACGGAAGAAAAATAGAAAGGAAAAAGAAAAAAAAATTGGATATATAAATTATAATCAATTATACAGAGAGTTTCACAGAGAGTTTTCCTAGCATTTTTTATAGTAATATCAAAATTAATAGTCCATACATGATTTATTTTCACAAACTAAATTCATAGTCTCTAATAAAACTAAAAAGTTTATTTTTTATCAATAGAAATTGACAAAAATATCTAAGTTGTGAACGAAATTAAGATAAGATAATTATGATAAAAACTTATATTATCATATTGATATTACATTAATTTTTCAAGTTCTTTAGAGAAAAAATTAAATTTCCAAATATTAAAGTAAATGTATACATTAAATAAATCAAAACGATGTAAACATAAAAAATAAAAGAATTTTAATTTACAATATTATTAATGAAACATTTAAAACTATTACTATGCAAATATAATTAACTATTTAATTTTAATATATCTTATTATATATTAGAGTTGCATTATTATATAAACATTAATCAATGGAATTATGTATAACTTTAAAATTTTTAATTTAATTACAATCAATAAATTATTATCTACTTATCAAATTCATTATTCTTGTGGAAGAAAGATATTTATTTTTTGTAAATAATATTTTTAATATTTATTATAACCAAAGAAAAAATAAAAATTTTAAAAAGAAAAAGAAAAACGTGAAAAGAAAAATATAAAAAAATGTGTCACATATTAATAAAGGGTAAATTTGTCTTTAACACACTAATAAATATATAAAATAAAGAATAAAATATTTTTAATAAAAAATAAAACAGCAAGAAAAAATTAAGAATAAAAAATAAAAAAAATAGATTAATAAAAAAAAGAAAAATAATATATAACCTCTATAATATCTAAATTCTTTTAGTATAAATATTTCAATAAAATGAAACCATAAACCAATAGCCTTAAGCATAATTTTATTTCTCTAAAATATTACTTGTAGTTTCTATAAATATTATATTATTTTTCTTATTAGGTTATTAACTGAAGAAAAGAAGAATTAAAAATATATTAAATAAAAAATAAAATAAAATAAAAGGAAAAAGAAAGAAAAAAAATAAAAAATAAAAATAATAAGTTATGATAGGAAGAACCTAAACATGTGTCACATACTAATAAAGGGTAAATTGGTCTTTTACAAAAATTAAAAAATAATAAACAAAAAGAAAAAATGACAAAATTTCACAAAAATAACATAAAAAGAACAAAAGATAAAAATTTAAATTAAATTACTTAAAATCAACATGTTGTTCTTAAAATAATTTAAAACTAAGTTGTAATATATAATGTTATGTTCAAAAAGTTCTAACAACTAAATGATCGATTTATGCTCTTATGGTTTTGATGATTAACAAATAAATAAAATTTAATTATATAACATTTTCATTGTAAGATTATTAGAAAATATACATATCAAAAGGAGTTTGTAAAAAACTATCACAAGATAAGAATGCCACATAAAGAAATTATTAGAAGATAAGAAGATCATCCTATGAGAGAACAAAAGTTTCCTTATAAAGACTAGAAGGTGTTGTAGCTCTAAGAGATTGACTGCTTCAATCAAAAGAGACTGCACATAGGTTTAAAATGTGTAGCATACTAAAGCTTTTATCGAACTCTAGTACACTAAAGCTTCTGGCCAAACACTACAATCTAAAAGATCGAAGCTATTGATGAAGAATAGAATAACATAGATGCTTGCACTTGGATAGATCATCTATCATATAGTTGTTGATTAGGACCAAAGACTAAAGCTTCTAAGTCTCTGAGAGACTGTCTGTTTTTAGAAAGAAGACAAAACCATCTTATGGAGACTCTTTCTTAAGGCAAACATACCCACATGACTTATCACTCATCTTTCCATCTTTTTTTAGTGTGATATCAATATCCTTCCCCAAAACAAAAAAAAGAAGAAGAAGAAAACATTCTTTTAGTTTCTTTTTTCCAAATTGAATTTCAAGAAGATCTTGTTTGCATTTTCATAACACCTTTTAAGGGGAACTTAAAAGAGACTCGATATAACTCACATTGAGTGAATAGTATAAATAGAATCCTTTCTAATTTTCTATTACAACATCTTCTTAATTATAACTAGTTTACAACTTGAATAGTTTTACAAGGAACTCTATTTATCAGAAATTGTTTTTATTAGCTTCAACTTATCAGAAGCTTCCGATAAACTGAGTTGTTTCATAACTTTTTATATCTTTTATAAAAAATGTTTGAAAAAACTCCTTCTTAAGGTATAATTTACAAAAAGTTTATAAAAAAGTTTTTTATAACTCTATTTGACCCCTTTAGAGCTAACCTTTCTTTTCATATAAAAATATATTTAATAAATTAATTTTAACATATTTAAAAATATATTATAGAATAAAAAGGAAAAGAAAAAAAATAGAAAGTACAAAGAGAAAAGTGAGGATGTTAAAAGAATTTTACTAAAACTAAAATGTCCCTAAAGATGAACAAATGTCACAAATATATTAAAGATAAAATGGTAATTTAAACAGCTTAAACAATTCTTATATAATAATATATATCAAATATATTTTTAAAATAGATTAAAATATGGATTAATTTTCTTTAAAAGCAAGCTTAATTTCAAACTAATAAAAATGCATATAAATATCAAATGTTTTGTTTTCAAAATATTAAATATATTAGTTCAATTGGTATACATTGTCAATATAAAAGATTTTTACACTAATGTTTAAACATAAATTTTTTCATTTATGTGACTTTTAAAGCACTAATGAATAAAGTAAACAAATTTACTATGAATAAAGGGTTGTGATTGAATGTTTACGCTACGAGTAAAGTAAAATCTTTACACTAACAGTATATACCAATTAAACTCTAAATATGTTTAATTTTCTATTTAACATCTTTGTAAAATATTAAAAAATCATAGAAAAATGATTGCAAACCTAGAGAATTGGGTACATATTAATTTGCACGTGCAAATGGTACTGAAGGAGCATAGGCTTAGATGGAGCCTATAATTCAGCATAACTGCCGATGCGAATTGACTGAAACACATTAGTGTTTGGATAAAAAAATAAAGTACTCCATATTTAGATATTAAATACAAAATTTATTTTAATAATTAATTGTTGATTTATTACTCATAAAAATAACTTTTATGTTTTGATATAACTATGAGTTTAATTGGTAAAAGACTTTTACACCGACGTTCAATCATATCTCTTAATTTATATGACTTTTAAAGTATTAATCAATAAAGTCAACACACTTACCATAAGTTAAAGGATATGATTAAACATCAGTGTAAAATTCTTTACATTATTAGTGCATATCAATTAAACTCTATAACTATTATAATCAAAATACTCCATTTTAATTTTCTCAATTATTTAAATTTTTTTCTTAAATAACTATTAAATTTTATGTAATTTTTTTTATTTTATAACATTTTTTATTTCCAATTTTTATATTTTATTTTTTTATTTTATTTTTTGTTTAATAATATAAAGAGAGACGCATAGTGTCTCTCTCCCTCCAGTACTAATTACAGATTATTTTAAGATAATTTTCTTATATTCAAGTTCAAGAAACTTTTTCTCTCATAATTAAGTGCCAAAATGTAACTCACTAACTCTTGTCCTTTTGAGGGACATGAGTTTGATTTTACTTGGAACTAAAAAAAATCCTAATTATTAGGTAATTTTTCTCAAGAAAACTCCTTAATTCCTAAAGGCTAATTAAATTGTAGGACAAGTCGTAATGTCACGAGTTGATGCAATTTTAAAGTGTTTTTGCCGAAAAGTTGTTGAAAAACCTTTTTTATTTATAAAAGAGACCATTCATTCAATAAACAAAAGAAGTGGCAAAACACACCTTATCTAGGTCTACAAGGGAAATGACTTGAGCAAGGTACTCTTCAAGCCAAACAAAATCAAAAGAAGAAAAAGCAAGCCTAGCCAAGCAGTCAACTACCATGTTCAGAGATCTATTAACAGGCATGAGCTCTACAGGTTGCCTACCAAACATCGTTTTACATTCATGAACTAAGATCGAGAGGTATGAGTAAGCGGACCTCTTCACCCTATTCCACTCCAACACTAGCAATTTGCAGACAATTTCCAGGGCTTATATTCTGATAGATAACACAACAGCCAACTCAATACTTCATCTCATCACAAGACACTCAGCAATAACAGGTTGATAACATTGGTCCACCTAACTGGTTACAGAAGTAAGAGTGTCCCCTGATTTATTTCTGAATATCACTCCAAATCCAGGTCCACGTCCCTGCTGAACAAAGGCATCAAAGTTTACTTTCACCAAGTCCCAACTAGAAGGGTCAAATGAATGACATAGGGCTTATTTTTATGATTTGGGATAGCAAAGTGCATTTGTTCTCAAAAACCAACACATTCTTTCAGCTCCAAATAGTATATAGCCATTCAAAAATCCTGGCTATAGCTTATTCATCCTTCACCTTCATAAAATGGCCAATCCAATCCACCAGAGTGGTAAACCACCCTCTTTTAACTTCCTTATAGGTAATGAGAGCATGGGTAATTAATTCAGCCTTGACACCACACCTAAGACAACATTGGTCAATAAACATTCCTTTCTTTGCTAAGTTTTGGCAAACTAGCAAAGCATTTTGACAAGCCCTCCAAACAAAGTGAATGCACTTGGGAATAGTTTTTCCCTTCCATAACTTAGACCACCAATCTCCTAGGATTCTGCCTACAGAGGCAATTGCAGGCCCATATTTTGCTTTAGCCACCTCATATCTTGACTTCACAGTATAAATTCCATCAGAAGATTTTCCCCAAATCAGTTTATCTACACACATATTGGTACTTAAAGGGATCACTAGAATCTTCTCCCTCCCACTCTATAAGAATAATTCTGAATTTTTTGTCTATCTTACCTTCTTGTATTGTCGTCAATAAATTATGCAATTTTCATTTCACGGTTAAACAAAGGAACATCAGGACATAACATGTGATTGGCCAAATCTGGTACCCATTTATCACCCTAAACCTTGACTTGGCTACCATCCACAATCCTCCAAATTATCCCTTCCTCCAAAACCTCCTTAGCTGCAATCATACTGGACCAAACAAAACTAGCATTGTATCCCTTTTAAGTTGCAAGAGGGTAAATCCTAGGGAAATATTTCACTTTCATTACTGTAGACGCCAATGACCCTCAAAATGCAGTAAGCACCACCAATTCTTAGCCAACATGGCCTTACTATTGTGTCATTCTAAAACCCAGACAGTCTTCTTCTCTTAATCTAGCAAGTTTTCCTACCTCAACCAATGAAAATTTTTGAATCAATTGAGCCCCCCTCCCACCCCAAAAAAAACTTGTAGTCAATTTCTCAATTTGGCTACAACACTGGAAGAAGGAAACCCCCATAACATATGTTGAAATTGCCTGAGCCACAACCTTTTTAAGCCCTTCCATACCTGCCCTTGACAAACATTTTTCCTTCCACCCCTTTAATTTCTTCCAAACCCTTTCCAACACAAAGTTGAAGATCTAGGTTTTCGATCTACCAATAATCATGGGCAATTATAAGCACATCCATAACTACCTTTATCCCTAACTGCTGAAACAACTTAATCTTTCTGGAACTTTGCACATTTTGGCTGAAGGACATCTCAGACTTGAGGTAGTTTATCCACTGCCCAAAGGCTTCTTCATACCACTTTGATAAAGACAAATCAATTGCTCCTCCTCTATAGTTGCCTTCCAAAAATCACAGTATCATCTGCAAAAAAAAAAAAAGAACAAGTGTGATATTATGGCAAACAACACTGTGAATCATGGCAAACAAAGTTTCAACGCATAGGATGACCAAGTAAGGGGATAGATGGTCCCCCTATCTTAACCCCCTTTTTGGCTTGAATTCTTTACTAGGGATCCCATTTAACAAAATTGAGAAAGATGCATTTGAAATACATTTCATTATCACCTGGATACACCTCTGAAGAATGCCCATCTGAGTGAGCACTTTTTGGAGGAATTCCCACTCCACCCTATCATATGTCTTTGACATGTCTACCTTTAGAGCCATTATCCCTTTCTTCCCGTTTGTTTCTACTTCATAAAGTGAAAGCATTAAAAAACACTCAGAGCATTATCAGTGATTAGTCTATGAGGCACAAAAGCAATATTTTTCTCCCTTATTATTGATGGGAGAATAAGCTTAATATGATTACTAAAGTCTTTGTTACAATCTTCAATAGGACATTGCAGAGGCTGATTGGTCTAAACTCACTAGAATGCACAAACTTCTTAACTTTCAAGATCAAAACTGTCAAGGTTTTACTAAAAGTAAATGGATCCTCACCTCTAGTGAGAATTTTTAGCACCAACTCAGTCACATCCCCCCAATCACCTCCCAGAAACTTTGGTAAAAAATTCCTGGGGCTCCATCCAAGCTAGAGGCCTTCAAAAGGATGCATTTGGAACAAGGCATCTTTAACTTCCTCTTTTGTAAAATCTACCTCTAATAGCTCTCTCTCCTTGTCACCAACTCGATTCTAAACAAAGCAACAACTACATCTATATTACATGGGGAAGAGAGCTTAAATAGCTCAATAAATAACTTTGTCAGAACTTCCTCCATTAACTCTTCATCATAGATAATATTTCCCTTTTCATCCCTAAGTTTTTTTATCTTGATGACTTCATTTCTTTGGGAGGATTTTCTATGGAAGAATTGAGTGTTTCTATCTCCCTCTTTTAGCCAAAGAGCTCTAGATCTTTGTAACCATAACTTTTCCTCGAGCTTGAGAATCTCATCGAACTCCTCTTCTGTTTTAATAGTTAAAGTTATTATCTCCTCAGATTATTTCAACTTTTGTCGTTTTTGGCTTTTATCTTAACTCCTTTACTCTTTTAGCTAGGTGGCCAAAATTTGCAGTTCCTTGCTCCTGAGGATGGCATAAAAATTCATGCCCATGGATTAAACTCGTAAAAATACCCGCATGGGTAATTTAAATGGGTATCCGTCATCTGCAGTACAAATTTTTTTCTACCTGCTCATTAACAGCCACGGGTACAAGTATCATAGTTCTTGTACAATGGGTACGCTGTTGGTCCTAGGGAGGAATCTAGAAGGGGTGGTTGAATAGATTCCCAAAATTTTTTTCACAAACTTGCTATTCAAAAAGTAATGTCACAAGTTTAGGAGAGAGTATCCTTCGAGTGCTTCTGAAAATGACAAAAGAACATTACAATTATTGACCATGGAATTTTTCTTGAATGATGATGTGCTTTATAAAAGAAACCACAACATGGTGTTACTTAGATGTGTCAATGCAATTGAAGCTAAAAAGATAATGGAAGAAGTTCATGAAGGTTCATTTGGAACACATGCAATGACAAAGACAATTTTAGGAGCTGGTTATTATTGGTCAACCATGGAAACTAATTGTTGCAATCATGTGCGGAAATGTCATAAGTGTCAAACATATGCTAACAATATCCATGCATCCTCAATGCCTTTGAATGTTTTGGTTGCACCTTGGTCATTTTCTATGTGGGAAATTGACGTGATTGGTCCAATCGAACTCAAAGCGTCAAACGGGCATCGTTTTATTCTTGTTGTAATTAATTACTTCACTAAATGTGTTAAGTGGCCTCATACGTTAGTGTAACCAGAAACATAGTGGTTAAATTCATAAAAAGAGACCTTATTTGTCGATATGGGTTACCGAGCCACATCATTACTGATAATGGGACCAACCTGAACAATAAAATGATGAAAGAATTGTGTGATGATTTCAAGATCAAACATCACAATTCCTCACCATATCATCCTAAGATGAATGGTGTAGTAGAAGCGGCAAACAAGAATATTAAGAGCATTATACCAAAAATGGTGGTGACTTACAAGGATTGGCATGATATGCTTCCATTCACACTATATGGCTACGAAACCTCCACTTGCACTTCAACTGGGGCAACCTTGTACTCTTTAGTGTATGGAATGGAAGTTGTGTTACCTATTGAAGTTGAGATGCCTTCACTAAGAGTGTTAGTAGAGACCAAACTCAAGGAAGCCGAATGGATCAAGCTCATTATGACCAGCTGAATCTCATCAAAGAAAAAAGGTTGATCGCCTTATGTCATGGTCAATTGTACAAAAGAAGGGTGAAAAGAGCTCATGACAAGAAGGTTCGTCTTAAAAAGCTTTGGGAAGGTGATTTAGTACTCAAGAAAATCTTGCCATCCAGAAAGATTATAAGGGAAAATGGACTCCGAATTACAAAGGACCTTATGTGTTAAAGAAGGCCTTTTTAGGGGGTGAAGACTTGCCTCTCTCTATAAACTCTGATGTAGTAAAAAAAATATTATACTTAAAAAAAAGAAGAAGAAAAAGGGTAAAGTTTGCTAGGTCGAAAACCCGAAAGGATGGCCTAGGAAAAAATTAGAACAACCTAGTAGGTTGGAAATTCTTCAAAGAGAAGCCTAGGCAAAAGATAGAGTCATGAAAAATACAAGAGCTCACTAGACTGAAAAACTAATAAGGCGGTTTAGGCAAATATTAGAGCAACTAACTAAAAAAAAAACATAGTCGATATTTAGAAAGTGAAGAAGTCAAAAGCTCGTAAAATTAAAAAGGGAGTCTAACCAAACACAGAGTGTCCTTGAAAGCTAATCGATGGAATGCTCAAAGTTGTAGACATAGGATTAGACCTATTACTTCGAATATCTCAACTATTACTTACCCCATATTCTTTTGTATTGAATTCATCTATCAATATCCTTTCGTGTGAGACGTTCTCTTGTATCTATTATTTCCTTCCTGATATTTTTTGTCATCTTTCATTTTTGCATTGTCATGCTATATACCAAGAATAAAACTTTGAAAAACATTATAATTACGATGAATAATTTTAAGGATCACAGGAAATATGAAAATTTCTTAATCAAATTTGCTAAGGGCACCAAAAAGCATCAATTAAGGCCTTAACTCTTTGGCCGTATCTAGGCTTGAAAGAATTTCCAAACATCAAAGATGAAAGACAATAATGAATGTTGCAGTGACTAAAGCCTTAAGGGGTCTAAGTTTAGAGAAAACATCGAAAGAAGAACAAGTGTAAAGAAAAGAGAGAAAGAAAGAAAGAAAGAAAGAGAAAAAGAAAGAAGAAAAAGTCACCATGCATGCCATGCATACATTCCATTATCTTACTACTCTATCTTGCATTTGAGTCCTCACGCCCACTCTATCTTGCATTTCTGGTCCCCGCACCCATTGCATTTCTCATTCGAGTCCTTGTGCCAGTTACATTTTTCATTTGGGTCCTTGCGCCCACTATATTTTATGTTTCGGGTCCCCGCACCTCCTGTGTTTTTCCATGTAGGTCCCCGTGCCCGCTACATTTTCGATTCGGGTCTCCGTGCCCACTTCAATTATCATTTGGGTCCTTATGACAACTCTAGTTTATGTTTTGGGTCCCCGTGCCCACTCTATCTTGTTTTTGAGTCCCCACATCCATTGCATTTTACATTTGGATCCACATGCCTACTGTATTTTTCTTTTTGGGTCCTCGTGCCCACTGCATTTTATATTTCAGGTCCTCGTGCCACTACATTTTACGTTTTGGTCCCTGCACCTACTACACTTTACGTTTTGGGTCCCCGCACCCACTGTGCTTTCCATTCAAGTCCCCGCACCCACTGCATTATACATTTTGGGTCCCTATGCCCATTGTAGTTTATGTTTCAGGTCCTTATGCCTATTACATTTTCCATCTGGGTCCCCGCACCCATTGTATTTTATGTTTTGGGGTCCTTGCGCCCATTGTATTTTTACGTTTTGAGTCCCAGTGCCCATTGCATTTTATGTTTAGGGTCCCCCGTCCACCACATTTTGCGTTTCGATTCCCTCGTCCACTGCATTTTATGTTTCGGATCCCCGTGTCCACTGTGTTTTTCATTTGGATCCTTCTACCCATTCTCTATTATATTTTAAGTCCCTTCACCTGCCACCTTTTACATATCAATTTATGCTCTCGTTGTATTTATATACTCACCATGTTTTACGTTCATATATGTGTTACGTTTACAGTTCTTATTCACCTATTCTTGTTGTAGTATTATGTTTGGCGTCCTCGCATTTAACCAAAATTGAGTTTTATATCTTTATTTATATTTTAGTCAAATGATATAGAAGCTTATGTTTTTCATGTTATTTGATAAAATCTAAATAAAGAGGGGCAAGTGTAAACACTCAATTTTGTCTGAATTTTGGCCTATTCCTTAATAAAAAAAATAAAAAGAGAAAACTAAGAAGAAATAAATACATGAATAAAAAATGAATATAAAATGCAACTAAAAAATTAAATACAAATAAATAACAGATACAATTAAAAAATAAAGGAGACAGAAACAAAGCAAGTTACTTTGCAGAGACGCTCTCCTACTTCAGCAGCCTGTTCCTGCTTGCTACACCACCCATTTTCTCAGCTCAATCAAGTGGTGAATAGTTGATTCCTTTAGCACCAAGGAAGGAAATACCTATAAAAGGGCAAAGGATTGATGAGAAAAGGGGGAGGGGGGGAATTTTTCCAAAAAAGAGTAATCACATAGCATAGAGTAACCACCCCTGTCGCATAACATACATATCCCCTTTCCAAAATTGCATTCCGATTTTAAAAGGATAAAAGATTTACGCTTATACATAATAATCTCTCTACTCCTATGCTTTTTTTTTTTTTATCATCTTAGCACTATTTCTTCTATTATATACATGTTGCAAATGAATGGTAAAGAAAAAAAAAATCAAAAGCAAATATGCTAATTTCTCAGCGCAAACACTACTAACGTTTTGGGCTAACCACGAATAAGATTTCACAACGCAACTTGCCCTTAATTTGTTGATAATGGAGCCCTGCGTAACCACCAAAAGCGATAAAATTGTTATTACAGAAGGAAAACCCTAAAAAAGAGAATTGAAATCCAGAACCAATCAAAGAAGAAGAAATAAGGAAAGAGACTAGGGATGACAACAGGGTGAGGTGGGGGCAGGTTTGTCTTCCCCATCCTCGTCTCCGAAAAGTGCGAAACGGGGGCAGGTATAAAGAAAGTGAGTATGAAATTTTAATCTCATCCCCATCCCCTCATATATTTTTGAGTTCAGGTATCCCTCTAGGTACGCCATTATATTATTTTTATAATTTATATTTAAATTTACTTATAATTTATTAAATAAATGATATATTAGTTATTAAATAAATTATATGTTAAGTTATTAATTATATTTTATTTTTAATGATCCACAGCAGTGTAAATTTGTATATAGACATGTGATATTTTGTTTAACATAAAAACGGGGCGATGACTAATAAACCACACTCATCCCCATTCCTAATTATTTTAAGTGGGGGCGGGTGCAGAGACAGGAAGAGACCAACAACGCGAATTTTTCCCGTCAAAATCGGGGCAGAGATGAGGCGGTACCCATAGAGACGAGTATGATTATCATCCCTAAAAGAGATCATCACCCCATCTGAGAAATTTCCGACACAAAGAGTTCCCTTCCCACCACCAAGTTGCTTTCCCATTTCCCTCCTCCCCTCTAGCACCTCCACGCGTGACATCTTCACTAAAGTAATAAGTCAGTGTAGTATCTTCCCCTCCGTCAGCATCTACACATCAATTAAACCCGTACATGCAATGGTCCTAGAGTCCGCTAACCATTAGAATAAAACGAGTTTTACCCTATTGGAAACCACCACGACTGCTGAGAAATGCAATCGCCCTCCCCAAAATGAAGTCACTGCCCACCACTATGCATGATGCCATTTTGAACCTCTCCCACCTCGTTGCTTAAAGCTTTCTGAGAACCTCACCTGCGCTTGATTCACAGACCATTTTCTCTTCCTCTCGATCTCGACTACAATTTCACTATAAGTCATCTCAAATGTTCTTTTATCCCTTGAACGCTACTCTCCTTTTTAATTTGATGTTGGATTGTTGGAAGAGTTAAGTGAGGTTGCTTTTGGCTGAGTGGGTCTCGCAAAGGGCATAAAACTTATAAAAAGTGCTTGTTTTGGATCATGGTCCATACTAAATTAACAATAGAATGGGATTGAAACTTCTACACTTTAATTAGTTTGAATTTCAAATATATGACACATAATTGGCTCACACATAAATTTAGTTCTCTGTTACTTTATTTTATTTTTATCATTAAGTCTCAGGTTATTTAAAATTACCAAAAAGTACATTTATTGAAAATAAAATACTTATGTAAATCTAGAAACTTATTATAAAATTATCAGTTTTGTGATAATCATTTTAGACCCACTTTTAATTTGGTTAATGTAGAAACTTTGTTGTTGTTGTTGTTGTTGTTGTTGTTGTTGTTGTTGTTGTTGTTGTTGTTGTTGTTGTTGTTGTTGTTGTTGTTGTTGTTGTTGTTGTTGTTGTTGTTGTTGTTGTTGTTGTTGTTGTTGTTGTTGTTGTTGTTGTTGTTGTTGTTGTTGTTGTTGTTATTATTATTATTATTATTATTATTATTATTATGTATTTTAAATTATTTAAATTTAATAATTTTAATAATATAGTCACTTTAGATGCATTTCTAATTTGACTATTAAGAAAATTATAGAAAAATGAGTTTATGATAATCATCTTAGATGCACTTCCAATTTGATTATCATGAATTGTTCTAAAAATTAAAATTTTAAAGATATAAAATTGTAAAACATAAATTTTTAACTGCAATTACTTCAAATGCATTTTTTACTGTCACTATAAAATTATCATGATTTGTAATAGTCACTTTAGATCTACTTCTAATTTGACTATTATAAACTATAAAAATGTTTATGATAATAATTTTGGATGTACTTCTAATTTGATTATTGGGAACTCTTTTTAAGACTCAATTAAAAAAATAAAATAATAGTAGTGCACTTTTGACGTAATCACTATAAAATGATAATTGGTTTATAATAGTCACTTTGGATGTATTTCTAATTTGACTATTATAAATTATAAAAAGTATTTATGATGATCACTTTGGATGAACTCTTTTTAAGACTCAATTCAAAAATAAAAAAAAATAAAAAATAGTTTTAACTTTGATTATTTCAAATGCACTTTTTAGCCACTACAAAAATTACTATGGTTGAATAATTGTCACTTCATATACACTTTTGAGTTGAGAGTTATATTTAATTATATAAAATTGTTAGTAGCCATTTTGAATGCACTTCAAATTTGGTCATCATAAAAATATTTTTTAAAATAAACGAAAAGAACATTAAAATTAATTTTTAATATTTAGATCACTTGAAGAACTATGTAAACTCTGATTCTCTAAAACACGTAGAGATATGTGGGAGCATGAACCCTTCTCTATTGAGCCGAAAAATATAATAAAATTAATTATAAAAAATAAATATTTCAATAATAAAAATCTTTTTTAAAAATATTAAAATTGATGAAATAAAAATAATTTTGTGTCTTAAGAAATGAAATAATTATTTTTGAAGTTATTTATTTTACATATTTAGTTAGAAGTAACCGTCTGTATGACGAATATTGTGAGGTGTTATTACCTTACCATATATAATTGACTTCCAAAACTTAAAATGTGATTTTGTAGACTGTTTTTTATTTTAAAAATTTTTTCTTATATTTTTTTTAATAAACAGTGACGACTCTTTTTACTTTCAAATTATTTTTTCGCCTTTCCGAGACAGCGTGACAAATTTCCTCTCCCATCCACTCGCACTTCAAAATCAACGTGAATGGAAGACTTTTTTGTAAAATCTGGTGGTGGCGGTGTAGTAGAGTTAAGGATATACAAATTTGTAACTTCCATGATATTGCCCATGTGACGCGCAGTTTTGTATGGATAGATGGTAGGGGAGTGGAATAATTCATTTGGTTTGATTTTGTAATGGGAATTCAGATAATAAAAAGATAGAATATTTTTGTTAAGTATAAGAGACGCCTTAAGGCATTTTGGAAAAGTTGAAATATGAAATATACTATATCAAAACACAAGAGAAAGTATCATTATATATATAGTGTTTGTTTGATAAAAGTTTTATAAAATTATTTTTATTATTTTAGTATTTAAAAACTAAAAAAATTGTTTGAGTAGTGTTTTCTGAAAACAAGTGTAGTTTTTAAGTTTTTAAAAACTAAAAAACAAGAACAAACGAAAATAATTTTGCTTTTTAGTTTTCTATTCTTGTTTTGAAAACTCAAAATACAATGAAATATGTTGTGTTTTGCTTTTCATTAATGAAATTTTAATAAATATGAACAAACTTTTCTATTTTTACATCTTCAAAACAGTTTTCAAATAACATTTATCAAACAATTTTTTTTCTTTTCTTCCCGAAAACAATTTTTGAAAACTATTCTTGAAAACTCTTTAAAAACTAAAAAATAAAACAAAATCAATCAAGCCCATAGACTTTGGATTTTTGATAAAATATTCACTAAAGGACAAATTATAATTAAATAATTCAAATTATTATCATATCCAATAAAACTTAATAGAAAAAAAAGTAATATCCACTTAATAAATATAATGTTCAACATTGAAAAACGTATATACTTGCTATTAATAGCAAGTGATGTCAAAATTAAAGCAAATATCTATCTATCACTCATTTGCAATATAGATATTCCTCTTTGCATGTGTTAAAATCTTTTTTGTAGATTCTTCTCTTTAATATACAAATATATAAGGATACTTTTGTTAATTTGTACAAGTAACAAGGTTCAACTTTATTCGAGTAATAACCGTTTTGTATTATAATTTTCATTAAAGGACTTCTATTGGTGTGCATGTTAGAATGCAGAAGTCACTTATTGTCATTGTTTTGCTCAACTGTTTTTTAAACATCTCCGAGTAGTCAATGTGTTAAGGTTTGTTAGAGAAAAAATTTAAATCCGCCATTTCTTTTTTTTTTTCCTCTTACATATGAACTTTATACTCCGTCAAACTTATAATTCTTTATCCCAACTCACGGTGAAATCTGATTTTTATTAATATAATTCTAGTTTTTGTCTTTAAAAGAAATTGTTGACTTTTGGCAAATGGAAATGATTGGATTAAAATAAATTGTTGGTTTACGAATTTTGATTGTGAACAATCACAGATGGAGATAGATGAGAAAACAATAAATATGTGGAAACAAATTCATTAAAAAGGATGGTTATGAAAGGAAACAGAAAATATAGATATACAACAGTAGATATAACGACTACCAAAAAGATTCTCCTCAAAATAAAGTAATAAACCCATCCATGATCCATAAACTTTGGATAATGGGTTTTTTTTTTTTTTCTTGTTTGCTAATCACAGATTCACGACGCTCTATAGTTGGAGCAAGTTCCCGTGTCTTCTTTGCATGGGCTAACCATGTGGCAAGTATCAACTGGGTCTTTTTGTGACAAGGGTTGAGTGCAACGTAGGCAAGTCTTGTATGCTGGTGACCTTCAGGCTGCTAGTGGAAGCATCTAACGTGACACCTCACACCTCACACCTCACACCTCTCACCTCTCACCTCTGGACTCTGGTGGTGGCTTGATAGAGTGAATCCTTTTTGTTCATCTAGTATTTCAACTTTCTATTTTATTAGTTGTTTAAATTTTTTTTTAAAAATATTAAAACAAGTAACAAATAAAATAATTAATAAAATATATTTATAAAAATATCTAATATACTGCATTCATTAATTGCGTAGTTAAAAATTTGATAGATATAATATTAAAAAAATTTAAATTAGTGTGAGTATTTATTTAAAAAATATCAAATAAATTTATAATTATTACATAAAAAATAAACGATAAAATTTTAAAAAAATTTAAATGGATTAATACGTGCCTTTTAAGAAGGAAAAAAAGAAGAATCTAATGTATGATCCAACAACTTAAAGTAAATTAAATTTTTCTTTCAGATTTTTTTCTTCGCATGCTACAGTTTTTTAAGAGAGAGCCAAACACAGCCTACGCTTTAAGGTCATTCTTACCGCTTGACACATTACCTATGGAGATATTCCAGCCTTTACCAGTTTGGGAAGAAGGAAATGAACCGGTTGACCACTTTTTGGCACTCCTCCGGAAAAACCGGTTTCATCATTTAGATTCTAGACCATCCTAATCTGAATTGACTATATGGCCCGAGTTTTTGTTAAAATGTAATCTGAACGCGATTCCAATTCCGTCTTGTAAAAGGAAAAGAAAAAAAAAATGAAGGAACGGGAACAGTCGGAGAGAAAAACATTATATTCGTCCAAGAAGTCAGTGTGTGTTCAGTGATAAAAAATGTACAGTGGAGGAAACAAATAATATGGATCCCCGTAGCGACAAATATCGTGGCTCAAGAAAAAATTTGGCTTTTGCAGAGCCAATGGAAGTGCAAACTCATTCGTGTGTCCTTTACCCATTGGGCCGAAGTAAGAGCCAGAAAACATAGGCAGTACCGGACATTTATTACACAACAATAAGACCTCAGGCTCTGTCTCCTTGTGCGCATTCGGAAAAAACACTCCCTGGGACCGCCAATCACTCCTTCCACTCCTTTCCGCAACTCCACCCCGTACACGCTCAATTTCCCCTTCAGATCCAAACCCTAATCCCCCAAAATAAGCAATCTGGATCCCAATAGTTATATATTTATATATTTATGAAATCAAATCATAGTACATACAGGTTACAAACACATCCCACCTTGCCTGAATAAAAAGCAGATCTGGCAACTGAAATCTAAAATAAGTGATAATTAATTAATAAATAAGAAGAAAAAGAAGCACGCAGATGGTTGGATGGATTAAGAAAGAAGAATCATCTGGTGGTTCTGTTATTGAAATTCATCTTCTCGTAGTAGCGAATGGAGAGAAGAGAAAGAGAGAGGTGAACCTCGTCTTTTCCCAAACGTAGAGGCTTGGATGGCATAACTCGCGGCATGGTGGGGCCCCAGGGAGAGGAGGTCTGAGGGTTGGAGAGAGGGAAGAGATAGAGCGCGTGGAGGCGACGGAAGCCACCGAGGGCGAGGACGACAGATCGAAGCTGTTGCTCCCCGCAGCCTGTGTTGGCCCACTGCTTTGTGCAGATCAGTTCCCAGAGCCTCTCGTCCTGCGCCGTCTTGTGCCACTGTTTGTTGACGCAGCCCGCCATGGCCAGCGTCCGCGCGTCCACGTGCTTCAACACCTCGAACAGCAGATTGTCGTCGAATCGCGCCAGCCCCTCCACGTCCTCGTTTTCCACCTCCTTCACCTTCTTCATCTTCCTGTCCTCTTCGCCTCTCCCATCCCCAGACCCCAGTGATCGCTTCATGGTGGCTCTCCCAGAAAGTTAGGTGCTTGCTCAAGAGTCCAATAAAGGGTTAATAAATAAATAAGGGGAGGGGGAGAGAGAAACAAAAAAAAAAAGGGTGAGGGGATAACGGTAACGGAAATTGGAGAGGGGAGTGTTTAGTTATAGTTTTAGTGGGAAGGGAAAGGATGGATGATGGGGCAGGTGAAGTAAAGGTTAAGGTTAGGGGGGTGCACCTGCTTTTGAAGGTTTTCGAAGACGACAAAGAGAGAAATGAATGCTCTTCGATTCTTTTTATTATGTGATAGACGATTTTGTCCTCATCCTTCTTGGCCTTCTCTTCCTGTTCCCATTCATTCTTAATTCTTACCGGGTGGGGGAATCAATGAGTTGGGTGGTTGTCCACTCTGGACTCTCCATTGCATCCTTTTCTCTTCTCCATCTTTATTAATTTCGGAGCCTTACTCTATCTTTTATTTCTTAACCTTCAACCTTTTCCTTTTGCTTCCTAACCCCGTGCCACACGTCTCCTTATAAACTACCTCCAATCACATTAACGGCTTTTCCCTTCACACACTTTCCGTTCTATTTCTTTTTCTGTATATCTATGTCTAATACTTACACTTCTACCTATCTCTTCTTAAATTGTTAATATTTAGGATGTCTAGAGGTTACAAATTGTTCACATGTGAATAATATTCTTCTACACTTTGACTTTTAAATATATAGTTGGCTTTAAAGTATCCATTACTCAATTAGATTATCTCTCCTAAAAGTACCTATGATTTATAATTAAAATGTAAAAATAAAATTTGTTTTTATTTCTACCTAAACATAATTTGATTTGTTAAATTACTCATGTGTCACTTTTTAAATATAAATTAAATTTGGAGATATAATCAAATAGTTTAAAAAGAGAGAACTTAAAGAAAGATTATTGTTTCAAATTTCATCACTAACAAAAACTAATATTACTAATAATATTAACATTTTATTTTTTTTAAAAATATTAATTGAATTTTTACAACAAATTCAAGGGAGAGTTCTGTAGGATTTGTGTTTAGGGTTTTAAATAATAAAAGAAATGGATGAATTAGTTATCTCGCTAGATAATATTTCAACATTATTAGGAAGGTATCCAGTTAAAAAATACATATCAATACCACTTCTACCAACTAGTATTAGCAAATGGATATCAGTTATGGTATTTTTAATTAAGGGAATGTTAATTTAAGTAGTATATAGTTAATTTTTCTTTCAATAGTGTTTTAAATTTCAACATAATATATAACTTTTTCTTATAAGAAAGTTTATTTCACTGTGTTGTAAATACTTTTTACTTGAATAAAATTATTTTACATAAAAAATATTTGTATTCATTAATAGAAAAATAGAAAAAAGTATTTTTATGAATTTTAATTAAAAATAATTTTAAAAATATGATTGATATAACTTATACCAATATTTCTATGAAAAGATAAGAAATGGAAACTTTAAATAATGTAAAATAAAAAACTTTATTACTTTAACTTAAAAAATTAGTAAGCATAACAAATTTAGGTATTAATTATATCATCCATAGTTATCTTTGTTATCTTTGAAACAACCTCTCATCTAAAACTCAAGAGTCAACAAATAGAGGTATCATAGTATAACTAGAACAATTGTCTTTGTCCAAGACAAAATTATTGGTAACAAGCAACCAATGTCTATCATGAAGGATGACTTATTGATTCAAAATCTTGGTCATGTATAATATGAAAATGACAATCTTTTGCTTCCATGGCATGATGTTATCATATTATTCATGACATTGTGTTATTTTTATTAATATAAAGGAAAAGTTACAACAGTACGACATTGACTGGGTGGCAGACGATTATGGTTTTACTTGGTAAAGGTTGGTTTGATTAAGTACATGGAGAAGATTATTAAAGATAGACTATAAATGTTTTTTTATCCTTATTTGTCTACTGGAGTTCAGAGTTTGCATTCTCACATGTAAAAAAGGAACCCTTTATGGTTCATATATACTTTTTCAACCTTAATTTTGTGTATTACAATGAAAGTTTCCTATTTACAATATTTTTACAATGTGTTAATGGGTTAAGTATCAAGATTGATATCAACAAAGTAGGAGAAAAACAAATGTGTTCATATGGTGAGATGTGTCTCACTTCCTTTAGTTTTGTGCATTTCTTATTTTGTATATTGATACTCCGGTATAAAAGTGAATTAAGGCAATAAAACTAACAAGAAAGACAGAAAACTAAAAAACAAAGAAGTAGAAAGAGGAATAAATGACACGTTTACAAACCAATTTTAATATTAATTTTCGCAAAAGGTTCACAAGTCCTGTTAAATTACGTACGCATGAGGCGCAAATAGACAAATTTGAACTGTCACTAACTCATAAGGTCCAAGCTTATACGCGCTAAACTTCTCCTTCTTGCAAACCTCTTTACCGTGCCTTGTTTATTTGTTTCTATATAAATATTTCTCATGTAACTAATTCAAACAATATAGGATTTTGACTTTTGTAATATATGTACTTTTTATAACATGTGGTTGGTGATGTATACTAGCACCACAAGGACAAAGCAAGAGAAGATGCATAAACTACATTTGGATAGTTTATTTTGATTTTGCGAATCATAAAGCTTTGATAGGTTGCGACATTAGGGTTTACTTATTTATGAACTATGCATTTGTTTTTGAACCTTAACTAATATAATCTTTTATTCAATTTGGTTTATTTTAAAGCTTCATAAGTCCAGTTGTTGGCCAAGACCTTTTATTAGTTAATAAGATATATAATGAAGCTTTAGTTACTTACAAGATATGTATGTGATGTTTTATTAACTATGCATTTGTTTTTCGAACCTTAACTAATATAATTATTTCACAATTTTTATTTATTTATTAATTGTGGGGTAAAAAGGCGTTACAAGAAATATGCTATGACAAAGAAAGCATGTACCTTTTGATTTTGAGGTATTCTAGATTTTTTATGATTATTATCGATAAAAGGTGTAGCATGTTTAAAGAAATAATGAATGCATTTGAGTAAACTTATTTTAATAAGAGAAGCACGACTTTTCTTTAGATAATATTGGGCTATTGACATATAGTTGGAAATGGTGTTTGGCAACAAATAAAGCAAGCATTTGTAGGTTTCTTTTTTATCAATTTTTTTTTTCATGACAACCATTCTAATCATATCAATACTAAAGGTGGGTAATCCAAGTAATTTTAAAGATTCTTCCCAATTAGTTTATGCAACATGTTCTACAAAATTGTTATTGATGAGATGGATAATAGACTTTGTCCTTTATTAAATGACATTATTGGCCATTATTAGAATAGTACTTTCTTAGATATGTATATAACTAATAATGTCATTATTATCCAAGAAATTATGCATAATATAGGAATTTTTAAAAGAAAAACAAAAATTATGTGGCTTAAAAGATAGGAAAAAAAAAGCCTCAACAAAGTTAATTAAATTAAGACTTTCTAAACTTTGGCTTTCATTCGATTGCATAAAGTTAACAATGCATTGTGTATCATATTCCTTTTTATTCATTATAACCCTAAACGATAATAATTTACCTTTATTCAATCCTGGTAAGGACAGGAGTTATAAATTTAGTCAATAACTACACATGAAAAGAAGGAAAAAAGAAACTAGTGCGTTGAAATCCATATTTGACTAAAAAAAAATAAAAATTCATTACCACAATTTTTTCCATTTGCATAGAACCATTTTCATCAACAACTAAATTTAGTCACAAGGATGAAACTAATGATTCCTTATTCAAGTATCAAATAACGAGCATTACATCGCACACATTCTTTGCAAATATATATTGCTCTTCAACAAGGCAAATAACTCCTACGATTAACTGGTTGCAAATGTTTTTGAACCTTTTTCCATTATTTCAGGTTTATAAAGTTATCATTCCAGAGTTGCATGCCTATTTTTCAACAGGTGTTTCATAAGCTATATCAATATCCATCTTTTCTATTCAAAGCATAGACTTTTGGAAGTTGTTTGCATTTCCTTGAACTTATGGATAACATATTTGATTTTCTTGTCCACCTTAATGTAAACTCTCATATTTGACCATCATATTAAAAATAAAGTATTACATAAAATGTTACTAGTATTCCTTTAAAAACAAGGTATAATTAATGTCTAAATACCTAAGTTTTCATCAAATTCGTAATTGAGAGCCTAAGTTGTTTCCATTTAATTGGTTATTTTATATATTTAAATAATGTTATAGAAAATTAATTACAAATACCTAATTAGAGAGTTATAAAGTTTGGTCTTATGGTAAAATTCATGTGTAAGATTTTTGCTGAATTTCAAAGTTCGCATGTAAATTGAATTCAAATTTTCTTGTATAAGCCTCTTGTTTGACTCTATGAATATTAAACTTATTAATGAAACTCTCACAATTAATTAATTAAGTTATGTCTATAATGTTAATTATATAAGAGTTTAATACTTATATATATATTATCCATATAGAAGAGTTTTATTGTGTCATTCAATCATAACTTTTTATTTATATAATTGTTAAAATATTAATTAATAAAATCAACAAATTTGTTTCTACTAAAACGCACCTCAGTACTTTTCGTAACGAACTAATGAAGATATCATTTTTCTACAATGAGAAAGAACCTACAAAAAAGAACTTCAACACTCAAGTGAGAAAATATACAAGTCATAGGAAAAAGAGAGTAAAGATTACTCGATGAATCGATAATAGCCACGTACCTCTTAACTAAACATTTATAGTAAAAATATGAGTTTTTACCCGATGAGTATTACTTATTTAAAGTCTGGCATTAACTTTATTTACTGTGCTATGTTTTTATTCAACGGATAGTTTTTTTTTTTTACTTGACTTATTTTTACTAGGAATAGGTTAATCAATAATTATGCTAATTAATCTATGATTAATTTCTCGTATAAAACAAAATTAAATAAATCTAAATTTGCCTTTCTTTTCTTCAAAAAGTTTTTGGTCTAATCCTTTTATTTTATTGGTGGAACTCGGCCAAGTCTGACGCCTTATCACTTCTCTCACTTTCAACTTATTTTGGGCACTGCAGCAGAGAGCAGCAAATTAAGTGGTTAGGACCAACTCCACGTTGGTAGGAAATAGGAATGTGCTTACCGTCGTGCAAAGGTTAAACAATGGTTTGCTATTATGTTAAAAAACTGGTTTTCTAATACCTACAAAAGTTGGAAGCAATATTTGGAGAATCGCTTTCGAAAACGACTTCTTTGGCATTTACATAACCGCATTCATTTCAATTGGATCTTTATATAATGCTACTCTTGCCATGGCCATGCTTAGGCAACGGGATGAAATCATGCGAAAAAAAGCTTCTAATAGATTATAAGATAATTATTTATTTTTATAATTAAAATTTATAATAATTAATATTTTTAAATATAAGTTACATTAAATTATAAAGAACAATTCAAGTTGTAACATGGTTTTTTAAAATTATTCTCCATTCCTTTAAAAATCATTAAAATTTAATTTAGAAATATAAGTAAAGGAATGTAGATTGAAAGAGATAATAATTAAACAGATCAAATATGCAAATGAAATAAAAAAATAGTTATTTTATTTTGTTGAGAGATTAAAAAGTATTGACTATGAGGGTAGTATGTGAAATTCAAGAAAAAATATTGAGAATGTCTCATAAGAATTGAAGTATCAAATAAAATCATATCAAATAATCATACATTTCCATAAAAAGTAATAATCATACATTGATAATTAATTAGGAGATGATTGTGGAGTGTAATGAAAAGGACTGGTCTTTTGCAATGTAACAAATCGAAATTTGAATCTCTAATTAAAAGATTTTTTATATTAGTATTCCTAATTAAATGTCTCCGAAAAAATATCTTTTAAAAAGAATACATAAAATGTTTGAGATAAGTGAAAAAATCATATTATTTCAATAATGAATTATAGTTTCATTTTTTTAATTTATTTTTTAATAAAATAAATAATTTTATGTATTTTTATATATTTATCTAAATAGTTTTTGCTTAAAAATTATAATTTAAAAACAGGTTTTTAAAGTTTAACAAAGTAACATAATCGATCAAAATTAGTTTTTCTCCGAGTAAATTTACTTAAAAGTAGTATAAACATAATTAATTTTATTTGGATGAAAAAACTTTTACAAGGTAAAAAAGTATAAAAATAATTAGAAAATGATAAAAAATAATCATAGGACTATGTGTGAGAAATATGAAAATATGAAAATTTTAAATTATATATTGTTTTGTCTTAAAAAAATTGTTTCGTAATATATATATATATATATATATATATATATATATTTTATAACACAACTTATAATTTATAAAAAAAATCGCAATTTTTAATTTATAATAGGGAGATTTGTAACATACTATTTTTTAATAGTTTTTTTCCTTTTCAATCTTTTTATCTTTTTCTTACTATAAAAAAAACATAATTTTTGTTACATTCTAACAAAATTAATCTTTTAAAATAACTTTTAAACAAATTTACCAAAAAATTATTTTAATTATAATTTATCAAAATAATCTATTTTTCTAAAACACGCTTTGAATCTTCGTATTATAAAAAAAAAGTAGTTTATTATCGAAAAATCCTAAACACACTTTAAATCTTCGTATTATTAAAAAAAGTAGTTTATTTTTAATATTTTTATTTTTTCAGATTTAAGCCATAGAATCCAAAAATCTTGATTTTTTTTAATGAAAAACTATCTCAAACTCACTTTTAACGGAAGGAAAGGAGGATTGTCTCCGATATGGGTATTGTTATTTTCATCATATTTTTTTGTCCTTTTCTCTTTAACCGACTCTTCGGCGCATCGAAAATAAAGTGAAAGACATACTATTATTATTGTTTAAAATATAGATAATTTATTTTGTAGGTCATTATATAGAGCACCTAAAAACACATACTAGAAATGTAAAAAGAAATACAAATACTAGGTCCATTACCTTAGTTCCTTTGGTGGCAAAGCGCCAAACTTCTTTTTATGGTCTTCTTTTGCAGTTACTTTCTCGACGGCATGTTTTCTGTAGCCACTTTTCTTTTGGCACCTCCCAATACAAAATCCAAAGTATTTATTTACTTTTGTTTTTTAGTTTTTGAAAATAGTTTTTAAAAATGATTTGCAAGAATTTTTTTCGAAATAATAAGAAAAAAACATGCTTAATAAGTATTATTTGAAACTTATTTGAATATGTGAAAATGAAAACAAATTTCATATTTACAGAAACATCATTAATAAAAGCAAAAAAACAACATATTATTATTGTATTTTGAGTTTTTAAAATAAAAATAAAAAACTGAAAAAAAACTATTTATAATTGTTCCTCTTTTTTAGTTTTAAAAAACTAAAAAATCATAATTGTTTTAAAAAAACACAACCCGAATAAGTTTTTCAGTTTTTAAATACTAAAAATAATTTTATAAAATTGTTGCCAAATAAGTACAAACATTACTCTTTTTTTGTGAGTTCAAACATTACTCTTATATGTGTTTTTAATCTTCAAAACTCAACATATATGTTTGTTGTTGATGACATCTCCATTTCTTAAGAGGTTGTTTTTCTAGAAAAATTAAAAAATTATTAAAGAAATATAAATAAAACTGGAAAAATATGTTCAAAGATCCCTTTTTAAGAAAATTGTTAAAGAGTAAAACAATGGTTTTCTGGAAAATTATCCAAAGTAATTTTTCATATTTCGAAAACTTAAGGTCTCATTTTCAACCAAGTTGAGTTTCCATTTTCTTCGGTCACCGTTTTTTATGCTCCTTCCTTCACTCCCAATCCAACATTCATCACCTATCCATTGTCGCCATCTCTCCGCTACCTGTGACTCACCTTTGCATGCCCTGCTCTAACCTCCATCATCTCTCCTCTACTGTTGTCATCGTTGTCTTAGCTATAACATTTGTTTCACACTTCTCACCTTGAATTTCACCACCTCTCTGCCATCCAATTTTTCATACTTTTATAGAAAATGAAAATTTTGAGAAAATAACTAAACACTATTCTAGGAAAACTGAAAAAAATTAGGGTGCAACTAAAAAACCTTTAACAGCACTGGAATGAAGCCCACCCTTACTCATGGCAGCCAGATTAAGTTATTTGGAAACCATATTCACTACTCTAAAAAACTTGATCCAAGATGGATTAACTATATAATTTAGATCAGTGGATATAAATTGTAAAAAAAAATGTCATTGGAAGTCACATTCACTAATTTGGATAACTTGATCCGGATAATCCATATAAGGTGAAAAGTAAAAAAAAAAATGTTATTATATGCATAAATAGTTAATTATGATATTGGATGAGTTTTTCAAAATTTATTATGAGAAAAATCATTAATTTAAACAAAACAAACACTTATGGTAATTTTTAAAATATTTGGTTAAGCTTTTTATAAAAAACATAAGTTAGAAATATCTTATTTGAGAAGCTTTTTTTAAGTAGTTTATAAAAATAACCTCATGCAAAAACTATTTTCTGAGAAACATAAAACTAATACATTAAAAAAGAAATCTTATAATTATATCCAAACATAAAATATTATATTTTTAATAAATAATTTATTTTTTTTGTATATAAATTCATGTATTATTTACTTTATTTTTTAAAAAGCTTGTCTTTGGCATGTACGCAAGTGAAGTTGGGTAGAAGTGGGGTCGATGGTTGTAATAAGGTCGGAGCTTGTGCTAAAGTCGATTGTGGCAGTGGTTATGGTTGGAGTGTTGGGAATTTATATGTTGATTATTGCAGTTATCATGTTAGCACCAAGATAAAACCAAAGACTATGTCTAACTAACAAATGACAAAAAAGAAAAAATTACAATAGAAATTTAAAAAATGCTATGCTCACTTGTCATGTGACCTTGCTCGAATGTTCGTTGCCTTGCTGTTTCTTGCTTCTGTTATTGACAGTTTTTTATTATTCTTTATTGCTTTGCCCTTATATATAAGCTACACTCTCATATCAATAATATTTTGTTAGATATTTTGCTGATCATTCTAAACCTGTGCCATACTCTTTACTTTCTGGTTTCTGTATTCTTTTTTTGTCTTTCCCTTTCTCAGGTTTGCAGCATTTCAAATGGTATCAGAGCTTTTCCATTAAAGAGCTTTGCTGCATACTCTAAATCCTCTTTCTCCATGTCTTCTCCTTCTTCCAACATGAGAGATGACACATATCGGTCACACGATGTGCACAACTACCTCTACTTGCATGCAGTGAAATTTAGCAATTGCTCTCGTTTCATCACTTCTTGAGTCAAACAATGACCACTCATGGAGTAAGTCCATGATTACGACTTTTAGCGTGAAAAAAAATTGGAATTCATTGATGAAGGAGCACCTAAACCAGTAAGAGATGATCGTTCGTATTCAGCTTAGAAAAGATGCAACAATATGGTTGTGTTTTGGATTACGCATTTAGTCTCCTCTACAATTCGAAAGAGCATTCTTTGGATGGATGAGGTAGAAGAAATATGGAGAGATTTGAAGTCACGATATGCGCAAGGTGACCTAATTCGATTTTTTGAACTTCAATTTGAAGCCTCCTCTTAAACATGGAGATTTGACCATCACTGAGTTCTTTACGAAGATTCTCATTCTTTGGGATGAACTGGAAAGCTTCAGACCTGAACTGGCTTGTAGATGAAATACTTTTGTAGCCTCCTGACTGATATTGCACGGCGAAGGCTAGAAGACTAGGTTATGTAGTTCTTGAGTAACCTTAATGACCAATATAGCAACATACGCTCTCATGTGTTGTTGATGGATCCTTTTCCGCCAATTTCGAAGATCTTCTCCTACGTAGTACAATAGGAATGGAAAATTCAAAGTGCTAATTTCATTACCAAATTTAGTAGTGAAGGCAACGGAGTAGTGGCTAATGCAGCTAGCTCCACTCTCACATGCAGCTAGCTCCACTCTCACATGTATCTATTATGGGAGAACTAGACACATAAAAAATGTCTGCTATAGAAAGCATGGGTTCCTTGAATCCAAAATAAACAAGAGCTTTGGCAATGGATATGGAAAGATGTGTACTCACTGTGGTAGAAGTGGATCCAGTGTTGATGTATGTTACATGAAACATGGGTTTCCTCTAAGGCACAAAGCTAATGGAAAAAGTGGAGTCATCAATAGTGTCATGGCTGGTGAATTGAAGGCCACTAAAAGTCATCAGCAAAATATTGAGAACCAGGATAACAATATCTCGCTTTATTAACTTTAATACGTCAATCTAACCTTGACACTCCTCCCTAACTTCTAGATCATCCCATATTAATCAAGTTAGCTCTGTCTCCACTTGTCTGTAGCAATGTGATCAAACCAGTTCAAGTAGTATTGACCAAAATGTTCTAATTTGCACACACAATGCACTAACACTTTGGGTCCTTGACTCGGGTGCTACAGATAACATTATTGCATCCCTTTCACATTATTTTTCTTATGTCAACATTAGTCTTATTTAGAGGTGTAAACATGAGTCACCCCGAACCACATGGACTAGCCCACCGTGAGTTATAGAATAAATAGGTCAGGCTGGTTCGACCCACCAAAATAAAGACACCTAAATTTCCAGCCTGACCCAACTCACCACGAGTTGGTTGGTTAGGTGGGCTAGCCCATTGCCCACCAGATTGCAAAAAAATTAATTATTATATTTAATTTCTAATTTTTTATTTTTTATTTTATAAAAAAATTATAAATAATATTAGAACATACAAACATAATGGATTTATGTCATCAACATATAAACTGTAAATAATATTAAAACAACATATATACATACATAGTATTAAAACAACATGCAAATTAGGAGTTTCACTTTCAAATTTCAAGGAAAAATTGACTTTGACTTTGGTAGTATTAGAGGTTTCACGTTCAGAGGGAAAACTGAAAAGGAAAAACAAAATTAGAAAAAAAATGTACACATGCTGATACTGATATAAGTGTAACAAAAAAAAGTGAAATTTTTTTTGGTGAGCTAGTGGGCTAGCCTGGCCCAGCTCGATCTTAACCACCAAACTCATAGGTTTCGCGAAACATGAAGTTTTCTAGCCCGACCGACCCAAACCCATGGTAGTTAGGGCTGACCCACCGAGTTGAGCCCATTTTGACACTTCTAGCCATATTGCTTTTAAATTGCCTAATGGACAACAAGTTCATGCCACTTATTCTGGTATAGTAAAATTTAGTGTCTCTTTTTATATCACCAATGTTTTGTCCATGCCCTCATTTGCCTTGAATCTAATTTCTATTTCTGAATTGGTTGTCTACTTGAATTTTCTATTGATATTTCTTCCCAACTCATGTGTCATATACGATTTGAAGACTAAGAGGAGGATTGTTACAACTTATGCAAATGGTGGCCTATATACCCTCTTTATTGAACTAGCCAACCACCCATCTATACATTCTGCTATAACTCATCCAAATTGTAAAACTTTTTCTATAGACTTGTGGCACTTTTGCATGGGTCACCTTTCATATGCCCATTTACTTTCTTTATCAAAACATTATCCATATATTTTTGGTAATAAGGAATATGTTTGTAACACTTGTCACCATGCTAAGTAAAAGAAATTGCCACTTCCTTTGGGTCATTCTTGTGCATAAAGAGCTTTAGAGTGATACATATTGACATATGGGGACACTATTCTAAAGCTTCTATGAATAGGCATCTTAATTTTCTAACTATAATAGATTATCACACACACTTCACTTGGGTTTTTGTCATGGTTAATAAATTTGAAACTAGAACACATCTCACAAATTTCATTTTACATGTCAAAAACCAATTTGATTCCAATGTTAAGATTGTAAGCACTGATAATTAAGCTGAATTTTTAATGAGTAATTTCTATCAAAGCAAAAGAATCATACATCAAACCACTTGTATTGAAACACCTAAAAAAAATAGTGTTGTTGAGAGAAAACACCAACACCTCTTGAATGTCATATGCTCTCTTGTTTCAAAGTAATTTACCTTTATCTTTTTGGTGATTGGCTCTCTTGCATGCTGCATATCTAATTAATTATATTCCTACTCCATATTGGAAACATGTTTCTCCATTTGAAAAATTGTATGGAAAAGTTATGTGATATTTCAAACATCATAGTTTTTGGTTGCCTATGCTATGCTAGTACTATAACTGCTAATCGTAAGAAACTAGATGCCCATGCTTTCCCTTGGGTTTAAGCCTCATACTAAGGGTTTTTTATTGTTCATCTTGCACAGTCACACTCTTGATGTGACTTGAAATGCCATATTTTATGAAGATAACTTTCCATACCTAAAAACTAAAATTTCAACTTCACCCAATCATGCATTTGATTTATCCAATTGTAATGATACTTTTTCTACTCTTTTTATTGATAAGTAAGTTTGTCATCCAACTAGTCCTAGTACTTTATCTCAGGCTCAACCATATAATTATGGCCCTACTGATCCTACACCAATTAGCTCCACTTCAGCCTTACCTTAGACCATTTCAGATTCTCAAAATCATGATCCTCCTTCACCTCTACCTGTTATCCGTAGATCAGTTTGAACTAACTTTCATTCCTTTCCTATCATAGATTGTCACATAATTTTTGCCACTTTATTTGTTCCATTTATATGGTCACTAAATCAAAATCCTATGATGAAGCCTCTAGAAATGATTGCTAGATTAAAGTTATGCAAGCTGAGCTTGTTGCCTTGTTGATGAATCATACCTAGACTTTTACATCTTTATCATTAGACAAGATAGTCATTGGTTGTTGTTAGGTTTACAATATTAAGTACAATGTTGATGGGTCTATAGAGCATTATAAAGCTCGCCTAGTGGCAAAAAGGGTATACACAGCTTAAAGGTCTTGACTTCCTACATGCCTTTTATTCAGTTGCTAAGCTCACTATATTGTGTTTCTTGCTTGCTCTTGCTACCATTAACAAAGGGCATTTAAAAAAATTAGATGTCAATAATTCCTTTCTTCATAGAAAACTTAATGAATAAGTCTATATGAATATTTCTCCATTCTCAACTAGGGCAAGTGTGCAAGCTGAATTACTCCTTATATGGCCTCAAGCAGGCTAGTCGTCAATGGTATTCCTACTTGTTTAGCTTTATATGTGTATATGGATGACATTGTTCTTGCAGGGAATGATGTATCTAAAATCAACAACATAACTTTCCTTCTTAATTAAGCTTTTAGAGTTAAAGACCTTAGGAATTTAAAATATTTTCTTGGTCTTGAACTAGCTTGGTTTGGTGATAAGAGTCATATTTGTCAAAGGAAATACGTTTTAGACATCTTGTCTGATCTTGTATGTCGCCCTACTTCCACCCCTGAAGATTACAACACTAATTTAACTTACAATCCAAGCACACCACTTAAAAACCCTTTTCCTTACCACAAGTTAATTGGTAGGCTTATACCTCACTACCTACTGAAGAACCATCTTCTCCCTAAGATATACTTCCATAAAAGAGGTTGGTTTAAAGGTGAAATGGATTATGGAGAGGTAACGTAAGGGGATGAAAATGTCACTCTTAAGGTGAGAGATAAGTTGGTTGATGTTTACCACAAGGAGGAGTTCTTGATAAAATCTAGAAGAGGCTTCTCTACCATTCATGGAAGAGAGCTCATGCCCAAATGGAGAAAAAAGTACTCACTCTCACACTCACTCAAGGCTACACTCAAGCTAAAGCTCAATTGTATTCAATGATCCAAAGATGATTACATGTAGTAGAAAGGTCTTATTTATGGGCCAGAAGGAGTGGGTTAGGATAACTAGACCATGAGTTAATTTAACCAAGATTAGGCTAACTCTAATTGAGCCAAATCTAACCATGATTTAGCTAACTATGGTCATGTATAACCAACTAAGAATGTACCCCTAAGCTAGTTTAGATACAAAAGATGTGGATAGTAGAAAAGGGTGGCAAAGAGTAGTCATGCTTAAGGCATGAGTAAGGGGTGTAGCACCTAGTAAGAAAATAGGTAGGAATAGTAGTCATGCTTTGTGGATGACTAGGGGGGTGCACTCTTAAGAGTATGAGTGGATATATCATCATGCCCTATTCACTAAAAGGTAAGCTCATCCTAATATACTCTAGCATCATGACTATAGTATCTTTAGAATTTAAAAGGTGACCTAAAAACTAAGGGGTGACCTAAATACAATGGTCAAAAGGTTTGACTTTAAGAGTCAATCTACTAAAAATTCAAAGTCAACAAAATTACAAAAAAGTTCTAATTCCAATTTATACAATGGAATAAAGCTCTTCATGTATCCTTTAAGGGACTTGGGCCAGATTGCATTATCCTCTCTCCCTTAAAGGGATTTGCTATAAAATCTTGAGCTTTTCTTTTGTTTCTTTCGTACTTACAAAAAGATAATAAAAAAATAAGTAGGTAGTTCTTAGCAACAAGAGGTGGAGTAGGAATAAAGAGTTCCCTTAGTGAGTTAGGGTAGGAAAGGGTGGCACCATGAAGTGCTTCAAGATAAAGGTCATGTTGGTGCTCTTCCCTCCATTGAGAAGATCCTTAATCCACTCTTGATGTGCCAAGCCTTAACCTAATATGATTAAAATGGTGAATGAGGTATAGACTCGATGCATTAGAGCACTCCTCCCAAGAGTTATGTTCAAGTTGGACTTGAGGTTGTGGGTGATTGTGCTCAAGAGTTATGTTTAAGCACAACCTCAAATTCAACTTTTTCATTTTGTAAGGGTTGGCGGGAAGATTTCTTTATATAAAGAACCTCATTTGAAGGCAAATGTGGATCTTCTTTAGGCTTGGTATTCCTACCAACATCCTTATTTTCAGTTGTATTCCTCTTTCTCTTAAGCTTAATGTGTCTTTTATCCTCCAAATTCTGAATAGGAATAAGAGGATATAAGGTGAATTTTTTCCTTTATGAGAGAAAGTGATTTTATTTGTCAGGCCATTGTTCAAAGTTTTCCTATCATGTTGTCATAGCCTTCCCAAAAACATGTGATTGGCTCTCACAAGGACCACATCACATAAAACTGTCCTTATAGTGTCCTATGGAGAAGCAAATCTCTACTTGCTCCCTTACTACTACACTCTTTTCATCATTAATTCCATGCAAAGAGATAAGGAGTACTAGTAAGAGCTAACTTTTCCACCAACCTTCTACTACAACAATTCCAACACAACCCTCCATCCACAATGAGAGAACAAATTTTACCCAAATCTTTATATCGTATTTAAAAAACATTCTCTCTTTGTGTATGAGTGTCTTTACAAAGATGACTTCCAAAAAGTTGTTTAACTTTCAAGAGATCATCACATGAATGAGTACCCTCTTCATTTGATGTTCTCCCTAAAGTTCTTTTCATTTTAGGATAATGTAAGACAATGTGACCCTTATCCAAACATTTAAAACACTTAAGGTTCCTAGAACAATTGCTCAAACTAGTATTAGGGGTGTTACTTTCACAATGAATCTCTTTTAGGGTATTCTTAGAAGGGTTTTTATTTTTCTTAAGATGCCTAATAGGTTCATCCTTTCCACTAGAAGAGACATGGTCATGGTTATGCTAGGCTCTTCTAGGTCCCCATAGAGTTTGTACATTTGATTATAGGAACTCTCAAAGGCATCTCTCTCTTTTTGTTTCTTCCCTTCTTTCCATTTCTCTTTTCTTTTCTTTCTCTCGTCTCTTTTTTTTCCAATTCTTCTTTCTTTTTTTCTCTCTTTTCAATTTTTTTCCTTTTCCTCTCTTTCTCTTTTTCTTTTTCTTTCATTTATTCTCTTTATTCTCTCTCTCTTTTCTTTTTCTCTTCTCTCTTGTCTCTCTTTCTTCTCTTTCTCTTCTATTTTTTTCTTCTCTTTCTCTTCTATCTCTTTCTTCTCTTTCTCTTCTATCTTTTTATTCTCTTTTTAGTCTATCTCTTTCTTCACTTTCTCTTTTCTCTTGGTCATTTCTCTCTTGTCTTATTCTTTCCCTCTATTCTCTTTCTCTCCTATACTCTTCTCTTTCTTTTTGTCTTTTCTTCTGTCTATCTTTCCTCTCTTTTTCATATTCTTCATTTTCTATTTTGAATCTTTTCTTATATTCCTCCCATTCTTTTTAACTCCTAACATTGTGAAAATATTTTCAAGTACATGGATTAGGGAACTAAGTTGAAAAAATACTCCTCTCTTTTCAAGTTTTCTCTCTAAATTATTAAGAGCCTTTGGAACTCTAACACTTAACAAAAAAAAAATGCCAAAAGAAATAAAATGGAAAAAAATTAAAGCAAAGTTTAAGGACTAACGTGCTCCTAAAGTCTTAGTTAGGGGTACTAATCCATCACTCACACTTAAATGAAAAACTAAATTATTACACACAAAAGAGGTGACCCTTAAGGGTGTCTAACATCTCTAATTAGAAATGGCCTCAAAATTACACCCAATTTAAAATGCAAAAATTAAAGAAATGGTGCTTGAAGTTTTGGCTCCTCTGCAAGTGGTTTTCTCACAAGTGTATGCTTCTCCTTTTGGTAAGTCTCTCCTCTAAGAGTAGGTTCTTATGCCTTTAATCAACACCCAAAATGCTACCAAGTAATAAGTCTCAAAATTTTGGTCCCTAGGCACATAAAGGTGGTGCACAAGGGCAAGGAAAAATAGAAGAAGACACAAAGCAAACAAAGCATAAATGAAGAAAAGTTAAGCTTCCAAACAGAAGAATTATTTTGAAAAACTCAAGGAGTTTCAAAAGAATGAAAATCAATAAAAATAACGGTGTAGAAAGAAAGCTAAGAGACAAAAGAACCTAGAATAGAAATGGACCAAAAGAAAAAAAAGTCACAACAAAATGTTCAATGATTTGCACCAATTTTAAATCATCATGGTCAAATTTCACATAACTATTTTCAAGCAAGATGCAATAATTTGTAAACACTCCTCTGAATACTTGAAACAATTTGAGGTGTACTACAAATTCATTGTTCTTTTTACTTTTTTTATCACTTTTTACTAGCACTTTTTTTTTACTTAATTTTCTTTTGATTGCTTTTTTCCTTTTTTTTTAAAAAATGATTTTGCTACACCTATTTGCAAATTTTGAAAGAAAATATGGTAAGGAGAGTAAGGATTATAAACACTTGGATTAAAAGAGATGAATCAGCCACCAAAATTGATATACAAAAGTGCAAAATGAAGAAACAAAGCAACATATTATGGGCTAAAATTTTAGGTGATCAAAAGTAAGCACTAAAAGGAGACTTTAGTAGTGTTTAGTCAAGCTTGAATGCTCAAGTGCATGGCCTAATTACACTCTCAAATGGGCTCCAAACATCCAGCAAGAAAAATCACCACAAATTTAAGCTACTACTAATTATTGAACAAATGGAATGACATGGAAGAAATTGAGCAATAATGTTTTTTTGGAAAAGTTTAAAGAACATGCTAAGATCTAGGTATCATGTGAGACTCTAGGAAATAGGAGCAAGAGTACATATCCTCTTGACTCTCAATTCCATAAGAATAACAACACACTTTTATGGTAAAATTAAAAGAAGTTCATAGAATTACTGTGACAATTAAAAGAACTATACAAGACCAAATATGACAAAACTTGGATGAATAAAGACTGAAAATGAATGACTAAAAGTAAGCATAAAGTGACGCCCAAATAGGGGTAAAAGTGTAGGAAAAACAGAATTAGAAACATAAAGCAAAAGACACAAAACTCATCCAAGGATCAATACCATACTTGTGTTGCTTCCTTCACAAATTTTGTCAAGTCGTTACAATGATCATCTTAGGATAGCATATGAACATTAAAAGAAATAAAAAGTTGGGCAAAAATTTAAAGAAATCCTAAAGAGAACACACCATGATTTAATAAAAAGAAGTAACAAAAATTGAACCATAAAAGGAAGCAAAAAATATAAAGTTCAATATTGAAATGAAGGACACATTAAAACCACACAAGAAAAAACAAAAACAAGAAAATAATCGAGATTAAATGATAAGATGGATTTGAAAAAAAAAACAAGAATAAGAAAGGCAAAGTTGAGGCACAACATACGAGAAAATTATAAGAACTTCACCTCATTGGAAGTTAGCTCATGATACTATATGATGAAGAATCATATTCTCCCTAAGAGCTACTTCCTTAAAAGAGGTTGGTTTAAGGGTGAAATGAATTATGGAGAGGTAAGGTTAGGGGATGAAAGTGCCACTATCAAGGTGAAAGATAAATTGGTTGATGCTTGCCACAAGGAGGAATCCTTGATAAAAGTAGAAGAGGTTTCTATTCATGGAAGAAAGCTCAAGCCCAAATGGATAAGAAAGTACTCACGCTCAGACTCACTCAAGGCTATACTTATGCTAAAGCTCAATTATATTCAATGATCCAAATATGATTATATATAGGTGAAAAGTCTTATTTATAGGTTATAAGGGGTGGGTTAGGCTAACTAGACTATGGGTTAATCTAACCAAGATTAGGATAACTCTAGTTGAGTCAAATCTAACCATGATTTAGATAACTATGATCATATATAACCAACTAAGAATGTACCCTTAATCTAGTCTAGATACAAAAGGTGTGGACAGTAGAAAAGGGGTGGCAAAGAGTAGTCATGCTTAAGGCATGACTAGGGGTGTTCCTAGTAAGAAAATAGGTAGGAATAGTAGTCATGTTTTATGCATGAGTAGATGGTGCACTCTTAAGAGTATAAGTGGATATATCATCATTCCCCGTTCACTAAATGACAAGCTCATCTTAACATACTCTAGCATAATGAGTATAGTACTTTTAGAATTTAAAAGGTGACCTAAAAAGTAAAGGATGACCTAAATACAATGGTCAAAATGGAAAGTTGATTTTAGGAGTGAACCCACTAAAAATTCAAAGTCAACAAAATTACAAAAAGTTCTTATTCTAATTTATACAATGGAATAAAGCTCTTCATGTATCCTTTAAGGGCTTTGGGCCGGATTGCATCATCCTCTCTCTCTTAAAAGGATTTGCCTCAAATCTTGAGTTTTTCTTCCATTTCTTCTGTACCTACCAAATCATAGGCAAAAGAACAAGTAAGTAATTCTCAACAAGAAGGGGTGGATTAGGAACAGAGAGTTCCCTTTGTGAGTTGGGGTAGCAAAGGGTGACACCATAAAGTGCTTCAAGATGAAGGTCATCTTAGTGTTCTTCCCTCCATTGAGAAGATCCATAACCTGCCTTTGACATGTCAAGCCTTGACTCAAAATGATTGAAATGGTGAATGTAGGGATGGCAAAAATACCTATACCCGTGGGTACTCGACCGCCCCGATTTTGACGGGTATTACCCGGTTTGACCGGGTATGGATACGGGTATGAGTATTACCCGATGTGTTAAACTGAGTATGGGTATGTGACTACCCGCCCCGTACTCGAACCTATATCTGTTATAATTTTAATGATTATATAATAATTTTAAATTTATATATTTAATAAAAAAATTTAATTCTTAAGATTTAATTTATAATTTCTTGTTATTAATTATTTTTTATATACTTTTTAAATTAAAATATAATTAATAACTTAATATATATAATTTATTTAATAATAAACAAGTAAATTTAAATTGTAAAAAATAATATGACGAGTACCCACAGGTATACCCGAACCCAAAAATACCCGATAAGGGCGTCGACGATGATTAAAATTTCGTACCTATTCTTTTTATACCTGAACCCGAACTCGAACCCGTCCCGCACTTTGCGGGGACGGGAAGGCTCAAATCCAATCCTACCCCGCCCCGTTGCCATCCCTAGGTGAATGGGGTCTAAACTTGGTGCAACTACAAGAAAATAGCCATTTGTCTACAGACAAAATCTTTAGATAGCAGCTAAAATCTGTAGATAAACTTATTTTACCGATGAATTTTCTATGGACAAAAATCTGTACATAACATTGCTGTCGGTAAATCTTTACCGACGGATTCTAGAGTCCGTAGGTAATGTATCTACAGATAATTCCTTACATAATTTAATTATGGATATGTATGTAGGTAATTTATCTATGGATATGTTCATAGATAACTTATTTACAGAAGCGTCCATAAGTAATTTATATACAGACTTGCCCATAGATAATGTATCTATGGAGCCATCCGTAGATAAATGATCTATGAATGTTTCTATAGATAATTTATCTACAAATATGTCTATAGGTAATTTATTCATATGTTATGTAGGAAGTCATCTACAAATATATCTGTACGTAATTCACCTATGGATAAATCCGTATGTATATATATATATATATATATATATATCCCATCCCTAGGTAACTTGCCTATGAATTAGTCCGTAGATAAAAACCATTTTTTTTCAAAATCATTATATTTTCACATAAATACCCAACTTGTTTTCTTTTATTTACAAATATATTTTTAAGATAAACTTTGATAACTTTAAATGAAACATAAATTCAACCTACAAACATGTCATAGTGCTTAAAATATTGAATATAGTTAAATTAGTCCTAATTAATATAAAGCAAAAATACTAATTAAGTTTAGTCAACATACACACTTCTATTTTTGTTCCCATAAATAAAATAAGTCATATCCTAGCAAGTAGAGTAATCGAGAGAATTTTGTTCCTCCTAAATGCATGATCGTTAGGCAAAAACATTCGATGTGAGTCAAACCAAGAACTTTTTCCACCATATCTTAATGTAAAGGCCTTTGAATTCCCCATGCAATGTGGACAAGTCAATTTACCAGACAACATGCCATAAGTAGGGAAGTCATTAATAGTCCACATCAGAGCAACCCTCATCATAGGATTTTTCTTCCTTGAAATATCGTATGTTAGAACACCATTCCACAACTTCTTCAAATCCTCAATCAATGGCTGTAAATAAACATCAATAGAAACCTTTGGATTATGTGGACCTGGTATGACACAACTAAAAAACATATATGGTTTTGACATGCACATTTCAGGAGGAAGGTGTAAACATAATTGGCTAACATGAATAAGGTGAACTTGAGGCTCAACTATAAGGGATAAATCCATCAGAGGATAACACAAGTCGTACATAGCATGAATCAGCAACAAAATCTGGATGTACTTTATCGAAATGCTTCCATGCTTCACCATCAGATGGATGACATAACACTTCGTCGCTTCTTTTGTTTTCATAGTGCCATGTCATTTGCCTTGCAGTTTGCATTGATACAAACAATCTTTGTAACCTGGGAATGATAGGCAAATAGAACATGGACTTAATTGGAACTCGTCTTTTGCTACTTGTTTCATTGTTGTAGTCACAATATCTTGGTTTATGAAAAAAACTACATTCAACTAGGCTTCCATAATTTTTTCCATCTTTATTCTGATAAAAAAATGCCACCGTCTACACAACAACCAATCCTCTTGGCCCTCAATCCTAGCTTTTACACCAGCCTCTTTGGCATCATAATAATTTTTTGGCAAACATCTTTTTATAGTATGACATCCAAAAGCATTTTTATAATAAACTCTAAGCATTAACCAGAAACATTCTAGTTGGACTTGCAAGCTAGAAGCCTCACACAGATTGATAACTTAGAGTCTAATGAACCTTCAAACAAAGGCTTATTTGCCTTTAACAATAAGTTATAAAATCATTGGCTTCTTCATTAATAAATTATTCCATGTTATTTGAATCTGGAAATGCTTTGTGATGTCTAAAGGTGTCACACACAATTTTCTCCATTAACATAGATGGTTCAACTTGATCCACACGTACACCACTACTGGAAGCACCCATGCAATTATAATATGCATCCAAATCAACATGTGACATCACTTCACCATGATCAGTCCAAATCCAATAATTAGGCATGAAGCCATTTTTGTAAAGATGAACCTTCATAATTTTATTCTCCAAAATGTCTATACACTCACATTTAGTGCACGAATATCTCATACCCCCATTATAGCTTTTCGTACAAACTCTTCAACCACCTCTATAAAAGAAAGTTTCAAGCTTCTTCTACCACTATAACATGTACTAAAGCAAAATAAAAATGATAGACTTTAAACATGGAACAAACTTCCTCAAAAAGTAATTGGATATAGTTGGATGTTCAATGGTTAAAAATATGAAACTTAAATATAGGATGCTTCATGATTGAAAACATTTTATTTCTATGATTTGTATGGTCTTATCCCTCAAGTTCATGCTTGTATAATAACTCTAATTTATGCAAATCTCCTAACTATATGAATCTAAACCAATATAAGAATTCTACTGCACAAGTTTAGTTTAGAAGGTAAATTATTTAAATCTCCTCACAACCTAATTTTTTTATAATTTATTATTTGAACGTTTTCTATATAATATTATATATTTTATATGTATTAAATATTTTATAAGAATATTAGTAATAAAATTTATTTGGTTTTATTAAAAATATTTGAATATTAGTAATCTATACCTTATTGATTTTTTTTACTTTTAATTTCTTATAAAATTATACAAAAATAATGTTGAAAAATAAAAGTGCTTAATATTATTTCTTCTTAATAAAATATTATTGACTCTTAGCTTCACAAAAAAAATATTATTTCTTCTCAATAATTAGCTTTGATTATGATGTGTAATCAAAGTAGCATAACCTTAATATTCAAATAAGTCAACTTTCTAATTCTATAATTTTTTAAATTATTAACTATTTTTTATGTATATATTTTAGTTTATTATTTTATATTAAAATATCTATAGGATAAAAAAATGTTTAATTTTTTTTATTTCATATGGATTATATGATTGTGGAATCTCCTAATACAATTATGACTATATATTATAAATTTAGACTCATCTTTAATGGTGATGGAGTCGTTAATGATATTTTATTTTTATTTTTAAAAAATTATCAAATACAAATATATGCGTAATACAGTTCAATTTTATTATATATATATATATATATATATTTAAATATAGTTTATTATGAATATATGTAATAATAATATTTTATTTTTAAATTTACTTTAAAATGTATTTTATGAACTAGTAAAATGATATTTTTATGAACATTCATAATTAAAAATAATTATTTTCTAGATAAAATTTAAATATAAATAATATAAAAATAACATTAAATGCTATAATATTATAAAACATATATTTTAGAAATAATTATTTATAAATATTTAATTAAATTTAAACTCATTTGTAATGTTTTATTTTAATTAATAATTGTATATATGAAATTTGAATGTCTCATAAATATATGAAATTTGAATGTCTCATAAACATATGAATTGAAGGTCTCATAAACTTTGGAAAAACATGTATGAATCAGACTATTTAATTTCATATAATAATTTGAGGAAGAAGATAATCTAAGGTAGGTTCTATGAGTTAAATCAGATTAAAGCACAATACTAACATATATTCTAACAGCAACCTGCATATAAACCATAGACAGTGAACAACCAAGAAAAATAAATCAAAAACACCATAAAAGAAAACTTACCTTGAGGTTTACACCAAGAGAAATCGCAACTTGTCTGGGTTTATAAAGCAAAGCATATTTTCACACAATTGACATTTCAGTTGTAAAACTACTGTTGATAGAAAAAAAACTATTCAATATTTAGAATTATCTTTGTTCTTTATTACTTGCGAATTTGTACAGATAATACTAGTTAGTTAGTTTATGAAGTTATATTAATAATACCAAATCTTTATATGTTAAGGAGTAAATATTGTTTCTTCAAGTTTCGTTGGAAGATTAAGCTTCTATTTAGGTATTATTTCTTGAATGCTTTAAAATGTCAAGCCAACTTTGTTAATGCTTGGAACTGAACACAAATATTATCTATAGAAACATGGATCATGTTGTTAAAAACTCCTTTTGAAATTTTCATTGTGTTACTGATATTTGACAATTTACACACACATATATATATATATATATATATATATATATATATAATTTTTTTGAAAAATGAGGCATGCAGAAAAACGTAAATAAAAAAGAAATCTTCTTAAGTTTAAATTAAATGAATGTCTATCACAAATATAATAGAATTTTTAGAAATAAACTCCAAATCCTTAGAGATTTGGGACTAGATGCAACTATTCAAGAATAACATACCAACTTAATCGAGAGGGAGAATTTGCGACAGTGGTTGGAATAGCAGTTGTGACCAAGCTCATTCTGGTGGCTTATATCGATGTGGAAGTGCTTAAAAAGGAAGACTCACCATGACAATGGCTAGAAGAGCGGAAGTGATCATACTCAAAATAGAGAAGGAAAACTCGTCCAAGGGAGGCACCTTGAGTGTGAAAACAAGAAGAGAGAAAGTGCTTTAACAGGAGTGCTTGTGGCGGTGACAAAAGGTCTTGTTAAAGGGATGGGTTACACGAGCTTTTGGTGTAATGTCGTCAATGTAGTGTGAGGGGAAGCTCATCCCAGAGAGCAAAGCGGGCGTGAAAACAGGAAAAGAGAAATGGTGAGGGCATGAGGGAGAAGGTTACGGTTATGTTGAGGGAGAATAATTAAATTAATACATTTTGTCTCATATTGTATAAAAAAATAAATAACTATATTAATTTTTTATATTTAATGGTTATATAAAGATTTTTAGTGACTTATCTACATAATTATTTATCTACAAAACTATCCATAGATAACATAGGAAAATGTGTTGCTCGTCTTTTCTAATGATTTTTTTTACGGTTAATTTGTAGATAATGTCATTTTATTTTTATTTACAAATATATGTCTTACATACAGATATATCCGTAGATAAAAAAAATTTATCTACGGATGAAAATCTATAGATAAAATTTCGTCAATAATTAAGTTTTTTCTTTCATATTTTACCTTTTTTTTTGCACTTATCTATTATTTAAGTGTCACGTGCAAACGTTTTTGAATCCAAAAGAAGTATATATATATATATATATATATATATATATATATATATATATATATATATATATTATATATATTCTAAAAATAAATTAATTATTAAGGAGAAAAAGAAAGTTAATTATGTATCACATGTTTTTGACTTTTTAAAATTTTAAGAATAAAAGTTGTGATAATTTGGTTTACTTAAATTTCTCCTTAATTAAGTTTAATATGAATTTTACATACTTTATAATAAGATGTATAATAATTATTAAAGTATTTTATCTTTAAAATGACAAATTTAAATATTTATTAGAAAATAATTAACTAGAATAGACATTTTTTAATTTTCAGGTGCCATACATAGACCGTGATAGTTTGATATTCTAAGACTTCTCTCTAATGGCACTATTTAACAAAAATACACAAATTAAAAATTTACAAGTAGAAAATTAAAATTGTGTCTTAATAATTATAATATTATGTTAAATAAATTATTTTATTATTAGTCTTAATTTAACAAAGTAAATCTTCAATGACAAAATATGGTTATTAAAGAATGAATTATCTAGATGTGACATCTTTTTAATCGTAAAATTTTAGAGTGAAATAATTAGAGATAGATTGTCATGTGGTTCCTAATAAAGTCAACTTGGACTCACCTAACTCCTTCATATTTCTTCCTCCATGCAGTTGGCTAACATTCTCACTAAGACACTTCATCCCCATGTGTTTTGTGAAACTTGTTCCAAGCTAGAAATGCTTGATATCCATTCTATGCTTGAGGAGGGGGAGGAGGGAGGGGTTCTCAACACTCTAAACTTGATCTAGTTGATATTTGTTAGAGTTAACTGATATTTGTTAGAGTTAGTTTTATCTTTGTAACTAACTTTCTTGTCTCTGTTTCTTGCTTTTGTTATTGGCAATTATTTTTGTTATTCTTCCTTGCTTTGTGCTTGTATATAAGCTACACTCTCATATCAATAATATTTTGTCAGATATTTTGTTGATCATTGTAAACTTATGGCCTACTCTTTTCTACCTTGTATATAAATGGCAACATCTATTAGAACACTTTTATTAGAGTTGATTCAATCACTTTCCTTTATAAGCAATTTATGCTTTTGTCTAATGACCAACAAAGACATATGACTAATGTCGACAGCCAATTTTGTCTGATTTTTTACTTTTTATTAGTATCTCTTTTTCACTTTGTGTGTCTAAAATAAGGTTTTTTTAGTCCACATTAGTAAAAGAAAAGAAGAAAAAAACAGAAATAAACAAAATAGAAACTTCCTATTTTGATGCATTGTCCAAATCACAATGTGTAATTACACCTTCACCCAAAGCTTAAGAAGGAATTCCAAGACAACATAATAAATAAAAAATTATATATCACGACAAATTTGTATGCTCCAAATTGCACAAAGAAGTTAGGGTTGGATCGGTTTCGTTTTGTTTTTTAGTTTTTGAAAAGAGTTTTTAAGAATAATTTTCAAAAACTATTTTCGAGAAGAAAAAAAAAACTCGTTTGGTAAGTGTTATTTGAAAACTTTTTTGAAAATATAAAAATGGAAAATTTTGTTCATATTTATTAAAATTTCGTTAATAAAAAACAAAAAACAACATATTTTAATTATATTTTGAGTTTTTAAAACAAAAATAAAAAACTGAAAGACAAAACTACTTTCAGCTGTTCCTGTATTTTAATTTTTAAAAACTAAAAAATCAAATCTGTTTTAAAAAACTATTTTCAAAATACACTATTCAAACAAATCTTTTAATTTTTAAATAAAACAATTTTATAAAACTGTTTTAAAACTAACACTTAACTTGCCATTCTAAGTTATTATGCCATGTGTGCCTTACGCCAATTTTGCGTATGTTGCTCCACTTTGCTTCCTCCACATCTAGCCGCTAATAGATAAACCTTCATTTGAAGTTAGGGAATCACCACAATATAACATGAGGAGTAACCTCTCATCCCTCCCATTACTTGTCACTGGCAATTAATATAACATCGAGTAACAAAATGTGAGATTCAAACGTCCAAACCCAAGCCAAAAAGAGACCCGTGCAGCTTCTCATTCAAATGGAACCCCTAAACAAAATCAAAATCACCTCTACAATTTCATACCCCTAGAAAAAGGTCCATATCTAATACCGCAAAGAAACCAGATTCAATAGTTTGTAACTACTGTTGGAAATAATAATGGATTGGTATTAATTAATTATATTTTATCATTATCTGACAATTTAAGATATGGTGATAATCATATCTTATAATATCTTTATGATTATTTGAATGAGATTATAGTAAGATTGTTGTAACTACGGTTGGAAATAATAGTGGATTGGTATTAATCAATTATATTTTATCATTATCTGACAATTTAAGATATGGTGATAATCATATCTTATAATATCTTTATGATTATTTGAATGAGATTATAGTAAGATTGACTCTGTGATGGATTGAGTCAATCATAAAAAGCCCATTTGAGGGGTCTCTGCCTACCCTCGGTAATTATAAATTTGCTATCCCATTAAGCAAATTACAACAACAATACACATTCTCTAAAATAATCCCCTAGAAAGTAGGTAGTAAAATCCTCAAGAGTTCTTATTGAACTCATATCTCTACAATAATCATTCCTAGGGTTTTGTTCTTCAAGATCAAGAACTTCAATTCAATATATTTGAGGTACACAAATTCTCTTTCATTTATCTTTTTATATTTAATTCTCTATATATACTATAATCTTGTATCTATTGATTTAAGGTTTCCTTTTATTTCCATCAATTGGTATCAGAGCAAACACTTAGATAATTGGTCCAAACAAAAAAAATTCATAAGTACTTCAATAGTGCAAAATTGTACTCATAGGAGTACTATCATAAAAAGTTATAGTACATTGTAATTTCTTTAGGGATTCTCTTTTAACTGAACTTTTAGAATTACATAATGTTTCCCTATTTTTGTAATGTTCAGTTTATTTTCCTCATTTGATCATGTTTAGTTATATTTATATGGAACCAAAATTTACACTCTCATTTCCTTTTGTTCCATATTGACTTATAACCTTTAATTGGACATTTTTTCCTTCAAAACAAAAAAAAAATGTTGCATTTTTTGTGGTGCAAATTTTCTCTATATATATATATATATTGATAAAGAAATAGTTGAATTTTATTTAGTCCTCTGGGTATTTTTTTGTTATGTCGACTTATTTTTTCTTTATCAAGTGGAAGGATTTTGTATATTAGAATTTTAATTAATATCTTATAAAATAAATTGTCGTGATATAAGATTTTTACCTTAAATGTCCAATTAATCATACATGTGAAAAATAAAATGTTCTTGATAAAATTATTTTTTCTTATCATATTATTTGTGATCACATTGTTGGGATCTATATTAAGGATTTTATACTGGTCTCTTGTAAAATATTTTCTTGTATAACAAACTCTCTATTGATTTGCAATATTAGTATGAAATTCTTGTAAGGACAATATAGGAATCCCAAATTTTAAGAGATTAATTTCTCCATACCATATTTTATAATATTGTTAATGGTATTCTTGTAAAAGCTAGAGGCTTTATTTTGGGATATATAAATAAACCTTATGTCAATTATAAATTGTGATGAGAGTTAGAGACTATTTATTATTATATCCTTAATATATGCAAGAATAGGTCTCATTCTTCCGCTGCGTGTAATCATGTTTTATTCTCAAGTGTGTGTAAATATTGTTTATTGTAGCAGTTGATTTTTGTTTATGATTACTTGAGAATTTGCTTATGATCTCATATTCTACGTAAAATTATCAAGTGATCCATTTTCTCACTCATGTAATTATTTTTTCAAGATCCTCATAGGGGTCAATATTTTTGTAAAGATTGATTAATATGTGGTTAATTATGAAACAATTTGTGAGAATTATTTATTCTTATGGATGAATTTGTAGGTTTCATATTCTTGTTATTTTAACCACTTCTCTCATTAATCATTCGTTATTCTACTAATTTCTAATTCCTTAAGTAGAATAATAGTGAATTTTAATTCACTTTTATTATTATCTTATAAAATCATCATCCCACTATCACTAAAACTTTTAATACTAGTGTACCCTAATTATAATCCTAATATTTTTTTGGTATATTGAGGATTAGTGGGAGTATATATAATATTGTATTATCTCTCGAAACTTATATATTTTTTATTGTCATATAATTGTGTGCACATTTAATTATGATATGACATATTCTATAGGGCTTCTCTATTTATTTTTGTCCTATTTTTATTGAGATACATAAAATCCATTGTATCTTTGTAGACATCTTTAACTGATGTTAAGGTCATTCTGTTGGGTACTGCACATTAATCCTTTTGGCATACAATTATGCATTGTGCATCTCTTTTACCCAAATTTCATATTTTAATTGATCAAAATTTTAGAAGTATATAATTTTGTATCATGTCTTGAGACTTATCTATTTGTATTGTCATATATTCTTGTGCACATTTAATTATGATATGACATACTTTATAGGACTTGACTATTTATTTTTGTCCTATTTTAATTGAGATACATAATTCATTGTATCTTAATAGACATCTTTAATGGATGTTAAGAGCATTTTTTTTGGGATTGCACATTAATTCTTTTGGTATGCAATTAAGTATTGTGCATTTCTTTACCCAAAATTTCACATTTTGTTTGGTCAAAATTCTATAAGTATATTGTAGATGCAATACTCTTATCGGGTATGATTTTCTACTTTGTAAAAAAGTGCTTATTATGATAGTACTTCTATTGCGTACAATTTTGCACTATTGAAGTACTTATGAATTTTTTTTTGTTTGGACCAATTATCTAAGTATTTGCTCAGTTGACATTTTGTAGCCACAATAATCTGAGTATCATTTTATATAAACTAGGTGTCTATGTGGTTTTAGTAGGGAATTTATGGATTTCCTACTTATCTTTGGATTCTTACATAGTCACTCTTTTTTGAAACTCAGATTAGTTAAATGTCAAATATTATAGAGCATTTATGTAGCCTATATGTAATTACATATGTTATTAGGCTATGATGAATAATTAGATGCATGTAAATTATGCTTTCTCACCTATATAATTTTTTGGACTCAAGTAAAAAAAAAATATTAATTAAACACTTTTTTATTCACTGATCAAATACTTAACTTTGGAGTTTTATAACTCATATGGTTTGGTTAAGTTTTGATGTCTTAGATAAGTAGGAGTCTAAAAACTTTCTTATGAGATATGTGTGAAGTAATATCATTTTAGTAACATATCTCTTAGCATTTTTGGATGCTTGAGACCATGTAGTATCATATTATTGAACTACATTATTCTATATACTTTATGAGAAATATTTATGATATATATTATTTTGTAGCTCAAATTTCTCATTGTCTAATATAAGATTTGTCTATAATTGTCATTCTAGCTTAATGATTTATCTTTGTATTATTGATTAATACCATCCAAGTGGGAGAATGTTGGAAATAATAGTGGATTGGTATTAATCAATTATATTTTATCATTATCTGACAATTTAAGATATGATGATAATCATATCTTATAATATCTTTATGATTATTTGAATGGGATTATAATAAGATTGACTCTGTGATGGGTTGAGTCAATCATAAAAAGCCCATTTGAGGGGTCTCTGTGCCTACCCTGAGGGATTATAAATTTGTCATCCCATTAAGCAAATACAACAACAATACATATTCTCTAAAATAATCCCGTGGAAAGTAGGTAGTAAAATCCTTAAGAGTTCTTATTGAACTTATATCTCTAAATAATCATTCCTAGGGTTTTGTTCTTGAAGATCAAGAACTTCAATTCAATATATTTGAGATACACAAATTCTCTTTCCTCTATCTTTTTATATTTAATTCTCTATACATACTATAATTTTGTATCTATTGATTTAAGATTTCCTTTTATTTCATCAACTACGTCTTAGACGTGACGTTGAAACCTTCTTTTCTCAACCATTTGGTCCGTGTTGCACATCTTGTTTTTTCCTTCGGTGGTAAGTTTGGGTTCCTACATCTTTTCATGGTGTTTAGATCTTTCAATACTTTCATTTGCCTCTTAGATTCGAGGTTAAAGAATTCGTGGTTAAAGAAAACCTTCCCGAATTTCAATGTGATAAGGATCTGTGCAGTTTAATCAAATGGATGCCATGGCTTTTCAAATTAGATGGTCTTCTTTTTTTATTTTGAAATTGGTGCAGTAAGTTTTCCAATGCTCTCATATTTTCTCATTTTTTTGCACTTTTCTATTATTTAAGTGTCATGTGCCAATGTTTTTAAATCCAAGAAGTCTTATTGATCGGTGAGCAATAATATTTCACATTTTGATTATTGGTTTCTGGAAAAATAAAATCTAAAAGAAATATGAATATATATATATATATATATATATATATATATTTATTTATTTTTTTTAAAAACAAAAACTATTGAATAAGTAAAGAAACAAAGTGTTTCCTAATATATATATATATATATATATATATATATATATATATATTAAAAAAATTAATTATCAAAAAGAAAAAGAAAGTTGATTATCTATTACATGTTTTTGACTTTTCAAAATTATATCAATAATAATATAAGTTATGAAAATCTGCGTACTTAAATTTTTCCTTTAATTAAGTTTAATATTTTACATGGTTTATAATAAGATGTATAATAATTATTAAAGCATTTTATTTTTTAAAATGACAAATTTAAATTTTCATTAGAGAAGAATTAATTAGACTAACATTCTTTTAATTCTAATATTCTATACGTAATCCGTAACGGTTTGATGTTATAGAATTCTCTCTAATGGCTCTATTTCAATAAAATAAAATAAATACATAAATAAAAGTATCAAATTAAACATTTAATAGTAAAAAATTAAAATTGTGTATTAATAATTACAATATTATTTTTAAATAAAAATATTTTATTATTAGTTTTTAATTTGACAAAGTAAATCTTCCATGACAAAATATGGTTATCAGATAATGAATTATTTAGATGTAATAACTTTTTTTTAATCTAAAGTTTTGAAATACAAGTTATGACAGTTTTATATTTTAAAATCTGGCTCCAAAATGGTACCTAAAAGTAAAATTATTCTCTAGCAAGTCTAAGAAGAGATAGAGCTATATTATAAGATCTTAACGTAAAAATATATAAAATAATAGCAAAATAAAAAACTCAACACACCAATAGATTTAATGAAGAACTATGTAAACATTAATTCTACATTACACATGAAGATATGAGATAATTCTTGTCGAGCGAAAAAGATAAAAAAATATATTTAAAAATGATAAAATACAATAATAGTAATTATTTTTAAATAATAAATTAATTCATTCTCAATAATAATTAATATTTTACGTTTAATTAGAGATAACTATTTTTATGACGGATGTCGTAGGATGTTAATATCTTAACTACGTAGTTAATTTCCAAACTCATGATTTGATTTTGTGAATCACTTCCTTTGAAGTTTTTTTTTTATGTTTTGCTAAATAAATATTGGTTCAACTCCTCTAATTTTTAACATATATTTCGTTGTTGCGTCAAAATCCACACAACTAGGAGATTAAAATAAGAAATGATTACTTAAACCTAAAAACAAACAAAAATCATGTCAAATATGAGACATAATTAACTTAAAGACCCGCTTAATTTAAATAAACAAATTTTTTAAGAGTACACTACTAGAAAGAAGAGTTACTTAAATTAAATTAAATAAAAATTGTTAATGTTTCGCGTATGAAATTTACTTTAAATAACTTATGAAGGGTATATCAATAAAGATGTTTTTATATAAAAATTTGCATAATTTCAATTTTACATCGAACTATCATTTTACACCTTGAAAATTATAGACGTTAACATTTATATCATTGGAAGTTTTTCATACAAATTTGTTGGTAGTGATTCTTTTTCAGTACAAATTGGTCCAAAAAGCATTTTAAATAATACATTAAAACAATTTAAAAAATGATTTAGATAGAGATTTAGGAACTAATTAAAAAAATCATATACTAATTTGCCCAAAATTATACTTCACTCTTTTAAGCAATGAATCTTTGGGCAAGACAGAAACCAAAAAAAAAAAAAAAACTTACCTTTGGCTAATGTTATTTACATCTTCATCTGATATTAAATATACCTCATTGTTCATATTTGTTGTATATATTTCGTAAAATAATGTCCTTATAATTATTGTTTCCAACTTAATTTTTTCAAAATTAATAAATGTACTTCATTTTCTCTTGTGTATAATTCTTATTACTAAAATATCTTTTTTTATAAAACTAATACAAACTCTAATTTTATTTTATCATTGTTATTCTTTAAACCTAATTTTTGTACCCTACTTGATTTAAGCTATATTTTTTCAATCTTTCTTTATTATTTTTTAAATCTTTTTTTTTTTACACTTCTTTTATCAATCCTATATTAATATCTTTGTGATTATTTTTGAGTTTTATTCCTAACAAACTAATCGCGAACAAGAGAAATTTTGTGTTCCATTACAATGAATTGATGCATTTTATCCTTTTTCTCCTGTGCCAGAAGAACAAAAGATATTATATTCTTTTTTGTTTTTATTTTTTCTAGACTAAGAACAAGAGATCAAAGATCACAAACATTATGGTATATTTGGTGCTTTAATTTTTAAGTCATGAAAAATACTTTCCAAATATATATATATATATATATATATATATATATATATATATATATATATATATTCTTGAAAGTAATTTTGAGAACAACCTCTTACAATTTTAAAAATACTTTTTAAAAGTATAAATATACATTATAAAAAGTTCTTTATGAAATTTAACACTATAATTAAAAAGAATTAAAATATACCTTTAAATACGTAACATGTAAATAATAATCAATTTATTGCGAGTAGTGATTGTAAATTAATATTGTTACAATAACTACTTTTTTAAACCTTATGCCACCCAAATAGTATTATCAATATCTATATAAAAATTAGAACAATTACACAAATACTCATTCAAGTTTAGTGAAATTACAAATATATTTTTTTAAATTACATAAAATCACTTATTTTTATGTATTTATTATATTTATACTCTTTATATTTTCTTAAACATTAAACTAACATCATCATCAAACATTACATTAAGACTCCGTTGAAAAATACAAGAATAATGATTTAAAATATATATATATATATATATATATATATATATATATATTTATATTTATATTTATATTTATATAATTATACTAAATTTTATTAATGCAGTCATAGTTTATTCTAAAAAGTCTATCGGCATTCGCAGTTAAACATTGTCACACTTTTTCGATATTTTAATTTCACTGTATTTTTTTCTCTATTTTTTTTTTTTGAAAAATCATAAAGTACGCGTCCAATATCTATTTGTTTTAAATATTGATCAAAAAACATACATGAACATTTTTAACTATACAGAGGGAATTATATCTTTGCACGCAAGTTGTACAAATGCATGCTATTGGCTGAATTTTAAATTAAAAACAGAAAATGCGTTTTTTATGAAAATCTAGATGACGCATTGAGAAAAAGGTGGATTCTAGCATCGACAATTTCATTGGGTGAAGAATCATTACTAGTCATTCAATTTATATTAAAATATTTTAAGGGTTGAGATTAAAATTCGATATTTTTAATAAATTAAAATAAAACTTAAAATGATAAATTTGTCATTGTCTTCTTCACCCAATTGCACCCACCACCAACATGAAAGAAATCTGTTCTACTGGAGAAGCTATGTGCTTGTTTTGTCAAAGTGGCACCCCACCAAAATGAAAGAAATTTGTTCTACAAATAATGTGGTTATTTTGTCAAAATTTCATTAAAATTGGTTTTAATACTTTTTATTATCCAAAAACTAAAAAAATGTTTGGTTAATGTTTTTTTAAAATAATTTTGATTTTTTAGTTTTTAAAAATTAAAAAACAAAAAAACAATAGCTAGTTTTTCTTTTTAGTTTTATATTTTGTTTTAAAAACTCAAAACACAAAGAAAATAATTTTTTTTTGTTTTTCATAAATGAAACTTCCATAAATATGATAAGTTTTTTATTTTGACATCTAACAACACGAATGTAAATCCTTGTCACAAATTTTTGTTTCAGTCTCTGTCTCAGTTAATCAATAAATGTCATATCATTTAACGAGCTATATAAGATATATAAAAAATTATAAAAGAAAATTCATTAAATGATGTGATGTTTATTTATTGGTTGAGACAAGAAATGAGACATTGGAAAAGAGGATTTCGATCCTCAACAACATTTATCAAACAATTTTTTTTTTCTCTTCCAAAAACAATTCTTAAAAAACTATTTTTTAAAACTCTTTTCAAAAACTAAAAAAAAAAAACCTAAACCAATAAAACTCAAGATAAAAATTTTCCAACTTACAAAAATTGTTTAGGTAACAAATGTTGTGATTTTTTCCTTTTGTTCTTCACCTCCTCCACAACCTAAACCACCTATATAGGTAACCAACAATACCAAGGAAACACATCATCCACTTTCACTGTCAGAAGAAAAAGATATAAATATAACTCAAGTGGTACAAAATCGCAACATAACAATTAAAGAAAATAATTTAATTTTTTTTATGCAACATACATACAAATGATACAATTGTTTGATAAGTCTTAAAATTCCCCTTTTCATTAGGTTTTCTATGTTGTGGTTTGAGTAATTTGTGGAGTTTGTGGAGTTTAAAAATCTATGAGGAGTTAAAAAAAAAGGGAATGTTGTCATTATATCTAATTGTGTGTTGGGATTGTTGTTATCACCGTTAACAAATTACTCAAAATCATTATAGGTCCTCTTTTCCTTATATTTTCTATGTTGTGGTTTGAGTCATTTGTGGAGTTTGAAAAGCTACTGTGAGTTTGAAAAAAAAGAAAATGTGTCATTATATCTAAATGTGTAGTTGGGATTCTTGTTATCACTGTTAACTATGTTCATCATATATAGGTATGTCTCAGCTTTTTCTTTCATCGTCAGCTTGGGTGGCTGGGAAGCGAAGGAAGGATTGTAGGTACGTTTTCTGGTTTGCTGGAGTTTGGAGTATCTGGATTACTAGAAACCAGATTATTTTTTATAATATACCGGTGGAATCAGTCGACATTGGCATGGCTATAAAGGTAATATCGTGGAAATGACTAGCATATTCCTTTGGTTTTAATAGGGGGTGCAGGTTCTCGGATTGGTATGTCAATCCCAGACTATGCATGCTAAATATGAGATAGGAGGATAGTCATGATATGATCTAATACAGTTCTGAGGATTAAATAATCCTCTTTGTATTTTAGAAACAATTTGTTTCTTCTAATGAATATACGATTAGCTTTTCAAAAAAAAAAAAAAAAGGTATGAAAACAGGACATAACAGACATTTTCATCTCATACCATTCTTGTACCGAAACTTATTTTCATAGAATACGTGTACCTATTTCATACTTTAAAAAATTATTATAATAATTTTTCAATAAAATAAATTGTTGAAATATAATAATATTAATTCAAAAAGTTATCAAATAAACATAAAAATTATAATTTATGAATTAAATATAAAATATTTCTTTTTTCTTCAAAAACAAATGTTAAACCCTAAATGTAAAACATTTTTTTACATTGCAAGATTGTAATTTGTGAGGGAAATGGAAATGCACAAGGTAATTTGATTTACAAATTAGGTCTACAAAAAATAAAAATTTAAAGTATTTTAATTATTAAAATAAGAGTTTGCTAAGGGCAACTATATATGTATATCTGAGGTAAGAGCGGAGAAGAAGGGTAAGCAAATGGAGATTGAAGGAGGTTGGAGAGAGGTTAAGGGGAGAAGAAGGTTTAGCGGCGGTGATGGAATAAGGCAGAGAAGGAGGTTACATGTAAGTGATACGAAAGGGAAAGGCAAAGTTGGTTTAACCTCGTTTTTATTCACACATTTTCTGGATGAATAAAAGGCGGGAGAGATGTGGAAGATTTTTACGAAATATGGGGATGTTCAGGAGGTCTATATTCCAAAAAAAATGGATAGAAATGGGAGGAGATTTGGTTTTGTGCGGTTTACAGGGGTAGAGGATGCGCACTTGTTAGGGGTTAAACTGGATAACATTTTCATTGGTAATGAGAAGTTATGGGTCAACCGACCCAGATTTGAAAAAAGAATGACTCAAACCACGAAGGGGGCAAAGATGGAGCAGATGGGGTATCTGACTTTAAACCAAACGAAACCAAAGCCTAAGGAAATAATGACAGGATTTCAGAATGGCAGCAATAGACTGTCTTACGCAAAGGCGGTCGGATCATCTGTGGAGAGGCAAAATCAAGGAAATGAAGGTTTCAATCAGGGGAGCCTACCGAACAAAGGGGGAAGTTTAAAGGGAAAAACAAGTAGGCTCTTGGTTTTTACAGCTGAGGCAGAGGAGTTGAGGAGACTGGAGAAAGCATATGTTGGTGAGGTGATATACAAAGGAACAGCGTTTAGGACGCAACAATTTCTAACAGAGCAAGGAATATATGATGTTAAAGCAACACCGATGGGAGGGAATAAGGTGCTGCTGGAAGAAGGCGTTACGCGAAGTTTGACACAGGCGATAGAAAGTAGCCAGGAATGGATTAAAGAATGGTTTCAACTTATAAATACGTGGGAACCTGGGAATGTAGAAACAGAGAGAAGGGTATGGGTGGGCTGTTATGGGGTTCCGCTTCATGTGTGGGGGGAAAATTTTTCCGGACTCTGATGGCACCCTATGGTGAGTTGGAGCAGATAGGTGCCGGGACAGCCAGAAAAGAGAGGTTTGATGTGGCGCGGCTGCTCATCTCCAGGAAGGCGTTCGAGCCCATACAGGAGGTGGTGAGAGTGGCGATAGACGATAGATTCTTCCATATAAAAGTGGCAGAGGAAGGTGATGAATGGCACAAGGAGTTCAGTAGCGAGCGGTACCCAGGGTCCGGTTCTGAGATGAGTTCGTGTCAGGGAAAGGGGGAGTTCGACGAATCTTTTGTAGCGGAGCAGCGACTGGCGGCATTGAAGGAGGAACTGTTTGGTCGGCGGTGGGATGTGGTTTCGACGGACGATTTTGGAGGGCAAAATGGGGAAATCTATGAGGCACAGTCTGCAAATGTCAGCTTACGTGCCAGTAGTGGTCACGCCGCGACAAAGCATGGGAGGAGAAAGGCGACACCGACTGTGCCACCAAGCCGGAAGAGGAAAGATGGGAAACGGAGGAGTGCGACGGTCAGAGGAGAGGCGCACCGAAAGTGGAAATTTGGCGTGAAAATGGCGAAGCGGGGGGGGGGGAAGGCCAGGGAAGCAGACCTCGGGGAACGTGAAGCAGGACGTGATGGGTGGACAGCTTTCTTGTCCCCTCTGCACTCAGACAGCACGGCCAATCAGCGCGTGACACGTGGAAGCGGAGCAGGCGCCACAGTCCAACGGATAGACCAGCATGAGAATCGAGGCAAAAAAGCTGACGAAGTGGGCCCCGGCATGCGCTGCCAACGGCTATCCATGCACGCTGCCCGAGACGATAAGGCTGACCTAGCAGGCCCACGTCAGTCCGGTCAACGCCGAGAAGCGGGTCACAGGTGCTGTCTCGAATTGGGCCGAAGCAGACCGTCCTCCTGGGCCGGCGCGCATGCGGGTGAAAGGCCCATGTATTTTGTGAGGGACCGGTGCAAACAACATTTTCGATATGGAAATTTTTTGGAACCGGAAATTGATGGAAATATGACCCAGATTAATGGAATGAATATATATTTGGGCAACGAAACGGCTGGGCAAGACAGCTCTAGAAGAAGTTACGATTTTCAACCAACACAAGCTGAAGCGGATTTAACACACAGGTGGCCGAATGGGGCAAAATTGGGTGGAGAAAGGAGGATGGAAAGAGACGAGGCAACTATCGAAAATGACGGAAATGCCAAAGTTGAATCGCAATTCAACAGTTGTGAAGTCGATAGTAAAAAGACGGAGTCAAGTTCTACAAAGATTTATAATTGCAAGCAATGAGAGTGTGTGGGTGCGGAAGAAACGTCTTGGGGAGGGAAGGGGGAGTGGAAGATGGTTACAACCTGGAGGCAGGTTCGAAGGCATAGTGTTGATGACAGCGATGTGCAAAGGTTTACTCAGGAGGGACAATCGGAGCAAGCAAGCCAAAAGAAACAAGGAGAAGGTAATGACATGTGACAAATGTGGTTAGCAATGAAGGCGATAGGAGTAACTGGGGAGTAACCGGACGAGGTATATATAGCAGAACTATAAAAAATGGAAGAGAGAGATAAGACGGAAAAGGAAAATAGGGGGAGGAGGAATCAAGGGGTAGTTTAAATGAAGTTTCTATCTTTAAATGTGAGGGGGTTTAGGGAGAGGGTGAAAAGGAGGCGCGTTAAGAGGATGATAGTGGGGAACAAGATTGATATAGTTTTGTTTCAGGAAACAAAGTGCTCCAGTTTGAAGGAGTAGGAGATAAAGGAGGTTTGGGGGAGTGATGAAGGTGATTGGAAAATACTTCCATCAATGGGTTTGAGTGGGGGTTGCGTTACAATCTGGAGGAAAGAGCTGCTGGAGGTGGTGTGGCAAATTCAAGGGCAGGGTTTTCTAGGAGTTGCTTTTAAAGGAACGAATTCAGATGAGGTCAATTGTGTTGTCAACGTTTATGGCCCATGTACATTGGAAGGAAAGAGAAAGATCTGGAATGACTTAATGATGACTAGAAGAGGGGTTCCACATGTAAGATGGGTAGTTGGTAGAGATTTTAATGCGGTTAGAGGAAGGACTGAGGTGATCGGAAGATCGACGTTTCACTCGAGGAGGGAGATGGATGAATTTGAATTTTTTATCCAAGAGATGGAATTGGTAGACATCCCAGTCATTGGAAAAGGAGTGACATAGATTTTACCAGATGGACAGTCAGCTAGTAGATTAGACAGGTTCCTATTCTCACTGGCGCTGATGGAGGAATGGGGAGTTACGGCACAGAGGGTTGGTACCAGGGAGTTCTCTGATCACTGCTGGATAAGCACTAACGATAATAAGCAGAATTGGGGACCTAAGCCTTTCAAGTTTTTTGATTATTTGTTGGAAGAGACTTCCTTTAGAGAGTTGATGAAAACAAGGTGGAACTCAATTCAGGGTTCAGGGTGGAAGATGTACCAGCTGGCAAGGAAGCTAAAGGCTATTAAAGGTGAGATAAAAAAGTGGTCTGAAGGCGTGTGCAAAAAAGATGACCTTTTTCTGGCCGAAAGGGTTCAGGAAATGGAAATGGTTGACCAACAGTTAGTGGCAGGTGTCCAGCTGATTAATAGATCCAGGCAAGACCTCATGAGAGAATATTGGGCCAAAGCAAGGGTGATGAAACATGCATTGTTACAGAAATCAAGGGTACGATGGGCTCTTAATGGAGACAATAATTCCAGGTACTTTCATAATTGTTTTAAGTCTAGATGTCATGCAAATTCCATATTGGCAGTATAGTCAGATTTGGGGTGGCTGGAGAGTGTGTCTGATATTAGAGTCAAAATATTAAAACACTTTTCGGGCAATTTCCAGGAAAGATGGCTGGATCGATCGACTATGGATGGAGTTCCTATTCCTCAAATATCAGCACAGCAAAAACAGGGGCTGGAGGCGCCTTTTCTAGAGGAGGAGATTAAGGCGGCTGTGTGGGCATGTGAAGGTGGAAAAAGCCCAGGGCCCGACGGTTTTGGAATGAATTTTTACAAATCATGTTGGGAAGTAATTGGACAAGATGTGTTAAGGCTGTACAAGAGTTTCATGGGTCGGGCGTATTACCGAGAGGGGTAAATTCTTCTTTCATCACGCTCATCCCAAAGGTGACCACACCTTCAAGGCTAAGCCAGTACATACCCATTTCCCTAATATCAAGTGTGCATAAGATTATCTCGAAGATATTGTCTGTTAGGCTGAAAAAAGTGTTGACTGGGCTAATATCGCCCTCTCAGACGGCTTTCCTGTCTGGCAGATCAATTATGGATGGAGTAGTGGTGGCAAATGAGCTGATGGACTGGGCAAAAAGAAGGCAATTTCCGTGCTACTTGTTCAAGGTGGATTTTGAGAAGGCTCATGACTCGGTCAGTTGGAATTTTCTGGATTATATGCTAGAAAAGATGGGGTTTGGATGGAGATGGAGACTGTGGATGAGTGCTATAGTCCGGAATAGCTATGTCTCGATTCTAGTAAACGGATGTCCAACTCCAGAGTTTAAGCCAGCGAGAGGGTTGAAGCAGGGAGATCAACTGTCGTCTTTTCTGTTTTTGATAGTGGCGGAAGCATTACCAGTATTGTATAGATCAACCATCCAAAAAGGTTTGTACAAAGAAATAAAGGTACAAGAGGAGGTCAAGTATTCAGTGCTGCAGTATGCAGATGATGTCATTATAATGGGTGAAGCGGATCTGCAATCTGTATGGTATATGAAGGTGATTTTGCTGGGGTTTGAAATGGTGTCAGGTTTAAAGGTAAATTTTAGCAAGAGCAGTTTCTATAGTTTAAATGTGTCAGAATCATTCACACTTGCGGCTACCGGAATGCTAAACTTTAATGTTGGTACACTACCATTCAAATTCTTAGGGGTACCAGTGGGAGTAAATCCTAAGAGGGAACAAGTGTGGAAGCCAGTTATTGATCAGTTCAAAAGGCGCTTGTCAGGTTGGAAGGCAAGGAATATGACTTTTGTTGGGAGGTTGGTACTACTGAATTCAGTGCTAGCTGCTCTGCCATTGTATTTTTTCTTCTTCTATAAGGCTCCAAAGTCAGTGCTGAAGTCTCTCAAGAGGTTGCAACGAACTTTCCTATGGGGAGGTAATGAGAGTCAGTCAAAAATTGCATGGGTTAGCTGGGAAAAAGTCTGTAGGCCAAAAGACGAGGGAGGACTGGGTGTGAAGTGTTTGGAGAAATTTAATATGAGCCTGCTGGCAAAGTGGAGGTGGAGAATTTTATCAGATGATACGGCTATATGGGGACCGCTGCTGCGGAGTAGGTACAGGGAGGCAGATGGATATATGGATATGCCCACGTCTTTTACCCACACCTCTCAATGGTGGAAAGACATATGGGTCATTGATGGACCAAATGCGGACTTGCCTGGGTGGTTCAAACTTAGAGTTAATAGGATTGTAAGGGCTGGATCAGGGACTTTATTTTGGGAACAGAGGTGGATGGGGGATACAACTTTCAGTGTATTGTTCCCCAGATTGTATGCTTTGACAGAGGATAAGTTTATCACTATCAAGGATAAATGTGATTCGGGAGGCCACTTATCATCATGGAAATGGGCTTGGCGAAGGGAGTTGTTCGTCTGGGAGGAGCAACTGCTTCTTGCTTTACAGGAGTCGTTAGGTGAAGTCGTATTGGTAAAGCGGGAGTCAAATGAGTGGGGATGAAATTCAGGTGCTGGGGGGATATTAGGTGGCGGAAGGGTATAAGGTGTTGAATGAAGGAATATCTGAATTGGGAATGAACTTTGTGGAAACCGAGGATTTACGTAGGTTGTGGAAGGAAAAGCTGTCATCTAAGGTACTGGTGTTCTCGTGGAGATTGCTAAGGGACAAATTACCCATTGTTGAAAATTTGCTAAGGAGAGGGATTCAGGATCCTGTGCTCAATCCTGTTTGTATGTTCTGTAATAATGGGATAGAGTCCAAGAATCATTTATTTTTACAATGCCCAATCATATAAACGTTGTGGTATAAAGTTATTAGCTGGGTAGGGGTAGAGACACCACTCCGGGGAGATCTGAATCAATTGTTCCTGTTATCCTCTGGTTGGGTGGTGGGAAAGTGGAAGAAGCGGTGCAGGTATGTGTTTTGGATTGTTGTATGTTGGTGCATTTGGTTGTCAAGGAATGCTGTTATCTTTCAAAGGGTTGAGGTGGAATCTCTTGATATGTTAATGTCCATAAAACTGTTATCGTGGCAGTGGTTGTTGTTTTCTTTTGGTTTTAAGGCAGGGTGTGTATTCTCTGACTGGTGCTCCCATCCTAGATTGTGTCTGATGAATATGAGATAGGTCTATAGGCTTGAGGAAGCATAGCCAACGTGTTACTATACTACTGTATGTCAGGTTGAAACGTTGTATTTCAACTGTTTCTTATTTCCTATAATAGAATATATTTTTGCTCTTAAAAAAAAAAATATATGTATATCTTTTTCTTATTCCAATTTTTAACTTAACAGATTAAGTATTTTTCACTGTGGACCAAATAAGGAGTTCTCGTATAAATTTATGAGTGGATTCATAAATTACCTGCATATATGTGTTTATTTTTCTTCTGTATTCATATGCCATCTTAGAGTCTTCACTATCGTAACTTGAGAATGACACTGACGGTCTGAGACAGAGGAAGCTGAGTTGGGTGGTTGTGAATCTTCTTGTTGACATAATTGGGAGAGCGGCACAATTGTTCTTATGTGTTAATGCATAGCCGAAATAAACGGCGACGAAAGTGATTCGAGTAATAGAGTCCTCGAAATTATTCATTGTGTGTTTAGGATCCAACGCAATCCATTTCGAATATGGAAGGTTGCTTGTTTAAAGTTCTAAAGTTTATGTGATTTAGCGAGAGAGCAGAGAGAAAGAGAAAGGGAAAGGGAAAGGGAAAGGGAAAGGGAGGTGACATGATGATAACAAGCAAGGAATTTGATGAGTAAAGAAGATTCAATGAACACGAGAGTTTAACATTGAAAAGATATAAATAAAAGTAAAAATAACTTTTCAAGAATAAAAAATAAAAAAATTAACTGAAAAGTGGTGATTCAGATATAATATAAAAGGTTGGCTGTAGAATTTACATGGATAAAATTTTGATAAAGAAACCATTTGTGACAGTATCATTTTCCTATAATATTTTAAGTTTGAAACCGTACAATTTGGATGGAACCCGTACTCTTGCGCCGGCGCGGTACTTCTCTTGTTAACTTTTATAAAGTCCGCTCTTACTACTATTTATCAAGCAAAAACAAACGCAAAATTTCCATATTGTTATATGAATTAAATTTAAAGATCTAAAGAAGATTCTTATTTTCTATATAAAATAAAGACTAATTCTTACTTTCATTTTTTCATTAATGGAAACAGAAAAGGTCACTAATGGTTTAAGGGGCTGTATGTTTTTTGATTGGTGCATTAATCTTCTATTGTGCTTGAGTATGTTGTAAGCAAAGGAAGTATTCGGTAAGTTCTTGTTTTTTTATTAGTAGGGTTTAGTTTATTGTGTCTTCAAATGCACATTGGTTGTTAGGTTGAAATTTTGTATAGAGTAAGGTGGGTTTTACATGATCATTGTGTACAGATTGTGAAGCTGCTTTGCTTCCTTAAGTTATTTCTTTTCACTTAAAAAAAAGTCTCTAACCTAGAGCTACACCATTAAAACCGACATCATATATTTGATTTAGTAAGTGAAGCCAAACAAGGTTCCCATAACACTTATTTTATTCCCTTCTACTCCGATCATAGCTTAAGATAGACATAAACTTTATGTGTTATGTAACATTACCACTCTGCGAAAGCACACACAAATAAATGACATACAACTCCCTATTAACTAAGCAAACGTTTCTTTCATTAAGTTCTTGACAAAACAATGTGCTTATTAACAAGTAACAACCATATACATAAATCAATCAAAAGATAAGATGCAAAACAAAAGGAAGAAATAATAAAATAACATCAGAGAATTGAAAAAAATAAAATAAAAATATCTTCCAATAACTGAAGAGAATAAAAGCTTTATTAATTTTAAGAGATTAGTTTATGACCCATACCACGTCGACTAGGACCAGAGTATGCTTGAGCCATGATGAAGGGCAAGGAAACAGGTGAATGCTGATGAGGAAAAGGCCTGGAGGCTTCAATGTGCCATGGTGAGAAGCAAAATAAGATAAGGAGCAAAAGAATCATCGAGAGTCCATGATGTAAGGTGAACAACATGAGACTGGTAAAATGTTCCATTTCTATTTTCTAGATTTCGATCTTAGGTTATGATGTTTGTGTGTTGTAGTTCCTACTTCCTTGTGGCCATCATTTTATATATACATAGAGAAATGGTAGGGGTTTCACTTTTCAGAGGAGATTGCGTTTTGAACAAATTATTAAATGCTTGTTGAGTTGTCTCAAATCTTAACAAATGTAAACAAGGTTGCGCGGAGAATAAAGCTGGTGTGAGTATGAATCATATCGTTAGGGAGAGTACAGTACTGAGAGAAAATGAACATCTCATGACATCATATTCAACAGTCTATCTTCCAGGAATAATTAGTATGGATTATACAAAATTACAAATTAATAGATTCCAATTCGCCATTCACATTAGGTACGGCTTTCCGGGAGTTGCTAATTTCTCAATTATATAAAAAAATTTGCTTCACAATAGTTTTATAAAATTATTTTCAATATTTTAGTATTTAAAATTAAAAAATTATCATTTTCTTAAAATGATTTTCGAAAACTGTTCTTTTTTTTTAAAAAAACAGAAACAATTATAATTAGTTTTATTTTTTATTTTTATTTTAAAAATTTAAAATATAATAAAAATATATTATTTTTTACTTTTATTAATGAAAATTCAATAAATATAAACAAATTTTTTATTTTCATATTTTTATAATAGTTTTTAAATAACATTTATTAAACAAATTATTCTTTCTCTTTTTTTAAAAAATAATTTTTTAAAAGTCTTTTCAAAAACTAAAACTAAATTAAATCAGTCAAACTCATGTTCTTCCCAAAAGCTTCTCGGATTTTCATCAGATCTTGGGTTCAATATTAAAATATCAATATGGAATATAGAAATTTTTTTTCTAATTAATAATAGCTTTGGGTGTTTCCACATTTTGTGGTTTGTTAATGAGAATGTTGTAGGTCAAAGACTGGGTCTAAACTCTAAAGTATAATTGGTGATCAGACGGAGAGGTCACGAGATAGCATGTACAACAACTAGAAATATAAATGTAACACATATTATATAAGAATTTTAGGGATTATAAAGTTGGAATAACAAGAAAGGTCGGGGAAGTAAAAAAATGGAAATAAGTGTATGCGAATTTGAATTTCTTTACTAATAAAATTTATAATATTAACAATTATCATTTTTTTATAAAAATAATATTGTATAAGAATTTTAGTTGATTAATTAGGTCTAAGTTAATCTTGCGTTGACAATTTCATCAGTTTCCTTTCTGTTAAGCAACGGAATATAACAAAAGATTATGGCAGCCTGTTTTGTCAACCTCATGGTTCACAAGGCATTATTAGTCATAGACAGCTAGACACTATAAAAATACAATATGTTTTATTTATTATAATGCAAGAGAGATTTTCACGTGTAACTGTAAGTACACATCAAATTGTGACATCGTATAAAATTCAAATTAATTTGAGACAAATGTTTGAACAAAGATTTCTATGCAGAACTAAATAAAGACGCAACGTAAATGATAAAATTTCTTTAATAAGTTAAAAATAATTTTTATGTTAGTTTTTTAGAATTTTTCAATTTCAATCTTTCAAAAATTAAGGTGTATAATTAATTAATTTCAGTTTACAGAAAATGTTTCATTCATTTTTTATAAGTACTTATTAAGAAATTTCAAAATTAAACCAAAGCATGTTAAAATATCTCTATCAAAATAAGAACTTTAAAATTGAAATCCTCAGTCGTTCAAATAAAAGTCACTTAAGATTGCAGTTTATTTATAACCAAGCCATTATTAATTATCGGGATAAAGAATGCATATATATATATATATATATATATATATATATATATATATATATATATATATATATATAAAAGATAAAGTATGCATAAAATTTGGTTAACAAAAAAAAATTATAATGAGTTTTTAGACATTATTGAATAATAACATATCAATAATGTTACAATTTTTTTTACAAACAAATATTAATTGTTAATGTGTTTCATTTAAAGCAAAGATGAAAAAGAGAGATTAAAAAAAAAGTGAAAATGTAAAGTGTTTTTTATAAGGCTATTTATGATTAGGTTATTTTAATAATGTAATCATAACTATTAAATGAGTATATATGTAACTAGTTATAATAATCATAATTATGATAAATTCTTTTATATGTAACTTGTTATCATGATAAATAATCGGTTATATATATAGATATATATATATATATATATATATATATATATAACTATTTACATAATTGTCAATAATTAAAATTAATTATATAATTAATTACAGATAGATAATTGGTTATTTACTATTTATTTATAATCCAATTTAAATAATCAATCTTGAAAATGAAATCATTCATAAAACTTATTTTTCTATTTAGCATGTTTCCTACGTAGATGTGTCTAGTGACGCAGACATGTGGAATACATTGGGAAAGATTTTTTTTATTCAACATATTATTCATAACGTTGTGATATTTGTCACAAATTTGTAGGTAGTTTTTTTTACTTAGTACATTATTCACAATGTCTTAAAGATGCAGACACTTCCACAAAAGTGTGGAAGATGTCATGTAAGTTTTTTCCTTTAAGCATTTTTTCCATATGGAGGTGAGTATTATTATAAAGTTGTGGGTGGTATCAGAGAAAATTTTCTACTCAGTGCATTATCTGCAAAGATATAACCTATGCCTCTAACATGTTATTATCTTTTTTTCTAGTTAGTTCATTTTTCATGGATCGTGATCACTCTCACATAGGTGTGAGTGATATCAATCTACTCAAGGAATTTTTCACATAGATGTGGCTATTTGCATAAAGATGTGAAACATGTTAGGAAACCTTCTTTACTTAGTACATTATCCACGTGACTATTCACATATTTGATTATATATATATATATATATATATATATATATATATATATATATATATATATATATTCAATAAGAAATAGAATAGTTTATTTTTATTTTTATAAGAACCATTAAAAAACCTAATTTAAAATATAAACTTTATGAAAACATTAAACTTTATTATATACTTGTATCTTAAAATTAATCATATTTTATATTACGAATGAAATTAATTTAACATTAATTTTTAAATTAGTTCTTATTTTTAAAATTAATTTTATCAAGATGCTAACACATATATGTAGTGTTTATGGTTTATTTGAGTTTGAAAAAAACATCTTAAATTTTAGAAAATATGATAAAAATGTTCATTTATAGTGATATTTTCATTTATCCATCTAACATTTCTTCCATTTATATCCTTTTTCTTTATTTTCTAATAAAAATTAATTATTGAATTTATAAAAAAATTAATATATTTAAAAGAAAATTAGTGTTGTAAAAAAATTTTATATTAACTATAATCACCAACACTCTTTATTGATAACAAAAACTAAAAACATTTAACAATAACTAGAAATAACTAATTATGAAATAAAGTTTAATAATAATAATTTTTTTAATAAAATTAAATTAATTGTATTAATATATCTATAAAATAGGTTATAGTTACTTCATAACCATATTAAAGTATCTAGTTTTTACTAGCTATGATTTTTTGTTTTTTGAAATTGGGTTTGTTTAGCAATCCTAGTCTTCTTATTTGGTTTGATTTAAAATAGAAGAAGAGAAAAAACATCACCTTAGAAGAGATGAGAGAAAATTTCAATAATATACGATCACTCGATGCTGGCCCTGAGCACAGTCAAGGTAGACACCATCCCAGGCCTTAATTTTAATGTGTGTCTATATATATATATATATATATATATATAATAAAATTAAAAGTTGTATATTTATTATTATTAATATATATATATATTTTAATAAAAAATAAAACAACTATCCATAAAATAATAATCTGTAAACAAAATATTAATATGTAATAAGTAATATTTCGACTTCCACTGTTAAGTCGTTATTTTGGAAAATGAAAAGGTAATGAATGCTTAACATTAAAACTTTGATATCATATAATACAATTTTTTAAATCTGTCTTATTTTTAACCTAAACAAACCTTTATCTCACGCTAACTTTCTCTTTGCCATCAATTGTCCGAAACTGTGACTTCACTCATCACTAATGTTAATTCCCCATTTCCCCTTCTCCGCACTTGCAATAAAATTGCAATGAACATTTAGAAAAGAATAGTTGATTTTTGCTTTATTTTTTATGAGTTTTATTGTTGCTAAAAGCAAAAGACATGAGCCAAATTTTTCATTAACTTAGGAATCAAATTTAGGAGCAGCATACCCATGTATTATATTATATGTCTATATTGTTCTCCAATTAATCAAGTTCTAATAAATATTACACTTTACGTTGAAACCACCACCTCAGTAGTTTATATTTATTTATAATAGTAAAAACTATAAGGTAAATTAACTTTCTTGATGAAAATCATAAAATCACAAAGTTAAAGCGATTGTCGTTGTTTATAGTAGTTCTGATTTTAATATTATAAAAGGTATTCTACTATTATATTCCTCCATACTGTATTAATATTTAATATTATTGAGGTTGATACTTTTATGATTTTTTTTAGAATTATATTGAAGTTTGGTTATCTGAAACTTGACCAAAAAATTGAGGTAAGTTGAAGATATAAAACCTTATCATGTTCTAATGTTTCATCTCATAATATATTCTCATTGTTATTTATTAATTATGAGAGGTTTTTTGCTTCATTTGTAGATTATGAGAGAATTATTGATGATTTTGTAATAAAAAATGCATGAAAGACAATATTTAAATTATTAGAAGGACATTTTATCACTTTATCCTAGATACCAAAAATCTAAGGAACATGCTTGCATCCCTGTATCTTTACAAATAGTAATAAAAAATATGGGACAAAATAAAATCTTGAGATAATTTATTCCTTACTTTTTAAAAGTTATATATAAAACACTGTGCTTTGATCCTTTTCCTCAAAAACCTTTCAATATTAGTGAAAAGAAAAAAGTTGTAAGGAAAGGAATTTTAGCTTCCCTTTCTTTTCTTCCAAAATTTTGCTAACAAGATAGAATTTGAAAATAAATAAATAGGTGATTATTTGGCAACAGTTTTATAAAACTGTTTTCAGTATTTTAGTTTTTAAAAACTAAAAAACTTGTTTGAGTAGTATTTTTTAAAAACAATTTTCGAAAACAGTTCCAATTTTTTAGTTTTTAAAAATTAAAAAACAGAAACAACTAAAAGTAGTTTTGTTTTTTGATTTTTTATTTTTTTTAAAAACTCAAAATACAATCAGAATATGATGTTTTTTGCTTTTTATTAATGAAATTATAATAAATATGAACAAAATTTTTCATTTTTACATTTTCAAAACAATTTTCAAATAAAACTTGACAAATAAGTTTTTTTTTCTTTTCTTTTCAAAAACAGTATTTGAAAACTATTCTTGAAAACTCTTTTCAAAAACTAAAAACCAAAACCAAACCAATCAAGCCCTAAGACTCCTTTTCTCTCTTTCTCCCACATCAAACACATTGCAAGATAACATGCCTTTCAAAAAAAAACATTGCAAGATAACATGTAAATTTAAGCAAAAAATATTAATAATTCTAGGAAATATAGAAAAATATGAAGCTGAGGAGCAAGTATTTAAAGTTTTAAACTAATACTCTTATTCTAATTTCTAAGGACTGGATCAGCATTGTTCGTACGTATACCTGGTCACATGATTTTCTGGATCTATAACATTTGTTCCGTGATAATCTAAATCTCTTTCCGTATATCTTTATTCTTGACTAAGTTGCTACCTGAGCCAAGTGGGGATTAAGTGCAAATTAAAACTTTAGATGACTTGGTCTTTAATTAATTGCTATTTGTATCCCCAAAACAGAACAATCTAATTCACGAGCCAAAAATCAATATAAAAAAACTTTTTTCTTTAAAGTAGTCATTAACAGCGCACTTACTTTTATTAATTTAGTAAAAAAAGATCTTTTTCCCTTGGGCAGTTAATACTTTAAAGTTTAAAGAGCATCATCATTATCTTTCTGTGACGTGAAGGGTATACTGCTTAACTATGATTTGGGGCCCTTTAAAAGCCATACAGAGAGTGAAACCAAGCGAAGAGCGTAGTTAGGTGTGCTTGATTGCTCCTAACAACGATCCAATTATGATCTTATGAGAATAAAATTCGGCGCAGTATATATATTCCTCAAATGATTGCATAAATAGTTAAAACAATTCCAAAGTCTTTTCGGATTTTAGATCGCTCTTTTGTGAACAATAACTAGGTAGGACTAAGACGTACAGGCACCATGTTTTTTGTGGGGGCAGGGGGAGGGGTTCTGGGTTAAAATTTTATACCATTTCTAATCATGCAACGTATATTTAAAAGACGTGTAAAAAGCGGGCTTTTTCAAACTTCAATTCGATACAAAGTATGGACAGTTTTGTTTCAACCAAGTAATACAAATGTTGAAATTTGAATGAAGTTAACTTTCATTCTTAAGATTCCAACTGTGTATGAATGATTATCACAGGTAGCCTAATTGCTCAACTATCCCATTTCCCATTTTTTGTTTGAATGAGAAGCCCTTCTGTTTCAAAATTTTCGGCACTGGAAAATTTTTTTTCTAGGTATAAAAGGCCTAAACAGAACTTATTTTACAAGTAGCTATGAGGACAAGAACCTAAAAACTGAATGCACCCCTGAGATGGAGAAGAACGAACCGACAATGCAGCATTAGATGGGGTCAAGGGCAATAGGGAAACGAAGATAAGAATCTGGGCATCATTTTCTATATTGATTATGTTTTTTTTTATGCAATACAAACAACCAAGGTTAAACCTAAAACTTGGTGCAAATATTGATAGCATTATAAATGATTTAGAGAAGTATGCAGGAACACTGATTTAGAAACTGAGTTAGTTAAGTATGAAAATGCTTTTCTGAATTAGTTTATAACTAATTACCTATCTAAAATTTTTATGTAAAATCAGCATTAACAGTAAATCTTATATCAACGAATGGACATATATGTACATGCATATTCTTTCGGTAGGATGGGCCAGTACTGTCCTATATATTCACACTACACCGTCTGGAACTAAAAAACAAGGGCGACAGTTCAACCAAACGAGCTCTCTCTTTTCGTAATTGATAGTCGTGGCTGCATGTGACACGCATATTTAGATTGTTTTATTATAAAAGTAATATAAAGACTAAAATTTAGTGTAAAATTCATAATCAATATCAAAGTTAATCTAAATTAATTTAATTCTAAATTCACAATTAATTTTAAATTTTCATAAAAACAAACATACTAAAATTTATTTAAAATTAATTATAAATCCAAAAGCTATCTGTTAAAAAATATAAAACAAAAGACGCATAAAATTGGTTCAGGGAGTCAGCATGCACCGCCTAACATATAAGTAACGTATTGGCAACAGAAGCATCGAGTCAAAAACTCGTGTGTAAAGAATGGGTTGAACGCGAACATGCAAGATGAGCTTGTAGACTAACTAATTAACCACCTTTGCATTCTTTCGTTGTCATTGTCATATCTTATTCATGTTATCCTTTCGCTGTGACAACATGAACTGCTACCTTGTATCTGACTCACTATTGTGTATTTATTATAAAGTCAAATCGAAAATATTGAAGAATTTCAAAGCAAGGATATGCAAGGGAGAAAGAGAAACCATTATACCCCTCACACACGGACGCCACCGCAACTGTTCAAATCATGTGGCTCGAAACAAATAGCACAGGCGGGTTAAAGTCAAACAAGAATGCAACTCTTGAGGGTCCACGTGGAAAGCGCTTCACCGTCCTCAGCAGAAAATCTTTTGTATATAAACCAAGTGATGGCTTTTCGTTTAGCCCAAAAATACAATAGCTGGAAATACAAAAAGAAAAAGAAATACCAAGAGGCCCTTAAAAATAAGGAATAATATTATTTGTTAAAAGGGGTTGTTTTGTGAACAAAGATGCCGATGAAGAAGAGCCTTTGGATTGCGTTGGTGACCATAATGCTTGTGTTGTCATCGCAGCTCTGTTTGGTGCATAGCCGAGTTCTTCGGTCCAAGGCAGCTGATGATTGCGTAGAGTTGAAAGGATCAGACTCTTCTTCTATACGGAGAGGGTTATTTGTTGTTTCTTCTCACAATTCAAGTACTAGTGATTCAATTAGACTAGCGTATTCTGGACCCAGCAAAAAAGGACCTGGACATTAATTTTTTTTACAATAAAGTTGTGTTCCATTAAATTCAGCTTCTTACATTTTTTCCCTTTCGATTTTGGTTTTTACGAATGCTTTTCCATGTTATATGTTCTCTTTTTTTTTTCTCATTGATACATATGTATGTAACTTGTACATTGTAGAGTGCTTGCTCATTGTAAAAAACAAGGCGTAGCACAATACATGTTTGATGTGTTTTTATCATGACTGCATGCGTAAAATGCATTTTGAGTATTCAAATGATAAGAAGTAAAAATTATTCATATTCTTTAGATTGTTAAATTGATCAGTGTAGAGAAACTAAAACAACAAGGGCTTCTTATCTATCTGCAACTTACCGCATGTGTAGATATACATTTAAAACGTATTGACCAGCATTATATTGCCAGAAGTTATATACACATCATACTACTTTTGTCCTTGTGTACATTTGACTCGAAAAATTATAGCATATGCGATTTTTCTTTGCCAATGCAAACACGCTATAATATGTGGTGCCTATATATATATAATTATAAACGCTATAATATATGGTAAACATGAAGGGATGATGAAAGTTATCATCTTAGAGAGTACTACTCCAAATGTCAGCAGTATTTCTCATTGTTTAACAGAAAAAGGGATATATATATCCCTCTCTTCTCTTTTATTTGGTTTGAAACCTTAAGTTATGTAAAAATATCATATTCCTCTACAAATCTAGGATTTTATGGTGGGATAATAATTATAATAACTTTTGGTTTAAATATGTTGACGTAGTTCTCATTAGTGAATTTTGTTTTTATTTCTAATATATTTTTTATATTTAATTTCTAATAAAATTTTAATTTTGTTTTTATCCCTAAAACTCTATGTAAATAATTTTTTTGGAACTTTTTGAAGTGCTATCTAAATAGGTTTAGGATAAATAAATAAATAAATAAAATATTAAGGACCAAACAAAAATTTTAATAGAGATAAAAAACAAAATCATAAATTTATTAGGGACTAAAATCATGTTTAAGCCACAATTGTTTTTTGTTTAATTACATATATCATCCAGCAATTTAAGACCTTTGGTTAAGTTGAAACAATTTTCAACCAGTTGATCCATAACATTGCATGATAATGACCATAATAAGTTTGTAACTATAAAATGTAATATTTTTAAAATATAAACATATGTAATAATTGTTTTGTTATGTATTTTTGGTAGAGATTAAAGAAATATATTGGTTGGAATAAATAGATGTATGAAAATAAATGAGAAATAAAATAAAAATAGCTAAACTTAGGAGAAATAGCTAACGAAAAAATAATTAATAATGAAGATGATAGATACGTAAAAATATATGAGAAATAATACAATATCATAATATTAAAATGGGAGCACAACTTAGGAGTCCCTATGCAAACGGGTTTAAAGCAAGGTGACCCTTTAGCTCCATTTCTATTTTTAATTGTTGTTGAAAGGCTTGGAGATCTAATCAGAAGAGCAATGCACTCAAATTTGATATCTGGCATTAAAAGAGGTAGACAGGAACTGTAAGTTGTGATACAACAACTTGTAGATGACACTATAATCATGGCGACTCCCAAAACACATAGTGATTATACAATGAAAAGTGCTCTAAGATGCTATAAATTGGTGCCAAGTTTGAAGGTAAATTTTCATCAGAGCAATCTGGGAGATGTAGGGATGAATCATCAAGAACTATAGTCTTTTGCTAGGATCCTTAACTGTAATGTAATGCAATTTTTATTTTCTTATCTAGAGTTCTAGTGGAGACCAATTAGGAGTGAGAGAGTGTGGAGGTCAGCCTATCATTGAAAAAAGGAAAGTAAAACTATAATCCTGGAAGGAAAAAAACTATCATTTGGAGGACAAATTTTTTTATCAAATCTAGCCTTTCATCTATTCCTCTATATTTTCTGTCTTTTTTCAAGGTTCCAAAGAAGATATCTAATTCAAAGCTTGAAAAGAAAATTTCTGTGTGAAGGATCAGATGATTGCAAAAAGTTAGCTTGGATCAAACAGGAGCCCGTTTGTAAAAAGAAAAGTCAAGGAGGAATGGAAATTAAAGATGTGGAGTCATTTAACAAAGAATTACTTGGCAAATGGAGGTGACGGATTCTACAAGGGGAAGATGCTCTCTAGATAAAAATACTAAAATCTAGATATGGGAAAGACATTAGAAGTAACTTGTTTGGGAACATGGGAGAGGAGCATATCAACGGTGAAAGGATATTCTGAAGGTAACAATGAGTGGGGTGTAGGAGAATGGTTTCTTGGAAATGTCAAGCTTGTGGTTGGTGATGGGTCTCAGTTCAAATTTTGGGAAGGAGGATGGAGGGAGACAACAGGGTTGAAGTCTGTGTTCATAGACTTTATGCCCTCTCCAATAAAAAAGATGCATTAATATAAGAAGTTAAAGGGTGGTAAGACCAAAAATGGGAGTGGCAATTTGAATGGAGGAGAGGTTTATCCAGTTGAAAAGAAGGGTGGGTGAAGGAGTTGGAAAGGGCTTTGCAAGGGGTGCAGTTAAAGTAAGACTTGAAAGATAGATGGAGATGAGGAGACACTTTAGGCGATAAAGTGGATTATTCTATTTGAGAGGCATATGACTTAATTCATGGGGAATATGATGAATTTGATTCTGCTTCTAAATTTTTCAATAGGATATGGAAAGCAAATGTGTCATCCAAGGTTGCAGCATTTTCTTGGCAAGTCGCACACAGTCAGATCTCTAAAACGGTTGAACTTGCAAAATGAAATATTTCTCTCCCACATGGTACTGTATACTTAATTTGTCATAATCATCCAGAAATAGTGCCTCATCTACTCTACTCTTCTTTTGTAAACTTTGGATGAGTTTCTATAGATGGTTAGAGTACCAAGGGGCTTTATCTTCAGAATGTCAATCTCACTTATGGTCGTTTCTTGGGATTTCTACATCTAGAAGAAAAAAGGTAAAAGGACTTCTTAGTATAATCTGGCTGACTATACTGTGGGGTATCTCGTCGGCGAGAAATTCACTTGTATTTAAAGGTGAATCCTTCTATGTGGAAAAGGTTTAACAAGAAGTCCTACAAAGATATTGACTATGGACAAAGGGTGTTGTACAAATTCATCTATTTCATTTTATGAGTAGTCTACCCAACCAGCATACTGTTTTACTAAGGGATTAGCTAAGTTTAACTCTGATTTGATACTGACATTTGGGGATTTGATGAGCTGTTAATACTATTTTTTCGCTATTCTGATCTTGTAATTGGTAATTAATTTTTAGTCATACCTTGTGACTACAGGATAATCTATAATGATGAATAAATTTTGTCTTTTTTTTAAAAAAATTAAATTAAAAAATTGTGACGTGAAAAGTTAACATGCATGTTCATAAACTAAGAAGATAATAAAATGATACAAGAATGTAATAATTTATCTTTTTAATAATATTAAAATTTATTTATCAACAATCGAATAATATATTTTTATTAGAGAATAAAAATAAAATAATATTATATTATACACCATTGTAAAAAAGAAAAATTTAGTAGTAACAAATGTCCTCACACTATTAAGAGTATATATGTGCCTACTCTATATAAAGTAGAGTTTAATTATTATATATTGATAAATTTTTTATTTATATAACTTTTAAAATATTAATTAGTAAAATTTTGTAACTCTTTATAAATAAAAAATTAGGATTAAATTTCATTAGATAAAAAGAGTGTCCAGTAATGTATTTTCAATATGAAAGGAAAATTAAAATTAGAAAAATCTAATCCATTCTCCATCCCTCCCATTTTAAGTAAACTAAACATTCTTTCTAAATCTCTATAATTTCCTCCTTCTCTCTCAAACCAAACAAGTGTAAGGCTATTAAAGGACAGGGTCGAAAATCCAGCTTCAATTATGATTTGTTTGTTTGCTCTAACGTCGTTAGTATTAATTCAAAGTCAATTAAGGTTCTGATCGAATTTAGTAGGATGAAATCATTATAAGGTCAAAGCTTTTTTCAATTATTGTTCCTTTTAAATGCCAAATTCCTAGACACCTCTGCTAATAATAAACATTGACTCGTGCGCTATTGATTGTAATAAAAATTAAAACAAAAAAGAAAAGACAGAAGATAGAAAAATTAATAAATGATAATAAAACCTGGTCTAACAAAACCCATACAAAAGGTAACAATCAACTTTTGAGTTGCACTTTTACACACCTAATTAACCTAATCTCCTGAATTCAAGTCAATGATAAGATCATCTTTGAACGAGGTCACTGCCTCAAAACTAACTTGACCTTGCCTGGCAGCTACACAATTCGCTTGAATATGACACAAACTTTCTTTTTAAGATTGACGAAATATTTGACATAACGGAGATCGAACAGATGATGTAAATAAAAGGAAATCTTAAATCAATAGATACAAGATTATAGTATGTATAGAGAATTAAATATAAAAGGATAGAGGAAAGAGAATTTGTGTACCTCAAATATATTGAATTGAAGTTCTTGATTTTCAAGAACAAAAAAAACCCTAGGAATGATTATTGTAGAGATATGAGTTCAATAAGAACTCTTGAGGGTTTTACTACCTACTTTCTAGGGGATTATTCTAGAGAATGTGTATTGTTGTTTTTGTTATAATTTGCTTAATGGGATGACAAATTTATAATCGCCCAGGGTAGGCAGAGACCCCTCAAATGGGCTTTTTATGATTGACTCAACCCATCACAGAGTCAATCTTACTATCATCTCATTCAAATAATCATAAAGATATTATAAGATATGATTATCAGCATATCTTAAATTGCCAGATAATGATAAAATATAATTGATTAATACCAATCCACTATTATTTCCAACATTCTCCCACTTGGATGGTATTAATCAATAATACAAAGATAAATCATTAAGCTAGAATGACAATTATAGACAAATCTTATATTAATGAGAAATTTGAGCTACAAAATAATATCCGATAGAGATATATATCATAAATATTTCTCATAAAGTATATAGAATAATGTAGTTCAATAAAATGATACTACATGGTCTCAAGCATCCAAAAATGCTAAGAGATATGTTACTAAAATGATATTACTTCACACATATCTCATAAGAGAATTTTCAGACTCCCACTGATCTAAGACATCAAAACTTAACCAAACCATATGAGTTATAAAACTCTAAGGTTAAGTATTTGATCAGTGAATAAAAAAATGTTTAATTAATATAATTTTTTTTTTACTTGAGTCCGAAAAATTATATAGGTGAGAAAGCATAATTTACATGCATCTAATTATTCATCGTAGCCTAATAACATATGTAATTACATATAGGCTACATAAATATTCTATAATATTTGACATTTAACTAATCTGAGTTTCAAAAAAGAGTGACTATGTAAGAATCCAAAGATAAGTAGGAAATCCATAAATTCCCTACTAAAACCACATAGACACCTAGTTTATATAAAATGATACTCAGATTATTGTGGCCACAAAATGTCAATTGAGCAAACACTTAGATAATTGGTCCAAACAAAAAAAATTCATAAGTACTTCAATAGTGCAAAATTGTACTCAATAGGAGTACTATCATAATAAGCACTTTTTTACAAAGTAGAAAATCATACTCGATAGGAGTATTGCATCTACAATATACTTATAGAATTTTGACCAAACAAAATATGAAATTTTGGGTAAAGAAATGCACAATACTTAATTGCATACCAAAAGAATTAATGTGCAATGCCCAACAAAAATGCTCTTAACATCCATTAAAGATGTCTATTAAGATACAATGAATTATGTATCTCAATTAAAATAGGACAAAATAAATAGTCAAGTCCTATAAAATATGTCATATCACAATTAAATGCGCACAAGAATATATGACAATACAGATAGATAAGTCTCGAGACATGATACAAAATTATATACTTCTAAAATTTTGATCAATATTAAATTTGGGTAAAAGAGATGCACAATGCATAATTTTATGCCAAAAGGATTAATGTGCAGTACCCAACAGAATGACCTTAACATCAGTTAAAGATGTCTACAAAGATACAATGGATTTTATGTATCTCAATAAAAATAGGACAAAAATAAATAGAGAAGCCCTATAGAATATGTCATATCATAATTAAATGTGCACAAGATTATATGACAATAAAAAATATATAAGTTTCGAGAGATAATACAAGATTATATATACTCCCACTAATCCTTAATATACCAAAAAAATATTAGGATTATCATTAGGGTACACTAGTATTAAAAGTTCTAGTGATAGTGGGATGATGACTTTATAAGATAATAATAAAAGTGAATTAAAATTCACTATTATTCTACTTTAGGAATTAGAAAGTAGTAGAATAACAAATTATTAATGAGAGAAGTGGTTAAAATAACAAGAATATGAAACCTACAAATTCATCCATAAGAATAAATAATTCTCACAAATGGTTTCATAATTAACCACATATTAATCAATCTTTACAAAAATATTGACCCCTATGAGGATCTTGAAAAAATAATTACATGAGTGAGAAAATAGATCACTTGATAATTTTACGTAGAATATGAGATCATAAGCAAGTTCTCAAGTAATCATAAACAAAAATCAAGTGCTACAATAAACAATATTTACACACACTTGAGAATAAAACATGATTACATGCGGCGGAAGAATGAGACATATTCTTGCATATATTAAGGATATAATAATAAATAGTCTCTAACTCTCATCACAATTTATAATGGACATAGGTTTATTTCTATATCCCAGAATAAAACCTCTAGCTTTTACAAGAATACCATTAACAATATTATAAAATATGGTATGGAGAAATTAATCTCTTAAAATTTGGGATTCCTATATTGTCCTTACAAGAATTGCATACTAATATTGCAAATCAACAGAGAGTTTGTTATACAAGAAAATATTTTACAAGAGACCAATATAAAATCCTTAATATAGATCCCAACAATGTGATCACAAATAATGTGATAAGAAAAAATAATTTTATCAAGAACATTTGTTTTTGCACATGTATGATTAATTGGACATTTAAAGTAAAAAACCTTATATCACAATAATTTATTTTATAAGATATTAATTAAAATTCTAATATACAAAATCCTTCCACTTGATAAAGAAAAAATAAGTTGACATAACAAAAAAATACCCAGAGGGCTAAATAAAATTCAACTATTTCTTTATCAATATATATATATATATATAGAAAATTTGCACCACAAAAAATGCAACATTTGTTTTTGTTTTGAAGGAAAAATGTCCAATTAAAAGTTATAAGTCATTATGGAACAAAAAAAATGAGAGTGTAAATTTTGGTTCCATATAAATATAACTAAACATGATCAAATGAGGGAAATAAACTGAACATTACAAAAATAGGGAAACATTATATAATTCTAAAAGTTCAGTTAAAAGAGAATCCCTAAGGAAATTACAATGCACTATAACTTATATCAATAAAATCCTAATACTGATAGTGTATTAAAAAATCATTAACATAAGCCAAGAAAAATACATTGTATAATACCAAATTACATTAATAACAATACATCGATAGAGTATAGTTATCATCAATGCAATAAAAAAATAATTATATCACAAAATTCACATAAATGCATATAAAATAGTGAAATTATAATTATGTAAATAAAAAAAGAAATTATGCATATTGTCCAATAAATTTGCATAATTTTAATCATATATATTATATGACCAACATACAAAATTCACATTATTATACCCATGATAGACAAGTAATAATAATGCAAATTAATAAAGAAAATTATGCTCATAAGAGAAGGACAATTAAGATTGTGCATAATTAATAAAATAACCTAAAATCAATTTATAAATGATAATTCAATATTAAAGAGAGTACAGTATAATTGGAGAATACAAATACTGTAAAGAATTATCACAATGAAAATAGGTCCAAAATTCAAGATTATAATAGTAAAAAAATTTTAATTTAATCTTGAATTAATCAAATTTTTTTATACTCAAAATACCAATAATATAAAAATATTAAATAAATATGGTATTTTTGAAAAAATAAGAATATAAAAATTAGCAACCACATTCAATGCTTCTGAGAATGAATTTAACACACGAATCATCATACATGATCGTATCAAAACGACAAAGTTCTCCCTTGACCAAATCACAAAAATATGGGTATAAAAATGAGTCCATGTAACCCCCTTAATACTTTCCAAAGTAAAAGTTAACACAAATATATTATGTTGCCCACACAAATGACTCATATTGGTCAAACATAAAAAAAGGAAAACCATTAAGTAATTTTAAAAACAATTTATCCCATAATTATTTAAAATAAAACTAGGTTTTAAAGGGGTAGCACTTAAAAAAAAGTTTCAATATATAATTTACCCATGTAAGAGTAAGGGAATGAAACTTTAACATGTTATTTTAACAATAACAAGTAGCGTAAACACTCATTTTTTTTTTTTTGTGAAAAAACTAATAGTGAACTATATTATAAAATTTCACTAATAACACAAAAAATCTTCAATTCAAATTTAATTTTCTAATAGAAAACAATCATAATTCTCTAATAGAAAACAACCATAATATGTATCTAATTTGGCTCTGATACCAATTGATGGAAATAAAAGAAAACCTTAAATCAATAGATACAAGATTATAGTATGTATAGAGAATTAAATATAAAAGGATAGAGGAAAGAGAATTTGTGTACCTCAAATATATTGAATTGAAGTTCTTGATTTTCAAGAACAAAAAAAACCCTAGGAATGATTATTGTAGAGATATGAGTTCAATAAGAACTCTTGAGGGTTTTACTACCTACTTTCTAGGGGATTATTCTAGAGAATGTGTATTGTTGTTTTTGTTATAATTTGCTTAATGGGATGACAAATTTATAATCGCCCAGGGTAGGCAGAGACCCCTCAAATGGGCTTTTTATGATTGACTCAACCCATCACAGAGTCAATCTTACTATAATCCCATTCAAATAATCATAAAGATATTATAAGATATGATTATCAGCATATCTTAAATTGCCAGATAATGATAAAATATAATTGATTAATACCAATCCACTATTATTTCCAACAACAGATACAAGCAACAAAGAGGAGGAAGGAAATATAGGTTTTGATTCGTATCTTTGGTGAATTACTACCAAGTACGATAAAATTAATTAATTACGAACTTTTCCATTATCATATTTTTTTAAGGAAAGTTACATCAAGCTACTTATACATCAATTCCATTCAGACATGTTTTGGAAGAATCTGGTAGGGGTATAGAAGAAGAAGCGGCTAATATCTTGATGGCTGCCGGTTCATTTAGTGAAGGGAAATTCTTGTGGATTCTTGGAAAATGCTTAGGAGCTTCTGGTAAGCTTCCAGAAGAGGTTGTAGTGAATAAATCGGCTGAGTTGGAAGAAAGAGATAGGAGGGTGGTCTTTACTAGGTCTAGAGTAAGTTTCCAAACTTAAATGTTTAATGGACTATCCTATAATATAAGGGGCATTAGGTGGAGGGAGAAATGGAGGTTAGTGTGGCATTTGGTGGTAAAACATGAATTAAAAATAATTTGTATTTAAAAAACAAAGGTTTCAGATATTGACAGAAGTTTATGCTATCCAATTTGGGGTGACTCTAATGCGGGCTAGTGTGTGATTCCCACTAACAATAGGTCAATGGTCTCTTGTGTATTTGGAATGCTGAAGATTTCATTATTTCTAAAAGTTTTCAAGGAGTTGGGTTCCTTAGGGTAAAAAGAAGATTCAAATTGTAAATGTATATGTGCATTGTTCATTGCCCGGGAAGAAGGTTATGTGGCAGTCTCTAATAGACCATAGATGGTTTCATTGGAATCTGACAAAGTGGAATAAATGAATTCATGGATTTCATATGGAATATGGAGCTTTTGGAGGTTTCAATTGTAGGGCACCATTATACATGGTTTAATGCTAGAAGTAAAGGATGCAACATACTTGATAGGTTTTTAGTCTTCCAAGATTGGCTGGATATTGCCCCTAATAGTTTTCAATTAAATCTTAATAAAGACTTTTCATATCACTGTCCTATTATTCTAAAGTACTCAAATGCTATCTAGGGAGTTAAATCATTTAAGTTCATCAATGACTGACTTGAGTCTGATGGTTATGTGGCAGTCTCTAGTAGAACATAGACAATGGTTTCAAGGATGTCTCTGGTGTGTAGCTGGAGATTTTAACGTAGTAAGATCCTTAGACAAAAGGATTGGAGAAAATGGTTTGATTGGAATGTGACTAAGTGGAATAAATGAATTTGTAGATTTCATCCAGAATATGGAGCTTTTGAAGGTTTCAATTGTAGGGCACTGCTATACATGGTTTTGTGCTAGAAGTAAAGGATGCAACATATTTGACAAGTTCTTAGTCTCCCAAGATTAGCTGGATATTTTCCCTAACAGTTTCCAGTTGAATCTTAACAAAGACTTTTCATATCACTGTCCTATTATTCTAAAGTACTCAAATACTATCTGGAGAGTTAAACCATTTAAGTTCATCAATGACTAATTTGAGTGTGTTGGTTTTAAGGAGTTTATTAAACAAAGTTACAAGAAAATAGAAGTCCAAGGTTGGGGTGCTTTTGTGCTTAAAGAAAAATTAAAAGCTCTCAAAGTAGAGATCAAAAGCTAGAGTAAAAATAATATTGGCAAGGTGGAAGGTACAATCAGTGGTCTGAAGAATAAAATTGCGAAGTATGATAAAAATGTTGAGGAAGGAAGTCTAGGGAAAGAAGTGATGTAACCTCAAAAAGTGCTCCAAGGAAACTTGAGATCACTCTCCCTTGATCTTGCTCCAAAGAGGTTCTTGAGGTGAAAATAGAGCTGATGAGACAAGAAGATGGAGGTACTTAGATGCCACTCTATGGAAGCCTTGAAGAGGAAGTTTGCCACAAGGGAAGAAACTCTTGATAAAAGCCATAGAAGAAATTTCACTTTAAGGAGAGAACATGAACACTCAAAGAAGAAGCTCTTAATTTAGAGAAATCTAATTTCATTCAAATAAGTGTTAACCTTTTACAAGTGGTGGTGGTCTCAATTTATAGAAGCAAATCCTAGTCACGGGCCTATGCAAAGTGGACGTCCAACTCTTATATGATTAGGGAGGGATTAGCTAAATTAACTAAGTGTTAGTTTGGCTAAGAGACAATTAACACATAGTTAAGTTAACTAGATTCTAACAAGGCCCTAATATTTAGGATCTATGTTGTCTCTAGAATTCGAATTTGAATTTGAGAGTGTCAGGTAGACTCCCTTGAATTCTAATTTGAATTCAAATGTGTCATGTAGGAAATAGACTATAAAATGGCACTAACTAAGGGAGATAAGGGGGTCTCACTTGTCTCTCATGTGTTTATGTGTGCTAGAAGGGTGTAGGAAGCACTCTAAGGGGTGTGGGTATCAAACTTCCTCATGTCCAAAATGCTAAAGAGACCCACTCTTCATTCTTAGACTCCATATAAAATACTAGTGACACCTCTTTCCTAAAAAAAGGCAAATAGACCAAAATACAAGACCTAAAATAAAACTAACCACACCACCAAATTCCTAAGAGCTAAGGATGCAAACTACAAGCTACTTAGGCTAATTATTTTATGAAATTATAAACTATGGCCTATATTAGGCTTCTTCATATTCCATCCAAGCGATGTTCTTCCTTTATTCATCCTAGCTTAATTCCTTGCTATGCAGAATTGCATCAAGAAGGGATTAAGCTGAGAATGGAGGCTATTGGGGAATTGAATCATTGAAGTTATTTTCAAGAAATCTATTAGCAGAGAAAGCAAAGATCAAGTAGTTGAAGGAAAGTGATATGAATTCCCGTTTTTTCAATGCTTTCACTAATCAAAGAAGGAAATCAAATGGCATCCTTGGTCTGATGGTAAAATGGGAACAGGTGGAACAACCACTACAAGTTAAACAGGAGATCAATTAGTTCTTTAACGAGAGATTCAAATCCCAGGGAGAGGTTGGGGTTTCCTTGGATGGAGTGGAATTCAACTGTCTTTTGGAAGACCAACGAGAATAATTAGAAAGGGTGTTTACTGAGGATGAAATTAAAATGGCTATGTGAGAGTGTGATAGTTCAAAAGCCCCTGAACCAGATAGCTAAAATATGAAGTTTGTGAAACATTTATGATCCATGTTGAAGAAGGATATAAGAGAGGTACTGGTGGAGTTTCATCAGAATGGGAAGCTTCCTAGGGGGAAAATGATGTTGGAACCAAAGGAACCACATTGAAGATTAGTGAAGTTTTGGTTTTGCTTTTCTATCTTTGTTTTTGCTCTTAAATCAATTTTATGGTACCAAACACATTTATATGTGTGGTACTTGTATTGTATGTTTTAGATAGGCTTGAGAATGTGTTTGGGATGGTTTTAGATAGATTGCATAGGTTAAGTTGTGCTGGAAAAGCTTCAAAAATGAGTTTTTAGGTAAGGTAATTGATTACCCTACAAGAATTTTTTAGAACTAAAATTTATAATCTCTGTGGTAATCGATTACGTAAAATCAGTAATCGATTACTCACGAGAACAAGCACTTTGGGTCATTTTTGTGCAGGATATTAGGTAATCAAATAGGTAATTGATTACCCTACATAAAAACTTATATAAAAGCATTTTGAAAACAGATTTAACTACTTTTGATAGTCCAATCAAGTGTTTGCTTCTAACATATAATTTCTAAGAATTCTCTCCAAGATTCATACCAATTTTTTTATGGTTTGAAAGTGTTTCCAATTCTAAATTCAAGGAAGAGACTCTGTTGAGTTCTAATTTTTTTCGTTTGGGTATTCTTCACGTCAGGTGGTATTGTTTTGTACCTTATTTGTGTTTTTGCACAATGTTAACAATCTCTTGAGGTGTTTTTTGAGATTGTGGGAAAATCTTGCAGCGGTGTGTTGCAAGTGAGACGTTGTGAGTGGCGGGGTGTCACGGTGTAGCAAACTCATGTGGGGTGCAAGAGGAAGTCTCTTCTTTTGTGATTTAAATCTTTTCAGGAGTAAAATTTGTATGTGTGATGTGCATGTACTAAGATTTTAGTGGAAAGCAAATTAATGGAAGACTAAGTCTGTAAACTAGATGTAAGTCAGTTAGATCGAACCTGTATAAATCACTGTACAAATTCTCTCTTCCTTATACTCTTTAAATACAGTCTTTATTGAATTCTTGAAGCACTAACAATTGGGTTTTTGTAGCTGCATTTGATACATTACAATGTGTTGTTGTAGATCAAATTCTTAATATACATTTACTTGATTTTAAATTTGGGTTTTTAACCCATATTTTGTGAGTTTGACTTTTTACTCTTTCTACTCCTCTCTTTTGATTCTGAGTTATTTGATTAAATATTCTTGCTAGGTTCTCAGCTACTTTATTTAAAATCATTATTGAAGGAATTGAATTAATTTGTGTTTTGCCTAAAGGGTTGAATTCTTGAAAACCCTTTTTTTTAAAAGAAGGTAGATTTTGAAAATTTCAAAAAGATGTTGTTTTTGAAAATACTCTGATACTATTGAATAGAAATCTTTGAAAAATAATTTATTGAATCTATTCAACTCCCCTTCTAGATTCCCCCCTGAGACCAACAATTGGTATCAGAGCGGGATCTTGAGAAATATTCAAGATTATATCATCCATTTTTTTTAAATGTCAGGGAATCAACTACCTTTCAGTGAGGGTTTCTCCATTAACATACCACCATTATTCATTGGTGAAAACTATGCTTTTTGGAAAGTTAGAATGATAATTTTTATGGAGTCTATAAATAGAGGCATCTGGAAAGTTGTAGTAATCAATTATAAAATTCCTACATATATGGTTGAAAATCATATACTTGAAAAACCATATGAGTTGTGGACTATTGATGAAATAAAATGTGTTGAGAATGATTCAAAAGCGTTACATATTATACATTTTACCTTGAATAGTGATGAGTTTGTCATGATGTCATCATGCAATATAGCTAAGGAAGTGTGAGATCTAATCCAAGTCACCCATGAAGGTACACTTGAAGTAAGATGGGCTAAAAAGAATACCTTGATCCAAGAATATGAGATGTTCCGCATGAATCAAGTTAAACAATCATGGTTGTACAGAAAAGATTTACACACATAATCAATCATCTGAAGGAACTTGGCAAGCTATTTGAAAGAGAAAGAGTTGAATGTAAAGATACTCAAATCTCTCAACCGAAAATGGAAACCCACCGTGACAGTGATCACTAAATTAAAGAACTTGGCTACCATGACAAATGTTGAACTCTTTAGTAAACTCAGGGAATATGAGATGGATATAACTAGAATGGTAGAAGAAGAACAGAAGGAAAAGAAAGTCAAACGCTTAACATTGAAAGTTCATGAACAATCAAGTGATGATGAAGGCACTGAGAGTGAATCTTCAGAATCTGAGGACATGAGTCTCATGATAAGGAAATTCAAAAGATTCATAAGGAAGAAGAACAACAAGAAAAAGTTTTCAAGTGGCAGAAAGCAATCAAAGAAGGTGAATACAACTCCTCCAAAGTTCACTTGCTTTGAATATGATAAGACAGGTCACATGAAAGCTGATTGTCCTTCTAGAAAGTAGAACAGTGAAGAGCCTAGATCAAAATTCAGAAAGAATAAGGCTTACATTGCTTGGGAAGACAATGTTACATTGCTTGGGAAGACAATGCCTCCACCACATTATGTTCAATATTTGTCTGTGTGCTAGGTATTAGGTTGCACCAAAAGAATCACACATGACAGTAGCAAAAAGGATCATGAAGTACCTAAAAGGAACACTTGATGTGGCATTATGGTATCCCAAAGCTACAAATCCGTTCTCAATTGGCTTTTCTGACTCAGACTTTGTAGGTTGCAAGTTAGCTAGGAAAAGCACAAGTGGAACTTGTCACTTATTTGGGAATAGTCTTGGACAAGCAAAAAGCAATCTTGTGTGGCCTTATCAACTGCTGAAGTAGAATACATAGCTGCTGGAAGTTGTTGTGCCTAATTCTTATGGTTGAGGCTGCAACTTGAAGACTTTGACATCACAATCAACAAAATACCTCTCAAGTGTTATAATACAAGTGCAATAAATCTGACAAAGAATCTTGTACTTCACTCAAACACGAAACATATAGAGATTTTTTATCACTTCTTGAGAGATCATGTAGAAAAAGGTGATTGTGAAGTCCAATACATAGAAATAGAGTTCTAGCTAACTGACATATTCACAAAACCACTACCAAGAGAAAGGTTTTACAAGCTCATAAGAGAGCTTGATATAGTAAACATTCATGAACTGTGACTTTAACTATGATTGATTGATCCTAGAATGCATAATTTGTATGATTGGTTGTTATTAGATAATTCATTGCATAAATTGGTTGAAATTGAATGCATTTGATTATTATCATGCATTAGAAACATTGCATGATGATAGATTGGAAAGGTATGGCATAATTTTCATGTTTACTTTTAATGTCAGAATTAAGAATTTGTGTGATGTAACCTGATTAAGCTTTGCTCTTATATTGATTGTGCTTGATTGTAATACCATTTACCTCATCAATGAAAGCTTAATTCTTGGTTTTGAATATGTGTATTTGGCTTATCTTTATTGATTCATTGTTTGCTAATTGAATTTTAATTTGAACTAACTTGAACCTTGTTTGATAAGGAACAAAGGTAAATACATATCCTATATTTTTAGGACCTTGGAAGTTCACTTTCTGAAGTTTTTTTTTTTTTTTGGTTTATTGACTCATCATGTAGAAATTTTTTGCATAACTCGGCAGAAGTTTTAACACTTTAAGTGCAGATTATGTACTGCACTAATAGGAGTTTCTTCTTTGCGAAATTTAGCCCTCCCAGCTATTTCTTTCCCCCTAACATATCACTTGTTGTTATATGCATCTTGTCTTTTTCACCTTTTTGTTTGAAGTGCCAAAAGGGGAAAAAGACTTGTAGAAGATATGTGAAGCCATAGGGAGAAGACTTGGTGAAGTCTTTGCTACAATTTTCTCAAGTATAATCAAAACTTGATTCAAGAGCAAAGAGCAAAGCTACTAGATGGTACTAGAAGAATGAAGTTCAACTTAAGAGTGATTTGGAGAGTGGTTTGGCCCATCAAAACCAAAAATAGGGAGATTGTTGGAACCAAATGAACTACATAGAAGTTTTGATTTTGCTTTTCCTTCTTCGTTTTTGCTCTTAATCAATTTTACCGTACCAAATACGTTTATAGGTGTGGTACTTATCTTATGTGTTTTAGATAGGCTTGAGATTTCGTTTGGAATGGTTTTGGATAAATTACATTGGCCGAGTTGTGCTGGAAAAACATAAAAAATGGATTCTTAGGTAAGGTAATCGATTACCTAAAAATAGTAATCAATTACCCTGTGAGAATTTTTTAGAACAGGAATTTATGCTCTTTGTGGTAATCGATTACCTGATTTCAATAATTGATTAATCCCAAGAACAAGCACTTTGGACCAGTTTTGTGCAGGATATCAGGTAACTAAGTGGGTAATCGATTACCCTGCATTAAAACTGATATAAAAGCATTTTTAAAACAAATTTTACAACTTTTGAAGTTCAATCAAGTGTTTATTTCTCATATACAATTTCTAAGAATTCTCTCCAAGATTCATACCCATTTTTTATGGTTTGAAGGCGCTTCAATTTCAAGATTCAAAGAAGAGACTCTATTGAGTTTTGATATTTTAATTTGGGTATTCTTCACATCATGTGATATGTTTTTGCACCTTTATTTTTGTTTTTGCATAAGGTTAGCAATCTCTTGAGGTGTTCTTAAGATTGTGGGAAAATCTTTGAACGTGGTGTTGCAAGTGAGACGTTGTGAATGACAGGATGTCATGATTTAGCAAACTCTTATGGGGTGCAAGAGGAAGCCTTTTCTTTTGTGGGTTAAATCTTTTCGGGAGTAAAATATGTATGTGTGGTGTGCATGTATTGAGATTTTAGTGGAAAGTAGATTAGCGGAAGACTAAGTCTGTAAATTGGATATAGATCAATTGGATCGAACCAGTATAAATCACTGTGCAAATTCTCTTTGTTATACTCTTTAATTTCAGTCTTTATTGAATTCTTGGAGAACTAACAACTGGGTTTTTGCAACTGTATTTGATTTGTTAAGTTTTCTTGCTGCAGACATCATTTGCTTGTGTTTAAATGTGGGTTTTGACCTATATTTGTGGTTTGATTTTTATTCTTTCTCTCATTTCCTTTTGATTTTGAATCACTTGAAATATAATTCTTGTTAATTTTTTCTTCTATTTTATTTGAAATCATCATTGGGGGAATGAAATTAATTGGTACCTTGTCTTGAGTGTTGAATTCTTGAAAAACCCATTTTTGTAAAAGCAGATAGATTTTGAAATTTTAAAAATGGTCTGTTTTTTAAAATACTCTGATACTGTTGAATAGAAATTTTTGAAAAATAATTTGGTGAATCTATTCAACTCCCTTTTAGATCCCCCTGGGACCAACAGTGATGAAATTTGTTCCATCTGTTGTTTGGTTCCAGAGTTTGTAAACCATCTGTTATTTAAATGTAAGTTCAATTATCTTGTTTGGATGGATTGTTATAGGTGGTCACATTATCTATTTGTGATGTCTATTGGTTGTGAAACAAGTTATTGGCAACTTTTGGGAATATCCAACTTCGGGAAGAGATATTCAGCGTAGGTTCTGAGTATTATATGGCTAGCCACTATGTGTGGAATTTGGCTTGCTTGAAATGCAGTAGTATTTAAGGATGAGATCTTTATAGTAAAAGAAGTCTGGCAAAAGTCCATGCAAAGAACTTGGTTGGGGGTCAAGGGGATTGGTAAGGTATCATTTGTATCTTATTTTGAATGGTATTCTCAACCAGAATTAAGTTTCTCTAAAATAAGATTTAGTAATAAATAGAATCTTTCTTTTAATTCTGTTTGTTACCTTGACGGGATTATACCTTCTAGATTCATGTTGTGTATGGAGGATGAGGTCTTTGTAAGTTGTCACTGGAGAAAGGTCCATTGTATCTTGTTTTTTGTTATGTTTATCTTGGTAATCTCTTCCAATCATTTCTTATATCGTTTGATGTGAGCGATTTTTTCTATTGTTGAATAAAATTTACCTTTTTTTTAAAAAAAAAAAAACTTATACATCCCGAACATTTTTACTTTTTTTTAACGTTTTATACAACTAAACTCAGCCGAGCTTTGGGATTTACAGCGTGTAAAACTAGACAGCAAATTCAATATAAATACTCCTTTCGGAGTTAGGTAACGTTTAAGCTTTTGTGTGTATAAATTAAAAATAAAATGAAATATTTTTCTAATTTATTCTTGTTTTTTTTTTTATTGATAATCACTTATAATATAACTTATTTTTCTTCTTATAACAAAGTATTAATTTCTTTTACTGATAATCGGACCCAAAATTTATTGTAGTCACTAGGCATTCCCCCAAAAAGATGGAAATCAAAGCGAACCACGTAAAAAGAATATTAGAGTTTTTATTTTTTATGTTGTTTTCCATTAACTTAAAAAAAATTGGTTAAATATTTAAATGGCAGTATTTTAATCAGTATTCAGTTCACTTGATTAACTATATAACTTTCAAATTATATAACTTTCCGTCAAAATTTATCCCAAATTTGTTTGGTGGTTTATTTTTTATGCATTGTGAATATAGAATTTTGACAAACGCGTCATTCAATCAGTCATATCATTGAAGGCAAATATTTGTAAGAGTAATTTTGTTTATTACAAAAACGATATATATTTATATATATATATATATATATATTATCATCTTACGGTTGATTCTATTAAAATATAATGAATGTAATTAATAATTAATTTTCATTTTTAGATTTTGAAAAAAATGAAGAATAAGTAAATTTCTTTCTTTTATATATATACGGAACACAACTTAATGAGAAAAAGTAAAAATAAAAAAATATAATAATCATAAAATTTTAATAAATTATTAACTAAATAAATTTACATGATTCTCTGCACCAAAACATTTTTACAAAACACCACTCTCTCCGCCACACAACCACCAACTTCACATGAAAATCTACTACTTCTAGTCTTCTACCCTTCACGAATTCACGATACTTACTATTTTTGGTTCGATTTGATTGACTTCTCAGTTTTCGATATTGAAATAAATCATTCTTTTGGATTACGAGACCAAATATTAGAATAACTAATTTTCCTCGGCCGCAGATTATGACTTTTTTTTTCTCACTGATAATTATTTTTTTGTTACATTTTTTGGTTAAATCGATCATTCTCAGATGAGGCAAAGGACGAGTCGGAGAAGTTGTAGATTTCGGTCATTATCGTCGTAGCAATTGTGGCCGTTGCAATACTAACAGTAGTGGTAAGGTCATAGCGATAGCAGTAGAATGAAGGCAGTGGTTGTGAGGTGGAGAGTAATGTTTATTATGTAAGTTTATTTAATTAATAATTTAATCTGAGTTGCTTGTTAAAATCTCACTATTATGATTATATTGATGAAAAAAAAAAGATACAAGATTATAAAGAATAAATATAAAAAGATAGAGAAAAAAGAATTTATATATCTTATATATATTGAATTGAAATTCTTGTCATTCTGTATGATTATTATTATAGATATATAAGTTCAACAAAAACTATTGAGGATTTATTACCTACTTTTCAACGGATTGTTTCAGAGAAAATATGTATAGTAATTTGTTTAATATAATGACAAATTTATAATCACATAGAATAGGCAGGGACCCTCAAATGGACTTTTTATGATTTACTTATTCCATCACGGAATCAATTTTATTATAATCTCATTCAAATAATCATAAAGATATTATAAGATATAATAAGATATTATTATAATCATATCTTAAATTATTCAATAATAATAAAAGATAATTAATTAATACCAATTGATCATTATTTCCAACATATATGTCTCATTTCTCACAATAATTATTTTGTTTACCTGAGTTTTTTATATACATAACATTATTAAAAGAGTGGATGACGTATCAAAATAAAATATTGAATCTGACGTGAAATTACATGCAAAAGCCTAAAAGGTTGAAGTGGGTGCAGTACAATGGCATGTTAGGGTGGTGAAGGAGTAAGAAATGTTGGGTAAGGGAGATTAATTCTTCAAAGTAGAATTATGTATTATTCACAATTTCATGCACAGAGACAGATAGAAGGTACAATCACAGATAGAACCACTTTCTCCTAACATTCTGTCCGCTTCTAAACTTTCATTAATTGACATTACCTCACCTTTCAACTATCTCCCATGCTCAACAAGTAGTCACGAAATTAATTAGTTTTCTTATTAATCATGAAAGTTTACAAAAGGACAAAGACATGCCAACATTAAAGACACACATTGCTAGAAGTCAACATTAGGTAGTAAGATTAAACTTTAATTTTAATGAAAAAATAGTATTAAGAACATGTATTGCACCTAAAGTTTATTCTTTACAAAATTATGTAATTCTATTTGTGAAATCATTTATTATTCATTATTATTAAAAATGTTGAAATTGAGTATAACTTAACTTCATAAAACCAGTTTGGGTTGCACCTCATTTATATACAATTGTTTCATTATATCACTTATGAATATGAGATTGACAACACATCCTCCTTAACGGGATATATAACACCAATATCATATTAGAATGATAAAATTGAACCTAACTCAATCTCACAAAATAACTTGTAAGGTGAGATTTGCACCTCATTTATTTAATATTATTTTATCATATTACTAATCTACGTGAGATTGCTAACAATAATTTAGTATAAAAAAGACTTTAACCGGAATAATTTCATTAAGTACATTATTACAAGTTTCTTTTATAAAATAATGATTAAATTGCTAACAAGAGCAATGCAAAACCCTAATTTAGTACTTCAAAGTGTAAGGATACGTACCTCAACTTAATTTTCAACATGAAAGAAATTTCCAACCAACTTTGATTACATTATTATCTAACAAAAACAGCAACGTTAATGTGCGAACAGCAAGTTTGTTAATGTAGCACATTAAATAATGTGTGAATGACACTCATAATATAATCATACTTTCTTTATTTATAATTGAGTATCATTTAAGATTAATGGGTAATTTAAGAGAAATTGAGTCATGCTTAAATTCAGTATTGTAATCTTTCTCAATGAAAAAAATCAGTTACATAAATGTTTATAATTGGATGTATCATTAAAATCAACTAATATTATCTAAAAAGAACAAATTATATAAATACTTCTTGAAATTCAGTATGCACTCTTTGTTTTATTAACTATTACTTTTTCACTTCTTAGAGGCATTAATGTAAGGTTTAAAAGGGTTCTAGTACAATATTTTTAATCATATAGGGAGTGTTAGTGTAATATTTTTAAATTTAAAAGGGTAAGTGTAGAAAAATAAAAAATAGTAGAGTTATATGTAATTTGATAAAATTTGAGTGGATATTGCTTTATCTTAAACAATGAAAATGGAATAAAAATATTAAAAAATCTAGCTATTAAAGAAACAAAACAAGTATGAGCCTAAATTGTACGAAAAATTGGATATTTAAAATAAATCAATATCTAATTCATTTAAATTAACTTTAATGGATTGATTTCATCTCCAAGTTATTTTTTTGAATTTTAAATTCAAACCAATTAGTTCGATATGAATTAAATATTTATTTGAATTTTTAAAAATCCAAAATTCAAACTGTAAGGGTATAGAGTCATCAATAAGATGTTTCAACTAAGTATGAGTTGAAGATTCTCGACTGAAGTCAAAGTTGAGCCAAACATATCTCTACCAAAATCAATTAAAATCAGCCAAAATTGACCAAGACATGCCCTAGGCGAGGTTAATTTAAAATCTAAGTTGAATATGTTGTAGGCAAAGTTGTGTCAATCATTCTTCAACTAAAATTGTCCTAAAGTAACCCAAATATAGACCTAAAGTGGTTGAAATTAGGAGAAACCGGCCAAAACATGTCTTAAGCAGACTAAGAAAAAAATAACAACCAAGTCAAGAATGTCGTGGCTAAGGTTGAGCCAAGAACACATTGGCAAAAATTGACCAAAAATAATATAAAGATGTCTTAGGTGAGGTTGAGTCAAAGATCTATCAATTGAGTTAGGTATGTCATGGCAAAGGTTTAGCCAAACATGTCTCAACCAAAATTGGCTTTAGGTGAGGTTGAGCCAAAGATGTGCCGAATGAAAAGAATCCATCTTTCTCTCATGATCTCTTCTTTGTTGAGAGGTTTAGAAGGTTGGGGAAATGGATTGGCAAAGAGAAGAGGAGATGAGATAAGGCACCACTCATAAAGAAGATTAGCCAAGGAGGTTTTCCACAAGGGGATGAAAGCTAAGAGGTGACACTCTTTAAGGGAAATGGAATTCATAAACAAGGCGAAAAAAAAGGCTCACATAAAAAGCTCACAATTTTGTTTTACAGATGATCAAAAGTGCTTCAACAGGGTGTTGGGGGTCTTATTTATAGGTTAGTCTAATCTAGGTTAGGCTAACTAGATCATGGTCAAGTGTATTCCATGGTTAGGATAACTTGAGTCAAGCTAAATTGACCATGGTACATTAATTATAGTTTATTTAACCCACATATGCACCCACTAACAAAATAGTATAAATACAATAGATATGCTCAAAGTGTGACTAGGGAATATAGTAGTAAAAGGAGGTGAGAATATCAATCTCCTCCTACTCTTAAGCATATATAAATGCATTTAGCCATGTGCAAAAGTGTGACTATGCACTAGCAAAAAGGGAAGTACAAATAATAGTTATGTTTTATTTGTGACAAGGGAGTGTGACCCTTTAGAAAAGAGGAGTGAATTAATCATCATGCCTAAGCTCAAAGATAAAGTCTCCTTATCCTACACAAATCCTTTAGAAAAAATTGATCCAAACACAAGGTCAAAACATCAACTATAAGAGTCAACTTACTAAAAAGTGAAAAAAAAATCCCAATGAAACCTAAAGATGTTTTATTTGTGACAAGGATATTATATGTTAATACTTAATTTTGCCCAACTTTATTTTATTTTTTATTACTATTTTATTTTTATTGTTATTTTTATTTATTTAACATCTTTAAATATTTTATTAAAAAAATATAATACTTTCAGAAAATAAAATAAAATAAGAGGTGAGATGACTAAGTGTGAGCTAACGGTTACAAGAAACAAATAGCAAAGTTAGATTATTTTCAGCATGATACAAAAGCTTATTTCATTGGATTTTCCAAATTCTTCTCTCTTTTTTTTTTCAACACCACAGCTCTGCCAGGAGACAATACAGATGTGTCTGTACCACTCTCCAACCACCAACATTCACAGACCTAAACCACAACAATAAAAAAATTACATAAAAAATTTGTTTTATTCATCAAAAATCGTTTGTTGAAATAATAAGAGTGTAAATATAAATAGATTCGGAGAGACAAAGAAAGGATGGAAAAAACATTTTTGCTTATGTGAGAACAAGAGAATTACAAAGGGTAAAGAGCAAGAAAAAACATTAAGGTCTCACACACAGGTAACTCATCTTCCATACTTTTTTTCTTCTCGTTGATGATATACCAATTTGCTTGCTTCCATAGTGTTTTCCCTTCAGCAACTTTGGATATTTATTTTTTCTCTTTCAGTATAAATTGTGTTCTTTAGTTCGCTTTTATTTTATTTTACTTTGCGTTTTATGTACGCAACTTTAACGGTTTCCGCTACTTAGCCTTACTGTGCCACTCATACTCATAGCCTTAGATTCACACTCCTTCTTTTAGCTTTTTTTATTATTTTATTCATGCTGCTAGTTTTGTTAGCTTTCAATTCACTCTCACTTTTCTTTTTTTTTTCTGCGATGTCTAATCCTTGTAACAGTAAAAAGCTAACATCCGTGAGTGAGAGATTTTTTTCATATGCTTTAATGTTTATTTTGGAAAACAAAATCTGAAAAAATAAAATTTAATTATAATAAATATAGCTTTTTTTTTAAAAAAAAAAGTTTAAACAAAATTTATTATAACATGAAAATTTAATATACTAAATTTTTTCTCTTTCTAAAATTTTATGGATACAAGTTGCGACAACTTGAGATATGTAAATTTTTTTCTTAATTAGGTTTCAATCATAATTAATATCATTTTTTTTCTAAAATTATAACATGAACCCGTTAAATACCTTATAATAAGATATATAATCATTATTAAAATATTAATTTTATTCTTAAACATAAAAAAAAATCTAAATCTTTATTAGAGTTAACACACTATTAAAATAATGTTAACTTCCTGCCATTTTTCCTTGAAAAATAATCCATAGGTACTTCTTGTAGCTTTTTATATGAAAAATAATTTTTAGAAAATTTTACTGCAGCTTTTAAAATCTACAAAAAATTCTTACAGATTTTTCTATAGAATAGCAGAAAAGCAAGACATACTTGCGGTTTTCAAATCCGAAGGTGTTACCTACCGTTTTGTGCCGCAACAATTACTTGCGGCAGGTTGTCCGCATGAAGCACCCACCATCTTATTATCCGAAAGAATAACCTACGATTTTTCCAACAAAAAAATATTTTTAAAAATTTAATTTAAAATTATTAGTAAATATATAAAAAATAAATGAAATATATAAAAAATTATTAATATATATAAATATATAAAATTAAACTAAAAATAAAAAATTAAAACTAAAAATTAAAAGTGAAAACTAAAAGTTAAAAATTAAAAATTAAAAACTAAAAATAAAAACTAAAATTAAAAATTAATAGTAAAAAATAAAAATTTAAAATGAATCTAAAAGTTACAAAATTAAAACATTAATATAAAATATAAATTTTGAATTTAAATTTTAAAATTATAACTGAAATTTAAAATTATGAATTTAATTTATATATTTATTAATAATTTTAAATTTAATTTTCAATAAATTCCTAGGGATTATAACTTATAATTAAAAATTAAACTAATTAAAAAATATGAATTAAGAACTAAAATATAAATTAAAAATATAACTAAAAACTGGAATTAAAATTAAAAATTAAGATAGAAATTTAAATTAAAATTTGAAAATTATAAATTAAAAATAAAAAATAAAACTTACAATTAAATGTAAAAATAAAACTCAAAACTACATTTACAATTAAAAATAAAGATAGAAATTTAAATTAAAAGTTGAAAATTATAAATAAAAATAAAAACTAAAATTAAAAATAAAGATAGAAATTTAAATTAAAATTTGAAAATTTTAAATTAAAATAAAAACTAAAACTTAAAATTAAATGGAAAAATAAAACTGAAATTAAAATTACAATTAAAAATAAAGATAGAAATTTAAATTAAAATTTGAAAATTATAAATAAAACTAAAAGGTAAAAATTAAAATTAAAATTAAAGATAGAAATTTAAATTAAAAGTTGAAAATTGTAAATTGAAATAAAAACTAAAACTTAAAATTAAATGAAAAAATAAAACTGAAAACTAAAATTACAATCAAATATAAAGATAGAAATTAAAATTAAAATTTGAAAATTATAAATAAAAATAAAAACTAAAATTAAAATTAAAATTAAAATTAAAATTAAAAATAAAGATAGCAATTTAAATTAAAAGTTGAAAATTGTAAATTAAAATGAAAACTTAAAATAGTACATGTATCTTTCTTATTATACGTCTTGGTACTAGTATATATCTTATTATAGCATAATAATTTAACTTTTTTGGTGATAATTTTTCTGCTATAGGACAAATAGTACTTGTGATTGTTTGCTTCTATAGGAAAAAGTAGTAAAAGTTGAAAGATTGATACACTCATTCATTTTGAGTTTGTCAATCACATAAAGGTTTCCCTCCAAATGATAGTGTCCTCATTTTTTGTACATTTGTCGGCTCTGAGGATTTCTAGAGAGGATTTAGGACTTTTGGAGCAATTTCTCATGCCATTTTAGTGGTTTTGTTTGTACTAGGAATATCACATTACAACATGCTATATGAACAATGATTTGGTGCTTTTGTTTTGAGAGAAATTCCAGAATTGTTTAGGATAACTTCTTAACACCATTATGCTCCTTTAAGATAAGGTGGTTGTTTTGTTTCTTAGCAAGTGATTGTAGGCATATTAATGCAGAACAATAATGGGATATAATCCTATTATCCAGGGGAGATTACCAAATTACCTGAATTGTTTAATATTTTTTAATAAAGAAACTATGACACCAATGATGCCTTTGGATTTTCTAGAGCAGTTGCTACTTGTATTGAATCATCTTATATGATAAACCTATGTGACCTGGATATAAGGCATGTAAAAGATTTTACATTTGTTCACGGTGAGTCTAACAGTTCGTTATTAGGTAATATGTTATGCCTAATAATACATGTTCTTGTTTACTGGAATATTGTTGTTGTGATCAAATGCTTATAGAGATTAGTTCAATTACTATGCTTAAGCCTTCAAGGTTATTTATTCTGATTCTATTTACTACATTTGTTCTAATTGGTTGTTTACAGAAATTAAAGTTCAATTGTTATATGCTTGAGTGGTTATTTATTCTAATTCAATTTACTATCTTTTTTTATTAGTTGTTTACCAGAGATTAATGTTCAAGGGATATGCTTGAGCACGTTTATAAATGCTTTGATGAATGTTTCTCTCCGTGTCTGCATATAAGTTGAAGATGTCTATATTTTGTGATGTTGCAATTATGAGTCATGATTATGTGGTGAACATTCTCTTATTGTCATTGAGGCATTATATTTCTGTTTGTGCCAATGTTTAGAGCAATTTGATTGGACATAAGCTACTCTGCATTTTCAGATAAAATTTACATTGGTTAATATTTCATTTGTTGTTGTTTATGCTATCATGCACTTCACTAGTAGCTCTAGGTGATGTGGGTTGTGTGTGGACTCTTTTTATTCTAATTGCTTACTTACTAGGTAATAGGTATTGTATTTGCATTTTGAGGTTATACTTATGGTAGAAAAAATGAAATTTACTGTAATGGATCATCATGCTAACCTTAGCTTTAGATGACATTTATTTTAGGGATTTTAAAAACTGAAACTGCTTCATATTCTTTATTGTTTCATTATTTATTTTTTTTTGTATGAAAGAATAAGGATAACAATTAATTATCTTATTAGATAATAAAAGTACTAAATTCATCTAAGTTGGACTTAGATTAATCAAGTGCTTTGCATCTGTTATCTATTATATGAAAAGAAGTGTAGTAACCATGTAAAAACTTAATTCAAAGGACTTGGTGGAAAAGTGAGTACCACGTGTAAGTAATAATAAACTATAAATGGTGGTTGTTTTGGAAGTTCAACATGTCTGTTGTACTTGTTTAAAATATCAAATGTATATGAACTTGAATAGTCTTAAAAATTGTTATGAAAGTCCATAAACTATTATGAGAGTCTCTTACAACCCTTCTCTCACAATATCCTAACTATTTTCTTTCCTTTGTTGTAGAGTTCCTGTTAAAGTTGTAGTTGTGACTTTCTAAGTAACCTTATTAGCTAGCTATGATGCAAGTATCAACATACATGTGTTTCGGATCTCCACACAGATTTAGATGGTAACTTCTTTTCTTGTTGATGGATTGGTATTTAGTAGTTGATGAACCATGATTGGATATTTTAGTGGCAACACTTAGTAGGGGTTTAGACACAGTTTCTAGATTACACAGTGTACACTATTCATTTAGAGTCAATCTTCTCATTGGGATTATTAGTTTTCAATGTTTTTAATCTTTATAAAGTTACTTTGGAACAAAATAAGTCTACTTGGAGTATACATAATTAATATTCCCATCTTTTTCTCTTTTTTTCTTACCCTTGCATGTGAGACAGTTATATATTATTATGTCTATTATGAGTTAATAAGATTGATAGAACTCAAACACTTGATCCTCCTTATTACATCACAAATCCTAATATATCTAAACAAAAACTTGGATTTTTTAGATATTTTTCTCTCTTCTCTCTTAATGACTCAGATGTACTCTTCTTATTCTCATATATAGATCATTCTCACTAGATATTTCCCATATATATATATGTAAACCATATCTTTTTTAATTGTGCATGTCATCTTTTTATTAAATTTTTAGGTGTTACACATATAATATGCTTTATATACTATAGAGGTACAATTCTTATATCATTAATATCATTATTCACAAATGTTGTACAATAATTAAATTTACTCCATCACTGTAATTCTGCCATGAATATTATAGAGATACAATGATACAATTTTTTTAATTTAGTATGTAATAATAATAATAATAATAATAATAATAATAATAATAATAGCAATAGTAATATAGATTTTTAGTAAATAAAATGATAATTTTTGTTGTCTTATAAGCATAAATGTGAAAAATATAAAAAAAAAATATAAGAGACATAAAAATTAGAAAGAGAAGTTTAAAAAAAAGAGTATTCATGTGTTGAAAAAACTTTCTTTTATTATTATTATTAATAGATATAGAATTATATTTGTATTTATTTATACTTATATACCAAGTGAAATAAATAAAATTTTTATTTGACAATAATATAAATTAGTTGTATATAAATTAAATTATAAATTATAAAATATTATATTAAGTTACTAAAAATATTTATACTTTCTATCATAAATTAAAAACATTTTATTTTATGAAATTACTTACTAATTATAATTAAATTATTTTTAGTATATTTTAAAAAGAAATTTATTAAAATATACAAATTGAATTAAATAGATTCCTTTTCAAAAAAACAAGAAAATTATTGAATAGGATTTTCTGTGATAGAAAAGATATCGAAAATTTTTATTATAACTAAAATTATTTTAATTTATGATATTATCAAATAATTAAATCTAAATTATTTTTAGTATAATTATTTAACAAAAAACTATCAAATTATTATAATAAATTATAAAAAATAAAGTTTTAACACAAATGAATGCTATTATAAAGAGTTCCACAAATTGACTAGATATACTAGAAGATCTTATAAATAAAGAAATAATATGTTAATTCGTAAATAATTTTAAAAAATCATATATTTTCTGCGAAAATAATCGCAAAAAAAAATCCGTAGAAAATTCCCTCGGTTTTGGGAAGGCAGATAATTTCCTATAGTTTTGTAAAAACGGCAGGTAACTTACATGTGGTTTTCAAAAAATCGCAAGAATTTCATGCGGATTTTTCTACTGTAGAAATTCACAGGTAAACTTCAATTTGTTTTTCCTTTTTTTTGCAGTTATTTTTTATAAAATATCCCAGGGAAATTTTATGTGATTATTTCGATAAAAATTTCCGTAGAAAATATGTTGCAATTATAAATTTCCTTAGGAAAAATTATTCACTAAGGTTTTAGTTTGGGATAATATTTTGTAAGTAAATCCGTAAGAAATAGGTTTCTTACTTTTTTTTAGAGAAAATGTGCAGATAATAGATGGATTTCTAGTAGTGACATTTATGTAATTCTAAAAGTTTTATAACACAAATTGTGAGGATTTGATGTTTTACAACTTATCTCTAATCACAGTTTTAAATCCAAATCAAGTTAATAAGTGAAAATAACTAATTGAAAAGTTACAAGTAAAAAGTAAAATTTGGTGTCTTAATAATTATAATATTATATTTAAGAACAAATATTTTATTATTAGTGGTTAATTTAACAAAAAAAACTTAAATAACAAAATATGGATATTAAAGAATGAATTTTTTAGATGTGACATATTTTTAATCTTAAAATTTTAAAATGTAGGTTGTGATGACTTGATGTTTTAAATTTTCTCTCTAATTAACATTCAATTAAAATTAAATTACTATAAAATAATATATTAATAAAAAATTATTATAAAATCCAAAATATTATATTATAATTCCAAATATAGTTATTTATAATTAGTTTGTAATTTAATCAAAATAATTATTAATGATAACAAGATTTGCATTAGAGAAAGTGTTAATAAGATGTGAGATCTATTGGAACCAAAGCAACTACATTGAAGTTTTGTGAAGTTTTGGTTTTACTTTTGCTCTTAAATCAATTTTATGGTATCAAACACGTTTATAGGTGTGATACTTGTATTGTGTATTTTAGATAGGTTTGAGAGTGTGTTTGGGATGGTTTTGGATAGATTTCATAGGCTAAGGTGTGCTGGAAAAGCTTCAAAAATTGATTTTTAAGTAAGGTAATTGATTACTTAAAAATGGTAATTGATTATCTTGTGTGAATTTTTAGAACAGGAATTGATGCTCTCTGTGGTAATCGATTACCTGATTTCAGTAATTGATTACTCCCGAGAATAAGCACTTTGTACCAGTTTTGTGCAGGATATCAGGTAATCAAGTAGGTAATCGATTACCCTGCATCAAAACTGATATAAAAGCATTTTGAAAACATATTTTACAACTTTTGGTCAATCTACTCAAGTGCTTGCTTCTCTTGAACGTTTTCTCAAAATTCTCTCTAAGATTCATACCCATTTTTTATGGTTTGAAGGTGCTTCATTTTCAAGATTAAAGGAAGAGACTCTATTGGGTTTTAATCTTTCTGAATTAATAACAAATTGCCCTTAGGGGGCAAAACTGAAGCAACAAGAATTAAAATCAGGGGCACCAAATATAATTTAGCCAAAAAAAATAGACACAAATATAAACATTTTTTACATAAAAAGAAGGATGAAGAAGTATCAAAGAGTTGATTCTTTGGGTTTGGGGGGAACAAAGTGGTACCATGGAATGTATCAATAAAAAGCTCATGTTGGTACTCTAGCCTCCACAAGGCAGATCCTTAATTCATCTTTGATGCATTAATTCTTAACCCAAGAGGATTGAAATGGTAAGTAGGGCCTAGGTGCATGTGATCACTTCACATTATGTGTCATTGTGCCTAAAGGTTTAGGAAACCCCTCAAGTTCAACATGATAATTTTTTTAAGAGATGGTTTGGAGGTTGTTCTATATAAAAAAGTCATATTTGTTTCCAAAGGTTATTTTCCTTAAGTTCTTTCTCCTTATCATTTTTCCTTTTGTTTTTTTTTTTTCTTTTCCTCCTTTCTTATAAGTTTCATTTGTCTTTTATCCTTTAGAACTGTGTAGGAATAAGAGGATACAAGATAAACTTTTTACACTTATAAGAGAATGTTATTTCATTGGTGAAGCCATTATAAAGAGCTTGCTTATCATGTTGTCATAGCCTCCCTAATCTCAGCTTGCTCACTTACTAACATTACTTATTTATCATTAAGCCAATGCAAGGTATAAGGTTAAGGATAAGGACTAGTAGTAAAGGCTAGCTTTTCAACCATCATTTTGCTACAATAACTGCAACATGATCCTCCATCCACAATGACAAAATAAGTTTTATCCAATACTTTACATTTTGTTTGAAAGATATTCTCCATTTTATTTGGTTGTCCACATGAGGATAACTTCCAAGAAGCCTTTTGACAATTAAAAACTCACCATCACAAGGGTAAGGAACCTCACCTTGAAGAACTTCCCCTTTTCTTCCTCACTTTCACTTGAAGATTTGGAATATGTACTCTCTTCATGACTACTATAAATGTTTTAGCCCCTGATGATTATGCTTTTTTTAGGGCATTGAGAGTCATGTGACGTCTTCCAAGATACTTAAAGCAACTGATGTTACTAGTCCTTGTGCCTAGCACTAGGAATTAAGGTGTTTTTCTCTTTTTCATGTATGAAGATGCTTTTATTATGTTTAGCTCTAAATGGTTCCTCTTTAGTGTAAACCTTCAAAGAGTTCCCATCTTAAACTTGGTCTTTATTTGCATAAGCATATAGTGATGAGGAGGAACTCTTCTTTAGAAAAAATTTCCTCTTCACTTATTGCACAACTCTTATGCAAAGTTGGACTAAGTCATCTAGACCTCTATATGGTAAGAGCTCAACTTTGTCCCTTAATTTATTGAAGTTTATTGAGAAGTTTCCTTTCATAATAGGATGGAACATGCCTTCTCCTCATGACCCTTTTAGATTATTCCAATAAGTGATTAAGAGGTTATGATGGAGTCTTTCCATCATTAACAATAGAAGTACATTGATACATAACATGCCCTTGGAACCTAAGGGTTGCTAAAGACACTTTTCTCTCATCACTCACTTGGTAGTTGTAAGGACATTTTTTAATTAATGGGTTTATTAGTTGTGTTAGTGTTGTGCACTTGTATTTTGCAGATAATTAGAAGGTTAGAGATATGAGAATTATTATTATAATTTTTTTCTGAATGTTTGAACTGGATTTCGAAGAGTTTCAAAAATCTATTTAGAAGGGGATGCAAATTGCAACTTGAACTTACTAAATACACCTATGTACCTTGATCTCTTTCTTATTATTCTTTTCCCTCATCTCATTTCTTTATTCCTCATTCATTGCCTATCCCTCATTGTTGGACAAGTTACCTCAGTTTACTTAAGAGAGGGGGTGAATTAAGTAGATCAAAATTTTTAAACTTAGTTTTCTTTCTCTTTGATTTTATATTAGAATATTTAAAAATGAAAGTGAATTATTTAAAAATGCAAATAGAATAAATAGATAGGAGTATAGGGAAGATAAATATGCAAACTCTTTTTATACTGGTTCGGTCAATCCATTTGCCTACATCCAGTCCTCAAGTAACCCCACTTGAGCTTTTACTAACTTTGTAAATCACTTTACAAATGAACGAATCATCAATCACCTTGGGAGCCCTCTCCTTGTGTTTGAGATTCCTTTTATCACTTCAAGAAGTCTCTCTTGAAAACAATCAGTAAGTGATCAGAAAAAGAAGAATAAGAAACTCTCTTAAAGAGTAAGTGATACAATTTGAGGATTCTATAAGAACTCTTTCGGAATTTGCAAGTGTTTGGGCAAGAGTTTGTTTTCTATAAAAGATAGGAAAAATTTGTTATTTGAAACAGAAGAAAATTCACTTATTTATAGTGTCAAAACCAAAGTGATGTGTTCTTTCATGAAAGGTTGTGACTTTTCAAACTTTTCGTAACAGCCATTGGTAATCGATCGATTACACAATTCAAATATCGTGCTTTTTCATGAAAGGTTGTGACTTTTCAAAATTTTGTGATAACAGCTTTCTGGTAATCGATTACAAAAAAATGGTAATCGATTACATGATTTAAAAATTGTGCCGTTGTCACTTTTGAATTCAGAATTTGAATAAACAAGCTCTCTGGTAATCGATTACATAGCCTGGTAATCGATTACCAGTTCAAAGTTTTGAATTGATAAAAACATATCTTGCCAAACTAAGTTTATGCAAATTCGTAGAGATTCTTTTATACAATAAAAGAGTTAATTTATTTTTCTAGCTTAACATTAAACTTGAATCTCTTGAATCTCTGTCAATGTAGTTTTGTTGTTTTTGCTTTCTTGCTTTTGTATTCTTTGTCACTTTTGGCATCATCAAAATCTGTAACATTTTAGCATTTACATCGCCATTTTTTTGTTTCCATGGTCAGTAGAAAGCAAACGGAATCTGACATGGTGTCTTTCATTGCTCCTTATTCTGAGAGGTGATGAGTATAGGTAAGTCTGATCATTATTCTTTGAACCTTTTTCCATTTGTTTTCAATCTTATCATCCTCTTTAAAAAGAGATTTTCTTTAGAATCCTAATTTTTGGGGTTTCTATTTTAGTTGGACTTATTGATAGGTTCGACGTGATTTCTTCAGTAGGATTTTCCATAATTGTTGAATTCGGCTCAATTAGGGGGAAATAAGTAAAGGAAGTCAAAACTATGCTTTTATTTTGAGTAATTAAGTTGTAGTGGATGTGAAATCAATAGGAAGTTATTGATTAAGTTATTGAATTGAATTTGATTATTTTGTGAAATTGATTATGTTAGTGAGTATAATGATTATAGTGTTGCAATTATAATTGAAAAGGGATTTTGGTGTTTTGTCTATTTACTTTGATTATAATTATAATTGCATTGAAATGCATGTTGATGTTATGCATGGTGATGAAGTGTTGCATTCAATACATGATGAGGAAATGTTTAATAAATGCATGATGTTGAGATGTTGTTTTGAAATTGGTGATTGTGGGCAGTTACAAGATGTAACTTAGCCTTGGATGATGTATATATATATATATATATATATATATATATATATATATATATATATATATATTTGTGCGGCGTATTGAGTTAGGGATACAACTATGCTCAATGTACTAGATATGTAAGTCGGAGTATGTAAGTGATTTACATTGTGATCTTAGTACCAGATATACAAGTGGGGGTACTTATGGGATATACTCAGACATAACTGGATTGTCATATGGGTCAAGTTAATGCCACTCACTAGCAAATTACTTGTTAGATAAGTATGCCTAGACTTAATTGGTTGTTAGAGTGGGTCAAATAAATGCCTTACACCAATTGGATGAAGTCATTAGGCCACCTTGGTGTGCAAACTCAATAATTCTTTTCGAAAAGCATTTGTTAGAGGTTTATGTGTACTTATATTTGAGGGAACATAAGTGTAATTGATTTCATATTAGTGGATTTGACTTGATCGAAGTGTTTGTTAGTTTGCATAATTTTGTGTGCTTAAACATATTTAATGGTATTATATGTTTACCCTTGCTTGTGTATATATTATGAACGATTGCAGTTAGTGTTTAGCACAGGAGTAGATAGTAGTGACGAGGGTAGAGGTTAGGATGACCAAGACTAGAGTTGATTTGAGCAGTAGATGCAAGGATGTGTTCTTTGTAGAATATATAGTTTATTTATAACTTTTGAGAGATATATGTAGAGTATGTATAACTATACCTTTTCGATTATTGTAAACATGTGTGCAGATTGAACAAGATGTTGTACATTTAATCTTGTATGTGTTGAACTTGATGAGTATCTGGAAGTGTGAATGATGTTTTAATGTATGGCTTACATGTGACCAGATTTAATGTTGAATTGTTAAGGTTCTGCTATTTGCAGAGTCTCACTGGGCAAAAATTCTCGCCCAGTGAGAATTAATCTTTATTAAGTAAATTTTTAACTTTGCGACCAACTAGATGTCTTGCCCAACGCAAAGTTGTATCGGATGAGAATTTAATTCAATTTGCACCCAGTGAAAGACCTCACCTAGCGCAAATTCCTCTCTGTTTATAATTAAATGGGGTTTTTCGCCCAACGATTTATCTCACTGAGTGAAGTCCCTCCAGTGGGATAGTGAATATCAAGGTTCTCACTAGGCAAGCTACCTTGTGTCTCGCTGGGCAATTGGTTGCGCTTGGTGAACTGGTGTAGCTTATGCTATGATTTAGTTGTTTAAGGTTTCAAATATGATGATTTTTGAATTGTTTCCCTTTAGTACTTTGAGTAATGGATTATGTGAGAATTTATTATTTATTTATAAGTGATATTATGAAAATTTTTAGAATTATTAGGATATTACAATAATGGTATTAGAGTAGTTTGTTCCTATGCACAGACTTGAGGAGAATAGGTTTGTTGTGTGTTTTAAAATATGTGTGTGTATAGTGTTGGATTCTAGTGTTTTGCTCTAACTATAATGAAGTTATGTTATAGGATGGCACCTAGACCACCTACATCTTCTTGTCAGCAGTCATCTGACATGGCTCAGGTGGCTCATGCAATAGAAGTAATGGCGTATAGAATTCAACAATAGAATGTTGCAATGGCGCATCAGTTTCAAGAGTTAGAGGATGTATGTAATATTACTCCTCTAAATTATCAAGGATTGACAAAGTTCATGAAGAATGATCCTCCAAAATTGAAAGGGAATTCAAACCCTGACTTGGCAGATTGTTGGATTAGGGAAGTGGAAAATATTTTTAGAGTTATGGCCTGTCCAGAAGAGAAGAAAGTAAATTATGCTACTTTTCTTCTATCAAAGGAAGATGAGTTTTGGTGGCCAGGGGAGACCAAATAACTTGGGCTCATTTCAAAGAAAGCTATTTAGAAAAGTATTTTTCAAATAGTGTGAGGTATGTTAAAGAAGTTAGGTTTTTGAAACTGGAATAGAAGGAAATGTCTGTGCAAACGTATGTTGCTAAGTTTGAACACTTGGTCCATTTCTATTCTAAAGAAATGTCAGAGGCATGGAGATGTAAGAAGTTTGAGGAAGGTCTTGCTCATGAAATTAAGAGGACAGTCATTCCAATGGCCATTCAGGAGTTTGCTATGTTAGTAGAAAAAGCAAAGAAGGTGGAATGGTTACAAGGTGGAGGCAGAAGTATGAAGAATTAAGGCTATGGATCCTTAGGGAATAAGGGAAAACATTCTCAAAAGAAACCTTACAGTAGACCCCATTTCTCTAAGGGTAGGGACGTCTGATGTTCGATGTTTTAAGTGTAATGGACCATATTATGCCAGTTAGCGTACTTCTCAATTGATTTGTTTTATATGTTAGAAGCCAAGTCACATAGCCATAGAATGTCTAGTGAAAGTTAGGATTGCACCAACAAGAAGTGGTCAGCATGTACAGAGGAATTACAACAAACCTAGAATGGCAAGACAAGTTTTTGCTAAGTGGAACTGAAGCCTCTAAATCTAATGGATTAATCCAAGGTGTGTGTAATATATCTAGTAGCATTCTACAAGTTTTGTTTTATTCTAGAGTGACACACTCTTTTGTGTTTATGACTTGTGTTAATGAGTTGAATCTGCTTATGCATAAGTTACAATGTGATCTGTTAGTATCCACTGCAACAAATAGATTAGTCTTAGATACAAAAGTGTGTATAGGGTGTTTGTTTGAAATTAGGAGGCTTGAATTTAGATTGGATTTAATTTGTTTACCTTTACAACACTTAGGAATGGATTAGTTACCTGTCAATCTATTCTCATAGATTGTGCTCGTAAAGAAGTGATTTTCCCTATTGAAGGAAAAGTAGAATTAATATCTACTAAAGAAATGAAAATTTCTTTCAAAAAAGGTGCCCAATGTTTTGTGATCCTAAAAAATCTAGTAGTTAAGAAAAATGTGGATGCAAGGAGTCAGGAAGTGGTGAGAGAATTCCTTAATGTTTTTCCTAATGAAGTCTCTAGTTTACCCTCGAAATGAGAAGTCAAATTTTCTATTAAGTTTATCCTAGGTGCATGACCTGTATCAGTATCCCCTTATACCATAACACCAGCATAATTAGTCGAATTAAAGACGCAAGTTAAAGAATTGTTAGGAAGAAATTCATCAGGTCGAGCGTATTACCATGGGTCACACTAGTGCTTTTAGTAAAGCAGAAAGATAGGAGATCTAGAATGTGTATAAACTATCAACAACTGAATAAAGTAACCATCAAGAATAAGTACTCATTGCCTAGAATTGATGATTTGGTGGATTAGTTACATGTGACTAGGTGTTTTCCAAGATTAATCTGAGATTAAGATATCATTAGAGTGAAAGAAGAAGACATGCATAAGACTCAGGTCCAAATATGGACACTTCAAGTTTTTGGTGATGCCTTTTGGAGTGATGAATGCTCCTGGCATATTAATAGACTATATGAATAGAATTTTCCATCCATTTCTCGATAAGTTTGTTGTTGTTATATTTTAGTGTATTCTCATACACCTGAAGAACATCTGAAATATTTAAGGGTAGTTTTAGATATTTTGAGAGACAAACAATTGTATGATAAACTGTCTAAGTGTGAACTTTGGTTGGAAGAGGTGAAATTTATGGGTCATGTGATTTCAGCTCTAAGTGGTTGTAGTAGACCTTATTAAAGTGGAAATGATGTTACTTTGGAATGTATCGAGGACTGTCACAGAGATAAGAAGTTTTATTGGATTGGTTGGGTATTACAGAAGATTCATAAAAGATTTCTCCAAGATAGTTATGTCTTTAATGCAGGTAACCTGTAAAAATCAACGTTTTGTCTTGACAGATAAATGTGAAAAGAGTTTTTAAGAATTGAAAAATAGGTTAACTTGTTCACTTATTCTAGTAATTCCTGATCCAACTAAGTCATTTGAGGTATACTGTGATGCCTTACATCAAGGGTTGGGTTGTGTATTGATGCAAGAGAGGAAGTTGTTGCTTATACTTCAAGGCAAGTTAAAACTCATGAGAAGAATTATCCAACTCGTGATTTAGAATTGGCAGCGGTGACTTTTGCTTTAAAGATTTAGAGGTACTATTTATATGGTGCTAGATTTGATGTGTTTAGTGATCATAAAAGTTCAAAGTACTTGTTTGACTAGAAAGAATTGAATATGAGGCAAAGACACTAGATGAAATTTATGAAAGATTATGATTTTCAGTTAATATATCATCCAAGCAAAGTAAATGTGGTGGCAAATGCTTTAAGCAGAAAATAATCCAGATTTTAGCTTTGATGGTAAAAGAATTAAAGTTGGTGGAAAAATTCAGGGATTTAGATTTGTATGTGAAATTATCCCTTAATCATATAAGTAGTGGTACATTCACCAAAACTAATGAATTTCTAGAAATGATTAAAGAAAGGTAGTTGTTAGATTCCAATATGAAAAATACAATAGCCATAGTGAGAGCAGATCAGAGAAAATAGTTTAGTATGGAGAGTGATAGAATATTAAGGTTTAGAGGAAGAATTTGTATTCCTGATGATATTGAATTAAAGAAATTGATCTTGGAAGAGGGGTACAAGAGTAAACTCAGTCTACATCCTTGTATTACTAAGATTTATCAAGATATAAATAAGTCTTTCTGGTGGTAGAACATGAAGAGAGATGTGGTCTCTTTTGTGGTGTCTTCTTTGATTTATTAGAAGGCTAAGGTGGAGCACTTAAAGCAAGGGATGTATTACAGTTGATGGAAGTACTAGAATAGAAGTGGGATAGTGTAACTATGGATTTTGTGACTCATCTGCCTCGTTCAGTAGAAGGATGTGATGTTATTTGGGTGATAGTGGACCGTCTAACTAAGTGTGCTCACTTTCTGCTAGTTAATATGAAATACTCATTGAGTAAGTTGACTCATTTATACATTAAGGAAATAGTTAGATTGCATGGTATCCCCTCCAGTACTATATCAAATCAAGAACCTCGTTTTACATCTATATTTTGGCAGAGTTTGCAAGTGGCATTGGGGACCAAATTGAGACTTAGTTCAGCTTATCATCCTTAGACAGATGGTCAATTTGAATGAACTATACAATCATTAGAAGATTTGTTGAGGACCTGGATTTTAGATCATTTAGGTGGTTGGAAGGAAATTCTACCGTTGGTGGAATTTACTTACAATAACAATTTCCATGCTAGTATTGGTATGGCACCATTTGAAGCACTTTATGGTAGGAGATGAAGAACTCTTCTATGTTGGTATCAAGATGGAATAAACATGTTGGTTGGACTAGAAATGTTGCAATAGACCATGAAAAAGATTAAGTTGATATAGGAACGGATGAAGGCTTCTGACAGTAAATAGAAGTCTATGCAAATCAAAGGAGAAAACCACTCGAATTTGAAAAGGGAGACCATGTTTTCCTTAAATTTTCCTCAATAGCTAGAGTGAAAAGAGTTATAGGGGCAAAGAAGTTAATTGCTGAATTCATTGGACCGTATCAAATATCCAGGTTTATAGTCAAGTGGCTTGTGAATTAGCATTGCCACCTTTGTTAGCAAATCTCCATAATGGAGGATGGAGAGGCTAGGAAAGGGCGAAGGGTGACGCCACTTTCAAGGAGAAAGATGAGTCAAAAATTTTATAAGGCTTGTTGAGGTCCCTTGATAAAAACTTTTAGGAAGAGATTCCTCAAGAGAGAGGATTCTCAATGACACTCAACTAAGAACAAATAGTTCAAAGGAATAATGTTCATTCATTCACGTGTGTTTTTTACAAGAGAGACTAGGTGTATTTATAGCCCAATGAGAGAGCTAGGCACTCAAAACTAGGCAATGTGGGACTTTGGGCCTAATTAGGATTAGGAGCATTAATCCTTCTTAAGCCCACTAAAAGTGGCACCTAGCTTAAGCATGGGGAGTGTCACGACCTAAACAAAGGGGTGTGGAAAGAGATACACTCTCCTTTGGGTTATTAGGCCCTCTACTCCCCTCACTTCCTTTCCTAAGCTAATTACACCATATACTCTAAAAACTATCATAAATGGCCGAAATACATGCCCAAAAGAAAATTAAAAGCTAATTAATATTTACAAAGGGAAATCTATGGACTATGGCCTAAAATATTTATCTCTATCATGAGTTGGGGTCTTAAACTAGTCATTGTCCTAGTGAGAGGGCCCTTGGTAGGTAGGATTGCATCATAAGGTCTCCAAAGTTTGTACATATACAAAGAAGGTGGTGCTCAAAAGAGAAAAGTAATAAAGAAGAAAGACAATAAAATGCAATAAAAGCACAAAGAAAGAAAGCTAAATTTCTAAAAGGAAAGAGTAAATATGTGACAAAACTCAAAGTGGTAAAAATAAGAAGACTCAAAGTAATTCAAGAATTTGCAATCTTAATTTATAACAAATATGCATGACAAGTTAAAGTAAGAGAGTCTCGTACCACTTCAATTTTGATGGCTCCTTTCAAAAATTTAGGTGCATAATTTTTTAACTTTTTTTCTTTTTGAACTTTTATTAAACACTTTTGTTTTTTTACTTTTTTATCTTTTTTTTATTTTCTTTTAACACTCTTTGTTGCACCTATGTACTTCTTTTATTGATTTTAGTTAGGATCAAGAAAATAAAAGGAGTTTGAAATAGATAGAAAGAAATGTCACAGTTACTCGGAAAATTAAATTGCAAATTCAAGAATTGTGACTCAAAAATTTAACTAGTTTTAGGTGAATAAGAATTGAAACTCTTAAAATTGAAGAGAACTTATAAGTGTGTTGATTAAACAAGAGTGATTCAATTGAAGACTCAAATGATCCTTGATCCACGCCAAGTATCAAGAACTAACCATTGCAAGAAAATGACAATAACTTGAGCATATACTGGGAATGAAGAACTAAAGAACATCATATAACTAAAAAGTATGTATGATCTTGGACATGAACTATACCTTTGCTCAATTTTTCACAAGATTCAACACCAAATTTTTTTGTCAAAAACAAAGAGCTGGAGTATTGAATTGATGACATAAAATGACTAAACAATACCTCTAAGAAAAACAATGCATTCTAAAAATATAATGACTCAAAATAATACTGCGGATGAAAAAGAGACCTTGGTTTTGAATTTCCAGTTCAAACGTGAAGACTACAGGGTTGTGGTTTCTGGACATAGGGATGTGGCATCCAAAATTTAGCTTGAAATTGGACTACAATTAAAAGCACAAGAACCTAAAATTGATGCACACAATGGTTCAAGAAAGAAAATAAAAAAAGTGAACCAACGCATAGAACAAACATGTGATGTGCATGAATTTAGAAGCAAAAAAAAATTGAAACAACAAAACAATGAATTCAATACAATAAAGGAAATTAAATGTACAACACATATGGAAAGAAATGGAAAGAACAAAAGAAGATGAACAATGGACAAAAAATGAAAATTGGACAATATAGAAAGTTAGAACCTCCAAGGAAGATGACTCTTAATATCACTTGATGAAAAATTCATGTTGTTTTCATGATCTCTTCCGTGTCAGGAGGTGCAGTAGAAAAAGGAGGTGAAAATATGAATCTCCTCCTTCTCCAAAACATGTCTAAATGCATTTAGTTGTGTGCAAAGTGTGACTAGGGATGCACTAGCAAAAAAGGAGGGGTAAAAATAGTAGTTATGCTTTATGTGTGAGAAAGGGTGAGACTGTTTAAAGAAGAGGAGTGAACTAATCATCACGTCTAAGCCAAAGAGAAAGTCCTTTTATCCTACTTAAATCATGATGACTATAATGCTCAAGGTTGACCAAAATACAAGGTTAAAAGATCAACTATAAGAATCAACCTACTAAAAAGTACAAAAAAAAAAAATACAAATGAATCCTAAGCCTAATATTTACAAAGAAAAATAAGAAATCTTCATGAATCCTTTAAAAATATCCTTGGACCAGATGGCATTATCAAAGGAGCTGAATATGTTATGGTTAGGATCAACACAAATATACCACAATCAAGGTTGCCTGAAAGATGTGGTAGTTAAGATTGAGTCAAAGTTGATGCTGTCAAGTTAGAAATTTCACAACCAATGTTAAGTTGAACATGTCAAGATTAAGTCAAACATGATCCAACTAAACTTAAATATATTTTGACCATTATCAAATTAGATGCATCAATTAAGATTCATTTTAAAAAATCATATTAAACTAATTTTTATTCATATATCAATTTTAAAACCAATTTCAAATCATTTCAAAAAATTCAATCCAATCAAATCTCGTTAAATCTGATTAATTGGATTGGAATTAGAAATGAATAAGTTTTAAAAATTTTATCCATGTCTTACATCAATAAACTTGCGAAAAAATGAAAGACAAGTGTGGATGTGTTACAACTTTTATAAAACTGTTTTCAGTATTTTAGTATTTAAAAAATAAAACTCATTTAATTACTGTTTTCTTCAAAGTTTTTTAAAACAGTTCTGGTTTTTTCAGTTCTGTTTTTGCCTTTAGGAAACTCAAAGTACAATAAAAATATTTTTTTTTCTTTTCATTAATGATATTTCTATAAATATGATCCAATTTTTTCAATTTTACATATTGAAAACAGTTTTTAAATAATATTTACCAAAAAAGTTTTTTTTTTAGAAAACTATTTTTAAAAAGTCTTTTTGAGAATACTTTAAAAACTAAAAAATAAAAGCAAATTAATCAAACTCTTATTCTTTAATTTAGTAAGTTATAACTTTCAATAAATTTTATCCCGTCTTATTTTCCTCATTTTGTGATGTCCCAACTTTCATTTAAAACAAGCACGAAACAAAAACTTTTATATTGTTTCAACTCTTTAAATCTATGCAAATCCATAAGCCTATGAGACAATAACAACCGAACGACCATTGTAATCAAGTAAATTAAGGCCATACTCAGCCAAATGGTCAAAGGAACATTCAGTGAAATAATTTGAGATTAACAAATCTTGTTATCAATCTTTTCTCAAATAACCAAATCAATCTTTTCTCAAATAACCAAAAACTGCAACTAATGGGTATCTCTATAATTGTGTCTTTTCAATTCAAGTTCAATTAAATGTTTATTCATAAATTTATATTACGAGAAAATAGACATAAATATAATAATAGAGTTTAAAAGTCATAAAACCATTCAATTATAATTTTCTATTTGAATGATTTTGAGAAATTTATTATAAAAATAACAAACTTATTATGAATAATGAAAATTTTCTATTTGAATGATTTTTGAGAAATTTATTATAAAATCAACAAACTTATTATTATTATTATTATGAATAATTAACTGTGATCGAATACTTTACCGCATGAGTAAATCACCTTTATTCTCTGATAAGGAATGAAAGGAAAGCTAAATCAGGAACATTAGAGAAGTATCAACTGCATATCACCACAAATTGAAATGAAGAAAAGGAGACAGGACACTCTAAAAATTGACATATTATCAAATGAAAACCAAAACAGTATCCTTGGTTGTCGATCTAAAAATACGGAAAGAATTTCGAGATTCTATTTTGAGGTCAAAAAGACACATCGCCTCGACCTCTTTAAAGAATTACCCAAAACCGATACAAGAGGTGTGTCACTAAGTCGGAAAAATATCTTCTCAGCTCTTCATACAGGGAAGTATAAGTAACTCCATAGTCTCTAACCAATACAATGCGGGCATTAATGCCTGAAAATTTGAGATGACAACACCAACAAGGATGACTTATCTCCTTCGGTGACATCGTCTATACATGATCACAAAATATCATACAACTTGATTAAAAACTTGAAAGGCTGATACTTTACATAAATTTAATCCTCAATCATAAAACTCTATTCATCAGACAATATAAATTAAAGATATAATTTTACGAGAGGCCAATAATGCTGGATCTTTTCTCTTTTGGCTCATAAAGATCCTAGGACTCCTTCGTTCTACACAGTTACATAGGACATCAAACAAATGTTTTGATGTTCTGATAATGAAAACAGAACAAGGCATAATGAATACCTTGCATGCAAACCAGGGTGCTGCTCCTTATTCTTTCATAACAGAAAAAGAATAATGAAACACTAAAGAATGCGAAGCAGTTTCAGTTTTCAACTGAAGAATCAAGACTACATAGTTTACACTACGAAACAATATACATTCTACTATTTTAAGATATATTTTCTCTAGAAAATAGTAAAATAAATGTCATCTAACAAGAAAAAAGCTAAGCCCAGAATTACGATCCATTACAGTAAAGTTTGTATTTCTACTGTAAGTATAAGCTAAGAATGCAAATGCAATGCCTAGTAAGTAAGCAGTTAGTACAAAAAAGAGTCCACAAACAACTCACATCACCCAAAGCTACCGAAGGAGTGCCCGATAGCATAAAAAACTCCAAATTAAATATTAACCAAGGAAAATTTTATCTGAAAATGCAGAATAGCTTATGTCCAATCAAATTGCTCTGAACATTGGCACAAATGAAAATATAATGCCTCAATAAGAGAATGTTCACCATATAATCATGACTCAAATTGCAACATCACAAATATATAGTCAGCTTATATGCAGACAGCAGAGAAACATTCATCAAAGCATTTATAAAAACTTTTAACTTGCTCAAACCAAAAATACAATTAAGCCAGCATAGGTCACTCCAAGATCCAAAGACTTGGCAGAAAAGTAGCAAGTCAAAGCTCCAACTAATAAAAACAATAGAGGCTTTCTTTCTGAGAAATGCTGATAAACAAAAGTTGAAACAAAAGCGGTAATAGTAGATTCCAAATCATAAAATTGATGAGCACGTAAGACCAAGAAATTAGAAATCAAAAGGATATGGACCATATGGTCACATCACCTGAAAAAATAACGTGAATATAACAATAGATTGATGCAGAATTAAAAATATAAATATTATTTAAGAAGTCATTATGGAGTCATTGCTCTATGCATAGGAAGGTCTAATCTCAAGATTAGGAGTCACAGAAATTGTCCGAAATAATAATAGTTAATGAACTTGAGAAGTAGTATGCTCATCACGTGATAAAATGCATTTAGTGTCAAGGGATTTGCACTAAATTAATACTCCCTCCTTCCCATATCTTTCAACGTTTAAGGTTACTAACATAAATTAAGAAATATTTAATGGAACTATAAATAGGTGTTTTCAAGCATGTTTCATTAATGTAGTGAAGCATTACTACTTATGAGTTAAACTTATGTACTTAACTATTCCTATAGAAGGACAGCAGCGCAGGGCACGTCCTTCCATTCTGGGATTAGATAGAAATCCTGAAGTCTTTTCAGATTTTGATCCAAAGAGGTTGACTCCACCCATATCCAAACCCATGCAACCTATTGTCCCTTTCCATTAATACCACATTTCATTTAAACCACTGGTCTACATCACCCATGCTTCGATTTAAACTGTCACAGAAGCATATAGAACCCGATAACAGGGGTAATTTACTAGCTTTCAAGAGGTTTATTCCTTTATAAATAAAGTATTAGACATAGTTTAGTCATTATTCACAGGGTATAACTCGTCTAGAATCTACGTTCTGTCATTGGTGTATATCTAATTCTCAATAACTACCTAGAATAAATAAGGCCACAAATAGCGAAAAAACTGGGTTGCACAAGAGGGAAAAATGCTGCAACATTTAAGTAACCAGATTAAACAATCAGCAAAATGTTTCAATGACTTGCAGGCGTACCAAAACAATGGAAGCATAAAATATCAAGGACTGAAGTGATAATTTACTGAATAAAAAAAAACAAGCAGCAAACAATAATCATGCACCCGAGACAGAAAGAGGGACACAATAATGTTTCCCAGCAAACAATAAAACAAGTAAGATGTTCAAGGGAATATTTTATAATGAAGATTGGCGGCACCAGCACGAGAAATAAACCAAGTTATACAGATAGAACATCATCACAGTATATAACAATATTAAATATAAACCCTTAAAAAGGGAACCCTAATATAATATATATAGTCCCGAATGATCAGGTTTCGGAGTCGGCGGCAGCGGCGGGGTCGCCCTCTGCGGCGGCGGGAGCAGAAGCATCGGAGGCGGGAGTCGGAGCGAGGCCGTTATCGACGGCAGTGGAGGCGGCGGAGGATTTGGACTTGACGGTGTCGAGCATGCGTTTGCTGATCTCCTTGGAGTAAACCTGGAGGATCTCGATCCCGTCGTTGTCGGAGGCGACGGAGGCGCCGGCGCCGGCGAAGGCCTCTTCCTCGATCTGGCGGGCGGCGGCGGAGGCCTCTTCAGGGGACATTGTGCCGTAGCGCTTGGAGAGGACGGAGGGGGAGGATAGGGTTTCGATGAGGCGGTTGATGACGGCGTCGCGAGTGCGCTGGGTGGGGGGCCATATGCTGAAGGAGACGGGGGCGTGGCCGAGCTTGGCGTCTTGTTCGGGCTGGGGCTGCTGCGGCGGCGGAGCGGTGTCTTGCTCCGATTGGGGTGCGGGTGAGATTTCCGGGTCGGACATATTGAGAGGAATCGCTTCAATTGGAGGATGGAGATTGGAGAGTGACCTCTCACTTCTCACACAGCAGTAAGGAGTAGTACCGCAACTTTTGCCTTTCTGGGGCCACCGAAGGGAAAGGACTTATTAATTAATTCACCAATTCTTTCAAAAATAAATAACATCAACCGTATTTCACATTTCTTATTTGTAACGTTTTTCTATCTCACTCTTCATTTTTTATTCATTACTCTCATTATATACGTTTCCCTGAACTGATGATTATTTCACCATAATTAATAAAAAAATGATCGGTCAGATACAAAACTTTACGTCTGTCATCAATTTTATTTTTTCATTCAGAAATATTACAGAAAAGCAAAAAAAAAACTTAAACTTTTTTTGTAAACAATAGATATCATTCCTTTACAAGTTAATGAATTCCTCTCTTTGGATAGAAGAAAGTAGTAGTAGTTAGTTATTTTGAAATTTGTGTGTATAATTGAGTTTTCATATCTGGTCAAATTTATTGCATGCATTTCTTGTGCTTTCTTTTTTTATTAATATATTTCGTTGGCTTAAAAAAATTATTTAGATATCTTAAATAAAAACACAATATAATACAATTAGAGTCAAAAAAACTATTTGTCTTGTGTTTATAGAATAAATGAAACTCTTGTATTTCTAAACTGTTGTATCAAATGGCAAATGCTAAAATATCTCTTTTATTCCTTTGTAATCCTCTTTTATTTTTCTACATAGATTAAAAAAGAGTTTCTTTTTTACTGCAGCGATTAAAAGAGTTAAAAAACTATTTATTAGTAATATATAAAAGTTTATATGAATGTTTCTCCTTATTTCTTATTCAATGGACTTCTTACTATGTCTCTTAAATCATTCATCATAGGAATGATTTATTAAGATAATTCTTAAATTTATCTTAAAATCGATATGGAATATCCAATATAGCTTCAAATACAAAAAATATAAATATATTAAGATAGGATAAGGATACACATAATGACTTAGTAATTCTTTTTGAGGTCACAATTTATATTTATATTTATTTTAATGATTAAAATATTCCATATTTTTGTCTTGATTTATTATACTTGGTTTTCAAATCAAATAATTTTTTAGATTTTTATTTTTTTTCATTAATTATAATTTCATGATGTGAAGAATGATTTGTGATCTAATATTTAACATTTTCCTAAAAAAGTTATTTAATATTTAATTAACAAATTACAAATTTTATGTTTATTAGATAGTTTTTAAATTAATATTGTTAGACATAAATAGTTTATTTTTATTAAAAAAATAGTATAATCTAAATTATGGAATGAAATGACTAGAAGTTGATATTGAATGAGAATAAAACATAAATGTGGTATCCCCTAGTTATGAAAAAAAAATGAGATAGTATTAATTACATCTATTTACCAATAAAAAACCACTCAATCCTAACAAGGTATAGTATTAATTACAAATTCTCTTCCTTATTTTAAATATATTTTATTTCAAAGTTTGGGGAAAATTCTTTTCTTATTAACCTTGAAAGAAAATATTATTTTCTTATTAAATTAAAGTGGGAAGCTTGTCTAGTTGTCTAATTAAAGGTGGGAAGCTGTGAATGGGTCAGCTGGAACCTTGAAAATCCAAGTCCAGGACAGGTGTTGTAAAACTGACACAAATTGGAGCCAGAAATGGAGGATAGAGGAGAGAAGAAAGGTGAAAGGGGAGAGGGGAGAGAGTGACCAACATTTTCTTGTTTGTAGAGAACAGGCCCAAAGTTAATTTTTTATTGTTTAAAGTGTTTTCATAAATAAGTTATTGAAATGTAAAAGAAGTTTGAAAATTAAATTTCTGAAAATATTTTATATAGTTCTAAAAAAAATTTCTAGACTAAAAACAATGTGTTATATTAATCTCCTTTTTATTCAGTTGTATTGTTAGTGGCTCATGTGATTGGGTTTGGTAAGGGCTCTTATCCAAATAATTTACGTTGTTGTAAGTTCAAACTATTATTTTTTATATTGTATAACTTATATGCGTGAAGTTTGGTGAAATCTGAAAATTTGTTGTAGGTGATTTTCATTTATTTTAGTTATAGAGGTGAAAAATAAAGAATGATTGAGATTCTTACTTGTGGAAAAGACAAGGACATGTGATGATAAAATGAAACGAGTGCAGTGAAGTTTCAGCAAACCAAATTCAAATATTTCCACCAGTCTAAAGTTGTTGTGTACCATTCTACGAACCAAACTAATTCTTTAAGGATGTTTTTTTTATTAGTTCCTGTGCCTCATCTTGTTACGCTTGATTTTCGTCTTTCAGTTGATCCCTCAAATCTGTGGTTAAGAAACTGGGAAACAACCACTTAATCTACCAGGCCACTCTAGTTACATGACTTAGTTACATGTAAATAGTTTGTTACAAACTTCAAAATACACCATTCTATCACAAGATTAAGTCACACACAAATCTAAGAGTCAAATCTTTTTATTACTTAAGTCATTTTTGTGTGTGTTTAAATTTTATTCTTTTTATTTATGTTAGCTAGCTGATTAAGATTTACGTGGTTACATCTAACTTCTATTGAAATAAAGGTGACAAATCGGGTTAATTTGCTTCATTATTAGGTGGATTAGTGAGCTAAGGATTCTAGTAGCCAAATTTTATTTTTTTTAGAAAATAATATGAATTTAATTTTATCAGTAACATATTTGTATTTTTCAACAAAATCATAATTTTATAAAAATAAATTAAAAAATCATAAAAAGCAAATCTTACATTGAATTTTATTTTTTTATAAGGGTACGATTTTTCAAAAATTAAATGATAAAGTCATGTTTGTGAAAAATTTAATTTTATTTTTTAAAAAAAAATTGCTTAATTATATATGACACAATCCTATTTGTCAAGGTTTCTACCACTAAGATCATGGGTAGGAGGATTGTAGAAGCATGATAGTGAAGACCATAGAATCATAGTCCTTCTCTTGTATTTTATTTTGGGTTAATAGTATTTTGTATTTTTTTTTAGGTCATATATTTTGACTATTTTTGTAGAATTTTAGTATTTTTGGGAGCGTGTGAAAAGTTTGAGTCCAAGGTAAAGAGAGGGCATCAGGACCGCAACCTTGTGAGTTACGTCACAGTGTTTAGGTTTTGCACACAACTCTTTATTTTTTGGTTTCACACCTAGCTAGTCTGACATCTCCTATAAATATTAAGCGTCCAACTCACTCATTTACCTATAAAAGGCTCCCTTTCTCCATTGTATACTCATACTTGAATAAATAAATTAAGACTCATTTAACGAGCATTTGATTTAGTAAAGTGTCTTGAGAAATCTCTTTCTTGGCTTTTATCAAAGATCATCTCCCTTATGGCAAGCTTCCTAGCTTCAAGTCTTATCTTTCTCCTAGAGAGTGACATCTTTCACTATAATCTTCGTGCCTTTCCACACCCATTTTCAAAGTGTGGAGACCTTGGATAGAGATGATCTTTGGGATGACAACTTGGATTACATTAATTTATTTTGTGTTTTAATTGTTATGATTATTTTATTAACTTATATATTAATATATTTTAAATAAAATAAAATCTTAGTGGGATAACCCACTCTGACCTGCCATATAACGGGCTCAGTGAGACAAATGGACTAAAATGAGTTGACAAGTTCAATATGCCACCCCATCTTGCCAAAATGATAACAAGTCAACCTACCTCACCTTGTTTTGTCATCCTAAAATTAAATTCTTTCACAAATTTTAAAATACACTATTCTTCACAAAATATAATCATACATAAACATGAAAAATCAACATGGTTCTGTTACGTTAGTGAGTCATATGTGCGATTAGATTTCTTTCTTATAATTTCCATTACTTGATTAAAAGTCACATGAATCAGTTACATTATTCACATTTTTTTTATGTTGTGGAAAAGTAAATGTGATACAAGCAAAAAACAAACAAAAGAGGAAGTTGGTGTTCCTTTATAAAACAAGTGTCTACTTTATCTACAATAAAATGAATAGAGTAAAAAGTAGGATAAGTTTAAAACAATGACCATGAATTCTGTTGAGCTGCTCCTGACTTGTCAAAGTTATCTACCAAGAAATTGGACTTTCTCAAAGCATGTTGAAATGTAATGTTCCAAGATCCTTTGCTAAAGCTTGAATCAGATTGACCAGTGAAGAATAAGGGTGAGTAATTGAGATTTTTTTTCTTGATAAAGTTCACAATTATTAAAGATTCAGATTCGCAAACAAGGTTCCACATTCCTTGATCCCTAGCCATTTGTATGCCTTTCCAAATAGTAATTAATTTAGCAGTAACACTTGAGGTGTAACTGCAATAACTAGAATAACCAATCACCCACTAGTAATTAGAGTCTCAAATGATACCACCTATGCCAAATCTTCTTGGTTTACCAATAGAGCTACTGTCAGTATTAAGCTTGAAAAATCCTGAAGAAGGCAAAATACATTTGATTAAAGACAAGTTATGGTGTGTTTAGCTTTGGTGCAAGAATATTCAAAATTAAAGTAGAATTGCGTTGAATCCTATTTATTAAAGTCTCTAAGTGCTCGATTTTATCTTAAAAAATATGTGGATTTCAAGATTTCTGAATTTGCCAACAAGCAACAACAAATTGAACTCTAACATAACTCTTTGCATAATGTTGAATTCAAAGAGAGTTGTCATGAAAGTTCCTAAACTCACTATCTAGAAGTGGAAAAATGTCCTATATTAAACATAGTCTTAAGGTAGTCTCGTAATAAGTGAAGAATTGTTTATTGTTGAGCTCCACGTATGTGACATGAAGGGGTTATTAGTCCTAGAGGGAATCTAGTATAGAGGTTGAATAGATTCACAAAACAATTTATGGCTTTTTCAAAAACAAAATTTTCACAATATTCCTCTCACTTGTTTCAAAATTCTTTCAAATGCTCTTTTCAAACTTCTTCCAAAAACTCTTTTCGAAAATGATTTTCAGAGGTTACAAATAGTTTGTAATGAGTAGCGAATCAATTTTCTTTGAAAGAATATGCTAACCCAAACTAAATCTTAAGATTGATTCCACAAATTCAAGCAACTCAAGTTTGAACTTAACCCAATTTAATAAGGTTATCAAGAATGAATTATGCAACTGAATTTTACCAAATGATGCAGTAAAATATATCAACAATTTCAACCAAATCAAGAGAGTAAGGATAAAGAAAAATGACATCATTGTTCATACTAGTTCATCCATAAAACAACCTACATCTAGTATAGATTCAACACCCCACTAAATTTGCTTTTACTATAAATTGATTACTAACACCATGTACACACAATTCAAAGAAAAACTTAAACAACAATCATAAAAAGGCTGAACTCTTGCACACCACAGAAGCATGTTCTACCACGTCACATGAGCATTAGCCCACTTATGACACCCCCTCATAAGATTTCACAAAACTCAATGAAAATCATTTCAAGAGATTTTCCCTAAACAGAAAAACAAGATTTGGGTTAAGAATAATATCACCTTGTGTGAAGATTACCCAAAATGTAAAATCATACCCTTTTGCTTGCTTCACTTTCACTAGCAATTCTTAATGAACATTCAAAGCATTTTATGGGTTTTTCCTTTTTGATTCTTGAAGAATTTCTTTCAAAATGGAACTAATTCATCCATGAAACCTAATCTCTTCTTTCTTAATTTTGAAATTGGAGGTGGTTAAGTCAATTAAAGGTTTGTTAAAACTTATGTAATCTATTACCTTACGCAGGTAGTTGATTACCCAATGTTTTAAAATAGCAAAAAATGATGTAGTTCTCTGTGGCAATCGATTAACTCTACATGTAATCAATTAAACTAGAGAGCATGCAAATTGAATGGTTCTTAGAATTGTAGGGTAATCAATTACTATACGATCTTGAATTGAATTCACTTGCTTTCTTACTTAAGTCAGTTAGGTAATTCATTACCAACTTACATAATTAATTACCCAAGAGATAAATCATTACTTAACTTAGTAATTTTGATACCTTAGCTTTTCAAACTTGAAAACAACAAAATGAATTCACATTGCTCATGAAAATATCAACAACAAGAACTCAAAAATCACATACTTATTATACCTAGGCTATAAAATACAAATGTCATACCTATAGAAATGTGTTTGGTACTGTAAAAGGGATTGGAAAAGCAAAACCAAAACCTATATAAGATCAAAGACACGAGAAAGTGCTCCTTCAAAGCTTTAAGTCCAATCTCCTTCACTCTCCAATAGAAGGGTCAAAAGAAAGATGTCTCTACAAATGAAACATGTTCATATGAATGCTTTTGTGATCCAAGAGCCATAAAAAATATTTAATATAATCAGGAAGAAAGACGAACCAAACCCAATATCTAGTAATATCTAAGGTAGCATGGGTTGAACCAGCCCTAGTTAACCACTTGTAAACGACTTTGGAAAAATACACACCATCATGTGAAGACTCCCAAACTGCCATGTGAGGAATATTATCATTAAGGACAATGGACATGATAACATATTTTAAGTACTCTTTAATCTAGTGATAGTATCCCATTTTCACTCAGTGTGTGAATCTATTGCCCCAACAAATCTTGTAATGATAGTATCTATAAAGTCACAAATACCTTCAAGTAGCCACAAGTTTTGCATAGCATAAATAGGTAATTATATTGAGGACAAATTTGGCTAAAGTCATTCTACCAACTCTATTTAGAAGTTTGGCCTTCCAACTTAACAATCTTAAATTAATACAATCCAAGATGAAAGAAAAATCTTGATTCTTTATATGATCAGTCAACAAAGGAAATCCAAGATAATTACTAATTTTATGGTATTTTGAAATCCCGAGATACCTTTAAATTTAGTAATTTTCCAATTGGAAATATTTCTTAATGGCATGAATTTGGATTTTTATAAACTAACCTTCAATCCATATGTTTGATATAACATATCCAAAACGTGTTGCACAATTTGCACTTGACTGGATTTGGCTTCAATGAATAAGAGGCAATCATCAATAAAGAAAAGATGAAAGACAGGAAGTCCTCCTCTAAATATATAGCAACTTTTCCCATACATAATATGGATAGATATGAAAACATATGATTGCCTTATCTTAAGCCATTTTTAGGATCAAAGGATTCAAGGATCTCATTTTTCCATTTTAGAACCAAATAAGTGTTGGTGGTGCAATTCATAATGAGGTTAATAATGTTTAAAAGTAATTCAAACTCATATAAAGTCAACCTTAAAAGGTCTCAATTAATTCTATCATACACATTTTCAAAGTCAATCTTGAACATGAGAAAATTGGCTGACCTATTTTCTAGTGCATCATATGAACCACCTTTTGAGCAATTAGAGCCTTCTAAGTTATACCTTTCCCAGGAGTAAAACTACTTTAAAAATGGCCAATGAAAGAATTCAAATAGGGCCTAATGCATTGTACTAACACCTTGAATATAGTTTTGAACAAAATATTACATATGTTGATGGGTTTGAACTCCTTAAGAGAAGTTGGAGAATCAACCTTAGGGATAGGAACAATAAGAGTTTTTAGCTCATGAGTGGTTAAAGTTACATGTAGCAAACACCTAAGCCATCATTTCTCAAATATCTTTTCCCACCAAATTCTAATAGCATTGGAAGAAATTTGGTTGAAGTTATCAACTCGTGGAGATTTATATGGACTCATAAAAAATAATGCATCTTTAACTTCTTTGTTGACATCGATTTAAACAAATTTTCCAATAACTTTTGGGAAATAGTAGGAATATTAGTCAAATGAAGAAAATATATTTTACAAGTAAAATTAGTTTGAAAAAGGTTCTTTAAGATACAACAAAGTTTCTCTTTTAAGAACCTCATCATCAACACACTAAATCTCATCCAACATCAAACCAAAAACTTTATTTCTCCTTCTCTTCACGACAATATGAGATGAAAGAATCTAATATTTTTATTATCATGTTCAATCTATTAATCTATCTAACATTAGTTATATTATCTATTTATGTGCATTGATTATAATTTTTATTTATTAAGGTATTTTTGTTCTTTATTTGTAAAGTTGAATTCTTTGTGCCTCAATTTTCAACTAGATATTTTTCTTTTAATTAACTCCTCATAACAAACTAAAAATATTACACGAGCCAAATCTAACAATCTAATTTGATTACATCTTTTATTATGGGTGAAATCTCTAAAACTTAATACTGTGATATATTAATTAGACACTCTATTTCACTTGCTATAAATGACTGGATGTTTGTAAAATAAAATTGCTAAAAGAGTATGTTCATATATTTACAACTTTTCTTAGGTTCAACTGTCAAAGGCATGGTGCTTGAACTTAGGCCTAATAACTATAAGCAATTAACAAATATTATAATAAAGACATTAATTTCTCTATTATTTAATTTTTTTTGAAATATTATAATAAAAACATAAATGTAATTATTTAATGATATTATTAATTTCAGTGATTATATTTACGATTCAAACTATATTATAGGAAATAATTTTTTCAAAAAGTCATTCATTTATATATTACTTTATAATTTATTTTGTTAAAATATTTATATTAAAAATAATTAAATTTAATTAGTTAATAATATTATAACTACAAATATTATTTACAAGAGACAAAATCTTTCTCAAAATCATTAATTTCTATAAATATTATTTTATAATTAAAAATAATTTAAATATATTTAGTATAACTATTATACATTAAAATATTATTTATAAAAAAAATCCTATTCAAGATTATTAATATAATTTTAAAAAAAATTTAAAAATAAATATTTTTAAGAGTTTAATGGTCACACACCATTAATTCTCAAAAGATTGTAATAAGTGTGTACATTGTGTATAAGAATTTTCTCATTCTTTAATTAATTTTTCATTGTGTAGTTGAAAATTTTGTGCCGACAAATATCCTCGTCCATCGAATCCGTAACAATTCATTTTGTTGAAAAAAAATTCTATTTAATATTTTATAACAAAAAATCATAAATGAATGTTTATTATTTGCATTGTTTTATGTTATCTTAACTAGGATTTCATTTTGCATCATAGGACACAATAATGCATTTGGATCTTGATAGCTGAAAAATGAAATTTAAAACTTTTCTAGTAAATTTGAAACTGTGTTGTGTTATTTCTTATAATCGATCAATCTAATATTTCTTTGTCTATTATTTTTTAGCACAATATTAATTAACAGTTTATTTTGTTTTTCTTTTATTGATTTTTATAGAAATTGAAGATAATGTAAAAAAATTTACAAGAACTTACATGGCATGCTACATACCCTTGACATTTATTTTGTTAATATTATAAAAAAATATCTTACTAAAAAAATATTGCAAAATATTGCCATAAACATGTGAAGTGAATAAAAAGTATTACTAAAAAAATATACAACCTAGTTATTGTTAAAATATATAAACATGTGAATAAAAATTCCTAACAAATAGGAGAAGTAGAGGCCCAAATGGATGAAGAATTAGAGCCCAATAAGAAAGCGTGGGATGAATGTATTATTGTCTTATGTATGCGTGGAGTTGGCATTCCGACCCGAATGTCACCCCAACCCACCACCACCACCTCTTCTGTCTCCCTCTAATATGTTCACTGTCTCTGCACTGCAGTTCACACTTGAGTTGAGCCACTGATCCACAATCACAATGATCGCAATCACTTCCACTGAATTGAACTACTTAATCTTCCGTTACCTCCACGAATCAGGCTTGTCCTTTCCCTATTCATTTTCCTTCTTTCCTTTTTTTCTCTCCACCACATTCCATTTTACATTTACATGCTCATCAATATCAACTTCTATTATGGATACTTACTAACTCTTCCATTTACTTTATATCACCCTAAACATTTTTGTTTTATCCTCACTATCCCCCACCGTGTTTCTCTCTCTCACCGTGTTACTACTATTATTCCTAATCCATGGTTGCTACAAACTACAAAGTTCGGTCATCTTTGCGATATTAGGGTTATTTACATGTCATATTTTTTTCCTCTAATATTATTTTTACTAAAGAGAAAAATATAATTAAAATAACGTGATTTCCCTCCAAATATTGAGTGTGTTTGTAAACGAATCATAGATGTGATTTTGTCGCATCAAAATGAACACTACTGGTTCTTTCTTTTCTGTTTTTCGCATCATGAAGATTTTTTAGGTGGACACCGTGTTTCCAAACACACTCTGAATTTCTTCTGACATTTTCTGATGGCTGCTCGTTTCAGGTTTTACTCATTCTGCATTTGCATTCGGATACGAAGCCGGGATTGATAAGAGCAAAAATGAAGAAAGTGTGGTTCCACCCGGTGCTCTTGTTACTTTCATACAGAAAGGAATTCAATATCTTGAGCTGGAAGCGAACTTGAGTGGTGTAAGCATTTTTATTTTATTCAATTGGATGTTCATATCATTGTTACTCACATGCACATAATTAATGCATTGCTCATGGACCTTAAGCTGATTGGTGTCTGTGTTAGGTCTCCAGAGTGATGCTGACATGGATGACGATTTTTCGTTTCTACAACCTCTGGATCTTATCACAAAGGACCCGAGTGAACTACACAATATAGTAAAAACCAAAAAGGAAAATCTACGACAACATAAATATGAATCAAATAAAATAACGAATGACTTGAGTCAGGATGACGCAAGGAGGGAACAAATTCAGGAAACAGAGAAAGAGAGGAAAGAAAAGGAAAATGAACACAGACCGGAAAAAACAAAGTTAGAGAAAGAGAAGGAGCAACCAAAGGGTGAATATAAAGAAACACAACACACCGATCAAAGCAATACAGAGAAACATGAAGATAAGATTTCTGTCGAAAATCTAGAAAATAGAGCACATGGAGGTATATATTAATGTTCTGTATACCATATTTCTTCCTCATTAGCTATCAATCTTTATCAATAACATACCAGACAAGGAAAAAAGTAAAAATTTTATGGCATAGGGCCTGAGCCAATGGAGATCTCACAGAGTCCCATGTCGTCACCTGATGATACTCCATGTGGGGATGTAAAAGTTTTGAAAGGCCATACATCAGAGGTTGGATTTGTCTGTTTTCTTATCTCAGGCATAGGTTTTGTTCTCCCACTGCATGGCTTATTGAAAGTTATTCAATTTCTGTCAGGTTTTTGCTTGCGCATGGAATCCATCAGCTCCACTTCTTGCATCTGGGTGAGTACAAGACACTTCCTAAAGAAAACACATTTTTAATCAAAAGTATTTCATTTTATTACCCATCTTTTGTTCTATTCATGAATGTTGGTTGTTTCCAAATTTTAAACTGTGTTTTTTCTAGTTCCACACAGTAATCTTTGTAATAGAGATACACAGAATTGTCTATAATATTGTATAGCCATCAGAGAATTTAATTTCTATCTATTTATAAGTCTAAGGAAACAATTATATTAATGGACAGTTCAACACCAGAGGCTGATTATGACAAGTATTCTCTTGATTTTTAAGTTTTGACCATGGATTTGTACTTCAAATTGATTGGATTTCTGAAATCCTCAAATTTTAATACTTCAATCCAGTGTTTAATGTGAACCTTTTTTCATTCTTTTCTAACATAAAAATTAAATGTCTTATTTTTATGTACACTATAACTTAAACCTGCTTAGAAAAATTGAGATAGAGTATGACAGTGTAGTTTGGTCTATAGTAGGGACAATACAATTACAAGCTATTATCTATCATAATTAATAGTTCAGTAAATATTTTCTGTATGAAAATAATCTAAATCGGGAAGTGGCACAGTGTCGGATGCTAGTGCTATCCTTTATTTTTTTCTCTCGAGTCTTGCCCAATTTAAGATGAAAATTTGCTAATTCGTTTGTATTATTACCTATTCCAGGTCTGGAGACTCAACAGCTAGAATTTGGAAAATTGGTGATGGATCTTGTGACTCTAGTGTGCAAAATGAACCGGTAAATGTAGTGGTGCAGGTGCTGCAGCACTTCAAAGAAAGCACCAATGAAAAGAGCAAGGATGTGACAACACTTGACTGGAATGTAAGTTTTAGCATTGTTATGATTGCATCTTACCGTGAATTTTATAGAATTAACTTTAGTCTTTTATGCATATCTTGATATATTATCTGTCCTGCATATATATTTTGCGTCCTGCATAACTTAGCTGAATACTGTGAATTCCATCTTTCTCTTGCATTTCAATCTTATACCTGGCTGATATCTTTTGCTGTGCTTTTTATTACAAAGGGGGATGGAACACTATTGGCTACTGGTTCCTACGATGGCCAAGCAAGAATATGGACTAGAGATGGTGAGCTGTTAGATATTTTATTTTATAAATATGCATTTCTTGGCATGGGATGTGTATTATTTGTGATTTTGGGTCTTGTGTTTTTGCTGTTAACTGAAGTCTTGCTTTTGATGTTCATTAGGGGAATTGAATTGTACACTAAACAAGCACAAAGGTCCAATCTTTTCTCTAAAATGGAATAGGAAGGGGGATTATCTTCTCAGTGGAAGTGTGGATAAGACTGCTATCGTATGGAATATAAAGACTGGGGAATGGAAACAGCTATTTGAATTTCACACCGGTAAATTTGTTTTTTGCATGTCTTGTGAAAAAAGCGTTTGTTTTTCTGTATGGCTGTCCTTGTAATTTTAAAACAATGTTTCAGGCCCAACTCTTGATGTTGATTGGCGAAACAATGTTTCATTTGCTACATGCTCCACTGATAAAATGATACATGTTTGCAAGATTGGAGAGAATCGACCAATCAAAACTTTCTCAGGGCATCAGGTATCTTTTCCTAGTCAACTGCTTAAGTGATGGATTTTTTTGTTAATATACTAACTTTTTATTGGAAAGGACACAGTTACTTTCCATCACAAAATAGCATAATATGCTCATGTATATTGTATAATTAGCTATTAGTATTCAGTACGGTTTTACTCTTTTGCTCAAACATTCTGAAATGTTATTGTTTCAGGATGAAGTTAATGCCATTAAATGGGATCCAACAGGCTCTTTGCTGGCTTCCTGCTCTGACGATCACACCGCAAAAGTAATCAACAAAAAAATATCACTTTGGTTGACTTAGTAGTTATATAAAACAGAGATGCATTAGCAGAGTACAGATATGCTTTTCTTTATCATAGTGGTATAATTGATAGAGATGATATTTGATAAGGGTCTGCAGGAAAAAAAATTGGGGGTGTAACTCTGAAAGATCTCTATTTATTAAATTTAGTGTTTTAAAAACTAAAAGTATAGGCTTAGTTATTCATTTGATAACCATTCTTTCCAATTATACTAATAGAGTTTAATATTTATGACTGTCTGTGTAAAAGAGTTCTACATTAACATTTAATCATAACTCTTCATGTATGGTAAGTTTGTTGACTTTATTAATTGATACTTTAAAAGTCATATATATGAAGAATTGTAATTGAATGTAAATGTAAAATTCTTTTACATTGCCGGTCTATGAGATTTTTTCTCAAATTTTTATAACGTCTTTTTGTTTCAAAATTATTTTATTTTTATTATAATTTTAAATTTTGAAATAATAATAGTGAAGGTTTTAACCCCTACTATCTATAATTAAAGAGTTTTAAATTTTAAACTTAACATTGTTAGTTTAATTGGATGGTATGATTATGATTGATGCATTTTTAAAAGTCAAGTATCAAATTGAACTTTTTGAAAAATTGAGGTACTTAATTGAACAATCCCAATTAAGCCTAAAATATATAACAAGGATGCTATAGGATATTTAATTTTTTTATACATTTTAGGACAAAAAGCTTGTATCGGAAACTGTTTCTGGAAGTGTAAAGTTGACTATGATTATGCTTTAAGGTATTTGTGAGTGACCAATTGGCTGATCATGAAACTCTGATACAGATATGGAGTCTAAAGCAGGACAACTTTTTGCATGATTTGAAGGAACATGTCAAGGTTTGAATAGATGTTTCTATGTGTGTGTTTTTTCTTTATATTTTCCTTTATTCTCTTTTCAAAAAAGCAATTCTCCTTAGGGGATATATACAATCCGATGGAGCCCTACAGGCCCTGGTACAAACAGTCCCAATCAGCAGTTAGTGCTAGCAAGGTAAATATGCTTCAACTATCATCGAAAAAAATATGAAGTGGTTCGTTGGAAAAGCCTTTCATTTTAAAATAGTGATTTGGTTAACTTGTGTCCTGAGGGTAGAGATTGAGAATTAAAAATGTATACACTATCAAATGAAAAGTGCAAAACCCTTAAAATAATAAAGGTTGGATAAATTTGAAATAAACCAGATATTTTGTGTGTTTTTACCTTCCCCCCTCCCTCCCTCTTAATAATTTGGCTTATTGTTCTTTTAAGCAGTGCCTCATTTGACTCAACAATAAAGCTCTGGGATGTGGAACTAGGGAGTGTACTCTACAGCTTAAACGGCCACAGGTGCATAAACTAAATCAACTTGCTTTACAAGCAAAATATGCACACACGCACAACTACTCATGCATATGGATATTTAAGAATGGATGGATGCATTTGTCCAGGCTAATATATGCTATTTATAGAAAATGACGAAACAGAAGAATTGAAGACGAATTGTAGGTATTTGCTAATTAATAGGAAATATTAAGCTAACGAGAAACAAAAGGAGTATTGTATTCATTGCGAAAAGTTGAATTTGATGTCAGAACAAAGGTCTATAAATACGTACAATTTTGTTAGGCAGATAATCTAGAACCAATCATAACTAAATCTTAACTGAAAAGATAACAGAAAATTGTAATCTAACAGTAACAAACAATTATAGATTATAGATTGATTTTGGTGTGGTTGATTTCTTGGTCACAGGGCAACTATCACTGTCCAATATGGTAATGCAGATAACTTTATAGGGAAGAAGTGGCTTGGAAAAGCAAACCTTTGCCAGGGGTGTTTAGATATTTGACATAAGAATGTGGTTGAAATGTTTTAGAAAGTGAAAAATGCTATATAGGGCACTAACTGATAAGAGATTTACTTGAAATTTTGGTATGAAGTATACTTGGCAAAATTAGACTAGGTACTAATTTCACAATTTCAATTGCTTCAACTGTGGGCTTCAACCTTTTTGGAGGATTGACAATTTTTTTTTTTTTTTTGGAGAAAGTGCTATCAGAAGTGAATAGATCTAGGGAGATGCAAGGTGTGACGTAGAAGTTCTATTGTGGGAACCAAAGCTGATGTAGTTTGAGTCTGTAACAGCTGCAATAATTGATGATATGCTGTTTTGTCTGCTATAGATAGCTATCCGAGGATAGTGAATCGTCATGATACGAGACTTGATGAATAGATTTTGTACACAGGGATGGTCTAGTTTTCTTGTAGCTAGGAGAAAGGCCAGGATTTATAGTACTTCTCCTTGGCCTGGCCAAGAATTCCTAGAGGTACATTCAAGGGGCAATCCTTTCCTCTTTGACAGACTTGAACTTTGAATAAAAGGATTTTTGCTTAAATAAGAGTGAGACAAGGTAAATGCATTGCAATTTTAGTAAGAGACAAGAAAATTATTACTTGGAAGTAACAACGGATGTCGTAACTGAAGCTGTTTAGTCTAAATATTTGGGATCAATATCACAAAATGATGGGAGAAAAAATAAGGATGTCACACAAAATACAAGCGGGGTGATTAAAATGGACAAAGGCATCGGAGGTTGTTTGTGATCACAAAATAGCTATCTAATTCAAGGAAGTTTTATATGTATATTTTCAACTATATTTTATATTTTTTGGTAGTAAATATTGTGCATTAAAGGAACACAGAAAAATGTAGGAATAGAATAAATAAGAATGTTATACGAAAGATCGATGTACGAAATGATTGTATATAAGGACATATTTGTGTGACACCATTTGTGGAAAAGATGATTGAAAATCAATTAAGATGTTTTGGATACGTACAAAAAAATCACTAGAAGCACCAGTGAGAAAGTAGATTGCATGGTTTTTATTCCTGAGCAGAGGGAGAGACAGACAAAATAGCACATTAAGAGAAGTTTTTGAGAGAACTCTCATGGTAAATAAATCTCTAAAGAATTATTTGATCTACACAATTGGTATCTTGTGATCTAAATAGTCGGCCTTGTCTAATAGGATATGGCTTTTGTTGTTATTATTAGACTTGGAATCAATTTGCTGCTTGGGAGCTTGCGTGGCAATAAGCCATTTCTCTCTATCTGGATCAGGCATAAGCAATTTAAGTTTCAGAAGCTGACAGGTTTCCAATTTTCACATGACTCTACATGAACTGTAGAAAATAGTTACTAATAGATGAAGTTGGATCCATTAATAGGACGTACCTTCAGATTTGAGAGAAAGACTCATTGAGTCTCATTAAAATATATACGACATATTCCCAATGGAAGTGTTCAGGGAGTGGTTGAACACCGTAGCAATTGCAGTCACCATGTTCCTCCAAAAAACATTGATGGAGCAGCAGCAAGATAAAGAATCTTCCTGTATTAAGCTAGAGATAGAAGCAAAAAGGGCATTGATTCCTTGAGAAAAAATGAATTTGATCTCAGCACAAAGGGATCAACAAGTATCATTATGTTGGATGGTAATCTACATCTAGCAATAACTGAAGTGAATGATAACTGCAAAAGTAACACAATAACGGAATTTGAACGGTAGGAAACTGTAATAACACATTGGCTGGTGTGCTAGGAATTACGAAATGAAGTTCTAATGCAGAAATCAATGATTTTCTGACTCGTAGAATTTAGAAACCATCAATGTTCCAGCATACTATATATGTAGCATTTTAATACATTGCTTTCTGTTGCAACTCTCAGGGATCCTGTATACTCCGTTGCATTTAGTCCTAATGGGGAGTATCTGGCCAGTGGCTCTATGGATAGATACTTGCATATATGGTCTGTGAAGGAGGGCAAAATTGTAAAAACATACACCGGAAAAGGTGGGATTTTTGAAGTTAATTGGAGCAAAGATGGTGATAAAGTTGCTGCTTGTTTTTCAAACAATATAGTTTGTGTTTTGGATTTTCGAATGTAAAGTATGGGGGGATACATATTCATCTGTGCTAGTTGCTACAGGTTTTTTGTATAGAGCCATTTGCTACATTTCCCTACTGATATACCCGGTTTTACTACGAATTATATACCAGATGGGTAATCTTATTTCAAATTTATTAAATGGTGTAGGATTTGAATTAATTCTTAAAGTTGAGTAAAGCTATTATTGGTAAAATAGATGGTGAAAATAAGAAAGGGTGAATTGATTCTTTTAAAAAATATCAGAGTTTACCAATTTTTTCCTTTAACCGAGATTGTTCAAATTAATCATTTGATTCAAAAAGTTTTTCTCAGAGAAGATTTTAGATTGAAAACTGTTACCAATAGATGTTAAGAACAAATAATCACATACAATTAGTTACTTCTAATTTGAAATACATTAAATTTAAAATTCTTTCGATTCAAATAACTTAAGTTAATAACTTCAGTTTTCAAATGTTTTGTTTAGATAAGGTAATTTAAATTTATTGAATTTTAATTTTTTTGTTTGGATAGAATATTTTAATAATCAATAAAAATAAAATTTATTTTATTAATTAATATTTAATAATTAAAAAATATTGATTAAATTGTTGTAGTTAATAAAGTATATATTTAATTTGAGTACATGAGTGTGAGTTAAATTTGTTCAAGCAAGGTTATCAAACTCGAGTTGGGAGACTCAACTCGTAGACTTGAATCATAAAATCGTAAAAATTTACTTTCTTAAAAAAAATTAATAAATAATATAAAAACATTAAAAAAAATGAAAATCCCATCCATATAGTAAATCTAAAATTCAAATTATACAAATAAAACATAAGTTCAAAGTTCAAATGATCAATTTAATAAGTTCAAATCACTAATCTCAACATATCAATACATCATAAGTTCAGAATCAGAGCAAAGCAATGAGAATTAGAATCAAAATCACAACAATAAGATTCAGAATTCAGAATAATACAATTCACTATTTCAGAATCAGAACAATGAACATTCTATCTCAAACTTCAATATTTCAAAGAGCAATGAGAATTAGAATTAGAACAATACAAATCATTAACCAATCAGAATCAAATCATTAATCTTAACATATCAATACATCATAAGTTCAAAATCAGAACCAGAACAATACAACTCATTAACCAATCAAAATCAAATCACTAATCTCAATACACCATAAATTAAGAATCAAAATTAGAATCAGAGCAGAGTTATGAGAATTAGAATTCAGAACCATACAACTCACTATTTCACAACCAAAATTAGAATTCAGAGCAATGAACATTCTATCTCAGACTTCACTATTTCAAAGAGCAATAAGAATCAGAATTCAGAACAATACAACTCACTAGTTCAAAATGATGCATTGAAACAAATCTTGTGTTTAACTAGGAGAAGTTTCACTTTATGGTAACTAAAAGTAGTGTTCTAGGCCATAAAATTTTATCCAAAGGGATTGAGGTTGATAAAGTATAGGTAGATGTCATTGAGAAGCTTCATCCACCAACCAATGTAAAAGGCCTCCATAGCTTTCTTAGACATGTTGGATTTTATAGAAGATTAATTAAAGATTTCTCCAAGATCACAAAACCTCTTTGCAATCTGCTTAATAAGGACAGTTCTTTCCGATTTGTGAAAAATTTAATGTTGCCTTTGAAGCACTAAAGGGAAAGTTAGTGTCAGCTCCTGTGATTGTGGCTCCTGACTAGAGTCAACCATTTGTGTTTATGTGTGATGCTAATGACTATGCAGTGGGTGCAGTTTTGGGGCAGTATAGGGATAAAGTCTTTCATGTTATATACTATGCAAGCAAAGTCGTCAATGAAGCTCAATTGAATTATGCCACTACCGAGAAAAAGTTACTAGCAGTTGTCTATGCCTTGGAGAAATTTAGACCTTATCTCATTGGTCTAAAGTTGTGGTCTGCGATGATCATGATGTTATCAAATACTTGCTCATCAAGCTCGATTATAAGCCAAGATTTATCAGATAAGTTCTTTTGCTTTAATAATTCTATCTGGAGATTAAAGACAAAACAGGTAGTGAGCATGTCGTAGCAAACCACTTATCAAGGTTAGGAAATGAAAAGGTTACCATGATTGAAAGAGAAATTAAAAAGGAATTCCCTGATGAGAAGTTGTTTGCTATCTAAGAGAGGTCATGATTTGTAGATATGGCTAATTTCATGGCAGTTGTTGTTGTCATTCCAGTTGATCTTAATTGGCACTAAAGGAAGAATTTCTTCAAGGATTCCAGATCCTATGTGTGGAATGATCCTCGCCTTTTTAAAATCGGAGTTGATAATCTGTTGAGGAGATGTGTGTCCTCAGATGAAGCAAGAGACATTCTCTAGCACTACCAAAATTCACTCTATGGAGGGAACTGTAGTGGAGAGAGAATAGTTGCTAAGGTACTTCAAGCAGGGTTCTACTGGCCTACAATTTTCAAAGATGCCCATGATTTTGTTAAGAGGTGTGACAAACAACAAAGAGTAAGGGAGATTAGTAGAAAGATGAAATGCTACTACAAAGAATCATTAAGGCTAAGGTCTTTGACTGTTGGGGGATTGATTTTGTTGGTCCATTTCCACCTTCATTTGGTAATGAATATATCTTCGTGGCAATGGACTATGTTTCTAAATTTATTGAAGCCATAACAAACCCCAAGATTGATGCCAGAACAGTGATCAAGTTCCTTAAGAGAAACATCCTCACCTGATTTAGTATGCCCAGAGTGCTCATTAGTGATTGAGGAACTCATTTTTGCAATAAACAGTTGAGAAAGGTGTTAGAGCACTATGATGTCAAGCACAATGTAGCTTCTTTTTCTATCCTCAAACCAATAGTCAAGTTGAGGTGTCCAACCGAGAAATCAAACACATCCTGGAAAAAACTATTGTTGCTAGCAAGAAGGATTGGTCTATCAAGTTAGATGATGCTTTATGTGCCTACAGAACAATGTTCAAGACTCCCATTGGACTGACTCCATTTTATTTGGTATATGGGAAAGCATGTCATCTGCCCATAGAGATGAAGCATAAAGCATATTAGGCCTTAAAGTTCCTGAACTTTGACCAGAATGGTGCAGGTGAGAAAAGGAAGTTGCAACTATATGAACTTGAAGAGTTGAGACTCCATGCTTATGAGTCTTCAAATTTATACAAGTAGAAAATGAAGAATTATCATAACAGGAAGCTGTAGGAAAGAGAATTCAGACTTAGACAACAAGTGTTGTTTTTCAATTCCATACTCAAGTTGTTTCTAGGAAAGCTGAAATCAAAGTGGTATAGCCCCTACACCATCAAAGAAACCAAACCATATGGGGCAATTGAAATTCAAGACCAAGCTACTCAGAGGAGTTGGGTAGTGAATGGCCAAAGAATCAAGTCATCCTTGGGTGGTGAAGTTGAGAGATTTACCACTGTTGTGGATTTGATTGACTTTTGAGTCTTTAGACTGTCAAGCTCGTGACATTAAACAAGCGTTCATGGGAGGAAACTTAATTCTCTATCCCTTTTCTTGCTTTTACTTTTATATAGTTGTAGTGATTTGTGCTTAGTAAGTGTTTATGTTTTGTGTGTTCTTAGTTAGTTGTGAATTTTAAGTTTTGTCTGATGTTATGTTTGAATTTAGGTTAAATTATGCATATATGTCATGGTAGTGGTGTTTTGTATATTAGTGTACTTGTGGTATACATTTTGTACATTAGTATGTAGTTTTAAGGTATTTTAGTGAGAATTTAGGTTGTTATGTTTTTAGTTAGTTGATTTTGTTTGAAGTCATGTTAATGTGTTTTTGGTTAAGTATTGTGAATTTTAACTTTCAATTAGGTTTTGTTAATTTCTAGTGTCAATGTGTGTGTTGAGTGATTTTACTTATGTTAGATGTCTTTGTATGTTTGTAGACTTCTAGAGTCTCATTTATGCATTTTTAGTGTGTTTTAGGGGTCAATTTGGAACATGTTTGTTTTGTGAGTCTTAGTGTTCATTTTGTGCATGTGAGTGTTTGAGCAAGCTTGCTTAGTGGTAAATAGGTTTAGTGTGATGTTAATTTTGAAAATTTGTGTTTTAAGTAGGTGAGAAGTGCATTAAGTGAATTTGCTCACTTTTGTTTTGTGAAACTATATATGCATTCATTTGCCATTTTAGTGTTAAATTTGTAGATTTAGGAGTTTGTTTGATGCATCATAGCATGGTTGTGGTGTTAATTTGGTTATTGCATGTATATTGTGTATTTTGAGCATATGAGTTATGTTTTAGGCACATTTGTGCCTCATTTTAACATTTTGTTAGATCTGCATAATTCATGAATTGTAGTTTAATTTTGTGATTTTGATTATTTAGGCATGTAGGTTCATATATGGTAGTTGTGCTGTTAAAAATACCAAATTCGCTATAGATTTCAATTTGAGTGTATGGATTTTAAGGCACAAATTCTGGTTTTTTTAAAACTAGATTGTGCAATCTGGTATACAGTGCCCAACACCCGCCAAGTGGCCATTGGGCGCCAGTTTTGCAGATTGCATTTTTTGAACATGAATGTCCAGTGCCCATCCTATGGTTGTTGGCCACTTATGCATTTTTGTGTGCATTTAGCATACAAACGCACAATGCTCGTCTGGTGGCTACTAGGCGCTCATCTTTGTTTCTACATTTGCACATGAGCGATAATCTCATGAATGTTAGGCATTAATCCTTGCGTGGTTCTGTATCTAGTTTTTGGTCACTAACTTACAGAGATTATTCTCCAAGCCTTTGTTTTGTGTTCTCATACATCATTTCATGTGTTTCTTTTCTGTGATTTTCATGTTCTTTAACTTTTTATGTGTTGGTGTTTTGAATCTCTTTTGCAAGATCATCCTCCGTAATCATCATCGTGACTTAGCCCTCAGGAGCTTGAAGACCAGGCTCACTTCTGTGAGAGGGGGAGGGGTCCTCTAGAGCTTAAACAAATTCCAGAACACCCTATTTGTAAATTTTTCTTAATATTTCTTTGCATCTGCATTCTGTTTAGTGGAATTGCATATTTGCATGTTGGGTAGCTTTAGTGGACACTGTTTTACATGTGCATTGTGTTTATGTTCATTATGTTTCCCTTTATCGATAATTAAAATGCTCTTGTGTTGTTTTTTATGCAATTTTTACTTGTTGATGTCATAAAGTGAGTTGAGCTAATTGTGTACTATTAGTTCTTTTGGCAAATTTGTGTGGATTTGTAAAAGAGAGCATTAACCTGTGTGAGGTTTTGGGCTCAAATGATGATTATTGTGTGAGTCACTGTGTATTTCATGCTATTGATTTTGCTTGATTCTCACTGACTAAGTTTTTACATGCATGATTGAGAAATGATCAAGGCTCTGTTTCTGTTTGTAGTCACTTAGCCAAATAGCATCATGTTCAATTCTTGGCCCTTGATTCCCCTTTTTGAGCTTTAAATGAATTAATTCTTGTTTTGATGAACCCTTGAACTAAATTAGTACATTACACATTCCTTTACCTTAAGGTTGAGAAAATGTGTATGTGAGATTGGTTCTGCAACAAGTTTGGAGGAGAATGTTTATGGAGAGTCAAGTACATTATGAGGTTTAAGTGTGTTACATTTTCATTAAAAAGAGAGAGAAAGAAAGAAAGTTGAAATAAAAGCTTAGTCATTGATTATTGCATATTGAAAATTATTTGAATCAATAATATTAGTGAGACTTTTTGGGGTTTTGGGATTACTTTGTAAAAGAGAAGAATTGATTTGATTGTATATTTCTCTTTCGACCCTTCTATTTGTTTTCCCCAAAAAACCAATTTTATTTCTAACCTGATCAAGTTACAAGCTTAATAAAGTCCTTGTGATTTCAATTTTGTATGTTTTGTTTTTGGTTGTGTTGAGAGGAATAACAAAGTTGATTTGTATGGGTGCATTATGTGACATGACTGTTAATTTTTCCATCCTAAACAGTTGTGTACAGTGAAATACTTTACCAGTGAGGTTGCTCAAATTCTGTGATATGCATGGCTTGACTTTTGAGTCATGATAAACCTCTTTTTACTCTTGTGAGCACCATAGTTGAATTGTTGATTTACTATCATCCATGATTTTGGGTATTGATGAAGAGAAAATTTTGATTCTAGATTGTGTTGTTTGCATTTGTTCATGTTGTCATAGTACATTCTATTTATGTTCATTCTGTGCTTGCGTTTTAGTAGCATGCATCATGTTGTATTGTGTGTCAAGTCCACTAAAATGTCATTTTGCTTAAGGGCAAAGCTTTAAGTTTGAGGGAGTTTGATAATTGCCTAAATTACTTATTTTTACACAGGTAAAATAGAGCAGTTATCCTCATTCCAACTTATTTAAAGCCTTCTTTTCCTTCTTTTTATACATAAATTTAACATTTAGAACAATTTATTATAGATATACATTTTGGGCATATATTACTTTTATTTTCTTGTTTTATATTATTTAAGTCAGATTTTGGAAGAATGGTAGAAGAAGAAGTGGAGAATTATGGAGTCTGAAACCAACACCCAACGGCCAAGGAGTGGTGGCCTAGTGTTAGCCGACGCCTAGCGGTGGATCTTTGAGCGCCTGATGCCCATAAACTTGAGAGGGGTTATTTTACCCTGTTTGGCACCCAATGCCCACAAAGCGGGCGCTAGTGCCAACGTGCTGATAGGGCCACTATAAACAAAAAACGTTGCGAAAAACAGAACGCGAAGAGAAACGGTGCGACCATAGCTTAGGGTTCTTCCATCTTCAGCCATTTCAACCTCATTTCTACTCCATTTTTGTAATCTCATGTCATTGGTCAAGCTCTCCATCTCCATGGACGGCTAGATCCTTTTGGTTGGGGTTTTGATGTAACTCAGCTGTATATGTTACTCTATTAATATAAGTTTATTATTCAATGTTAGAACTTTTCTTTACCCTACATTTGATTGATATATTTTGTGGATTTCATTTGTTGAATGAACTTGGGAGAGGAATTTTGCTTGCGAAATGAGAAGAGTTCCTAATAGGATTTATGTCTCGAGAGAGATTAAACACCATTGACTATCTTGAACTTGTTTTCTTAATGTGCTTTATTTAACTCTAGATTGTGAGAAGAATCCATGATCTTAAAGCTCAACTAGCTTAGTCTCTGACTCTTGAGGAATTAGAGAAAGAATATTCTTATGAGTGATAGGAATATGAATGATGAATGATAATTTGATAGAGTATTTATGTCTTAGAGTATTTATGCTTGTTTAAATTTAGTAAATATAGAATAGTTTAAATTAATTGCTCTATTATTTGCAAGTAATTATTATTGGAATTCTGAGTATTAACCTAATCTATGTGACATCTACCGATACATATTGGATATTACAATATGACCTGCACTTGTTGGGAGTAAAGTAGAAAATTTGTGTTTTATCAGTAGATTTTTTAACTTTATCAATTAATATTTTTAAAGTCATATATATGATTCAATGTCAATGTGCATACTAATTAAACTCATTAATTATATACTAAGTTTTGTGCTTAATTATTAATTTTAAAACAAATAATAGTTTTTTAGTTTAATAACACGTATCCTTTATTAAAAAAAGTAATGTTAAGATCACTATGAATAATAAATCCTGTTTTCACACGCTGTGATAATTTAAAATAAATATGATAAATAGAATATTGATATTTAATATTAAAATATCAAAATTATATATAAATAACATTATACCATTCATTATTACACACGTAAATTATATAATTATTCTTTAAATGTAAATTATAAACCAAAAATTAAAATAGAAACTATGTATATATGGATGATAAATTATATATTAAATTTTATTCTTAAATATTATTTTAAATTTATTTAATTATTTATTAAATCATTGATTTTATTTTTTATTTATAAAATATATTTTAAAGTAAGTAAATTAAAAATAAATAGACTTAATTGTACACATAATAAACTAAATTTTATTTTTATCTTAAAATACCAATGACAACACAACATTATGAAGTTTTTGAATTTATGTACATATTAATATTATCTTTATTTTGAAATATATCCAAATTTCTATATTATGTTAGTATAATACTTAATGTCAATAATGTTTAATTCAGCATAGTTTTTAAAAATATCTTACAAAACTATTGATTATATAAATATTTTTAATTTTATTTTAAGTTATCTAACTTAAATAAATAAAAGTTATCATAAATATTAGTATATATTTTAATTTATTTTTAATATAATTATAAAATTTTATAGTAATTAATTTTGTCTTATTAATATATTTTTAAACATATATATACTAATAAAAAATATACATTTAATGTAACATATTGTAAGTAATAATTTTAATAAATACTTTTATTTATTAAATATATAAGGCCAGTATTATTAAATTTTGAAAGTACTATATAATTAAAATTAGGTACTGTATTAATATCTTAGCAAATAAATATCATTAATAAAAATAATTTATTTTTTTGTTAAATATAATGATATTCATTATATTTTATTACTATAAACTTTATATTGGTTAACATTTCTTGAAGCTTTGTATATATAGATATAGACAATGATATATCCAAAAATTTTATGTAGTCGGGGACATTCAAAATTTTAAATAATAATTATAAAAATCAAAATTTTATGTATGTATATCTAAAAATTGGTAAAGATTGAATCGGTAAAAAATTTGAGATTTAAGAGAAGAAAATTTCAAAAAAAAAATATTATTAATTTTAAATACTTAAATTAGAACCTGAACATACCATTTAATTTGTCTAAGAAAAAAGTCATTAAGTGGAGCTCAAAGTTTATTGGTAATGAAAATAGAAGAGAAAAACAAATAAATGTTTTGTTGAAAATGAAAGAACAAAATTAATGCAATAGTGAGATCAAAGTTAAAAACAATAATTTTATTAGTAAAAAATTGTCTAACAAATTTAAAATATTAACTTATTAATATCAAAATAAAATATTAACCTTTTTAATTATTTTTAAATAAAAGTCTAATGCATCATATCTTTAAAGAGTTGTTTATTATAGACAATTTACGAGATAAGGAAGATTTTTAAAACTTGAGTATTTTTTAGAAGATACAATTTATTAAAGTTAAAATTTATTCTTCCATTTTATTTCAAACTCATTTAATTAATAATAAAAACTAAAAATATGAGTTTTTTGACTTTTTTAACTATTAAAATAAATTTATTTATAATATCTTAAAACTCGTATGATATTGTGAAAATCATAAAAATAATTTAATATTCTCTAAAATATGCAAAGTGAACATCTTTATCTTAATTTAATAAAAATAAATATTTTTTGTTTTTTATGTGTTTGTATGAACTTGAATATTAAAAAAAAACCATTTCTTAAAAATGAATCTTAGGTCAATTTATTTAAATTTTAAAAGTCATTTTAAATAAACAATATTTTGTTTCTATCATGTAAAAGAAGTTTTGTTTAAATTAATTTTTAATAAATAAATAAGATTTTATTAAAAATTAAAATTGAATTTAAAAAATAATTAACACAAAATATAAAAAATGAAAGAAAATATTTATTTTATTAGAAATATGTTTTCCTTAAAAAAATTGAAACAAACAGATCCTTATCAACTTCTTAGAAAATGATATGTAAAAATTAATTTTTAAAAAATATTTGTAATTTAAATAAATTGGCTCAAATATTTTTACCTCGGGAATATTGTAAATCAATGGATCTTAGGGTAGAAATAAGAAGTGAAAAGAAAACTTATTTGAGGTAAAGACTTGTTGAAGTAATTGTGGAGAATAAATTAATTATAACCTATTGATTAGAAAATATTTATAAGGAAGCCACAAAAATCGTGACATCATTAATTTTTGCATGATAATTATATTATATTTTTTAATTGTAATTAGTATTCTCAAATTTTATAAACTTGAAATGTTCCTACATTTTAAAATCGTGCTTTCAAATTAAGAAAAAAATGAATTGATATTCTTCTATCATATGTTACATAAAGATCAACTTTAATCCTTCCTAGTCAATGTCTAACATTTGACTAAATGATTTTAATTTAGAAAAATTTTAAATTAAAAGCATGATGTCACAATTTCAAAATGTGGATACATAATATCTAAAATTAAAAGACTACAATTATAGTTAAATTATTTTTTTCTCTAAAAATCCCCAACTAATATATTTTATAGCAACTTTTTCTTTAAAATATCACAATTAAGATAAATTTGTGACATTTTTTATTTTCTAGTATTTTTTCTTTAGAACATCTACTATTAAAACAATTTGAAGCAATTTTGTTAAAAATCTTTTTATGTTAAATAGATTTGGTTGGTTAAATATTATTTCTTTTGACCGGAGGTTAAATATTATTTAGTTAACCTAAAATAAAAGTTATTCTTTTTAAATATATTTTGTTTTCTTTGTTAAAAAATAGTATTTTTTGTTGTAAAATAAAATAAAATAAGAAAATCAAAACAGTATAAAACATTTATTACTTTCTACACAAAAATCAGATTAAGACATTTTAAAATAAAAATATATAAAATAAAATAATTAGACAATATTAGAAAAAAATATTTGAATGTTTTTGATTGGGAGGAAAAGAAGCGCGCCCTCCCGCCATATGAAAAAATGTCTAATCTTTTCTATACATCTCATTTTTGGAACCAAACCCAAATCCTGAAATTTTCAAGACACGCCAAATCATTTTCATTTCCATTTCTTAACCGCTCTTTGTCTTGTCCACCCATTATTATACATAAACATGACAACACTCTTTCTTACACACCCAACACTTAATCTGCCTCTTCTTCCATCTATTTCCTCTTTCTCTTTTCTCCAAATTATCATTATCATACACAAATGGAGACACGAGCTTCTGCAAAGAGAAAGGCAAATGCTGCATCGGTAGTCATAGTTGAAAAGCAACATCCCAAGAGGCAGCGTGTTGTGTTGGCTGAACTTCCCAATCTACCAAACCTTACTGTTCCCCAAACCCAAAACCCTCTCAAAGAGAAACTCCAATGTCGGAAGAATTCCAATGCAAAGAAACCGTCCCTCACAAACAACACCCCTCTTCCTCCCCAGATCCACCAATCTTATGTTTCGGACATCCACGACTATCTTCGTGCAATGGAGGTAATTAATTTGATCTTTTTGATAATTTTGTCCAAAGTGACAACCTTTTTGTTTCATTCAGGTATTTGGGTTTCTCAATCTTAAAAATTTTCCCCTTTCTCACTTGCAGAGAAAGAGAAGACCAACTATTGACTACATTGAAAAAGTTCAGAAAATAGTTACTCCGGTTATGAGAGCAATATTGGTGGATTGGTTAGTAGAAGTAGCTGAGGAGTACAAACTTCTGCCCGATACTCTTCATCTTTCTGTTTCATACATTGATAGATTTTTATCCCTTAATCCCGTGACTAAATCGAGGCTTCAATTGCTGGGTGTTTCGGCAATGCTTATTGCTGGGTAAGGCTTTTGCACCTCTTCTTAATTTGCATTGCTTGTTCGTTTCAATCTGCCTTAAGGGTTGCAATTGTATTCTTTGTGAATATGCAGCAAGTATGAGGAAATGGACCCACCTGGTGTGGATGAGTTTTGCAGCATAACAGATAACACTTATGACAAGGCAGAGGTAAATATACAATGTTATATATTTGTTGGAGGGTTCCATATTACTATTGTGTTTGTTATTTGTCTGTTCTTCCCTTCTCAATTTCATGATTGTTGATGTATAGGTTGTAAAGATGGAGTCTGACATACTCAGATCCCTAAACTTTGAAATGGGAAATCCTACTGTGAACACCTTTCTAAGGTAAGGACTTTATATTTTGTGAATATGAAGATTTAGACTCTGTTGGAATGATGAAACTAATTGAGTGTAGTTATTTTCTCAGGAGGTATGCCGATGTTGCTTCAGATAACCAAAAAGTTAGTTGAACTGCCCCTCCTATTCTTCTTCATTGACTTAAAAGCTTTTACTGTGTGATTTACTAATTGTTTTTTATTTTTATTTTCAGACACTAAATTTGCAAATTGAATTATTGGGAAGCTATCTTGCTGAGCTAAGTTTGTTGGACTATGATTGTTTAAGATTCTTGCCTTCTGTTGTGGCAGCATCAGCTATATTTCTTGCCAGATTTATTATCTTCCCTGAAGAGCATCCTTGGGTTAGTAGTTTATCTTGTCTATAATGATGTATTTTCTCTAAAAGAATAAGCTATTGGACATTTTTCAAGGCACTCAAAGTTGAGAATCTATTGCAGACTTCTTCCTTGAGTGAATGCTCGGGTTACAAACCAGCCGAGTTGAAAGAATGTGTCCTCATCTTGCATGACTTGTATTTGTTAAGAAAGGCAGCAACCTTCAAAGCTGTTCGAGAGAAATACAAGCAGCCAAAGGTGATTAATTTGCATTTCTTTTGTTATAATATGCTTTAATTCTTATTATGACAAATTAAGTGACTAGAAATCTTCTACTGAAACAGTTCAAATGCGTGGCAAACCTGCCTTCCTCTCCATACGTACCGAATTGTTACTTTGAAGACCAATGATGCAGTGAATTCCTTGATAAATAAAGTCACATGGTATCTCTTAAATCATTCTCGATAAAGCATGTGTCAACAGTGTGGTTGGTTCGACCATTGTTTGCATGTGTCTGGCTTGGAAATTTGATGTGTAGGTTTATGTCTTTGAACTGCAAGAGCAGTAGGATCCCGTTGTATAACAATGTTCATTTGCCTTTCCTTTAGAACTATCATCGTGGAGAAGCCCTTTAAAGATGGAAAGGACTCAATTAATAAATAAGATCATAGATTGTTCAACTGCATAGTTATCCTTGAGGACTGAAGCAAAAGGACGGAATTATGATCTGGATGCCGTAGAACAATTTTGGCAGTCTTGCAATAGCGTGTATTAGGATAATTATGGTAAAAAAACAAAATTAGTACGAAATTTGTCTGATTGTAATTGTATGGATTGTGTTTATGATCCAAAATCATTTGTTTACGAAAAATAAGCTGCATTAGTCTCTAAAGTTGTTAAAATGATGCATCAGTATGGGAAAATTAGTTTAATAGTTATAATAGACATTTGAGTTTTGCAGAAGACATTTTGACATGTTTTAAAATGAATAAACTTAAGAAAATGATATGCAATTTTGCATATGCTTGGATATATCAATTCATCACCTCTGAAATAAAGTTAACATTGGAAAGTTGAATAAAAATAAAAGAAATGATAATGTAAATAAAAATTAGAATTAATAGTTCCCGCAATATAAAAGTGTCATACATTGAATCAATTTACGTTGTTATGACTTTAATGAAAATTAAATTAATAGAAATGTTATGGGCCTATTTATCATGAGAATATATATCTGAATTTAATGTCGCAATCTGTACGTGTTTCTTAACTTATCAAGGTAGGAAACTAGAGACTTACAAGGGTTCTCCACTGGCCATCACTGCCTTTCAACTACCATGAGTATCCTAGCAAACACTATACACCTTTGATGGATATCTATTTTCAATAAGAAAATTATGATTTACATGATAAAAGAACCGTCTTTGGAAAGAATAGGGCTTTGATACCAAAAAGAAAGACAGAAAAAGAAAAATGGGAAGAAAAAGAAAATGGGAACAAGATGAGAAAGAAGGTGAGGAAACTTAAAATAAATATTCATATTAACAGATCAACTTTATAAGTTACTGAATCTCGCAGAGCCGGTTAGATATCTGCTTATAAATTTAATAAAAAGTAAATTTAATTAACATATGATAAACTTTTAAATGATTATCGCATCTTTAAATATTTATTGTTTAAGGCATCTGAAGATACCTTAAGAGAAAACTACTCCATACTTAAAATAATATGCACAGAAATTTAAAAGAATACTTACAAAAGGGAGAAAATGGGGAAGGGGTTGCTGATAACTTCTTATTTTATTGCAGGGAATGAATTTTTACAAGAGAGAGGAGATGGGAAGTGTAGAGAGAAGTATTTGAGAGTTAGAGAGAGAAGTGTTTCGGACTTGCTCAGCATAAAAGACTTATGGTCTTTTTATAGACAAAGTTGGTAACCGGAAACCGGCTGAGAAGGTCACTTAGTGACTAGTGACTTGCTGTATAGGTTACTTCATGACTGACAACCTGTTTTGTAGGTAAATTTTACCCTTCAGTCTATTACTTCAATAAAGAAGTAAAATTACTTTATCACAAGTAAAATTTTAACTTGCTCTTCTGAGTCGAGAGAGTGTAGACACAAACTATTTCTTCCTCCATCTGTTTAGGAAGACATGGGTCTTCTGTGTCATCAAAATCAAATGGTAAAGAGGATAACCCTGGAGTGTTCTGGCCATGACAACCAGTTTCTTCGTATATTTCTTTGTATAACCTTTCTTTCTCAAAATGTTTTACGAGAGAAAGGTTTGCTTCAATTGGGAATGGGTGAAATTTGTTACCCATTATCTTTTCCAGTATAATTTAGTATTCTGAGTTTCTTTTAACAGAGTGAAAACCTCAGAATCTCTTTTAGTGAAATTCCAGTTGGACCCTTCAATGTATGCCTTCCAGAGGTTATACTAATACAATTTTTCTTTATTGATGGACAACCCTTTTAGTGGATCATGTTCAAACAAATTCAGGGTGTTTATCTCTGGATTTGTTTCAGTAAACAATTTTATTACATGTGTGACTATACTATCAGGATTATGAGCACTTCTTGGTGAAATGGTAATTTGTAAAGCCACCTGGGTCATGTGTTCAGCCTGAATATCGTTTATGAATGAATTTATTACAGGGGAAAGGGCTGAGAACCTGTCTGTGGGGGAATTACTAATGAGTGAAGGCAACCAGCTTCTAGTAGAAGCATATGAGTTATTAGAACATCCCTGTATAAGTGACCTTTGAAGGAACTTAAATAAATTTGAGCTCGTCTCACAATGAATTTTATCTAACAAGTGCAATCCTTGTCAACAGTCTTGCAATAATCAGAAGATCCAAAACATGGATTTCTGTTATTGAAATAGGTTTGTGTTTTTACGAACAATCCTTCATAATTTGCAGTTTCAGCATGGACTTCAAACAAAAAGTCCTGTCTTAACCCAAATTTTCTAGAAGGATATTTGGATTGATTTGTTGGGTAATACTGCCAACAGCAGTAGCATATGTTTGTGTCAGAGCATGAGACTCAAATTGTAAAGCAGTTTTTATTTTTTCTTCATCAATTGTTTCCAACCAAACTGCCATTTCAGCTTCTTCTTTGGAATAGAAGCCTTTGTATGTGAACTAGAACTGGTCTTGTTTAGCCTCGTTAAGGTCTCTAAATGATGTATATACACCTTTGTTTGGGTCTATTATTAAGGCAAACTGTGTGAAACCTTTTCCTGAAGGAGAGGCAGGAGAAGTTAATGCTACTCCTTTATTATCTTGGCAACAAAAGCTGTATAATGAATTTATGATGCTTTGTTTTACACGAGTCACTTAGTGCTCATTTTGTGTTGTATATTTTGGAATATTTCAAATGTTGTCAATTAAAACATTTAATTTGACATTTGTTTTATCTCTCCCAGGGTACTGGAAGATATTTGTAAGAATTGACAATTCTTGTTTGCCAAATTTTGTGTACTGGTCTGCCACAAAAAGGGACTTAACTTGTTTAGGACCTACGACACCCTTCTTTGTATTTTCGAGCATTGATATAAAAAGATCTTTGTATATGTGAATAACTTCACTTGATGTACCTGGACAAAATGTCAGCACAAGTATTATCAGAACCTTTTATATGTTCAAAATAAATAATTTTTCCTGAAAAATTTATATAATCTTTGAAAAGCAACCATCTTTTATATGGCTTTTTATCATTATTAATTTGATTTTTACCATAAGAAACTATGGCTTCACAATCTGTCCTGATTGTTATTTCTTTTTTATTTATAAAAAATAATTTAAATGCATCCATTGCATGTATGATAGCATTTACTTCATAATCTGTGCTAGTTTTGTAAATTTTTGGTTTTGTAGTGTATTTACCGGAGGCATATCTGCAAATTTGTTATTCCGCCTTTGGTATGTTTTATTTTTCTTTCGTTTAAGGATTGCTCCCTATCCAAGTTCACATCCATCACATTCAATTATTAAGTAATCTGAATCCAATGGTAATTGTAAAGTTGGTAAATTTGTTACCATTTGTTTTATCTTTTGAACTAATTTTATATCTTCATAATTAAATTTTCTTTCTCCTTTTAATGAAGTTTTATTATATAAAGAAGATGTGTATTTTCCTAGATTAGGAATAAAGCTTCTTGCATAATTTAAAAGCCCTAAAAAAGATCTAAGTGTTTTTATTTCTTCCATTTTATCTGGAAAATCCTGTATTTTCGTTGAAATATGAGACTGGAGTTTTATAGTTCTATTACTAATTTCTATCCAAGAAATTCAATAAAATTTTTACTAATTTCCATTTTTGATTTTGAAACTATTAATCCGTAATGTTCCAATTTATATAAAACTTTTTTTATATGATGAAAATGATCATTTTTTTTAGAAAATACTAGTATATCGTCAATATAGACACATGTAAAAGTTTTATCATTTTTAAAGATATTATCCATTTTTCGCTGAAAAACAGCAGGAGAATTTTTAAGACCGAATGACATAACATTCCATTCAAATAAACCTTCAGAACAAGAGAAGGTTGTCCATTTTATTGATTCGGGATCCATTTTTACTTGATGAAATCCATTTTTTAAGTCGAATTTAGAAAACCATTTGACATCTTGAATTCGGTTTATTAAAACATTTTTAGATGGAATTGAATAACCATCTTCTACTGTGTTGTCGTTTAGTCTTTTATAATTGTAAGCCATTCTTGATTTACCTCGTTTTTGTTCAGAAGATTTGTTGACTATAAAAGCCGGACTTCTGTGTGGACTAACATTAGGTGCTATTACCTTTAGTTTTAGTAAATTTTGTATATGATTATGACATTCTTCTTGTTCCCAATTATTAAACTGAATGTCTTTTGTTTTAATAATTAAGTCTGGATTAGTAATCTCTAGTTTACAAGTTACGGGATCTCTGTCCCAAAATTTTGTAGGATCTTCTCCTATTATATTTGTTTTATTCAACCTATCAAGAATTTGTTGAATATTTTTGAATTTTATAGATTTTGAAATTTTTATTGAGGAAAAAGCCTCAACTGTATTGTCTAGTATATTAGATAAAGAAGAATAATCCTCTTTTGTTTCGTCTAATATGTATGGAAATTGTATAGTACAGTTGAATGTACCTGAAGATGTTGAATTTTTACAATTACAATTATCAGTGGTAATATCTTGTTTTAATGAATCACCACTAACTATTGGTGTCATTTGTGTTTTATCACTTATCATAACATAATCTTTATTTATTGCAACTTACCTGTTTTGACCTAAAATAAAATCTAGGCCAATTATCATATTTTGTTTTGAGGGAACTAAATTTTCTACCCTCATTTTTTTTTATGAAAATTTTATGACAAAAAAGGTCACAATTTATGCTAAATTGAAGAATAACATTGTTAACTTCTTCATCGTTTATCATAATTTCACCAGACATTGTTCTGGTTTTTTGGATGTATTTACTTTTTACTATGTTTTGATGTGGAGTTATAGTTTTACATATAACTGTTTCCGAACATCCTGTATCTAATAATGCTTGTATATTTTTTTCTGTTGATGGTTTATTGTTTATTTTTGGAAAAGTTAATTTAACTAGTACTTTTAAAGTTATTAGTTGTTGTTTGTTACAAACGAATGGGATACATTCCATTGTTCCCATCATATTATTCTGTTCAGATGAGTAATTAGACTCTGGGAGATCTATTTTAGTTTTCCCTTTTATTATTTTTTCTAAAAGAATAGTTTTTTCTTTTAGATGATTTATGCGAGTCTCTAATACTGAAACTTTAATATCGGTTAAATCTTTGTTATACAATTTATTCATATTTTCTTTCTTTTCAAAAGAGGATATTTCTTGTTCCTGTATATTTAAATGTTTTTCTACACATTTAATACAAAAATTTTTATAACAAAGTGGGCAATGTGCCCTTTTTGATATGTGAAAATACCTTTCACAGTATGTGCAAGGAATTGATTCTTTACCTGAATAAAACTGTATTTTGTGAGAACAAAGATTTATATCTGTAGTTTTCATTAGACAATATTCTAGATCATCTAATATTTTTCCCATTTCATTATATTCTTCTCCCATTGGGAAATTAATGTCATCGTTGGGATATAAATGACTATATTCGTTATTTGTAAATTCATTTATTAAATCATAATTTTTGTAAACCTTTTCTGGGTTTATTTCATCTATGTATTCTGTCATGCTAATAACAGATAATATTTCAGAATCAGTAGAAATCTCTTCATCAATGGGAAGAAGATTCATATGACATGATTTTATTAAAGCCGTCTCTTTTGTGTAAAGATTGGCAATATTTGGACAATTTCTTAAAAAATGTCCTGGTTGACTACAAGAAAAATATTTTAATATTTGTTTGTAAGTTTTGTTATCCCTAAATTTCCTAATATGTCTATTAGGATTTAAAGTGGGTTTTCTGGCATTAGAAGCCCTTATTATGTATGTTTTTCTTGGAGTTCTTGGTCCTAAGAATTTTTGTGTATTATTATATCTTGGTTTATTTCTAGATATATTTTTCCTGTTTTTAAATCTATTTTGTGCATATTGTTGGGGTGTGTATATTTGTTTGCATATCCCAGCATCAGAATGCTTAAGCTGTTTTTGTATAACTATATGGGAACAAGTGTCTTCCATTATTTTCATAATGTGTTGTATTCGTATAGAGAAGTTATTCAACATGGGCGTAACCTCATCATTTTTCCAACTTTCTCTAATTTTTTGTCCCAGTTTTCCTGGAAGTTTAAGAAACATTTTGTCTCCTATATTAACATCATGAAAGCAACCAGCTATAGATGCATATAAGAGATAATCTTGACAGTATTCTTTTATTTTACCAAAATATTCAATAGACAATCTTTTGAGATGTCCTAGATAAATTTTTTGTCTAATTGTGTTGCCATCATTGGCTGATTGTTAAGTAAACAATCTTTGTATAAGGGAACAGAAATTGTAAATATTTGGGTCTGGTTCAATAACCAGTGTGTTTAGATCATTAGGGAAATTTTTCTTAAAAGATTCCCATCCAGATCTAGTGATATCGCCTAAGTAAGTTTCTCCTTTAGCGATCATTTCTTGAGAAGATAGTACATCTTTCTCATGATGTATACCATAATCTCGGATTACAGCAGCTGTCCATTGTTCTATGTATGTTGGAAGGAGTTGAGGATCTATACCTCCTATGTTTAGAAGTAAGTTTGAAATTTGAAAGTTTGGTTCAACTGGTAATCTTTTACCATGTGATATGTATTTATTGTTACTACGGACAATATTTTGTACAGTTTCTCTGGGAAGGAATCCTTGAGAATAATTTTGTGTACCAGCAGGATCTTACCTATAATTTGTAGCAGTGGATTCTTCATATTCATTTATGAGTCCTACTTTTGTGTTTTCAGATGTTGTTGATAAAACATCTTCTTCTTTATCTTGAAAATTTTTTGTAACTTGATAAGAAAATTCTTTTTCTTCAGTTTCTTCTTCAATTTTTAATTTTTGTAAAAATGTATTAACGATATCATTTATTTCGTCATTTTCTTTATTTTCTTGAAATCTTTCAACTTCATTGTGTTCAAGGGGAAAGTTATCCCATGGTTCCCAGTTAGGGTCATTTAGAAACCTATCCCAAGGTTCTAAGTTTAAAGTTTCTTGTCTAGACATGGCTATGTTGGCTTGGTTATCTAGAGTTCCTTACCTAAACATGGCTATATTTGCTTGATGATGATTCCATTCTTCTTCAGTCATATCATCATCTTCTTCATCATCGCTGTCTATGATGTTCATCATACCAATATGATCATCATTGAGAATAGGGGATGTACTATTCCGTTTGTTTTGTTCTAAATCCATAAGTGGAGTATTTCTATAATTTGTGAAGCTTAAACTAAGGCCTCTAGATCTATTGTGTATAATAGCAGAATTTGGATTTGTGATTAGATTTCGTTCATCCCTTTATAGATGAGTTTGCCATAGATGACCCTCATTTCTTCTTATGAATGCCTGAGCTGGCAAAAATTGTGTACCAATAGAGCTTATTGCTTCCTATAATGGTCTAGTGTTAATTATATACATGGAAGAAATATAATTACTTATTCTTCCTATGAAAGTAATGTGTAGATGTAGGTTATCTCTTATCCAATTTGTTCCAAAACCTATAGTTTGTACTTCTAGACTGATGCGATTAACGAAATATGGAAGGGTGAGTGTAAAGTTTGGAGCAAGATATATTAATGATATGGGCTGATTTAAGTCAACCTCCAAAATTCCAATAATACTTTGAGAATCATTGTTTTGAAATCTTGTATCATGGAGAACTATCAAAGCTCTCGCACCAATCATATGTCTAGTTAGGGATCTGACTCCTATAGTAATTAATCCCATGTGGACATATCTCCCATGTTGATTTAGGAGTTGTGTAGCTATTTGTTGAAATGTTAAAGGAATTATCTCATATGTGTTATCAGGAAGGTGAAAATCTTATATCCTCCTATATCTGTAAAGACTAGTTCTTTCAGAACTTAACCAGCCTATATTATATAGTTGTCTAGGATTCAAAGAATCTATCCTTGAGTTGGATCCTATTTCTGTATTTTGATGTATGTCTACTAAGTCTTCTAATCTCCTGACATTAGTAGTTCTTCTTCTATTTAGAAATCTATATAAGATTCCTGGGTGTTGTATGAGATCTTGTCTCCTAGTTTGGTGTTCTCTTAATCTGCGAGAAGTTCCTGGAAACCTCTCTATTGTTTGATTTCTATTGAGTGTACTATCCATAGAAACATCTTGTAATTGTGTCTGTGAACTGTTATTTGGTCTTAAATTCATATTTTAAATAACAGTTTTATCTTTGTTAAAGGTATTATTCTCCTATTTAGTCTGATTACTATTACTGGATTCAGCAATGTCTGTTTTTGCTATTACTTTGACAAATTTATGAGTGTTTTTACATACTGTTCTAGTTTGTATATTTGTTCTTAAAGATAGTCTAGAAACTTTATTAACTAGATCATTTATATCATCAGATATATTTCAGTTTTTGTTTGAATCTATAAGATTAGATAATTTTCTAGAAACTTCTTCTAGTAAAGTTATTATTGTGTTATTTTGTCCCATTAGAACTGTATGAACAGTATCTGTATCAGTAGGTTTTGTATATCCTACTGGAGGAGATTTTGTTAGAGATTCTACAACTGCAAAAGCTGATTTGTAGTCTTTCTTTTCCTTTAAAAGATTGTATGTTAGCCATTTTTTTTTTCATATACATGTGTATTGTTAAAATAATAAAAATTAATGCTTATTAATATAGTATAAATAGGCCCATAACATTTCTTTTAATTTAATTTTCATTAAAGTCATAACAACAACGTAAATTGATTCAATGTATGACACTTTTAGATTGCGGCAACTATTAATTCTAATTTTTATTTACATTATCATTTCTTTTATTTTTATTCAACTTTCCAATGTTAACTTTATTTCAGAGGTGATGAATTGATATATCCAAGTATATGCAAAATTGCATATCATTTTCTTAAGTTTATTCATTTTAAAACATGTCAAAATGTCTTCTGCAAAACTCAAATGTCTATTATAACTATTAAACAGAAAATTGTTGAGTTATTTGACAGAACGTTTTAGTTGTTTTGACAACTAAAAAATAATTTTTTTACAATTTTAATTATATATTTTTTAATTTCATGAACAATTGAATTTTAAATTTATTTTTATTACAATTTTAATTATATATATTTTTAAATGTATGGTTTTTATTTATGTTTATGCAGTTTCCTGATACTATAACCCGTTTTTTATATATGGGAATGCCATATAACTTTATAGGTGATAATTTAAAAATGATATACCGTGAAGAAGACAGACCAAAAATCTGTTTATATTCGAAAATTATATGAACTTATAACGGAGAACGGAAATAGTATATAATAAAACCGAAATTACAATAGCAATATATCTAAGTGATGTTAATTCATGTGCAAGTTAATGTATCTTAGCTAAAAAAAATTTATAACTAATGTTAATTATATTTCGGATCAATCAATCCTAGTATAATTTCACTTTAATCATAAAAAAATACAATTGAAAAGGAGAGAATATGAAAAGATGCATTGAAAAATTAAAATAAATAATATCAACACAAGTCTTTAACTATATTGTTTAAACTCCTTAATTTGATTGAGTCTCTGGTCTTTCACATCATCACCATTGGAGACGGTACAAGAAAAATATGGCGAAGTGTGTATATGAAGTACGAATTATAAAATAACAACATACTACTATTATATATTTATTAATTTATTATTATCAAATATATATTTCTAACTTATTAGTAGTATTTATGACTATTTTATTATTATTAATTTTAATATCACTGTTTTATTAATGTTAATTATGTTTAACATACTTTTAGTTCCTAAGTTTTGCACAAAATTGTGTTTAATATACTTTTAATACGTAAATTGTCTATTAGAATTTTTAGTCTCTATTATTAAGTGATGGCACCGCAATCATGCAGGCACATTTGATTTGTCATATTACCAACTAATCTGACATGGCATGTGTAAAGTGGATATTAAAATTATTATTTTGATGTAGATTTCACATGCTAGTATTTAAAAATGGAAGAAAGAAATTTATTTTATTAAAATAATAATTTTAATTTTAAGAACCTTATTTAAAAATATTTGGTAATGCCTTTTTCTCTGTTAAAAAATAATTATATATTTTAAACTAAGAAAAAAATGCGGTATTTAAATCTTTCAAGCTAGGATAGTGTAAAAATATTTGAGACATAAAATTAATTTTTGACCAAAATAAAAATAAAGTAAAGTATATTGGACTTGCATATACCGAAGGAAAACATATATTTCAATAAAAAAGGAAAAAAATTTGATTACTTGTATATTTAAAAAGAAGAATGCTAATGTGAGAAGACATGGACAATGTACACCAAAATATTTAAGACAAAAAATTAATATTTTTATTTTAAATAATTTATAAGGTTATTACAGTTATTTAATATCCAACTTTAAAAGTTAAGAATCTATTTTCATTTTTTTTATTACATTAATTACATATTAATACAATTCAAAATTTTCTATTATATTTTATTTTCTTCGTCTTCCCTTTTATTCTCCCCCAGTGCCTCCAATATTTTCTTTCATTGTTTCTTCCAGTAAATTATTTTTTTAATGTAAAATACTAACAGTTTATTGTTTATGTGTTGAATAAAAAGTTAATTGAACCAATTTGTAAGTATTTTTAAAAATTTAAAATGGAAGAAGATGAAATATAACAAGTATGCATGAAAATGAAAATAGGAGACAAAGAAGAGATTTTTTTAGTTTTTAAAATTGACTATTAAATAATTATAATATCTTTAAAATAAATTATTTAGAATAAAAATATTGGTTTATTTGTTCCAAATGTTTTGCTTCAGCTGATGCACTCCAATAAAAAATAAAATAGAGAGTGTGTTAGCATTTTCCTTTTAAAAACGGTAGTTTAAAAAATATTTTGGTAATATAATTTTCTAAAGGTAAATTAAATTTTATATAATTTTCAAAATAAAATAAAATTTCTTACTCAAATTTGTCCAGAAATGAGTTTATATTTTAACACAAGAGAAATAAAAATATATTTATTTTTTAGGTTAATATATATGTACATCAATGCAAAAGTTTTATAGTATATGATTCATTTTAGGTTAATAGATATGTAAAACGAATACAAAACTTTTATACTATATTATTCATTGTAGGTTAATAGGCATGTACAATCAATACAAAAATTTTATACAATTCATTAACATAAATAATATTTGGTAGAATTTTTAACATAGTTATTATAAAATAACAAAATTATCATATGGTAATTTATAATTGAACAAATGTAAATATCATGTACAATTAATAATATATTATTAAAAATATTTACTCTATTACTTAAATATGATTTTTAAAGAAAATATTAATGTTAACAATTTTATCCTACATAGATTGAATGATACCATATAAAAATTTGAATAAAATATAACAACACTCCTAAAATTTTACCAAATTATAAGTAACTTCATCTAGTTTATTTTCCTACACTAATCCTTTTTAAGTTAAGATTTTTCTAACGATAAAATCTACGTATAAAGAAAAAGCAAAAAGACAGTACATTTAAATCCTCTACCAGCCATTATATATTTAAAAATATTATTTTAATACTTCTTCAAATTTTACACTAATATTCCCTCTTCAAATAAAAGTAATGATTTAAAAAAACAATAATGTAATCATGTTATGGTTGTTATTGCAAATATAGTTAACTGAATTATTTTATAATTTATTAAAATTGGCTTAATGGTAAAAATTTTATGCAAAATAATCTTTAATTATAACTTGCAAGTTGAAGGGTGTTAACAAATAATAACATTGGCGGGCATTAAATAATACTTAGTTATAATTTGCTAATACACTCTTACTAAATAAGGATATGTACGTTGGTAAACTCATATGCACATGCATGCATACACATATAACACTTGATTGTTAAGCACAATTAGACACATTATTCCATATAATAGTACTCTACTAAAATAAAAAAGGTAAACAATAATATTGGTTTATTATATTTTAGTATTTTTTATTTTGATATATTAAGTTTTAAAAGTTCTATTAATCATTTTTGTTTTTGAAAATTTTACTTTGATCTTTTATAAAAATATACAGGCAAGCATGCGCCTCCCTCTCTAACTCGTGTGATGTGGACAACGTGTGATGCTCCCCCTTTTTTACCACATTCCACGCCACTAAGACAAGTATTGGGAGCAACTACGGTAATTTTAATGTGAACATAAATTATTTTGTGGAAAGTGACGATGATTATGTAGGATGTAGCTCTAGAATATTAATAAGATTGAAATAAAGATAATGATAAATTTTAGTTATTATTATTTTAATTTAACTACTTCAAAAACTTTAACATTACAGAAAGTTAACGAAATACAAAATAATAGACTAAAATGAGACGTTAAAAAACATAAGAAAATATAACAAAATATTTAAAACTTAATATATTAAAATGAAAAAAATATAAAATATAACAGAAAAAAAAAGTAACATTTAGCCAATAAAAAGTAAAAAATAAAATAAAGTAACCTAAATTAAAAAAAACATAGGAAACACTATTATTAATTAAAATAAAAATAAAAACAAAAATAATCTATAATTGATAAGTATCAACTTAATTATTCTTTCAACTTTTAACTTGACATTCATCTTGCTTTTCTTTTCTTTTAACACTTGTTTAGCCTTAATTTTATTAATAATTGACTCTTTAGATTTAGTTAGTTGCTTTTCAACTTTAAAATAAATATTTATTTATTTTTTGTGTTTTTTTAGGAAAAATATGAAGAAAATAAGTAAAGTTTTGATAGAACCTCCCTTATATTCTTCAAATTTTCAAACAAGTAAAAGCTTCTAGGTAGTTCTATACTAGATGCAAATTGAGCCTATGTTAAAATGTGGAATATGTTGAGGTCAAAGTGAGGAGTTGTGTTGTGCTTAGGACAAAAGTGATTCATATTTTAACACAAGGATATTAGACAATTCTTAAGAGAAGATTTAACCTCAACATATTTTGCATTTTTCTTAACATAGGTTTAATTCGTATTTAATGTGGAACAACTATAAGCCTTTATTTGTTTAAACTACCACACTTAGATCGGTTCATCCTACTTTTAGTATGGAGGTCGTAGGATATTAAAACTACTTCTGGTATTTAATACCCAGATGCATGGCACAATCAGTAATAGATAAAGAAATTAGGAAAACATTTTTGTCACCTTGCTCCTTTTGTTTTAGAGAATAAGACATTTTTTGCAATTTCTGTTTCGATGTCCTTAATTTCTATTTAAAGATTGACTTGGGTAGAATAAACCTTTTTGTTCTTGGGAGATATAAACTTGAATTACGCTGGAAACTAAAGTAATTTTATACATTTCATTCGTATCAATTACATCTGAGTTCATAAATTTATAAAGATTGAGCTCATTAAAAAAAAGAAATAAAGACTAAATATAAATAAAAAAATAAAGATAAAATCAAATAAAATAACTTTAAGATATTTTTTGTTAATAACTAAAAATTATTTTCAACACTTCTCCTTAAGTTGGTAAATGAATATCCATCATTCTCAATTTGCATACAAGATCATGAAATCTATTAATGGGAAGACCCCTAGTGAAAATATTTGTTATCTAAAGTCCTGTTCGGACATAATTTGTAACCAATAGACCTCTTTATATGTTATCTTTGATTAAATGTCTATCAACTTCAATATGTTTGGTCTTGTCATATTGTACAAGATTATGAACAATGTTAATGGTTGACTTGTTGTCATAGAACAATTCCATAGGGATGTCTATGTTGATTTTGAGATCATCAAGGATTTTATCTTGTTTTTTGCTTCTCTAAGTAATCAAACTTTCTCCTAGAAACACATAGTATCTACAACTAGACTTTATATCAATGGAAAAACTTACATAGTCAAAATCAATATATATCTTCAAGGCCAATGTGTCTTCCTTTGTAACAACCCAAATTTCATAAATGAGGTATTTTAGTTATTTTAAATTAATTGAATTAGTTAATAGAAATTTAGCATTTATTATAATAATTATTTCAAAGAAACTAAAGTTTATTAGAGGAAAAGAATAAAATAAATATTTTTCAAAACAATAATAATAAGGAGAGGTATATTTATATTATATATTTTTAGTAGGAGTTTGCATATTATAAGTTAAGGGGTTAAGTGAGAAGGTAAATGAGTTACATGGGCTAGGCCCATTAGGGTTGTCATGTCAAGGAAGGAAGATGCATGATCACTCTCGCCTGATTTTTACCCTAGAGTTTCTTGAAGTCTGGGGAAAGAAAAAGAGAAAGCATAGAGAGAAAAAAAGAAGAGAGAAAGTTATTCTTACACAAACCCTGTGCAGTCTTCGTAATCTCATCACTGCGAATTCATTAACCATTGGACCGGGCTTGAAATTGGATAGTAGGTTCCAAATATGTGGCTCTCCATTTTGACCATTCGGATATATATTTGGAGCTCTAGTCTGGGAGCAAATGGCAGCGCAACAAAAACTTTATTTTGGAAAGGATTTGTTAGATTGAAAAAGGAAAATCTTCATTTGTCTTTGTTTCTTCATCGAGGTAAAGGGTGTAAAATTGTCTCTCATGTGGTATGTGTAGAGTAAATGGGTAGTGAAGCGATCCCTAAGTTTCGATAGGTTTCAATGTTGCATGTATGCTATTGAAGGGTTATGAGCACCCACGAGTGTTGATAACATGTTTTGTGCATGACTGTGTAAATATATGTAATTAAAGATTTGTATTTATACAATGGGATGATTTTCTAAATTAGAATTTATGTGTGGTTGGTTTAATGTAATAATTTATTTTGGTAAGTTGAGATGTGTTTGAATGAGACATAAGAGAAATTAAGATTCAGGTGTGGTTGACACATTAATTTATTTTGTTGGATTGTGGGAGTACATGTGCCCTATCGAATTATTTGGATGTAATAATTATGTTGACATTGATTTTTTCCCTTTTTATAGCTTAGAGATTAGTACCTTGAACAAAGTAATAAGATAGTCGAGGTGAACCCTGAGTCTTCCTCAAGATTAAAGTTTCATGTGTTTATGCAATTGATTAGTTTGTTTGTCTCTATGAATACTACTGATTATTAAACGTGAAGAACTTAATTATATTATTGATTAATGGGATAGTTGAGTAACTGCTTTGTTATCTGAAACCATTCTTAATACCTAAAGAATTAGATGTTAGGTGTTGGATGTTTTCTTCCATTGAGAGGATTGATGGAACATTAATGATTATCACTACAATTGTAGGGTGTGTTGATAATAAACAAAACAGATAGAGAAGTAGAATGCTTGAGGGTTTGGGGTTAGAATTATATTTTAGGAACCTTATAAGTTTGATAATTGTTATCTGAAAATTTTCGTATGAACATACCTTACTATTTTTGCAATATCTTTTTGTGTGGTCAACCAAATTGAGTTCCGTTTGTTGTTTTAGAAAATCAACATTTAGGGCTACATTTTAGGCTAAAAAATACATAGAAATGTTATGAATTGAATGAGGTACGTGAGTTGTAAGTTAAGTGTCTAATCCAATGAGCGGAACATATGTTTGTGTTCTAAGCCTTGTGACGTGACCTAAACGACCTCATTAGGTTTTGTGTTCTTTATGAAAGTTTTAGCCTTATATGTTAAGTTTTCGTTGGAGTTGGAATCACTCAAAAACATGTATATAACTAAAGTTATGAATAAATTAGTAAGTAAAGGTCAAGTTATGTTTTGTGGGTTTATAATTTTTAAAAATAGTAGATGATAAAAATAACTCTAGATATCAACATAAAAGTTTGAGGTAAATGTATTATCTTTCTAATAAAATTTATACCACCCTCATATCAGTAGTATAGCTATAGATATTGTATTTATACTACACGATGCAATAAAAGAGTAAGATAAAAAGGGATAGTGCGAGTTGTAATGGTGTTGATTGTTATGGTGTGAAATATTGTGACGTATCTTATAATTATGAGTGTAATGAATAATTAAAAGTTTGAAAGTTGTTTGGGGAGCATAGATTGAGGATTTGACTCACTGTTTGATATTTGTGTTTCTCACAATTGAATGTATAATGTGTTAATGATCAAGGATAGTCAGGGTGTGTGCCTGATGATGTGCCATCCCAGTTGTGGTTGAGGGTGAATTATGATGACGTTATTAGATTATTGTAATGTATCTTATAATTGTGAGTGTGATGAATGATTGAATGTTTGAAAGTTGTTTGAGGTGTGTGAATTGGAGATTTGCTTCACTGTGTGATATTGATGTTGATTTCAACTTGATGGTGATGGTTAAGGTGTTCCTGATGAGATGTCATCCCAATTGCGATTGGGGATAGTGTGTAATCACTCAATTAAATATTGATATTGTGAATTATGTTAATGACGATGACCAGGGTGTGCCTGATGAGGTGTCATCCCAATTGCGGTTGGGGGTGAAGTGTGATGACATGATTAAATGTTAGCATTATGATTTATGTTGTAGGTGAGATGATGCATGAATATGGCAGGTGAAGAAGTTTTGTAAGGATCACCCATTATGTGGTACTCTAGACTAAAATTCTTAGGTTGTTTTGCATTACATAGTTGTACCTACATGTTACTGGTGTAGAAGATGATTCACTTTGGATGGACCTATGGTGAGATGCTTGTACCTATGTGTTAGTGACTTGCAGATGTGTTTGGGGAGTTTAGAAATAGATTACATAGGTTGAGATGTGTTGAAAAATCCTTAAAAGTGAAAACTATGGTAAGGTAATCGATTACCTTATTATGATAATCTATTACACTTCGAGAAATTTTGGGTATTGAGATTAATGCTCTTGAGAGTAATTGATTACCTAAAAATAGTAATCGATTATTCTAGAGAACATGCATTCTGGACCAATTTTGAGCAGGATATCATGTAATCAAGTAGGTAACCAATTACCCTGATTCAAAACTCGTATAAAAGCATTTTCAAAACTGATTTTAACCAACTTTCAAAAGGTCCATTGAATGTTTGTTGCTCTTAACTATTTTACCAAAATTCTTTCCAAGAACTATACCCATTTTTTATGATTTAAAGATATAAGAAATTCAAGATTCAAGAAAGAGACTACCTTAAGATTTGATCTATCTTTTTGGGTATTCATCACAATAGGTGATATTTTTTTATACCCTTTTTTGTGTTTTTGCACGATCTTTGACAATCTCTTGAGGCATTCTTGAGATTTTTGTGAAATCTTGTAACAAAGTGTTGTGAGTGAGGTGTTGAGTGACAGGTGTCATGGTGTAGCAAACTCTTGTGGGGTGCAAAAGGAAGTCTCTTCTTATGTGGTTTGAATCTTTCCAGCGTAAAATTTGTATGTGTGGTGTGCATGTACTGAGATTTTAGTGAAAAGTAGATTAGCAGAAGACTAAGTTTGAAAACTGGATATAGGTTAGGTTAACCGAACTAGTATAAATCACTAAGCAATTTCTCTCTTCCCTATACTCTTTAATTATGAATGTTATTGAGATCTTGGATAAACATTGATTGGATTTTTGTAGCTAAAACAATTTCGTGCAGTTTTCTTGCAACAAATTACACTTTTCAATATTTTTATTTTGATATTGGATTTGGGTAATTATAATAAGAATTGTAGGTTTGAAATTTGATTCAATTCTTTATCTACCCATTTCTTTTGTGTTTAATAAACTTTTTTGTGCAATTCATGCTATATTTTTCACTAATTGGAGTAGTAAACCATTATTGAAGGAATTGCTATATATCAAGTTTACTGTCAAATACATTAAAAAAGTTGAATTCTTAAAAAACTCATTTTTGTAAAACAAGTTAGATTTTGGAAATTTACGAAAAATGGGCATATTTGAACTACTCTAATATAGTTGAATAGAAAAATTTGAAAAATATTTGGGTGAATCTATTCAACCTCCCCTTCTAAATTCTCCCCTAGGACCAACAATTGGAATTAAGAGTAGGATCTTGAGAAATATTCAAGATTATATCGATCCATATTTTCTTTGAAAATGTTGAGGAATAAACTACCTTTTAGTCAGGGTGCCTCTATTAACAGACCACCATTATTCTTTGGTGAAAGTAAGGATAAGAATTTTTATGGAGTCTGTAAATAGAGGCATATGACAAGTTATTGTAATTGATTATAAAATTCCTACGTATATGGTTGAAAATCAAATAGTTGAAAAACCATATGAATTGTGGACCATCGATGAAATAAAATGTGTAGAGAATGATTCAAAAATCTTAAATATTATACACTCTGCTTTGAATAGTGATGAGTTTTTCAGGGTATCACCATGCAATACAACTATGGAAGTGTGGGATCTAATCCAAGTCACCCATGAAGGAACACTTGAAGTAAGACAGGATAAAAGGAATACCTTGATCAAAGAGCATGCAATGTCCCGTATGAATCAAGGTGAAACAATCATGGATGTACATAAAAGGTTTACACACATAATCAATCATCTGAAAGGACTTGGAAATCTATTTGAGGGAGAAGAACCGAATGTGAAGATACTAAAATCTCTCAACCGCAAATGGCAACCCACTGTGACAACAATCATAGAATCAAAGAACTTGCTGCCATGAGAAATGCTAAACTCTTTGGAAAGCTTAGGGAGTATGAGATGGATATAGCTAGAATGGAAAAATAAGAACAAAAGGAAAACAAAGCCAAAGGCTTAACACTGAAAACACATAAACATTCAAGTGGTGATGAAAACACTAAGAGTGAATCTTTAGAATATGAGGATATGAGTCTGATGGTAAGAAAATTCAAAAGGTTCATGAAGAAGAACAGTAACAGAAAAGTTATCAAGTGGCAAAAATTAATCAAAGAAGGGGAATACAACTCCTCCAAAGTTTACTTGTTTTGAATGTAGTAAGACAGGTCACATGAAAGTTGATTGCCCTTCCTTAACCAGAAAACAGAACAATGAATAGCCCAAACCAAAATTCAGGAAGAATAAGAAGAAGAACGCTTACATTGCTTAGGAAGACAATGCCTCCACTACTTCCTCAAGTGAAAGTAAAAGTAACCAAGAGCTTATCTCTGCTTGATGACTAAAGCTAAAGTAGAAAAAGAGGCAAATTACTCCGATTCTGATTGTTCTTGTGATTGTGGCTATGACCAACTCCAAGAAGCTTTTGTTGAATTGCATGGTGAAGCTAAAAGAATAAGCCACCTCAATGTTGGTTTCAAAAAGCAGATCAAGGCATATAAAGCTAGTATAAATGACTTGCAAAAAGAAATGGAAGTTTTAAAAGATGAAAATTTGAAATTAAAAATAATTTCTCATTGCAATCATGCTTCATCCTCTAGTTGTGCAAACTGCAAAGTGATTGAAGGTAAAATAGATTATCTTACCAAAAGCACTATCTAATTTCACTATTGGGAGTGATAACTTTGATGCTCTTTTGGGAAGACAACATGACATGACTTCAAAAGCTGGCCTTGGATATCATAATACCACTAAGAAAAATGCTTTTAGAAATACTTTCAATCCTAGAAAAACTTATAGACCTTAAATCTCTTGTCATTACTGTTTTCACAAAGGACATACTACCTATAATTTCCTTATTAAGAGGATTGGAGTTCCAAGTGGGAAATACATATGGGTTCCCAAAGGATCCAAACTTGTCACTAATCCAAATAGACCTAACTCCATTTGGATACCAAAATGAGCAATTAACTTGTTTTGCAAAAAGCAAAAAAGTCCCTGTGGTACCTAATCAATGGATGCTCAAGGCACATGTTGGGAGATAAAAGCAAACTCATCTTTCTTCAACCAAAAATAGGTCGTTTTGTCACTTATGGAGATAACAATAAAGGTCAAACACTTGTTGATGATCTTAAATTCAATTTGCTTAATATAAGTCAATTGTGTGAAAAATTTTAGAATCAAGTTTGATATTGAGTGTTGCACTATTAGTGATGCATCAAATCATGTTTTGTTTGTTGGCATGAAAGTAAATAACATCTATGTGCTTGACATTAACCATTCTGTATCAAACATCACATGTTTATCATCTAAAGATGATTTATCATCACTTTGGCATAGATGCATTGCACACATCAATTTAGGATAGTTAAAAAACTTGCATCTAGAAATCTTGTAGTAGGACTACCTAACTTCAAGTTCTCTAAAGATGGTCTTTGTGATGCATGTTAAAAGGGAAAACAGTCTAGAAAATCTTTTAAATCCATTAACCCAGTTTATACCACTAGACCACTTGAACATTTGCACATGGATCTATTTAGTCCTTCTAGAACTATAAGCCTAGGTGGAAACTTGTATGGTTGCTTATAATTGATGATTATTCTAGGTTTACATGGGTAGCTTTCTCATCTGTAAAAAATAATGCCTTCCATGCTTTTCTCAAAATTGCCAAAAGGATCCAAAATAAAAAAAAGATTTAAAAATTAAGTCCTTGAGAAGTGACAATGGTGGTGAATTTCAAAATGATGAGTTTGAGAAATTATGTGAAAAGCATGGCATTGATCATAACTTTTCTACTTCCAAAACACCACAACAGAATAGGGTGGTGGAAAGGAAAAACATATCTCTGATTGAATTAGTTAAATCAATGCTCAATGAAAATTCTATGCCTAAGTACTTTTGGGTTGATGCTGTGAGCACTGCATGTTATGTTCTTAACAGAATTTTGATCCGTCCATTTTTTAAATTAACACCATGTGAATTGTTCAAGGGTATAAAACCAAATATCTCTTACCTTATGGTATTTAAATGTGAATTTTTATTTTGAACAATAAGTATAGTTTGATGCAAAAGCGGATGAAACAGTATTTTTAGGATATTCTTGTAGTAAAGCATATAGAGTATTCAATAAAAGAACTTTGAGTGTAGAAGAATCAATTCATGTTGTATTTGATGAATCTAACCCCCAGAAAAAAGGGAGTTTCCTTGGTAGAGGATGATGATGCAGATGAGTTGATATTCCTCTTGAAAAGATAGAGAATACCATAAACATAGAGGAAAAGGATGTCTCAAATGAAGTTGAAGCTCAACCTCTACCCAAAGAATGGAGGATACCTAGAGATCTCTCCCTTGACATCATACTTGGTGATATTGAGAAGGGAGTTACTACTAGATATTTTCTTAATCTATTTTGTGAACATATGACTTTTGTTTCTCAAATTGAACAATCTTGTGTGGATGATGCCTTTAATGATGAATTTTGGTTGTTAGTCATGCATGATGAACTAAATCAATTTAAAAGAAATGATGTTTGGAAACTAGTACCATATAAGAGTTGCATGAATGTCATAGGAACTAAATGGGTGTTTAGAAATAAACTAGATGAAATAGGAACCATAATAAAAAATAAGGCTAGATTAGTAGCCAAAGGCTATAATCAATAAAAATTTATAGATTTTGGTGAAACATATGCCCATGTAGCTAGATTAGAGTTAGGCTCCTTTTCGCTTTTGCATATGTGTTTGACTTTAAACTATATCAAATGGATGTGAAAAGTGCCTTTTTGAATGGTTTCCTTGATGAAGAAGTGTTTGTTTCACAAACTCTTGGTTTTGTAGATCACAGGTTTCCTTATTGTCTTAGAACTTAAGCAAGCTCTAAGGTAATGGTATGAAAGGTTAAGTAAATTTCTCTTGTCTCAGAACTTTGAAAGATAAAAAGTAGACAAAACCCTATTCATAATGTGATCTTCTAAAGATATTCTGTTGGTTCAAGTATATGTAGATGATATTATATTTGGTTCCACTAACACATCTCTCTGGAAGGGCTTTGTTTCCAAAATGCATGGGGAGTTTGATATGTCAATAATAGGGAAGTTAAACTTCTTCTTAGGCTTGCAAGTCAAGAAAATGGAGAAAGGAATCTTCCTTCATCAACCCAAATAACAAAGAAGCTGCTAAAGAAATTTGACATGGAAGAATGAAAAGTCTTCAATATTCCTATGGGAACCAACTGTTATTTAGATGTTGACTTGAAAGGACATCCAGTAGAAGTGTCCAAATACAAGAGAATGATAGGTTATTTACTATATTTAACTGCTAGTGGACCTAACATTATATTTAGTGTTTGTCTATGTGCTAGGTATCAGGCTGCACCAAAAGAATCACACATGACTGCGATAAAAAGGATCATGAAGTACCTGAAAGGAACAGTTGATGTGGGATTGTGGTATCCCAGAGGTAAAAATCCTTCCTTAATTGGCTTTTCTGACTTAGACTTTGCAGGTTGCAAGATAGATAGGAAAAGCATAAGTGGAACTTATCATCTATTTGGCAACAGTCTAGTATCTTGGACAAGCAAAAGCAAGCATGTGTGGCCTTATCAACTACTAAAGCAAAATACATAGTTGTTGGAAGTCGTTGTACTCAATCCTTATGGCTAAAGCAATAACTTGAAGACTTCGGCATCACAATCAACAAAATACCTCTCAAATGTGACAATACAAGTGCAATCAGTCTAAAGAAGAATCCTATACTCCACTATAAAACAAAGCATATAGAGATTCATCACCACTTCTTGAGGGATCATGTAGAGAAAGGAGATTATGAAGTCCAATTCATTGAAACTGAATCCAAGATGGTTGACATATTTACCAAACCACTGCCAAAAGAAAGGCTCTACAAGCTCAGAAGAGAGCTAGGTATAATAAGCAGCCATGAACTATGATTCTAACTAATTTTGATTTACATTGAATGCATAATTGTATAAATTGAGTGATTTTGCATGAGACATTGCATGAATTGGTTGAAATTGTTTGCATTTGATCATCACTCATGCATTAGAAGCATAACATCATATTAGATTGGAATGAAATAGCATGAAAATCATATTTAGAGACATATTACAATGTGGTAATCGATTACTTGCAGTGGTAATCGATTAATCTAGAGGCTGGTTTTTCCAGAACCAAGTCTGGGCCTCGTGGTAATCGATTACCATAAAGCATTAATCGATCATCTGTGTTAAAACACTCTCCTCAGTTTAAATTGGAAAGGGGCGCACATTTCATTCTAGGATTTCATTATGTTTCTTTTGCATTCTGCAGCTTTATTTCAAATTTTAGTTTGGTTGTTAAATTTCAGTTGGTTAAGACCTCCTTAATTGCACCTTGGTTAAGCTTTGACTTGTAACTACTAATTAATATTGTAACATTAATTGAAGATCACTGAAAGCTTAACTTTTGATTTGAATTTGGTGTGAATTTGATGAGAATATGGTGTGAAATTCTTGAAACTTATTAGCCACAATTTGACTTCATTTATGCTAACATATACCATGTTTTTAAGGAACAAAGGCTAAAAATGTTAAGTCAATTTTGTAGGTCTTTTGAAAGAAAATCGAAGCTACATTTCTACAGAGTTTCAAGCTATTTCTGTGATGAATTATGTTATATAATATTGAAGTATTTTACTGGTTTATGCAAAATTTTGCAACATAATAAGTGCAAAATTTGTGCAGCTTTGGTGTAGTCTCTTTAAATCCTTCCCGATTTATTTTCTCTCTTATAAAATTAACTATTTTATTCACATATTTCTCTACTTACCTTTTGTTTGAAGTGCCAAAAGGGGGAGAAGTATCTATGGATATTGGAATTTGCTCAATGAAAGATTTAATGACCCTTTTTTTTAGCCTAATTTGAAGAAGACCAATAAAAGTGTTTGATTCAAGAGCAAATGCTAGAAGACGTTAAGCAAATGCTAGATGTTAGAAGAGTGGTGTTTGGCTCATCAAAACAAAAAAAGGGGAGATTATTGGAACCAAAGGCTTTGGAAAGCATGGAGTATCCCTTTTAGTGTTGGTTTGGAGTTTTGCTTCTTAGCTTTTCTCTAATCAATTTTATGGTACCAAACACGTTTGATAGGGGGGTACTTATATTGTTTGTTTAGATAGGCTGAGAATGTGTTTGGAGAGTTTAGAAATAAATTACATAAGCTGAGATGTGCTGAAAAATGCTCAAAAGTGAAAACTATGGTAAGGTAATCGATTACCTTATTATGGTAATCGATTACCCTTCAAGGAATTTTGGATATTGAGATTACTGCTCTCGAGAGTAATTGATTACCTGAAAATAGTAATAAATTATTCTACAGAACATACATTCTGGACTAGTTTTGAGTATGATATCAGGTAATCAAGTAGGTAATCAATTACCCTGATTCAAAACTCATAAAAGCATTTTCATAACTGATTTTAACCAACTTTCGAAAGGTCCATTGAATGCTTGCTTCTCTTAACTGTTTTACCCAAATTCTCTCCAAGAACTATACCCATTTTTTATGATTTGAAGGTACAAGAAATTCAAGATTCAAGGAAGAGAATACATTAAGATTTTATCTATCTTGTGCTATTGTTCTATACCCTCTTTTGTGTTTTTGCACAATCTTTGAAAATCTCTTGAGGTGTTCTTGAAATTGTTGTGAAATCTTGCAACGAGGTATTGTAAGTGGCAGGGTGTCATAGTGTGGCAAACTCTTGTGAGGTGCAAAAGAAAGCCTCTTCTTGCATGGTTTGAATCTTTCCGGGTGTAAAATTTGTATATGTGATGTTCATGTACTAATATTTTAGTAGAAAGCAAATTAGCAGAAGACTAAGTCTGAAAAATGGATGTAGGTTAAGTTGACCGAACCAGTATAAATCACTCTTTAATTCTGAATTTTATTGAGATCTTGGATAATCGTTGATTGAGTTTTTGTAGCTGAAACAATTTTATATAGTTTTATTGCAACATATTACCCTTTACAATACTTTTATTTTGATATTGGATTTGAGTAATTGTAATAAGAATTATGTGTTTGAAATTTGATTCAATTCTTTATCTACCCATTTCTTTTGTGTTTGATAAATTTGTTGGTGCAATTCCTTTTATATTTTCACTAATTGTAGTAGTAAACAATTATTGAAGGAATTAGTATATATCAAGTTTATTGTCAAATACATTAAAAGAGTTGAATTCTTGAAAAGCCTATTTTTGCAAAACAAGGTAGATTTTGGAAATTTTTTTAAAAGGGCATATTTGAATTACTTTGATACAGTTAAATAGAAAAATTTTAAAAATATTTTGGTGAATTTATTCAATCCCTCATCTTCTAAATTCCTCCTAGAACAAACAAATACAAATGAGGAAATAAAAATAAAAGCAAATAAAATAATTTTAAAATATTTTCTTGTAATGACTAAAGATTATTTTCAACATATAAAGTCCCTCAATTGACTAAGGAAGTAGAGAGAGAAAAAGATTGTCAGTTTGATCTTCACAGCTAACAAAAACTATTACTAAAAACACTAACATTTAATTTATTACTAAGAAAAAAAAAGTATGCTTGGGTTTGGTCACACCACCTACGGTATAAGGTTTCTTTTTCTGCTTGAAATTTCTTTTGCCCTTAGCCCTTTCCAACCACCATGATAATTCCTTTCTTTTTCTTTAGTTGATTTTCATAATCAATTAGCAAGTTAAGCATGTCATGCAACTCACAGTTCATATTGTTAAGATTGAAACTCACTATGAATTGTGAAAGTGTCAAGAAGTGATTGCAAAATCAAGTTTTGATGAAGCTCATGTTAATATTAAAATAAATTTTTTTATATTGATGAGAATTGAAATATTTTATTCAAACAAAAAATAAAATTCTATAAATTTGAATTAAATTTATCCAAATAAAAAATTTGAAAAATAATTTAAATTAAAAATATTTCAAACTTAAATTTGTTTCTTGCATTTCCATTCAATGTTTTATTTCATAGCAACATTTAGAAAATTCTCACAACTTAGTTGTGTTTACAACACATCTTAAAATACCAATCTCTTGTACACATTTCCAGTTAAGTATTATCAAATAATTTAAAATTATATAGTTGTAGAACAATTTAAATTTGTTTTTAATACCCTAACTCAGGCAAGTCAGCAAGTTTCTGTCGTAATGCAATTTCCATCATCACAATAAGAGTTTTTTTCAAGTCTCATCACAGTAAAATTAAACTTTCATTTATGAAAATTTCTTATTTTAATTGAATCTTAGAAATGCTCAATGAACTTAGCTAATTATCTACTAAAGTAACGATCATGAAAACAAAAAGAAAATAACCGCTCTTAATACGATGCAGAACAAAAAAATAGAACTACAACATTATCTAGGCTTTTTTCACAACAAAGTGTGTATGAATCAAAGAATTACCAAAATAGAGTGGTTTTGTAAAAAATTTTCAAAATAGTGTAGAATTGGTCTAACCCGCCACATGAATTTGGCAGTTTGGAAAAAGGACAACAGAAAATGTAGAAACTAGTAGCTGAAATGGTAGGTTGGGTTTTAGGAACAGAAATTCCTGTTCCCAAACCGCCAACCGCCAATTAACATGGTGGGTTAAACTTCCTATTCATGCACATGCACATAACCCATTTTAAAAAATATGAAGAAGCAAAATGGAACAACCTGTTTTAAAAAATATGAAGAAGCAGAATGGAACCAAAAATTAATGAAGATGATGACGAAGAAAGAAGAAAATTAAAAAGTATTGATAAATTAATAATATCAATAATTTTAAAAAATTAGTAAAATGATATATATTTAACAAATTTTAATTGATAAGTTAAAAATTTTAAAAAATAATTATTAATATGTAGAATTTTTAAATTTAAATACAAATATTTAATTTAAGGAAAAGAAAAGGGATAAATTATATTTTTAGACATAAATAATACATGAAATAATGACTAAATACATATTATTTAAAATGTTAATTTAAATATAGTGTATTTGGTGTTCATGTGAAAGTCCGGATAAAAGATAATTTATGTAAAAACTAGTTTATTTATTAGTAATAATAAAATTTAAATATATGATTTTATTTAAATAATTTTAATTAGTTTTTTTATATTAATAACCTTTGATTTTGATAATGTATGTGAAATAGAGTAATATATGGTTTAGAGTTTACATAAAATTTTAAATTTAATTACAGCCTTTGAATATATTTGATATTTTTTTAATAGTTAAATGAAGGATATACTTTTATAAAAGCAACTGGAAACCTTTCACAAGAAAAAAAAAAGAAAAAAGAAACATAACTAGTAAACAACAATATAGAGTTTAGGGTGATAAAACTATATGTATTTAATAAATGTGACAGAAACATAATAAAAATTAGTTGTTAGTCCGAAATGGATAAATAGTTATATTCAAATATTAATGAAAATACAATAAATATTGACAAATGGAGGACAAAATATTTGGGATTTAGGGGTTTGCATTGGGACAACGATTCTGTCTATGGCCAGATTGTTTACAAATTGAATATGTAACTCTAGTTCGTGGTTGTGACTCTTTGAAATCTATTTTTCTAATTTGGGTTGATTTAGGACAACTCGACCCTCGAAGCAACACTGAATTTGGCACAATGAATGGTTCGTTTCTCAGAGGCATTGTCTCTACATTTCCTAGAGGATTTCATTCTGCGAAATAAGTTTGTATTATGTGTTGCAGAGAGTATACCCTATCAACAAATTGATAGTGGTTGATATTGATATGAGCGTCCGCTGCTATGACGTGAGAGCAAGGGTAGTGATATGCTTCGAAAGTTTCGCACTCACAGTATTGTTTGTCAAGCAGCATAACCCATGTTTGACCTCCTCTTTGCATGGCATGACAGAATGTTTCAATAACTTCAAACTTTTTGTTTTGTGTGTCATACCTTTTAACTATGTGCATTGATGTAGCAACTTCGTTTTCCTCCATAGCATCCATTAATTTTTCGCAATAACGTCTTCCTTCTTTAAACTGTGCATTTGCTTCCGCAGCTCTTTTAACAAAGTACTCAACTAACCTGTTGTGAGTAGATTTAACACGAGCAATTACAGATATATTTCGTGAGCCTCGAAACACTTTGTTAACTGCTTCTGACAATTTAGTCGTCATGTGACCAAATCTTTAGTCTCCTACATGTGCCTTGCTCCACTTGCTAACTTCAATACGATCAATTCATTCCCTTATTTGTGGGTTAGTGTCTTTAAAATTTGTCAATTTCTTGTCAAACTTATCTACACATGTTTTGTAGCCTGATAAAAAATAGTATTTGAAGGTAAAATTTAGTAAAAAATAATCATTTTGACATATTTAATAGCATGTTTCGTAGGCTAATAAAGCAATGTAAATTAATGACATATTTAAATTTACCCATTGTGATTAAATCTTCTTTGAGTCTGGTATTCTTGAACTTGTAATTAAAGTTGCTTGCTATGTGGCGAATGCAGAACACATGATGAGCATAGGGCGGTTTTCACATACGTGAAGTCTGCACTACACCTAGGATATTTTTATGTCGATATGAGATGAGACATAATCCATTTTTCTAAGTTACATGTGTTCAAATTTTTTCCAGAAACCATGCCCAATTACTCAATGTGTCACCATCAACAATGGCAAATGCAAGTAGGAGTATAGAACTGTTTCCATCCTGTGTTGTTGCAATTTAGCAGTGTCTCCTTATACTTTCCATATAAGAAGGTCTCGTCTATCTGTATTATGGGTTTGCACGAGTTAAATGCATCAACAACAGGTTTGAATGTCCAGAAAACACGATCAAACTGTCGAAGTCTTTGTTCAACAACATCATCAACCATAAACTCGGTGGTCTCAAGTTCATAGGCTGACCCAGGACATTTTGTTACCATCCAATCCAACCACCTAGGCAATGTGTCATATGATTCTTCCTAATCACCAAAAACTTTTGCCAAAGCTATTTGTTTACCCAACCATGCCTTCTTGTACGAAAGTGTGTGCGATAGGTCGCTTTGGATTCTTTCTATAATTATTGATATCGCAACAGATGGGTTGGATGTAACCATACCTAATACATTTGACACAACAGTTAGTTGTTTATGGTTTACGTAATAAAAATTAAAATGTTTACGGTTTAGGATAAACATGTTAGCATATTATTACCTAAAACGTAGCTGCAGATAATATTTGACGTCAGTTTTGTGTGATCCTGAGTGAAATTTACATTCACGCAATTATGCAAACCCTCCCATTTTGTCATTGTCCATTTATGTGTCTGTTGTGAAAGTGTTGCTTTCATCCACCATGGACATCCACTGGTGTGGTTGGGACACCGGATGGAAAATATTGTCAATCTAATGCAAAAAACTTATTTTTAGCACTAAATAAATTTGACCTTAAAAATGTTCTAATGCAAAAAACTTATTTTTAGCACTAAATAAATTTGACCCTAAAATCATGTTTCAGTAACTTAATTTATTATTTTTAAACCCTATTTAGTGTGATACTTTATTATTTGATATATTATTATTTGATACAATAAACCGTATCAATTATGTTATCATACACTAAATAACCGTATAAATAAACTGTTTATATCATTTATATTTTTTTTATTATTCAGATTATATTTATATGATTTTATCACATAATCACTATAAATCCTAAATCTTTAACACATATAATTATATTTAAACTCTAAACATTATAAAAAAAATTATTTTTAGCACTAAATAAATTTGATTCTACAAATATTCTAATGCAAACAACTTATTTTTAGCACTAAATAAATCTGACCCTAGAATCATGTTTCAGTAACTTAGCAATCAAAATTATAAGCAAAAATAATATAATCTTAATAATAAAAAAATATAATCAAAATAATAAAAACTTACAATTTTTTTCTTCCTGTATATCAAAATTTTCCAACATCGCAATATTCTTCTACAGCTCGTACTAATTTTTTCTTTCAATCTTCTCTGCGGTATAAGTTATCTAAAAACGTACTTAGCAATCAAAATTATAAAGAAAAATAATATAATCTGAATAATAATAAAAAAATATAACCAGAATAATAAAAATTTACAAATTTTTTCTTCTATACAAAGATTTTTCAATGTTGTAATATTCTTTTACAGCTCATTGTAATTTTTTCTTTCAATCTTCTCTGCAGTTAGGGCTTACAGAATGGGGATTTATGGGTGTGGAGGAAACTCAAACCACCATTTTAATTGGCAGATTCATGTCACTTAACAACACACCATTAGCTAAAAGGACAGCATGATTAAAACCCTCCCAAACTGCCATCATACTTGCCAGTTTTCCAGACGTGGTGACAAGTGTCACATTCCCACTAAACCCACAATTCAGCTTGAGGATTTCAAGTACATGTCTCAAAATTGCTATCTCAAACCGTCAACTGAGTTGCTGGTTTCCACTCCCCGTCATGACATATATCACCTCCCCACTCAATCCACTATTTCACTTGCCAATTTGAGCTCCCTATCTCTATGCTTCCTCGAAAAGGAGCCAAATCTCTACAAAGTTCCCTCAAACCAACAATTGAGTTGTCAATTCCAACCACTTTATGCAATCTGCCAAATAAAATGACAGTTTGTCCCAAATTTTATGCAAAATTACCCCTACCCACCAAATGAATTGTCGATTTCAAAGAAAACTACATTCTAAGAATTTTATATGAACCAACCCCATTTTTTAAAATTTTGAATACTATTACACTCTGTACAGAAAAAACTCCATTATCTATTTCATTGTAACGATTAGACTTAACTGCACTCTTGTCCCTCACTTTTCTCAATTTCTAATATGCACATAAACGAGTTTAGTTGATTTAGGATGAATAACTAGTTAAGGTCATTTGATTTAGGATGGATGATTAGTAGTAGCCGCATAAGGTCTGCTAAGCTAAGCACAAAGATATTTACAATAATTCATACATCACTGATTTATATAAACAAACAACAATTCTGATCCCTGATAATTTTTACAACTAACAATTGACTCTAACTACAACACATAATTTAGTTCCCTAATTTTAGTACTTTCTTTACTACGATACACTACTTGATCATAGTGGACCTAAGCCATCAGTAGTACAACCAGAGAAGTCCAAAACCAGCATCAACAATTGGGTAACCAACTTCAGCCTCCGTCTAAGTATACAATTAGAATTCCTGCAGTTCAAAAGGCAAAACTTCAAAAGAGCTCAGTTTCTCCACCCAAAACCATAACTTAACATAACAAACAAATATAAAAGATACAAGAAAAAAAACACGCACCTATTTAGGTAAGTTAATTGTCAAATGCCGTTTAACTAAGTATTCAATTTCAATAAAGGCCTAATTTATCTAGGAATTTCCCCCTGCATCACTGATCCTCAAAGTAACAACTGGGGACATGTGGAGGGGAAGGCAGGTCTGCTACGCATTTGAACTGTTGCAGTAGAAGGATTCTGGTCACTCAAATTTCTCATAATGAGAGTTGAAGTATATATTTAAAAGAAATACAGAAATATTAACCTTGGGCTGTTTGTATTTGTCCCGAACAGCTTTGAAGGACTCTGCCTTTCTTGAAAAATACAAGTCATGCAATGTCAGGACACATTCTTTCAACTCAACAGATATATAACCCGTGAATTCAGACAGGGAAGAAGTCTGCAATAAGCTCTCTACTTTAAGTGCCTTGAAAATCGCTTATTCTCTTAATGAGAAACATATAGCTCTATCCACAAGATAAAATACTAACCCAAGGATGCACTTCAGGCGAGAAAATAAATCTGGCAAGAAATATAACCGAGGCAGCCATAACAGAAGGCAGGAATCTAATACAATCATAATCCATCAAACTTAGTTCAGCAAGATAGAAGCTCAGAAATTCAATCTTCAAATTTTGGGTCTGAAAATTAAGGGGAAAAAAATTCAGCCATCAACACAAATAAAGCTCTTGAGATAGTCAAGATGAATAAGAAGAGCAGTTCAACTTACTTTTTGATTCTCAGAAGCAACATCCAAAAACCTCCTGAAACAATAATTACACGTGATTATTCAAATTCATCTCGTTACCCAAAAAAAAAGGGCTAAGTATTCACCTTTGCAATATAAAGCTTGTACCTTAGAAAAGTGATTGCAGTAGGATTGCCCATTTCAAAATTTAAGCACTTCAGTATCTCAGCTTCCATCTCTACAACCTATGTTATCACCAATAACCAAGCAAAACCAAAGTAAGTGGAAAGAAAATATGGGACATAATTTTATAGCAAAAAGAAAAAAAACAAAAGACAACATAAACTTATTAACCTCTTCCTTTTCATAAGTGTTATCAGTGATGCTGCAGAATTTCTCCACACGGGGTGGACTAACTTCCTCATACTTGCTGCGTATTTGAAAAGAATGAAAACTGTGAATATGTTATTCGTAAATAGACTAAGGATAGCAATATTTGCAATTTAAAAAGAAAAGAAGCTTACGAAGCGATGAGCATGGAAGAAACACCCAGCAACTGAAGCCTGGATTTGTTCATAGGATTAACTGATAAAAACCTATCAATGTAAGACACAGAGAGATGAAGAGTTTCAGAGAGAAGCTTATATTCCACAGCAACATCCACTAACCAATCCACCAATATTCCTCTCATGTTTGGAGTAACTACATGCTGAACTTTATCCATGTAATTAACCATTGGTCTTCTCTTCAACTGCATCTGAGGAAATCACAATTTGAGACACCCAACAACAAAAAGACAACCTTCAAAGTGAAGATTAAGTTAACTTTAAAGAATTAGAAATACCTCCGTAACACGAAGATACTGGTAGATGTCGGAAAAATAAGGTTCATCAATCTGGGAGGAAGAAAGGGTGGTGTTTGTGAGGAATGGTTTCTTAACATTGTGAGAAATGGTTTTCCGACGTTTGCGGGGATTTTGAGTTTCGGAGACAGTAATATTTGGTAAATTGCGAAGTTCACCCAACACAACCCGTTGTTTCTTGGGATGCTGTTTCTCGACTACTACCAGCGTGGCCTTTCTCTTTGCAGCACGGGTCTGCATATTTGTGTTGTTAGTTTGGAACAGATCAAAGTGATGCACCGAAGAGATGTGGGAATCCAAGAGAGATTGATTTCATGTTTTTGTGTAATAAGTAACCAAAAACAAAAGCAGTTTTTGAAATGGGAACCAAAATGGTTTGGCGTGTCCTGAAATTTTCAGGATTTGGGTTTGGTGCCAAAATCACATGTTTTGTTTAATTTGTCATTTGTTTTTGGATTAAAAAGGTTTTTCAAAGGGCGGGGGAGGGCGCGCTATTTTTCCGCCACGCCGACCAACCAAAAACCCATCAATCTTTTGTCATAACCTAAATTATTTGATTACTTTATTTAATAAGAATAAAAATGTTTGAACAAAATAATCTTATTTCCACTTAAAATAAGTACATCAATATTATCTATAATTTAAAAATTATAGAAAGTAAATATCCCGAGTTTAATCTATGATCAAATTGTAAAAATGTTGCCTTCATATTTGTAATCAGTAGAATAGTAATTCATTGCAAAGAGTTTGGAAAAGAATATTAATTGAATTTAATGTATTCTTTTTTTATAAAATAAATTTAATATATTATCAAATTAAAAAAAGGAATTTATCTTTCAGAATTTATAATTGGAAAAGTTCTATGTTATAATTGCAAGATTACATTTGGTTACCGTACACTTATTAAAAAAACAATTACTACTCTAATCCTTGTTACAAGATATATTTGGATATAATATACAAGTAAAAATTAAATTAAAGAACACAAACCATACCAATATAAAAATAATCACAATGGATATATTAAGAAAATAATTATTACTCATTTTTGTGTTGTATCAAAATAGTAATTAAATAATTAAAAATCACAAATGTTTCACATATACTAAATTAAGTCAAAGACCAAATTAACAATTTTATTCCTATGTTTTTAAAACCGGAGCAATTATCAAACCGGCAAAAGTTCTTGTTCACAATTTATTAATTCAACCGTTATTGAACCGATTTTAATAAAATAGTATTTTTTATTGTTAATGTACTATAACAATTTATGCTTATAAAAGAAAATATATATATTAAGACGTAATTATAAAAGAAAAAAAACAGTTTTACTAAATATATCTTCATATTGCTAAGTTAACTCCATTTTTATTAATTTTTAAATTAAAAATGGATGAACTTCAAAAAGCGAGAGGTAAATTTAGCAAATTCTGAAAATTTTAAAAAAATTATGAACCGGTTGAACTAATTGAACCATTAGTTTTCATCGGTTTTACCAGTTCATGATCAGTTTTCGATTTTGACACTCGTTTTTTGTTGTCTAGTTTTTAGCATTGATTAAACCAGTGACAGACCGATATTTCGGTTGAACTGACCAGTTTGGTCCAGTTTTTAAAACAGTGGTTTTATCTCAAAAAACAAAATTATATTAACATACATCAAATTAGCAAAATTCATTGACTTAATCGCTATCACTTACATGTTAAACTAAACAAAATCATATATTTAATAATTCATTAACATAGATACAAAATGACATATTGATAGTTCACCAATAAGTAGATAAAAATTAAGAATATATAAATACATTTAATTAGTTTGACCCTAATTTTATTTGTATTTTTATCAATTTTACCAAAATTTTAGTCTATTTGTTAACAAGTGTCAATGAATGAATGACATACCTAATTTGATATTGGACTTAAACTAGTTGTCGGGAAAGTTGTTCATAATCGTATCCCAAAAAAGTGGAGCTAATATAAATGAATGTAAGCTCTCTTGTGCATGAGATTTTCTCAATTTGTCATGCTGAACCTAAGTCTGTAACATACTTATTGTTTGTCGATATGTATAAATATCAAGTATGGATGTATTCCTATTAGTGGCTTGGTCTTAAGTAGCAACTTCCTCTTGATTGTTCTATTCATATTTGGCAACATACCAACTATTTTAAAGGTAACATAAAGAGAAATATTATGTTTTTTTATCTGAATGACTTTCCAATTGGTCAATCTGGATTGTAAGAAATAGATGATTTTTAAGGATGTTCAATTCTATATTTCCAAAGTCTGACAAAACACTCTCTAAAAGTCTTAATTATGGGTTAGAAGGTTTTGTAAAAAAAAAAAATCTACTCCTTTTATGAGTGGTCAGTATAGTCACAATATTTGTATTAACACATTAGCTTATGGGTAGAATATGAAAGAATCATATATTTGTGTTTTGAGGGACCCTTATATTTTGGTTGAAAAATTTTTATGGGGGGAGTAATTCTTGTTATTGTAATATTAGGTGATATTTGTTTTGTGCATTTCTTTCTTCATTTTTTGAGAAAAAAAAAATAGTAGTAAAAATATGTTTGATTATAATTTAGAAAAAAATTTTGATGAAAACATTTAAAAAAAACAACTGAAAAAAAAAGTTGTTTTCAAAAGTCAACATTATGTGAAAACTTAATAACAATATTGTAATTATATAAAAACAATATATAAATGTATTTTAAACTAAATATATAAATAATTTATAATATTTTTGCTAAAATTGATTAAATTTAGCAATATTATTTTTTGAAAATAGAAAATATCAAGCGAAACAAACATATTTTCTGAATGATGAAAACTTGAAAATGAAAATAGTTTTTAGAAAAGGAAAACAGAAAACATTTTCTTAAACAAAACATCACTTTATATATCCATGTATATTCTTCTCACATGATTGAAATTTGTTTTTTCTTTTTCAAAAACATTAAACTAGTTGTTAATTCAAGACTTGGTCAAGTTGATAAGCCTGAATAAAATCTTAAAACAATGATAATTAATGTATTTATTAAGCAGTGAGTTGGGATTAATAGGATTTGACACTTTTAATGTAATTTTAATTGTGTATACACAAAGAGTTACATTATTACACAGTTACTGTGCAGAAGAGTTTTATTAAACTTCCTTTTAATCATAATCATTTATTTACATGATTTTTAAAAGTATTTATTGATAAATACAATAATAAATTTACCATAAATAAAAAAGCTTAACTAATCCTTAATGTAAAACTTTTTCCGTATAAATATTTTTCTCGTACTAAAAATAGTTAATGTAACTCATTGACCCAATTCTACTCATAAACGTAATTGAGTTGTATTAAAGAGATTAGCACTTTAGCATATTGGATATGACCCATTTACTTGCTAAATCCATTCTATTGAATAAAAATTTACCTTTTGTACATACAAGTCTTTGTTAAATGAATATTAATAAATATTGTTATGAACACTCATAAGTGTTTACGAGTGTTTATGGAACTCATTTTAATTTTTTAAAGATTACACGTTGAAACAAATAACTGGTTAAAGTTCCTAAATTCAAAATTAAATGATACAGCCAAATAAAAATAAAAAATTAACACATACAACATTAACATCTGGGTTGACTTTGAGCAATATATGAGATAGAACAAAAGATTAAAATTTTGAGTCAAAGCATGGTAAGGATGACAGGTAGGAAAACCAGGCCGGATAATAGGTACAGTGCATGTGCAAGCAGCTAATCTATTTCCAGCACAATGTTCTGGGCACCATGATGAGGAGCAGTACGAACTCCATGCCGAATTGGCCACAATTCAACCAAGTTAATTGTGCTCACCCCAAGAGCACTACCACGGTGATTCCTGCACTGCTGCTCATAACTTAATTTAAGAAAGCCCTCATTAGGCGAATATTTGTAGCAATTTAATGATGATAAGAATCTACAGATACACTACCACTAGCAAGCTCCTATACCAATAGCAACTTGCCATTTAATATTAGACATGAAAGTGTCCCAAGCCAAAGATTGGAGCCATGTCTCCTAGAGTCGATATGAGGCAATGGGATATTGCTATATTACTTATATTTGATGTCCTCGCAGAAGGTATCCCCAAGTCCCAACCCTCCATACACCAGAGGCTTACAAACAAAAACCAATATAACCATCGGACCTTGTGACTATTCTCAGTGAGTCCCCAAATAAAGTTTCTTTCCCTTTCTATCTATTTCATCGCCAATATACTGCGGGAGAATAACTGACTGCATGATAAACTTTGGCATGGCTTGCAAAATAGACTTTGCAAGAGTGATTCAGTCAGCCAAAAACAAGTTATTTGCTTTCCATGAACTAAGTGGCTAATTTACCTTATCGATTATAAATTGAAAGGTCTGACAAGAACAAGATACTCTCTTGCGAAACAATGGGACACCAAGATAGTTTTCCAAATTGTATGTGCGACAATAACCATAAGCCTGTCCAATCTGATCCTCACCCTCCAAGATAGTTTGCCACTGCGTGACTTGTCATGTTTCTCCAATTCTGAATGGCAAATATCATCACAGCAGTACTAAACTCATGATCATGGCTTTGCAAATGAAAAATGAATTCAAATTTGATGAAACAATCTCCAAACCCCAAGATCAATCTCCCTTGTTTGCTGCCAGGGAGCACTTAGCACCATTGTACTTGGTTGAATCAGTCAATCACCCCCGAGACTGCAACCAATATCATTTTAATGAATTAGCCAAAGATGTCCTTCAAATTCAGAGTAATCTTTTCTAATTAAATCAACTCGGCATGTCTATGATCAGCTACTTCACCAAGATGAAACTTCTCTAAAATGAATTGTCCTTCAAATTCAGAGTAATCTTTTCTCGAAAATCAGTCAATCAATCACCCCCGAGACTAATATATGATATCAACACTTTGATAAGTGAAAAAAAAAAACTCGTATATCACTGGTATGTTTTTTCAATGTGTGTTTTCAATGTACATCCAAGAGCATAGTTCCAATCCGATTGAAATTATATTATCTTCTTCTAAGAAACTGTTGAAGATTTTTCTTATAATATTTTCGGTTACCAGTTATATCTCATAGTTTTCAATTGCTAACTTCTAACATTTTGTTTTGAATCTGAAACTATTGTAATAAAATCCAACCCTTTGGTTATATTTAGTTATATATTATTTATATTTAGTTATATATTATTTATATTCTAAGTACTAGCAAAGAACATAATGATATTTTACTTAAAATTAATTAATTATTTAATCAAATAATTAAATTAATTCTCTATTTTTTTCAAAAAGGCAAAATTTATTCAGTAATAGTGAAACTCACCCGTATCACAAGATGTACTAGAAGAGTCAGAAAAGTAAAATTATAGTACAAATCAGAGAAGATAACCTCTTATAGGTATCCATCCACAAACATTCTCACTCATGAGTCAGATGTCTCAATACAAATATGAAAATAACTAATAAACAAAGAATCTCACAATCAAGTATAAGTCACAACCAGAGAATAACTAGGTCTTACAACTTGAAATCCTATCAAAGTACAATACTGACAGAGTAGACCATTTAGAAAAGGACACTGACGACGCATTACAAAACTCTTTAATCCACACCCAAGACTTTTGTAGGGACAATTGTCATACTTCTTCAATATTAAGAGGCTCTCCCTAAAACACTATAATATTCTTAGCAAGTCAGATTCTCCACAATGTTACTAACCAAACCACACTAAGTAAATCATTGGTTAGTTTTCATTTAGATTTACACACACCCAAATGTTCTAAAAACTAGATAGACACTCTGCAGGTAAAACAGACGTATAGTCTAGCCACCTATAACATCTCATACAAATTTGGTAACTAAACTTGCAAGTAAATAACAGATGACTTACTGATTCCGACTGCATACAACAAACAAGGCAAACCACACCCGAAGGAAAATGAATATTTCTCTGTCAACTTCACCTTTGAAGGGATCCTGTTGTGAGCAACCTTTTAAGAAAATGTCACCACCTTAGACGATACCCTTGATTTTCATAACCTTATGAAAAAATGAAGAATTATTATCCTGAGACACTCCAAAGTTGAATAGTATGCTTCCTTCACAGAATAGCGAGTAAGATTCCCATTATTACCAATCCATCTTCATCTATCCTTCACCTCCCCCCTCACTTTAACCTTTTCCAGAACCCTCTCCAATCCCTCACCAAATTTTCCTCCCAACAAAATAATGTCCTTCTCTATAACTAAACCTCCGTTCCCAACTAAGATCACCCCAACCTCCAACATCAGATATGTTAGCCTCTTTATGATTGGAGAGTTAGAATAATCTAGGGAATAAAGATTTGAGCCCTTTCGACACCCTACATTCCCTATCCAAAATTTGAACAGTGACCCATCCTTTACCAAGGGCTTGACCATACCCAAAAACCATTCACTCCTTCCTTCATCAAACATTACCTTTAGGATATCATTCCACCACTGTGACCCTCCTCCTCTACTTCACAAGCAGATCTCGTCTAATATAAACTCATATTTAGCCTTTAGAACTTTGATCCAAAGTGAATTATCCCCTAAAGAATCCTCCAATGCCATTTTTCAAGAAGGGCTTTGTTGAATGCACCCACATCTTTTATACCTAGCCCCTATTGACTTTTGTCCTTGCATACCATCTCCCATTGATCTAAACTACTTTGTTGCACTCTTTCGATCCACCCCACAGAAATTGATGTTGCATAGCCTGAATGGAATGAGCCACCTTCTTCGAAATCCTGTAAAAAGAGAAAAAATAAAATGGAATGGAAGAAAGAATGGATTTGATCAAACAAATCTGCCTCTTAGAGATAATTGTTTCCTTTTCCACGATGTTAATTTTGCTCTCATTTTATCTATAATTGGCTTCCAGACACACTCACATATCCCATTAGCCCCCACTAGAACCCCCAAATAGGAAAATAACATCTGCAATACCCTACAATTGAGAACTTTCACAAAGGATAGCAACTTTAGCATCTTCACCCCTGCACCTCCCAAACTACTCTTATGGAAGTTGATCTTTAACCCTAAAGCTAATTCATAACAACTAAGGGGACTATTCAGAGTATATACATTCTAGAGGTCCAGAGACACCATAAAAATAGTATTATCTACATATTGTTGAATCACCACTCAAAGATCGTTTTCCCCTAACTTGATACCTAAAAGGAGATTTATAAAAAATGACTTTTTGATCAAGTTCCCAAGTTCTTTGACCATAATTAAGAATAGAAAGAGGGTCATGGGATCCCCCTGCCTTAAACCTCGTTGCATGCAAAACTCTTGAGTGACACTTTCGTTTACAAGTATAGAGACCGATGACAACTAAAGAAACCCTTGTATCCAAGCAATCCATTTATCTCCAAATCCAAAACGCTTCAGCATATAGAATAGGAAAGGTTAGCAGATAGTGTCATAAGCCTTTTCAAAATTTGCTTTAAAAACCAACAAAAGTCTCTTATGCTACTTTGCCTCATGAATAACTTCATTTACAATAACGGCACTATCCAGTAGTTGTCTACCTTTTAAGAATGCAATTTGCATTTCCTCCATGATATTGGGCATGACCTGTTGTAATCTATCAGATAACATCTTTGCAATAATTTTTATAAATTACACTAATTAAAGAAATGAGTTTGTAGTCCTCAAGGCCCTTAGGACATTCCTTCTTAGGAATAAATGAGATAAAAGAAGCATTGCCCCCTAGGAAGTTTCTCATTATGATGAAAACTTGCCAAGACCTTAATATTGTCCACCTTCAGCATCTCCCAAAAAGTGTTTCACAAACTTCATATTGTATCCATCCGGCCCAGGTGCATTTGAACTATTACACTCCCAAATAACAACTTTAATTTCTTCCTCTAAAAATTCTCTTTCTAAGGTGTTCCTTTGAGCCCCCAAAAGACTCTTGAATTCCACTCGTCTAATCTTACACCATCACCCACCTGAGATTGGAATCTCTCCTGAAAGAACTGTTTAACTTCCTGTTTAACTTGTAGTGGGTCTTCCATCCATTCCCCATTAGCTATCAAGCCAAAGATTCCATTGGTTTTTCACCTCCATTTTTTCAGTTTCCCAGTAGCCTCCATTCTCAATCTAACCCCTTCTTCCCCAAGATTCCCCTTCTATGCGTTTTTATCAAAAGTAGCTATTTTCTCCTTCAATTCTCTAATTGTCTCTTCCACCTTTCCAATATTTCTTTTACTCCAACCCTTGATTTCTCCCTTCAATGCCTTTAATTTTTCTTTCAGTACAAAAGTGCCACACCCTTGCACCTCTATATTGTTATACTTTTGTTTAATAAAATCCACAAATCCATCACATTCTAGCCAACCATTGATGAACTTGAATGGTTTAGCCCCCCAAATGGTGTTAGATTGTTTTAGGATTATAAGAGAATGATCTAAAAAGTCTCTGCTCAGATTCAACTGGAAACAGTTGAGGGCTAAGTCCATCCATTTGTAGAAACTAGAAACTGGTCCAAGACACTATAGCCCTTACTTCTAACACTAAACCATGTATAATGATGCCCAACAACTGAGACCTCCATTAGCTCCATGTTACAAATAAATTTTGACAATTTGTTAGTACTAGTGAGAGACGTACCAATCACTCCATTTTCTCTAATCCGTTCATCTGGTGCTCTAACTGCATTAAAGTCACCTACTAGACACCAGATACACCCCTGAAACCCTTGTCTATATTCCAATAGAGTTTTTCATATTTACTTTTTCTTAGACAATGAGCAAGGAGCATAAACATTAATAAATATCCTTCCACACACCTCAACCTTGTATCTACCTTTCACCCTAAGAAATCCAATACCTTGAAAAGTTTTAGAAATAGTGAATTCTTCAGCATTCTATAAACATAATAACCCCTGTAATAAGTTGATTGCAGGCACCACACACCATCCTACATTATCATCACCCCACATTGCACAAAAAAATACCCTATCTATATTAACCACCTTTATTTCTTGAACACAAATGAAATTTACACTATGTTTAACAATCATATGTCTCACTGACCTCCATTTCTCCCTCCCTTTGATGCCCTTAATGTTATAAGATATCACATTTAACATTTTAACATGATTTTCCACATCCAAAGTCTAACCAAGTACATGATGCCCTCCTCTTATCTCTTGTCTCCATTTCCATCAATCTCTGTACAATTTCTTCTTAAGAGAATGTAGTTGAAGCTCTCATATGTTTCCCAACAACCCACAAAATATGTGTCATTAAAGACTTCTTCACCCTCATCATGACTTACCCGATAGCAACTCTCATTTGTTACAGCCACCTTATCCACTGCACCAATCAGAACTTCAATCAATACCCTGGAAGAATTAGGCTGCAAAGATTGTAACACCCCAAATAAATATAACATACATAAATAAAAGTCCATTAATTGAGGAAAAAAGTTTACAAAAGTCCTCTAATAAAAACAACATCTCTAATCAAAATTAAAGTTAACAATTCCAAAGTGAAAAAAAAAGTCAACTTAAAAGGAAGAAGACAATTAGAGATACAAGTAAAACAAGGAAATGATTAAACATTCTAATATAGTCATGAAGTCCCAATGACAGCTCCATTCGAGCACAAAATTCCACAACAATTTCAAGTATTACTAACCTCTACCTCTTCAACATCTTTTTGACCTATGGGAATTTAGCCCCAAGCAACACACACAAATAAAGAGTGAGATATTTACTCATACATGTTTAAGCAGCATAAATAAGGAATACTTTCATTATAGTATATCACACGAAACCGCTCAAACTATATTAAACTCAAGTCATGCCAATGATGTTAATGCAATGCAACTCATGTATGCTCTCTCTCAGGTACACGCCCAAAGCGGTCTTCTTCTACGCCAGTAACACATAGGTACAACTATCTCACACAGGTCTACCGAAATGAATCCTCTTCTACCCCAGTACACGTAGGTACAACCTGCAATGCAACAAAACCTAAGAAAACTTGCTATAGAGTGCCACATAATGAGCAATCCTTACAAGCTTTTTAGATTGCTATATTCATGCATCATGTCATATAATAACATAACTCACAATATCAATAATTAATTATCATCACCCTCTACAATTGCAAAGATAGTTATCAATATTATCAATGGAAGGAACCCCTAACACCTCACACTTAATCCTTTATGCACAGAGCAATTCAAATCACACTACTCGTTCTTACACAAGCTAATTCAATTTACACCCACTTTTTATGCAAAGCAGTTCAAATCACACCCAATCGTTTTGATACAAGGCAATTCAAATCACACCCAATCGTTCTTACACAAACCAATTCAAAATACACCCAATCATTTTCATGCAGAGCAGTTCAAATTATACCCAATCGTTTTTATGCAAAGCAGTTCAAATAATATACGCGTTCCCTAGTCGTCACATTAATCAATCGATCATATGATTAAAGTTATTCATCTTAATCATTCATAAAGTTGATTCATATAACAAGTGAATAAATCAATTGCATAAAACATAATCTCTACGGAGGTTTAGGGTTCGCCTCCACTACCCTATTTCTTATATATGCCTATCTATAAGCCAATCCCACTACCCCATACCTTGAAGAGATGAAGAGTGTAAAAAGTAGGAATGATCCTATCCTTAGTGGAGATCTACTTTGTTCTCTGAATTCCCCTTTGTAATCACCTCTGTTTTTTCATGTATCAGTTAAGGTTTTTAGCAAATGAGTGAAAATTCCCCAAAACTCCTCTTCTGACACTTCTAATTACTAATCCTTATTAGTCAAGTCCAACTCACCTAACTTAACTTTTTTTTAAATCAAAATGGGTATTAAATTCCATCATAATAAAGCCAATGCACTTATACCTCCACAGAGGGATTAATAAACTCAACCCTCGTAACCTCTTTCTTCTTTACAAGAAGGAGTGAACAAACTCAACTTTCCAACTCATTAATCCCAAAATTTCCTTCCCAGTTATCATCTACATTAATTAAAATGTGACTCTAAAGAGTTTGCAAGCAACAAACCAATGTACCTTCACGCATTGCGAAAGAGGTAGAAGTTTGTGGTTGAACGCATGAAAATTTTATCTTTATGGGTCATCCAAATTAATTTAATATATTTAATGTAAAAATAAATAATATTAACTAGTCTCATTTTAAGGATAAATTAAAATTTTTTTCTAAAATTTCAGACTTTTACAAAGATAGCTTAGTTACCTCCAATACCCATGCACTAGTTCTTTGGGCTCCAGCCTAGACTCCAACTAACATGTCCTCACTAAATTGGAACATTCCTCATATTACCTAGGTAACATGAGGTGGGAGAACTATGTCCCATAACTGAAGTTCCATTAGCCATTAACTGGGAAGTGACTAGCCCCTTCCCAGAACCTCCCACGGGAGATACAAATCCAACACTGCACCATGGTTTCCAAATTGCTGCCCCACTTCTGCTAATTCTAGGCGAGAACCAGCCCCCTACTGCACTGATTTTTTAGCACCATCCGAGATACTTAACTCTGCCACCTTCTGAGTTCCAAAACTTACAGGCACCTTGAAATTTTCTTGCACACGTCCAAATGCCAATTCGGTGGCTTCTCCAAAACTTCATTCACCATGCCGAGAATATCAGCTTGAGCCCACCCTTGATTTTTTATACCATAGATGAAACCATATCATCATTATTTTCCAATGCTCTTGCATCTTGGGCTCTTACGTGACAGTGCAGGTAAGTGTCCGAACTTAAAATTAAACACCCCATTTTAGGCGCTAGAATGTTGGGTTAATGTTTTGTTGCACCTTATTAGCTAAATTGGCCTCTTAGGTAAACCTTCATTGATCCACGAAAGCCAATTTAATCATCAAATAAAATAAATTAAGACTTTAATTAATATGTACAGACTGTATAAAAAAGTTTTACATTGATGTTCAATTACATATTTTCATTTGTATAATTTTTAAAGTATTAATAAATAAAATTAACAAACTTATCATAAATGAAAGGTTATGATTGAATGTACCATACATACTAATTAAACTCATATATTAATTTCTTTTAAGAATTATTAAAACACTTATTTGTGCGACCCTTTACTTTCAATAACCATTAGAAGAATAATATACTATTTTTCCATCATTATAACCTTGTATTAATCTTATAGCATAATATAATCAACAAAATGTAAGTTAACTTTATATTAAATGACTTTGAAAACTCACTTTTTCATTCAATTGCCTTAGTCAACTTTATAATTTTATCTATAGAGGTAATGAATTCTTTCTTGAATAAACATTAATTTTACAAGTATTTAACTACTGTCCCATGGCTTTAGGTGTTTAGAATTAAAAAGCAATAAATAACTTATGTTAATTACTTTAATAATACCATGCCAAAGAAAACTATTTATTTTCTTTTTAAGACATTTTTTTTTATAATTTAACATATGAACCATCACAAATTCTCGGTTGAGTTATCTATATCCATATCATCTATCTAGGTAATTTAATAAATAAGATTTATTAATATTTATCCAATGAATACTATCACATGTATTAATCAATCAAAATTATTAAACCTTTTAAAGAATTACCGTAAAGAATATGTGTATCAATTTACTTAATGAGATAACAAATTTATAATATTAGGAATGATAAAGACCCTTAAATAGATTTTTTCTATCATTGACCTAATTCATGACAAAGTCAATCTTACTATAATCTCATCTAACTAATCCTAAAGATATAATATATTTTTTGTGAAAATCATAAAGATATAATAAAATATAATAATTAATATATCTTAAATTATCAAATAATAATAATAAAATAATTAATTAATATCATTCAACGTTTATATAACATTATCATCAAATTATAGAAGATATGTTTGTCATTTATCATAAACTATTTTACCAAATGAAATAGTGTATCAAAACAATATAAGTAATAATAAACTATTTTATTGAAACAGTATTAGTTTAAATCAAGGACTTTATTAATTTAAATAAGGTATCTTTACATTAAAATAGTATAAAAATGAATCTTGTACAATCTCATATGAATCCTTTCCATCTCTAAAGTAGGTCTTTTCTTTTCCATTATAATTGATCCTACAGATCAAAGTATATCTCGTTTACTCCATGAGACATAAACCTACCCATCAATCTTCTAAGCAAGGCCAATCCAAACAAATGGCATCCAGTGTGATCAAAACAATCACACCGTTGACTACTTCAAAACTAACTAATCTCTCTTTTCAGTAAGTATCATTTACAAATCAAGAAATTGCTCCTGCATCACTGATTTTCAAAGTAATAACTCGGTACGTATTTGGGGGAAGACAAGCAGGCCACATTTTTGAACTGTTACAGTCAAAGATTTCTAGTCACTCAGTGTTTGCCACAATGAGAATTAAATTATATCATTAAAAAAATAAAAAAAAAGACAACAACCTTGTGCTGCTTGTATTTCTCCCGAACATATGGGTAACACCCCGCCTTTCTTGACAAATACAAGTCATGCAAAATGAGAACACATTCTTTCAACTCAGTTGGTTTGTAACCCGAACATTCATATAAGGAAGAAGTCTGCATTAGGTTCCCAACTTTTAGTGTCTTAAAGTACGAATAATAACTTAAAAGGAAAAATCTATCACTATTCATAATAGAATACATACCCAAGGATGCGCTTCAGGCCTAATAATAAATCTGGCAAGAAATATAACAGACGCAGCTACAACGGAAGGCAAGAATTTTATACAATCGTAATCCAACAAACTTAGCTCAGCTAAATAGCAGCCCAGAAATTCAACCTTCAAATTTGTAGTCTGAGAAATAAAACAAATTAATAAACAACACACATAAAGCTATTGCGATAATCAAGAAGAAGGGAAGAGAAGCTTAACTTACTTTTTCTTTCTCACAAGCAACACCAAAATAAGTCCTGAAACAATACTTACACCCAATAGTCAAATTAATTACACATTTCAAGGAAGGTTAAATATTCACATTTACAATATAAGGTTCTCTACCTTAGAAAAGTATTTACAGTAGGATTGCCCATTTCAAAATTTAGGGACGTGAGTATTTCACATTCCATCTTTATAATCTATATTATTACCAACAACCAAGAAAATCAAAGTGAGTGGGAAATAACCAATAAATAACAAAGGACATAATTTTGTAGCGAGAAAAAAAACAAGAACAACATATTTACCTCTGTCTTGTCATAAGTGTTATCAGTTATGTCGCAGAACTCATCCACATCGGGTTGGTCAATTTCCTCATACTTCCTGCATATATGATTATAATACAATTGTGATGCTTAAAAAAATTAATTAAGGAAAAAAATCTTTTTAAGACTAAAAGAAGGTATTGAAGTCTTACATAGCAATGAACATGGACGAAATACCCAACAATTGAAACCTGGATTTAATCACAGGATTAACAGATAAAAACCTATCGATGTATGACACAGAGAGATGAAGAGTATCAGAGAGAAAATTGTACTCGTCAGCAACATCAACCAGCCAATCAACTAACACTGCTCTCATGTGAGGAGTAACCTCTTTCTGAATTTCATCGTAGTCAATCATTGGTCTTCTCTTTCTCTGCATCCAAGAAACCAAAAAATAAAATTTTAAAATTAAGACACCCAATAACCTCAACTAAATCACAATGATGTTGGACAAAATTAAAAAAAATTGTTAAGGTTAAAGAATCAGAATTACCTCCATTGCACGAAGATACTCTTGGATGTTCGAAACATATGGTTCACAAATGTGGGTGTTGTTTGCAGGAGATGATTTTTTAACATTGGAACTCTTAGGAGATAAGATTTTCTCCTGCCATTGGTTTTCAGTTTCAGGGAGAATAAGGTTTGGTAAACTTTGAAGTTCAGCCAAGACAACCCGTTTATTTATGGGATGTTGTTTCTCGACGATGACTACCGCATCAACGTTTGAGTTCCTCTTTCTCTTTTCAGCCCAAGTTTCCATATCCATCCTTGTGTGTTATAAATCTGTTTTGAGAGTATCTGAGTACCAGTGAATGAAAGTGATGTGATGGTTATATATAATTGGTAGAGGAGGCAAAGGGTGATTTTCAAAGAAGATAAAAATTTGACTTGTGTTGAAAATTTCAAGTTTGACTGTTTGCGGTATTTCTGGGCAAAAGATATTCTTTTTTTGTGACTTAAATTAATTAATTCTTATTTAATATATATTTTATCAAAGAATTATTTGAATATGAATTTAATTAGTATATATTTTTGACCTAAAAGTTTATTAACAACTCTTTATTTAAAACAAATTTGTTAATTTTATCATTTAAAATTTTAAAAATTATATAAAAAAAGAATTATAATTTATATACTAATTAAATCTTTAAATATTATATTAAATTAGTGTAAAATATTATATTATACAAACATGTAAATTTGTTTCCTTTACATGTAAACGAAAGAAGGTAAGTAGCACTCGTTAAACTTTTATTTTTATGTCTTGTTTTATTTTACAAATAATTCTTAATATAAATAAAGATAATATTAGTAAGGGTCCTTTTGCAAATATCAGATAAATAAATACACAACAAATCTTACGACTTATATTTTCAGTGTATATAAATTGTTAGCCAAGGAGTTTTACATGAATGATCTAACACAAAATGAAAGAAAAATAAATATTTTAAATGAATAAATAATTATGAAAAGGATAAAATATTAAAAAATAAATAAACGCAAACTACTAAATGAGAAAATGAAGAAAAAATTAAATAATGAATAGAAGCACAGTATGCAGAAAAAATCTACGAAACGATTCAATAGATTAAGTAAATTTATGCAGTTATTTTATATAAATAGATTAATTTAATTTAAAAAAAAAATAATGTAAAAATATTACATTATTTTTCAATCACATAATGCCTTAAATAAATATATTTGTGATGATTTTTAAAATAGTAATATCCAACAATAATGATTTTCAGCGTTAAATAACAGAAACAATATACCATGTACAAAAAGGAATTTTAAAACAACAAGAATTAGTGTTCCACAAATTTTATTCTAATCTTTTAGTAACACTTTGTAAACATTTTTAATTATTTCCTTCACAATCAATCATTTATTTATATATATATATATATATATTAATTAATTAGTATGTACTGAAAGTGTAAAAAGAATATTTTATATTGATTTTAATACATTTTTCCATTTATAGAACTTTGGAAGTATTAATTTATAAAGTCAACAAATTTATCATAAATTAAGAGTTTTGATTGAATGTCAATGTAGAACTTTTTACACTAATAGTGCATACTAATTAAACTCATTTATATATTTACATAGTTTTATTTTATATTTTATATAAGAGGAAGGGAGTTAGACTTAATCCAATAAGATAATTTTGACATACAAACTTGAATTATAATGTTAATTAAGTTATTACTATTATTCAAAATTTTTAAAGAAAATAGTTAAATTATAATTTTAATTTTCAAATTTGTTTATGATATTAAGAAAAGTAAACCCAAAACTAAAATATAATTTTGTTATATATATATATATATATTTAATATTATATAAAATAAAATATGTTTATGGCATAATTATAAAGATCGGATTGAACTGACGCATCAGATTGGTCAGATCAGACTGAATGAGTCACTGGTTTGGTTTGATTCGCATATCGGTCATCAAGGTCAAATTAATTAATAGTTTTGTTAAAAAAATTAGAAATGGGTTTAACTAAACTATTTTTTTTTTGTAAGTTTTCAAACAATGACATTTTAACAACTAAAAATAAAATGATGTAATTTCAATGATGTATCACATGGTGGATAAGAAGTTAGATATAAAAAAGAAACACTTCATCATATTCCAAATTCAGAATTGATAGTTTGAAATAATTAAATTCTAGTATTTAAATGATGACTTATAAACTTTTTTTAGAAACTATAACATTGACTTAGTAATCATTTGGTTCGACTATTAAACCATCAAACCAATGCCTTCCTCAGTTCAGTTTTAATAACACGATATGTATTTTTAATGAAATTTGATTTTAATTTTCTACTTTTGAAATCATAATTTTGTAACGAAAGATGTATGGGTAGTTTATTACTACTAATAAATATTCAAATATATAATATATAATATTTATATATCGTCAAAGTTTATAAGTGTGAGAATACTAGATTTTCAAGTAACACATCAACAACTACTTGACAAACTTCATTTAAAAGAATAATATTGTTATAAAGGTAGCGAACTAAATATACATGTTTTAAAATTTTGAATATTAAAATAGTAATTAAAAATATAATGATTTAAATAAAATTTTATTGAAAATATAAGGTGCAAAAATATATTTCATCCAACATATTGTCTTTTATTTTTATATATATAATATAATTGTTTTGCATAAATTTAAATTATATTATTTTTTAAAATATTAAAAATTAATATTTATTACTAAATATTATTTTATATTAATTAAAATTTAAATTTATATAATTTTGTATATAAAAAGTAGTTATATAAACAAAATATAATTTTGTATAAGATTACAACTAATTTTACTCGTATATTATCATTAATTAGTTTGTTATACGGTACATCAATCAAACGATGGAATAATAGATTATTATTTATTATCCACAAATTATCTTTTCTTTAAGTTAATGATATCCTATTCTATTATTTATATTATCATATCATATCATCTCTATCAAATAATTTATAATTAATTATCTATATTTTTATAGTTATCTTGTAATATATTTGTAGATAAATTACCATTGCATGTGAGTGAAATGATGGATTATACGGCTTCTTGTTCATACATAAAGTTTTGATTCTGCGTGAGTTTGGAAGGCCATGAGCAAAATTGATTCGGGATATAATTAATTTTGTAAAATGTGGTTTATTTTTAAGTGTTTTTATTCTAAACACGAGTTAAAAAAAAAATTTATATAAAATTCTTGATCAAACGCAAAAGTTTTTACTTTAAGTTACTTCAATCTAGAATCAATTTTGGACCTAAAATCAATTATGAATTCTTTTTAATGTGAAACTAAAGATATCAAAAGTTATCTAAAATCAATTTTGGGTCAAAATTAATTTTTTATTATAAACCAAAATTTTATAAAGATTTAAAAGATGACAAACACAAGATATGTCTTCTTAGAGGTTTAACCAACATACATAAGAGAGTTGACATATAAGGCAATATTGACGTAAATCCTACAATATTTTAAAATAGACCTAAACACAAAATTAGGGGTTCATTATTCATTCAACATGAAAGCATAGTTGTGAAAACCGGTTTAGACCGGTTGGTCGGACTGGGACATGGTCACATATCTAGGCTGATTTTCCCAACAAATTGGGCATGTAGTTGGACCATTTTGAACCAGTTAGAACTCGTCGATTCAAGCAAAAGCCAGTAACCTGAACTGGGTTGAGCCAGATCGGGTTGTGTTCAATTTTTTTTTTCTTAAAAAATTGAAATGTTATAATTTCTTACTTTTTTTTTTCTTGTTATTTTTTATGCAACTTGCGAATGTAGGAAGTGAAAATTATGGTGTTACATTATATATATATATATAGACCGGGTTAAACTAGTTTAACTCGTCCGAACACTAACCCATTAACCCACTGCCTTGACCGAGTCAGTTTTTATAACACTACATGAGAATGTGTCGTGATGAGCTGCATATTACCATTCCTATCCTGAGTTGCCTAGCTTGAATTATATCCTGTATATGTAGGCCTTTGCTTTGAAACCGCTGCATTTCTAGCCTTTCAAATTTGTCAAATCCCAAAAGACTATAGAAAAGACCATGCGTCTCACTTTTGAACCTGCTCCACTGACCATACCCCTAAATAGGTAAAAATGATCTTGAACCGTATTTAATATGATTGATAGGAGACCCCACCTAATGCAATCCAGCCCAAGAACCTTTGGAAGGATACATGAAAATTTTTCTTTCTTTCATTGTATAAATTAGATTTGAGATTTCCTTGGTATTTTTGTTTACTTTGACTATTTAGTAGTTGACTCCTAAAGTTGACATTTCATTTGACCATTGTATTTAAGAATCAACCTACTAAAACATAAATACAAAGGAATTTATACAATAAAAGAAAGGAAAATCTTCATCTATCCTTTCAAAGTGTCCTTGGGGCAGATTACATCATTCTCTTCCCCTTAAAAGGAATTGTCCTTAATTATTAAGCTTTCTTCCTTTTCTTTCACACCTATAAATTAAAAAGATAGACAAAATAATAAGCAGATATTTCTCATCAAGAAGGGATGAAGTAGGAACAAAGGATTCCTTTTGCGGTTTGGGATAGTAGAGGGTGACACAATGAAATGTTTCAGGATGAAGGTCCCCTCGGTGCTCTTCCATTGAACAAATCCCCAATCTAGTATTGATGTGTCAATCCTTGGCCAAGAGGGTTGAAATGGTGAGTAGGGTTTAGGCTTGGTGCATTCGAGCACTCTTCCCTAAAGATATGGTCAAGTTGGACTTGAGGTTGTGGGTCAATCTTCTCAAAAGGTTTAGGCACAACCTCAAATTGAACTTGCTCATTTGCTAAGAGTTGGTAGGAAGACTTCTCTATGTAAAGAACTTTATTTGAAGCTAAAGGTGGATCTTCTTTAGGTTCATTCTTCCTACCAACATCCCCATCTTTATTCTTTTTCGTCTCCTTCTTAAGCTTCATTTGCCTTTTATCCTCCAAAACCTTAGTAGGAGTAAGAGCATACAAGGCGATCTCTTTTTGCCCTTATGAAAGAGATTGATTTTATTAGTGAGACCATTATGCAAAGTTTGCTATCATGTTGTGATGGCCTCCCCGACAACATGTGACTAGCTTCCATAAGGACTACATCACATAAAACCTTATCCTCATAGTTCCTATAGAGAAGTTAATTTCCACTTATTCTCTTACTACTATAATCTCTTTATCAATGAGCCAATGAAAAGTGTAAGGTGAAGGATAAGGAGTAGTAGTAAGAGTTAACTTTTCTATCACCCTCGTGCTACAACAATTGTAACACAATCCATCATCTACAATGAGAGAACCAGTTTTACCCATTACTTTACATGTTGTTTGAAAAATGTTCTATCTTTGTGTTTGAGGCCTACACAAGGATGACTTCCAAGAAGCTTCTTAACTTTCAAGAGATCACCACAACAAGAATAAGTACCCTTTTTTTTTAATCTTTTCCCTTTAAGGCCCTTTTTTTGGGTACAGTACTAAGCAATATGACCTTTAGTCAAGCAATTAAAACATTTAAGACTCCTAGTACAATTGCTCGAACTAGTATTAGAGGTGTTACTGTTGCTTAAGGGTTTTGTTTTATATGCCTTCTTTTTTATGACTTACTCCTGGGGCGACTCCTAGAAAGGTACCCATTTTCCTAAGATGCCTCTTAGGTTTGTCCTTTTCACTAGAAGAGACCTCATGGTCATGGATTTTATCTCTATACTCTTTTAGGTCCCTATAAATGTTATAATATGCTCTTAGCCTATCTTTAAGGTTGCATTTCTCTTTTTTGCTTACCTTGCCCAACACACAAGAAATGGCGTAAGCAAGGGCAAAGAGTACAAAAAGACACTAAAGCAAACAAAGCACAAATGAAGGAAGCTAAACTTCTAAATGAAAGAATTAATATGACAAACTCAGAGAATAATAAACGAGACATGGAATAAAAAGGATAAGAAGAAAGTTGGCACACAAAAGATATCCTAGAAAGGCACCAAATTGGAGGACTAAAATGCAAAAAAAAAACTCAAAGAGTTCGAGAAATTGAAATATAAAAATTATAGCAATTAGGTGTGGCTTCTAAACAATGCACATTTATTTTAAGAACTCCTTTTAAAACACTTTAGGTGCAATTTGTTTTAAAAATATTTTTAGGACTTTTATCAAACACTTTTGTGTTTCTTGCTTGACTTACATAAGTCTTTTGTCCTCAAAGTTTCACCAAAAATCACTTTTCATCCTTAAAATCCAAAAATAAATTAATTTCAGGGACTAAAAATATATTTTTGAATTCAAGGACCAAAAGTGATTTTTTGTAAAACTTTAGGGACAAACAACTTATTTAATTAAGCCTTCTCGTTTTAGCTCTTTTTTTTAATACTCTTTTGATTATTTTTTTTGCTGCACTACTAACTTATTTTGATTAAATTTTTAGTTAGGAGAATAAGAATTATAAACACTTGAAGCAAGCAATAAGGAAAGGCCACAAAAGCTATTAAAATAAACTGCAATTAAAGAACAAAAAGGTAAAAAAAATGGACTAGTTTTAGGTGAGAAGAGTTTGCTACTCTTAAAATTGGAGAGGACTTATTAGTGTGTTGTTTGAACAAGTTTGATACAACTAAAAATTTCAATTGATCCTTGATCCACACCAAGTCACAAAATCCAAGAGCAATTCACAACCACTAATTGCAACAAATTTGAGTTACTAAAAGAAGAAAGACAAGAACATAAGAATTGAGCATATAACTTTTTTTCAATTTAAAAATTAAGAAACATGTTAAAAGTAAAAGCATGTGTGATCTTGGACATGAACTCCACAAAAGAACAAGGGCTTTGTATGTTCAATATTTCTCAAGAATCAACACTCAATATTTTTTGTGGAAATTAAAAAAAGCTAAACAAAGGAATTAATGAAATAAAAGGACTAAATAAGACTACTAAAACAAAACAAGAGATGAAAAATTGAAAAATAAATGGCACAATAACATAAAGCAAAAAAACACAAGAACAAAACAACACACCAAGGTGTGATTCCAAGGATCTTAGACCACCATTGTGTGGATTCTTCTACAAAAGAGTGGAGTTGTAACATCCCATAATTTCTAATACTTACTTAACATTATATTGAATTGGTTATACTTGTTGGGCAAATGTTGGAATTGAGTTTGGCATTGCATTTTCTTTCAAAGAACATTGATCTGCTACATTTTACAATATATTTGTAATCTTTTGAAAAACTCTTAAAGGCACTTTAAAGGGTATTTGTGAAAATTCTAATTTTGGAAAAGTATAAATTGTTTTAGAGAATCTATTCAACCCCCTTTTTAGATTTCCTCTGAGACAACACTCGATCCACCAAATGTAACAACCAATCCATCATACTTAATTCACCAAATATAATCACCAATCAATCATACTTGTTACTCTTCAACACTCGAGTTGTATTACTTTAATCTTTGAAGGGATGTACCTTCGCCTCGTAGCCCCCTTAAGATCATTCCAATACTTAATGGGAGGGTTATGATGGCGACACCTCTCATTAACAAGGGAGGTCTACCAATACATGGCATGCCTTGGAAAATAAGGGTTTCCAACGATACGTTTCTCTCTTCACTCACATAGAAGCAAGTAAAGAGTTGTTATACCTTCATTTCCCAATCAAGGTAGGCTTCCACATCATCCTTTCCCTGGACAGGAGAGAGGTCAACTTTTTGTTCTCTAGCATATTGATGTTGTTGTTCCCTCCTCACTCTAGGTCTATCCCTTCTCTCATAAGTCTCACTCTAACTCATCTCACTATAGCCTCTTTTATCTCTCCTTTCCATTTCTTTTTCTCTTCTCTTCTTCTATTCGCTTTCCCTCTTTTCTCTTTCTTTTTCTTCTCTTCTCTCTCTTTTCTTTCTTTTTCCTTCTCTTCTCTTCTTTTTTCTTCCCTCTCTTTTCTTTTCTTTCTTTCTTCTCTTCTCTTTCTTTTTCTACTTTCTTCTCTCTCTAATTTTTCTTTTCTCACTCTCTTCGTTCTTTCTAGTTTTTCTTGCCTTTTCTTTCTAGCTCTCTTTTCTTCTCTTTTCTCCTCCCTAACCCCATGTTTTTCCTCTCTAACTCTCTTTCATTTCTCTCTTCCCCTTTCCACTCCTTAATGACACTCACTAATTTGTTCACATCCCCTGATGTAGGAGACCCTTCTTGATTGACACTTCTATAGAGGTGTGTGATGTCAATTTTGAAGTGAAGGAAAGGTTAGAACTAAGGTTGGTCAAAAGAAGACTCCTAACTCCTTTTAGTTTTCTCACCTAAAAGTGCAAGAGCCTTTGTAACTCAAGCACTTATCTAAAACGTAAAAGAAGTAATGAAAAATAAGGCAAAGCAAGGGACCTAAAATGTGCTCCTAAGGTATGAAGATGGTGTACCACTTCCTTCTTCACACCTAAATCGAGAATCTAAAAGCTATTACACACAAAAGAGGTGACCTTTATGACATCGAACACCTCTAAAAAAAGGCCTTTGTATACAAGGAATTAGTGCAAAAAGAAAAAATAAAGAAAGTCTTCAAGCTTCCTCTCCAAAAGTGTTTCCTCTCCAAGGTGTTTCTCTCAAGTGCCTTGCTCCTCCTTTCAATCTAATTCTTCCTTAGCTTAGTCAACACTCCCCAAGATGTTATCCTTGTGGAAGGCTCCAGTCAAAGGCTCACTTACAACAAGAATGGCACACCAAACAAGAGACCAAGGGAGGCAAAGAGTACAAGCAAAAAGCAAGAAAATGCACAAGAAATAAATAGCACATTTCCAATTGGAATGATTAATGGAGACAAACTCAAAGATGATCAAAGAAGACAAACTAAAAATTAAAGGCTAATGAAAGAAGTAGGCACAACTAAAGAGAATAAGGACTAAAATGAAAAAAAAAGACTAAAATTTTTTCAAGAGTTGAACCAATCAAAAGAGTATGGATGAGACCCTTATAGGCAATTTCAATCAAATTTAAGCATTGCTTTGGAATTTTTGAATTACTTTTAGGTGCACCACTCTTTTTGTTCTTTTTGTTTCTTTGTATTTTTTACACTTACTTTTGTTTTATTTACTTCTTTTTTTAAATACTTCTTTTTATGCACCTAATTACTTTTTTAGAAGTTAAATTTAGTGAGTATTAAGATAGCATGAAATGCTTGAACAAAAACAAGTAGAAGAAGGCACAAAAAATTTGAATTACAACTGCAACTGAAGAAAACAAGAGTAACTCAAAATCGACTAGAATTGAAAATGATTAAGCTATAACACAACAGAGTGGATTAGGTGTAGAGGTTATCTTGTTTGCATGTTATTATCTCCAAACTACACGCCTAAACCTCTTAAGGAAAACCAACACAATTTCACCTCAAACTAGCACAAAATGAGCCATTACTGAATTTAACAAGAATAAGAGGTGAGATAGGAAGGAATTGAGCAATTAGTTTTTAAGAAATTTTTAAGAAACATGCTATAAACTAAGAGTATGTGAGACTCTTTCGATGTGAACTTACGAAAGAGGTTAATTCCTCTTGGATGTTTAATTCCTCAAGAAGCACAACAATACACTTTTAAGGGTGAAAATTAAAAAAGTTAAACTAGGAATTTAAATGACAATTAAATGGCTAAACAAGACTACTAATACATAACATGAAGATGAAGAAAATTAAAAAATAAATGTCGCAAAACAGAACCAAAAAACAAAGAAGAAGACACAAAATAGAAATGCAATGTGATTTTAAGGCACCTTAACCACACATGTGTGGCTTTATCCACAAGATTGTGGAATCGTAACAAAGGATCTCTTAGGAACACAATGTGATTCCAAGGAACCTTACAGGTATGATATTTAGTTAAATTTGACTTACTAAACCATCTCTTAAATGCATTAATGAACTCAAAATCCTCGTTTACTCCCCATGTTCTCATCACCCGTATAATATCCTTAAGATGAATCCCTCACGAGCAAGAAGCTAAGCTATTTAAGTATAAGACTATCGCTTTCGTGCATAATCTAAGGTCAAACAACTTACATTATGTAAATGAGCTTAAGATAACCAATGGGTATTACTCTCTTTCAACAATAACACCTATGGGAACTTTTATCGCTCTACAAGTCAAATCCTTTCTCGGAATCATTCAACAAGTAAAACCCACGAAATATTTAGAAATAAAGTGCAAGGTAAAGAAAAGCACCAACATTAAAAAGTAAACTTAGATCAAAAGAACATAAGCACAAATGAGTTCAGGTAAAGCTACATCAAATCCCAAATAAATAACAAAACCTAGCTAACCATCGGGATGGATGACCATGGGGATAAATGAAGGCAGGTTTGGAGCATGCCCTCAGTTAGCACAGTCTATACCCCCCTGCCCCCTGCACAAACTAACTGAACTCACCTTTTATATTTACAACTCGCAACAGGGGCACCCAACAGTAAAAAAAAGTGGTCGCTGGTCTCCATAAGAATTCTTCATGGTTAAGTTTCCTTAGGTGGTGCTGGGTAAGGACATAGTAGGCGTTGGGTGCTCGGTGATGGTGAGCATTGGGTGCCCAAGACACGACTGGTGGGCACTTGCAAGCAGATGCTTGAACCAAATTTTCTTGACTTTTTATCGCTTCTTCGATCCTTTCCGAAACTTGATTCAAAACTACTAAAAACAAGAAATTAAGCATAATATATATATATATATATATATATATATATATATATATATATAAATCTAAGCCTAAAACTAGATTTCTAATTATATCTAATTTTAACTAAGAATAGAGGAAAACAATGCCTTAAATAAGAAGGAATTAGGATAATTGCACTATTTTACCTATGTAAAAATAGGTAATTTAGGCAGTTATCAACTCCCTCAAACATAAAGCTTTGCTTTCCCTCAAGCAAAAGATTACTTTAGTGGATGAAAAAACAATGATGCAGACAACATGAATGCTAACACAACACTGAAATAGAATGAACACTGACAATATGCACAATGATAAACACATATCTACAACATTACAAAAACACAGTCAAGATTCGCATCCTAACCTTTATCAGCAACTGAAATTAAATGCTCACAAAATGTTATCAATCTAACTATGGTGCTCACAAATAAAAGAAAAATTCATCCTGCAAAAGTCAATTCTAGTTGCAAGCTATGAAGATCACATAATTCAAGCAACATCATCGATTAGGTGTTTCTCTCCACACAACTGTTTAAGGATATAACAATACACTTATGACACACAATGCAATCACACAAATCAGCTTTGCTTTTCATCTCAACAAAATCACAACTATTGGATGCAAAAGAGATCACAAGGGCTTTATTTTTCTTGTAGCTTATCGGGCTAGAAGAAAAATTGGTTTTTTTGGAGAGCAAATCAAGAAAGGTTGAAGAAAGCATATTCAATGAGATCAATTCACCCTTTACATAATCATCTATCCAAAATTCCCAAAATCCAACTAGCATTATTGACTTTACATAGACATTTACAATTGGCACAAATCAATTTCCAACCTTTTTGTTCACTTTTTATTTTTCTTGTTCTCTTTTTCTTTTCTTATCTTCTTTTTTTATATGTAACACACATAACCTCTAATGTACTTAACTTTAAAAAATGCTCTCCCCCAAACTTAGTGTAGAACCAATCTCATTCACATGCTCTCTTAACCCTACAGTAAGGGAACACATGCATAAATTCAATATGGCTCAAGGGTTCATACACCAAGAATATAACAATCAGGATCAAGAGGGACTAAAAGTGTCAAGTAATGTACATGTAATTTTTTTGTCTAAGTGGTTACTCAAGAAACATGGCCTTGGTCATTTCTCAATCATGCATGCAAAGCAGTAATCAGTTAGAATCAAGCAAAATCAATAGCATGGAGTGCATAGTGACTCACTTAGTAATAAACATTTAGGGTCAAACCTCACATGGCTAATGCTCTCTTTCACAGATCACACAAACACTCACCAAAATAATCAACTAAGTAAGGGTAACTCAACCTACTCAAGGGCAACCACAACACAAGAGCATTGATATTTATTACTAACAAATGGACAGATAAAGAATCAAGATAGAAACAAAATGCTAACATCACATATTCACTAAAGGTTCACAAAAAATCCTAATTCTACTCATGTAACACGAAATGCAATGCAATAACTAAAAACAATGCCGAAAAATAAAAAATAAATAGTACTTTGGAGTCTTTGATTCCAACTGAATCTAATTGGGTCATCCTTCTCACATTTCATATTCATTTTAGCTTTGAAGGATCTCTCCCTCTCTTAGAAGTGAGCTTGGTCACCAGGATAATGAGGACCGGTCAACTATAAAGTCCATGGCAGATGCGTAATAATGAAGAATGCAAAATGACATATGCATGAAAGCATGATGCATGAAAACATAATGAAGAAATGCACAATATGTGAATGCAATGGAATCAAAACGAAATGATGTTTGAAAACATTTTAAAAACATGCATGGATGGTGAACATGATCTCTGTTAGTTAGTGTCTGACAGCTACAGAACCACCACTAGGCAATCCCTAATAGAGGCAGGTGCAGAAAATGCAAGAAAACAGGGACAGGGGATGAGCGCCCAGCAGTCCTGAAGCAAGCGCCCAACGCTCATATGTGCAGATGCAGAATAGGTTGAGTGCCCAACGACCCGAGAACGAGTGTTTGCATTCATGCTAGAATGCAAAATAATGGGTGAGCACCCAACGCTCCTACAATAGATGCCAATGCTCATATGCGAAATGTAGAATCTGGATTGAACGCCCAACACTCCACTGACGGGCACCTATCGCTCATATGCGAAATGTAGAACATGGGGTATTATGCAAAACTGGCACCCAATGACAACATGGCAAGTGTTGGGTGCTATATACCATATTAGCAGATTCTTGTTTAGAAAACTAGAATTTGCCCCTTAAAAATCACAACTCACACCTAGAATAGAATCTATACTTGAATTGGCACAAATAACAACAGAGAAAACTCACATACACTTAATCAAACTTCCTCGAACAATCAAATTGACGAAATTAATACTAAAACAACATGAATTATGTAAAATCAAAATAAAAACAAAATAAGGCACAAAGGTGCCTAAAACACAACTTAAGGGGTCAAAATGCAAAATATGCATGAAATGCCTAAACTAACGATGCATATATGGTATGAGACATAAAACAAACTTACACAAGCCATTAAATCCATCAATGTAGCACTAAAATGACAAATCAATGCATATGCAATTTACAAAAATAACATTGAGCAAATTTGCTTATTGTACAACTAACATACCTAAAACACAAATTACACATACAACTTCATAAACAACAACATAATTATGCTATTAAACATCAAACAAACTTTTCTAAACATTAAAGTTTACAAAATTAACACAAAAACTCAAAAAATCACATATGTGCCAATTCTACACTTAAACGCACTAAAAACCTAATATGCATGAATGCACTACACATATGCAAAAATGCAAATGCTACTTAAACTACCAATGCATGAATCGTAACAAAATGCTCTAATCACAAATGAATGTGTGAAACATGCACAATCCATAAAAAATACTAAAACACATAAACATAAAACAAATACATTAGGCTACTTGTTCAACTTCACACGACAAAACCAAAACACTTACTAACCTAAGCACAAAAAACTAAAACAAGTCTAACCTGAACACTCAATATTTACAATCACTACCCTAAACACACTAACACTACAACTACACCTAAAACACAAGAACACTGATATAACAAAATACACACAAGTAGCATAAACATCACACTAATCTCTCAACAACACGCTCTCTATATATACATGTCACAAACATCACAATCTCACAAAAAAAGGGAAAACATAACACAACATCACAAAAAAACAATTAAACAACACAAATAACTAAAACTTGCACAATATGTATATGAACACATAAAAATTAAAAAGGAGAGAATGGTTAGAAGATTAGGATGCCTCCCAATGAGCGCTTGTTTAATGTCATGAGCCTGATGGTCCAAGACCTCACAGGTCTATGGGATGATTTGCCTATATGGACCCTAGCTTCTTTGGAGATATCTTGGGCCTTCACTCGGGTCTTTCAGCTCTAGGCCAGGAGTTATCATTCTTGCTCATCCTCTTCACAAACTCTTTGAAGTAAAACACGTATTTTTTCCTCCTGGCCTGGTTTTGGGTCTCTTTAGCACTGTTTGTCATGACTTGCAAGAATCTTCTTCCTTAGGGCTCACATCTGCACCAATAGGTGGGAAATTACCAGTTAAGTCCTTTAATTTCACCTCCCCCTATAGAAGCTCCATTTTCTTCTCTTAACTCTCCCTCTCTAATAAACCTTCAGTGTGCTCAATGTCTTGTGCTAGATGAACCTCTTGAACCACATGAGACACAAGTAACTGATCATGGTCTGAAGCATGGAAGATCTTACCACTTTGTTCCTCTTTCTCTTCAACCACCTCTTCTTCTATACACAATCTCTTACCCAGGCTGCTTTCCACTAATTCCTCTCTATTTTCCTCTTTTCTCATTTCTCTTTCCTCTTCTTTACTGAGTGGATCAGTAGAATCTTCATCTTCATTATGTGCCTTGGATAGTGGTTGATCTTTTACAGATCTCAATATATGATTGACAGTTAGCCCGATGCATTGCATTCATCTTTGTTACTTGCTCTATCATCTGACTAACTTGCTTATTCATCTTTCTAGAATGACTTGTATCTCTGAAGTGAACCTCATATATTCTTCAATCATCTCCTCTAAGTCAGATTTTTTCTCTTGATTCATTGCTTGATTATTTAAGTTTAAATAGCCTTAGAAGTTGTAGTCTGAAGTAGAGAAGAAGCTTTGAGGCCATTGTTGGAACCAAAGGCTTTGGAAAACATGGAGTATCCCTTTTGGTGTTTTGGTTTTGAACTTTACTTCTTAGTTTTTCTCTAATCAAGTTTATGGTACCAAACACATTTGATAGGTGTGGTACTTGTATTGTATGTTTAGATGGGTTTGAGAATGTGTTTGACGAGTTTAGAAATATATTACATAGGTTGGGAAGTGCTAAAAAATCCTTAAAAGTGAAAACTATGGTAAGGTAATCAATTATCTTTCGAGGAATTGTGGGTATTGAGATTATTACTCTCAACAGTAATCAATTACCTAAAAATAGTAATTGGTTACTCTAGAGAACATGCATTCTGGACATGTTTTGAGCAGAATATCAGGTAACCAAGTAGGTAATCTATTACCCTACTTCAAAACTCATATAAAAGCATTTTCAAAATTGATTTTAACTAACTTTCGAAAGGTCCATTGAATGCTTGCTGCTCTTAACTGTTTTACCCAAATTCTCTCCAAGAACTATACCCATTTCTTATGATTTGAAGGTACAAGAAATTCAAGATTTAAGGAAGAGACTACATTAAGAGTTTATCTATCTTGTTGGGTATTTATCACTACAGGTGATATTGTTCTATCCCTATTTTTTGTTTTTGCACAATCTTTGACAATCTCTTGAGGTATTCTTGAGATTGTTGTTAAATCTTGCAAAAAGGTGTTGTGAGTGGTGGGGTGCCATGGTATAGCAAACTCTTGTGGGGTGCAAGAGGAGGTCTCTTCTTGTGTGGTTTGAATCTTTCCAGGGTAAAATTTTTATGTGTGGTTTACATGTACTGAGATTTTAGTGGAAAGCAAATTAGTGGAAGACTAAGTCTGAAAATTAGATATTGGTTAGTATAAATCACTGTGCAACTTCTCTCTTCCCTATAATCTTTAATTTTGAATTTTATTGAGATCTTGGATAACCATTGATTGGGTTTTTGCAACTGGAATAATTTTCTGCAGTTTTCATGCAACAAATCACACTTTACAATACTTTTATTTTAAGTTTGGGTTTGGGTAATTGTAATAAGAATTGTGGATTTGAAATTTGACTAATTCTTTATTTACCCATTTCTTATGTGTTTGATAAACTTATTGGTGCAATTCATATTATATTTTCACTAATTGCAATTGTAAACCATTATTGAAGAATTGCTATATACCAAGTTTATTGTCAAATACATTTAAAGAGTTGAATTCTTGAAAAATCCATTTTTGCAAAACAAGGTAGATTTTGGAAATTTCTGAAAAGGGGCATATTTGAACTACTATGATATTGTTGAATAGAAAAATTGTGATGAATCTATTCAACCCCCCTTCTAGATTCCCCCTTATGACCAATAACCAAGATTGTTGAGGTGACTCCTATGGGACTGTGTATGAAACTCATCTTTCCTGTTGAGCTTGCCAATAGTTGGATTCTTAAAAATCTCCTTGAAGCTCTAAAGTGTTGTTTTGGTACCAAGGTTGTAAATACTCCTGGTACCATTGTGATTGGGAATGGTACTAAGGTACTTGAGTGGTTTGATTATACCATGGTACTAGAGAATGACTTTGATAATATGGTTGAGGCGGTTGTGCTGGGGCGAAACTTCTCCTCCTTTCAAACTCATAGAGGATTTGGTTGGCACACAACTCCAACCTTTTTGTTGTCTAATCTCATTCCCTTTTTCATTTCAGCACATCTTTACACCCATTGTTAGACATAAAAGCTTATGACTTCAACCATGTTGAAGAAATTTGGATTGTTGGGATTTTCTTGGAACAATCACCATCTAGGTTGCCCCTCTATCTTTGTGAATGCTTTTTACATGAAAACTGATAACACATAGAGCACTAGAAAAATAGTTAGTAACAACTATTGATAACAAGATAATTAAAAACTAAATCTACTAAAAATGAAAGAATGAGTTAGTGAACTATCTACAAAAAGTTCCAAGTAAAAGCAATGAAATTTCTGAGTTTCAAGCACAAGTCGCCAACAACGATGCCAAAAACTTGATGAGCTCAAAATTTTTCTACAATACTCATGGCAAGGTCACTCGCTGTATGTAGTAACGATAAATATATCGGTCGATCCACAAAGACTTGTTGATACTCATAAATGTTAGTACTTTTTACTTATACAAACAAAAAATAGAAATTAAACTACCCAACGAAACATAAAGTAAATAAAGTGAAAATCAATAAAAGCAATGGTTTATGATATTTAGTTGGGTTTGACTTACTAAAGCATCGTCAAATGCATCAATGAACTCAAAATCCTCGTTCACTCCCCATGTTCTCATCACCCATAAAAATATCCTTAACCCGGATCCCTCATGAGCAAGAAACTAAGTTATTTGAGTATTTGACAATCATCCCACACATAATCTAAAGTCAAACAACTCGCACTAAGTAAAGAAGCTTAAGACAACCAATAGGTATTAATCTCTCTCGAGCAATAACACCTATTGAGAGTTGTTCTCGCTTTACAAGTCAAAATCCCCTCTCGAGATCATTCAATAAGTAAAACCCATGAAATAATTATAATTACAGAGCAAGGTAAATAAAAAAACCAACATTGGAAAGTAGACTCAGATTAAAAAAACATAAATACAAATGAGTTTAGGTAAAACTACATAAAATTCCAACTAAATAACAAAACCTAGCTAACCATTGGGATGGATGAAGGCAGGTTCGGAGCATGCCCTCGGTTAGTGGTTTGTAATGTGTCCCCCCCACAAACTAACTTAACTCGTTCTTTATATTTGAAACTCGCAGCATGGGCGCCAAATGATCAAAATGTCATTGTTAGGTGCCATAAGAATTCTTGATGGATAAGTTTCCTTGGGTGGTGCTAGGCGGCAACATACTGGGCACTGGGCACTTTGCAATGGTGAGCTTTGGGCGTTCACAAGCAGATGCTTGGACCAAATTTTCTTGAATTTTCCTCACTTCTTCAATCCTTTTCAAAACCTGACTCAAAACTACAAAAAACAAGAAATTAAACATAAAATATATAAAAATCTAAACCTAAAACTAGATTTCTAATTATATCTAATTTTAACTAAAAACAGAGGAAACAATGTTTGAAATAAGAAGAAATTAGGATAGTTGCGCTATTTTACCTATGTAAAAATAGGTAATTTAGGAAGTTATTAAAGAAAAAGATGAAGAACAACACAAAAATTAAAAGAAGGAAATAAGAAAAAACCCTTTTATAGAGCAAACTCGAATACCACATGATGCAATCCAAGTTGCACTCCCCCTGATCTTACTCCATGAGGTTACTAATCACCAAAGAAGATACATGATGGAAGGAAGAAGACGGAGCTAGTGGCACCACTGTTAGAGAGATAAGCCAAAAATTATTGAAGCTCGCCACAAGGGAAGAGACTTGATAAAAGCCACTAGGAAGAATCCTCTCTAGAAGGAGAAGATTCAAGAAACTTTACTAGATTAAAAGCTCTCTTAAATTGAGTCTTATATCATTCATTTAAGTGTCAGTACAATGAGAGAAATGAGCACTACATATAAGAGTGAGGAGGGAGAGTAACATGTGGATCTTAAAGGAGTGGCCCTTGCTTAATTATCTTGATTAAGTGATGAAATCTGGCCCAAGGTAATTCAAAAAGATTTTGCACTTCCCTTGATCTTCTCCAAGAGGTTCCAAGCTCTAAAGAAATGGATTATGGAGGGGGAAAGAGATAAGGTGGGGTGCCACTCTCAAAGAGAGAAAAGCCAAAATGTTTTAGGTTTACCACAAGGGAAGAAACCCTTGATAAAAACCAACTAGGAAGAGTTTCCTCTATAATGAGGATCCTCAAGACCTTTTACTCATGAAGGTGCTCAAAAGAGACTACTTTCATTCAACTTCAAAGATGAGCAATACAAGAGGGGGGAAAAGTATATATAGCATAATGGGAGAGTTTGGACACATAAACCAAGGCAATGAGACTTGGGCTTAATTAGGATTAAGGCTAATTAACCCAAGTCTTAGGCCTTAAGTGAGGCATCTAAGTTCAGCCCTCATAGGTGCAATTAGCAACTCCTAAAGTGAATGGGCTAACCCAAGTTCACGCCTATCTACTTGCACCGATGCTAAGCTTACTCCTCTTTCTTAACTAAAAGCACCTACTCTCCTAAACTAAAAGAAAGTGGTCGAAATATGTAACATACCATATTTTTTTAGAAAAATGAAATATTAATAAAAAACGGGTAATTTTATATTAATAGACTTAAATTAATTTAATATTTGTATTTATTAGAATAAATTAAGAATTTATTTTATAAAATAAATAAATAAAATGAATGTTGGTGTCAATGGTAAAATAATCTAAAGGTGTCTAGTGTTAAAAAGCCCAATCTAACTATTTACCTAGGGTGATTCAGAGGGGTTAAGGGAGGACACTTCAGTTTCCATGTTTTTTTACTCTAGACGTTAGAGAGGAAAGTTATAGAGAAAACCTAGTCGAGAAAGATTGAGGAGCACAACATTGGGGAACTTGAAGATAAATCCTTTGCATCCAAGGTCACCATTCGAGGTAAGGGGGGGTGAGATTAACTATATTGACATCTGTAAGAAATAGGGTAATGGAGGTGAACCCTAAACCTCTGTAGAGATCAAGTTTTATTTAATTGAATTACTCATTTATTGCCATGAATAAACTTTATGAATGATTAAAGATGAATAAATCTAAATATATGATCAATTTATGTTATGTTGGAGATCCCTATGTTATTTGAATTGCTCTATGAACATATGATTATATGTGGTTGAGTTTTCTTCCATTGAGGAGATCAATGGCAAAATTGATTATTATTAATATGATTGCAGGGTGTGATGATAAGTGAGTATTATAGATAGAGAAGTAGAAGTTGGAGGGTTTAAAGTTAGAATTATATGTTGAGAACCTTATATAAGTTGAATTTTTTCTATCTGGAAACTTTTATATAAATATACCTTAGAGTTTTTGTCGTATCTTTCTATGTAGTTAACCAAATTGAGTTAAGTTTTTTGTTTTAGAAACTAGTGATTTGGGGATACCTTTATACATAAGAATCATGTAAATATGTTGAGAATAGACTGAGTTATGTGAGTTGGAAGTTGAGTCTCTCATCCAGTGTGCGAAACAGAATTGGTGTGTTGTGAGCCCTGCGAGGTAACCTAGATAGCCTTATTAGGCTTCATCTTCTTCATAAAATTTTTATATCTCGATGGTAGCTTTCCAACAGAGTTGAAATAAATAAAAAATTATGTATATAACTCAAGTTATGATAAAATTAGTAACTAAAGGTCGAATTGCTAGAATTAGGCATATTACAATCAGTGTTCACAATTTTCGGACGAGAAAGAGATAGGAAAAATATATAGTTTAAGAAAGTCTTTTTCATGAAACTTGTAGACCTAGATTTTATTTAACTAATTTTTCTGGTTTCACACCAAAAAGATACGTAAAACTCAAGTTGTGATAAAATTAGTAACTAAAGGTTAAACTGTCAGAATTAGGCATATTACAATCCGCATTTATGATTTTCATATGAGAAAACTTATAGGAAAAAGATGTAATTTGAGAAAATTGTCATCACAAAAGTTGTAGCGCTAGAGGTTATATAACTAATGACGTTAGTTTGACCAAAAAATGATACTTAGAGCTCAAGTTATGATCAGATTAGTGACTGAAATACAAACTGTTAGGATTATGTGATAAATTCATGTTTCCTCCTATTTTTAAAATAGTAAACGTTTATTTAGCTCTTGAGGTAAACATAAGAGTTGTAGATAAATTTCCTAACTTTTAAACTAGATAAGATGCAACATAAGATTAATAAACCTCTAGATATCACGTTTATACTCGCAAAGGTCATAGAGACTATTAAAAAGGAGTGAGGAAATCTCCAAAACTTTATAAAATATTGTGGTGAGTTATGAATGTAATAATCCTATGGGTATATGTGAGAACATTGATATATTCAATATTATAAATGATATTTTTGTTCATGAGAATATGTTCTTTGGATAATTTGTGTCGAAGAACTTATTTATGCTAAGAGTTAAGTCTAAGTTGTTACTTATCAGTGTGTGAACTTTGAATTGCTTGATCATTTGTGAGGTTTAAACTTTTTTTAGCAGTGCTTAAGTATTTTTTTGTATAGCCATATATGTTTAGATGTGTGATGTATCTTTTGATTCAGAGTGCTGGGGATGACTGAATGTTTGAAAGCTATTTCAGGTGTGTGAATTTGGGGGTTTGTTTCAATGTGTATTGATGTTGATTATAATTAAATGCATGTTGTGTTGATGATGAGGGTCAGGGTGTGCTTGATGAGGTGCCATCCTAGCTGCGGTTGAAGGTGGATTGTAATGACATAATTATTTATTGATATTGTGAGTTATGTTACATGACATGATACATGAATATGGTAGTTTAAGAAGTTTGTAAGGATCGCCCATTATGAGGCGCTCTATAACAAGTGTCTTAGGTTGTGTTGCATTGTACGGTTGTGCCTACGTGTTATTGGTGTAGAAGAGGATTCACTTCAGGTAAACCTATGTGAGATGGTTGTATCTACGTGTTACTGGCGTAGAAGAGGATCACTTCGGGCGTGTACCTGAGAGAGCATACATGAGTTGCATTGCATAAACGTCATTGACATGACTTGAATTTAATATGGTTGTATAGTTTCATGTGATACACTTTGGGTGGTAATGTTTCTTATTTATGTCACCTAATTATGTATGAGCAAATGTCTCACCCCCTATTTGTTTGTGTTGCTTGGGCTGAACGCCCATAGGTCAAAAAGATGCTGAAAAGGTAGAAGTCAGTAATGTCTGAGATTAATGTGGATTCCATGCTCCGATAGATATGGCATTGCAGCGTTGCGACTATATTAGGATATTCAAATTATTTCCTTATCTTAGAAATTATATCAAATATTTCTCAAGTTTTTTTCCTTAATTTAAGTTTTCAATTATAAAGACTTATTATTTTATTAAAGATGAGGTTTTGTTGAAAGGACTTTTGTGAACCTTTTTACCTAGTTAAAAGACTTTTTTTAATCATGTTATGCTTATTTATTTGGGATGGAAGAGTGCCACAAGGTTCATAGTGTTGTATTACATGATACCAAAAATTCATTTTTTATGTATATAATGCTCACAACTTTAATTGTAAGTTAATCTGGTTTAATGGATCTATGTGAACTAGTAGTTTATATTCCTTTTACCATGTTTTAACTCAATGTGGAGATAAATTATTTTCTCTTTCATGACTTGTTTAGTAATAACTAATTTGTGGTGTTACAATGTGAGCATTTTTACCTAAGTGTTAAGTCTAGTTATTTAAATAAACAAATTTATGTATTATTTTGTAAATTAACTAATAAAGCGTTTGGTTGTAGAAGGGTGTCACAAAATACATGGCCTTAAGGGCATATAACCTCACACCCAAATATTTAAGACAATGATAAAATATTTACAAATAAAAAAATATCCTAAGACTAAGGCTTCAAGTATTTAATCAAACTCCCATCCAATCCAAGTCTTCTCTGAATCCTCCTAGCCATGATGCATGCTTGGTGGAATTGCATCACAATGCCCTTGGAAGGATATATGAAGAACTTTCTTTCATTATAATTTGGAATTAAGACTTTCTTTGTATTTTTGTTGAATTTGACTTTTTAATAGGTTGACTCCTAAAATCATCCTTCCCTTTGACCATTGTATTTAGGTCACCTCTTATTTTTAGAGTACTACAGTCATCATGCTAAAGTTTGTCAGGGTAAGCTAGTGTTTAGAGAAAAGGGTTATGTGATAAGCTCACTCCTTTTTTAAGAGCGCACACCCTACATACATGTAGAATGCATGACTACTATTTCTACCCATTTCCTTGCTAGGTGTCACCTCCCTTGTCATGCTTTAAGCATGTGATGTGACCATGCCTAGCCAAGGACCTATCACTAGGGCATGGCTAGAAGGATTGAAGAAGACCTAACCCTTGCAGAAAAAGGAAGACTTCACCTCCTGTGGAGAGTGAAGATATTAGGCTAGAGACTTTAGTTAATAAAATGTAATTTTTCTTTATTTTAATTTTGAGGAGCATTAGGAATTTAATTTGGGACATGTATTTAGTCCATTTTTTATTTTAGGAGGTGTCTTAGGAATTTATAGGGTGGATTTAGCTTTTTGGGTCTTTATGAAGGAAATAAGGGGTAACCTTGATATCTACACCCCTCTTTTCCTACATAAACCCCCTAAGCTAATAAGAAGGAATCTTGGCCTTTGGTTTGAGAAACTTGGGCACCAAGTTTAATGATCTAAGGAGGGAATTATTTCTCAATCCTCCTCCCTTAGATCTCTCTTTTTAATCCTAGCCCTTCTTTTTTTAGGTTATCTTGTTCAAGAGGTTAGCTACCTCTATAAATAGGAGCTTCTCCCCTCACTTGTATTTTTTACACTTGAATTTAATCATAGAGACCATATTGGTTGTGAGGTTCTTACCTTTGAGTGTCCCCCTTTCTCCTTTGTGAGAGCTTCTAAGAGTTATCAAGGGACCCCTCCCTTGTGGCCTCTCTCCTTTGGCTTATCAAACCTAGTATTTATGGCGCCTCACCCCATTCCTTTCCTCTCCATAAATCCATTTCCCTTCCAAGTGACCTTAGAAAGGATCCTTTAGGCACGTAATCATCAAAGATCACATCAGCATGATTACTCTTTGCCACCCCTTTCTATTATCCACACCTAATGTATCTAGACTAGATTAGGTTCTCATTCTTAGTTGGTTATACATGATCATAGTTAGTCTACCACGATTAGATTTGACTCAACTAGAGTTAGCCTAATCTTGGTTAGATTAACCCATGGTATAGTTAGCCTAACCTATACTTTAAGCAACTGATGGTGTCCTCACATTTTTGTGTACATGTGAAGTTCTTAGTCTCCTAAAGAAGGGTAATTATTAGCTTTGCTCTTTCAGCTGTTCGAGGAAGAAATCTAGCCAAAGATGTTGATCTTCCCATCAATTTTTGTGCTTCTTTTAAATTGGTAAGGCTCTTCATGTTCAACACTGCCTGACATTTATCTAGATCGACCTTGATTCCTTAGTTATTGAGCATAAAGCCAAGGAACTTTCCTCCTTGAACTCCGAAAACACACTTTTCCTGGTTCAACCACATGGAGTATGATCAAAGCGTGGAGAAGACTTCTTGAAGGTCCTTCACATGACTGTTTGGATCCTTTTGTTTTATGACCATATAATCCACGTATACTTACAAGTTTCAACCAATCTGTTTTTGAAATACTTTATCCATAAACCTTTTATAAGTTGCCCCTATAGTTTTTAGGCCAAAAGGCATTACTTTATAGCAATAAGTAGCGGACTCTGTGATAAAGGTTGTTTTAACTTCGTTGTCTGGATGCATGTAAATCTCATTGTAACTTGAATATGCATCCAAAAAACTTAGTAGTCGGTGTCCAACTACCCCATCCATTAATCTGTCAATGCTGGGAAGAGGGTAAACATATTTTGGACATGCCTTGTTTAAGTCGGTATAGTTTGTACACATCCTCCACTTGCCATTTTTCTTCTGGATCATCAGTACATTGGCTAGCCAAATGGTATATTGGACTTCCAGAATGAAGTTTTCCCTTACAAGTTTGGCTACCTCTTCCTGAGCTGCCTTTATTCTTTCAACCCCATTTTTCTTTGTTTTTGAGCTATAGGTCTAGCTTCTCTACATACTCCCAACTTGTGGCATAAAAAATTAGGATCAATACCTGCATGTCTGCAGTTGTCTATGCGAAAAAATCAACATTGTCTGATACTATAACAATTATTTCCTGTTTCAAGGCTCCTTGGACTGTTGAGCCTATATAGGTAACTTGATCAGTTTTTCTGCCCAACTGAAAGGCTTCAATTTTCTGTTGGTTCTGTTTTTTCTAACTCATTACTTTTGGGATCCAAATCTAGGTCTATATCCTCTATTGATGTTATCATGTTAACGTTGTTTGGCTCGAGATATCTTTCATGAGTTTGGGATTTCACGCTTGCCATGTAACATTCTGATGCAACCTTCCCCAAGCCATGATTAAACAATTGTTGGACAAGGTGATGCCACCTAGGATCATCTCTATAGAGGTCCTTGAAGAGCCTTGATTGGACGTAGAAGACTAGAAGGTGGTGGTGAAGGTAGGTGCCACTTCCTTTGAAGAAGATAAACCAAAAGTGAAGCTAGCCACAAGGGAAGGAACCCTTGATAATAACATGAAGAGCTATCACTCAAGGAGAGAACATGAGCACCTTCTAAGAAGAAATACTCTCAATTTAGAGAAGATGATTTTTGATTCAAAAATGAGTGTTAAAAGCTCACATGAAGGAGGGGAGCTCCTTATATAGAACAACTTATGGGCCATGGGCCTAGGCTTAAGCTTGAACATCCAAGTAGCTAATCAAAGGGGTTAGTTGGCTTAGTTTAGTGTCAATTTAGCATGTGCTCAATTAACACTAATTTAATCCAACTAAAGATCCAAACATGGCCTTAGATTTAAAGATCTATGTTCCCTCTTAATTTGAATTTGAATTTTGGAGGGAGATGACATGACACCTACAAAATTCAAATTTAAACAAGAAGTAACCAACTAATGCCGTATAGGAGAGAGAAAGTTACGTGGCATCCAACTATAAGGGACAAAGGGGCCCATATGTCTCCTACTTGCTTCATGTGTTGGTTAGAAGAGTGTGAAGAGGAATTAGGGGTGTGGTTATTAGATCCACACGTCCAAAACCAACCCACAAAAGCCCACTAACTAGTACACTCCACAAAGAGACTAATTACACCTCCTTAAGGACAAAAGAACCTAAAGCCCAAAATACAAAGCCAGAAATAAAACTAATTACACCCCTAAAATCCTAATGAACTAAGGGTACTTATACAAAACTAAAAATGGTCAAAATAATAAAATAAAATAGGACATATCCTAAATAAGCTCCTTAAAGCTTCATCCAAGTCATGCTCCTTTCTTATTGGTCCTAGCTCAAGCCCGTGCTAGGGAGGATTACATCACATTCTCTGGCTGCCCTTTGAATATGCATAAACGGTGACAATCTTTCATTCAGTAAAAGGAAATTTCATGGCCAAATGAGGTGTAGATACTATTGCTCCGAGCTTGTTTAGGAAGGGACCTCCAAGAAGGATATTGTAAGAAATGGTGGCATGCACCACTATGTACCGAATTTTGATACTACTAGATTCTCTTCCTATACCGAACTGAGTCTAGCTAGTTGGTGATAGTGCATTGCCTTATAAAAATAGTCCTTCAAATGCCCTTATTTAATCAAGTCCTCAAGTTTGTCTTTGAGAGTTGTACATTCTTCAATCAAATGTCATTTGTTTCTGTGGTATCTGCAATGTTTACTAGGGTCAACATTGGGAGGTGTATTGACTTTCTTTGGCATAACTAGGAGTTCGAATGTTAGGGCATGTTCCAATATCCTTGTACTGGTGGTGTTGAGTGAGGTATATTGGGTGTATCTTTGTCCCCTAGAAAGATGATTTGTATATTGCTCTTTCTTTTTCCATGACTACCTTTTTCTATGTTTCTAAAAATTACTAGTCACCCTGGCCTGGGCTTTTTTCAGAAAAGCATTCAGCTCCTCAATTTCTATAAATGGTGCTGCCCTTCTTCAGAGTTCATCCATATCGAATGATGGTATATAGGTTAAGCTATTGGCGGAGTCTCTAGGCTGTAGATTGGTCATGAATGTATGCAACGCTACATTCGACCGAAGATTCTTAATAGTTAGGGATGCTCCACCGAAGCGATCTATGTATGTTTCAAAGGCTCACCTTTTTCTTGCTTGACAGTGGCAAGGGCAACCGAGGTGAATTGATGCAGTTTGGGTGTCGCGAATTGGGTCTTGAACCTCATAGCCAAAGTTTGAAGGCTACTGACTAAGTTTGGCGGCAACTGAATGAACCAATTGAAATCTTTCCCCTTGAGAGACATTGGAAAAATCTTGCATAGGTTCGTCTATTCTTTGGTGTACATTCCAACATGTGTCATGAAGTCGACTAAATGCCTATCAGAATCCGTAGTCCCATCATATTTTTCCAGGGCCACGTACTTCCAACTCTCTGGTAGTGGTATATCCATGATTTCAGTGTGAAAGGATGATGAAGCCTTATAGCTAATGGCCATGCTATGGGCGACATAGTAGGTGAAGACATGGTTTGGACGAGTGGAGGGACTTCTTTGTGGTCTGATTTGTGGAACTTTCTGGTTTGGTTGATTGACTACGTGTGGCTGACTATGTCAAGACCCTGCAAACTATCCCAGGGAAGTTCACTACAAGACGAGGCTACAGGTTCACCTTTGTGCGAGTCTCTTACTCGTCTCCTTCTACTGAACTCCTCTTCCTGCCAACTACGATTTCGAAATTCAGCATTCTCATGCCTTAGCTCCACAATCTCCTCTCTCAGTAGTTTGAGAATTTTTGTAACACTATTTGAGTCCACGACCTTAGGCTACCAAGGTGTTGTTAGGGCTCTCACTTCTTCATCATTGTTCATGGTGTTTCGTGGTGTAGCTCCGTGGCTTCTCATGATCACCATAATTGTTCAAATTTTGAGTGATGTGGGTACAAGTTTTACTCTGGGCCCATGATAGGCGCAAAAAATGTTCCTGCCTTGAATAACTGAACATTGTTCCTTGTTGATGTTACCAAAAATATCCTTTATCCTGATTCCAGGTAGGGGAGTACTTGCAAAAACAACTTGAACGCTTAAGTTAGAGAGTATTCAAATTTATGTTGTTGAGAAGAGCATTGTTTATGAAAATGAGTGAGATTTGGCACGTACCTTTTCCTTGGTATCACTTCCTATTTATAGTAGATAGTTGGGTTTTACCTGTTGGATATTACCCATTTGTGGGGAGATATTACCTTTATCTATTGAACACTGCTTTTACTTATTGACTTTTATTGAACGTAGTGATAATGTGAGGTTTTCTTTAATAATTATTATTAACTTTTCATTAATCCTTTTCTATGATGTAATGTATTTCAATTTTGGGCCTTGTTGAAATTCGAAGTCTCTCGTTTGTGCTTGCCTATGACTGGCATTGGTATCTTGGTCTTTCTAATGCTCAAAATCCCTTACTCGTGCACTCTCTATATTAAAAAATTTAACAAAAATCTAGTAGTGTTTGATGGTAGCTCAACAAATGCTATTAGGGTATCTACTCTCCATCTAGCATGGAGGGGAAGAAGGAATTATGGAGCAACCTGGTTCAACATAAAAGGTGTTTGCTAAAGACTATAACGTTGTGGAAAGATCTAAGAAGAGGAAAGACAGCAATATGGCGTATTCCCCATATTCAATAAAGATTATTGAATTTGCATAATTAACTAAAATTCTTGTCATAATAATAGAAAAATGAGAAAAAAGAAGCATAAGATGACTAGTAGAACTGTACAAATAGGTGATTTAACCCACAACCCGCATGATATACAATTTCATTTTTTTAGTTCATTTACAACGTAGGTTTTTTAGCCTGCAAGCCACTACAAGTCCCTTCATTATTTACAAAAATATACATTTAAATTTTAAGCATTTTTTATTAAATATTAATTTTAGAAATTTAAAAATATTAGATAACTTAGATAGGTTTTGAAAAAAATTGTAAATAAAAATGGTAAAAAGTAATTTAATTATATTAAAAAATTGATTAGAAAATGTTTTAAATGATATATTCATCTGTGATTGTGGGTCGACCGGTTAAAATTGCCAGTTTCGCTGGAACGGTTATGCTAATTTGGATTTTGTGGTTTGTGGACTTACATGGATAGAGGTGTTTTAAAAAGAAAGGGAAAAAGAGAAAAAAAAAAAAAAACAACTTATATCAGCCACCCACCTTGTCTGTAGATGTGTAAGTTGAACTTCGCTGGGGTATCTTCTCCACTCGGACATAGGATGTTTCTCATCACAACAGTCTTTCGCAACAAGTTGCACATCAGTAAGAGAATGGAAACTTTTTTAAATGCATAATATCTACAAGTCATACATGTCGAAGCCAAAAAGCAATAACGCATTAAAAGCATTCTATTTCATCTAGCTACTGGCTAAGAGGAAGTGCAAATACATGTTCAAGTTTTGCCTATTTTCTCGGTTCAAGCACTTTCTAGTTTTCCAGGAAACCAGACCATATATCATGTTTGATGTTAATCTTCATTGGGTATTAAGATGTTTGCTGGGCCGGGCTAAATTGAGAAAAACACTGTTCATTTAATCGCGCTTCCCTTGTCTCGATCTCAATTAATGAAGTTCTGCTCTCTTTGCATAGTTAAAAAATTAACATATCACGATGTCTCCATACTTATAATGCTTGACAAATGACAACTATTAATTTTATGGTCTGATCGTCAATATGCTAACTATTATGCAGAATAAAAGTAAACCCTCATGGCTTCACCAATTTTATCTTCAGCTAGTCTGCAGCTTGGCTGCTTAATCTATTCAAGTCAAAGTATCTACAAATAGTTACTTTTATTAAAATTATTTTCAAATTGAGAAGGGAAGGAATAATTAACAGCAATGGCGATTAGAGTTGCACTGCAAAGCTAACTTAATTTACAAGAACATAAAAAGTAATATATATATAAATCAAGATAGAGATCTAAGCTAGCTACCCTTAAAATAAATAATAAAAATACATGAAAAGGCTATAATAGCTATATTATTTAACACCAGTAAGTACCTAAAGGATAAAGGTACTCCCAAGAGGACGAATTGGTGTGAATATCTTGTCCAAATTGAGCACGTAAGGTATTATTGATGTCAACTCCTAAACTATTCTTCGGACTCATTTGACCATCATGATGCCGGTTTGCAGAATGCAGAAGGGTCGAAGTTACTGTTGACATATCAACTACCGTGCTATGTGATTCGTGATCTCTGAGTTCCAAAAGAAGAGGGATAAACAATTTGACTCAAATTTAATTAGTAGGGTATGACAAATGGATTAATGCCAATATATAAAATGTACCTGACAGGAGCAGGGTCATACACATTATTAACAAAGTTCAGAGTCTGAGCATGTGGATCTCCCTGTGGAAACCAATATTCTACTGGGTTCTTTGAGGCTCTGGTAACAAATCCATTTACATCTAAAGTTTTTGCAGCATGTACCTAATGATAGTGATTAAATTATAGTTGCAAGTTGTGACCAACAATTTGCTGCAATGAACATATGTTGTATACATAGTTCTATATTTAATAAAGTGAAAAATTGATAAAATGATCACAGTTAATTGTTGTAAGTTGTAATCTTCTAATCGTTTGTAAAGTTCCTTAGCTAGATCATTGAGTGAATAAAATCTGCTGTCAACTTCATCTATCTATTTAAACAAACTTTTTCTATAAAAACTTATGACAAAAAAATAATTTTAGAAGCTAAAATAAACTAATTTGTAAAAATCGTATATTTTTAACTGACACATACACTAACTACAGATAAACTTATTTTTTGTTATTTTTTTCTTTATAAATTCTTCATAGATTATGGATTACGTCGTTTTTTCTAATATTTTTATTATCATATGAAATATCAAAATATCAACGTTTAAATAACATTTTGATTCCTCAAAAATAGGGCATTTTTTTATTTTTTGTCATTTAAAGATTTTTCTTAAAAATTTGGTCCTTTAAAATTTTTCTATTTGGTTTTAATTTTTATTATCAAATAACAATCTTAATTAAACAACGTTTTCAATGACTTAACATGTTATCATGAAGTTACAAAGATAGTCATACATAATATTTTAAGATCAACTATATTTTGAATATTTTATCTGTTGAAAACATTTTATAATATCAAACCCTAAACAAAAAAATAATTTTAGAAGCTAAAATAAACTAATTTGTAAAAATCGTATATTTTTAACTGACACATACACTAACTACAGATAAACTTATTTTTTGTTATTTTTTTCTTTATAAATTCTTCATAGATTATGGATTACGTCGTTTTTTCTAATATTTTTATTATCATATGAAATATCAAAATATCAACGTTTAAATAACATTTTGATTCCTCAAAAATAGGGCATTTTTTTATTTTTTGTCATTTAAAGATTTTTCTTAAAAATTTGGTCCTTTAAAATTTTTCTATTTGGTTTTAATTTTTATTATCAAATAACAATTTTAATTAAACAACGTTTTCAATGACTTAACATGTTATCATGAAGTTACAAAGATAGTCATACATAATATTTTAAGATCAACTATATTTTGAATATTTTATCTGTTGAAAACATTTTATAATATCAGACTCTACTCTCTGCTAATCTGATAAGTTATTGAACATTATGTCATATTGGCTAACATTGTTTCTTGAAACCGACAACTAAAATCAAACAATTTTTAAAGGAGCAAATTAAAAAAATTATTTAAAAGATCAAAATAAATAAAAAGCACTATTTTTTGGCACAAAAAATTTTGTTAAGCCAACTATCAAATATATCTGATATAGAAATATAAGATAAGAATATAAGATGCAATTATCTCTTGTTACTGATATCATAAAAATGTTAAATCGATTAATCTAATATAATATTTTTATAATTTTATTAAAAAATATCATAGTATTAAATGGTTAATTAATGCTTAAATTTGATGAATTGACTCCTAATTGAAAATAAATTTTCAGTTACTGAATATATTCTATTTTTGTCAATAAATCTATCACTTTCATAAACAATAATAAATATTTCATTAATAGAGCTCATAATAAACTAATACATTTGAATGTGGTTTTATATTTTATAATTAAAACAAATGAATTATTTTTTCTGTTTCTTATATAAAAAAACCAATTACGGTATTAATCATTTATTTGTTTATTTATTTATATACCTGACAAACTATTCAAATTAATCTCTCATTACTAGACAAATCCGAATAAGTTTATATATCCAACATATCTGAGCTTGAAAAATATATCAGCAAACTGAACAAACTTATTGCTGGTTAGATTTTTTAAGAATACATTGGATTGGTGGTGATTAAGGAGTGTTAATTATAAATTGAGCTTAATCATATATTTATATATATACCTGTGGAGAATGAGAGGCATGAGAATTGTACTCCAAAACACACTGGGCAAGACAAAATATTTGTAAGTTGTCTTTTAATTTGAAGGTATTTCACAATTGATGTCATTCATTTAATTATTATGATATGTACTTAAAAATAATAATAATAGCATATGTAAATTTATGTATCTGGCTACCCGGTTACGTAAGGATTTTTGACTACCAGATGCTAAATATTAGCAATATTTACTAAAAAAAAAGGCTATCAAACAAAAAATTATGAAAATGATGTAGTTTAATCGTTGATTTTATCATTAGTGATGTATGTGGCTACCCGGTTACGTAAGGGTTTTTTTTTTGTTATTTCAACTGTCAAATATCATTATTATTTTATCATTAATGGTATTTGTATCATATCTCCAACTACGTCAAAGCAATTTCCAATTAGCGTATTGGCTCCAGATTCTATAAATGGTCAAACTTCGATCATTTTTAGTTTGACTACCCTTTTTTAGTAAATATTGCTAATGTTTACTGAGTTAGTCATTAACCGTGGCCTAATTAAGCAAATAGACTTACCTTTCGCAGTTGCACTTGTTTTAGAGTTTCCTGAAGGACATATTCACGATATTCAGCCTCGCTGAGCGTTGTGATCTTAGAAGGATCCCCCTCAAATATCCTGAAGCAATGCCTTTGAATTGGTTTTGATTTTGACTTAATTGATGATAAAGTCAGAGGAACCTACCTTAGTCGCTTCTCCATCTCTTCCAACTGAGACTTGCAACTAAAAATTTCTCTCTGAACCTCCTGGAGCTCGCATACAACCGATCAGTCGCAAACATATAACATCAATTGAACTTAGAAATTGATCGATTAGATTAACAAATACCTCAATTTGGGAATCTGAAGTCTTTGGACTGCATTGCAACATGATAAATTGTAAATAATAATCAAATCATGCTACTCAGTCACTAGTAATTAAATAATCAGATGCCAAGCGGAACAAACAAGAGCTATAGATTATAGAAAATACCTAGGGAATTTACATATTTGATCAGCTTCATCTTTCAATTTACTAAGCAACTTTTGAATGCGCTACAGAGACAATGAACAATTGTAATTTCAGAAATCAGAATAATATTTTTCAGCAACATTCTAAAACCGGTGTCCAGTTCAAAACTTTATGTGATCAATGCAAGACTAATTACATTATTACCTCTTGGTTATGCATCCTTCAGAGTTTCACAGCAACAAGAGAGTTTACATTATGCCCACATGGACGATAAATCAAAGGTGGCAGCATTAGGATAAATTAATTTACTAGTATCCGGCTTCACAAGTTAAAAGTACGTTTTAAGAAACGTTAAAATTAACACAAAAAAATTATCTTAGAAGGAGCCCTTACCTTCCGTTTTCACCTTGCATAAGATTAACATATCGTTCTAGAATTTCTTCAATGCTTTAAAACAGAAATTTAAAAAAAAAAAAGTCAGTCATCAGATTTTTCACTAACAAAAACCAAAGCTTATGAATATAGAATAGATGAAATCTGTGAACGAATTATCATTTAGATCAACTTAATTAGATTTAAACTCTCCTGATCGAAAACACATAAAAATAAAAGTATATCTATCCTTAACATATACAGTAAAATGTATTATATATTTAATTTATATCTCCTAAATCTCGTAAAATTTAACTCATTTTAAATTAATTATTGACCTATATCTAACTTTATATATTCGTTCTTCCAAGAGTAAATAAATTAAGCTCAATGAAGTATTGTACGTTAAATTGTTCCATACAGTCATATTTTCTATGCACTCACGAAGTCAATATATTTGCAATTGTTTGATGAAGAACAACTACCGGTTCATATATCAAATGCGTGTTTTAAGTTCAATTGATGACTCTAGATGTAATAGTTCCAAATTGTGGAAAAAACCGAATCATTGAATAAAGATCAAACGACTAATTATAAGTCCAGTTGAGGACACTTCATTTGATAATTCTAAATTATTGGATGTGTGGAAAAGCAACAGTGGAAAATCCAAATTCTAGAGAAGTACAGAAGAAGATCTGAATTCTCTACTGTCAACATTTGCACACATTCATACATTTAACAAATTGAATATGTTAAACAATGATCAAATCGGCGCTTCATATTTTATCTCAATATATAAATCCAAGTTAAAATAGTGATTTAAGATATGTGGTTGTCCCATCTCCATCCAGCTATTAAAATTCTGAGAGTGTATTGCATGGAAATTTTGACAGCACAGAATCCTGTTCCCAGACACACAAAACGTGCATAATTACATAGAAATAAGCTAACCTTTTGTTGCCAGAGAAGAAACTGGGTTTTCCAGATGGGGAAAACATGATGAGAGCCACATCAACATCACAAAGAACAGAAAGTTCGTAAGCCTTCTTGATGAGTCCATTCCTCCTCTTGGAGAAAGTGACTTGTCTATTGGTTATGTTCTCAATCTTTTTGATCGGAAGCTTTGCTCTCCCCATATTCAATTGTTCTCACTGCACAAAAACCTATCAAATAAATATATACAAAAAGGAAACGCTAACTAAGCCCCTCACAAAAGGAAATAAATGAGAGGTCGAAGAAAAGCACATGATGTTACCCTATGTGAAATGCAACAGGAAATAAAGGCGGCGAAAAGAAGGAGATGGATTTTGTCTATGTCAGGTCAATAACAAAAGGTGACGCCAGAGGGTTAAGAGTTGGCGGTGTGAATGTCGATAACATAAAGAGCATATTATTATTAAGCACGAAATTAATTTCTACTTATTAATCTTGAATCTCCTATTGGAAGAGACAGTGAGTGTGAATTATCAAATAAATGAATACAGTAAAGAGTCATTACTTTATTAATTACCTTACATACTTACCAGTGTTTAGTTTCTCTTAGGGTGGAGTGATGCATAGAATATTACAACATGTTCTCAGCTTGAATGAACCGAGAGAGTGAGATCTGGTTTATTAGTTAAGAGTGATGAGCATGGGTGAGTTGGGTAGAAGCCAAAAATGAGGGTAGCTGAGTGAGAGGAACAAACTGGCGGTGGTTTAAAGCATGATGGAAGATGGAGGACCATTGTGCGTAAGTAATAAATAAAAAGTGACAGTAGAGAAACCATTGCCACGTCTTCTATTTTCTTGTTTTCTTTCTATAGCACCGACTGTGATGGTATTCTGCTTACACTTTCCCACTTACATTAGTCCCACCGTGGTGAAACTAATATTTTGTAGAATCTACTTATCCGGTAGTAATATGCTCATTATAAAGTGGCTTGAACCCTATGGATGAAAAGGTCCCGGATATTCAATGCTAATGATCAACATCTATCTTATGAAAAGTATGCCTAAAATAAAAATCTAATTTTTAAATAAGTAATTATTCATAAATATTTTTATTAGAAATAGAAATTTTTATATTTAGATATAATTAAAAATATTTTTTAAATATATTAATTTTCTGTTTTGAAAAAATTTTTTAACTTAGCTTATATTTAGAAACTATTCTAAATAATTTATTAAAATAAATTATTTTTAATCAGTTTAAATTTTAATTAAATATTTAAAATTACAAAAATATTTATTTTATTTAAATAAATAATTATTTCATAAAATATTTAAAGAAATTCGTTGAATACTTATTTTTTAGAGTTTTGGTACTTTTTTATATATTGATTGCTATAAAATAATGTATATTACTTTACGTTTTTTTATCATATTATTAGCAAATGATGTGGGATTTTAATTATGGAAATGCATATCAAATTATATTAAACCCATATCCAAATTATGTATCTTTAAACTGTAATATTTTAATTTAAAAATAATTTTACATTACAATTTAAAATTAAAATAGGTTTATATATTTGAATATTTATTTATTAAGTTTTTAATATTCCTTTTTATAAGTAAACATTAGTATTTGGTAGTGCGTTAATGTGTTAGTCGAAGAACCAAAATAAAACACCAAATATCTATATATTTTTTTAAAAAAATAAAAATTGTAAGTTTTTAAAATAAAAAAACCAAAATCATATTTAAACCAAACTAAAAAGTAGAATCACTCTCGACAAAATCTTAATTCTGTGTCATTAACAAATTATGTTTCATTTCCATACAATCTTTAGGAAAAAGAATTTTTTGAGATCCATCGAATATTTTTTAAAATTTGTTCATTCAATGTCAATGTTGAATAGAAACAAATTCCAGTGACATATAGGGAAAATACTTCTATCAATTTTTGTTTGATTTCACCAATAATGAATGGAAAGAAACGTTGGTGAGTCTTACACAACAAAATTTCTCTTTTCATGTTTGTAGACATGTCAAATAACAAAATTTCTCTTTTCAATTCTATTGTTATTCCTTTCAATTTTATTTCTTCGATCGGTCTAATCAAGATAAAGAGTGAAAGGTCACATAGTTCTAGATTTTGCTACTTATAATAAGAAACTTTGTTTACATTTTGCCTTTTTTATTTTTTGATTTGTTATCCTACAAAGTGGTTGAATTTATGTTAAATTGTTATTGGATTGATATTAGGTGTTAAATGACAAAATATTGACTAACAGATGACAATAATTTATGGATATCAACATGACAAAGAACAAAAAGTTCTTAAGCTTTCTTGTTGAGTCCGTTCCTCCTCTTGGATAAAGTGACTTGTCTATTGGTTATGTTCTCAATCTTTTTTATTGGAAGTTTTGCTCTCCACATATTTTAATAATTGTTCTCACCGCACATCAAGCTATCAAATAAATATATAGATAATTAAGTCACTCACAAAAATGAAATAAACGAGAGAGGTTGAAGAAAAGCACATGATTTTACCATATGTGAAATGCAACGGGAAACACAAAGGCGGTGAAAAGAAGGATCTTGTTTTGTTATGTTGTTACTAGTTAAGAGTGATGAGCATGGGTGAGTTGGGTATAAGCCAAAAATGAGGGTAGCTGAGTGAGAGGAACAAGCTTGCGATGGTTTAAAGTGTGATGGAAGACGATTGCGCGCAAGTAATAAATAAAAAGTGACAGCTGAGAAGCCATTGTCACGTATTCTACTTTCTTGTTTTCTTTCTATCGCACCGACTGTGATGCATATTCTTCTCAAACTTTCCCACTTACTTTAGTCGCACTGTGGTGAAACTAAAATTTTGTAGAATCTACTATACTTTTGTAACTTTATGGTATACTCATAGATTGACAAGTTCTTATTTGAAAGGCTGCAACTTCTTAACTGCTGCAGTCTCTATTCTTGTGAATAGTTTAGCACACACTTTGTTGTTGTTGTGGGAGATTTTACCCGTGGGTGTCAATTAGGTGGTCTATGGACTTTTGTTGCTTTCCACTATGCTTTTGGATTAATAGGTTTCATGTTATGTCAATTCAAACTTGCTCGATCTGTTCAATTATGACCTTACAATATAATTGCATTCTCTGGTCTAATTGCTGTTTTTGTTTCTGTATTCCTTATTTATCCGTTGGGTCAGTCTGGTTGGTTCTTTGCTCCTAGTTTTGGTGTAGCAACTATATTTCAATTCATCATCTTTTTCAAGGGTTTCATAATTGGACATTAAACCCATTTCATATTATGAGAGTTGCTTGTGTATTGGATGTTGCACTACTATGCACTATTCATGGTGCCACTGTAGAGAATACTTTATTTGAAGATGGTGATGGCGCAAATACATTATGCGCTTTTAACCTAACCCAAGCTGAAGAAACTTATTCCATGGTTACTGCTTATCGTTTTTGGTCCCAAATCTTTGGGGTTGCTTTTTCCAATAAATGTTGGTTACATTTCTTTATGTTATTTGTACCAGTAACTAGTTTATAGATGAGTGCTCTTGGAGTAGTTGATCTGGCCCTGAACTTATGTGCCTATGACTTCATTTCTCAAGAAATCTGCGCAGCGGAAGATCCTGAATTTGAGACTTTTTACACAAAAAATATTCTCTTAAACAAAGGTATTCATGCGTGGATGGCGACTCAAGATCAACCTCATGAAAACCTTATATTCCCTGAGGAGGTTCTACCATGTGGAAATGCTTTTAAATGGAACTTTAGCTTTAACTGGTCATGACCAAGAAACTACTGGTTTCGCTTGGTAGGCCGAGAACGCATGACTTATCAATTTATCCAGTAAACTACTAAGGGCCTATGTAACGCATGCTGGATTAATCATATTCTGGACCAGAGCAATGAACCTTTTTTTTAAGTGGCTCATTTTGTACCCTAGAAGCATTTGTATGAACAAGGCTTAATTTTACTTCCCCGTCTAACTACTCTAGGTTGGGGATAGGTCCTGGGGGGAAGCTATAGACACATTTCCATACTTTGTGTCTAGAGTACTTCACTTAATTCATCTGCAGTATTGAGCTTTGGCAGTATTTATCATGAACTTCTGGGACTTGAGACTCTTGAAGAATCTTTTCCATTCTTCAGTTATGTATGGAAAGATAGAAATAAAATGACTACAATTTTGAGTATTCACTTAATCTTGTTAGGTATAGGTGCTTTTCTTCTAGTATTCAAGGCTCTTTATTTTGGAGGTATATATGACACATGGGCTCCAGGGGGCGGAAATGTAAGAAAAATAACCAATTTGACCTGTAGTCCAAGTATTATATTTGGATATTTATTAAAATCACCTTTTAGGGAAGAAGGGTGGATTGTTAGTGTGGATGATTTGGAAGATATAATTGGAGGGCATGTATGGTTGGGTTCCATTTGTATACTTGGTGGAATTTGGCATATTTTAACCAAACCATTTGCATGGGCTTGATGTGCACTTGTATAGTCTGGAGAAGCTTACTTATCTTATAGTTTAGGTGCTTTATCTGCTTTTTGGTTTTATTGCATGTGCTTTGTCTGGTTTAATAATACCGCTTATCCTAGTGAGTTTTACGGGCCCACTGGACTAGAAGCTTCTTAATCTCAAACATTTACTTTTTTAGTTAGAGACCAATGTCTTGGTGCTAATGTAGTATCTGCGGAAGGACCTACAAGTTTAGTTAAATATCTAATGTGTTCCCTGACTTGAGAAGTTATTTTTAAGGGAGAAACTATTCGTTTTTGGGATTTACGTGCTCCTTGGTTAAAACATCTAAGAGGTCCCAATGGTTTAGACTTGAGTAGACTGAAAAAGGACATATAGCCTTGGCAAGAATGTCGTTCTACAGAATATATGAGTCATGCTCCCTTAGGTTCCTTAAATTCCCTGGGTGGCATAGCTACAGAGATTAATGCAGTGAATTATGTCTCTCCTAGAAGTTGGTTAGCTACTTCTCATTTTCTTCTAGGATTCTTCCTTATTTGTAGGCCATTTATGGAACGCGGGAAGAGCTTGCGCACCTGCCGTAAGATTTGAAAAAGGAATTGATTGAGATTTCAAACTTGTTCTTTCGATGATGCTTCTTAATTGAAACATGAGATCCAATGAAGTAGAAATAACTTTTTTTTAATATACGTATTGGGTTGAGTTGAATAGGTCGTATTGAAATCAAATTTTCTTTTTATTTTTTCTCTTTTCTATCTAATCTTTTTTTCTCGTTAGACTATATCATCATGCAGTCCAGCTCGAAAAAAAGATTATATAGAAACTAATAAAATAAACAAATATATTCGTTGAGAAAGAGGAGAGAGAGGGATTCGAACCCTCAATAGTTTTTGGTTTCAAACTATACTGGTTCTCAAGACCGGGGCCATCAACTACTTGGCCATCTCTGCAAAAGTTAATTTATATTTTATCTTTATTCCATTGAATAGAACATGAGCACATGAATGGACACTCTTTATATTTTATCCATGGTAAAGATATCTTATGTGAATGTATTGGTTTATTTGTGTATCAGTATGTATATAGATGCATAATCTAGCATGCCTTTTTGTGAAATAAAAAACTATCCTCAATCCATGCCTCAAAAGGGTTAATAATTAGTCATAAAAATCCATGAATTCATGATAAAACCCTTCCGCTTTTTTTATTACAAATTTTTATTGTTAATAAAGGGAACAAAAGGGTTGGGAGGTCAAATGGTATAGTTCTTTTGTTGGTAAATTGGAGGATTAGAAACATGACTATTGCTTTCTATTTAGCTTTTTTTGCATTACTTGCTATTTCATTTATTTTATTGATTAGTGTATCTGTTGTATTTGCTTCTCCTGAAGGTTGATTGAGTAACAAAAATATTGTATTTTCTAGTACATCATTATGGATTGCATTAGTATTTCTAATGGGTATTCTTAATTCTTTCATCTCTTGAAGCTATTTATTCTAGATCAAAAAATCAAATGACCCCCTCCAGAATTCTTTCGGATTGTTTGGCACATTTAAAAACAGAATAGATAAGTTCCTAAAAATAAAGAAAAATAAAATACATTTTAGGTGGGTTAAACTTCTTTTATTGGAAAAATTTTATATCTTTTAATTATACGGGGGTATGTTAATAAAAAGTAAATAAAACTATTATATAGAATCGTAATTTCAATTCGATTCTCTAGATACATAAAAAAAAGAATATATTATATAATAATAGAAATAAGAATTATTAATAGAAATTAAAGAAATAAATTTTAATATACAATATTCTATTTAGAAGATAATATCTTTCATAGTATATATAAAAGATTATATAAATTTTGAATTATCCCTAATAAAGTATCAGACACATCTATGTACAAATAGAATAACATATCAAGTACAATAAAAATGCGGATATAGTTGAATTGTAAAATTTCTCTTTGCCAAGGAGAAGATGCGGGTTTGATTCCCACTATCCGCTCATTACTTAGTTATTTGTCTATTTATTAGTTATTATTGAATAGTCATAGTATGAAAAATGGTATAGAGTTGACTTTGAGAGTATAATACCCTTTTTCTCTTCTTGAACCCTTGTTTTTATCATTTGGAGATGGATTTGAATTTGTAACCTCAAGGTTATGAGCCTTGTGAGCTACCAAGTTGCTCTACTCCTCTCTCTACTCTGCTATAAGGAGAAGAATTGATAACTAATGGACAAAAAGAAAGGTAAGATCTTTGGCGTAAAATGCAAGAGGAGGGGTACGTTGATCCTTATCATCTTGACTTGGTTTACATTTCTCTATTTTTTAAGAAAATTGAGTCGGGTTCTTCTCTTACCCGTATCGAATAGAACATGTTTAGCCAAATCTTCTTCATGGAAAACCTGTTTTATTTAGATCGGGAAAATAGTACGATTTTATGAAATCATGTGTTATTTCTCAAATACGTTGTCAATCCTATTTTGGATAGGAGCAATTGGAAATTGAATCCAATTTTTCCCATAATTTTCATATCTGTAATAGTATGAAAAGAAATCCTAGCTCCAAGTTGTTTACGAATAGTGGCGTTAAGTTTCTTGACCACTTGCCTTAGGATTAGTCAGTTCTATTCTATTTCTCAATGGAGGAAAGGGAAGGGATATAACTCAGCGGTAGAGTGTCACCTTGACATGGTGAAAGTTATCAGTTTGAGCCTGATTATCCCTAAACCCAATGTAAGTTTTTCTATTTGGATATCGTGATTGAATAATAATTGAGAATGGATAAGAGGCTCGTGGAATTGCATGAGGGGTGGGTGGGCTATATTTCTAAGAGCGAACTCCAGTCGAATATGAAGTGCCCAGATACAAGTTATGCATTGGAATGAAAGAGAATCTGAATCAGCTTTGTCTACGAACAAGGAAGCTATAAGTAATGCAACTAGGAATCTCATGGACAGTTTGATCCTGGCTCAGGATGAATGTTGGCAGCATTCCTTACACATGCAAGTCGGACGGGAAGTGGTGTTTCCAGTGCTAGATGAGTGAGTAATGCGTAAGAACCTCCCTTAGGAGGGGAACAACAGTTGGAAACGACTGTTAATACCTCATAGGCTGAGGAGCAAAAGGAGGAATAAGCCCGAAGAGGGGCTCACGTTTGATTAGCTAATTGGTGAGGCAATAAGTTACCAAGGTGATGATTAGTAGCTGATCCGAGAGGATGATCAGCCACACTGGGAATGAGACACGGCCCAGACTCCTAGGGAGGCAGTAGTGAGGAATTTTTAGTAATTGGCAAAAGCCTGACGGAGTAATGCCGCGTGAAGTTAGAAAGCCTACAGGTCATGAACGTCTTTTCTCGGAGAAGAAGCAATGATAATATCCGAGGAATAAGCATTAGCTAACTTTGTGCCAGCAGTCATGGTATGACAGAGGATTCAAGTGTTATCCAAAATGATTGGGCGTAAAGCGTTTGTAGGTGGTTTTTTAAGTTTTCTGTCAAATCCCAAGGCTCAACCCTAGATAGGCAGTGGAAACTATCAAGCTGGAGTAGGTAGGGGCAAAATGGAATTTCCGGTGAAGCAATGAAATGCGTAGAGATCGAAAAAAACACCAACAATGAAAACACTCTGTTGGACCGACGTTGACACTAAGAAGCGAAAGTTAGGGGAGTGAATGGGATTAGATACCCCAGTAGTCTTAGCCGTAAATGATGGCTACTAGGCACTGTGCGCATTGACTCATGCAATGTTGTAGCTAACGCAATAAGTATCCTACCTAGGGAGTAAGTTTGCAAGAATGAAACTCAAAGGAATTGACGGGGTCTGCACAAGCGATGGAGCATGTGGTTTAATTTGATGCAAAGCAAAGAACCTTACCAGGGCTTGACATGCTGCGAATCCTCTTGAAAGAGATGGGTGCCTTGGGGAACGTAGACACAGATAGTGCATGGATGTCGTCAGCTCGTGCCGTAAGGTGTTG